>OW121854.1:76884608-78134608 GCA_933228895.1 Platycnemis pennipes
TCGCGAAATTAACCGTGTCTTCTTTGAAACGCGATTTTTTAACGAAATTTGAGATATTTTGCAAATGCCGAATTTTTGTAGCATGAAATATTTTCTTAAGTGATGGCCGGATCGGATCTTTCATTTTTCTCGGTTCCGGATTGGGATCCAAAGACACGGAGTAAAATCGGATCCGGATCGTAGATTTTAAATTTTCGCGGCTTAGAGATCGAAGTGCCCCGTGAATGGAATGTAGGTGCGGTAGATATTGACAAGAAGAGGATGTGTAACTAAGGTCACGTAATTAGATGAAAACGTTCCCGTGCAACTAGAAGCAAAATAAAGATATATGACTTTTTCCCCCATTACCCCGGTATCGCGGGGAAAAAAAAAATAATACGTAGGGTGTCATGCGGGTAGCCTACATTCGCCGGGATCAGGCGTACAACGAGAGCTAGTGTACTGTGCGAAGTTCGATCTCAATCGCAGTTTAATTTTTTCTTTCAGTCACTACACCGAAAATGTTATCATATTCCATTTTAAACCATTACATCTGAATACTCAATTTGTTATACTTTGTTGTTTAAATTAGATTTACCTGAATAGATTGATTAGATTTAAGGATGGTCGGGTCGGATCCAAAGAACCATGGGTCTTTCATTTCATTCGCTACTGAAATCATATCCAGACACAGTAAAAATTCAGATCCGGATCGGAGATTTTAACATCTCGCGGCCTCGTGATCGATGCGCCCCGCGAATGGAATGCACGTATGGTAGATACCAACAAGGAGAGCTTAAGTAACTCGGGTCACGAAATGAGTAGAAGATTTTTTCCGTGCCACAAACGAGGAAAACAAAATAAAAAATACTCGTCTTGACCTATTTCTCCATATGCCGGATGTGCGAGAAAAAAATTAAGCCGAATGTCTTGCGGGTCGCCTACATTCGCCATATTTCCCGTGAACCTATGAGAGCGTAGTTGTTAAAAATGAGGGCTCTTGTACTGCCAGTCACGAGTTCGATCCTTAACCCTTTTACTGCCAGCCCCTTTAAAGTAGACTGTGCGAAAAATGCCAAGCCCATTATGCCCAGCCAATGCGCAAGCTCATTAAGATATACCTATTATAAGCACTAAATATTAATATATGAATTTTTTTTTTAAATTTCGATCATATATTTTCACTTTTTAAGAGGATGAAAAAATTATTCATGCTGTCTCTGATTTGAATGAATTGTAACCATTACAAATACATGATGATGTAATGTAGGTAGGCCGATATATCGGCCCCTTGGCAGTTTTCGCACAACCATAGAGGGCCGATATATCGGCCCACTGGCAGTAAAAGGGTTAACAGTACCTAAGAATACAGCCGTGCTGTATTCCAAGAGTAATGCTAGTAGGCAGTTAAAGAAAGTAGATTATTAGAAATTTCATGCCAAATTATAACTTTAAAAAATAATTAAATTTGGCGAAAGGAAATGATTGGAAAAAATTATATTACAGAATTATATCGTGGAATCATTACGTTAACTTTACAGTGTATTTTTGAGTGACGCATTTGTAAATCTAGTTGAAGCGATAGAAGTACAAAAAAGTCAGTATCCACACACAAAGGTTGGAAATGAAGGATGATAAAGTTTTTTATTCAATGGTTGAAAGAAAAATTTTAAACAGCGTAAGAATCGAACTTCATTACCTGCAGTCCACTACTCCACTCTGTTATTGTTATTACCATTATCTCATTAATTTGCCATTAACTTAATTTTGCCTACTGTGTTTTTTATGTTGCGTAGGGTAGCCATAACTTCTGAATTGGATCTCAAATGTATGTACTATTAACTGTTTGTTCACATTGGTATGAAGTCTTTATTAATAATATTTTTAAAAAACCCTTCCTTTAAGACTCCTTTTTCCCAGCATTAAACACAGCTTTCACCTTTTTAAAACGATTTTATTTACCGTATTTGTCATTTTTAAACACCGCTTTTGATGATTTTTATTTACCATTTTTCGGTGTCCCTAGCTATCATTGCAGTTCACCATCTCATTTCCAGATGTGCAACTTAGTGATGTACCCTAGCTTATTATATTCCCTTTACTAAATCAAATCGTTCCTACACTGAATTTCTAATATCCTGTTCTAAGACTGAATACCACAGAGCCCATATTCTTTTAAGGATTCATCTTGGTTTACAGAAGATGTTTCTTCCTCTTCCACTAAGTCAGTGTCGCACTTTTCTCACAATCAAATCAATTTCACATCAATGTATTGAACCCAGTTTTTCAACTGTACTATTTTATGATTGTCGTAACTTCCATATTTCTGGCCACGTTTGATAGATGTTGTGCACAGCTTCTTTCAGATGTTGGCTTTTCAGATTTTGAAATTTTGAAGCCTTTAATAAGAAGACTCATTTCTCCTCAAGAGTACTGCCTTTGAGTTCCTGAGGCAATATATGCCCTGTCCTCAGGTCAAATAAACATTAAGTCCCATTGTAAAAACTCACTCTTCTGTTGAAAACAATGATGGTTGAATGCTGTGATTTCTGAAGGCTTTCCTTCATAACTCTCACAGTGATCTATCACACACAAGGGTATATAAAAAAATGTGCAGCAGAAGTAATATACTGTGTACTTACAACTGCACGGATGAAAATGGTGCAATAATTTTAGATTTTTTACTACCCTTTTATTCCTAATTGTGGTCAATTTCTCAACTGTAACTCTGAACAGTAGTACTGGTTCAGTGTGGATTGAACATAAATACACAAGAGAAGGAAGTTGATTAGAGAGATAAAAATGGATTCCTGATTGAAGGTATTGGATTGAGATACCAGTTTGATGGTAGGCCTATTAGTCTTGTCACAAGGATTGTTTGGATGGAATGGTGAGAGATAAAGAGCATGCAGAGCAAAATAAAAACAATGTGAAAAGTACCCTGCTAGGGAAGTATATTATGTCCATCTACACATATCATGACAGGTTAATCACTGATTTACCTTTATATTACCCGACAGTAAAATAACGAGGATGGAGATATCGGAAGCATGTCTTCATAGAAATTAGCGGAGAAGAAATGCTTTTGAAAAAAGGTGTATGTGGAAATGAAAGCATACTCACATTTTCCATGCTTTACATTATTTTCAATTCCTAAAATGTTGCAATTTTGTTTGCTAAATTGCTCCCTTAATTATGGTCTCATTTTGTTCTTAAATTAAACCCCAGACAAATACTAAAGCATAAGAAATAGTAATTTTGGTTTTCAGGAATATATTAAAGTAGTTCGTCATGACCTGCTGCCTACTTCTCCATCCGATTGCGGTCAGAGTAGCAAAAATGGGATAAGTAGTAATTGGCGTAGCAGCTAAAACAAAGAATTTTAAGGCCAAAATTATTTCCATTAAGGGAGTTTCCACAAAGTTGAGGCCTAAATGATGGAGCTAATCAAGAAGTATGCTGGGAATATAACTTCATGCTTGATCTGAAATATGTACCTATATATGTGGTGTTTACGGAAGTTATTCCTGAGACTGCAGTAATTTCTAGCATCCTCTTATGTTATTTTGATTGATCAATATTATTCTTTTAGCCATAAAAATGATCAATTTTTTTTCTGTTGGTGAGGTAGGTTTTTATGGAGTGTTCTTACTGTACTTCGATATCAATTCCAAAGTTGCCTGCAGTATTAGGTTATTTCCTGCTGATGGAGTGATTCACTGAGAAATACTGTTTATCCTTTGATAACCGGCACAACAAAATTCTGAGAAATACTATGTATTTACCATTTGATATGAAGGCTTTGATCCATATAGTCTGACTTCTGCTTCCTCTACATATTCTATCTCTAATTTATACGAAAACAATTTGAAATTTTTTCAATGTCTCTTTCTTATTTTAGAACGCTTCGGCATTTTTGTTCAGGAATCAGCGCTCAAATACGTCAGAGACTTGTTACATGTTTTCATTTACTATGGCTGCACCAAATGAATGAAAAATGAACGTAGCATTGTGAAATTTTTGCATGACAGTTGAATATCTACATGAAGCTGTTCAACATGCATCATGAGCAGTGCTGCTCAGCTGGATAACTCAATAATGCACACATTTCTCAATCTGTAGTCAACATTAGTCATGACTCATTAATTTTTATTTGTGTCTTAAATGAATGAAACTGCTGGATGAAAACTAGCTATCAAGGCATCTTAAATCCTCTGAATCTCCTGAAATCCTTAAAATCTTCTGAAAAATTATAAAAAATCCAAATTACATCCAAATCAACTTATGGAAGTTATTCCTATATGACTGTCATAATCTCTAGCATCCTCTAATGTTATTGTGATCGATTCAATATTATTCCTTTGACCTTAACAATGATTGATAGTTTTTTATATTGGTTTGGTAGTTTCCATGGAGTGTCCCTACTGTATTTTGATATCTATTCCAAATTTGCCTGAAGTATTAGGTTATTTCCTGCTGATGGACTGTCGGAAAATATCGTAGTCGTATGTTAATGACTGACTGTACTTCCGATGAATCAATGATATTACATATGTAGAGCAGCTGTAGCATAAATTTTGTACTGTATGAATTGAGATACCAGTCTGTAAATATGATATAGGCCATATATACTATTTATATAACTTAGTTGCCTCTATGAAATGCTGGTACTGTGTTAGCCTTGCTAATTTTTGTAGTTCAAGTTTCAAACCCTAACAAGTATTACTTGCTTATGATCTACCAAAAAAGTTGGTCTGAAAAACTAGAAATAGAAACGTTTGTACATATATTAAAGTAAATAGAATTTTTTAAACAGAACATCAAATAACCTTAAAATATGATTGGGATATAAGGATATATATTATGGAAATATGGGGAGGTTAGCTGATAAGAGACTCAGGTGTAGAGTTATATCAAACCAATCTAAGTATTGTTGACCCGTGATGATGTTGAGAAAAATACATCATCACCTTCATGTTTGAATGTGGAAACAGGAAAACATGACATAGTCATTTGTAATTATGAGCATCTAATTTATAAACTTTCAATAGATGTCAGTTTGTATTTCCATCAATTATAAATCCTTATTTTATTCACATATATAGTTGGACTCTCCATTCCTGTGAAGCACTCATTTTAGATGCTTATAAATGATAGATCATTTGATTTTTGTCTGAAATAGTGACTGATATTTGATATGCGATGAATATATTTTTTGTCAAACAGAATTACCTTTCCAATTGTTGGGTGTCCATGGTGATGAACACGACCAATGAAAAGCACTTCCCCATTTCCTGTATGGCCTCCATGTACAGCATTATTTGGGATTTTACCACCTGAGGAGCTGGTCCAGGATAGATTTCTTCCACATAAAACCTAGTTAGAAAGAAGATGGTAAAATTTTTAATGTAATGACTGAAAGAAAATATGAAACTGAGATTGGGATCGAACTTCCTTTAGGACACTAGCTCTCAATGTCCGCCTGATACCGGCGAATGTAGGCTACCCACGTGGCATTTCACGTATTTTTTCTCACGATGCCGGGGCAATGGGGAAAAAAATACATCTTTATTTTCCTTCTAGCTGCACAGAAAATTTTTCATCTAATTTCGTGACCATACTTACGCAACCTCTCCTTGTCAATATCTAACACACCTATATTTCATTCACGGGGCGCTTGTATGCTAAGCCGCGAAATTTTAAACTATATGATCCGACCCTTCCTAGTATCGACGGTATCGGTATCCGCTTTAGGCAATCGATTCTCGATACCAATACCAACCCACGAGATTCGGTGGTATCGAGAATAGGTATCGAAAATCAACACATCCCTAATTAAAGGTTAGTAATTCCATTGTTACCAACTATGGATGAAACATATATGTAGTCCCTTTTTTTTAAATATTCTAATTTTCTTCTCATCGCAATGAATCAATTATAAAAAATTTAAGAGATAATCAAAACCTGAAAATCATTTGTTTTTCATGGTAAACCAAGGAATATCTATAATAATTACACTGAATGTTGTTTCTTGACCTCCCAACCATCTGTCTGTGTGTTAATCCCCTCTACCTCGGAAATGGTTCATCCTAAAGAGATGCTGTAAATTGCATTGTATTTATAGCGCCCGTAAAGCTGTTACCAATTCTGTAAAGGTATGGGCTCAATTCCTGTCAATAATTATGTCTTTACATTTGCTTAAAGTAGGTTTTTCAGTTTATGAGCATGCAAGATTTTTTCTTTCACTCAGTAAAATACGTAAATGAATTGATTTATTTCACGGTTCCTTTATCAAACAGAAAAAGCTTTATACTCTTATTTTTGCAATCATTTTACATTTTTCAATTGAGCTTTTGCTAAAATGTGTAATTTACATCGAAGTTTTTTTATGTTCTTTTCCAATTGTTGCTAAGGCCATTGTCATTGTTGCCTGCAAATGAAAACATTGATAATACTTGAGCATTAATCCAAGATAGATGCTGTAAACAGCATTGTAGCTACAGAGCACAAGATGAGCTTCATCCTTTTATTGAAATCCCAAAAATACTAAATACCCTGTGTATTTGTACTTTGATCTCTCCCGTTTAATTTTGACAGGCACTTTCAGCCAATATATTTTATATGTGAGAACACATATAGGAGTTAATTATGTGAGAGTAGGATCAAAGACAAAGTTTCTTAGAAGTGAGTGTAAGGGTGAGCTATTCTTTCTAGCTAAATAAAATTTTGAATCAAGAATCTTCTACAGCTATCCCAATGCTTGTAAAAGATTCAGTCTCATGGGAGGTGTGATGGGCTCATTCCAGAAATAATTTACATTAATTCATTTAATATTTATGCCTTTCTGTTTGAATGGCCTTCACATTTGATTAATTATTTCTTACCTGATATTCATCTTTCCTGTGTTCAAGTCCATTCCATGAGTAAAAACAATCACCGTGAACTTTTCCTGGAATCAAGTCATCTCCATGATGAGCTCTGCCAATATAAAAGTTGTAGCCATGGCTGCGGCCTCCTGAAAATGCCATTGATGGTATGCTACCATTTCGGGCTTCTACCCAGGTCACAGATTGTATTACACATTTCTCATCTGTATGCTCATATATTGTGTTGTTTGATGCATTCCTGTAAAGGTAATATATATATTTTGGGAGTTATTAATCAGTCCAATGTATTGTGATTCACAAATTAGAAAAATATTAATTTGCCCTTTACATAAGTTTTTTTCTGTTAAAATCTGGCATTTAGATACCCTGTTTTGTATATTTCATCCGCAATTGTAATCATAAGCTGCAACCTCATTGATCAGACTGACCTTACGACCACTATTGATTTTTTAAATTTATAATGGGGGAAAATGTGGCTAAGGACCAGACTCCTTAAGAGGAGTTGTCCTCAGGATAAAGGAGATTCACTCTCAGGAACCCCTCTCCACATATCTACAACAAAGCACTCATTTTGAGGATTTGAATATTCTGAAAATCCTCTTTCGTTTCACGCAGAAGTTGAAAGGAAATAGATGATTCATTGTGGATTTTTTTGCAAACTTTCTTCCCTAAGTTATATATTTATTCTCAGCATTTTCCTGCCAAAATCACTCCTGTTTTTGTTAATCTCAATTTTTATCGATGTCATTTTTACCTACCTTTTCACCAAAACTTCATAATTTGGAAAACCTAGTTCTTTTCCATCATAGGGGATGTAGCAAACTCCATGACTAGCTTGTACCTGCAAAATAAATGCTGAGGTTATAGATGCATTTCTTAGCTTCTTTAGAAGTAAATATATCGTATTTGCCTTTGTCCATAAATTTGATAGATTTTCTCCTGAAATTTCTCTAAATGATACATATGGCATATGATGCTATCCTTTGTGATATATTTGGTATAAACATGGTATAGGATAAGAAATATTTTCACCATTTTCCAAAAACTCACACTCGCAAAATTTATATTTTATCACTTTCATTGGCTCCATGAAAACTAGTTTACAATCTGCTCACCTGTTGCTGTATTGCAGTGGGGTGTTTTTCTTTTCTGAATCACATGCCATGTAATATGGATATCTCTCCCAATTCACTAACCTTTCCAATGGTACGAGTTCCATTGTGATGCACACGGCCTATATATAAAACCTCTCCTTGTCTGGTTCTTCCTCCATGAACAGCACCCTCTGGAATCCTCCCTCCTTGGCTGCAAGTCCATTCTAGGTGATCACCCTGAAGCACCTAGTCCATTGAGTTGCCAGAAATGATCATATGCTCAAATTTTAACGTATGTTCAAATTAATAGCTATAGTGACTCATAATTATTATTAATTTATTGGTCACACAAGATATGAGGTTACATATATATGACCCGTCAAGATAATGGTAATCACAAAAAAATATATTCACAATTGAATAGCACTAATTAGCGCTGGCGGCCAGGAGAGGATGTACGCAGCAACACTGCATGGCTTAAACAATGCCAGTCGCTTGCCGAGGGAGCTCGCTTTCGCCAATATAAATACCAATCGATATAAATTAAACAAATGTGTTGAAATATTAGACAATTATATATTGGATACGTTCAGGACATGCGGATTATAACGCCACCAAGAACGAAATTCTACGACACCCCAGTTTCGAATTGCTAACTTTTTATAAAATCGATAACAACTCTTTCTATTTTAAGGTTATATGCCGGAAACTTACAATATGCATAGAAAACATGTATACCTAAAACTAGTTAAACTTTGGTTGCAATTGAACGACTTGGTATTGATTTACGGGTCATCAAAGTTGGTGCTTTGCTCGAACACCGTCAAAAACAGGCACTTTTTACGTCACAATCGTTGTAAAAAATATGAAAGTACGTTTAAAAAATTTAAATTTGCCACTTAATAACGCAGAATGAAGTAAGAAAAGCTATGGTGTGATTAGTTTTTCTGTAAGCGTAGCTGTAAATTTGTTATTTGTACTCAAACTCGAGTGCATATAATTTCTGCGCCGACAGTAGGTAATGCTTTAGATTGACTTTGAACTTATCTGGTACCTTCTGGTCTTTCAAGGATTTAGGTAGTTTATTGTAAATTCTACTACTCATTCTGATGGGGCCAGTATTGAAGACAGAGGTTATGTTGTCTCACTGCATAATCATCTCTGCTTCTTGTGAAGTAGTCATGAATGCCATGATTCTTGACAAGGGACAACTTATTTTCAAATTCTCTAATTAACATCACTGCACAGAAGACATAAATACAAGGTAAAGGAAGAATCTTTAAATAAGTTACGACAGCTGGCTTGTTTTTTAGCTTTGCAGATTATTCTGACAGCCCATTTTTGTAATTTAAAGATGCAAACTGCCTTAGGGGAGATACCCCAGGCTAATATGCTGTATTTAATACTGCTATAAATATAAGCATAGTAGTCTGTTATGGCTGTTTGTACATTTGTAAGCTGAATCATTCTTCTTATTAAGTAACAGCCAGAAGCAACAGGAGATGATATAAAATTTATGTGCGAATCCCAGTTTAGATTTTCATTAATAATAATACCCAGAAACTTGGTGTTATTGTCACACTTAAGGCTACAGTCTGCAAACTTAATATAAAGGCTGTAGTCAATTTTTTTCTGGGTTAAATGGAAAAAGATATAAGAAGACTTGGTTTTATTTACATTAACATTATTAGCAGAGCATCAGTTCTCCATGTCAGTGATAGCTATCAAAATGCTAGCATTTTGAGCAGTAAATGCAATATTGTTGGTATGTTTTAAAAGATGATTTGTATCATCAGCATACATGAAGACATTACCATTCAGTGAAGACAGGAGGTCATTAACATATAATAAAAACAACAGGTCCCAAGAATGGAGCCTTGAGGAACACCCCTTACCACCTCCTGGTAAGATGAAGTATGTTTAACCCATTTTTCCTTTGTAATAGAAACTGCTTGTGTTCTTTTTGAAACAAAAGATCTGATCAGATTGTTAGCAATTCCTCTTATTCCATAGAAATGAATTTTCTTCAAAAGAATCTCAAAGTTGACAGAGTCAAAAGTCTTTGACAGGTCATAGAAAATGCCAACGGTATTGAGATGCTAAACTCATAGACTCATATGAGAATAGCTACATAAAAATTTTCCTTGCAGAAGGAGTTCAATTCCCAAAAAGGGTAAGAATTTTATTCTCATAGGGATGAAAAGTGATTCCATGGTGGATGATGAAAATGAACTTTGTAAAAGATTCACCGACATACTTCAAATTGATTACTAATAGTAATTCATGCAAAGTTTTAGAGAAATTACAATATTTAGATGGGAATTCAACTACCCATATATTGGAGGGACGTAGGAAAATTCTGTGATTAAAAAACAAAATGTATCTGTTACGTAATACTACCAGTGCTCTATGTATTGTTACACTTAAAATCTTTATATCTTCTCTGTTCATACCTTCCATAATGCAGTTCAGAATCACAAAATGTTTCCTCCCTTACCCCCTGTCATTCATCACCCTCCACTATATAATGCATATGCAACAGCTTACAGAAGATCAATGTCTGTCAGTTCTACAATATGCTGAAAAACATTTTGCTGAGATGAAAATATTTTTTCTCATGCTACGCAAGATAAGAGATTATTCCAGTGATTCCTCTCATTTCTCATTGTTAATTTCACAATATTTTTTTCTCCAAGCTTAAAACATCTCTTAATGTATGTTAGGGTTTATATGATTAGCATTCTTTGGAAATCACTTTAACTTATGTTATTTTATCAACTTAGTGAGCTCTGCAAGCACGTGACATTGGGACATTTAGTTTAGAGCTCATGCTGGCATTTTCAGTGTCTCACCTCATAACTTCCAATTCGGATCTCATTTCCTCCCCAAGGAATGTAGCAGACTTTATGCAGACAATTAACTTTGCCTGGAACAAGATCACCGTTGTAGTGAGCTCGACCGACATAGAGCTCAGAGTCATGATCATGGCCTCCAGCGTAGCATCCTGGAGGGAGATTACCATGTGTTGCCATAACCCAGGTTTCATGTTTAGCCACCTGCTTGAATGCTGGGTAAGACACAGGCCTGTAAAAAAGAGAATCAATCAATGGACACTATGGAGTCATGCATGAAAATCAAAATGACCTCATATTTGAGTTCTATATAGGTAAATTTTGGACAAATTCCTGTGCAATACTTTTAAGACGTAAGTACCATGTGCCATGTATGGCCAATCCCTGCAGTATTTAAACCAATGCAGCTCGGCACCCATACACCTGGTGGCAAGAGGGAGAGTCCTGGCTCTCCTGCCTCATCACCCCTTACAGAATACACAAAGTACATAGCCGGCACTCACCTTGGGCTCATTGTACAAGATCTGGCTTGATTTCATATATCATGTAATGTTGATGAATAGAATAAACTTGGTTTCAACCTTCTCAGGTCATCCTCAGGGCTTAAACCCCTGAGAAGGTCAAAACCGGTCAGTTAATAAAATTTTTGTGGAATATAACCAAGTTTATTCTATTCATCATGAATTCATTCCATAAGGTGAACTTGCCAACCATCGATTTCATCATGTAATGTGTTTAGTGGAATTAACAGATGTATGTCGTATTGTCATTTATTAATGTGGACCAGGCACGTAGCCAGAAATTTTCCTCGGTAGGGGGGGGGGGGGCTAAGTCTAGAGTGCATAACTTGAAACAAACCAGCCTTGCCCATTCGGTGCCAACGTGTTACAAATCTCTTTCCTTAATTTTCAGTGCTTGTTATTTGTTTTCACAGTGCCCATTCCTGTCTCTTCTCACTGTTAAATTTCACTGCTAATGTTGTTATAAAGCAGTTAATTTGACCAGCCTCAGAACAAGAGTTCAACACATACATACGTATCAGATTGAAAAGAAAAATTAATATCTAGGGATCAACTTCAAGACACTTAACACTAGAATTATACACAGTGTAATTGGGATTCCATGCCTAGTTAAAATCCGAACAACAGAATCATTGGGTAAATTTGGTGGTGGTGAAGCCCCAGAAGTTCCTCCCCCCTGGCTACATGCCTGACGTGGACACAACATATTGTATACTGATTTAGCAATTTCCTGATTCACTGTTTTGAAAAGAAATTCCTCTAGGAAACAGGCTAAACAAAACTTACTCTCACTCCAGATTGGCCATCCCCTTCCCCATAACTTCCAAACTCCTCACTTCTATATATGCTCCCTAAAGAACATAAAGTTAACAACCACAGGTGCTGTATTGCTTAAAGTATCCATTCTCACTCTGAACACATTTTAGTACTGGTTGACCACTATCCAATCTATATTCATGTCTTTCCGCTCTCGTATTAAAGACTCCTATCACTTCCTCTATCTACACGTAGTTCTTATCTCTGAGTAGTCTGGATTGCTCATTGCTACAATTGGTATTACTTCTCTCTGCACATCTATCCCCCACCATGAAGGCCTTGATTCCCTTTGCTATTACCTCTCCCAATGCTGCTATTCCTGCTACACTGACTTCATTGTTCACCCAGTACCCATGATGTCCATAAAAAAGCCTTCACCTTCAATAAAGAAATGATAATAAAAGTATATTATGATTTTTTAATTTTTTATTGTAATAAAACTATAGGTACTAAATAAATATTAAAAAAAATAAAATTCATTGCTTTAAACCAAAGGTAATTATAGGCACCATCCTACCATACTGTGCCTTCTGATGGGCCTTTTGATTTACATATATTTGGGTGGCCTGGTCCTTCAAACCACCCATGCTCAACATGCTCCAGTAGGCTCACCATGCATTGCACTGCTCCCAAGACCTTCTCTTCCACCCTTTCCCACTGACCCGAGAATCTTATCCTCTCCCCTCCCCCCCTTCGGCCAACGAAGTTCACATGGCCACCAAAACATCGAGTAGGTATAATTTTGTGAGTGTACTTTATATATCTATGTTTAGTCCACCTTTTTGTTTATATTGTGGTACTGCCAATTGGTTATTTAGGGAAGGTGACCCACAGCTTAGCTCATTTGCCCTTCTTAGGATAGGAGAGTGATTGGGTTGGAGGAGGGAAGTTTTTGGGGAGTGGAGGAAGGGTAGAGAGGAATCTGGCATCAGTATTAGGCTTGTAACAAAAGGCCCTAACAGTACATGGTTTAATGTCCCATCCCACAGAAAAATGCTACCGAATAGATATAGACTAGTAAATACTATTGAATAGACATAGATATAGACTACTGAACTCAAAGTGCTTTCTACACACTACTCAAGTAGGGCTTAGTATACCGATTAAAAATCTTTGCCACTGCCAGGTTACCCAGGGCCTCAGGATAGGGAGCCTCTACTCTAACTACCACCCCAACTCGATCACTGTGTTAGTGCGGAATGTTTACCTGTAGTGAAAAGTGTAATTCTTGAAATTAGAATTGCCAAATACCTCTAATTGGAGAGGAATTTTATTCTTTTTCCTGATGATTATCCCCTCTCATTACTTAAGATCTACTTTCAAACACATTTCCTTCGTGTTATATAGATTAAATTCTTCATTTACATCCCTGTCATTGTTCTCTGATACTAATCTTCGACTTTCTTCTCACTATCATCTTCTTGACTATCTCCACTGTTATTAAAGACTTTTAGCCTTTATAACTCCAAATGGTATTTCAGGAAGATCAATAATGACATAGTTGGGGAGGAATACAGTTATGAAAGCAGTTTAGAAGAGGTAGAGTAGGTGGCTGGGCCAAGTAATAAAAGGTGATAGTTTACTGAAGGCTGTTATAAAGGGTATAGAATGCTGGGGAAGAGAGAAAGAGAATAGGCTTGATGGACATCATGAGGAAGGAAGCTAAACTAATGAGTGTGAGAGATAAGAAAAAGAATCCTTTTGCAGTCAAAGAGGTGATGAAAACCAACCCTGATTGGTAGAACTCAACTTTACTGATCAAATGCACTTTCAACAGCTCTCCGTATCCCTTTTTAAATGTTTTTTTAATGTCTTCTCTATATTTTGCCATGATTTTTCATCATAAAAGTTATCAGCTGATTCTTGCCGTTCCCTCTTTTTTGTTCCCAATGACGTTCCATTATCCTGCACTTCTCATTTATCCATCACAAATTTCAAGTTCCATTTATTTTCGAGAAGATTATGAAAAAAATTTGTAATCGGTTCAGAGAAACTGTGAGAATTAATGATGCTGTTTTTAAATCTGTCACCATGGTGTACTAGTGTAGTTTATTTGATGCCAAATTCTGATTTAAGAAGACGCGAATGTATCCATGAAAACAGTAAAATGAGTAAATCCTCTTCTCGCCTCCCCTAAAAGTTCTGAATGATTTCATGAGATATGGTGAAATTATTTAAGATTGGGCTGGTTAGTGTTTTAGAGGAGCTTTACATAATTCTGTTCCACCATGAAAATTAATTGCTTACTTTTCAGGAAATTCCCTGATATTCCATCAAACTCATCGTAAGCATCGTTCTTGACATCCTTCCTGCATTCACCTTCCTTCACGAACCTTTCTGCTCTTATATGAAGTTTATCGGGTGCACTTTTATCTCTACAAATAGTATTCTACCACTCACCTTTGATTCTGGGTCAAATTCATGATACATTCTCAAAAATGTATTTGAATGAGAAGATTTGAAAATATAATGACAATATATGTCATATCTTATTAAAGAAAATTGGATTGTAGGATACCTTAGTGATACAATCTATCGGAACAAACATTTGGGAAAAGAAGAATTTATAAAGCAGTCATGAGACCAAAACTAACATTCATAGGAGATACAAGAGCCAATAAATCCATAATTAACACGTTCACTGCGGCGTGATCCACCGGTGGGTCAGATGCGACTAGTGCTGCGGCCATAAAATTCTTTGAATTGTTGTAACTTGCGAGGAGTATTGTGAGAGTAGGAATCGAGAACTTCTCAAGTGACTTCACCCAGAGGTTAGTCACAGTTCAAATAATAGACTACTATGTGACTATACTTAGTGTGACCCACCGGTGGGTCACGCCGCCCCTCCTGACTCTTTTTCCGGTGGGTCACGAACAAATTTACATATTAGCGTATTATATCCAAAATATGTTTATTTTTTGTTTTCTTTTTGTTTTATTTTCAAGTTTATGCGATTTTTATACATAAGGATGAACAATACTCGATATAGTAAAACATATCATCTTATTAAAAATAATGAAAATGTTTAGGAAAATTTTTTCTCCTCAACCTCTTGGGTGTCCGTCAGTTGCTTGTAAACTAAACAGTCCAAACTGCACTCACCCGGCTGTGTGAGAGCTACATCTCACAGATGGGCGCGAACAAGGGCAGGGGCAATGAACAGAGATGGGTGGGAGTCTCCTGGGTTTTCCGAACGTCAGCAAATCTTTACCACATGCATTGTATTGTTGCCCCTCTCTTCCCCCATCCTTACTCTGAGGTCGAGCCAATAGTGTGCCCCACGTGGCTGGTGGAGGGGTGGGCTGGGGGCGAGGCTGGGAGTCGCCTCCCCCAGCCTTCCTCTAATCTCAGGAAACAGCTGAGTGTTGCCGCTTCAACCATCATCCCGCGGCAGTGGCCAGAAGCTCGGAAGGACTGTGACCCACCGGTGGGTCACGCCACCCTGTGAGGGGTAGGGCTTTAATCAGCCCCGCAGTGAACGTGTTAAAATACTTCTTCAAACAACAGAAATGGGAAAGCAGTCTTGTGAAAGATTATTGGAAAATCTTTGTTTGAGAGAGAGAGGAGTGAATGATTAGGAAGATAATAGTGCCATGAGAGTTTAAATGATTGGGCTCATAAAATAAAAAAAGAGTAGAATGGATGAGGGCAGAATTTCTGTAATCTCAAGACATAAGCAGAGAGAAGAGGTGTGTTGACCAAGAAAAAGATGGAAGGATGAGCTAGACATGGGACCTAGACAGGGAGAGGGGCTGAAGGAAACAGGCATGAGACTAGGAGGAAGGAGGAGAGATACTATTTATCACTTTTGCCTCTGTTGGTCAGTATCAAAGACAGCTTCCCAATCCACTAAACCTCCTCCTCTCCCTCACTTACCACTTCCACTGTGGATCTCCTGTCAGAAGTAAAGTAACCCTTCATAGTAGGCAACATTTATGCCAATTTAATCCACTGCATATCCAGGAGAATATTTCATTATCATCTCATTCAAGTCACATTTCCATTCCTATAACTCATATATTTATTCTTGTGAGTATGGCGCAGCTCATTAGAGAAATAATTTTATAGTATAAAAATGAAGTGGTTCATTTCAGTATAGCAACATAAGATGGGATCTTGAGATATGGTGGTCTGATGAAGAAAATCATCGACGGAAAGATGAATGGGAAAACTGGAAAATGAAGAAGTCATATAAAATATATGAGGAAAATAGTAAGCAACGTGAAAGAGAAGAATTATTTCAGCATGAAGAGTAGGAAACTGCTAGGAAAAGAGGATTATGTCGATGGAAGAAGCCTTTAAAGCTCAATACTGCCTTGATGGATCATAATAGCTTAAGAGACTTAGCTCATATAGATCCTCCTAAAAATGGCCTTTGTAATGTGGAATTGGAGGTGGTGGCCTAGTGGGTAGAGCGTTGAGCTACTGACTGGAGGGTCCCGGGTTCAAATACCGGGCAAGAGCCTTTCTGGACACCCCCATCTAAAATCTTCGCGATTCGATTTTCTGAGTGTAAGAACTTCGTAGGAAATCACAGGTGGCCCAGGGATGGGAACTGGCCCTCCTAACCTGAATGTGTGAATTTCACATGCCATTGTCTTAGTACAGGGTGAGCTCTACTCTCACCTATCAAAACCAACCTTCGGGTTGAATCACTGGAATCCTGGGTAATGTGTTAGTCCCAGCTCAGCAAGTCAAGGCTCCATGGTTTGATTTCTCACGCTGGAAACCTCTTTCCCCTGGCAATTTCCAACCCTCTTAAGAGTTGATGACCAATGATGATGATCCAGAAGAAATTGTTTTTTGGGAAATCCTGTATATGTTCCTTTGGATGAGATGGATCTAATCTAACAAGTGCTGAATGAGATGTGTGACGATATGTAATCATATGTTTATTCTCCCATGAAAGAATACTAACTAAATAGCCAATTGAAATAATTTTCCTTACTGTACATGTAAGTTCAGAACTATAAAATGTACACAATACCCTGCAAGCCAATCCAAGGGTGTGTGGCAGGGAATATCATGGTCAAATCAAATTAACATCTTTCAACCAAAACAGTGTTCAGTGAATAATTTAAGTACTCTTTAGATTTTAGAATTTTTATAAGAAAGATAAATTAACCCTCTTAGTGCTAACCTTCTTCCTGGGGTACTAGCGAGAAATGCAGAAGGTAATTTAATAAAATGTAGCATCTTAGGAAAAAAACATTTTGAAGTTATTATTTTACATATCCATATGTGGTTTTTTACATTATTTAAGTTGAACTAATTAATGATGATGATGATAATTTTTTTACATTGACTGAAAAATAAATTGTATTATTTCAGTTCAGTCCATTAAATAATGGACTACATAGAAGACGATATATTGGCCTACCATACTTTTCGTCCAAGATGCAAAAGCTGATATATCAGTCTGCCGCACTAAGAGGGTTATTCAATCAGTTACAATATCCAAAGATGTTTAAAAGCAAACTTTTTAAATAGTGTGTACCTTTCAAAATCCTACATAACCAAGGGAGAGGTGCAGCACATAACAAGTAGGTACATAATAGACTGTGAAGTGTGATGTTTATTTTCACTAATTTTGAACCACATCATGAAAGAACAGAGAGGATTGAGGTCAATTGCCACTCAGCAATTACCGATTTATAAGTTATTCATTAAGGGTGTTAAAATCCTTTTCCACTCATGTCATTCCTATTGCTATTCATCCATCTTGAGCAAATATCATTTGATAAGGACCTCTGGCTTAAAATCTGAGAGCTACCACCGAGACCTGAAAAAAGATATGCGTGATTATTTAAGGACAATATAACAAAAATTTCATCAGCATCACCTTTTGGACTGCAGGAATCAGCAATGTTTAATAATAAAAAAATGAGCGGTATAGGTGGAAGCAAAACAATTTTGGGATTTTGGCAATTTTGTTGCCTTAGATGAGTTCGAAACAAATACTATCATACATACCTAATGCATTCAATGTTTGTAAAGCCAGATAAGGTACTTAAGGAATTAACAGCAGTTAGAGCATATGGCGAAATTTCTAGTCTAATAAAAATAGATGTGCATTCCCATCCATCACAACTTTCGAAACGTGCAGAGTACTTAGTGAGGACATAGATCTATTCTATTGAATCTGTGTATTTCAAAGCAGCATCTTGGCTAACAGTTTCCAAATTAATGTATCATTCATAGAAAGGAAATGCCCAATCTTTCAATGGGTATGTGTATGGTATTCAAGGAAAAGAACTACATTAAGATCAGCATAAGCTAATTTATGTTTGTCATGCAAATGACACATGCACCACTCAATGCATTTTCTCGGCAAATTATGAAATGGCTACAACTTAAATCGAAATTAAAAATTTATGGGTCGTTTGAGGGATTACTCATAGTTCACATGCAATGTCTACTTTGATAAACATTTTTGCATTCTAATTGAAAAATAGCATTTCAAAATATGTAGTTAATACTCCCTCAAATATAAACTGATTAATAAAAGTTGTGATTAACGACTTGATTCAATGTTGTAAATTCCCATAGGCTCATTTCTGGGCCTAATATTCATTCTTTGGCCAGGTGCTTTCAAGGGGTCACATACCTACCTACTTGTTTTCATACTGTGTGTGGATGCATCTTTATATTCCACAATTTCTGAGCCCCAGAACCTAGAGATGTGTTAACTGCATCATTAGACTACTTTTCGAGAATCACTTTTTCATGTGAAAAATGTGAAATGCTTCTAAAAGAGGCTGCAACAAGCTATGAAATATTTAGTCAAAATAACACTGTTCATCATGCAGGCCTCATTTTTTTGTCTCAAGGAGAGGATGCAATAATGGAATTGACTAGATTTTTCATTGCTTGTTACAATTTCTTCCCTGAAGGAATTTAAATCTCTCATACTGAGAATTAATGCTTCATAAGTTGCCTAAATAATGATACAGCTACCATGCTTCTAACAAGTCCTTTCTGGGGCTCAAAAGCTTGGGATACAAGTTTTAGGCACACACAGCATTCAAATGTGTATGTGCCCCTTTAAAAACGTATGTTCCTTAATAGTCATGAGTAATTTGGTACACATTCACATTTAATTTATTTTTCCTTTGATAGTTGCTGTGGGAATTCATCCAAAAGGAGGAAATTGCTTCCAGGATGATCTTGAAATTAGATGGCTTAATGCCCTCTCAAGGATGCCCAGGTATTTTGCCTCCAAATCAACAGCCATGTCTTTGTCAGTTATATTCAGTGATTGTACTTATCAACCTCTTTTAAACTAAATTTATAACTTGTTTTTTAAGTACAATTTTAACGCATGTGGTTTGTTACAATTTTTAGAACAAGCTACTGTGGAGGTGTTGACATGCCTGTCAGCACCAGTGGTTTTTGGCCCAAAGTAACCTGTGGGGAAAGGTGAGAGATGCAGCTACGTCATAGAAGTGTTTCAGGTTAGTAGCAAGGCAGCTGAGATAGCACAGTGATAAGTATGCAATATTACAAAGTTTGTGCCATCAGTATGTTTGCAGTCAGTAAAGGTAATATAGGTATTATATTATAGCTTCATAAAAGTATGACTGTACTCACAAAAAAGAACTTTCTGTATAATTTTATTTTGTATTCACTTTTGCCCTATCTTTACATGTATCTACCATTTTATTTTTAATCCTTCTCTTGTAGAACACTGCACTGCTGAACCAGACTCTGCCGAGAACTATCGGACCCTCCCAGACTTATATCTGTTGAGCAAGCCTCCACAGTCAACTTGCAGCCTTTAATATACATAGATGGAATTCCTGTACTTTCTGGCGGTATCATGCAATGCATTTTACAGATAGTGGCATTGTATTATCTATTTGAAATTCAGCCAGCAGCAGGTGCAAGGGCATTGTTTGCAGTTATATTTGGTGCAGTGATGCAGGAAGCAGCCCAGGAGGAATATGCAAGGTGTAAGTCAATATTAAAAGCTTTGGAATTCATTTCTAATTGCCAGTCATGATGAGACTTAGTGTGCCAGTGTGAGTTTTTAAAAATTTACCAGCTCTCAGGGTCAGACATTTTTCGTGCCTCTGCATGAAAGGTATGAGCATTCAATATAACATGCATAACTCCTGAACTGTTTGATATATTTTATATAAATGACTACAGAGTAACAGAGCGGGGCTGTTTAAAACATGACCCTTAATGGAGTGGAATGCAACAGAATTTGCAGATAAAGTCGGAAAATAAAGTTTCACTTCCATTTTTCTTGGCTGCACATGCTTTGGTCTTTGAGGAATTCACTCGCTCCCAGTGCTAATTATTTTCTTTATTCTTTTCGATATCTATTGAATGTCTTCCTGGTGGTTCCATTTCTGGTGAACACCTTGTAAGAGAAATGTGAATGTTTTACTTATATGTGTCTCAGATGGGCTCCCCTGCATCTGTGTGACTCACCCATTGCTTGCAACTTTGTGCAGTAATTATTTGTGCTCCATTTGTTTTCATTGAGCTCCACATACAGCCAAAAAGAATTTAATGGGGCACAAATCAACATGCAGAACTGTCTTCTTTGACCACTTCATGATCTTTCTCATCATCATGGAAAATTGCAGATGTGTACGGTCTACTCCCTTCATAAATGTACTAGTTGTTTTCCAAGATAAACTCGGTCTTCCTTGTTCTTTCTCCAGCTTTCCTGTCCTCTTCTCAGATTCTAGGAACTGTGTAGAATTGATAGTAAAGATCAGGGGCATCTCGCCTTAAGGATCACATGAGAAGCTCAAAAACGCTCAGAAATCCCAAGCAATTGAAATGTACCTACATGATATTATGTGATGAAAAACGATTTCTGTACATTGAGAATGCATTTGTGTGTGCCAATTCACCTTCTGTTTCCTTCTGAATCACGCACCACGTGAGTTGATCACAATCCTTTTGTGAACTAATAAGTTGGGCGTATTGCATAGCAAGTGCTTCAAGAGGCGATGCTATTAATAGGGTGAATATGAGTACAACTTTAGTGTGATTGTGGTGCCACTGGCCCTCCTCTAATGCCGTTTCTAATAGTTCTTCTCAAAACCCAAAGATAGCAGTATGTCTCACGTAGTCCGTAGGTGGATTATATCTTTACATTTTTCATATCCGTCATTTGCATCAGTACTTCGAGTTGTGGATTTATGTCTCCCTTAAGAGCAGTTCAGAGGAGTTTCCAAAGCAATTAAAACAAGGTTAATACAATCACTATTATCACAATCGAAGACTCGAAAGACAAAAGCCAGCCATGATCGTTCCGAAATACGTGAATACAACTCGGGTAATAGTTCCTGTGGAAAAGTTGTCCCACAAACATGCGTGAAGAAATATTCTTTCCAATTCATCATTCCAATCGATAAAATGTATTTAAATTTTTTTAATTCTTCCAGGGATACATATTTCCTATGCATTTTCATCATTAATATGTGAATGGGGAACGGTCATGGGAACTGTAGAACAGGTAGAAACTCTTCCGAAAAGCGGCGAAAGTGGCGCCGCTCGATTTGTTGCATTACTTTTGAATCCAACTGTACATTCTCTGAAAATTTAAACACTCTACCTCTTATAGAAATGCCCATGAATTTGTAATAATGAGTTATTTGTGCAGCTTTATATGTAGTAATAATGATTCTATGTATTTATGAGCATTTTGATCATGATATATCTCTTGAATGTAAAAAAAACAGGCTTTGTGATGCTTCATGCTACTGAGCAACATGCGAAATGCAACTGATGAAATCATGGAGAGGGCAGCAAAGTGATCACATATGTGTATTTGTTGGTTGTCATTGTTGTTGCAAAGACCTATCTCAAATGGGAAGATAATCAATATTTATTGACCTTGCGGCTGCATAAGTTAAAAATATACCTAGCAATATTTTCGCTACTGCCGTAAAAGCCAATTCCCAAGAGTAAAGGGGCCCCTAAGAGCTTTAAGAGGTACAGGCTGCTAAAAATGGACTGCCAAGGGGTACACAATGGAAGAAAGTGTGAGAACCACTGCTCTACTCGATAATCTTGCTGATGAGAAAAACTAGTGGCAATACAGAAATACGGGCAGTTTCAGCTCACCAAAATATTGAACATTCGTTATTGAACCTCTTGACTCCATTGTAACCTAATTGTGATAATCTGGACAATTTCAAGCTCAGATACTTGTTTTTTTATATTCACTACCCATCTCCAGCTTTGACATCTGGTGTTTCAGTATCTATATAAAGTTGGCCTTATTCTCCTCCACAATATATTGCTCTGTGACTATATGGCATGCACTTGATGTGTTGTCTGAGCAAGGTAGGACAAGACTACACAGAAAAAATGAAAAAACTTACTTCGCTGATTTTCGGGCAAATTTTACTCTGGCTACAGCATGCCGTCGTGGTGGCTTGGGCATGCATGTGTCTGCAATTTCCAGATTTGGACTTGGATAAATGAAATCTGTTAATGGTAGCACTGGTAGAGCCATGCTTGCTGGATATGTTTGAGAGAATGATCCAGACGAAGGGTAGCCAAAGCAGCATTGTTGTAGTGTCTGTTCCACTCTGAGATGGTTGTTAGAAGGCATCCCACCCCAGAAGGGTGTCCTAGAGCTGGACAGTGTTTCGATATATTGGTTTTCAGTTCAGTATTTTGAAAATATTGAATTTTAAATATCCAGTACTGAGTACATATTTATGCATGATATATTATTAATCCAATGTATCAATTTTTAAAATTTAAATTTGTCCGATTTATACTATCAGTTTGATCAGAGCTGATGTTTAGCCTATCACAGCGGTCACATCAACCAGTGTACCATCTAAGCCTCTCTTTGGCAAGAATGGTGACATTTGTATTTACATTCACAACTCTCTCTGAAGAAAACTCAGAGATGTTTTTCTTCTGTGCAACCAATGATGGCTTTATTCCAATTCCTGTGTGATGTTCTAGTGATTGTCGTGTGTCATTTATTTCCTCCCACAATTTTATAGCCATTTGACATCAAACTCCACCTTTACAGTAGTGATATATCTTATTGTTATACATATATACACTGTATGTAGACTATTGAACTATGGAAAATTACTGAAGTGAGCATGAGAAACCAATGCATATTTTGTCTCGGTAATACTGAAATATTGATTTAAAAATTAATATGAATTGAAATGTTAATATTCACTATATGAGCTAAATTTAACATCAATACGGATTTTGTCATGTTATTTATGATGGAGTAACTATTTCAATGAACAGGAAGTAGGGTGGAATGGTAGTCTCATTAACCAGGTGATAGGAGATGGAGATCAAGGCAGTTTCAAGCAACATAGCCATGATACAGATTTACATACCAATGAGTTGCCTTATGGCGGATGTGTACATCGTGTATATGCATGACTAGGTGAATTAATAAGTGTTGTTCAGGGAAGGAAACATTTTAAGATAATGGGGGATTAAAATACGTTAGTTGATGAAGGTAGAGATGGGAATGAGGTGGGGACATACGAGCTAAGAATGTGAAATGAGCACAGTGAAAAGACAGTCGAGCATTCATCTACATCTACATAATGCCCTGCAAGCCACCATAAAGGTGTTTGGCAGGGGGTGAACTCGCACAAAAAATGCATTACTTTTCATGCATAAAAAAGGATTAGTTGTAATATACTAGTTTAAACTTCAATTTTCAAAAAAGATAAAAATAGCAAAGCAAGCATGCAATATCATGCTGTTCGTTGGTTTAGCTTAAAAGTCCTTATACAAACATGTGACTACCTATGCTATCCATTGATACACTCGTATTGGATATATTTACTGCTATTCATATCCCTAATGGGGTCATTTACCATATTTTTTAATTGCTGAATATGATAGAGTTTGTAAAATAAAAAGACCCATATTTTTCTGTTTTTTGATCCGTCAATTATTTCTCGTCTCATCAATTATTTATCTCGTCAATTATTTATCTCTAGTCCACAGCCACACAGGTGAGAAGGAGGAAAACATTAGTGTGGAGGATATGTGGGAAGACTTTAAAACAAGGATGATGGAAGCAGCAAGAAAAATAATAAGAACACTGAGAGAAAGGGCGAAGAATTGAATAATAAAATTAGGCAAGGGAAATATGTAGCAAATGAGGTATAGTTGAAAGAGTAACATGAGGAAATGAAAAAGTTACAGAAAAAGGGAGAAATATGGCAATCTACACAAAACTAGAATTTTATCCATTGGTAAGGTAGGAAAAGCAACCCCAACCCTAAAGAATTAGACAAGGACATTTACTGTTAGATTTTTATTGCACTTACCTTGCTACTAAAATCTCATAATTTGGGAATGATAGCTCCTGTCCTCCGAAAGGAATGTAGCATACGCCATGGCTTGGGTGGACCTGTAATACAAGTTAATATATTAGGTAATGAAGTGGAGGAAATTCAGTGTTATCTTTGATTATTTTAGTAATATTATTAGGACGATTAAAGTAATAATAGGCTCGTGGGAAGTTCTCTTCCGATATACTGTTTCTTCTTTTATATCCTCTTCTCGAAATGGCTTCTCTCAACCTCTTAACAGTCCCTCTCGTTTTTTTTTCACCCTGAGCAAAGTACTTCTTCTTTGCCGGAGTCGGGTAGATGTGGTGGCTGGAGTACTGGCATCCCATTCTGAGAGTCCAGGTTCGAATCTTGGCCGCGGCTGATACTTTCATTTTCATACTGGTCTCCACTTGATTGCTATGTGGAGACCACTGCACTTCAATACTCCTCCCGTCTGATGGGATTTTAAACCGTGGACCCCTTAGAGCCTTTTGTTCAGTGAAGTCTAATGCCAACACAGGGTTTATCTCCACCCTTCCTCCATTTTTGAAAAATTCCTGAAAATTAGTGGACCTCTAGTTTACATTCTGTCCCTTAGATTTACTTTTCACTGACAATCGATACATGTGTAGTTGTTTGAGTGTTAATTAATTAATATGCAAATGGCAATAATTATTAATTTGGAAACCTTCGTATGGGATGTACCACTTCATGAACGAAAACCCTGAACTATCGAAAAAGCTGATCAGAAAGCAACAGAAGCCTTTGACATCTGGTGTGTTTGGAGGATGATGATGATTAAGCAGACAGCTAAGAGAGTATCATGATGAAGAGACCACTGATGCACACAAAGAGGATATAGTTGGTAACAGGAAAACAACGTGAACATCTTCATGTAAAATGTGGCACTCTCTGGGTCAGAAGCTTGGACTACCGCAAAATCGGAACAGAAAAGAATGAGAACCTTCGCAACCTGCTGTTGGTTTACGTTGATGAAGTTTAAATGGATAGATAAAATGAAAATGCAGTATTCAGAAGAATCGATGAAGTTATGTCAGAATGTAGCACTATGCGACAGAGAAGGCACGGCGAGATTTCCTTAGAGAAAAAAGCCATCCACCTTTTTATTGGGAACCCAGTTCTCTCGATTTCTGACTGAATTTTTTAGTCATTTAAGCTCACAGACAGAGATTGAGTGATAGGTCCCCGGTCAATGTGGATGATGTTTTTCTCTGTGGAAATCTCAGTATCGTGCATATCATCGGGGAATTCCGTGTGAGTTTTTGTTGTGGCTAGTTCGCAATCTTGATTCAGGTAGGAGACAGATGGAATAGAGTTCTCATTAATATGACTAAGGGAAAACCTGAAAGTGGAAGACCAAGGGATAATTAATTGGGACAAATAAAGAGAGATATAGGGAGTACAAGGATGTAACTGAACTGCTAATAAATATGGAAGAATGGACGGTTGCGGTTAACCAATCTTAGAATGTAAAAAAACATTGATGATTATGAATAAAATTAATTAAAAGTGGTCGCTCCTTCACCTTTCCTACAGTGGCGGTACCATTATGGTGTACCCGGCCAATGTACATAATTTCCCTTCCTAGTCCACGTGTAGAAGGTACTGCTCTCGGCGCAACGTTGCCCCCGGCGCTGGAAACCCATTCATAGTTTGATCCGCACAGAACCTGGAAAACAGGAAAATGTTCATTTGTGCGTCGAATACCTGGCAGTCTTGTCATGGTGGAGCAGACACGCTTTAGTGATTATCAAACTGCCTTCAAGTGACTAAAATGAATATAATAATTAATTATAATTGAAGGTATAATTCTGATATCGTACTTAGATTAGAAGGTAAAATATACGCACTAGTATTCGAACCCTAAAATTATTAAAGTCGTGTTCGTATATTGTGAAAACTATTCCAAACTTCCAACACTTAATATTAGGACGTTAATATTACTAACGGATATGAGGGGGGGGTAATATTTTGAGGTAAGCGTGCAACAAAAGTAGGTTTAGATTGTTCTAAATTGCTCGACTCCTATTTGAGATGCAGTGATAACTGACGTATTTCTAATCATTAGGATACAGCCATCATTTTCGCATCACTGTAGGTATATTCTCAGCTACCTCTATTCTTCGGTTAGAGACCACCTTCAAGTAGATTTGTCCTCAGTAATCACGTATTTTTCTTGCGTATTTTATGGCGATGCGTTAATGTCGAAGATTGTCATATCTTGTATTCAACCCCACCCATTCCAGCTAGCTTTTGTGGGTTTGTGGAGTGAACCGGAGGCCAGTGGTGACGGATTGAGACGGAGCGCGGGCCAAAACACATTCGATGGACGAAAAATAATGAATAACTATCTGTGATGTAAAATATTATTAATTTCCTATCTGTGAAGGTAGGTCTAAATGGACATTAATTCTCCCACGCCCCTACTTTTCACACGATGATCCTCTTCAGCCCCTCATACCTCCCCCCTCCCATCATTCTATCCAGCTACCCGTTCTTCTCTTCCCTCTTCCCCGATTACCCAACATTCTTCCCTCAATCACGTTCTTCAAAACCCCATCGCCCGTAATAACCTTCTCCATCCACACTTTCCGCCTTCTCCTAATTTCCTCTATCAAATTTCTTTCGTCTCCTACCAATTCTAGCACTACATCGTTCGTCCTCCGTTCGACTCGCTTTACTCTCTCCATCCTTCCCCTTGGGTATTTTATTTTTAAATGATGAGAATTCCGTGGTAAAGTTACATTATTTTTCTGCAACACGTATTCTACGTTTTTAATCCTGGCCCATTTTACAAGCCATTAAATTTTAAAAATTATTTTCAGCACCGTTAGTACAAGGTTGTTTCGCATTGGCGTGGCATTTCATATCGTCCACATACGCATTTGCTCTCTCCGACTGTTTCACGTCCCTGGATGAACCACAACTCACCTCGTACTCCTGGAATGGAATCTCCTGCCCTCCCCATGGTATGTAACACTTCCTATGAGCTGGATTCAGCTTACCAGGAACGATGTCGCCCTTGTGTGTAACCCGCGCCACGTAAAGGACGCTGTCGAGGTCTCTGCCCGCTGCGAAAGCCCCAGAGGGCACTTGGCCATTTCTCGCGAACACCCACCTTTCGTTCTGGGTATTCCAACCATCTGAAAATCCACCAAAAAGTAGTAGTTTTAATAATTTGGGATCGAGAAGGACTTATGATCGAGATCGTTGATCAACCACGCATGATTTAGTTAATCCCTCTACCAGTATCGTTTTTGGAAGGTAATATTATTATTGGCTAGTGTGGATGGCTGAAATTCTTGTCTCCATTGGCATGAAGTTGGTAAGGATCTGATGAAATCAGTTTCATTTATTTGGCAACTTATCAAATAGCCGGTCAGCTGAGGTTATTTAATGATTTGTGTTTCTGTATGTACGAAGTGAAATTTTTTGGATGAGGAGTAATATGAAGAGCAATAAGCTGATGAGATCATAAATAATTAAGGTGGGTAGAATAAATATTAAGTAGGGAGGGAGTGAATAAGAGAAATGGGCATAAGGAGGGACTAATTATAACTAGAAAATGAAGGGCAGCATTTTACAATTCAAAAAGAATTCTGGATGCTTGGAAGGTTGGATGCTTTCAGATGCTGGTATGATGGATGCGCCCATCCCTTTGTTTTGAGTGAGTCGATTCAGAATGGTAAAACCGAAGGCATCCGCTGATTTTCGATTGGACCCCGTCATGTGCATATGTACGGAACGAAAAACCGTTTTTTATCGCTGCGTTTATTTAGGCTGCTGTAAGAAAGGCCGAGCTCCTGGAGGGTATCGCTCGATTTGGGATATTGGTAGGCCGCAGTCAAGGTGAGTAATACTTACCTTGGGCCGCAGTCTTCTGGGGCCCTATCGGGGTCTATTCCTTTCCCACCCGTTGGTTCCGAGTCGTGAGGCATGCTTCGTCGTCAGATTTCGCATTCAATCCAAATAATTGGACCCTTTCCGCAGGGCCGGCTTAATACAAAATGTTTACCCGGGCGAGAGAGTATTCTGGCGCCACTCCTCCCTACCCCCACTTCTCAAACCCTGTTGTAACACATATCCTCCAGTTAAACGTAGTATTAAAAATTAGGTAGTAAAAAAGTCGTAAATTAGCTTGTTGGACATGAAGCAAGTTGTCAATTCCCGAATAAGAAAAGCTTTTTCCATTCCTACGGCGCCCCTTCCTTCGTGGTGCCCAGGGCTGTTTCCCGGGCCTGCCTGTCGGGACTCAAATGGGAACCGTGTGCCTCAAAACTACGACAATGTGGGGCCCATTTGTCTCAGTTTTCTGCGACAAAGAAATCGGTATCACTAACAGGGAAAACTAGTGAATGTCACGGAGCTTGTCACGGAAAAAACTGATAAAAGGTTGAGCTCGTCGGTTATTTGGGCAACATTTTGAAAAATGTTGGGTGGAGCACAAAAAAAGTGCATAGGAGACGGGTTAGCGGAATATGCTTTTACTACTGGGAAAGTATTGTGGCTGGAATGTTGGAAAAGATACTAACAAAAGTTGGTAAGATGTATGGTGGAGTTGTACGGTTGCGAATCATGAGCCTTGGGGAAAGAGGAAAGATATTGGAGGTTTTTGTGGCGTGGGTTAGGAGAGTAATTGAGAAAGTACGAGGACTAATGATGAAATGCTGAACATATTTGGAGGGAAGGACAATTAGGTGGAGGTGTAGTTAGGTAATGGCCAAATAATTGAAGTATATGGTTTATTACGTCCGTTATAGCGAATGGGTAGAGTGATGGAAGATAGAATCAAGGGAGATATGGCATGAGCTGAACGAACGTTATAAATTGTTATAACGATAGAAGTCGTCAGAAGCGTCCGAAGAGATTGAGGAAGTTACCCTGACTTCGAACACCACAGGTATGTTGCCGTTGCCGTAAATGTTAGTCATCGTACTCTTCCGATCTTTTTTCTAATACTCTGGATCTGTAAGGGACATTACTGCTTCGATGTATAGGATAAAATTTCCTATCTTACTTCCTGAGAAAATTCTTAAGTTTTCTCTGTCCGAGAAATTTTTCCGCACCCTCATATGGCTCATTTAATTGCGATCCCTCTGGCCTATATTTTCTCCAAGAAGTTGGTTGCTATAGCAATAGAGAATCTATAGATTCTCTACCATGTTCCCTCTATAATGTTACGTCTCGTATCATAATCAATGGGTTACTGCGGGAATCAGCATTCTCCCCTCTAGATACTTAGCTTTTAACGACGGGTAAATCTGTGGGACCGTAGTTAAGTACATATTTTTGATATCTCCAAGTGAGATCTTTGGAGGAATGTAAAAGCGATTATATCAGTTTGCGATAACTTAGTTAACTTCAGATAGCCGTAGCTAGCGATCACGGACCGCCCAAAATATGATAAATACAGGGAAGACATTAAAAGGCATTGGTCGGATGTGGGATATTCGGAAGGCATTATTTGCATTCTGTGGCATATTATGAGATAATTTTGAATATTTTCCCAAAGAAACTTGCAATAAATGCAGAAAATATTATAGTGCCATGAACTTATATACTATTTATGTACTTAATGGTTAAAAAAATGTAGGTCTAAGATGCGAAAAGAAGGGCTTCCGTTGTAAAATGAAGAATTAACTCTGCCTCCCTCAGTTCTGTTGGTAACAATTGGTGTCACCGTGTTATCAGAAGCAGAAGCCTATGCTTGTTTGCTAAAAATCTATAAAGAAGAGTCAACAGACGGAATACTGAACTTAAGTACCCTCCATGCTGTACCAAAGTAGGGACCGATGTCCCATTGAAAACTCACCCCTGGCCGGGATTCGAACTCGGAGATTTAGGTTTGAAGGGCTAGCCAATGGTAACTGCCACATCTACATGACCTCACTAGACGGTAATGATTTCCTAGGCGTCACCTTTTACCAGAGGCTCTGGCGGTAGCGTAGAGGGTGCTGTGCTGATATTTATGTAGATGAACTCACATCCCAAAAGCCATCATCTTTTTTTCATTAATCACATGGGAATGTCGCAACCGCACAGCGCACCCCTCTATAAATACTAACTTTTTCGCCGCCTCTTCTACAAGTTTTTAACCCAAGGTACCGTGTTAAGATTTCGCCTCTCCCAGGACTGAATTAATCATAAAGCAAGATTAGTAGGTGCTTTGGGGATCAAGGGAAGCCCCCCCCCCTCTATCCTCTCCAGATTTTTGGATTTAAAAACATTTCAACCATAAATGAAGTGGATGTATTCAAAAATAAACATTTTCCATCATTCAGTGTATTATGTTAACATTGTCATTAAATTTTATTTATATTTTGAAGTAAATGCAAAGGGGGAACCAAAATGTTATAAATGCTCAAAACTTGTTATTGCTCCGACCCTGTCCTCTCCGTAAGTGTAAAAAGAAATTTCCTCATTTCTCCTCAAAACCTTTCTCATCAAAACCTTTCTCATTTTCTTTTTACTTTGTCTATTTTCATCCAGAAAACTTACGTGAAGCGCTCAACTTGTTCTTACGATTGGTATGCGTCGATTTTCATTTTCTCTACCATCCTCTTATCGAGGAAATCCTTAGTTTATCTTCTTACTATTTATCTCCATGTCAAACTACTGCATAGTACCCTGCATGCCACTTCGGGAGTATGATGCATTGCCAGACATGACCTTCGCGTATGCACCAATAGGTATGCTACTTTGAAATAAAATACTGGAGTTAGTGTAGGCAAGCACCAGACACGAGAAAGAATGTGATTGGTAATTACGAAAGAACATTATTTTTACTAATTGAATAGGAATCTGCTTGCATTCACCTCGGTATTTTTCACAATATGAATGCAAGGATTCCGTCAACATACGTCAGTAGATTTTTTAATTTTGTTCAGATGGAATACGAACACAGTTATGCACAGTACGCCTATTATACTATTGCCTCTTAATCAGAGTTCTTCATGTAATCATACCAAGCATACTAACGCAAGTTTCACGCTGGCTGTTCATTGAGCTCGTCGATCTCCTCTTTACACCCTCCAACTCCGTAATCATAAGTGCCTCACACTAGCGGCTATCTCTACATGAGGATTGACAAAAACTTGTCATCTTCCTCTCTTTAGCTCATCTTTCTCACTTCTCAAACTGAATAAATAACATGTTCAATATAGGCAGCTAACGTGGAATAGAAATAACGTAAATCGTTCTCCTACATTTTGATAGCAGTCCCGTATGCAGACTAATATAACGCGCATAGTTCGAAGTTACCTGAGTCACCGTCAATGGTAAGAGCGCAATGTCCGAACAAAATCCCACATCACCCGAGATCCGTGTGTGCACCAATGTTACTCATCCAAAGATTTAAACAATGCGTCAGCTAAGCATAGCATTTCGGCCGCGATATTTAGAAAAAGCAGGAATCGTATTTACTTACAGCCGGCCATTTCAGTCCTCCCGAAGTGATGTGGACCCAACGCGACTCGGCTGCGTAGTAATTCACTGCTCTTGCCGATTTTTCCTTATCATTAATCACCCGCGATATCGAGTTAAAAGGAATTCTCATCCTCTCCGTCGAGCATGTGGGCCTGCGTGTCCGAGATAGCCCTCTGCATTTATCGCTATCAAGTTCCATCCAGACCTCGCGAATATGGCGGAAGTGGAGGGATTTAGAAAGACTTTGAAAGTTTTTTCCCGACTGAAATCTTAAAACAGACTTAAATTTCTTCAGATCTCCGCTCGCCGCTAGAGTTTACATCACAATCAAATGGCTTAACTTTTTCGTAAATACGTCGTGCATATGGGAGCAGTTAACCCTCTCTTTTATGTATGGAAAATAAGTGGCTTGAACTGGACTTAATTTTCAAATCTTATTTGTTTCTGGAGGCTGTGGTTTCGCTAAGAAAACCCCACCCGGTGTTTGTTTCACTCCATTTTTATAAGATTTTAAAACAGGTTAGGTCATAGTTAATTCATATAATTCAAGAGAGACCGCACTCATTCCGCGATAATAGTTACTTTGGCCTTCATTCAATCAGTTTCCCACTACCCAAAGGCTAGCAAGACCAAGGAGGTTTATACTGTCATGTAATCTTCGCATATGATTGCCTTTTTTTTAAAGGATGGGAATTGATACCATCTCCACGAGGCAATCTGGCCGCACTGCTTTTTCAAAATAGCGCTAGTGGTTCTGTTTTAGGTGATCCAATGGTTGAGGATATATCGCGCCGTCTAACCTAAGAACTTAATCCCAGGACAAATGCAACATCTTGCCCAAGGCGGAATTCGAACCGGCGACCTATAGGTTGCCAGGCCAGCGAGTTATTGATTACCTCCGACGTAGTGGCTACCATGACCTGCTCTTTTCCAGTGTCTTCGCACTGTGAAAAATATAACTCTATGTACCTGTTCCCTAACTCCTTACCCGATATGCGTGCGAAAGCTTTATCTTGGGGGATATTACTATCTAGGTGTCACCAGACGAACAGAGGCACGGAGAAAATCGAAATCACTCACAGAAAGTGTTTCTGTTACTCATACAAATACTTATTGGCTGATGCTGATGAACAGAAAGTGTTTCCGTTACTCATACAAATACTTATTGGCTGATGCTGCCATCCTTAGGGTGCGTCCATTAATTACGTGAGGCGTTTAGGGGGAGGAGAGGGTCTAGACGAATCTCACCCAATCTCACGTGGGGGTAGGGTCTCGGCAAATATCACGTAATTTTTTTACGCAAGAAACAGTATAAAATTGCGAGAAAACTGGGTAAAATTAAGTAAAACATCTTTCATCACTAAAATATGACTAAATCCTACACAATAATATTTATCGCGGTTATGCGAACGCCACAATGTAGCACTGTAACCCCTCGATTGTTTAGCCACCACCGGCCAGCCGAACGCGCGATTTTTTCACTGTGATTCTAGACTACGTTCTTAGTAGTCTTAAATAACTAAGCAAATTGTATTTTTTAAATAAATCCAACGCAATCAAGCACAGATTAACATATTTACACAAAAAATACGTATTTTGAAAAAGCTCACGTGAGATTAGGGGGGGGGGGGGGGGGGTCGAGCCAAATCTCACCACATCCCACTAAGGGGGGAGGGAGGGTCGAAAATTTGACTAAATCGCCGCATGTAATTAATGGACGCCCCCTTACGGGACCGTACGTAAATTACGTAACGCCAAAGGGGAGAGGTGGGGCCAACCGTTGAGTTATTAAGTGAATTATCTAATTTGTTTTGTATTACTTTCTCTATGGGGCCAACAGTTACGATCGGCATGTAATGGGGTATGCAGCCTTACGTTATGCTGGGGGAAAGATACACTGTAAAATTTTTTTCAGTTGAAATAATAACGATGATACACAAAATTATTAGCCGAAGCGAACGTGGCAGCCAAGGAGATGGAGAAAAGGACGAAATATCAAGACCTATTCTGCAAACTCCGGCAAATGTACGCAAGCTACTCGGTCAAGCTGGTAGTCGTCATCGCGTGAGTTCTCGGTGAAGTCAAGGGCCCTATAGACGGGACCTGAGTGGATGTCCTTCCTACCGGCATGCAGAAGGTCGTTCTTTTTCGGTCCCTCCGCCTTCTCCGAGCGCGCATCCCGACTGCAGGACAACCTTTCCGGTGGTGACGGATGACTCGGAGGTGGATATTGCCAAAACTAACTTGAAATAATAATTAGCGAATAAATAATAGTATTGGGACGTGAATAAGGTATTTATAAAGAAATTTATTTTATTATTCACAAAAAATAGGATTCATTGTCAGCATTACGTAATTTTGTGGCGTGGGGGCCTTAAATAATATTATGGAGTATTATATTCGAGGAGAGGTAAAAAAAAGTGGATAAATAGGATTATGGAATATGTGGATGACCCCTAAGGATTACAATCTTGAAATAGTAGGGAAATTCGTTTGTGTTGGCTTGTGTTGTGTTGGGTTGGTGTGGTGGCTAGAGTACTGGCCTCCCTTCTCGAGGGTCCGGGTTCGATTCCCGGCAGTGGCGGATTTTTCAGTGGCAAACCCATCCCTACTTGAGTGCCTAGTGGAGAGCATTTTAGGTTCACTACTCCATCTGTCGGATGTGACGTTAAGCCATGGTCCCCTTGATGCCTGTCGTTAATAGTAGGCTAATGCTGATGCCGGGTTTCTCTCCACCCTTCCTCCATTACCTAAAAACACCTACCATTACCCAGTTACCCACCAGTTACCCTAAAATGATGCAAATAACCTTAGCTGTCAGTCGCCTCCCCTGAATAACCACCTGGATTCTGGGTCCAATTCCAATACTGGATTCCCATCTGAAGTGCCTGGGTTTGAATCGCAGCTGCGGCAGATCTTTCAAGTATATTTGTCCCAACTTTGGCATTGTGCGAAGAGCACTTCAAGGTCGGCACTCCGTTCATCAGTTGGGAACTTAAACCATGGTCCCCTGGGCACCTTTTGTCAAGAGTAGACCAATGCAGACATCAGATATCGCGCCTCCCTTCCTCTATTCCTAGAAAACTTCCTACTCATATATAATTACTCACTTATCCTAAAAGACGCAAATGATCTTTAGCTATTTGTCATCTCTCAAAATAACTACTACTTGAAGAGTGGGTAGTCCTTGCATTTTCCTGAGATCCAAAGAGCTGCCCAAGCATGGAAAGGAAAGGAGAAACCAAGGAGCAAGGAAAGTAGCTCCCAGTAGGGCCTCTCATGTCAACAAGACAAAGGGACTAGCCAGATGATAATTAGGCCGTATAGCAACTCTGTTCAAGAGTGAGGTAGCTGTCAAAGGTTTCTGACCAAAGTAGAGATGTATGATGTGAGGCCAAAAACACTGTTGAGGTAGGTATTGCGTAAACACCTCAATCAAACTTGTCAACATTACGATGAACTTTGGCAGAAGAACTTTTACAATTCAGAATTGAATCCTGGCAGCTGCAGGACCCAGTTCCAGATTACTGGAGTCATTGACTTGCTGGATAGCATGAGAAGCAACCCTTGCAGTCATAATCACACTTATTCAATGAGCTGGAACAAGAGACTATTGCTATGGCTAGGGGATTACCCAGTTTTCCCGATTTTATTACGAATTCTCTTGAGATTCCATTAGGTGAGCTCCTGTTGCAAATATGTGTATAACATTTTTAAAGTAAATAAATTTAAGAAATAAATAAAACTCTGTCTGTGTTCACTTGATGGTATTCCATCGTCAACCTGTTTCTTGCAGAAAATGTAACAATAATAAGAAAGCCACTACACAACCCAGGTTTCAATGATTGATCGTCATCATCAGGTGGATTGGTGCAGTCTTCTCTTCACGGGGGGCTGGAGGTTGGGAAAACAAAGCTACTGCGTTTAGGATGGGGGAGGAAGCAGGAAGAGTATTCATTGAGCATGGTGGCTTCAGGGTCATTTACGCCTTTTGAAATTTCCAACTGCTCACGAGCATTTAGTTCTAGTGTGTTGCCGCAGGTACATAAAATATTAACATTAAAATCACTTTTGTTGCCGGACTGCAGTAAATGTTTTGCAAAGTTGCTTTTGTCGTCATTGTTTATAAAAGATTTTAAGTGTTCCTTCGTCTGAGTTTTTAAAATTTCTTGATGTTTGTCCAATGTAAACATCGTCGCAGTCACTGCACTTCAGGCTTTACATTCCACTTCCAGACATGGGATCAAAAGTATCCTTGCATATAACTTACAGTTTTTAAAGAGTCACTCGCAATTTATCGGCCACACAAATACTTTCCTTAGGTATTCTCCTTAAAATCCTGTGAGAGACCTGCCCTTAATATGTTAGCTAGACCCACTTTGTATTGGTAGTAGATAGATATAGTAGATTTATAGGGTGCGTTGACAACTATGGTCATTTTGCACCATGCACAATCTAATTTATGTTATAAATATGCATAGCTATAAATTTAGAAAAAAATGCAGTATTAAAAGCATGAATACATGCAAGTATATTAGATTCTACTAATCAAGTTAGTTTCCTTTAAAAAGTAATGACATGGCTTAGGCAATCAGTATCGTTGCCTATAATTTATTCTAGGTCGCCGCTGATGCCTAGCCTGTTACATGTGTCCTGGTATTCGCCCGGTATTTGTATTGGTGCTTGAAACATGTTCTTGAATGAAAATTAAACTTAGAGCTAGAAAATTAAATTTAGAGCCTTCTCCATTTTTTTATTTATTACTTTACCTATCAATTAAAGTGGTAGGAAAACCATTGCTAAGGGCAATCTGTTTGATAATACTGACATCTTTTATAAAATTCTCCTTCAAAATTGGCACATTCAGTAGATGATGCACCAAGGAGTGGAAAGGCATGAGTTTGTGACTGATGCAGTGTCTAGAATCAGCCAGGATAGCATGGTTGGTGTAGGTAGGTTTACAGAAAATGGAAAAAGCATTTCTATTATTCACCAGTGAAATTGAAAGGTCCAAAAATTAAGAGAAACTTATCCATATAGTCTTCCTGCAATTCGAAGAAGAGGATTAATGGGCATCTTAGTCAGCTTTTGCTTTTAACCCTACATACCTTTAAAAAGAAAGCATTTCATCTCATTGAGTGGAGCTTGCAGTATGTATTGCACTATATTGCAGCAGTTTTGCATGTTACATGCCAAATTGACAAGATTGTACACAGTATACTCCAACCTGTTTAGATCAGTGGGCACAAAGATGATTAAAGTCTTACCAGCATGCTCACAGCTTTCAGCAGTCATTTTTGGTAGTAGTATTCTAATAAGATGTGGCAGAAAAGTAGTGAATCTGCAATTTTGCATCTTGAGTTTAACTTAAGTTGCTATTCCCTTTAAATCACTTTCCAATATATCCTCAGTGACCAAATTCCTGTTGCTTTCACTTGCTGTTGTGGTCCTGTAAGTTATTAACTAGCAATACCTTCAATTGGTTCATCATGCATTTCTAAATGTCTATGGTATGGAAATTATGTCCTTTAAGATTAATTTTCAATAAACACAACATGCTGTGAAGTCACAAACAAGGAGATCATAAGGAATCACTACAAATAATCTAATTGTTATTAACGGTACTGAATAAATGGCCATTGATTTGGAGTACATATTGCACAAGGTGAGTTCTATAGAACGGCCATATTTTAGCTATGAAATTTGATTTCTGTTAATAAGTGAAACTACGAAGAGGGTGATCACAATAACAAGTACTCTTATCACAATGGTTTGAGGAAGAATTTTCAGCCAAAATTTATCACTTGATTATTTATAATTTTTACCATAAAAATAGTTTGTCCCATTTAAAAATTACTGCTTACTGTCATGATCCATATGAAGGCTTTCTCTTGCCACAGCACAGCCACAGCAAACATATGTGTGGAACCTGGTTATGCAGCCTTTTCTATTTTATGATGCTTACCTTCTTTTTAAACTTAACCACAAACTAATTCCAAATGAACACCATTCTGAATGCTTCCTTGACCTGTGGTATTCTTTGCCTTATATCTCTATTACCATGTATTTTTATCTTATATACTCCCAGGATAAGCAAATTGTTCCATCTGTTCTAGTTTATACCCACCTGCCATGATAATTACTTGAGCCAATTTACTCTTTGATAATCTTATTACCTAAGTCTTCTGGTGATTGATCTTCATCCGATATATTCTCTGCACCTGCAGTGCACCAAAAATTCCTTGCAGTTCTTTTACTGATTAACTAACTAATGTTTCATTTTCTGCTAATCTGGCTAAATTGACCTCCTCATTCTAATTTACTTCCATTCCTTCGCATTACTCGCTATTTCCTCTGAGTGTACATTGGAAAGGAAAAGTGATCATATGCAACCATACTTTACTGTTTATCTTTGTCTTCTTGAAGTTTAAAAATTAAAGACAGTTCACAATATCAGGCGTCACGTAGTGGAATTTAGACATATGGATGAGTAAAAAAACTATAGCACTTTTCCACAATATATTTTAAAATAATAAAATTACACAACACGTGTTTCGGCTTACTAAGCCATCATCAGGTGTACACTTGGTGCTACACAGCAACTCAGCAACATTTCTACAACTGTTATGCAACCGAAATTCATTCTGTTGACCGTTCTCAGTGCACTTCATCTGAATTTATGCAAATCTTCACAAAAAATACAAAAATCGGAAAGCGAGGTGTTTTCTCAAAAATTTTTCATCGAAATAAAAGCATTTCTACCGCTGTTATTCCAGTAAAATTCATTCTCCCGACCCTTCTCAGTGCACTTCATTAGAATTATAGCAAATCTTCACAGTAAAATAGCCATGTGTACACCTGATGATTGCTTAGTAAGCCGAAACACGTGTTGTGTAATTTTATTATTTAAAAATATATTGTGGAAAAGTGCTTTATTTTTTTACTCATCCAAATTAAAGACATACCATCCATTCCCAATATTTCTATTAGATTTAAGTTTAGGGCAATACTAGCCATAGTACCTATAATCTCCCATATATTTTTCTAGCTACTAATGTATGTGTGAACATCAGGTTACCTAAACAACTTATAGGCTTATATTTTCAATATTGTTGAAGAAAAATTGAAGTATAGACAGTTATATGACAACTAGAATCAGGAATTTAGTTCATTGCATCACACATTTCCTAGTGGTTTCTTCCATGTGTTATTTCCATTTACCACTCAGTATATTTCCCACCTCTCTTCATCATCATCATCACAAGTCATCAATCGTAAGATGTAACTATTCACTCAATTCCCATATTGTCTAGTCTCTTCATTTTTACATTAGTTTTTTCCTTTATCATCCTCCTCTATTTGCTCCATAAATTTCATGTAATTTACCAAACATTCCTTCCTCCCCCTTTTTCCATGATGATTGTCTCATCAAACCATTTTGTCCTACAAATATACCGATTAGGTTGCCATGTCTTTTCTATGAAGTTTTCAGACTTTCTTTTCCTCCATTCCTATCAGAACTTCTTAATTTATTACTCAGTTGATCCATTTCTTCTCCATCATTCTTCTATAACACCACATCTCAAATGATTCCAGTCGTCTCCTCTTTGCTGCTGTTATCATCCATGCCTCTGTAACATAAAGGAATATGCTCCAAATGTAAGTTCTAATAAGTTTTTCCTCACTTCAAAGCTCATATTTCCAGCCATAATTAGATTCTTCTTTTGGAAAGAATTCCCTCTTCATAATGGCTATTGTACTGACCCTCTTCATACTATGGAAGTATCTTTTTTTTCCTTCCTCTTCCTCACACACAAAACATTCTACCCTCATATACGATCTTCAGTATGCCGTAGTCTCAAACCATTTGCTATTTTTAATGAACTTTTAGAAGGAGTCTAATATGGAGTACAGTGATGTATGCTTTGAGTGAAACAAGAACTTTGCATAAGGAGGATGAAAATATATTGACTGCATTTGAGATGTAGGTGTGAAAGAGTGAAGAATAGGTATTGTGGTTGGTCAGAACAGCAAAGAAGGAAGTGCTAGGGATGGTAGGGACGAGGAGAAACTTAACTGGGGAAGGGATTGAGGGAGTGAATGGAACAGGTGAAGGGCAAAGATGTTTCAAAGGACACAAAAGGGGGAATATTAGGTAAATAGGGTAAAAAAAGAAGTAGAATAGGCTATTTGATGGAATCAACTATTGGTGTTCCCTGATTTTCCTCCCAGCTAAGGCTAATGTGCAGGAACATTTATATGTCGAAGTGCATCATGAGATGTGTGATTTTCTGGGTACCAGCTGGTCTTTACAGGGGCAGAATTAGGTCTTTACAGGGACCATATGCAACCAGGGGGAAATGCTATATCCCTCATACCCCTATCTTAAAGAGTGAATTTCACATGCCCTTGGGTTTCTTATCTGACGAGCTCTATCCTCATTAACCTGGAGTTTTATTCCGAAACAACTGGACGTTGCTGAGACTCAAAAATGCCGAGCCTGTGACGTCAAATCCTAAACAAATCTCAATTCTATACTGCAAAAACCTTGTCTTTTGCATACAGTAAGGTCAAAATCACGTCTCCGTCGAAGGTCTTCGCTGCCCAAGACTCCTCGATTTGCATTTCACCTTATAAGCGGTCTATCTCAGGAGATTTCTAATTAAACTGATGATACCCTTGCAAAAATAACCTCTTTCGTGGTGGTTAGACAGGGTGTACAGGGATGGTTGTACATGTCGTGATGTGTAGTTACCTTCCCTTCAACCACCTTTAACATGGAGTGTAGAGGAGTGATAACGTAGCGCCCACTCGCTCGTCTTTTCTCGCCTGCGCCCCGCTTACCTCCGCCCTACCCACCGTAGACTGTAAAGGAGGTATAACGTTACGCCCGCTGTACCCTTGCTTGACCAGTGTGTCTTACAAGCCGATTACCTTCCCTTTTCGCACCCTGAAGGGTAAAGAGAGGGTAGGGATACCTCCTAACTCTACATTTCCGCCTCCTACCCACGCTGAAATCCCAAGGAAGGCTATGAGAGTGGTAATCTACCATTCATCGGACGTAATGAAGAGGTCAGTGCGTCACTGAAATAGCAGCCCGTGAAAATCCCGTAGAGATTCAACAGTCCTCCGAGCGAGTACATGTGGTTGTAGTTTGTGTGGCGTCGGTTATTCCTAAATTTTCATTCTACAGGAAATCATTCTAAATTCATCTACAGGACACTGTGGGAAGAAATAATGGAAAACGAGTGTAACATCGAATACAAAAAGTGGTTTGCGAATATTAGGTTTTGCTGGGAGAAGATGGTGAGGAATGGATGCTCTGCCAAAAAAGTTAAACTAGCCGGAACAAATATTTCAAGCCAGTTCTGCTACAATATTTCAACATTCAAAAGCACTATGCAATGAGAACCAGCAAATTTGACCCAGATGATGTAGGGAGACGATACTTTTCCCACATAGGCCGCATGGCAGGTACGATGGCGTCATTATTTCACGTTTGTTGTTCACGTTTTGGGTTCACTGCTTAGCAAATAGCCAAGACACCGCATAGTTTTTTACGTAACGAATTATATTTTGTACACTGTTTTCATTTCTTGTTATCCGATGGGGAATTTCATATTATAACGTATTATTGAATTCGTTCTGCAAAAGCTGTACCAGAATTTTCGTCGGTTGGGAGATAAATAATTATCCTCAATTTGCATGGGTAAAATGTCCTTGTCCTTTCCCTAGAGACAAGGATCCACTTCGTACTTTTCAAGAGAAAGAAACTTGGGCTTCTTCTTATGCGCTTCCAAAAATGAATTCAGGGAGGTACAAATTTTTAAAAAGTGCTTTCGTGTTTTATTACAAGTGTCTCCGTTTTATTCTTGAAATAACTGAGAATGTAATATAACTATGCTGAATGTCAGGTAAATATACTCGAGAAGAAACAGATTGCAAGGCATACCGCCGATCTCCCGGTCCCCTATGCTTCACTGAACTCGGAGTGCTCCTCACTCAGTACTCAAGTGGGGGCCGTTTTACCAATTTTTAAACACCTGCCATTGCCGAGATTTGAACCGAGGTCCCCTCAGTGAGAGGGCAATGTTGTAACTACTACACCGACCTGACCCCATCACCGATCTCCGGTTCAACACCGTGTTTCAGTCTGGACCGACTGAAGACCTTGGAGTGGACATCGGCCAGAGTGCGGTTCTGTCGTTCAGTGAGCTGGACAGTCGAGCGGATTCGGCGCTGTCGCTGACGCACCCAACAGACTCGACGATGCGACCGCATCCGCACCCGCGAGCTCTTGAAACGGAGGGGGAGTGGAAGACGGGCGACATTGGCCTCCCCGTCCCATTGGCTGCAGGAAATGTTGGGGAGGGAGGAGTGATGTCGTCGTCATCAAACGCGATCTCTCCGATTGACGTGCATTCCTAGCCAGCGGCGACCCGCGAGAGGACGTCATCCGCGGCGCATCCAACCTCCAGAGAGACCGAGTTTTCCGTGCGTGTCGAGCGTCCTCATCGGCGGAAGTGAACATGGGCTCTCCGGAGGAACTTCCCGTCCTAGTGGTCGGCGCAGGCGTCAGCGGTGAGTCTCCTCGCCGACGTTCTTGCCGCCGAGGAAGAGGTGACGGGATGGGGTTGCTGAGGTAGCTAGAGCGCTGGTTATCCATCCCGAGGGCCTGGGATGACCTCCGATGTACGACAGTTTATTGCAGGAAAATTCAGGTCCCTATGAAGAGGCTTGATTTACGAATTCTCCTCCATCTGTACATATCCTGTGGTCTAACTTGTCCTCAAATCAAATCAAAATCAGTTTGAAATACGTAAAAATTAAGCTTTGTTGTGGAAAACCTAGTCTCAAGTCAAGTCAAAATAATTTTCTCCATGATAAGTTCTGTACATTAAATTTCAACGCTTAATAAAGAAAAGTAACATTTGTTTTTGGCTGTCTTGTGGAGGCCACGGATGACGAGGTGCATCCGAATTATTGATTTCAGGACGCAAATAGTCAGATCCAAGAACAGGACAATTCAGAGGGAGAACCTACCGTACCTTTCTATAGGCGAGGAGATATGTTTCGGCTCCCTGGCACCATGGGAACAAAAGATATCCCTTCAAAATATACAATAAATGTGCTACTGAAGAAAAGAAAATGAAAACTAAAACTCTCACCAAAAATATAACTACGTGTACTCTCACCATATGCTACTGGAACTGTTTGGTTTGCAGGGCCTTCTGTTGGCTGTTTTTGTTACGCATGTAATTTTAACTTTCTTCTCGCCAATAAACACACTTTAAAACCAAATCATTCACCGATGATGCCTGTAGTCAATTGTCAAACTACTGGTAAGGGTGAGCGCCGTTCTCCAGTACGGCTTATTCATCGCACTTAGCGGCACGGAGAGTTCATGGAAATATGGACAATTCAGATCTGATGATGCATACAGAAACGTGTGCGAAACTGTCGTCACACAAGAAGAGGTTCAGACGAGGAGGGCGACCCGTAAACATGCTGCTTGATAGACACCACTCCGCGGAAGCCATCAGCAAGAAAAGGCTGGTCGCTGTTCCAAGTGCCGTATGGAGTGTACTTCTGATTCGGAACTCCGCCCGTCAAATGGGACGTGAAACATTGAACTTCTTGGCAGCCTTCGTTAAGAGCTGGCTACTGCTGGATCCGGGTTTCTTTCCATCCTTCCTCTGATTTTAAGAGTCCTACCACCCGATTGCCCACCTATTCTAAAAACCGGCCGCGGTAGCCCAGGTATCGGACTCGAATCCCGTCGTGGGTTTGGATGCTGTGTTTGTCAAAAATTTAACATTAGGTTAGTCGGAGTTACGTAATCTAAGCAGTTGGAGCACATAAAAACCCAGTTATACAGCTTATTTAAGACTAAGGGACTCATATGGCCTTAACTCAAATCTGGGAAGTAGTAGAGTTTTATCGGAATTATATCGGCCCTTACGTGAGTACCCTTACGGAAAACCCTTGGTACCTTCCTTTAAGAGTGGACTAATTTCGACCTCGAGTTTCTCTCCACCTTTCCTTCGTTCCCAATGAAAATCCTACTTTTACCCAATAGGTGGTCAACCTATGATTTCAGCTCTCGGCCGCCTCCCCTAATAACGATAAGTACTTGGAGTGACAGGGTGATGGGAACCTATCCGTACCGCGCTATCACGAGTTCTGAAATAGTCTGTCTCAAAAGTTGGATTCATGATAATACACCTTAGACAGTTTCTAACATCGCATAACACAACCACTTCGTCGGTACATGAGCATCTTAAGAGGTACCTACGTACCTCTTAAGATGCTCATGTCTTCCTCCGTTGCTCACTTCAAAATCCTAACTTTTTTCCAGCATCCTCTACTCTGTTGCAGTCTTCAGGTGTCCTTTCCCTTTCAATACTTTCTCCATCCACTTTTGATGGTTCCTTTGAATTTCCCCCAAATTTTTCATTCTCTCCCACCATGCTTAACTCTTCGACGTTTATCCTTCTCTCCAATATTTCCATTTTTTCTTAAAGTTTTTTACTCCAGGGAAAACCTGAAATCCGTAAGCTAGGTACCTCCATGCTCCATTCTTAAATATTCACTAAACCTTTTTATTGTTCTCTGATCGCATCGAGCAATTCCGTCCTTGTCAACACTTCCTCGATTGACTGATGACAAACCACCACATGTTCATATGTTCCGCGATCGTAATGGAAGGCATTAATCTTCCGCAGTGTACTATTTCTATCGGAGGTCACCATCGAAGGAAATTCAAGGACGATCCGTTGCGGCAGGGAGCACGCTCTGCACAGTTCCCCGGGAATTGTCGTAAGAATGCCGTGAAACGGACTGACTCCTTTCGTTTATCTGTCGAGTGAAGGCATTGGAACCATCCGGCTAGGTAGCGTTGGCTTGGTCTAACAATAAGTGTCGCGGGTTTGTATCCCGCCTCGAGCATGGTAGTTGCGTTTGCCCTAGGATTGAGTTTGTTTGTAGTCTGCGCAATATAACCTTAGCCGTTGAAGCATCTTAAAACCTCTTTTACCGATATATCCATTCCTCCAATTTATTTATTTAATTGTATCGGATCTTGCCGTGTGGAAATGTTACATTATTTCGCAAAAAAATTAAGTCACTTCGTATTTTTCAAATGAAATGTTTTACTTAATCTCCCGTGTTCCGACACTTCAACTTCTCTCGAAAATGAAGGAAATGTATTTGAATTCAAGAAGTGACTCATTTTTCTTAGGGAAATAACAAAAAATTATCAATTAACGATCCAGAACGTTGATACTTCTCCTCAGTCAGGACCTGTATTTAATTCACGCCTGGTGAACGGCATCATTACGGGATGGTCTATGTCATAAGCATATTATGTGACCACATGTGTCAATATCTGTCAGGCCATAGGTTATTACGTAAATTGAAGCCTGTAAGTAAATTGAATCTTTTTTTCCTTAATATACAGTGTATAATGAAAACTCTGTTGTACTTACTTTAGTCGATGTGACCATCAGCATAATACTGTCGTATTGTATCATTGCAAATACTTCCCCAAAGCTCGATGTATTCTCAATATCGGATAATTCAATTGATCAAAAAACACTCGCACTTGTCCAGAGTTTTGAGGTACCACGCGTTTCAACTCACAGAGACATCTTCAGGTACGTGGAAAAGTGAGTGTTCTGTGATTGATTACGTGTTCCTTTTGCTACATGAAGCCTGAATATGTACAACTTAATTGGACAATTTTTTGGCAGCCACGTTATTTGTTGTATTTCTTTGGTGTGCACTCAATTGAGAAGACTAGTTCTAATGGGAAGTCTTTAAAGTATGGATTAATTACCATAAATTAATCTATTGGATAATATTGTGATTATATTGGGAGTAGTAATAATATTGGTAGTAAAATATTTTGATGTGCAACCCGAAGATTAAACTGGAAGGTGTTGGCTAGAGTACTGGCCTCCTATGTCGTGGGCCTGGGTTCGAATCGTAGCAGTGGCAGAGATTTTTCATTAGTCAAACAGTCCCTAGCCGAGTGTTATCTTCAAGTTCAGTGGTCCATCTGCCGGATGGGACGTTAAATCGTGGGCCTCTTGGCGTCTTTCGTTTGGAGGTAATGCCGACACCGGGGTTCTCTTAACTCTTCCTCTATTTTCTGGAAAATTCCTACCTCTACCCAATATATCAATCTTTTAAAATTTTATTGAAATTAAAGAAGTCAAGTGCTGTCAGTTACCTTAGTGCCTTCGGTAAATCTATCTTAGTTTCTTTAGTATTTGCGCAGGTTTTAGTGTGCTGTATTCAAAATGGAAGGACATGAATACGTTTATATTCCCGCTAGTATTCAGGACTCATTCGTTCATTTCTTTCTCGGATTACGTAGTTTTCTGGAAAAATATGCAGACGTCTTCTTCTACAGATATACTGAACTATATTTTGGTATCTTTGCACTGAAGTGGACCCCTGTTGTGCTACGTCAAATTGGCGACGCAACTTTATTCTCCCTTGGATCGAGTCGATGTGGTGACTGGAATCCGGGCTTCCCAACCAGATGTCCCGAGTTCGAATCCCGGTATACATTGCTGAATGTATTGCTTGATCATCTAGTTTTATCTTGTCTTTCTTTACGTCAAGCAGCGTTTGATTTTAATCCTGGTGACTGCAGTGCGAGATATGAATGCGCTTATTTGAGCTGGCGACAATTTTTTTGCTAGGGAATTGTTGGAATGAAAGATTTCCACAGCGTTTAGCCCGAGACTGTTAACTTCGGGAATTCTTTCCGGCCGTTGTAGACGGTAACGTGTCGGCGTGGCAACCCAACAATCGCGAATATGAATCGCGCCTCTGGCAAGTATTTCGTGTTCATCTTAGGATTAAGATCTTAGGTTAGGCTTACCTTAGTCGTAGAAAACTAAGGGATTCGAGAAGTACATGAACTAATAAAGGTCCAATGCTAGAAGGAACATGTAGCCTTAGCCGTTCGAACGCCTATAACTCATGCTTTACGTAACTCAAGGATTTTTGTGGCTGATGAATAGCGGAGGTTCTTAAAGCGTCAATGGAGTTTGAAAGAGAAAGAGAAGAAGCAAGACATGTCAGCACGTACAGCATATCCTTTAATGCATTTAAATGATGTATGAGAAATCTCAAGTGTAGAATTAATTTTGGAGATGCTAGCCGTACGGGATTTCTTCCGCGTAGATCCACTCTTGAACGACGGTTTCGCCGGCGTTGCAGTCGGCGTCTTCAGGTCAGGTCCCAAGACTAGCAACTGTAAAATCCCGTAAGATTGCCATGTTCGAAGTTGACACACCGCGGAAGCCTATACAAAGAATTAATTTTGTGCTGAAATATGAGGATGACTAAAACGTGATTCGGGAGTCGTACGTATGATCCCCGCCTTGGTTGCGTGTTTATCCCCTGGTTAAGTTCGTTTGAACGATGCGATAAATCGAGGGATCCGGGCTTGAATTCCGGTTACGGTGGATAATATTTTTTCTCCATGAAAATCTTGCTTTTATGCATATAACTATGGGTAACTCCATTGAGGTTTTTCGTGGCTAGTTTGCAATATTGAATTTGGCACGATGTAACCTGCCTTTCAACTTCTATACCGAAGATACATAGCGTTAGTCACTTAGCCACATACTACTAACTATGATGCATAAACAGTTTGGTTTACATCTTCATATACTTCTTTTATCTACCCCTTCATAACGAGGTATATTCTGACCCCTAATTTCACATGGAAAAAATTGAGCAAAGCTTCTGATCCTATTTTCTCAATATCGTCCATAATACGCAGGCGTTCTTAGAGTATTTGCGATATCCTCTGAGGGGAGATTGATCCCGAACTCAGTTTATATCATAACCTACGGTCTAATTTGGTTTCCCACCCGAGCTCTTTGATGGGTCTACGACGTTAGCACCTGCAAATCCTGCCGATCCCCTCTGCACGCGTTCTTACTCCATATTTAAACCTATCACGTCCGGATTCCATTTACTAGCGATGCATGCTTAATGAGGAATGCTAATGAATACGTAGCTTCTTTGTATTATTTTATCGTCGCACTTTCCCCGTGTAACCTCGGCCGTGACGGTGAAGGTAGGAGGCCGGCATTAATAATTACCTCATTGTTGGATGCTGCCTATGAGTATCATACTAGTTCTCTCTCGTTTTTCGTTTAAACTAACAATGAGGGGAAATCTCAATAAAGTTTCGACGGTGGGAAGACATCAGGGACAATCAATAATCCAGGCTATCGGGAACGTACATGGCAGAGGCCCTTAAACTTATTCCATTATGTATTGCTCAGTTGTTATGTCTCTTTTAAACTCACAAGGCCATCGTGAACTCAGATTCAACCCGCTGATTGCTCCATCCTTCCAGTGATCGTATCGCCAACTTCACACTACGAATCGTGAATTTAAGTCGAGGCACAGGTGAATTCTGCATATTTGTTAAAGTATGGTTACCAAAACATTTACGTTCATGGCTGCCGTTCTATCGGCGAAGAGAAACTGGCCAACACTCCAGCTGGCCAGCCAATTTTTCCGTATTTTTGATCCATGAGCTCTATATTCCAAAGTTATGCATTCGGTTGCCAAAAAATTGTGAAATCAACGGATGACAATGACTATTACTGGAGTTGAAGGCGCAGTGACCTGATTTTGAAATCCAAGGCCTCGCGATTGAATATTCTGGTCTGTTAACACAAACGCATTTAATCAGATGGTTTGAAATCGCTACAAATTAACTGAACCTCTCTCAGCTTGCTGATTTTCTCTGTCCATTTCACAAAAGCTGTTATTTTAGTTTGATGTCTTTCCATGCGTATCTCAGTTAAGTAGCCCACGAGAAAAATGGCAGCCGTTAGAATATTATGAAAGGATTTTTTAAAATAGTAACGTCTGCCAAAATAATTAACTTTTTAATGAAAAATAAACCTATATTTACTCTGTCAACTAGCAATTATAGAGCACTACTCGTGATTCGACACTTAAGAGTCATCAAAAATATACTGAACAGTTCCGTGTACCTGTTGATACTGTCGTAACTCTCCAGTATTGAAATACGCAGAGTACATTATAATTAATCAGTGGACAGTACAAATCCCTCACCAAAAGTGCTCAAGGAAATTATTTCTGTAGGCTCCTGCTTAATTTTTCTTGCTTGTTTTTAACTTATGAGAATTTTCCCCAACCATTAGCGGAGAGTTATAAATGTTTATATAAATGAGTTATAAACTAGCAATGGCTCGGAAGTTTATTACTCATTTATTTATAACCCTGATGACTGGTAGGCCTGTTATGTAAACTTATACGTAGTTTTTTTTATCATCATCATCATCGGTCAAGAATCCTAGGATTGGTTTGACGCAGCCCTCCACTCGATTCTTCCATCGGCCAACCTCTTCATATTGACGTAGCTCCTCTCTTTTACATCCTTCACAACTTGCTCCATATACCTCATACGAGGCCTGCCTTTTCCATTCTTCCCGTTTACTTTTCCCTCTACAATTGTCTTCATCAGGCCATCGTGTCTCAAGATGTGGCCTATTAAGTTGTCCAGTCTTCTTTTTAATGTTTTCAGTAGACATCTCTTCTCTCCCACTCTTCTTAACCTTTCTTCGTTTGTCACTCGATCGATCCATTTTATCTTCATCATTCTTCGGTAGCACCACATTTCAAATGCTTCCAGCCTGGACTTCTCTGCTGCTGTTATTGTCCATGCTTCGCTGCCATATAGTAGAATGCTCCAGATGTATATTCTGATGAAATGTTTTCTCACTTCAACGCTTGTATCTGCATCTGAAAGCAGAATCTTCTTATGGTAAAATACCCTTTTTGCTTGGGCAATTCTACTGGCAATTTCTCTTTTACTTCGTCAATCGCTGGTTACTCGGCTTCCCAGGTAGCAGAACTCTTTCACCTCCTCGATTTTGTTTTCCTAGTTTAACATTGGTCCTGGCTTCCTTTCTCCTACTGCACACCAATACCTTAGTTTTCTTTTTATCTATCTTCAGATGATATCTGGTCATTGTTCTTTCCATAATTCCTAGTGTCTTCTTTAAATCTCCTTCTGTTTCTGCCATGACTGCTATGTCATCGGCGAATCGTAGCATACTAATTTTCTCCCCGTGGATATTCACTCCCGGAGACTTTTCTTTGACTTCTTGGATGGCTTTCTCGATGTAGACATTGAATAATACGGGAAACAGGGCACATCCTTGCCTCACTCCTTCGTTTTTTTATTTTATATTATCTCCAATATTAAAATTTGGACGAAAAATTCTTCAGAATCATGACTTCACCTTTTTTTCGATTTTAGTCACAGTCACCAGGTGACGCACCAGTCACGATTAAGGCCCTTTGCTGACGATTACTTATTATTGCTACAAAGGATTTCTCCATACCTCCTATATCTTCGCCAAAGAAACAGAATTTACTATTGATTAAAGGATTCGGCATTAATTCACATAAACAACGTGGACCATACCCTTCCTAAACGGACAACAGAAGCAAACATAACCTCATCGACGCTAACACCATCTGAAACGACCTCCTGTACGTGATCATTAAGAACTCTGTGATCCAGTTTATTGTATGAATATCTATTCCAAATACGCTAACTTTGCGAGTAATTCGCACTTATCAGGCACTCTTCTGAAATCAAGTGATATTTCATCAACCATTGCGTTATCACCGCAAATTAATATCTTGAACAAAAATTGCGAGTGAATTTAGCAAGCCGTACACTTTCCGCAGTCATGGTGATCATTTATCGACAGCACACGCCTATCGTGGATTCTGATAATGGAAGTGACAGATATTCGCTTTACCTCAACATTATACGATAAGGGCATGTGGAATATAGGTCTATAGTTACATGGCTTCTCTTAAACGCTACCTTTATAAATTGGGCTACATTCTCTGTTTTACTGTATTTGATTTAAATTTATTTCGAAGATTATATAAAATAGATTAGAAAAGATTATAAAATAATACTCAGGGTGTTGAGCTGCTTAATGCTAGTTTTCTTGTGTAATTGGGATAGAATTTCGTCAAAACTTAGGGATCATTGGGGTTTATGTTTTGAAAAAATATTTTGCATACAGCTGTAAAAAAATATCAATCGGTGGGGGTGACTTCACCGCCGATTTTTCATTGCCTTGTTCTTCGGTTTCACATGCCGAAAATACCTTGGGAGCTGTTCCCCAAGTGCATTTCCTTTGAATCTAAACAATGTATTCCTAATGGCAACCTCTCACGCACCATCTTACCTTCTACACACTTAAGAATTTCTTATGTCTCTGTAACGTTCGTGGGCGTGGAGGTCTCCTTAAGATCATTTTACCACTGGATTGTTATGTAATGTCTGATGCATTGAGTGATGTGTTTAGAAAATTGTGACTTTTAAAGCAAGGCATTTCAAGGAAAACTTCCCAAAATGTATAAACGACTGTGCGTAAAATAGACACTTCTATTTACGTAATTTTAACCATAAAATTTCCAGGATTTGAGCTGTTTCATACTGCGTAATATATAATTCTTCGTGTAAAAGGGTCTCGAAGCATCTTAAGTCTTTAAATCCCACCACTGTTCCTTTCAGCTAGTGGTCAAAATGTTCGTTCATTCTTCCCCTCCTTCTATTCCAACCCCTCTATACATTTGCTTGCATGAACAATTCAAAGTTTCCCTATTCACTTAGAAAGTCTTGCGAGTGAGGTGCATTACTTCGTTGTGCTTAAGATGGCCACCAAGAGGCCGAAATACACATATTCGCTTCTCACCGGAGATTTTGTCTTTCCCCCTCTTCCCTCGTTTTCAGTGTCCTACCTGAAAACATAAACTTCAGCCGGTCGTTTTTTTGACTCGCCCGTTTTGAGTTTAGTCTCAGTGAGTAATTTTCCGAAGCTGATGCCAAATTCAACTATTTGTGTATATGTGGGTGAAAACAAACAGTTACAGAAAACGCAAAATTGGAAGCTTTTGAATTTCAAGTGCGTAGAGAAGTGGTTGTTAACCTTTTAAGCTACTTTAACCCTTAAATTCCCAGATTTTGTTCACGAATTCTCATGCAAATATCAAATTTTTATTCACTATGAAGAAAAATTAAAAAAAAGGGAAAATTGGGTTCTTTGCACTGTAAAAATAAAATTTTAATTTAATTAATTATGTTTTACAGTTACAACATAGGTTGTATATAAAAACAACCCCGTAGCTCTGATGATAAAGGGTTGGTTTGCATTATATTTTGCCCGCATGATTACACGTGTGTAAAATAAAATACATATAATTTCTTTTATGCAATATCATTGTGATATTACATCCGAAGGCTATACAACAAGCAATAGTTTACTTCTTGGCTGCAGTGACTATTTAATAAAATACATCGATTTCTATTGTATAGTCTCGCACCCCCTAAAGAAGACTCTTGGCCCCAAGAGGTGCCTGCCTCAAAGGTGCAGGGAACCACTGCTATAGAAGAATGAATAATATAAAATAAGGCTAAGTGACAACCGAAGTTGTGATAAGGAGAACGGGAGGAAAGGGAAATTTAAAATCTTTTTATTCTTCATCACGTCATGAATACATTAAAATTAAAATTTACGAAGAAGATGAAGAAAAGGTTCCACTGCTAGCAAACAACTTGCTAAAACTCTCAAACACAGGAGATTGAGGCCGCAGTGAGCCAGCTGATTAAAATGTCACATACACATTTACGTAACAAATGAAGATTAGTATCCACAAAGCCGTAACCATTAGGGGGAAAAGGAATAAAAAAAGGGGGAGAGGGGGAAGGAAGGAGTATATACAAAGTAAGGGAGCTCTCAATCACACGTACCCTTACTTTGTATATACCTACTCCTTCCTTCCCCCTCTTCCCCCTTTTTTATTCCTTTGCCCTTCCATAATTTCACCACCCTGTAGAAGAAGGCCCCCACTCGGAACGATCCGGGGGTGCTGGAGGCGTGGGTGAGACTTAACCGTCGCCTCGGAGAACGCGCTCCTGGATTATGCGCGCTCGGGCGTCGAAATCGGTCTCGCCAGTGATGCACCTTTTGAAAAATTTCTAATCGGTGAACCACAACTGCATGGGGATGGGCATATTTTTTTCTGCTGCGAATGTGGAACCCATTTGCCGAAGATGCAATGGAGCCCTCTTCGTTGGACGCGATAGATCTTTTTAGTGTTCTCATGGGTGTCAGTCAGGATCCCCACACTTCATAATGGGTTTGACTAAGGTGAGATAGGCTATCCGCTTGACTCTACGGTAAGGTGACTAGACGTCCCGCTTTTAGCGGGACAGTCCCGATTTTTAACAAGTTATCCCGCGTCCCGCGGGGTTTTAAGAAAGTCCCGATTTTTAGAAAGAATACCCAACAAGCCAGGGAACGGGAAGGGAATATGCGGTTTTTGGCTTCCATTTAGCTATTTCACCAGGATATGAGTTTTCTATTATTTTTGTAAATTTTATAATGTTAAACATTAATTATAAAAATAATTATTGAGAACTGATTATCAGGAACTTCTTATCACAGTTAACGCCTTGATCAGTTGCTATAATTCAATCACCATTGTATAGACTTAATGAACAGTAGCATTTTTGGGTATTGGCAGCGACGAAAACATTTTTTGGCGATTGGCACATTCACCCCCCCCAACCCCCCCCTCCTCCGGTAAAAGGTTGTTGTCCCGCTTCACGAATGTTAAAATCTGGTCACCTTACTCTAGGTGTGCAACCATGCAGAATGCGGGACACTGAGATGTATGAGAAGTCTGATGAAAACTTTACAAAGAAGACGAGACAACTTCATTGGACTTGTTTGGAGATATGAGGGAATGATTGAGATTGCCTTTCATCCCCTTTACTTTTCCATAGACAGCCAAGGTAAGACTCGTGTGATAAACGATGCAAGTTTTAGTGTTATATAAGAGAAGAATCATGCCAATATGAAGAGTTTTCCCGATAGAAGTAGGGAGATGTGAGCTGCGTCAGACTAACGTTATCAGCACTCTTACTACTGATATTGATGATTATCATCAAAAGATTGAGGATCTATTTGTTGTGATGGCTAGAGTACGGGCTTCCTACTTCGAGGGCCCAGGTTTGATCCCGGCAGTGGCAGAAATTTTTCCTTGGTATACCTACATGTCCCTACTTGAGTGCTACTTGGTCAGGACATCGAGTTCAGTTCATACTCTGTTCGTCAGATGGGAGAACAAGCTAATATCGACGCCCGATTTCTCTTCACCCTTTCTTCTTTCCCTAAAAAATCCCCACTCCGGAGGAGTATACCACCCGTATATCCTAAATGCCGCGAATGACTGTCGGTTGCCTTCCCTGAATAACTACGAACTACAGTAAAATTAGTTATTTTTGAAACTTTATCACCACCCTGTTTTCCGCTGATGTCGTCATCAGGTCACCGGCAAGAGATACAAAATGTTCGCGTAGGAGACAGATGCCGGTCCTATGGAAACCTCTCCGCAGCTGAACCGATCCAAAATAAACGTCGTGCAAGTATTGCGTCAACATCTGGCAGCGTTCGTTTGTTTATATTACGCTTGAAGGCCGGAGAGAGAGAAAAAATAATAAAAACAGGCTTAAAGATGATGGGTCCTAAATCTTAATATTTTCCCCCGTGGATATTTGTTCCCAAGACCTAGGGTGACCCAAGCCTTGGATGGCCAAGGTCACGTCGCTCGGTGAGATAGCGCCCAGCTTGGATTTGGCCTAGTGTCGCTATCTCAGCGCTGCGCGGAGGTTTCTTGCAGTCTCCGACAATTCATCTCGGAATGCTCACACCCCTCGTTCATAGCCGCATCCGTAAAAGTTGTAGTTAAGCAACCGACGGCTAATGTCTTTGAAACCTTTTAAGATATGTGGGCAAATGGGTGTTGGTAGAACATTTAGGATCGAAGGAAAAAGGGAGAGATACCCGGCGCCGGAATCAGTCTACTGTTAATTAAAGGCGTAATGAGGTCTAAGGTTTAACGTCCCATCTGACGGACAGAGCACTTCACTTGAAGTGCTCTCCACCCAGCACTCCATCAACAGGGTCTGGTATAGTAGTAGAATTAATTTGTAATGCTACAACTACTTAGGCTATGTCTCACCACCTAGCCAAACTTAATGCCAAGTTTGATACTGAGACGAACACAAAACCCATTCGCCATATGCGGGATTCCAACAATTTCCCTAGGGTTTTCTTGCCGGCGCTTTATTGATCAGATTACCGTGGCCGGCAGGGCCGGTGTTATTTATTGATAGATTTCTGCCGGTGGAAGTACTTCTAAATGAACACTGAAATCCTCCCACATCTCCTGCATTTCACACGAAGTCTCTCTTTAGCCCAGGGTAGATCTTGCTTCCCATTATTCTATCCGGTTCTTCTTCTCCCTCTATCCCGCCTATCAAACATTCATCCCTCCATCACGTACTTTAAAAACACGCGCACCCCTTATTTCCTTTTCAATCCCCTCCCTCCTCCTCCTCATTCCCTAAATCAAATAAATTCCCTCCCCTACTACCTCCAGCTCTTCCTCGTTCATCCTCCACTTCACCCACCGCCTACCTTCTTCTTATCTACATCTCGAAAGCCTTATATCTATTTTCATTCTCTTCCCTTAAAGTCCATGTTTCAAAACCATTCACTCCATATTACACTTTTCACAATTCTTTTCCTTAACAACGACCTTGCCGTTAGATTTCTTCTGCGAGTTTATTGTTACTATTTTATTACTACTGATCTATGGGGTAACGTAAGTTTAGATGGACAAAATTTCTGACCCGACCCCTTCATTTTACGCCATGTCATCTTTCAGCCCCGCATACTTACCTCGTCATTCTACCCAAACTACCTATTCTTCTCCTCCATCTACCCCCATCATATCCTTCAAAACGCCCTCTCTCTAAATTGCTTGTTCATCCAGTCACTCCGCCTTCTTTTAATTTCTTCAATCAACTACCTTTTCTCATAATCATAAGGACAGGTTTCTTTTAATTGTCCACTGGCTTATTAAATCAGAGGACAGTAGAAAGAAACCTGTTACTCTTTCATCTACCATATTTCTAAATCTACCATGTACCACAGTAAAACTCCTTATGCACATAGGCTCATAGCGAGAGTACAGTAATAGAATTTATATCTTTTAAGACACCTGTAAGACATTATACTTTACATTCATCCAATATTTGGATTGATTTTTAATTCTATTCGATCGCAAGAACATGCAGTTACACTTAGGTCAAAAAGTTTGTTTACCAATTGAAATGCTCTAAAAATTTTCATTTCTAACAATTCTATCTGCATGATCCTGATGTGTTTGTATGGATGAATTATTTAGAACATTTCTGCCCATCTAAACTTACCTCTACCGGTTCTACAAATATTACGAACGACAAATCCCTAATGCAAATAATGATGTCTCCGAAATCTTTTTGCGCGCTTCCGAAAAGGGGTGCGTGTTGTAGGGGCACTTGAAGGAACGGAAGAAGTGGATGCGTATTATATGGACAATTACTTTTAAATTAGGTGTATGGACTATTAAAATCTCAAACTTTCTTGTGAGGTAGACATTACTTAAAATGTTGCGTCGAATTTCTTTCGGAGGTCTGTTGGCAGTCCCAGACGCAAGTGACTTTGGCGGAGTCGGAGATGGCAGTAACGTTGGCGCTGCAATAAATAATAATAAATATTTATTTATTGCTGTAAGGCCTTTCCTATGGAACATGTTTCCGTAAACACATTGAGACTATGTGGTGCAAGAAATGGCGAATAAACATTTCGAGGTATTAATAAAATTATACGAAATACGTAAATATGAAGAGATTAGCTGATAGAAGATTTCGGTGGATAGCCGTGTCAAACCAATCTCAGGATTCCTCACTAATGATGATGATGCGAAGTACAATGTTACAAATATATTACAAAAAGAATATGAGCGAAAATTTTCAGTTTGACACACACATCAACTAATTAAAAAAAGAACAAAATTAATAAAATACCCCATAGAAGTAAACGGCGACACAATGGTATGAATTTTTAAACCAAGATTACTATGATATTTTTCTAATATTTATGAAAAATGTCATGATTATAATATTTTGGCAGCAATTTCAATCAAACAATCAGACAAACACAGTTAATTACCATAAAATAAATAAAACTAGAAAAAATATATAAAGTTATGTATAGAAGTATACAGTGATACAAAATAAAGATTATTTTATCCTAGATTGCAATAATATATTTCAAACTTATACATAACACTTTCACTTTGTTTTGATTTGAACTGTTTGAGTTTAGCATGTGGTTCAAAGTATCGTTCCATGCCCTGATGGCAAAATTGGGTGGCGACAATTGATACATGTCAGTTGTACACTTTAAAATGTTGAACCGTGATTACTCTTTGAATGGCACCCCATGATTTCTCAATAATTTTGAGGCGTATGAGAGCCACGCAAATGAAATTAGGAAATGCTTGAAAAATCATCCAATGTGGAAATAAATATCGTGAGGAATTTGAGTTCTGATCTATGCTGACCTGACCGAAAGGTTTCCACCAAGAATTCACTGCCGTGTTTGATTGTCACCAAAGTGGGTTTTTCCTGCAGGTTATCTATCAATCAACATAATTCCCAGCAAGCCGTGTGGCAGGGGGTAAATCATCACCTTGCATGCATTTTAAATATATCGATCAAATCCTATATTATTGACTGTAGTTCCCGTAATAGGCTGTGTTAGTTACTTCGGTATGTGCGCACGTTTTAGCGTGTTATATTCGATACCGAAGGACATATGTACATTCATTTGTATTCCCTCTTGCATTCAGGGCCCATATAGTTCTGTTTCTTTTTTAAATTCCTTAGTCTTCCGGGAAAATATGGAGATGTCACCTCTTCAGAACTTACCGAACAACATGTTCGTATCTTTGCTCTGAAGTGAACTCCTCTTGTGATGTATTAAGAGAATAATAAAATTGGTGACGCAACTTTATTCCCTATGGATAAGGTCGTTGTTGGTGACTAGAGTGCGGGCTTCCTATCCCGAGGGCTCGGGTTCGAATCCCGGCAGTGGTAGACATTTTTTCATGGGTGTAACGTTCCCCACTTGGGCACTACGTGAAGAGTACTTCAAGTTCAGTGCTCCGTCCGTTGGATGGGACATTAAACCGTAGACCCCTTGACGCTTTTAGTTAAGAGGCTAATGCAGACGCCGGGCATTTCTCCACCTTTCCTCCGTTCCCTGAAAAATCCTGCCTAAACCCAATCACCCTCCTCTCCTAAATGGTGTAAATTACCGTAGCTCTCGGTCGCCTTCTTCTGCTAGGTAACTGCTTGAACTTATTCTCCCATTTTGTGCTCTCTAATATAGGGAATCTGGATCATAGGCCACAGTTAACTGGCTTTAAGATCGCCGAAGTATATGCCAGGAGATCAGCTTGAATGTCTTTATCTAACACGAAAAATAGGGAGTGTAGCGGTGCATTTGTTGACGCTTTAACCTTCTGAATGGAGGGCATAGTGTTCAATTCTGGAGGAAACTAGGGGAACCAACCTAGTCCAATTCTATTTAGTTGCACGTCATTATCAGTGACAGAATACCGTATAAAACCGAACAGAACAGTCCTCATTCCCTGAATATGTGAATTTCGCATGTATTTAGGTGTGCAGCGGGTAAGCACTTCTTTGCCACCAAAAGACGTAGGAAGAAAGTCGCATTGAGGTCGGCTTTTTTTCCCCAGGTCATACTGTCAGTCGTCCCATCGATACGATCAAAACGAAGACAATACAATTTCATTTTTCTAAGGCACCTCTTTCAAAGACACAGTTAATAAAATATACTCGAACAGCTCAGCATATCGGTACAGGCAATTGCCATAGCAGAAAAAAATATCACTACTGTTATTTTGATGGCCACATTCTCTTGTATTTACAGAGTCACAGCTCTCTCCTCCGGATGATGCCTAGGATCTTAATTTGTTCGCGACTTCCTCTCACCATATCACCCCATATTCACACTTTTCCGCGCAGTTTTATTGGTCTAGAATTGACCTAGATCAGCTTCAAATGCCGCCACTAACTAGTTATTACTTCTCATTCAGTAGGTAAACATGCTATTTCACAGCTAGTCTTAAGAACTCAGAACTTACGGGCCTATGATTATTTCCCGTGGACGAAAGGTTTGGTGATGTGTAAGGTAAAGAGTGGTTCAGTTGTGCCCTCACGCCGTAATATGTCTTTCATCCGTATCTAAAGGCAGAAGGGTATTAATGATAGATGATCAATTGACCTACGGTCCATTGATTCATGGTGTACGGTTTTGTGATGGACTATCGGTCGGAGGTTGCGCTGTTCCCCATGGCAACGTCGGAGAATTAACGGAATCGAACATTTTGAGAAAAACAGGCCTTTTCACGTGACTAAGTAATCAGCGCTCAGTAATATCCCAAATGATAATCTCATTCTTGAAACTTAGAGGGAAGCGTAGGGTTAGATATTATATCAGAATTCACTCGTGTAGCAAGATTTATTTTATTCTGCACTCTCAGAAGCTGAGAACACATCCCTCAAGGCTTAGGTACGACTTTCCGCGATAAGTCCACGACTTGTGTATCACCGAAAGTTTATCGATAATCTCCGATTTCGATTAGATATTTTATTCGGGGATTAGCATTAAATTCCTCACCAATACATTATATAGCTTGAAGGTTACATTATAAAAACTTGCCCGGATGCTTGGATAGCCTTTTTTACCACCTGAAAGATATATCGTGAGGAATTAATCTCTTTGGCGGAATTACTACGCTGTTACGGCATAGGATTTTCGTAATTGATAACTTTTTGTCCCTTAGATCTACCTGAATATGAAATTAAATAGGAACATATTTGGGAATTAACCTTTACGAAGCGCGGCAGATAAGGACTTGATGAGTATGACAAGGAAGTCTTTATCTTGCTCAAGTGTTCATTCGGCCGGGGTCGGGTGGATATAGTGGTGGCTAGAGTACTGGCTTCCTATCCTGAGGGCCGGGGTTTGAATCCCGGTTATGGTAGAGATATTTCATCGGTATACCGGCATCAACTCGAGTTAGGATTGTAGAGTACTTCAGATGCAGTACTCCGTCCGTCGAATGAGACGTGAGACCGTGGACCCTTAGGAGTCTTTCCGTAAGAGCAGGCTGAATCCGACGCCGAGTTTCTTTCAATCCTTCCTATCCCTGAACATTCGTACCTTCATCCAATGACACACCTATCCTAAATGTCGTAAATGACCTTAGCTGTGGGTTGCATCCCCCGAATAATTTACCAGTTGTTCATGCAAGGAAGTATTCTAAAGAATGAATAAACAACCTTTTTGGTGGCCACTGCTCTGCGCAGTTTTTTTTAGATATTTTGATCACTTTGACCCTTCCGCCTCTTTCGATAGGCTATCATTGTTTTTTATTAACCGTTGGATTGGAAAAGAAAAGAGGTACATACATACTCACTCTGACTTTCTTAGGTAGATGCGTGGACTACCTGCGTTGTAAATCAGCAGATGAATATTTCAGTGGCCGTATCACATTAGGCTTGTCATTGAGCAGTCCTATGCATGGAGGTATGCACAGCGAAAATTGTATCAAAAAGAGCAATATACCTACTGAATGGAAAACTCTTCAAATCCTTTAATGACTGAGTGAAAAATAGACCTTCTTTTCCCATCCTTACGATTTTCCGATTCAATGGTCCTTCAACATGCGTAGTTAATTTCATCGTATAAAAGTGCATATATGGATGAGCATGGTGAATTTCCTGGGCAAAAAGTCCGCTCAGGGGAATTGATGTAATGTCCTGGGAGTGTTACAGCCTTGTGGTCTGTTAATTTTTATTTGTTAGTTGCCAGTTGTCGGATAAGATAACATGTGCTAACCACGGTCACTATATACCGTGACTATACCTACCTATCGTGCCGTATCTAGTGACCGTGGTGCTAACAATCACGGCTGCCATCGTCTTTAAAAAAAATCGTAACCTTAAAAATGTTTAAAATTTAAATAGTCGAATATATATAATGCTTAGCCTTATACCTCTTTGGAGAAAGAATGCAAGGATTAATTTAGTAGAAATTGGCTTTACTAAACGATGGTAGGAAAACGAAATGCAAAAATCAAATATATGCGTATTTTCCCATGCGCGCCCGGAGAAGGCGCGAGGATAGGACGTTGATGAAGTTCAAAGAAGATCCGTCAGGTTCGTAAAACAGTTGTTCCTATAAAAAGGAACATGCTAAGGAATTGGGAAAACCAAGATGGGAGTCTCTCATCTCACGATGTGCGACCGATACTTCAGGGAAGGCACTCAGGAACCTTGCCTACTTCGGCACCGAGAAAATATTCAAGTTCCCTCATTGCATTGGAAGGTACAACCACAATTAGATAGAATAAGTGGCAGGCACCAGGATCGATTGATATAAAATATTAGTAAACCTGGGTTTCAAGCACTCCCAAAGCTAATGTTGTATCGAAACGTCTAACGGAAGTTCTTAAACCTAAGTCAAACACAACATCCATGCCCTGAGCGGGAATCAAACCCGTAGTCTTTGGGGTATAAGGCAGCGTGTTACCGAACTGGCCATCACGGCCGGCCCTTGGAAAGGAATCCTGCGTCATATTTTGTCTACTTGTTTACTAAAGACGCCAAAGGAGCCACGGTTCCACGTCTTTTCAAACGGATGGAGTACTGAACTTGAAACGATCTCCGCACAACACCTTATAGAATTCCGTTGCAAATTGAAAGAGGAAAATCTATTCTTGGGCCGGTAATCGAACCACGGACTGTGGACTTTCCGGACCGATGCGCAGACCACCACGCTATCAAGGACTCAAGATCAAAAATGCAATTTTTAGAATTATCCATAGGAACTAGATCTCATTCACCATACGGTCCATCTAGTATGGCGCTCGTAAGGCGGAAATGGGCTTCAAGGAAGCCGCTGACCACGAGGAAAGATCCTTTAAATAAAAGGCTATCCGATAAAGGTGATAAGCCATCACTGTAAGATTTTATTTTGCCGTTACATACGACAAATAAGCGCGTTGAAAATGGCCAGAGGCAAAAGGACTAGGCCGGGAATCGAACCGCGAACTGTATCGAATTGATTCAGAAATTGATATAAATATTTTACTTCCCCTCTAAAATGTACGGCCCCTGATGAAACACTTCTGAGCAACTTAAATGTTAAAATGAAGAATTATCTGATGTTGTAACGGTGTGTAACCGGAGTGGATACCGGAAGTCTTCGGTTCAAATCCGGGAAATACCCCCGGGCGCGCTCAGTTTAACCCAGGCTCAGTGGCTCAGCATTTTCCCCGGGGTGGTTCATTAATATTTATTTGCATCATCTTAAAATGATATTTCGTTTATTATTCACTAAAACAATAATTAAATTAACATTTCTCTTTTCGTGAAGACAATTCAACTATATTTTTCAGCCCAGTAAGCAAAAATCTAAACACTAGTGCAAAATGTACAACATATGGTAAATTACGGGAATGTTTTTGGGGGGTTTAAACCCTAAACCCTCCCCATCGGTTTGCCACTGCCCAGACTGTGTGATTTCGTGGGTACCATACCTTTCTGCGAAGCCAGAGGCGGGAAATGGAAGAAACTGCCCCCTCCCCCGCACCCTGATATGTTAATGTCACATGAATTTGGGTTTAGTTCTTGGTGAGCTTCTGTTTGGTGATGTATGCCATCACCAACAAGACCTTCGTGTTGAGCTTGGTATGATCGCATTCACCGTCATTCTCCTCACAAATATATTCACAAATGAAATCTAATAGAATATGGGAAGAGGATTAGAATAAATAAGTGTTAATACTTCATTTTCCGGATAAAATGCGCGGCTACCTATTATTCAGTTTCGAAAATCTCAACAGTTTCCATAGATCTTAATTGCATTCATCCAGAAGGCAACATTTTCTTCGCTAACTGATATTTAAATGAAAGCTTGAGTCTCAAAACCCCCTGCAAGGCACCTTCCAATCCACGTATGACTCTAAAGTCCAAAAAACCTTGCAACTACGTGACCAGCAGACCATATGCAACGCAAGGAAAACGCCCAGCGCAGTCATTGAAGGTCGCTCCCGAAGGGGAAATCGCGAAGATGATAAGATCCCCGTGCGCTCACAGCACCCTTGATTCTTCGCTCGCCTCATATACTCCGCTGTCTCCCTCCACTATCTTATCACTGCATGAGGCGGTGGTTATTAAAACGTCAAAGATGGGATTAATCTTTTTCGCCTCAAAGCTCCGAAATGATATACAAATCCACCTTAGCGTACCGAGATATATCGTTGTGTTACGATAAAAAATTGAGAAACGGATGGGCTTCCCTTCGTTTCTGAAACAGACAAGTAATGAGATAAGCCAGGGGGATTATGATGGTGATAAAGCTCCTTATCGATCATTTCCTCGAGGTTGTGATAAAAAGATACACAGCTGGTCAGGAAAATACGTGAAGACAAGAGAGAGAGAAGTGAAATCATTCCGTTAATATTGCGCTGTCGATATAATGAATGCAGTCTAGATAAGCTATTCTCAAATGCCTAACACTGACAAATTTTAGTGCAGCCACCAAACAGGCAGGAATGGTCTACTTCAAGGGTCGGCAAACTTTTGTGACCTGTCCCTTACAATAAATTTAAAAATATTTAATTAGCCACAGTACGAGTATAATGTTAAAATCAATGAAAATTTAAGGTAGTATAATAAATAGTAAAAGTATTATATATTTCTATTAAGATAAAAAAATACTCAGAAATTTATCTTGTTGGTTTCGTGCAAGCAGTGAGCTTGCATTTTCTAAGAAGTTATTATTGATGTCCGGTTTGTAAGTTTTTTTATTTAACACATGATTTCCAGTCGAAATCATTCATTGAAGCCTTGTTAGTTTCATTTACAAATTCCAAAAGATGATATTTGAATGAAACTGCGATAGTGTTGTTTCCATTTGCAATTGTACTTCCGAGCCATAATTACGAACCCACATTTGGCTAACGAGCCGTACTTTGTCGACCCGTGGTCAATATCAACAACAAACATTAAAGTATCCCTTTCTTAAGAGATAAAATTATCTACATTTAAAGCTAATAAACTCATTTGACATCAGAAGATATGTATAAATCAGCACACATTCGGTTATTCCAAAGTATTTTAATTGGTAATACCGGTTTTGACTTTTTAGGTCATCTTAGGTGTAACTATAGAGGGACAATTCACTAGTATATATTCTATGGAGAAAAGGGGGGTAAGGATGCTACCTGGGTAATTTGGTTGATGAAAATACAGGAAGGTCGAGGAGGGGTTAGCTGGAAACAAACAAATTGTCATTTACGATGCTGCGATTGGAATTGGCACTCCTAATAATCTCTAACTGTTCAAAACCGTCTGGGCGGCTACATTTTCTCTCTACATGAAAGATTTTAGAAGTGAAGTCGCTAGAATATCCACTTTCAATTAAGTGATATGAAAACTGAGACTATGTGTTCAGCTTTTCGAAGCACGATTTATGTTCTTTTAATCTTACTTGAAATATGCCCCCAATTTTCCCAATGTATATAGCCGAACACTCACATTTGAATTGGTAGACACCAGACTGTTCTAAAATTGGTATCCTATCCTTGGTATGAGACAATATGTTCCTAAGGTTGGCTTTGTTGTGGAAAGCTGGTTTGATTTTTTGCTTAGGCATTGCTTTTGCGTTTTTTTTTGTGATAGATTTCCAAGGTACGAATTTTCTTCCATTTCGCAGTCTCAATCGCGGGTGTAATGCCAAAAATGGATTTAGTTGCTATCTACTCAGTTTTCTTTTGCAGAGCCTGTTGGCTAGCTGAGGCTGGTACCCGCTATTCACTATGATGAATTTCATTACACGATTTCTTTTTGCGTATTTTGCATATTGATCATGGGCACAATGATGAGACGGTGTATCATTGAGTTGAATGACGCCAATTTTTTAGAAATGTGATATGTATAATGGCATGAATGACCGTATCAGTATAAGTATCATTTTTGAAAATATAAAACACGAGTTTGTGATTGTTTTTTGCTAAAGTGATGTCCAGAAAGTTGAGAGATCCGTCGATTTATTTTCTACAGTGAATTTAAGTTGCTGGTTTGCTGAACTTAAACTGGTAGGAAATCGTCCAGCTGTCTCTCTGAGCCAGTCCACACACAAAAGATATCATCAACAGAACTATACAAGCACAATACATTTTTCACCAGGGAAACAGTCGAAGAAAAAGGTTCGCTTTCGAAAGAGTCCATAAAAATGTCCGCTAGCTATTGAGATAAGGGAGAGCCCAATGCTAGGCCTTCGGGCTGTTCATAAAATGCCCCATCAGATTTGAAATAATTTTTAGTTAGACACGCATTTCTAAAGCTGCGCATAATTCACTCACAATGGGCATAGGGACAGCCTTGCGAAGGAGGATATTCTCAGCAAGTGGCAGTGTTTCCTTGGTGGGGACACTTGGGATGATATTGCTCACATGAAAAGAGAGGATGTACTTACGGGGAAGGGTCAATTTAGCAAGTTCACGTGTTAATTCTGAGGAGTTTTTACGCCATATTTGGGGATGAACTTGAATAATTATTGTTGTCTGAACACTTCCATATCAATTTTGGTTTATAGATGGTTGGGGGCCAAGGTGAGTGGAATTGGAGGTGGTCTCAGCTGAAAGTAGGGGAGGAAGTGAGTGACGTCACTGTTTCCCATGCTGTTGTGAGTAACTTGAGTAGGTATGTACCTTGGTTGGGGCTGACATTGGAGTAAATTGGTCTTATGGGAGTCCCGGGTTAGTGCAATTATGGTAGGCCATAAAACAAGAGCGCTGAAGAGCTCATTTGCATTGGTTGTTTTTAACGAGATGTACACAAAACTGATCAATATTTGATCAGGTTTTTGCAAGGGCGTTGGAATTTCACTATTGAGACTTAGGCTAGAATTATGAAATTGTTCTCTTTGATGGAGTCATCACATTTACTGATATAGTTGCTCTTTTTTAGAATGACAACAACATCCCGTTTGTCAGCTTTTTTGTGAGGTAAGGCTTTCTGCCGCTATGGATTGTTTGATGGATTTCAAGGTAGCCCATTCTGATGTGGAGGAATTTCAGATTAACCGGGAATCTAGACTAGATGAAAAGCATTTTTCAAGTTCACGAGCCTCCCGAATTTTTTCACCGTTCTTCTCTTCGCTGAGGGTGATTTCGAAATCAGCTGCTAAGTGTTTCGCGTCATTGGTTTTTGGGGTATTAGGGACGTATAATTCAAACCTTTCTCCAAAAATCCCGTCTCGTTGATTTTGAATATGTGCCCGAATAAATTAATATTTCTTCCCCAAAGGGAAAGGCTCACTAATTGAAGGATTGTCATGTTGTTGAAAGAATAATCTTTTCCGATAGACTAGTTTGTTGAGTTTCAGGATAATCGTAGCCCCCTTATAAAATGCCATCGACCACAAGTACATTACTGATTTTATGATATTGTTTTGTAAATATTTTTATTTACCCAACTGGAAACAGGAAACTCAGAAGTGCGACCACGAGTCATTTCCGGTGACCACATGTAATGCTAGAGACTAGATATTTCTAAGAACTTCTGGTCTAGATCTCGTAAGCAGTCGGGACTCTTGACAATTATGGAATCTAGGGGCATTATTATTGAATACAACCATTCATTCACTTATCATATTTTCTGCATCTTCCTAATTCTTGCAGAGACACCACAGCTGCGAGATAATTTCCCACTATTCGGACCATATTGTTCGGAAATTATCCCCATTCGAATCGGTCATTGGGTCGTAAGTTACGCGGCCTTCACCTCTGAATCTGATTCCCTCCTTCACCAATTCGATGCACCGTCCAACTGTATCCGACGCAGAAGTTGACGCTGCATACCAAAACTTAGTCTCTTCAACGGAGTCCAGACAAGTCTGCAGAATGACGAAGTTCACCTCATCGTCCGTCATCAGTCATTCATCACTGAGGGCAAAGATTTAACAGTGCTTGAAGTCAGAGGGGAAAGCAATGACTAGTACCATTTCGAAATATCAAGGTCACAATTGAAGAGTTTTTTTAAAATAATTGTGGCAGAAATATGGAATTTGCCGCAGTTAGTATGGTCCAGTAATGAGCAGAAGCAGATCTCTTTTTCTTAGTAGGTGATGGCAATAAAAATTTGGGTTACATCCTTATTAAAACGTCAAAGATGGGATTACATAATCTCTTTCACTTCAAAGCCCGCAAGTTTTATCAACAGTGTTCCACCAATAATATTAGGTAGGTGACTTCAGTTTTTCACGGTGAATTGAGTTGATGGAGGTCTCTCGGGTTTCCATCCGGCCGTCGTCGAAACGTCGGACATGGAGCGACTCACCCGGATGGAAACCCCGGAACCTTCATCAAATACTCTTAGGTTATTGGGCAGTCCCTCCCTAAACTACCCTATCCTTACCCATAGTCTTTTCTGTCACTTAGGTTATTGTTTAGTAATGGCCTATATTACGCTCATCGTACTCTCTTTCCAAGTATGACCTTGACTCATGCTTTCAAAATCCCTATCCGTTTTCTTCCTCTCATCATTCTCCCAGTTGCAGTTTTCAACAGTCTTTCAGCTCTTACAACATCTAATTTTCCTGTCTCTTTCCAATTTCAAGCAACTTCATTCACTCGCTCCCCGCTCTTAACACTTGTTTGTTCATTCTTTTCAGAAAATAAAACACCAGTTAAAATCCCACGCTATGTAATAGCGTGGAATTATTTCCTGAAGCTTATAAGTTAGAAATTTCGAAAGTTACGACATGTTTATATATTTCTTTGTTCGTCCTCCTCTCTACCCAGTTTAAATTATCCATTCTCCGCCAAATCCATATCTTTAAAGCCTCCAACCTTGGATCGTTCTTCATCTCTTAAGATCAAGTTTCCCAACCAAACAATGTCCGTGCGCTAAACAAAGTTTTTGCCAATATTTATTCGTACCTTTTATTTAAGACCCTGTCAGTAATTCCCTTACGAAGAAAGAAACAAGTTGTGGTATTTGTTGTTTAATTTTTTATATAAAATTCACAACGCGTTTCGACATTTTATTTCATTGTAATTCGTATACATAAGATTAAAGTTGACAATGCATTAGCATACTCTTGACGATGTTTAGTATACACTTGAAAATGGCATAAAGTGTCTAAACGGGCTGTGAATTTTGTATATAAAATAAAACAGTGAACAAATACGACAATATTTCTTTCTCCGTTGTAGGATATATTCCACGACATCCCAACAGAAAGTTAATTTTATCAATTCCCTCCTTCACGAAAACGCTACTTTGGCTACTGAAATTCTTCACCTCAAATCCTTACTCTAGTGTCATCCAAAACAGTATCCAGATACTCTAAGCTCTCCTCTGGCTCTAAATTACTCCATCCAAAGCTAATGTCTGACCTAACCTTCGTAACTATAGAGAATCTCGAATTACTTTTGTTTTCCTATGGCCGATCATCATCCGTGCATCTCACATTGATCCTGCAATGCGACCGTAAACGACCGCAGTATCTTAGCTAAGTGACTCACTAATGCTCGGCCATCAGCCAAGCTAATTGACTTTATGAGCTCCCATCTACTTATAGTTCCACTTAAGAGCTCATCCCATACCTCCCTCATCACTTCCTCTGCGTATAGGGTAAATAACGCGGGCGATAATGGATACCCCTGCCCTTTTTCTTCAACCTATCAATACCATCCATTATTCTCCATCTGCTATCACAATTTGGGCCATATGTACCGTAAATGAATTGCCTATCAGGCGCTTAACCCTCTCGTTATTTCCTAATTTCGACAATTTATTCTGAGATTTTTTTCTCAGAAAATCCTGTCGACCGCCTCGTAATCCACTGAATAAAGAAAAATTCTGATTATTTTCATGTAAACTTTTCTGTATGTTTTTCATTTTAACTTCTTGCTTTGCCATTTTATTATTTTCGCTATTGCCTGACGAAGTCGGCAGAAGGGTCAACGAAAACCTATTAAATCTATTAATCTATTAAATAAAAATCAGTGGTTCAGAAAGAAAAGCAGGATTTTAAAATGAAACACTAATTATATTCTTATATCTTCTCCTCTATCGGCATTAGTTTGTTCGTTGTTCCACCACAATTTAACTTACCGTTCCTAAACTCAAATAGGAGTTAATATTCCGTTGTTCTATATCTTCTAATATACTTTTATTTGCCAGAGAATTGGCATTAATACTGCTTCAACTAAGTCTTCTACCCATATTCCTTCCTCATAGATGCTTTGAACAAGTTCATAAAAGCTCCGCTTAATCTTTTTCCCTTGGTCCCCTTGCCCTCTTCCCAAATTACCCCAGTAGGTATCACTCTCATTCAAATTTAAAGCCAACTGGGCCTAATATCGTTCAGCTGATATTTATGTTGTTAAGTATATATACGTAATCACTCAACCTTCTTTCTATTTCTTTTAATCTTAACAGCAAGTTTCCTGGTTATCCTATAGTAGCTAGTATGAAGTATTTTTTTTCTTGCTGATAATTCCTTCGCCGTAGTGTACTGTCTACTTTAGCTAATCCATGTTATTTCTCCATAATCTTGCAATCGCCCCACCACCAGTTTTACTTTGTCTGACATGTTTCTTTGTCTGATAAGTTTATTATTGGCCTCCGTGAGCATTTTACTCGCCAATTCTGTATTTAAATGTTTCCATTTTCTTCTCTCGTCCTTCTTTATAAGTTTCTTTCCTATAATTTGTTTGCAAGGCTTTCCAACTCGTCCCATGTTTACGATTTCTACTGAGCTTTTAGCAGCTATACTTATCCAAAGTTTAAGTTTTTCCACCTCTTTTCTATAATTTGCATTGATACTGCTTTAACTCCTTTAACTGCTCTTCTACCCATATTCCTACACATATATGTGGAACCTGAAAATGAAATTCTACTCATAGTACTTATATAGTTTGCGGATCTCTAAGAGCTGACCCTTCTTTTCCATTTCCACAGAAGCCTCGAGTTTCATTATCAAATCTTTTTCCCATTTTAATTTTCGTTATCAATTCTTGTTACCATTTTTATGTTCCTGAACTTTCAGCTGCATTTCATTGCTTCAAGATTATTGTTGGCATATGCGTTTGCTCAAAGGAAAATATGGGAATTAATGAGGCAATTTCTAAATAAAACACACCATAACAATGTCCATCTGATACCTTCCTGCATTTCCCGGTCTAGTCGGGCATTCCCAAAGGGTTGGCTTTGCCGTTATAGTACTAGCCTCGCATCCCGAAGGGCCATTGGTATACTTGTCCTTGCTTGTGTGATGCGTGTAGAGAATCTCAAGTTCAGTACTCCGCCCGTTGGATAGGATGTGAAACAGTTGGCTCCTTAGAGCCTTTCGTTAAGAGCGAGATATTGCCTTCGAAGAGTTTTTCTCCACCTTTCCCTGAATAATTCCTACCCAAGAACACTGTATAACACTTATACAGTGTTCTTGTTCCTACCTCTACCATTAAGTAGCCACCTACCCTAAAATGGCGCAAATGACCTTAGCTATTGGTCGCCTCCCCCGAATAACGAACTACTAAATATTTCGACGGGTATCTTACCCTTAGTAGTCGTTTGAGTGGTGTTTTGGTGAACACTAAGTTATCCTCTTGTAGAACTCAATTGCTTCTTCACAACTGCCGCATATTCCCGCTTTAGGAAGACAGCGTTTCCCTCTCAGCCAATGGGATAATTCCATTTTTTTTACCTCCACTGAGCATAACAGACTTAGCAGGTACGGCCTGTTCTGAAAGTGGAGTAAATAACGAGGGGGGATAGTTGTGCCCTACCGGCGGTCAGCCACTTGCACTCCCTTCCCCGACGCATTTGCGAAGTACACGTATAACAAGTCAAAATTCGAACCCCCATCACCCTGGCCGGTCTCTGAGCTCTCTTACTTTAATGGAACCCAGTGGACCAAAGAAGGGTGTTTACAGTTCTACATCTGTATCTTCTGGGGATCCTTCAGGACCTCTCGAGGGTATGAAAGAGGGCGAATAATCACCTAACTATTCGTTACGTGATGTAAAGGCAAGGTGGGTGGAAAGGAAGACGAACGAGAAAGTGCTGGGGGTGGCGGAGGAGGAAATGAGGTTCATTGAAGAAATTAGAAGTAAGTAGTCTACCTCTGCTTAGACAAGGTGGATCGGACTAGTGATAAGGGGCGAGGATGTTTTGAAGGATGTGGTAGAGGGAAGACTGATGGATAGGCGGAGTACGGAAAGGATAACGGGTAATGTGGATGGAACGGTAAGTGTTTGGAGATATCCTAACTCAAAGATGGACATAATTTGGTAATTAGATCAAAACCTGCCTTAACCAGCAGAACACACAAATGATAATAATTATGTACGACGTACAGGCACTAATGGTCAACATAATTAATACTAGCACTACATAATTAGAGATTACTAATTAAGATCTTGTGGGACAAAGACTTCGAAGTTCACTTTTTACACATCATTCTTGGAGATGCTTAAAAAATTGCATACGATACAAGCGATGCACATTAGAGGTTCTTGCAGACATTCAAATAAAATTTAAATCTGCATTACTTATCAGGTAAAGATTACTATTACTATCATGTGGGACGCACAAACCATAAATATAATCTTATACACAACATAAGGGGACGACGGCTTAACGTCCCATCCGACGGATGGAGTACTGAACTCGAAGTGCTCTCCACTAGGCACTCAAGTGGCGGCCGGTTTGCCGAAGAAAAATCCACCAGTGCCGGTATTCGAATCCGGACCCTCGGAATGTGAGGCCAGTACTCTAGCAACTACACCATCCCGATCCCAGCATTGAGAAATAAAGAAGCTATTTTTTCTAGAATGTCTGTTCACAAAAAAATGGTTCATTCGCAACGTTTAGCAATTTGGTGGGATATTACGAGGGGGATATTAGAGAATATTACGGAGCGTATATAAGGGGGTGGGGCTGTTCACAAAAAATGGTTCATTCGCAACGTTTAGCAATTTGGGGGATATTACGGGGGGGATATTAGAGAATATTACGGAGCGTATATAAGGGAGTGAGAAGAAATTGAAAAGCTGCGTTACGTAATATATGGATGGCCCCTATGGTAGTGTTAACGGGGTATCAGCCGTGTTGGTATATAGGGGTGGAGTTCTGACCAATGTCATGGAAGTCGTCGCTCATGGACAATCGCGTTCTCTCGTCTCCAATCACAGGTCTCAGCGCCGCGCGATTCCTCCGCGCCAGGGGCAAGGAAGTGGTGGTGATCGAGGCGAACGACAGGGTCGGAGGACGAACGCTGACCCTCCGCGACGAGGGCGACACCGCGGGCTCGGTGGCGTCACGACGGAGCTACGGCTGGGCAGACATGGGTGCCTCCTACGTGGGGCCGACGCAGGACCACGTGCTCCGGCTGTGCCGCGAACTCGGACTCCAGACGTACCCCTGCAAGGCCGACGACCAATCCCTCCACTACAGCCGGGTGAGGATCCAGCAGATCTCGATTCTTTTTAATTTATTTTTCGAATCACCTACCCTTTCATTTGTGAGCGTGGGAGCTCAGTGGATGAGGCATTGGGCTGCTAACTGTAGATCTCCGGTTCGAATCCTATTGCCTGCGGAAAAAACTAAAAAAAAACAAAACGGATAATTTGATGAGAACCAGATATGTCTGGGAAACCGCAGGCGGCAGTGAGAAAGGAACTGGCCCCCCTACCCCATGTGTGAATTTCACACGCCATTGGGCTTAGTCAGTTGTGATTGGTGATCTTTACTCTTACCGACCAGACCAACCTTTGGGTTGAAAACAGCTTTACTTTACTTTCTACCCTTACAATTGACTAAAATCATTCAACACTCCTTGAGAAAGGAAGTGGCAGTCATAACCTAAATAACTCATTGTAAATCTACAGTTTATAAAGGGGTCACGATTTTTTGTTAATTTGAGCATTGGCCTCCCATCCCAAGGGCCCAGGATCGAATAATGGGGATTATGGTGGCCTAGTGGGTAGAGTGCTGGGCTACAGACTGAGAGTCTCAGGTTCAAATCCAGGTGAAGACTCTTTGGATACCCCCACCTATAATCCTCAAGATATGATTTTCTTACTGTGGGAAACTTCTGTTGACACAGGGAAAGAAATTAGTTCCTCTACCCTGAATGTGTGAATTTCACAATGGCACAGGATGAGCTCTACTCTTACCTATATAACCAAACATTTGGGTAAGTGAGTCAACTCAAGTAAGTGTGTGACAAGTGAAAGAAAGCCTTTTGATGGGATTAGATCAGTTTTTCAGAGATAAGAAAGAGAGTTTAAGAGTGACATGTATTTTAAAACTCCCAAAAATCAAGGTTCAGGCATTAATTTCAGAGCAAAAATTGTTTCAGAGGGTATTAATTGAACTCACCAAGCAAAATTAATGACCACTAAGCAGCTTGATTTGCCCAAACATTGGTTTTGGTGAGAATTTAAATATGTATATTAAATGCAATGTCAGAATCATTAATGCAGTTAAAATTATCATATTCGAATGGGGTCATCCATATAATACATACTTCTGATTTTATATATGTACAAGCTGACCCGGCCACGCGTTGCTGTGGCTCAATCTGGTTAAATGGAAAGCGCACGTTTATAGTATGTTTAATTTCACAATTCATATGGGTATACAATATTTTTTGTTGTTCCATTGTCTGTGCAGATATACACATTGTTTGGTTTGCCGACTCTAGAACACGCAACATACACGTAGAACACGCAACACACACGCAACAAAATACACGTACATGTGAGAAGCAATCCGTGTCTAGATCTAAACCGCATAGTTCTAAAGATTTTGCTTTGTTGATGGTGAATGCAAATACCAATCGAATTGGGAATAAAATCACTTAAATTGAAATGGCATATCTGTTGGATACATAGGAATGCGAGGAATGAGGACATCTTCGCCTTTGAAAGTTCCTGTCCAGATTGTGGATTCTACGACGTTGCTCATTAATTTATTTACTGAAAGCCGCGTGCCGTTGCAATGCTTTGGCTGGTTGATATTTAGCAACATGATAATTGGCATGCCATTTTCAATTTCAGTACGTGCGGTGGCTCCCTGGCAGATCGAGTAAATTCAAAAATTCCGTTCGATAACCAATTGAATCATCTGCTTCCACAACATCGTCGACGGTCTTTTACATATGTGCCTGCGTCATTTAGTGTGTTAGACTGAATAATATTGTTTAGTTCGCAGAAGTCTTTGTTCTTGGCCGCATGAATAGCTCGTTCACTTAGCCAATTGTGATCCTTATAATTGTATTGAATATTGGGAAATACTTTTTCAACCATCTCTTCTTTTGACGATACTAAATTGCAAAATTTATGAGGCAATGAATTTTACCTGAGGTCAGATCAACCGGCACCTTTCCGTTCATCTCAGCTGATCGATTTTTTTGCAGCTGGACACGCATATTTGTATATAATTTTAACGCCTTTACATGTCGTCACAAAGTATAATATTTCAGGCAAGCATTTATTTCATCCACTAGTGTCAATCGAGGAATTACAGGTAATGTTTGCCTGAAATGTCGTGCAAGCAATATTAATGCGTTCTCAAATGGTCTCAGGATTCAACAGAAATCTTGCAATGATCGATCCAGAGCCTCGAGCGATGCTTTGTGCACCATTGTGCATTCATCCCTAGCAATAAGTTGGCATTTCTGAAATATTTGTCCCATGCCGGATGATTTGAATATGTTGCACGTGAGTGTTTCAATGAATTGCAAGTTCAATGGGATGCACATCCCGTCTCCAGTGTCGATATTGTATTCTCGATATTGTACAAACCTTCATGGAGCGAACAAAACAACTAACCAAAGCTTCATGGAAATTGGATGAATGTTGTGATAATGCATGAAGTTATCAATATTGTATCGATACAGTATCGATATTGTAATGATACTTTATAAAACTTTGATGAAAAACACCTAAATAATTTCACCTCAATTTTGTATCAACAATATATCGATGTATCCATATTTTATCGATATTATATCGACACAGTATCGACATTGAATTATCGATTTTGTAGAAACCTTCGCGGAGCGTACTCAATAACTTTCCAAAGTTTCATGGCGATCCGATGAATGGTGTAGCAATGCATAAAGGACAAACACATTATATACATTCGATACAGTATCGATATTGCAACGATACATTCCTTTAAAAAAACTAAATAATTTCACCTCAATTTTGTATCAATAATTTATCTATTTATCGATACTTTTAGCGATATTATATCGATAAAGTATCGATATTGAAATATCGATTTCGTAGTCCTCTTTTCGGGAATGTACTCAACAACTTCCCAAAGTTTCATGGCGATCCGATGAATGGTGTAGTAATGCATAAAGGACATACACACACACACACACATACATTCATTTTTATATATATAGAAGATATATATAAAATCAGAATTGAAAATCAGAAAAGAACACTCTGAAACATACCTCAACCCCTACCCACCTAAATTATGAAATGCTGGAAATAATTCTTTTCTTTTTTGTGAATGATAAAAGAAACGTTTTTATAAATATGTACTTTTATGTATTTATTTCCCAATGCAGTTATATACACTCTGATTATTATTTGTATCTGCATTACCATTTGAGTGAAGAATGGGTTTATGATGTACTTTTCTTCCAATTATCAGAAGGCTGAACCATCCCTTTCCCTGTTGATATTACATCATAAAACTTGACCCAATTCTTCCCAGTAGCCTAATACATGCAAGGATGGCCACAAATATGGAACTTAAGCTATTTATGAAAATAGTCTGCGATATATATTTTAATGATAAGACTACATACTTAATGACACTAAATGACCAAATTTCAGGGCCGAGCATGTCGATATCAAACTACATGGCCAGGATTCTGGTGGAGAAATCCACTTGCCAGTTGGGATGTTTACATTGTGACCAAGAAAATGGATGAGATGGCAGCAACTATTCCAATTAGGGAGCCTTGGAAAGCACCAAATGCTGCAGAATGGGATCAAATAACAGTCGAAGAGTTTTTGAAAAAAACATGCTGGACTAAGTATGAACTATGATTATAACCTAATCACTTCAGAGTATACTTAAATTTAGACACCAATAATGCTTAATTATGGTGGGCAGGTAATGTATTGCAGGAGGCTCACTAGTGCATATGTAGGGGTTCCAACCATTATACAGATGACATTAAACAAATGAATAGTTAATACCCATTCATATTAAATCCATCATGAGGTGGGCAAAACCCACACAGCATGAACTTGCTCTATCACCTGAGTGACCCAAGCTGTCAGATTTGGATAAGATCAAATCTGAAAAGATTTTTTTCACTTGTGCCATGTGGAATGGACCTGGGTATGACTATGGGTTATGAAGACATCTGATGCAAGAACTTCTTCAAACATCTGACTGTTGGATATTGTTTGCCCCACATATTCCGTAATTATTATTATTATGTAGTTACAATTTAGTAACTTCCACCTCTGAGTCTCTGGCTAGTATCTGGTTCCATTGCCATCATAATGGCCAGAGACTCAAGAAGTGTTGCACCTGAGGGTAACCATGTCCACCACTGTCAGATAGGTGGCTACTCTGCATTTGGGTCATGTGGATGAATCCGGTACAGGGACCACAGGACAGCCTTCTACATTGCTCCAGGAGGTGCATCCACTCACTGGCTACAAGCTGGGATGCACTTGATGTTTTCAATCAGTAAGCTCTTGACACCACCTAGCACACCCAAGATGAGGATTACCAGTGTCACAGAATATCCCACATACATTTGACAGCATTTTAAATTATTCTTATTAGTTTTTTCCTGTGAAGGTAGGTCTAAATAGATATTTAATTCTCCCTAACCCCAACATTTTACTCGATGTCCCTCTTCAGCACCTCATACCTCCCATCATTCATTCCAAGCTACCTGTTCTTCTCCTCTCTTCCCTGCTTGTAAGCTCTTGACACCACCTAGCACACCCAAGATGAGGATTACCAGTGTCACAGAATATCCCACATACATTTGACAGCATTTTAAATTATTCTTATTAGTTTTTTCCAGTGAAGGTAGGTCTAAATAGATATTTAATTCTCCCTAACCCCAACATTTTACTCGATGTCCCTCTTCAGCACCTCATACCTCCCATCATTCATTCCAAGCTACCTGTTCTTCTCCTCTCTTCCCTGCTTGCCCAAAATTCTTTCCTCATTCACGTCCTTCAAAACATTATCGCCCTTAGTTACCTTCTCCATCCACACTTTCTGCCTTCTTCTAATTTCATCTATCATAATTATTTCCTTTCCTACCAATACCTGCACTTCATCGTTCTTCCTCCATTCAACGCAGTTTGCTGTATCCATCCATCTCCACACCCCAGTGGTGTGCAGTGTCAATTATTCTCGGGTAAGCGCTCGCACATCAGGTAAGGTATGCATCCCACACGTCACTTGCATAACCCCAATTAAATTCTGGATAACTATTACCGAGAATAGCATTATATTTAAATTATTGAATTGTAATTTAAATATGGATAATTTCTTTGGCTAATCACCTACGATGCACATAAAAATCACTTTTCAGAACGTTCATCAAGTAGTATCTAAAAGAAGCATACCCAAAATATTTTCTCATCAAAAATTTTCTTGCAGGGAAACTATTGGCTATCTAACTTCACCATTCCAAAAGGAAAACATGTCTGCATAAAAGATCTAATGTTATCTATTCCATGTGTAGGAAATGTGCAAATTTGCTGATTTTTAATATACGGCTCACCTACCAGCACAACTCGGAATACAATAGATAAAGGATACCGCTCTGAGTTTGAGACCTTATGGGTAATTTGATCTGTCATTTCCTTGGCTTGCCTTTAGAAATATAAAATACCATGAAATAAATGAATCGGTCAAATCCATTGCAATCAATATCTTGAAACATGATACATAGTTAGTTTAGAGAACATTGAATGTTCCCAAATGTATATTGGAAAGGTATGCCAAGAATAAATACTTTTTATCTTAAGGTTAAATACAGGATGCAGAAAAGCATATAAATTTAATCCATAAGATAAATAATAAGTGGTGTTATAAAATCGAATACATTGCGGGAAATGCCGTAGTACATTTCCCGCAATGTATTCGATTATTACTTCAGAGGAGTCACCCACTGATTTGCAAACAAATGCGAGAATATAAATAGGAAAAAAAGCATTCACCAGTCTCATCCATCTTGCAATGAAATCTCCAACAAAAAACCCTATCGATATGCATAATTGAAAAATCTATTGATATGTATTATTGAAATTATTTTTTGGGGTGGATAACGACCACAGCGCTCCCTCCCCCCTGGATCCACCCCTGTTCAGGCTGTTCAATTCCCCAGACATGACTGCTGCCCCATTGTATGTCGGAGCAACGAGTTTTTCTTTGTCTATAAGAATTATATGCTTTGCATGAACAAATAATGCATTGGCAGACCCATTGGCACTCACATCAGTGAACAAAATTAATCATTGCTGCATTTCCGAGGCGTTATTGTGGCAGTATCTTAGTGTTGTGGATGGCTGGCATTTATTACTGATATCTGAGGTCTCGTCTAGAAAGAGCATCACAAAAATTGCACTTTCTAATTCGTCTCTTATCTTATTTTCCAAAATTATGTTAATAGGTATTATAAAGTCGTTTTTAATGTATTTTTTCTTCCTCTGAAAGGAGAATTGACGAGATGATGTTGTAAAGTTGGGTCATATTTACTGATACTTTTTAAAATTGCAGTGTAAATACCCTTATACAGGGAAGCTTCAACCTTACCTCCTCAAAATGGAAGCTCTTGAAATGCAAAAAGGCGCATTATGTCAATTAATCTCTACATAATAACTCTGTTCTAGGCCACTATTTCATTATGCCGCTCTACACTTGCGAGGAAATGGGAATGAAGACGTGCTTCAATTGCCGAAGTTGAGCAAATGAGTGAATGTGTCCCGATGACATTTTTGGTCATTATGGCATTAGATATAATATTGAGTTTGTCATAAATAGGAGGCATAGTCAACAGAATAATTTCACAAGATTAGAACAACCAGTCAGCCTATGGGTTGAGTGCGAAAGATTGAGAGAGAGTGCTTGGGGGATCTCCGTCTGCTGAGTTTACCCATGCAGCTTACCCGGGCAGCTGTAGACGACCGTGCCCATGGTAAAAACTTGAGGCAAACTGGATGACATGACATACTGGCATGTATTGAATGTGGCGTATAATGTCAGAATAATCTCTCCAAATGAAAAATAACGAAGAAGACCCTATGTATGTTTGAGTGAAGATGATATGTATATTTTTTCATCGCTGCCTGGGCAAGCGCAGCTTACCTAGCTTACCCATAATGCATGCCACTGCCACACCCACATCTCAAAAGCTTTAAGTTTAATTTCATCTTCTTTCTCCAAGGCCCCCCAAAAATCTTGCTGCTTTGTCTCCTCATATTAGGAAATTTGTGATTATGTTGACATCATACATTATATAAAACAATTAAGAGAATCTCTAGATTATAATCTTATAAGGCCTTATAAGGCCTTCTACCTGTTTAACTATACAATTAACAATTATTTGCTCATGGTTCATTATAGACTGAGAATACATCAAACTTAAAGTATGCACGCTCTAACAATTCACAACTGGAGTAGATTGAGAACAGGATTTGTGTAATTAATAAGTTATGCATGAATAAATAAAAAATGTAAAATTAACTTATTCTAATACTAAATTCAGACTGGTTTTCAGGATCTTTTTTTGATTACCAGTACCTTTTTCAGGCACTCCCCTTAAAATAAATGTAAAGGTATTGAAACTAGGGTTATGCCGTTAAAATACTTTATGGAATATACTTATATTATATCTTTAAGCATCTCTACCAGCTTGCTGAGCAGAGCATTGGTGAAATGGAATTCTAGTACGTAGGTACTAGGAAATAAAATATAAAAATACATGTACATCATTATAATTTTTATGGAGTAGCATCTTTTTCAGCTTTTTCAAATGGCTAACTATTGGGAGCTCCTTTAGGTGGTACAGAGAAAATGTTATGTTGAAAAATATTTTTTAAGTGGAACATGAAGAACTTCACTGTCTCAGTTTGAGAACATAGCTCTGCACATGAATATTGCCCTTTGATCTGAGGTGATATTCATGACCCATTGTATTGGTTTGAGTGTATTCACTATGCATTATCAAACACAGAGTCATTGAATAAATACCGAAATGAAAGTGTTAGTATATTTAGTCTCTGAAATGTGGGCTTCCCAGGTGTTCTCATGGTGGTATCCTCAGTAAAGGTATGCTACATTTTTAAATGGTTAAATGAATGATAGTTTAATGAAGTAAGAGAAAAGTAACCACCATTGCTCTTCACGCATTTTGCCTCTGTTTTGATCATGCAAAAGGGAATTCAGATTTGATTCACTGGTGGACTCAACAGAGTACATACAACTCCGAAAATGACGTTATTAGATGTATTCTTAAATTTAGATCAAGTACATTAATGTTTATTCCTGATATACTTCCTGACTTTTAGTGCCAAATAATGGTTAACTTCTCTCCTTATTTACTTTAATGCTCAAGGGATTTCATTTTTTCTATCACTGGTTATGATGAAAACTAAGTATTTAAATAAAAAAATGGTTTAAACTTAAAAGCATACCCTTAACCAAATCTAAACTAACTGTGAGTTGACTTGGCTGACATTATTGACTTTTTTCAGCGATGCTGTTGAATTTTTGCAAGCTTTATGCTGTTTAAACAATACAGCTGAATCATATCAAATGTCTCTCCTGTTTTACCTCTGGTATATGAAGCAGGGAGATAGCCTGCTTCGTCTTTGGTATATACAGGGAGGAGCTCAAGAACGTAAGATTGTTGGTGGCACTCAACAGATATGCCTACGGATAGCTGAATCTTTAGGAGGTCAGTAAAAGTCCTTTTCCTCAAGGCTGTAAATAAGTGAAAATATTGATATAGCCAGTGAAAATTATAGTTAATTTAGATCAGAGAAATGTGAATAGCAACAAGTAGATGCATTAAAAACAATGTTTCAATTGGTCTTCTTGTAATCTTAAGATATAGGTACTTTAGAACACAGCATGAAGGAAAATTTGTTAAAAATGATTTTCTAGTATAATTAGCAAAAGTGATTTTCCAAGAAAAGGATTTCAAGACTCGGGAATTTTATATGCATTTTAGCATAATTAACATTGAAAATTACACAACTTCCAGTACCAGCAAGTGGTACTATTTAAAATAAAAGTTAAAGTTGAGAGGTCCAATCAATTTAGCTATTACTTATTGTGGATGGAAATGAGAGGTTAACATCTTCAGGAGGAAAAACGATAACTTATCTGGCAGAAAATGTGGTAATTATTGTCCAGTGCAAATGTGAACACCAACATTTTGTTTTTCATTTTAACATTTTAGAAAATTTTTACTGACCATAGCTCTATCTCCTTATCAATGGTGTATTTTTTTACTTTTTCAGATCGTGTGAAACTGAATGAGCCAGTTGTTCAAATTAATTACGATGGGTCTCTCAATGGCTCTGTTACAATAAGTACACTCTCAGGAAATGAATACAAAGGCTCACATGTAATTCTAGCAATGCCACCATGTGTGCAGGTATGTTCCCAAGGAGGTAATATAATAGAGAACATAATGAGAGAACACTTTGGCTCTGGTAAATTATGAGGGCAGCAATTTGTGAAGTTTTAAATCTCTTCTATCTTGTATTGCTCTCAGTGAAAGTATCATATCATCTTCCCATGCATCCAATTTTAAATAGCATCATCATGCATCAAAAAAACTACTAAGGAAAAAGAGTAAGAAACCATCATTTGGTTACTATTAAAGAAGTAAGCTAGTACATGGGTTTGAAATACCAGGGACATTGGGTGATTTGAGCACAGTAGGCAGCAAAGATAGAGAAAATAATGAGGTAGCTACCTAACTTCTAGCTAACTATCCTCCTAAGAGGATATGGGTGTGTAATAAGAAAAGATAGTTGTGAGAAAATAGTAAAGTATTTTTGGAGAAATGGGTTAGTTATAACAAACTCATATTTTGAACATCATCTGAGGTGCATATCAATAAGGAAGATGCCAGTCAACAGTTATAGATAGCTAATTGATTACAATGATGATATGGCATACTTTTAGGAGCAAAGTCATCAAGTCAAAGCTACCCAGGTATGGATACTGACTTTGAGCACAACTATGGTTGAAGTACTGATGAAGTTCACTGTTGGGTTAACTGAGATAATAATTATTAAGAGAAGAATAGTTGGGAAATGGGATATACAAGTCTTAACTGGAGTTTATAGTAAGGGATAGCATAAGTTCATTTATGTGAGATGTAGGAAAGAATTTTAATTATAACCATAAAGAACAGGTGATAAGAGCTAAGGATAGACAACAAAACAGTGTCATTGTAACTGTAGTTATAATACACCTTGCACCACTACTCCCAACCCCCCTGAAACCACTCCAGTTTGTTCATGTACTACCACTCATTGTATCTTTTGGTGGCCTGTCTGCCAAAACTGGTTGTACAATCTAGTGTTAAATAAATTATATGGAAATTACCATTCAATTATATGTGTGAGATACAAAATTGTGGAAAGAAGACCATAAGAATAGAAAGTATCCAAATGCCAAAAGAGATGAATAATTCTTATCCCTTTACACTTTCAGATGAAGATTCATTTCAACCCACCTCTGCCACCATTAAGGCAACAGCTTCTTCAGCGAATACCTATGGGGACTGTGGTGAAGTGCCTGGTATTCTACAATCATGCATTTTGGGTTGATAAAGGTTTGTGCTAATTTTTTTTCCTGATACTGAGAAATCAGCAGCACTATGATGCACTATTTCTTAGTTTTTTGGAGAAAGTTTAAACCATAAAATTTGCTGGATTAAAATAATATTATTGGATTTATTGGATTGAGATTGAGACAAAAGTGTCCCTCTGCCATCCAACCCAACGTAAAAATATCTCATTTTCTATCTCCTTTTAATTTACCTTAAATTGTGATGTGATTATTGCATTTTAATTTATAATTTATTGAGTTATTGAACAATCAGTCTTTATGGATTCAAAAATATTCAGTGACTGCCACGACAGTTTTTTTAAAGGTTTAGATCACCAAATGAATGATTAGGCATTCCGAAAAGGCCATTTTCCTGTGAGAAATAATTTAGTAGAAATTGGAAACTAACTTTATCACAAAACACAGAAGTGAATCTGAGGAGAGGTATTCATCCAGAGTACTGAAGAAGTGGGGGTGCCATGAAATGGACATTTGAATGAGTGAATAATAAATCCTGATAAGTGGGAGAATAAAAAGAGCATTTACATATTCTTAACATATTTCCTTGTCTCTTGGATTCTTACTCAATCAATTCATCATCATTAGTCATTGGTTTGACACAGCTCTCTGAGTTCTTCTAATGGCTAATCTCTTCATATTTACCTATGTCTTCTCTTTCACATTGTTCATCACTTGTTCCATATATCTCACATGAGGCCTTCCTTTGCCATTCTTCCTGTTCACTTGTCCTTCAACGATAGTTTTCAATAGGCCATCATGTCTCATGATGTGGCCAATTTGGATGTCCCATCTTCTTCTTCGGGTATTCAGAAGACTTCTCTTTTCTCCCACTCTTCTTAGCTCTTCCTCATTACTTACTCGGTTGATCCATTTAATCTTCATCATTCTTCTATGACACCAAATTTTGAATGCTGAATCAATATATTATGTGTTATTGATCATAAAATTGATTTGATGCAGTTCTCCACTCAATTCCTTTATAAAATAATACCTTCTCATTATTATGACTCTTCTTATGTTCTTAACCACTTAAGCACTAACAATTGTTCCATGCATGGTAAAACCTTCTGCCACAGACACCACCGTTATGAAGTGGTCACCTCTCTAAGTGAATATTTTTTCTGAAACTGAACATATTTCCCACATGATAATTGAAAATGTTCCGCTTCTTTCAGTGATTACCTTTTGGAGTGACAAACAACCACTCTATTTTAGGCCTACAGCCTTCTTGTATGTGACCAGCAACCAGCTTTGCGGATATGGATTTATGTTTTCTTTTCACAAACAAAGCAATCCTCCATGAGGGATCATTTTTGTAAATATAAATGGTTATTAGTGAATATCCCATCATAAATATCCTATAGGTACCTTTAAAACCAAAGGATATTCAGTCAAAACCACCCATTTTATGCATTTGTTTTTCTTGAAAATTTTCATTTACTTTCAGAAGTCACCTTCTTGTGCAGTCACTATTTGTCGGAACCAGTGGACAGGTTCCACTGTATCCCACATGAAGCCCAACCTTCTCATTCACATTTACCTCTATGACTTTCTTCATCAGATCATTGTGTCACAAGATATGTTCAATAAGTTGGTCCATCCTCTTCTTAAATTTTTCTGCAACTTCTCGATTTTCTCCCTCTCTAATTAGGTCTTCTTCGTTCATGATTCATTCCATCCATTTTATGCACGTTGTTGTTTGGTGGCTTGAAGCTCATCTATAAGTTCATTTTTCTTAGCACCATGTTTAAAACCACTCTTCTGCTTTGCCTTTTCTTCTGTTCTGCTATTATTGCACATGCTTTGTGGCTAGGAGCATGCTCCAGACACATCCAAATGATGTTTTCCTTTCTTCCAAGCTTTTACTTCCAGCTATTCTCTATTATACTTCCCAGATATCAATACTCTTTCACCTCTTCAAGCTTTTGTTTCCTGAGTTTTAACATTCATCAATCACTGTTCTCCTACTGCGCCACAAATCATTACCTTTGTGTTGTGTTTATTGATCTCTAGGTTTTTTTCTCAACTGTGTCTTTTATAGGTCATGAAAGGTCTCTCTTCAATATCTTTCTGCCTGTCAGGCAAAGAAAGTAGTGATGATGATGCCTGGTTGGCCTTCATGCACCTGATTTTCTCACTTACACTGAGACAATGGCAATAAATTTGGTTGGCCCCAGTGGCGGCGTGGATAAGTCCTCACCTGCTAACCTTAGGGTTGCGAGTTCAAATCATGCCTGAGTAGGTTTTTTCACCACTCAGGACATGGCTGTGTGTGATAGTCTGTTGTTGAATTGTTAATGCCTCGATATAAAGACCACATGTGCTGTTTTTGGTGGTAGTGGAAAATAAATGAAAAAAATAAATAAATAAAAAATAACAGAATTCCAGCAAAAACACTCCCCTATGGAATCAAATTTATAAAATATTTTAGAAAACAAAAACCTAGGGGCATTCCTTGTATGGAAGCACTTGTAATTTAAATACATTCATTCTGCAAGCTTATATTGAAGCCTATTTGGAGAACAAAATAGATGAAGAATAGATCACAATATTTCATGATACATATTTTATCATTCTGAATTCGCAGGATTAAATGGCATGGTTACATGCCATGATGATTTTGAGGTGGTTGGGAATGCAGCAGAAGACATCAAGGATGCTGGTGTTCCAGGATTGCTACCAGGGATAATTTGCTTCATTTACTCAAAGCGTGCCCTGGAACTTTACCAGCTGAACTTGGAGGCTAGAAGGGATGCAGTTTGTGCTTCTTTAGCTAGAATGTACGGTTGTCCTGAAGCTTTGAAGGTAAGTAGTGAGATGTCATCTTTAGCCTAATGAGATATTTTGAAGGCTGGGTCACAATCAATGTAAATAGCTGACATGAGACGTTTATGTGAAACGGGAATGTTTTCTGTAGTGGACACAATCAACATACGTAATTTGCGAGTATGGAGCAATTGACTGATGAAATCTGGCACAAAGGAAATCTGTAGCGACTATAAAAAGGAGCTAACAATTAATTTACAATTGTAGTGGTACTTTTGTATTCCATGCCATTGATGAAGTTACCAGATCGCTTAAGTTTCTTATAATTCACGAAAATTATTTTGTGAAAATCGTGTGTAATCCTTCCTAATGAAATGTTCTCTATCTCCAATGTCAACAATGGCAAACAAGCTTTTTCGTGTCATTAGTTACCATATATAATCTCAATAAAACACAATAAATTCAACGTTGCTATCCATTCATTGATTCCCTCATTAGAAAAAAGTCAGGGAATTCTCTATGCTAAAATAAAGACAGAAAAAGGTTTTACAATATATGAGACTAAAATTTATTTCAGAAGAGTTATGCATCCACTTGTATCTTCAATAACTCCTCATAGGTGGCTCCTTATCGCCAACTCCTGGGGCAGTTTTCATTGGTTTTCCGTGTATGTGAAACGTGAGAGATGGGAGATGATCATCTCTCATGTATGCGTCTCATGTTACACTCTGATTGTTGGGTCCGTTTCCATTCTCCCACTGATGCACCTTCTCTTCATGATTTACGGTACACGTTTCACGTCACCCGTTTATGTTTATTGTGTCCCGGCCTTTACTCTGTAAAGGAATACTGAATGAAACTACATAAGATATATTTTCTTTGTACACGAGTGTTTTTCAAATTGTGGGTACAGGTAATATTATAGTTCATGATTGCTACTTATTAATGCATTATATATCTTCTTTGCTCAGAATTTATTTGTGTTGAAATTGGAATAAATCCGTAGAGATCTTCGGATACACGGGACGGTTAAAATAACGAAACATGCAAATGTGAGGTTACAATGGAATGGGGTAAATCCCTCGCCTGTCGATCCCAGGGTCGCGGGTTCGAATCCTGCCCGGGGAGGATTTTCTCTTTCCGGGGCATGGATGTTTGTGCCGTCCAACATGTTAATTGGAAGAAAGGACTTTGAGTCCTGAAATTCGCATGTTAAAATAAGACATAAATAAATAAAAATAAATAAATGGAAGTATGCCTTTTATTCAGTTGTCACAAAAACACACATGAAACAAAGGACATACGAAAGTATACAAACACTTCAAGGCGGGATTAATTTAAACAGAAAAAGCCAACAATTTGAGCCAAAAACTAGTATCATTATGGTAAATGACACAAACTTGGAAATACATCACACTATTTGTCCTTAATTTTATGATGATAGCCTGTCAACTGTTATCAGTTCTTATAATAGTTTGTTGTCTATTACCATTGGACACTAGCAAGTATGCATCACATGCCAAAGCATGTAATGAATATGTGCTCATGCCACTAACTATGCTTTTGCTTGGAATTACATAGTTATCTGGTATGAAATGCAATCATTTCTCTATGAATAATTTCATGTTCTCAGCTGTCACAGATTATCAAGTTCTCTAATTACTACAGCCTGCACACTATGTGGACAAAATATGGGCAGCTGAACAGTATATTGGAGGCTGCTACACAAGCTACTACCCTCCTGGTGTCCTGACACACTATGGGGAAGCCTTGAGGGAACCCTTGCCATTACCACCTGCACCTAGTGCTCGCATCTACTTTGCTGGCACAGAGACCGCTTCTGTCTGGACTGGATACCTCAGTGGTGCTGTGGAGTCTGGAGAGCGAGCTGCTCGTCAGGTACTAAGGCTTTTGTGTTGCCATTCAGTAAATATAAATTCTCTAGTTTCTAAATAATATTATCGGCCCTTAAGATGCACTTTTAACAAAAATGTATTCTAAAATTGACGTGTCTTACATTCCAAGAGTAAAGCTACATTCTCATACATTCCATTTTTTCTTTATGTCAGTGGGTTACTTTCAACATATTGTATTGCACTAGCAAGCTGAAGGTGTACTCTCCATTGTTATTTATTTATAGGATTTTACAATGGATAAATAACGAGGAACCGAGATAATTTGTACCGTTGGTGATAGGTAGGTTTTACGGCAAATGAAGGAATTAAGACAGTGGAGAAAGGGTGGAAAGTAACTCTGCAATGAATGGCATCTAGAGCCCGGAATTTATTTCATGGGATGGACATATGTATTAAGCTACGTTTTCATGTGGCCGTTTTTGCGTTGATGCACACTGCGACACCAATCAAAAGTGAGAACGCCAACGCAGCCTGCGTTGCCATCCGAGTTGGTTATCTTTCATCTTTCTGCGTTGACACAGCTGCGTCAGAGCGAGGAACAACGCATTCTACCTGTCATTTGTTCGTCACATGATTCTTTTGCTGGATTATCACCTATACCACAGTTTACCACCGTCATATCTTTTGGTGTGTTGCTGCTGGCGCTGCCGGTGACATGAAAACAGGGTATTTTCCTGCCGCACAACACAACGCCAAAAACAGCCACATGAAAACGTAGTTTTACTGAACCTGAAGTGCTCTCTGCCCACATTAGCAGTCACATCACAGATTTAGGCAACCAACTTCTAAGATCATCAGCATCATAGGTAGGCAAATGGGAGTTGGCAGGGTTGTTGAGATCAGAGGAAGGGTGAAGAGAAACCCAGCATTGGTATTAGCGTGCTCTAATTGAATAGCACCAAGGAGTCCATGGTTTAATGTTATCCAAAGGACAGCATACTAAATTTGCAGTGCACTCCCCACCACACTCAACCAGGGACCACTATGCCAATGAAAAATCTGTCACAGCTGGGACTCAAACCAAGACCACTGATATGAGAAGCCAGTACTATAGCCACCCAACCAACCCAATCTTCAAAATAGAGGAGGTAGATTTCTCTAGATCATCCTCTGAATTCACTCAGCATTCAATCTTCAGCCCAGGGCTCTATTTCGAAGCTGCAATTGAGGCGCCTCATTGAATGTTTCTTTGTGAACTATAACTAATGTTGTGTAATGCAACTCAAGGCCATTGGATTCTTGTTCCCCAATATTTCTCCATTTTCCTATTCATTACCTGTGCATGAATCCCTCATCAGTCTTACAAATGCTCACTCTTGTTATCAACATTTTGTGGATCCCATTGGTCAACAAGCTTTGTTTTTTCAAGCCTAACCCGTCTCTTGCCATAGTTCATGTGCATACAACCCACTGTCTAAATACGCTTTTCACTGTTAAACCATTCACACCTGTAAGTGTACTGGTATGCATGCAGCATGGCAGCATCTCATAGTCTATTCTAGTGCCATTATTCGTTTTTTGATGGTACCATTTAGTAAATACATATGCATGATTGCTGTACACCTCTTACAGAGTGTCTGGCATGCTGCAGTTTGCATAGTACTATCGTGTATGCAAATGGGTTATGGCCATCATCCCCGCACCGAATGTTCTGTGAGCAGATAATAATTCTTTCCATAATAAAGGGAATGATGTTTAAGAGTTTAAGTCCTATGGATGAAACTTGGATCCATTAGTTGTCAAGTGTGTGTTTGTCAATATATATATCATCTTATATTTTATTGGCCCTTAAATATTAACAGTTGCATTATGTTTAATTGTATTAAGTAAGTAGAAATTAGCAGTTATTACATCTCGCATTGGCAATATTAATAATTGGTACTTGATGAAATGCCTAGCCTCTTTTGGCCAAGAGAAAATACTTAAAATTTACTTGATTATATCTAGTGAAGTTTTAGTTCAAGAATGGAACTAAAGTGAAGAAATGAACTTTTAGATTTCACGTATAATGAAGGATGTATATTACATAGTATCTTAATCAGTTGAAATGTTTTATTTTATATTATTTCCTTCTGGTGTACAGGTTCTTCATGCTGAAGGAAAAATTCCTCAGGAAGAGGTGTGGGTTAATGAGCCCGAGAGTGAAGATATCCCCCATGTAAGCCTAAAGCGACCACTACTGCAGCAATACATTCCTCCCATTGGTACAACCCTCCTTTTCCTTTCAGTGGCAGCATCATTTCTCCTCCTTAGGCGTCCATGCACAAGGACTGCCCTCTCCAATTTCAGAGTTTTCTGTCAACACCGATTCCTATATAAGTCCTAGATATTCCTGATCACCAATGAGTGTCACTGTACCTCATTACATGATAGAGTTAAAGAATTCTGCTCCCAATCTAAATTTCCTTTTCAATCATCAAAAACCAAATCTGCTGTTGAGCATGGTGGTTATCAGAAAACAAGCATGTAAATTTGAGTGAGCTTTCTATGAAGTATACATAATTAATAATGTCTTTCAACCATTGGTTACCAACATCAGAGTACCAACAAAAAGGGAGAGCTTATTATTTTCAGAATGCACTCAGATTATATATGTTGTGGGAATAAAGCATCACATTTTTTAAAAGTCCCCTGTCTTTTACTGACACCTTTGATTCTTATACTACATAGGTAGTCTAGGTCCTGGTTCATTCTGATCACCACCTTCTCTAAATCAAGAAGCTATAGTTAACCCAGAAGAATGACAATTTGGCTAAAATTATAAGATAGAGAATTGATTTGTAGTCTTAAGAGTGTAAACAAGAGCTACACAAAAAGTTGATCCCTTTTGTAATATATGTACCGAGCACACATTCACCAGGGTAATTTTATTTTATATTTTGAAACCGATGAAAACATTGTAAACCAATTTGTGCTTTGGGATCAAAACACAAAAATATGCATCCACGAATTTTCACTCACCCTTTAACTAGTGTTGCTAAATATACCTATGCACAATACAATTCTCAAGTCATGAGTATGAACCTCTGAATCAACAGAAAATACTGATAAGAGTCTGAACTGGAGTAGGGTAAATTTGATGCTATAGAGAACCTTTTGCGACAACTTCAGGCCATGACCCTAAGACAATCTTCAATATGAATTAAAAGTAGATAGCTTTTCTGCATTTTTGTAAAAGAAAAGCAACTAAGGCAATGTGTTATTCACTCAGTTCACCATTGTCCATGGTTTTGGTTTATTTTGGAAGGCTCAGAATAGATTGACTACAAATATGGTGGCTGTATTCCAAGAATTAGGTCCAGATGTAAATAAAAATACAAATATAAGGGATGAAATCTTTAATATAGGCAGTAAAAATTCAAACAACAAAATTATTGTTACAAAATGCACATCAGTCTTTTCACAACACCTGCTAACAATATCACATAAGATTACCATATTTACATATTTATTACAGTATAGGAACAAAATTCATTCACAATCCAAAATAACAAATTATTCCAAGTTGAACTTCACTGTTTTTCATTAATTATATAGCATTCAAAAATGGAAAAGACCTGACCATAAAACACATGGCTTTAGACAGTCATTCAACACTTGCTCATAAACATTTACATTATACGATTTACATTCATACAACCACATTTTGTCATTTGTTCAGTGATGTAACAAAAGAATGTTCACTAACGTTTCCACTAGAGTATTGAATTAAGACATCAGTATTTTGGTGTGAAAATATAACAAATACTGAAATAGTTTTTAGCTTCTGATTACAAAAATCCGAACTACTAAGTATCTACACAGGAGACATTATCAAGGATAAAGGTATCAGCAAAAATTACCTGAAGAGCAGTTCTCTTCAATTTTTCCTACAAAATTCAAATTTAGATATAATTATGCACTCTTATAACTCTCTCATCTTTTGATACAAAATGGACGGCTTTTAAATGCACAATTTATTTATTGTATTGTGTGTCTGGAAGCAATAGTTGTTGAATTAAAAAAAATGTTTGTGAATGGGAAAAAGAGAAAATATAATGAAATAGATAAGGCAAAAACCAGGTAATTTCCAAGGTGATACAACTCTCTTTTAGGCATCCAAAGGAGCTCACTCAGAAGATTCTGAAAAATTCAAACCTCCCAAAATCCATTCAGTTGCTTGCCTTTTCAAGATTTGTATTTCATTCAAATATGTGTCATATTTTAAAATTCATGGAGGCCAAATGAGTAGTGAAGTGGAACTTTAAAAAGAATATTGACATACTTTTGATAAGTAGCTTATTTTCAAAACGTTTGATCTACTCTGCAATATTGTTTAAACACCAAACACAAAAGAAATACCTCTCACTCACGTTACAAGTAAGCATATTACCTGTGACTATCCCATCTTTGTAGTAATGTACACTGCAAAGGGTTACTTTCATGAAAATGCAATAAAATCAAAGAATTATTTTCATGACTGAAAAAAATTATTTGATATTAGTAATCAATATGTTACAGCTAAACTAACTGATCAAAATTAATTTCCAGTGCTTGACAGAAACATCATATGCTTTGCTAGTGCAGCCAAAATATCTTAATATCACCATTTAATTGTTTTCAAAACATTCTCTCTATTCAAAATCAAATAAAACTTAAGTACCATATTTAAATGAATGTAAGATGACATTTTTTCCTTTCCAGAATTTGGATTCTTATTACAGATTATTTTTACAAATGTAAATCAATCCTGAAAGTTGAATAGCATAATTATTTATATTCATCAGTGTACATAGTAAGGGCAGTTCTAGTAATAACTTCATCAAAATCTTAATATGTTTCTATTCTTTGCTGCATATACTCTATAAGTATGCATAAAATGTTAAAGAATCGAATTATCATTGATTAATATTAATAATGAATTATTATTCCCTTGTAGAGTCCTAGAGAAGGGGATCGTTTAAGAAATGGGTTCATCATAGATTCATGCAAATATGGTATTAATGCCTTTCCCATTTGAGGAAATATTTTATGTATTCAATCAGATCAGTGTCAATAGAGTGCAAGCAGAGTAAAACATGTCTCCTGAGGTCAGTTTATTGTTCCGTTCAACAGTGAAGAGCTTAGGAAAATTTGAAATCTACTGACATGAATCATGCATATTATTAAGTAAAAACCTGCCTCTAAGTAAAAGAAAATCTTATTCAGCGACATCAGTTATGAAGCAAAATCTGAATATAAGTGTTATTATGAGTTACTACAGCCATACTGACACACCATTATGATTGATGCCAATTTCCTGATTTAAAGTGCAATAAATTAATCAGTTTATTCAGTTTCAACAAGTTTTAAAAACATGAACATTCAAAACAGTCAACATATTCACTCAAATGAAAGGTATGTGAACCAGAAGTAATATTCAACTTTATATTTATGGGCATCAATATCTCCCATATGCACAAGGGTATGATAGGCTTAGTTAACTATAATTATACCTTTGACTAAATTGTCAAAGGCTGAATGGATTTATTATTAAAAGCATAGCAAGAAGGAGATGGAAAAAAGGCTTCCTAGAAAATACAATACCTTCTTAACAGACAGTAATTAGCAGTTATGAAAAATATAAGGCGTATAAAGCCAACAGAAAGAGATTACACCTCGTACCCTTTATTTTACCTACACTATCATGTACCATTGACAGCAATTATCTTTTCCCTTAGACAACTCATTTTTCTCATCGGTATCCAAACAATGAAACACCGAATCGACTAAAAAGTTCAACCTTCACTAAAAGGCATGGATCATTTAACTAAAACATATATTGAAGCATTGAAGTCTCTTGACATGTTAAAAAATGAAAATAAAGGCATTATTTACATAAATAAAAATCTGAATTCTGCACCCTCCACAAGCATTTTTGACCTATACATTAAACACAAGAGAGAATAAGCAGGTGCTTTTTTTCAATTCCCCAGCAAATAAGAACCTTCAGTAAACCAAAGTTAGGTAGATAAACAGAGAAAAGATTTACTAACTTTTATAATGGTATATATTTTAGCAATAAATAGCCTATAACTAAAAAATGAAAAGACACGGAATAAAATCACATTATCCTACGAGTCTGCGACTATTTCCGATACACTGTGCTGAAGGTTATGACATAGAACCTGATTGCATAGGCCTACATTTTCAAGAACAATTCTAGCCAAAAAGTGTGATATTCTTAGCATTTAACTGACTTATTTATTGTTGACAGCGAAGTCATAAATTATAATTTTGTGGTCTCTCACTCAAATGAGATGGCTCTGTTCCTATTTATATAATTAACTTGCATCTCTTTCATGACTGAAATTATAATACAAGATGGAAATACCCATTATCTGTCTCTGTTAAGATGTTCCAGTATGGGAAAACATACTATGTGGATTACAACTGATTGAATATAAGAGTTATTTCCACTTATTTTTACCATTTTCTGAAAGTAACTGCTAATTGTTATTAGGGATACAAATCGAAAAATTATTATCAAGTAAGTTATGTTCCGTTAAGATTATCAAAGATAAGAAACTCCAACATTTACTGCTACAGAAACTGCACTCAACCACCACTATAAAACAATAGCAGAATTTCCACAGAGAAAAAAATATTTGTGACTAGTTCGCAATCCTTGAATTCACCACTATCATGATTTCTTCACATAAACATGGGTCCACAATATATTGCAGATGGGCTTCCACCAATATGAGCTGAGAGATGGCTATAAAAGTAACTCTGTACACCCCAATAGCACAGCTGGCAACTGTTTTGTGGGAGACCATCCCCCTAAAATGACTCTCTTATGAAATGGTCACTGAACAGAACAAGAGTTGAGAATCTGCTTTAATTTGAACACAGTGTCCCTCAGCCAGGATCAACAAGCCTATCTTGAAACAGATGCCATTAGCTCAGGTCTTACATATTTTATTAACATTAAAATACACTCGCAATTTACCATAATTTGGATTAATTGTAAGAAATATTTATTAATAGATTAAACATTTTATTCGGCTATCATATTACTATTGCTATTTCCCACCTCCTGAATATGATATGTCATGAGAAATTGAGATATTTGAATGAAAAATAAATTTAAAATACATGCTCAGAGCAAAATATATGATTTCACAGCAAATTCACAACAACTTCCATGTCTTTAGCAATAACTGATTTGCTAGGAAACTTCAAAGGAAGTACCACAGTCAATTTTTCTTAACCTACCACAAATATAAGATGATAGAAAGAAATAGAGATCTATTGATTGAAAATATGCATGGTCCAGAATTTTAAAATTTATAGGCTTTCCAAGATATAACACATTGTTCTACAGTTATACATCAAACTGTCTTCAATTGGAAAGACTAATTATCACTACTATCTATTTCCATAATTTTAATTTTTCGGCATAATTATACCAAGGAAAGAATGCACACTGTATGACTGTTTAACCCATTCCGACAATTGCCCGTAATATTAGATAAAAATTTTTTGCCTAAAAGCATTTGCTTCTAACAGCACTAAAAATAATGTTGGCTGAAAATAAAAATGGGACACCTTAGGGGGTAAAATCAGAATGTGTATTCTAAAAACACATTGCCACCAAAAAGAACTCAATACACAGTTAAAATATTTCTGGATAATTTAATAGATAGTTTAAGATATCCCTTCCTTATTATAGCCTCTCTTCTAGTTAGAACTCACAAAATAAAGATCTCTTCAATAAACTTTAGCTTTGACAAGAGCATCTCATATTGAGTAATTTCAAGGCTTGTACCAGAGCTTGTTATAAAAGACTTTTAATATATATGTATATTGCCTGCTCATATTAAGATATTTTGGCCTTGATCACAACACATATAATGCTCAGATTAAAGGAAAATTCACTCTTAAGTGGTAAAACATAAAAATAAATCAGAGAAGAAATCAAACTCCAACGTAATAAACAGAATAAGTTATAATATGCATGATTCATACATCAGTTATAACGTGAGGGTTCCGATTCTTATCTATGTCTTCAAAATCATACTAAAGTGACCAGTTGTTTAGGATCAAATTATATTACTTAACTTCAAACCTCCATATGTAAAAACAGAGAAACATTTTACTACAAAGTATTTCTCAAAGGCTTAAACTAGTGTTTGTCACAGAAACTTCTTATTCATAAGATTTAGACTCCTCACATCTCTATTCATCTGAATGGACTATTACATTAACAATGAAATCCCAAAACATTAAAAATTTTATTGAGCACTGACTGTAGCCTATGATGAACTGCAATGATATGGTTCCAAATCGTGTACATTTAAGTATTACATGTGAAAAGTGAAAGTCATCCTGATTAGCAAACTAATTCCATGAAATTGTTATGTACTGCAGAACTCTATTTGTGTGAAACTAGAGGGCACATAAACTACCTTATCATATGCTAGCTTACCAAGTTAAGAGCAGGAATTTGGATATACAGAATTTAACTGGCACTACAAGGTGCAACTACGAGAAGAGACCTTCAGTCAGAATATTATTACATTTTAGATACATATTGATATAGTGTATCAATATATTAAAGATTATATGCATATATTTACATTCAGTCTTAGGATTTCAATTTTTTTATCACTATCACTAATTCTCTACATTTTGCCATAAAAGCACCAACCCTGTTCTTCTCCACATGAACTTTCAGCCAGGTACTCAAAACTATTAGAGTAGACTGGCATGTTTATTAATGGAAAGTACATGGAAGATAAAACACTTTTTGTAATGTTTAGCACAGATAATGCTAAAGCAAGATTTCAAAGTAAAGTCCAGCATTGAATAATTCAAAACTGGAATTAAAAGCCACTTTCATAGAAATGACGTAACAGCATCACCAATAGTACTACATATTAAGTACTTTTCCATAAAGGCCATGCCAAATTAACTTTTGTAAGCCCAGTAGTAAAAGGGCAAATTTTACGAACCATGCACAATAAAATCCTAGCCAGGACGTAATGCCTAAATAAATATTTATTAAGCTTCAGGAGGTTCTTCAGGATGAAATGATCACCATTGGGAGGTCAAACACAAATATAGGACCCAATAATGTGCAGTTGCCAAGTTAACAAGATGTGAGCAATACTCTGTGGAGTCCTCTGTTATGAACAAACCCTGGCTGATTTTTCTGCGACAATGCCACATGGCAACTTCACAAAACTAACAGACCAGTAAATAACACTGATCTCTTCTCAAGTATTCAAATTTTACCAATATATATTTACATATTTGATACAATGAATTAAATACAGGGAGTCAGTATTATGTAGTCAGTTCTGAAACACTATTTGAAATTCATAACTGTGATGTGGTTAATCTGAGAGAAATTAGTGTCATATTTACTTCAGCTATTTCTCCAATAAAACTATTCTAAAATCTGTTTAATACTCAAAATTAGTAGGTACCACAAGACTGCAAAAATGAAGCCATTAGGCTATGACAACAGTGATATTAAGTAATCAGATATGGCCCTCTGAACTCTATGGAACATACCTTCCCATGGCTATAAGCTGTCAAAGAAGCTGGTCACTAAATTGCTCGAGAACAAATTTTATCTCCATTAACTTTCCATCAACAATGAACTTTATATCTATAAGAACAGGCATAGAAAATCATAGCACAAAAATAATGCCACAAACTCATTTCTACATCAATACTGTAATATAGACTAGTTTTTCAGTTTTTACCATGATTAATTAATGGTAACTATGTATAAAGTCACAGCTCTTTGCTTGTCGTACCACTAATACTTAACACTGATAAAATGAGATAGTCCTCATTTCCAGCAAATTATGATAATGTATGCACAAGATTTTTCATACATATGTATCATTAAAAGTAAAATGCTTCCATGTAATCAACATATTGACAATGAAAAAATCGTAGTGACTTCCACAGTGGAAACTGATTTCATTTTTCATTGTCATTATGGAATCCTTCCACCACGTGAAAGCTTCGAATTTCAATTTAATAAACAACATATAATCAATAATAATTTCAGAGAATGTCAGTCAGAAACTTCTGGCTTAAGTCTAGTTAAAATAAGGCATACATTTTGCAGCATTTATATTTACATACAAAATAATTTGCGCAAAAAGCAGCACCAAAAACAGACAAGAAAAGACAGTAGACATTAAAATTAGTTAAGGCTATACATATATCATCAATATGATCATCATTTTTTCTTTCTTAATGTACAAATATTATCTACAAAAATTACATTCAGATGAAAAAGCTGCTTAATTACTAAAATACAGTACCACGAATTAATTAGAATCAATATGAAATGATGCACAGCCAACGTTCACTTACTAACCTTTAACTTTAATGCAGTTAAAAAAGTGAAATTTCTGAAAATAATTGATCCATGAACACAGGCTAAGTTTTATTGACACTTGTATAAATTGCACAACATTTGACTTGATTCTCACCAACATGAAAGAAATAAGGCTTGAGAAAACAGAACTTAAAAGGTTGAGTGCAAGGAGAAAAACATTTTCTCAAAACGAAAAGATGCAGCTAATGTTCATATAATCACACATACTGGCTACTAACTACAGTGATCAAAGATCATAAACAAAACTGAAAACAGGAAAATTATTCCAGGTCAGAGTGGAGTACACCAATCTCTGGGCCCTAAGGAAAAAACTGCAGATATAAGTTCTAAGGCTAAGTGGATTATGTATAAGAATATTAGTAAAATAAATTCCCGCCCATGTACACAATGAATACTAGGTGCTACAAACAGGATTATACTGTAGTTCATAGATGCTATTCCCATTTCAATGGGGATGAGCATTGGCTTGCAAAAATCTTCTTCTAGCCTAAAATAATGTCTACTATTCCTCAGTAGAAATTTTCACTTTTAGACAAAAATATATGAATTAAAAGACTATGGGAAAACATTTCACCAAAACAAAACTCAAACAAAATATATTTTACCAGTACAATTTAGTATGGATAATGATAGAAGAGTCATTATTAACAAGTATTTTTAACATCTAGTTGTATTAAAAATATATATTATTGAAAACAACTCTTAACAAAATCCTCCAGAGAACAAGGCAAAATGATTATATATTATTGCAAAAAATATTATTCAAGCTCAGTCATTCGATACAACCACTAATGGTTGTACGTTTACTCTTATTATTAGAAATTACCATAAATATCATAGATGATATGTATACAATCAATGAAACACTTTAAATTGATTAATAAAAAATCTATGGCAAAGAACCTCATCAGATTGTATTTTCAATTAGGTGAATTTGAAACAACACACATTACTATATGGAAACAATGGAATAAATGAAAACAAACCAATCAAAAAATAAATGAACAATCATGGAAGGGAATAAAAAATAAAACAATATGATAACTACAGACACTTGAGATGAAAGCAATCAAGTGAATGGTAGTCTTACATACGGAGTGAAATGTCTGTACAATGAGGGAGGATGATCTTAGCATGCAGAGCAGCTTCCAAAGTAGTCTAACCTTTGCCAACACCATCCTCATCATCTTCATCATCAAAGACATCACCGGGTGAATCTGTAGGTGGCCTCCAGAGGGGAAATCCTCTTCTCTTAGGATAAGTGATCCCTCTGTACACAAGGGAGAGGTCCCAATTGTTTTCGAGGGCCTCTAGTGCAAGGACAGCAACCTCTTCCTCCCCACCTGAGAGCCCCTTCCAGAGGTATAGATCACCGACGGATCGCAGCCTGGGGCATGAGTGTATTAAGGCACGAAGGCCCACACTTCCACAAGCCCACTCTTTGCGGATTACCAAGGATGTCAGCTTAGGGTTTGGATTTAGTGCTAGTCCCTTGACAATCGCAGAGTCATCAATGCCAATATCATCTGCATCGTCTTCGTCAATCAGCCCCCCATCTCCCACATCTGGCACTAGAGGAGAAATTTAACAAAAAATCATTGATACACCTTAAGTTCTGGGAGAGAACAGACTACTCTCTCACTACAGCCCCCGTGATACACTAGAAGAAAACTAAGATAGTGAAATCATTCACTCTCTACAATCATCAGTAGAAGCACTTTCATATGGTGAATTACATAACCACAGCCGTTCCCAAATTGGGTTATGCATACCCATGAGACACGCACTTGATGATTTTAGGCACATGAAAAATGTTGATATATTGCAGAATAAAGAATGAGCACATTAATTCATCAGAAATTTTACATTGCACAAACAGCTGGCTAGCAGGAAAGGGAGGTTAAGGATAGGATGGGCGGTTCTCCATAATATTCAGCAGTTCAGTTTACACTCGCTTCTATATTTATACACATGTTTACAAAATACAACCATGTATGCATGTAGCAATCTAAATTTACAATACATAATCTTGTGTTTATGACATTATGTTGCTTTACTTTGTGCTTATGTTACTCAAATTTCTTGTATTTGAAGTCTTTTGACTGTTTAATACCAAGACTTGTGAACTTAATCCTCAGTCTCTTTTTGTAGTAAATCATTTACAAAACCATGGAGTTTTCTATAATAAATTCAATTTTCATACTGTGTTTGCCCGATCATATTCACACATACATTCAGTAAAGAACATTTAACATGCAAGCATTTCATCAGCATCTTACAATAGGAGAGAACATTTTCTTGGACAATGAAAATAATTTCAACTTTCACTGATAATTCCAGTACTTCCCTTTTGTACCAGCCTATTAGATTTTGCAGATTAATTTTAGCAGACCAAGTAAAAATCACATCTCTGAATGGTGACAATTCATGGGCAGAAAATTGGGTAATTAATTTCCAAAATAAACTACTGTATTGAAGGCCTTTGAAAATACCACTAGAATAAGGTTTTTAGAACCAGGAATTGAACCACAGACATTGGCTTACCAGACTAATGCAGGGTACACCACACTACTGAGGATTCTTACAATAGATGATTTCCACAAAGAAAAAATCCACCTTGACTTGAATTGATTTGAACCAGGACCCCCTGATTTCCAGGTACTCTACCAATTAAGCTACCGAGGCTTCCTTCCACCCTGCTGAACTCTAGAGGCCTTAAAGGACAAGATGTCAGTTTGCAATCCTTGAATTGGTTTAAAGTAAACACCTTAGTGTTTCACTTTGTCCTTAACCTCGTGGACGGTGGCGCTGTGCGCATGAAATGGTCTGTCATTGACATTGTATGTACGGCAGGCTGATAACATCTTGTCCTAAGGCCTCTTAGAGTTCCACAGGGGAGAAGGAAGCCTTGGTAGCTTAACTGGTAGAGTACTTGGCCGGAAGTCAGGAGGTACAGGATCGAAACCAGGTTGAGGTGGATTTTTTCTTCGTGGACATCATCTATTGCACATTTTCAGCAGGTGACTCTGCCCAGGTATTCGCAGTTAGCTCACAATCCATGAATGAGGATTCTTAATTGAAGAAATCCAAAATGGAGGTGTGCACATTGGGCTGACAAGCAAAGGCCTGTAGTTCAATTCCTAGTACACAAAACCAGTTTCCTTGGATAATTTTCAGTGCATTTGCTTGATGCTCATCATCATTGGTCAACAATCCTAATTGGTTTGATGCAGCTCTCCACTTGATCCTCCTATCAGCTAACCTCTTCATATGGACAAAATTATTCTCTTTCACATCCTTTACAATTTGCTCCATACATCTCATCCAAAGCCTGCCTTTTCCATTCTTCTCATTCAATTGTCACTAAATGATTGCCTTCATGAGGCCACCGTATCTTAAGATATGGTCGATAAAGTTGCCATATCTTCTTTTTAAAGTTTTCACCATTTCATTCATCTACATTCATCCTTCCATCTACTGTTTCCCTCTTGAAATATGCATGCTTTCAGCCTTGACTTGAGCACTGATATTATCATCCATGCTGTCATCTCATCATCAAACCACCAAGTCTCAAGATACGGCTGTTGGATTTTCAAGTCTTATTTTTTAAGTTTTCAGCAACTTCTTTTACTTTACCTTCTCCTACTCTCCTTAAGACTTCTTCATTTGTCACTCAGTTTATCCATTTAATCTCCATCATTCTTCAGTGGCACCACATTTCAAATGCTTCCAGCCTTGACTTCTCTGCTACAGTAATCATCAATGCTTCATTGCCATAAAGAAGCATGCTCCAGATGCCTGTTTCAATGAAATGTTTCCTTACTCCCATGCTTGCATTTGCAGCTGTAAGCAGAATCCTCTTTTAGTAAAATCCCCTTTTCGCCCTGGGCTCTTGTGCTGAAAATTTCTTTCCTGTCTCCATAGTGCCATATAAAACCTATCAGTCACCAACTGTGCATTGCAAGAGATTATAGGATCTATCCTTATGAACAGAGGCCCCTTTGAAAACAGATTCCATCTTATGAGAGTCATGCTTAGTGGGCAATAATGGTGACTTAGATCGATTCCTATGGATCCTCCTAAAAATTACCTCTAGGATCAAGTATCCTGGGTAGAGTGGAGGTCAGTAAATTGCCCCAGTAGCCCTAAGGTTTGACTCCCAGCCAGCCAGAAAATCTCACAGAGTATTTAAGTTGTGCCCTGTAGAATTCCAAAAATGAAAGAATGATTGAATCTTTATCCCACTGCCACAATGCAGCCTGCAGTGACTGTGGATATAGGGGCACCTGAATGGCAGTAATGAATTTTATGCATTGAAATGTAGCTAACCCTCAGCCCACACTCAAGACTTTAGGAGGGATTAATTGTGGAATTCATGGACTGCTTACATAGCAGGTAGAGAGAAAATCTGTACATGGGGGTGGCAGGCAGGAACTATCCACAAACCAACCAATGGTAATAGAACTCATGATAATGAAGTTTCTATGAATGTGAATATATGCATAACCAGCATCAACCACTTTTGCCTAAAGGCACAAAGTGACAGTTATAGACATGCCATACCATGGTTGGAGGTATGCTCACTTCAAAAAGCTCCCCATGAACGTAGCATGAGTGTAATTCTTTGAAGCCAAACAAGTAGGTACAATTAAGGCCAAGGCAACCTGAGTGAAAAGGTATGCCTGCCCCTAAAAACAGTCAGCCAAGCAAGAAATTTAAGTACACATGATGTGCATACCAGTTGTGACTCGTTTCTATTAACTGAGGTACCTTTGAAAGCACTACTTGTAATTGAGTTTTGCCAAGCAGCATTGGAGAAAGTGGTTACTAAAGGGGGTAACCAAAAGCTGAGGTCACTGATATGTGGCGGATAATCCAGCATAAGAAGGACCCCATAGGACTGGATGAGGGGAGAAAGATGCACCATAAGCACTGGCCAATTATCATTGAAATCATCAGGATTCATAAGCGTCAACAAATATTTTGGCCCCATCCAATGTAAAGCAATTACTTTCCATAAGGCGTTCAAATAGATATCAGAATTATCCTGAAAGATTATCACCAGTGGCAGGTTAAGAACCCAGGAGCTCAGTATAGGAAGACAGTTCTCTGACCACTGGACCAGACTATTCTTAACAAATTAAGTAAACAGTCATGTACCTATGTTTCCAAGCAAAATCTTTATGCTAAACAAGGTACTCGGGGATATGAAAAATTACCGATTGTGACTTCTTAAACCTAATTAAACAGTTACCCTTAAAAAAAATCCATAGCTATGATTACAGACCTTCATCATCGTCTTCGTCATCAGAACCATCATCTTGGTGGTCATCTCTTTCCCAGCCATGGCCAACAACAATAAACATTCTAACTCCAGAACGATTAACATCATCGGCATCTTCGGGAGTCAGGTCCAAATGGCACAGCTCTGGACAGCCTCCCAAGACAGCACGCAATGTGTGGTTGGAACCCAAACGGAGGCGAGCAGTTTGCAGAGATGGCAACAATGACTTGCCGCCTGCTATAAATTAACATTATTCACTATTATAGGTACATATGTCAATCCAATAAACGCAAGAAATAATGATCTATATCATGCTTCACTCTTAAGATTATGAAGCCCAAAGCCCCCAATGTAATAGACAGTAAAGGGGCTGAGAGTTAATTCTCACGACCACCTGTCTTGGACTAACCTTTTAAACTCCTAGTCCCCCATCGACCTCCTCCAAAGACTTTTGCACTCAATTCACTAAGAGATGAGCAATATTTACTTAACATACACAGTGATAGTGGATAAGTCTGATCAACCAGCGCCAGCTTTCGGAGGCAACTACCACGCAACTGAAGGTAGGCTTCCATCAAATGTGATTGATTATGGAAGTCGAAGTCTACTGTAAGTGAGGTTAGAAAGGGGAATGTGGGAGCACTCACATGGGAAAGATGGTCAGCGCGAGTGTAAAGGTTTGTCAGGTTGGGAGCGGTTCTACCAATGACCTCAGCTTTCTCCTGAGGAAGGCATGTGTCCCAGAGTTCAGCTAGAGAAAGCTTTAAAGAAGGGAATTTTGATGCTATTTGCACAATCGCATCGCCAATATTTCGATAATATATGAATCCTCCAAGGGATCGCAAATGAGTGACCAATAATAACAATAGTGAAACCACCAGGAGTGATGTATTGGTATCCTGAATGCGAACTTCTCTTAAGGTCAAACAGCAAGCATTCCTCCGCTCTAAACTCTCCAGTTTTAGCAAGGTGCATTCCCCTCCAGTATCATAATTACTTGAATCTACCAGCAAAAGTTGCTTGATACCTTTATCGTCTACAAGCCAGGATGATGTCACGTCAAGATATTCCAGATGAGGGCAGTTCCTGCCTAATAAGCGAAGAATTTCGTTGTCACATACACTACGAAGCACTAGCACTTTTAGGTGGGTCATTTGCCGCAACGTGCGATAAAAGGAAGCGTTCATACTAGAAACTTTCTCCAAATCATTTCTCGGATTGAGTTGCACCCGGACGCTAAGTTCTTCCAGTCCAATAGCTTGACATTGCTCCAATCTTGAAAACAAACCGGCACATTCAGACAACCACAGACTATTGTCTTCGTCAATAGTGTGAAGTCTCGTACTACATCGATCCAATAGCACTTCCAGCAGATCGAACAATACAAAGATATTGTCTCGATAATTCCGAGTCGAAATTTCTACCAAGTGTTGTTTTATACCAGCATGAAGTGACGACTGCACCAAAGTTCTCAGTTTATTTGTATTTTCCTTGCTCTCGCTGAACACGTACTCGTGCAATATTTTCGTGAAGTTATTCACGCATATAATGTACAAAGACGGCACTTTTATGTAGGGAGGCATTTTGAAGAATCAACCACGATATTTAACAACGTAAATACTATTAATCCACGAAATGATTTCTTCGACAGATCATATTGCCAATGAGTCCCCAAGTCAACACAAACGCGGTCTTGACTGCACTTGTTTTTGAAACAGTCGTAATTAGATCATAAAGTGCCAAAGAAGGGTATTAATCGAGGCCTGATTTCGTCTTATTTACTGTAAATTTATTTAAAATAATTTGTCAGCTATATCTTGTTCAATCATATCAATTTTTAACCCTCAGATTTAGACGTTAACGTGACTTCCAGTTCCGAACCTACTACAGCTGATGGTGGGCCATCAAAAAATAGTTCTGAATCAATTAAGTTTACTGGTAATCAGCGTGAACCCAAAAGCTGCATCAAAATAAAAGGTAACAATATTATGAGATCAAAGTTTTAATTGTTGTCGCTCTTACTGTGTGTCCGGTAAAGTCTAAGGTGAATTGGAGTAGAATATTATTACGCCCATGTCACCGGTGTATGGTGTTTACTGTGCGTGTTCAGTTTACGTCAAGTGGTTTCAGAATCCGCTTCACACGTAGAGGTTAGTGTATAGTTTCATTTTAAGTTTATATTTATTGACTGTCATTCATAATTTATTGCGTGCCACCATTATTCTTGATCATTATAGTGTTTTAGCAAAGATGATGAATACACTCGGGGCGTGAATACTGACGTCCGTAGATGTTGTAGTTCCCACTACTCCCGTAGTCCCTCCCTATCATGAGCGAATACTGCAAACAGTCGCCATTTTGTGTGTTGCCCGGCTGATGAGCCTTTACGATTTTTGGCGAAGCTAAGCCTCACAAGTTTCGGAAACGCCTGGAATTAAGGCCGAGGAATTAATTATAAAATGATTCGTATATCTTGCTGAGCGCATACTGTGTTCAGTCTCAGGTGAGCTTGATAAAAAGGTGTAAACACGTCGCACTTCATCAACGACGTATAAATTCATCTTTAGACATTTCAATTTGTTTTTAGACGTATAATGGCTTATTGAGATATTAATACAGTTCATTAGCTACTGTGGATGTATAAAATAATTCTTGTTTGTGCTATGCGTCGATTTGTCCAGATTAAACAGCAAAAGTTGATACACTGGACTCAGCAATTTGACGTTCGTGATGTCTAGGAAATTATATTAGGCAAAAGCGAAGTAAGTTATTATCCCGACCAAAAAATAGAGTAAGAATTAGATTATTATGTTTCAGTAATGCCAATGTAGGACTGCTGAACTTTGTCTTAGTATTGATTTCGATACGGCATTGCAATGACTCATCATTGGGATACCGATCTTGAAGAAATATGTTGAAAGTGTTTAGCTCTTCTGATAGTTGTTAAACGTGAAGGTTTCCTATACGAGTGTTGTCCCTACCGGAAATGCAAGAGAGGATTAAGTATTTAAAATCTTTATTATGATTCGTTTGGATATATTTACAGATAATGTAGCTGACGCAAGAAATCCACTTTGAAGTTCGTTTTATTGCTTCGATAAGCCTTGTAAAGTCTATGTTGCGAACTGATTGAAGAACAATGACGATAGACACGAGAAGAGGAGGACAAGGGGTCCTCACGGAGCCTCCTGATGGACAGACGACCACACCGAATACTCAGGTGAGAGTTGAGTGATCAGTAATGTCTTGTTTAGAGCTTATTTAATGGTGTGTGAACGTACCTTTCGTGTTTAATTTACATGCTTTGGTGTATAGGCTCACATATGGCATTCTTTTCGATTATGCATTAGGATAAAAATTTCCGCTTGATAAAAATATTTCAACTTGTTAAATCAATTCATAGGAGTATTTAGTATTTGGAGATGTCCCTGAGCCATTCTGTAATGATGTAGATGTTGCCTTTACTTGTATGTCATGGTCAAGAAATTATAGATTTCATGTTCTCCAAAATATGGGTTGCCATTTACCAAATCTTGTGTAGTAGAGATTCTGCTGTCAATTTACATTATATTTGTTGCATATCATGTGAGGATGAGAATATAATGGCAAGTCAATGCATTACTTAATAGCTTTTTAATTCACTATTTTTAGGGCGGTAATGGTAGCATTTTACCCGAAAATTCGGGTGTGGTTGTTACTGAGGCAGAGTCGGGAGTAAGTAGCGGAGTGAGTTTGGAAGCAGAAGATGAAGTTGGGGAACCTGATTTTCCTCATGCCAAATTAGCAATGTTGGAAGAGAAAATATCAAATGCTCGTTGGGTGGTTCCTGTTCTTCCTGATCAAGAGCTAGAAGTTTTGTTGCAAGCATCTATAGACCTATGCCGGAAAGGTATTTGTATTTTCTTTAGATATTTGTGTTAGTGACAAGAGGCATTGTATGTCTAACTTTCGATCAATTCAATTTCAGGACTGGATGTGAGGAGTGAAGCCTGCCAGCGGTTTTTTCGCGAAGGTCTAACTGTATCTTTTACTAAGATTTTAACGGATGAAGCTGTAAACAGCTGGAAACTTAACATACACCAGTGCATCAATCAAAATTGTGAACGGCTGGTTGAATTATGTGTTGTGAAACTAAGTCAAGATTGGTTCCCTCTCCTTGATCTTCTGGCGATGGTTTTCAATCCTGGCAATAAGTGAGTGTTGCTGTTATTTAATTTACTGTGTTGAGTCCTTAAACTATCTATCTATAATCCATCCGTCTTCCTAACTCATTAATTAAGTATGAGTGGGGCACAAACCTGCCATGAAGAATGTTCACTTATTTCATTTTCCTGAATTACCTTCTGTATTTGATGCCAAAGGCAAGTATATTGTCCCTGAAGTGCATGATAATGCATAGACAGTCATGGGGCATTAATGAGCCTCATATATTTTTATTGTGTGGAGTTAATATTAATTTATAAATAATGACTGGGAGTCTATATCTGTTGCCTCTCTATAAACTTATCAGTGAGTCTCCAGTCATAGAGTCACATAAAAAATGAATTGTGCACTATAATGATTATTACTTGTTTTATTTTTTAGGTTCCATACCTTTAATGTTGCTAGACCATCAGTTACTGTCCCTCCTGGAGTACCAGTCCGGGATGAAGATGTGTTTGCAAGGCCAGCAATGGACACTAGAGGGCCCAAAGGATGGCTTGTTGACTTGATTAATCGGTAAATATCTAAAACCCAATATGATTAAATGTGTGTGCCAACTAAAATTATTTAAACCTGTGTTTATGTTTGGGTTAGAGCATAGCTTGGCAATGGGTGAATTGTGTACAGGCATATAAGAATATATTGCACTGATAAATCTGTGAAATAGAAGGATGAACTTTTAGCATTGCAATTTGGATTTCATTTGCTGAATGTGAAATATATTTTCATGTTACTCTCATTCTCTTGGTTTACCATCATAGTGGTTTTTAGTTTCTCTTCCTTCTTGAAAATATTATTTCTTTCCAGTTATTTTGGTTAGTCTTATCTCATTTATTTTTTATTGCTAACTTAACTGGGTCAACAATTAAGAGTTAGGGTAAATGTTAATTGACCCACCAATTCTTGGCAAACCTGAAATATAGTTATCAGCACCCTACTGGTTCATTGTTGTGCAAAATATTTCCTTCATCTCCATTGCCATTCCAATGAGGCTGGCGTTGATTATTATTGGCTGTACTGACAATCTTGCTGGACTCTGTAAACTTGAATATGCCCACTTTCATGTTCCATTTATTCTTCCTTGTATTGCCTATATCACATTTTTGTTTCTTTCATCGTCGTCTATGATGTACATTTATCATATGGATTTATAATAACCATAATGTGAGAACAGAGCTCAATTTCCCCACACATTGTTTTTTGGACATAACTGACGAGAATGGAACACTTGGATTTTTCTGTTGCCTTTCTGTTATTTAAAACAACTCGTTAGACATTTGTAATGTATCATCTCAAGTATCTTTAAATTCTGTCCGTTGGTTCCCGAGATACAGCCCCAAGAGTGAGCTCGTGCCGCACCAGTCGCGCCCTCTCGCGCCAATGCTCGAATGCACTCTGTGTCTGCCGTGAGTCAAGTGTAGCATCACATTTCTTCTTTATAGAACAATGAAACCAATATAATCTATTCTGGAAGATATTTTACACTGTTTAACATCCACGCTATCAACTCTCATATTTTTGTAAAATTGAAGAAAACATGACAAGCCTTCAGTTTTTGGGAGCCGTAGCTACAGCATGAAAGCTTTAGTTTTGCTAATAAGTTCGTCTCCGATGGTCATGTGTGTTTTACTCTGCAAGAAGGGACTGAAAGTAAATTGTGTTTAATTGTATTCACTTAACATCATTAGATAACTAGTGAATAAGAATTCTTCTGACAGACATTTGTTTTATCCCATACAATTTTCAAGCAAAGTGCCATTTCTGAGAGCTATAACTCTAAATTGAAGTTGAAGAGGCTTCTTCTTGCAATTATTTTTGTCATTGTACAAGCTCTCGGTTGCAAATTTTATCTTTAAAGGAGATTTTCCTTCATTGCATTAAAGTTACACTAGTTGACGCTCGACCCTGAGTATTGTCTTCACACACTCCTGGAGAGCCAAGATTTGTTGAGATTTTATATTTTATAGTGACAACAGCAAAAACATTGCTTTGCAAACTTAGACTAATTTGTGCATCGGATGCTGGACAAATGATACCTGGATAGAAAATTCAAGCATTCTGCTGTGGTACGACAGCGGCAAACTCAGAGAGACTGAATGGGGTGTGTGCTTTGTGAGAACGGCTGCTCAAAAAGGATATCCTGTTCTTACACTGCAGGCACCACATTTATGAACTAATTATAAGAGGTGTTTCCGACAAAAAATTTGGAAAATCATCGGCCTCAAATGTTCCACTTTTCAAAAGTTTCCAGGAGGCATGGCCTGTTATGAATATGGAAAACTACAAATCAGGCATGCAGGACAGGTGTTCTCGAGAAGAGCTGCAGGACCCAGTCGGAGATATTCTGAAATTTTCATTGCAGCAATTACAGGAAAATCACCCCACGGAGGACAACAGAAAACTCCTTGAATTAATGGAATAATTATTTTAGGTGGCGTTCCTCCACTAGTGATATAGTTTCGCATTCCTGGAGCTTTGCATCATGCTAGGTGGGTGCCCAAAGCTCTATATTGTCTGAAAATATCTCTTTTCCGCTACAAGTACCCTTTATCATCTGTAGAGGAGCCTGTAATCTGCGATGTGTGCCTATTTGTTGTGCGTATTTACTTGGAGGCCTGGATTACTGCACCAAATGCAGAAGATGCACCTAGGCGAGATTCATTATTTTTTTTAAAATCATTATGAATACAGAAAATCCGACTGTCCCGTTAGTGGTGCGGCACTAAACTTTTGGAACCATTTATGGCATCCCCAGAAGCTGCAGCTCTTGGATTTTCGATAAAAATATACCAGCAGAGATGAAAGATCAAATGGTAGAAGCTTTAGAATCAGACATCACCGATAATGCTTACAAGTCATCAAAACTATTTTCTGTTCCACTGGAGGATATTGACCACTTCATTGGCAAAGGAATTGAAGACCTTATATCTAGATAGTCTAAAAATCTTTTCAAAAGATATAATATTCCTTTGACCCTTCTCTCCAAGGATCCAGTTGAGTGGAAAATTTACGAGGCGTATAAACAGGGATTAAAGGCAGTCAAGCTTTTGAGAGTAGTCAGTGATACTGCTGAAAGAGTAGTAAAATTGATGGAAGACTTAAATGCAAGACTAACAAAAAATTAAAAGCAGAAACAATTTTTGTTGAAGGTTGTGACTGACTTTAGGCCTAAATTTCCAGACTGTAATAAAGCTACTCGATCTAAAGAATTTTGAGGAACTGTGATGTGCTGTAAACAAATAATACTTAATTAATCGTACTACAGTAAGCGAGAGTATTCACACCATGGGTGTGATATTGTGGTAGGAAAAATGTTATCCTATGGTATATGTGGGATAAATATGAAAATTGCTTAGTGAATAAAAATTGCAAATGCATTATATGAGTAATTAAAATTTAAAAAACTTTGTTTTTCTTACAGAATAATTTGATGTATCCTTGTAATCTGATTTCAAATACAGAAGCTGATTATTCATACCTCAAAAAAAACCTCTAGTTTGAAAGGTTTTATAACGTAAGATTGAATTACTATAAACATACCCAGATATTAAGTTCACAAAGGAAATAGTGTAAAATATCTTCCAGAATAGACTATATTGGTTTCATTGATCTTTATAGAAGAAATGTGATGCTACACGTGACTCACGGCAGGCACTTAGTGCATTTGAGCATTGGTGCGACTGGGGTGGTGCGAGCTCACTCTTGGGGCTGTATCTCGGGAACCAACAGACAGAATTTAACCCTTTGCGGTCCAATTTTTTTTCTGGAATTCAAATAGTAGCCAAAAAAAATACTATTTGCGAAATAGGTGAAAAGGCTTCATAAGATACTAGAAGTTAACAAAAGTGACATAAGATAGCAGCACCATACATAAAATGCGCATAATCGCAGAGCCATCTGATGTCGAGCTCAACTCGACATTGGACCTGCTGCTAGAGCTAGGCCTGTTGAGCCAGCCTCGATGTTGGACGGCAAAGGGTTAAAGATATTTGAGATGATACACTGAAAATATCTAACGAGTTGTAAATAACAGAAAAGCAACAGAAAAATCCGAGAGTTCCATTCTTGTCAGTTGTGTCTGAAAAACAGCCAAAAATACCAACATCTGAACATATTAAGTGCGATGCGGCATGTTATAATGATATCCGATTGCAATAATATTCTCACGATTTATTTTCTAACCATACGGAACAAATGTGGGGGGTGTCTCGAAAGAAATTAACGAAAAAATGTTTTTGCTATTAATTAGGACCACCCAAGACCCCCTAAAGAATGCTGTAGAGCAAGTGAGTATAGAATTCTCCATTATACAAAAGAACTAAAATTTCTGTGGACACAGAACTTATGGACCTAATAAGAAAACAAACTGAGCTAAGTTTACTAGCGAGATTGCTACATGACTGTCCCATGATAAATGACTATTGATGGTCACACCCAGGAACTTCATATTGTAAACTTTAGGCATACACATTCGATCAAGGTCATTGCTGACCGTACCCTTAGTTTTATTAATATTTTAGAAGTAGATAAAATGCGAGTTAAAAATATTAAGTTTTAGGCCGTTGTTATTATATGTATTATCTGTTATTATATAGTGAAGTCAAAATTTCTGCTTAAAACTTAGCATCTATTGTCATGCAAGAAATAGACCATCAAGACCATCTACTAATAGACCATCAAGAAATTGCAGAGAAATTATGCTAAGAGTTTCACGGAGAAAGTTGGAAAGTCCAGAATATGTATCTCGTTGGCTCATAATGTTAAAAAAATCTCCAATTGACATAAATATCATCCTCTAAATCATCTGTTTTTCTTGTAATCTTACCAGAAAACTGATGTAGAACTGATTTAGAACTAAGGAGAAAAGCAAAAATAATTTCTCACAATAAAAATATATCATTCCTACCAAATTTATCGTAACTTACTGGCAATTTTTTATTCCTTGGGATTGTGAAATATAAAGTTACAGTTATTAAACTGTATCAGTTTTACATTTGTGTATGAAATAGCTAATGACACATTTTTTGTTGACCTTCATATTTGAAAAAATGCATCAGATTTTTTTTTATACCTTATAAAATTTTTATTGTCTTTTGGTGAATTTTGAAAGATGATTTTATATTTAATTATGCTTGTTAAATCATGTAAGATTGGTTTGTTTATGCCAAGATCCATTTTTTCCCTTTTGCCGTAGGTTTGGCAACCTTGGTGGATTCCAGATACTGCTAGAAAGGTTCCAAAGTGGAAAAAATCTCACTGTGCCTGTGATTTATGCTCTTATCCGACCATTTGGGCTATGCTATGAACTGTTGACTGTACCTACCATAGAAAAATATCTGATGCCTATTGTTGTAAGTATAGTTTTCATAGCCTTTGAAAAACTTGATCTTATTTTTCTCAATAATGTCCTGGTCTCTAAACTGAGTGCCATTCCAAGACCTAGAAAGTGGCTCTTATTACCAAAATCTAGATTGGTTAAAAATAGTATATTTTTGAAAGTTTATCCTAATAATACATTGATTCTAATGATGAAAAATTGACAAAATAATACCTGTAACTCTCATGTTTATGTAGAATTAGTATCTTGATCGTGTTTTGTGTGCACTAGTCTCATTTTGTCTTGTTTCTTTCAGGCATTGGTGCCATTAATTTTAGATAATCTTACAGATGATGAATTAAAGAAGGAAGCTAAGAATGAATCAAAAAATGATGCAATTTCTGCAATCATTAAAGCTTGCAAGTCTTTAGTATCGAGGGTACCCAATCAACAAGAGACTGTGAAAAATTTAGAAATATTTAGGCTCAAAATGATACTCAGGTAATTCCATTATATCATTATACAGTGTTTTATCCACTTGATTGTAATATTTGTTTGGTTTTATGATTAGAACACATTATAATCTTGTTTGATTTTATGGATTTGTAATGTGACATGAAATTATGTGCACAAGGCAGAGTTTAAGAGACCTTTTCTGTCTGGATACACAATGAATGGTTTTAAAAATTTTCTTACAACATTTTAAGATATATTTGAGGAGTAAATAGAAACCCGACTATTCATGCTGTTAATAATATCCTAAGCAAACAAAGTGAAAATTGTATGATAAACTGTCCTATCTATGGCAAGGTTTTAATTTCTGCTGAGTGAGGTGAAAAAAATTTTTAATTTGCTTGAAAACACTTTACACCAGAATTGATGTTGATATTCATGGAAAATGTCAGGTTACACTGGGAGGTATCAATTCTATTTTTTAATGGGTAGGTATAGATTTTGAATGAGTCATCAATTCATGTAGTAACAAAATTTGAGGAATATCTTTTCAATGTTTATGTTATTGTAGTGAAATGAATAAATTTTAGGCTGCAATATCTCTTTGTACCTTTTAGGTTACTACAGATTTCTTCCTTCAATGGCAAAATGAATGCACTGAATGAAGTTAACAAAGTCATAGCTGGTGTATCATATTATACTCGCCACTCAGGTGTTGAAGAGGAAGAGTGGCTAACTGCTGAACGCATGGCGGTAAGTCAGTTTTTCTTCTTTGCTTCTTTTAGCATAAATATGAACCTGTATTAATTTATTATTTACTAAAATACTTTTCAATTATTTGTGGATAGTATTTACACATCTTAAGTATCAACCAAAAACTCAGCAATCCTCTCACTTGTATGATATGTTGGTCTGAATGTTACAACTTCTGAACATAATTTTTTTTTTGTATTTCTTAATTATTTGGGCAGCCAAAATGAATAATCATCACTGCTGTAAGATGACCATTAATCTGTTGTACAACTAATACCGACTTACTGCCTCCTTAAATTGTTGCTTTACGTTTTCATTTGTCCTGCCACACATTTTTGGTATCACAGATCTGGGAAAAATTTGCCTACATGGCTCCAAATACATGATCAAATCAATGAAACCTGTATATGAAAATGAAGATATTTATCTCTATATTTTGTCAAAGTTTTTAATACATATCCTAAATGGCTATAAAAAACTTGAGTGGTTCTGATTCTACCAACAACATACACACTGAAAATTGTTCAAAATATGAAGACTGGAGTTCGGGAAGAAGCATTTGCATTTACTTTTGCCTTCATTGAACTTGAATGGCTGAAACCTTTCAGTCAGTATCCGGCCAATTAGCTCCAAAATATTCTCGTGATCAAAGTTGTTTTTGATCAATAGTTTTTTTCCACTCTTCAGTCAGGTTGTTTGAAGTCCTTAAATCTTTTTGCTTCCATGGTAGGAAGTGTGGTAGGTCTTGAGAAATGCATTGATTCTCTGGAATTACTGCTCATAGTTAAGGAAGGTTGAGGGTCATTGAATAGTTCTTCATTCAACCATGAGGAAATTGATGTTGGAGGTCTAAATTGAGGCATTAGGTTTTGAAGATTAGATACACTGCTCCTAAGATCCTGAAAGTCTTTTGAATGAAAATTTTGGAGGTGACTTGTTAAATAAGTCATGAGATATGAATAAGAACTGGTCCAACTACGACATTCAAGTATGCCACATACAGTAAACTCTCATTAATACAAAGTCAGCAGGACAGGAAAATCAACACTTCGTAATTTCGAACATTTGAAAAAAAAGTCATGAAAAAATTTTATCTTTGCTTTCTCTAACTTTTTTTCTCTTCGGCAACATTGTATAACTTAAGTGGTCATTCGAGAAAGCATTTTAAAGAAGCATGTCTTGAAAGATCGTAAAATAAGTAGGTGCCTACTTGTGTTTCCTATGTCAACGCTTGAAAGTTGGCAATCATAGTGTTGGCAAAATTTCATCCCAGTTTTGAAAATGGATATAAAACAATAGTTTTGTAATATGAATTTTATTTTCGGGATAGTCAGTAGAGATGGGAATCTAGTATGGATGCTAAAAATAGGCATTTGCTTCAAACATCTACGCTGTTACAATTACATCTATGCGATACCCTGCAAGCCACCTCAAGGGTGTGGCAGGGGGTTGGGGGGGCCTGTTATGATGGCAGCTGAGCCAACCATGCTTCAGTTGTCCTCTGTCGCCTAATCATAGCTTAAAAAATGTAACTAATTCTGTTTCCAGAAAAAAAATCATCCACAGGTTATTACTTGTAGGATCATTCCACCGTTACGTACGGGACATTTGTACTAATTTTTACAACTTTTAAATATTATTTTCTACCCCTAATATTTTTTGTTTTTTATTTGGATTAGATTATTGGATTAGATTTATTTAATTGGCTTTCAAAAATCCACATCATGCCTTACTCTTAATGATCAAACATACGATTTTGTTTAGTTGAAGTTAAATAGCAAAACATAGCAATGGCTAAGCAAATTTTTGGGACGTCTCCAAATTTTTTAGTAACATACGTATGGGTTGTAACTTCTTTTGTAATGGCTATTACGAGATAGCTTTTATCGATGAAGGTGTATTTGAGTTGTCATTTTACTTTTGTGTGAAGAACATGGCCGGAGACAGTAAAGAATTCTCTTTGCATAAATAAAAACAGCTTGGTTCTCCTTGTTATGTTCTTGTGCATGTATATTTTTGGATAGTGATATTTCTTTGTGGGCATATGTACTGTATTTGTACTAATTGTTCTTTTGATTACTTTTTTCCATATTATTAAACCTAGTACATATAATGACCCTTATTATTTTGAGAAAACAGGACACATGCCCATTGGTAGTATTTGTTTTGTCATACACTTGACTGATGTTTCTCACCTATTTCTTAAAGGCTTGGATCAAGGAGAACAAAGTACTGCAGATTGTATTAAGGGATTCCTTACATCAGCCGCAATATGTGGATAAGCTGGAAAAAATTCTGCGTTTTGTGATAAAAGAGCGTGCTCTTACATTGAGTGATTTGGATGACGTGTGGGCTGCTCAGGTGGGAAAACACGAAGCCATTGTAAAAAATGTACATGACCTTTTAGCTAAGTTGGCTTGGGATTTTTCGCCAGAGCAACTGGACCATCTGTTTGATTGCTTCCAGGTAAATTTATTTTTAAAATTATTTGCTCTTTTAAGTTTCTCTTCTTTTTTATTGTCATATGATGCTATTGTTAATAGATTTGGTGAGCACTCTAATGCAAGTTAGTTCTTAAGAAAATATTTTGAAGGAATTCTTATGGAGGAATTGGTTTAAATTCCATCTTGATTTGTATTTTACTCTCTTTTGCAGTCAAGTTGGACCAATGCATCAAAAAAGCAGCGTGAGAAGTTGCTGGAGCTCATCCGGAGATTAGCAGAAGATGACAAAGATGGTGTTATGGCTCACAAAGTAAGATTTATAACTTTTAGCATTTTTTTTGTTTTAATATTGAATTAAAAGCAGGCAAGCACCTCTCAGTTGTGTTACTGCATAGATGATAGGGCATTGTTTCATTTTTGGTTCCTTATCTTGCACCGAAGACTCAATCTTTTACCTTATGTGAAGTAGTGGTGCCAAACTAAAGGTGAGAGGATATGAAAAGAGACCCAAACTGGTATCCTTCTATGTAGGGATGTGCGAGCAGTACTTTTTGACCTTGAGTCGAACATAGAGTCGAGTTGTAAGTACTCACAAGTGTCCAGTTGAGTTTTTACATTATTGTACATGAGTGAAGAGACCCAGTTTTTACTTAAGTCATCGCAATTCAAGTTAGCCAGCAATCCGACATTCAAATCAGCAGGTCTACCTACCTAATGCATAATTAAAAAAACAGTAAAACTAATATGGCACGTAGCACAGGCCAAAAGACCTAATGGAAATTTTCCGGTAACACTCAAAATAAGAAAATTACCTTCATTCTTAGGATTACTCATAAATGTGTAAATAAGCTCGCAGTATGGTACCTAGAGTGTGGTTAGGCATAATATGAGGCCTACATGAGTGACATGCCCTATTAACTTTTAATGAAAGTAAGCCAGGAAGCAAAATATTTTTTCTTAAGGAATACATAAGCCTAACGAGAAGAACATTCCTTGTATTTCACATTCCTATCTATTTCTTTTCAGAGGTAAACGCTTTCTCAGCGATTTCGTGTATGCCGGTAGGGTTAGTCCAGCAGTACAGTGAATTTCATACAAAACGCCTTGTTTGTGCGTTAAATATTTGATAAGCTCGTGCATCAAATTTATGATTGGCCATTATTTATATTAGGGATGGGTCGGTTCGGTTCTTCGGTTCTCGGTTCCACCGGTTCTTGAGCTTGGAACCGGAACCGAGGCCAAAAAGAATCGGTACCGAAATAATTGGCGCGAAAACTAGTTTGAATTCTGCTCACACTCTGAAAACGGAGGCTTCACATTCAAACCTGGTGAAATAGTGTACTTAGATGTTTCAAAGTTGCCGTGAATTATTCTAATTCAGTCGTTAAAAGACTATATGATTTGTTTTATTGCATCCAATTCTAGTAAGTGATGAAATACCGCCGTAATAAGGATATTCTGATTGATAGGTATGTGTTACGTCCACCTCCTTTGGAGGTACGAGTCCTCACATCATTTTCGTAAATTACATCATAATATAGTGTAAAGTTTTAGAAGATTTCATTCATGCTTTGAACATTACTTTCGTTAAGTCAGAAAATTATTCGTCATTTGTACAATAGCATTACCTTTGCTCTTGCAAGAGAACGCTGTCTACTTCGCCACGCAGTAAATAGCAGACAACAATCGAGTATTTGAAAAATTGACAGCGCAAAGATAGCCGGAAATGATAGGCACCCGCAATTTGCGGTCAATTACAACTAAATTGTTTTATCAAGTTTCTTCTTCCCTTGATGCAAGGGTCGTGTTCAGCCAAGTAACTATCAACCGTTTGCCGTTGACCATTCTGCTTTCTTGATTACTCGACCATAAATGGGCAATCATTACAAAAACATTATAGGGATAACTGGTCATGTTTAACTTTAAAAACTTTTTGTGCCATGAAACGTGAAGAAAAATGCACGTGTCGGATATCAAAGCTGATATTGGTATTATCTTCCAATGGGAGAGTGTAACTAAGTATTTGCAGTAACATACGAATTTAAATATTTAAGTTTATGAGAAATATGTTGGTAATGACAAAACCTTGGTCGAAAGTAAACACTCGGTTTATCTTACGCGTATCATACTTAACAAACGTATCGCCATTAAATATAATCACGGCATTGGAGATCCCGGAAAGATTCCTTAACGAAATAGGAAAGCAGAATCTTTTGAAACGACGGAAATGGTACACGTAAATTTATGTCAACTCACAAGATAGTCTAACTGAGATGTAAGCCAATGGTGAAAAAATCAATCGTGCAGGTAGTGCCAAGTTACCATCAAGAGCCATGGCATACGAATCAGCACTGTTAGCACTTCGTATGTGCCCAGATCCCAGATATCAGGCCCAGATGAATGCTTCCTAAGTCACATGTCGATTAATGAAGTCCTATCGAAATACGGCATGCCTATCGATATTATATCATACCTATCGATACTTCAAAATATCGATAGCTGGTGAAATTACGCCTTAATTTACTTACGCGGTTGAATCCTTCGCAATGTCTTCCGAAGTGTGCAAATACTTCACGGTTGATGAAGCAAATGAAAATTTCGTAATGCGTAATATTTGTCATTCCCTGATTTCCAGGGGTGCATGTAAATCCACTCCTAACCTGAAAAAGCATGCGGAAAAGAAGCATAAAATAAATTTTCGCGGGAAGAGTCCAATCGTGTCTTCAAAGAGATGGAATACTTCAGTAACTAGTAGTGGCCTGCACACGGTCGCAAAATACAGGCGAGGGTCGCCTGCCTGTGTGCGAGAAATAAAGAGAGAGGCACAACCCGAAGACATTTTTTTCTTTTTTTCGGACTTTTCCGAAGTGTCACGAATGTGTCCTTAACGGAGAAATGGCCGAGAAGAAGCAGTCACCCGTCGTCTGCTGGGCGGGCGACCGCCTCCATCCATGGATGGGCAACGAGTATAAAACCAAAAGTGCTTGAGTTCTATAAATATTTTCACATAAAGGGTAAAAATGGATTAAAATTACATGAACACAAAAATATTATGAAGTATTCTTTTTCAAGCAGTATGTCTCTGAAAATGATTATTGATTATCTTATCTTACCATTGAGCAATGCAAAGTAAGTGGTAAATTAAGAACCGGAACCGAGAATCGGAACCGAGAACCGAAGTTAAGAACCGAACCGGAACCGAAAAAAAGTGGAACCGACCCATCCCTAATTTATATGCATAGTTTTTTAACATGTACTTTTCTTCCTCTTCCAATTCTTGACACCATCTCTTCAAAATCGATGGATTTCTGCCTAAACATGATAGAACATAGAATCGTAAAAAGGACCTGGATCAATCACCCCCGTTGCACGATACATGAACACCCGTAATCGGCACGAGTTATTTCCGATATCCATTAACGCAGGTTAATAATGTTTGAACAATGAATTTTCATTTGCGGATGAATGCGAGCAGGTATATGAATTTTGTATAGGGTCCTGTGGATTAAAGTTTTCGAGTTCTAAGGAAATATATTTGAACAAAAATTTATGAGAGATAAGATATGACTAGGAACTTGGCAATTAATGACGTAATTAATAATCCTAAATAGTAAATAAAAAAATGGAATTGTAAAACTTATAAGTTTTATACAGTACCTATATCATCCGTAACACCCTTAATAGGATGCCTACCGTCCGTTACAAAATTTCCGTCACCTGCGAGTTTGAAGACCAATATCTCAAACATGGCTAATGCGATTTTAAATTAAAGTATATCAAATTAAAGCTTGTTTATTTCTATGCTTACTGATGGTATTAACCCTTTGAGTGCCACACGACGATATATCGTCGTTTGCAGAATGTGCCAGAAGTGCCAACGACGATATATCGTTGTCCTTGAGGAGACCTGTTAAAACAATGTTTTTCTCAATCTTTAACTCTTGTAAATTGTACATAGTACAAGAATGATATTTTAATAACTACGTGGTACAATAATTTTGATTGTTAATGTAAATGTTCAACAGCTTTGGTAATTTAAATAACTGTATGTCGGATTGATTTTTCCGAGCGCCACATTTGGTTCTCACGAAACTGCTTCTGGTGCGACACTTTGGAAACTACATTGTTTGTTAGCCTAAAACCAATTGACTTTCTTCTAATGTTTTGAGCTTTGTATTTATGTCGGAGATATTATGTTTGGCGCGTTCTTATTTTTTTTATATGCTTAGAAACATTTTATTCTCTCCGAAGTACATCGCATTCTCGTTCGTTTTTGGAACGATTCATGGCATAGCAAAAAGACTTTAGGCTTCAAAACATCACTGCTATGTCGCTTCTAATGAGATAATTTGTTGCTGTTTCACTGCGATCAAGTCGTTGATTTTTAGCTACGAAAGGCAGACGAAAAGATACTACGTAACTGCTATCATGCTATCTCTCGCAGCTGGTGCGTTGAGTCAGCTGGGGTGCTGAGTCAGCAATGTTGCTCCGATTGTCAGTCTCGTTATCATAGTAGATGCGGCAGTAGTAATTGAAAGATGATGCTGTGCATAAAAAATACAATGTGTGCATCTCTTGTTGTTGTTTACACATTGAAATTTCACTAGTGGCTTTTTGAAAGTGAAATAAATCTTTTACGTAATAAATGGCGCCAACTTCTAGAAATGAATTTTCACCTGGTGTTGACGATGACAGATTAGCCGAATACATAAATTCTCTAAGTAAATACGACGACTCTGTGGAAAATGACCACATTTTTTTTTCGCCCATTTTCGTCGAGACAGTGAAGGGGAAATGTTATCAGACTCAGATGAAAGCGTGATAATCCTTCCTAAGAAGAGACCGGAAATTATTGACTATAGTAATGATCGTCAGTTCTAATGAACGTGAAAGTGGAAGCCGGTATCATTCTGCAGAACCATTGAGATTCAGGAGAATTGTGATTCACTCCATTCTCCACATTTTGAATTTCTGGAAACTCCTGGTCCCAAACATCTTCCTCCACCAAAATCTTCTCCAATCCTGTACTTCAACCTCTTTTTACCAACGCATTCTGGACCATGGTACCTCAACCTCTCAAATAAAACTTTAGTGTGGGCAATAAAAAGTGTTTTAGAAGTGAAGAGCTTCTTATTCTTGGGTATCAAGAAAAGAAATCACAAAAAAATCCAATTTTATTTCTTTCCACCAACTCGATAGCCAAAAGCAATTCAATCATTCGCAAGGGTCAAGAATTTCCAAAGGAAAGTCCAAAAATCATTTAGCAGTACAATGAACACAATGATACATGGGAGGCATTTATTCTTCGGATATTATGTTGTACGTGATTTAGATTAGTGAAGATTATTTGATATACTGGAAGAAAATGGTCTGCAATGTAATTTCTAAAATGGTGCTAAATGCTTATATTACTTATAAATCAAACAATCCTGAAAAAATCTCAAGAGTGCAGTTTTTTTCAGAAATAATAGATATCATTGTGAGTGAATGGTTATTTAGATGGAATACTCCCAGTCAGTCTACTCCTAGGACAGTATTGCCAAGAATATATCTGATAAGGAAACTTTCAGGGCGGAGGGAAAAAGTGTGTGCTGTATGCAGTAGGAAAGGCCGTGGCCCTGTCCATATATCCAGAACTGCATGAAATGTGAATAAGCTCTACATGGAATTTGTGTGTCTCATCATATTCATGAATAATATGATAATTAGTTACTTGATTTGGAATAGGGTTTGTAATGTTGTCATCGTTTTCTAAGAATGAGTATATATTTTCAAAGATTTCTAATGTAATTGTCATCATTTTGTAAGCAATAACAGACTAAACTTTGTTATTATCATTCAGATACCTTGTTTCGTAACGTTTTCACATCCAAATATTCTCTTGTCTGAAAAAATATTCACATTATATACCTCCAATAATTTTGATAATTTCCCCTGAATTTTATGCAATTTGCATTGTGTTACTCAATCGAATATATATTGAAAATTCGTGCAAATTCCTTGGATATTATATGATGAATTCCTAGAAAAATAATAATATTTTATATTTATGAATGGTTTATTTCTTTAAAGTTGATATTATTAATCGATTTATTGGTCAAAATTGATAAATAAAATAATTCAAATCTGTAAATTACAAATTAAACTATAACAATTGCGTGTAATTGAGAAAATCAGCCGATTTTTTTTTTTTCATATTAATTTAGAAGAAAGTATTCACTTTCAAATGCAGAACAAATCATGTAAAAATAGCAACAAATAAACAAATAATGATTTTTTTAAATAAAGGCCTACAAAATTAGCAAAATACCCGTGGCACTTCTGGGAATACCCACATAAAAATCGGTGGCACTCAAAGGGTTAAAATATTTTTACAATTTTTTTTAGTGAAGTACATGTTTAATAATGGATTTTTAGTGAATTTTTTTCGGTAGCGGATGGATCCATCGAATTGGGGCATCATAAGAACAACACAGATCGAGATATCAAACTTTCCTTTTCACATATTGTAGCTAAGGGCTTTGTTAATAGTTATACGAAGTTTCATACTATTACGTTCATCAATATTTTTCTTGTTGATGAATTTGTCTGACTACATTATTTTCTGTCCCACACGCTTTCCGTTCCAGAAATCACCGTTTGGACCTTTCTCTTGCTCTCGAGTCATTAATATGAATCCACTTATGAAATCTCAGTTGAATTTGTTGGTTATTCGATATCAATATATATTTATTTTTTGCTATAAAAGTACGCTCAACTCCCCAGAGCATGCCTGAAAGAGAAAGGTAGGGCATGTGTGGAATCTTCTGCGGCAAGCAGCTTGCCTATCGCTGTGAGGACAAGGGGAGTCATGAGGACAATAGTGGAAAAAGTATCGTCTTTAAGAATGCAATTCAGTGTCAGTTTAAGAACTATCGGTATCTTTGGAAGCATACCATCACTATGCCTCCTCGTGCAAAGTTTTTGGAGACTGAGTTGAGGATAATATAAAATACAATTTGTTTCTTTCATTAATAAGCCGAGAAATGTGGTGATAAAAGCTTATTGTCGACATTATTTTGGTGAATACTGCAACTTATAAACTTTTATTCAAGCAAAGACAAGGATATTTTTCCTGTGTATACTAGAGAAATTTTCTCTTGTGGTGTTTGGTGCGTGCGGTACCTACGGTAGCTTATAATTTGGCAACCTCGAGCAGCTTATCTCTCCTGGCCAAAAGTCCTGTCCCGTGGAACTTCATTTCCAAAAAAAGATATAAACGTTGAAAGCATATCTAATTCTCGCAATTTGTTAAGTCAGTTTACACATGCTTAGTTTTCTAACACGAAGAATACCATCAAAACTATCAAAATTTCTGACTTCTGCCAGCTGAGATAGCGCATGTTTTTAAAATTTGTTGTAACATAATTCTTAACTGAGTAATCTCTTTTAAACTTCGTTTTATCTAAGATAAATATGTGTTTCATATCTTATGCGAAGAAAAGAGAAGTGGCTTTTCTTGTGTTTCAAGTGGGCATCAAAGTTAAACTTGTTTTCCGGAACTTGAAAAATATCCAGCATTTTTATGTCTCGGTCGAAAAATTAATTAATAAACCCACAAAAAAATATATTTTTGACATTATTAAAGGTATAAAACAACAAGATTTAGTTCGATATACTTTATTTTAAAATTGAACTACCCATTTTTAAATATTGACCTTCAAACTCAGGGGATGGAATTTTACAACAGACATTAGGTGCCTTGAGCTCGAATATAGCCCCCTAACCCCCAGACTTTTTCGATGAAGATTTCTGCCAGAAATGGGGGGGCTATATTCGGAGGAATACAGTACACATGCGATTTCATGCACTGTGTAACCACCGATTCTTCCATTCGTACACGCAATCTGACATGAAACCATTCACGCAAATGTAAATAAATGTAGGTACACCCGTCCACAATAAAATGTTACCACCTCGGAGGCCGAATTTTTCTAAGTCCCGAGTTGAAGGAGATTTGACAACACTGTCCCTTGGCGCAGAGTTTAAATGCCCAGAGCTCTCGCTGCTTTCGCCATTTATTGGGGGTACCCTTCCCTCGAGAACAAATCCCTTTTCGCCCTTTCTCAAGTGAACAGCAGACCGCCTTGACCCACGACCACGATATTTGCTAGAAGACGAGTCGCCCGAGACTCATAGGTACCCGTGGCCACAGATCGGGAGAAGGGACACGAGATGAGTTCCAATCACTTTTCACCACATTTCTAGAAGAAACATGATAGAAAATGACAATTGGCTTTGTAACCTCTTTCGAAAATACCTATCATTTATTCCGAGACCATTTTAGAGTCCTATGACAACAGGACGATTTTCCGAGGGTAATGATTAACGTGCTAAATGGTCGTTGCGCTTCCACGGGTATTATAAGACCGTAAAATATGCAATGTTCTGGTTGAAATTTTATGTCCTCTAAACTTAACACTTCAAAACGCCTACATTTATTGATCACTAAGTCACCAATTAACACAGATTCATCCAACATTCATGTCGCAGATTGTAGGTGTGAAGAAAGTCTTAGGAAGGTGTTAACAGAAAGCCTTAGTTTTATTATTCCGTAGTTTTTTTCAATTGATCACTGCTTCAACTGCTCATGTATTACGTCTAAATGAAATAAGATCAGCTGCTAATATGATCTTCAGTATTTTTGTAACGCTTGAACTCCTGGAATTTAATTCAAAAGCCATTAATTTACGATAATCAATAGCTATCGGCTCATGTGGGCCGAGCTTCTTACAAAGGAGAAGTCTCATTTTTTAGGAGAAGGAGTTTTTCCAGCCTCATTACATAATTCTCTCTAAAAGAGAGTTGCATAGAACGGCATAATCAGAAAAGCCTTTGCGCCCTTAGCCGATACCCTACTTTCGGAAATAATTCCGTTACGTTCAGAAGTAGGTCGGTATATTTTTTCCCCCTCAGAAACATTCCCGACACGTTTTATGATACCCACAGCCCCGAACAGTAAGCAGGTGGTGAAAATAGAATAAAGCCAGATCATAACAAAAAAAACTCATCCAGGAAATGAACCACATATCTACAAATGTGCTGTTATGCGCGCTATTCCAAGCAAGGTTTGAATTTGGGCAGGCTCTCCATTTCTTGACATTTCCACCTTCCGCTATCTAAATAGTGTATTGGAGAAAAAGGGGTATAGCAGCATTGATGACAGAAGGAAAATTGTATTGGCAAGATAAGCTTTTAGTCGTAGACGTGACGTTAAGCAGGGAAGTAAAGAAAATACTAGTGAAGAGTTTGATATGGAGCGTGGCACTATATGACGCTTAAACATAGGCTTCATGGAACAAAGATGGAAATGTACTATGAGCTTTTAAGATGTGAGTATGTAGAAGGATGGAGAAATTAAAGTGGGCCAAAAGGAGGACAAATGATGAAGTATTAGAAATGGTAGGAGTGGAAAGAATTTTGATTGATGAATAGGGAAGATAAAAAGGGCGAGGGTGAATTGAAATATGTGATAGAGTGAAAGATATTGGTTAAACGGGGTAGAGTGAGGCGAAGAACGGGTAGCTTGGATAAAATGATGGGAGGTATGAGGGGCTGAAGAGGGACAGTGTGTATAACGAAAACTAATAATAATAATGATTCTCATTACTGCAATCACATCACGTGTTTAATTCCCTTGGAAAATATGAATTGATCCTCACCTAGAAATTCATTGCTCTCTTTTCCATACATCGATTGATGATTCTAAGCACCAACGTAGCAGCATGAGAGATTCAGCAGTTTTCGCATTCCCTTGTTACTCTCATTTTCGTTTTAGATGGCAATACAGTTTTTTCGAATACTCCGACAGTAAGTATATTCTCCTTGCATATCCTACAAGCGACCCCATAAAAATACTCCGACCTCTCTGCACAGTAGTTCAGTAATTCCAAGTATTCCGTATGATTACGTTGAATGTGTTCTTGTCACATTGCAGAATTACACGTCCTGTCCTTTTTTTATATTTCAAGTAGCATATACTGCGATATGAATTGCCGAGTATTCATTCTAAGAAATAACCAGGCGAGTATGCGAGAGTGCGAGGATTGTATGTAATTTGAAAGAAATTCTAAATATATCCGCGATAATTTTTCCTAATTTATTACACAATTAAGCTTGGAACTTAATACTTATATGCCGTAAAGACGTTCAGTACGTCTTATCTATTGTTATCGAAATCTGCCTGTAAAGGTTGTAGCATTATTATTTTTACCATTTACTATACAAGCGCATTTTTCGAGCTCTTATCTCGAATATTTTATGATCTCATTATTTCCTACGACGAAATAAAGGCAAAAACGGAGTATTTGGGAATATTTTTGGAACGCTTTTGACTAAGACATATCGACGGTGTTAATGACAACTCTTGCTTCGAGCTGCAATCATATTTGGGTCGTCACTCTCTCAGCAGTCGCGAAACCTACGCGATCATCTTCGAGGGAGGCCCTCGGAGCAGCAATCGAAAAGAAGGCTGCGTTTCGGGAGGCCTCACTCCTCGCAGCCGATTGTTGCAGGGCACCCTTTCCGTCCACCCCCCCCCCCACCCCCCCCACTGCAAAAATCCCTGTCCACCTTTGTTAGTCCTAAGAGAGGAAAAACCCGCCATGCTTTACCTGCTCCTTAAATACCCATTGTGCTTGGGCCCTGAAAGAGACTTGAACCGGTAGGAAGAAGGCACGCGGTGTCGTGGATGGAGTGGTGGGTGTCATAAAACGTGTCGGGGATGATTCTTTAGGTGAAAAAATCTTCTCATCCAGACCCATTTCCCGTCTCGGCATTATTTAAGGATAGGGCCTCAGCGAAGTGGTCCGTGGTCACTTATCGCCCATATCTGGGCATGTAGTTTTCTTGGAGAGGGAGAGAGGGGAAGGAGAAATTTTTCTGCAGGTAACTTAGATTTTGTCAACGTAAAGCAGTTTTTCAATCAGCATCACTGGAATGAGTGAAAAGGATTAGAATATAATCAGAATATATCTGCGTGTATTGTTAATTTCAAAAATATTTTCGGCAGAGTGAAGTGGAAAGGGTAAATGGAACTATTGCGTAACACAGGAATAAATTGGAAGAACAGAAGACTGAGTCAAAGTTCATGCATTACCGAGAATGTGCTGGTGAGAGAAGCGAACGGGGAATTGAGGTGGTATTAGGAAGAGGGGTTGCGTAAGGCTGTGTGTAGTCACCGGCACTTTTTAATTCATATTCAGAGGGAATGGTGGGGGGGTTCGATACAGGTGTATAGGTAGGGGAAAGTTGATAAGGTGTGCGGGTGATCAAGCCCTGGTCAACTAGTCACACAAGGACTTAAATCATAAGAAGACTCAAGTAATGAAATTTTGCATGCATGAAGGGTGATTTTAATTTAGAAGAGAGGGGTTAGATCATAGAGCAGGAGGAGTAATTTAGTATCCGGGTTAGTATGGAAAAGGAGTATTCTGCCAACATTGAAGTCCGAAGGAGAATTACGGTGGTTAAAGAGACGTTTCGTCACAGAGGGGGATAAATGACAGGCTTGGTTGACTCGTCCTCTAGCAGATATCGCGGACAAGGCGGCTTCATTCATTTATTGCTCTCTTTTCCATACCTCAGTTGATGATTTTAAGCATAAGCTTAGCAGCTTGAGAGATTCAGTTGCCTTCGCATTCCCTTGTTACTCTATTCCGTTTTAGATGTCAATACAGTTTCTACGAAATCCTCCGACAATATATTCTCCTCGCATATCCCACGGGCGAGTCCATAAAAATCTTCTAGGCCTTTTTGCGCAGTCGTTCAGTGATTCCACGTATTCCTTCTAATTACGTTGAATGTGTTGTGGTCACATTGTAAAATTACCCGTCCTGTCCTTAATACACATTTCCGTTTAACAATACGAGAAAATGTTATAACCTTTGAGTAGAGGTAGTAGTACTCCAGTACACGCAGTACTCAAATACGGCCTGCTGGGTTTCGAACAGGGACCTTTGAATAGGAAAACACTTAGAGTTTTGACCAATGCATCTAAGAGACGTTCAATCTGTTCCTAATAATCTCCTTAATACTTTTATTAATTGAGTGAGTTTTTTTTTATTTTTGAAATAGCATATACTACGATATCAATTGCCAATGAGTATTCATTCTAAGAATTAACCAGACGAGTATGCGAGAGTGCGAGGATTGTGTGTAATTTGAAATAAATTCTAAATATATCCGCGATAGTTTTTCCTCATTTATTACGCAATTAAGCTTGGAACTTAACACTTATATTACGTATAGACGTCCAATAAGTCTTCTCTTTTCTTGTTGAAATCTGTCAGTTGTAGCGTAAGTATTTTTGCCATTTACTATACAAGTGCAGTTTTCAATCTCATCGCGCAGTCAGATCATTATCAGATATATAAAACTGATAACAACAATCATCTATGTTATTCATGTTATAAGATCAAATTATTTCGTACGACGAAATAAAGTCAAAAACTGAGAATTTTGGAACGTTTTGGAAATGACATAGACTAAGAAATATCGACGGTGTTAATGACAACTCTTGCTTCGAGCTGCATTTACATTTAGGTAGTCACTCTCTCAAGAGCCGCAGTCGCGGAAACCTAAGCGACCCATCTTCAAGGGAGTAACTCCGAGCAGCAATCTAAATGAAGGCTTTTTCGGGAGGCATCACTCCTTGGGGCCGACTAATTGTCACAAAGGCACCCTTGCGGCCCTCCCTCTCCAACGCAAAAATCTCTCTCCAGGTCATTGAGGAAGGGTCTCACCACAAGCCACGGCAAGGGGAGGAGGAGGACCATGCCTCGGTCTTGCTGGTGCTGCTCGGGGAATTTAAAGGGACAGAGCTCCACTGTTGTCAAATCTCCTTCAACTCGGGACTTTGAAAAATTCGGCCTCCGAGGTGGTAACTTTTTATTGTGGACGGGTGTACATGTTCGTATGTTCTAATCTATCATGTAACCTGAGCTTTACACGATTTTGATGATAGCGCTTCCTGTCGGCAGATTTCTGAACCTATTGGCCTTGGCAGCTCCGTTGACGAAAACTACTCGACTCGTCTCGACTTTAAAAAAAATACTTGAAATACTCGAGTCCAGTGCCAACTGCCCGACTCGACTCGTATTTGAGTACTCGCACATCCCTACTTCTGTGTCATTTCTACTGCTTGCTTATGAAGTGTGAGGAGTTTAGAAAACTGAAAATCATATATAACTGTACTAGATGCAGTGCTTCCATATCACATTATGTAGTTTTTACATGTCTTTAAAGTGAATTTGTTATATGCTTAGTTTTAATGGAAAAGTAGTATCAAAAAGTTGTGATATAAAGAAACTTTGTAATTCCACTTAAATAATTTATTCAGTACCCAGGTTTTGATGTATGGGCTACACATTGAAACATATTTATTAAATAAATTATTTTGTGGAGTTAAAAAGTTTCTTTCCATAATGAATCATGCAAAGGGGTGCCTGAAATCATTTCATTGTTAAATAGTATGCAACATTACACATATATGCCTTTTTTAAATCAATACATTAATTACCAAATGTTAGCAACACATCATTTTGAATTAGTATTAATTGCTGGTTGTGCTTCACTGAATTTTATTTTTAGCTAGCAACCTGTGCAGTATTAACCCTCTTAGTGCCACTGAATTTTGGTAGTGCTAGTGAAAAGTGCCAGCATGATTATGAGAGTTTTGTTACTCCTTTTGAAAATTGTAAACAATATGAAGATAAGAAGAAGTTTTAGATATTAATGTAATACTTTTTTTATTTAACAAAAAATGGATTAATTGTTTTTGATGGTATTCTGATACATTGCATAAAGGATTTAAGTAATTATTACAACAAAAATAGCTAAAACATTAATTTGCTCCTCGAGCCGATATATCGGCTTGTGGCACTTTTCGGCCGTGGTGCAAAAGCCGATATATCGGCCCGCGGCACTGAGAGGGTTAAACAAGTGTGTAAGTCGGGTAGTGGCAATGATGAGAGTTGCCCTGTGATGGTTTGCTTAACCCTTTCTCCGCAAGAGACTATAATGTCTTGTCATGAGAGCTTATTACCAGTATGCGCATGACGAGTATGTCTCATCATGATTTTCATTTGGGTTTTTGTTTTCTCTGCTTATTTCATTCTAACTCTACCATGTGTGAAAATGCAGAGGATGATAAAATACTTGTATTTTATTCACTAGATGAAGTCACGGTCACTTTCAAATTTTTATTTATATATATTGCATTCAAATGTCATGAGTGAAAATTTTTATTTGAGAGTGCCCATGAACTGGCTCCTTGTACAGCATTAAAATACCATCACAGCGTAAGGGTTAACCCTCTTCAAGCTTGCGGCTGGTAACACCAAAGTTCAAGCAGCATATTATGTGCAAATGAAATCAGGATTCCGTTCTCAAGCTTTAGGCCTCCCTTCATTGAATAAGCATCACCCTCACAACTCAGATTGGACTCTGCGTGAAGAGATAGAGTAGCTCACTCCTCATGACACTGAGAAAGAGCCAAGCTGACCCCTGTTTCCACTGTCATCTCTTCTCCTGCCCATCTTTTTTTCCTCTCTGTCCCGTCCAACGTGTCTTCACTCTAATTGGGCTCCTTGTGGACGATTGCTGAACTGCACTGCTACAGGCATGCAATTCATTTTCAGCCTCACACATCACTCCTGGGCACACAGAATCAACTTTGTTGCTCAAGGCAAGGCCACAAAAAATTAGACAAAAAAAACTCCAAAAACAATACAACCACATAATTAATAGGATTCTTCTTTTGACATCATTAGAAAAAGTAACCCCCTTGGAGTATATAATAATATTATCATAATATGAAAATAGGTGGATCATATTACATGGGAATTAGAAGTCGAAATTTACAATATCTCATATTCATCTAATCCCACCGTCACCAGCAGATCACTGATATTAGCAATGAGTCATGTATTCCTGTCAGAATTAAGTGTTTTTAAAAGAGAAATAAATTGGTTAAAATTTATTGTTAACAAAATTGAATTGGAACGCCCAGTTTATTTGGGGCCTAGTGTTATGAACTTGATAATATATTCCAACGCGACAACTTGATCGCTCGCATTTGTAATTCCGTCTTATAATATATGTAAAGCATATAGGGTGCGCAGGGAATACGAGATTCATTTTATGGAAATGCTCGCGTCATTATTGGCGCTACAATATGTTTTGGACAATATCCCTGTGCACCCAAAAGAAGTAATTGACATTAGGACTGACAATATTTGTGTGGTTTATTCCTGTAACAAAGGGAGAGGACGTTTGTTTGAATATCCTGTTATAAAAAAATGTATCTCGATTCTTTAATAAAATTACAAGGTCGCAGAGTGACCTGGAACCACGTCACCTCCGAGGCCAACCTCGCCGACGGGCCCTCTCAGGCGGTGCTCCCTGTCTAGAACCCCCTCCGCCATCTTGGTTGGCAGGGTATATAGGCTGGGACACACCGCTGGGAGGCCAGTTCGGCCTGGCGATGCTAAGGAGGAGAACGTGGTTCCAATATTATGAAAGAATAATAAGAAATAATATGAAATATTTATTTCAAATAAATTTCCTCCCAAGATCATGTATCTCTTGGGATATGCAGTAGAAGTCCACAATACTGTGTGATTTTTTTGCCATAGTTTGCCTATAACGATAAGCAGGGTTTCACCAGTTATAATGAGATGTCATTTATATCATACTGTCATTATGTGCCGATATTGCCACGATTATGGTCCCAATTACATAGGTCACGGACTCATTCCCCCTGAAGGACTAATTTACTCAAACTCACTACTTACATGGTAAGTTTTTGTTACAAAAGATTACTTAAGAATTATTTATTTATGAATTTAAGATTTTCAATAAGTTTTCTGATGAATTGTGACAAATTCTCAATAGTTCATCTATGCCCTAACAAGTTGCTATGACACATGGCATTAGGGATGACTAAAAAATCATGTGGGCTATTTCAAGAATGCCTTTCAAGGGTCAAGTATGTAACTTTTGTTAGTACTTGTTATGGTGAACTTAAAGTGTGAATGTCAATTTTACCCCTAAATCTCCTTCAGATTTTGGCAGATTACAGATGTGGAAACTTCTATTGTGTCTTGAAAAATGAAATAATATAGATTCTGTGGTCCATATGGAGAATATTCTCTAGTCCTTTCTTTTGGTTGACTTGGATTCTGATTGTTTTAATGTGTGTAATATTTGATTAATTTTTCATTTCTAAGGTCCTCACATTGTTTTGGAACTTGGCGCATTCAGATGAAGTGCCCACTGAAATAATGGATCAGGCATTAAGTGCTCACGTAAAAATTCTGGACTACAGCTGTTCACAGGTAAAGTTCTGTAGTTTCCTATGTCCACCAAGGTTATAAAAGGAGCTTATATAAATTATGTATTCATTATATAGAAGAACTGTGATTTTACCTTAATTAATGGTAATCATGTTTTCCATTTTGTTGTTCTTCAGGAGCGTGATGCCCAAAAAACCCTTTGGCTGGACAAGTGTGTTGAAGAGTTGAAAACTAACCAGAAATGGGTTCTGCCTGCTTTGAAACAGATAAAAGAAATTTGTTGTTTATATGAGCCTTCTCCAAACATGAATCATAACCAAAGGACCCACCATGTATATTACAGGTAATTTTTTTGCAGATCCAAAGTTCATATCTGACTTGCATATGTAAAGCATGTGTATTGTATGTTCAGTGAAGTCATGATAGCTTAAATCCCAGTTAACTGCAATCTGTGTCATCCCTGGTGATTTTGTGATTTTTAGTCTAATTTCTACCATTATACTTGTTTGTAGAATCTCTACACTCAGGTATTCTATATTTTTGTGATATTAAGTTCTAGTAACCCTTCATTATGAGTGAAAACCTGTTTGAATTTAGGCTTCATGTCTTTGTCTGAAATTTTCTCAGCCACAAGTTACCATACCAATTCCTTGAATGACTCTTTTCGTCGTTCAACCTCGTTACAAGTAACCTTCTGAGAACAATATTATAGCATTCATCAAAGTGGTGTTAATTGGCAACCAGCTTTCTTCTCTGCATTCAACATCTCCTTTCCAATATAAATCATATATGTGAGCCTAATGTCTGCCTGAGTTTGTTTTTTTCTGTTTCATAGGCCACAATTTGTAGTTATATCTTACCATCAATGAGAAAATTCTATTGAATGACTATTGTAATACTCATACTGACTTTAGTTCAGCAATAAGAATTATCATTTTCTCATGCAATCAATATTCCTGAGAAATCAGTCATTTCTTCAAATACAAAGGTTTTGTGAAATAGTTCAATATTCAGAAATACAAGTGAAACAAGCATTGTGAAATTTCAATATAGCGTTGTCAATGTAGGCTTGGAGAATGTTAATTTTTATTGCTTATTTTAGTATGTCCTTGACATATGAACGAGTTGCCTTCTGAGAGTTTGTTCGTGAATTATATTTGTTTGTAAGTCGAAAACCACTAGCCAAGGCATCCAACATTATAGTTAGCCAATGAAACACAGCACTTCTCACAAATTTGCTCGTCCACTAGATTTTTAATGCTGTGCTACCAGCTGTAAGGTCCAAATAAACCTTATATGCTGTAGCCAAATATAGAAATTCCTGCACAGGTTTGAATTATCCTTCAGGACATGTATCTTGGTATCATTGGAAGTCATTAGTTATTATTAGAGATCCGTGAAATTCGCGATATGAGATATCCCGAAATAACGTGAAATACCGCGAAATCGGAAAATAAAAAGAAATTTCACCTTTTTCGTGAATATTACGTGAATTAGTGAAAAATCACATGTAAAGAGTCATAATCGATTAAAGTCTAAGCCTTCATTGTTTAACGCTGATGACGTTCATTCGCTCTATCTCATTACGATTCAAAGGTCAATTGGCTTGTTTTGTCTCGCGCATATCGCATTCGCGTAATATCGTGCACTGTAGTGATGTCTCCGCCAGAATTTGCCGTTAAATTAATCACCGCCTCTCTCTTAGATTCACATTTATTAATCCTGAAATTCTCGGAAATATCTAGAATGATGCGCTTTCTCTCCTGAAGAATTAGATATTCTGAATCAATAATGTGCTGAACACGGCCGCGGAAGAGCGGAAATATAAGCTCACGCACCCGGCACACGTCAATGCCGAGCAGTAATTCCGGTGACTTACCGCGACGCAGTAGACAGTGTAATTGGATTACTTGTTGCAGGAAAACCTTTAGTGTGGGCCTAATGTAACAATTTTGTAGACTTAACACGGCCGCTGGCTGGGAACGGAAGCGCTAGCAGTTGAGGCAAGGGAGGAAGTAACAGAAAAGAGAGGAGGAGAGTTAGCGGTTGATCGTCGAATATTCGGCCATCCACTGTGCTTCAATGCAAAAAAAAATCATTTCGACACACCCCCAGTTCAAGTTTCTTTGTTTCCGATTGTGTTTAGTTATGTGTGCTTCTTTCACTGCCTTTCTTGTTATGTGAAATGCATAATAAAAGTATAAGCATTCACAAAATGTGTACCAAAAATAATAAAACGCCTAGAAATGTGCAAAAATTGTAACATTATAATAACACCGCCAAGATTTTGTATAACACCGAAATCACATAGTTTTAAAACGAATTTTAGCAAAAAATAAAACCACTTTCTCGGACCTCTAGTTATTATGTTGAATACTTACTGTATATCTTGTACATATTATATGCATAGGAATGAAAATCTTGAGGAAAATAAGTAAATGGATGTTCTTGTTTTGATAACTTCCAAAATTTTATGCATGTAGATTGTTTTGTGTGCATGGTGATACTCGTGTTTGCTTTGTTTTTGATGTGTATTTTGTTCAGGATTAGTATATTTGTCATTGAAATGGACATTGATTGTCTATCTTTTACAGGCAAGAAATTATTGAGAGGTTGCAAAATCAACACACATTAGTCATACTGGTGGCCAAAAGTTTAACAGCTTACATGGAAAAAGCTAGAATTTTGTTCCAAGGTAAGTAATTTTCTCATAACAACTAACTCTAAAATTATTTACCCTATGTGAATTTTTTTATATTATCCATAGATTTCTCAAGGAAACTTAAGACACCTTGGGAAACTTTTCCTTACCCTCTTATTTCTTAATTGAATCTTTTTAAAATTTAACAGCATATTTGCCTAATTACTGTAATTTGCTGCTACTCATATGTGGATGGAACTCTTCCCAAGTCCTATCATTTCACTCTTTATTTCAATTAATCGTTAGATTTTTGGGGGGATCTTAGTTGCAGATACCTTTCTTTTATTTTTATTGGGTGGCTTATTAATGAGTACTGAACATTTTGTTGAAATGACAGCAGCAATTATTTGTTCTTGCAGAAAATCCTAATTTGGACCCTAATGATGTTTATCCAGATCGTAGATACAATCATATTCAGCAAGTGCAGGAGCGTCTGAACTTCTTGCGGTTCTTACTTAAGGTGGGCCTTATTAGATGTCATTAGAGTTAACTTTTGACGACTCATGATGCTTAGAGTGTAAATATTCAATAAGAGTTATTCAAGTAAAATGTTTTTTTATTGGTTTTCATTAAAGAAGAAATTGTATACTGTTGGTACAAATGAAGTTTCTTGATTGAGATTTTAATACATGCAGATTAACTGAAAAATAATTTATTAGACATTAGAGAGCTCCACTATTGACACTGAAATAAGTTATTTTGAATCACTGCACTATTTTTCTCTGTATCTCTGTTTTAACCACTGGACTCAATAGATACATTGGCAAGAAGTGGATTCCAAGTGGGTGTAGTCAACTAATAATGTTTTACTTCAATTCATTTTTTTATGTAAATGGATTTAATTTGATCTTGTGGTCATATCAGAGTGATCATAAACATTGTCAATACTTGCTCAATTCTGATAAATATTTAAAATGTTGTATAGTGTCATATTATTATCAATAATTAATTTCTTATGAACATTGCAATGCATTTTTGATAGTTTTGGACATATATTTAGCAAAATAAATTAGGAAACATGTATTATGAACAAAATGCTAATTGTTATATATTTATAAGCATATAATGTGTATTAATCAATTTTTATTGTGTATATCCTGTTAGTAGTATAATTATATGCAGTGAATAAAGTTCACCGAGATTACTTAAATGGGAACTTCAAATGCAGCAATAAGTTTAAAAATGATTGTTAACAATGCAGTAATTGTGATGAATTATTACTTTGTCGTAAATTAATTTTATCTATCCTTATTGGATAGCTTATTAAAATATAATAATTTAATATATGCTTATTAAAATTCATAGTTATCAAAGAATAAATGCTATGAACAATATAAACATGAAACTAAATATAGTTTGACCTGTTTAGGTCGGCATCATATAATCCAGCAACTGTATTGTAGGGCACAATTTGAATATGTGGCTTTGGTTCATGAATTTTCCATTGCCCAATGCTTAAGTCAGTTCTCACGCTGCTGTTTAATGGATTTTTCTTTTTGCCATGATTTCAAAAATAAAATACTTTAATGCTACTGAAGGATAAAACATTAGCATGGAAGAAAAAAAATTTGTCTGAGCTGAAATGTACTCAGCTAGCAGTGACTCATTATTAATATTACACAAGTCCAGACTCACTATAAGCACCTATTGGGCCAGTTTCCCCAACAAAGATAATTGTTTTAACTAAGTTTATTTTGGCGTTATCTCAGTTAATATTTTTACTGGTGATTTTTGTTGAGTAAAAGCTTCCAAGATAATTATATATAGGCTATGTGGCAGAGACTAATGAATTACTTTTGGATGTTAGTGACAATGATGGAATATGAGCTCGATTATCATTATTTAGGGAAATCCCTTGGTAGAATATAGAGAAAGCTATCTACTTAATTAGAAACAGGATGCTGAAATTTCATTCATCTTGAATGTATATATACAACGTCAAGTACACAACAATTGTTTTTTTAGTTTATTTTATTGTGTTTACTTGTTCATTACCGTGTATCATCTAGATAAAATGGTGAGTTGGTGAATTTCTTGAACATCCTTACTCTTTGAACTTAAATATTTTAGGCAAGTTTCATTATTTCTCTGCCGGTAGGTATTACAATGCCTGTGGTGTTCCGTTATTAGTTATAGTATATAGAATAGTTTATAGTCAGTTTATAGTGAGTAAAACTAGCCATAAGTGTAAGGATATCGGTGAATAAAGCTGCCAAAAAAAAATTTTTTTTTTTTGTGGGAAAGAAGTCTTTGCTGTAACATCAATGATAGCGATGAAGAAATACTAAGTTTTGATTGAATGAAAAGTTTTATAGCAGTTACTGTAAGTTTTCAAGGCACTATAAATAATGACAATATCATTTAAGTATGTATTTCCTAAAAGTAACAGAGAAGACAACTGGTGATATCTATAAAATATCTAATGAAAGATATTTGGTAGAAATAAGAAAATAGGGAATTGAAATCTCTTATAAACATAATGACAATATTTAAAAGTCATTGTTAGATGATTTCTATGTATATGTTGAAGGTGTAGATATTTCGTGGTTGATTAGTCAGCATTTTGTGTTATATGGGTCCAATAAAAATGTGTTTGGTTGCAAAGAGTGAGGAGTCAAATTAGCTGAATTACAATTCAGTAGGTGCTTTCATTTGTTTGTTGATGTAAGGGGTATGAGAAATTTACTAACCTAAACGTTTAGGAAGAGATATCAGCTTTAGAAGACCAAGATAATAGCTGTAGTGGGAGGCAAGGGAGAGATTATAGAGATGATAATTTTAATGGGGATAGCATAAACTGCGATAATGGTAAATTTAACTGTTGTTGGTGAAACTGGGCCTTAGTCAGGCTGGTTATATATGCAGGAAAATAGAGTGAAATACAATTTAAGGAAAATATTATGTTTTCTCACACTGTATACCACTATAAAAAGGAAGCAAGTTGACCCAGTATACAGTCAAGCCCACTTATATCAAACCCATTTATCATGAAGTTCTGGTTATAATGAAGTGAAGGCTATTCCCCATCAAAGAGAGGCTCGGGTAAACGGATCCACATTATAACGAAGTTCGGTTATTACTAGACTTGTACCGATACCACTTTTTCAAATACCAAACTCATACCTTGATTTCAGTGGCCAATACCAATAGTATTATTTTCCGATACCTTAATTATTTTTCTAAAAAAATTTGGTAAGTACTTTGCCTCTCATGAAGTCCAATCAGTAATCAAAAGTGTTTTAAAAGAGCACCTAATTATTGAGAGAAATGACATTGTGACAGCTCTTTTATTTTGCCACTCTTACAATTATCATTGGAATTGGAATGTATACACTAAGCCATCTTGCATTTGTAAATACTGAAAATTCTTTTTAAGAAATAAGAGCTGCTGAACATGCTCAGCAGTTAAGAGGGTTCTTCTATCTGGACCATAGCACTAGTTTCTGAAAACATTTGCTCAGGAAACTCTAAACCTTCAGTTATACCCTAATACAGTGGACTCAAATTAGCATGTTTTTGAAGGGATCCAAAATCCTGAACATGGTAACGAGAAAAACTTGCTGAACAGGTTAGGGCTTCTCTGGTTATGTTGAAGATGTATGCGCAGGTTGCATAACTTCCAGGGGGGACCATTACGCGTTTCGTCAAGTTGCTGGCGTTAATTTACTGTAACAAAGTTTCATTTTCAATTATTTCACCTCCCAAAAGATACGTAGGATACCTTACGTTGATTCCTCACTCAGTCATCAGTCAGTCAATCAATCAGTCCTTCACTCAATAATATATGATGACTATATGATCTACCATATTTGTCCGAATATAGCAACCACACGAATATAACCCTCCCCCCCCCAACTTTCTAGCCTCACTTTTGAAAAAAATTAACATCTACTTTTAGCATCTTCCTTTGCAGGTAAAATACACTTTTTACATCAAATTTAGAATATGTACCTGATATGATACCTGTACCTGTTCAAATATCTAGGCAAGAGGATGAAATACTTAATTAACTTAAACTTTTCCAAACTTTTAATGGTTCTGAACCTTCATTATACACTTTTGGCCTCTCTTCTTTTCTGAAAAATACATAAGCATTTTCCCCTTTGGAATACAATTTAAGACTAATAAATATTATGAAGTGCACATTTTTTAATCTTCTATTTTATGTATTTGATTCCTCCTCTTCTGATTCACTACCCCCGGACTCATCACTTTCTTCTTGGCCACAAGGAAAGCAGCCCTTATCATCCTCATGATCAGAGTCCATCAAACAATGTCATCCTCTGTACCATCCAGTTCATTAGATATATAATAGTCATAAACTCTTAATTACAATTTCTTCAGGAATGCTATTCCAACAATTTAGTACCCATTGAGTGATGAGGGCAGGAGAAGGTTTCTTTATTCTTCCTGATGGAGTATATTCCTTTGCCTCTTCCAGCATCCACTCAGCATAAGTTGCCTTCAACCTGTCCTTAAATGGTTTGTTTATCAACACATCGAGTGGCTGAAGCAGGCTTGTCATTCCTCCAGGGATTACAACCATGTCAGAATTTCCTGCCCTAATATCCTTTTTCACTTCCTCAGTAACATGTTCCCTAATGGAATCTAGCTGAAGCATTGATAGCATCTTGAGGAGAGCTCCTGGTCTTCTCTTTCACTGTCATCTGCCATCCACCCTTTCTCTTGAACCTGTACATGACCCAGGAGGAAACTTATCTTTTGGCCGAGTCATCCTCTTAAATATCACATAAGGTTATAGCTTCCTTCCATCAGCTGTGATGCCCAGCATGCACGTAATTTTTGTCTTTTCATTTCCCATTGTTTTAATCAATACTGATTTTGAACCCCTCTTTTTCACAGTAGTAGAACTGGGCATGTCAAAATAGATTGGTGTCTGGCCCGTGTTACGAATTTGCTCCAACAGGTATCGTTGCCGCTGTCATAAGTGAATAATGAAATGTGGGAAACTTTGCATCTTCTCTTCATAGAATTGGGGTAGATGCTGGGCGTTCGTTGTTCGTTTTCGCAAGGAAAACCCATTTTTCTTCATCATCCTCTTTGACCACCTAGAACTCGCTTGAAAATCTGCCCTCGAAATCCTCATTTCACTCGTTATCTTTCTAGCTTCCTTCCAGATCATATGGCATGTCACAGCTAAACCATTCCTTCAATTTTCGCATACAAATCTGACAACACGCACTTCCAATTCCATGTGTCTACCAGTAGTTGGACCCCGAAATGCGCAGCGAGATGCACAGGTTTTGAAAAGTATAGCAAGCTGTATTCGCCAATGTATGACACTTTTTCTGTCCACACAGTATTTTTCAGCCTCTGAATGGTTTCCACTGGCTCCAGCATATTTTGCTACAGCAATTTTAAAATTTGCATTGCAACTCCTACACTGATGGGCCTTTAATTTCTGTATCGTAGACCCCATTCTTTCTACTGGATTCATATTTATTACTTATCTGCAAACAGCAGTGACTGCCTGTGATATGAAGGCTATTTCCAAACTGCTCCGAACACGGTGGAGCAGACAGGTATTTCGAAATAAGTGCCTCGGAAATGAAAGCACAATAGTACCCAATTGTCATTTTCTTGCCGCAAGCACGTCAATCGTGTGAAAGATTATGAAATAATTGTCATGGATCCCCCTAATTCTCTTTTGTTGAACATTGTAAGAATCAATGGTTTTCCTTGTGCTCTATGATTTGTGCATTCAACAAGTGTTTTATATATTTATTGGGATGATGATGATGCATCTCACACTAGTCTTGGCCATGTTATTTACGTTCAGTAGTTACTGGTTAGTTGCTAGTTACCTTTGATGTGATTAAATAATACAATGCATTTCTGTTTACTTTTTAGTTTGTGTTTAAATAAAAATGGTAGAAAGATAAAGGTGAAGGGGAAATATCTTGACTATCTACTTGAAGGACTTTATATGGTACCTGTTGAGTAAATTTTGTTGGAAGGGTAAATTGGATGTTTTGACAGGCTAAAACGAGGGTTTTGATTTATTTCCCCTCATCTCCTTGTGATTCCCTTTTCCCTGCATCTGCTTAATGTACTTCATTCAAAATATTGCTCATCTTGTTTAGACAGGACTGAATCTTGAAAGTGAAAGTATATTTTTACGACTGAGTTATGGGCCACAGTATCTACCGAGATGTGTGTAATAAAAATATTAGTATTGGATATTGCTTATTTCAATTGCATTTATGTTTTTCACACTTCCTAATGTTTTTCGTGTTTAAGCAAGTAAGTGCACTTTTTATAACTCACAATCAGTTTTATGGTCGATTTTGTTCTTTGCCAGGGGAGTATTAGGGATATCAGACAGCATACTGATAAGTGACAGTACATATCCAAAAGAGAAAATGATGAAATAGAAGTAACATTTCAGACCACTTTACGAAGTAGCATGGTGTTTATTGCCCTTACGTATATTCAAGTATTATTTCCCAATAACGTTACGTTTTTTGGATGCTTATACATAATGAAACTTTGTAGTCCCCGAAAATAGCCCTCCCCTCCCCTCACACTTTTTATTGCCAATATTTTGTCAAAAAAGGGGGGGCTTATATACGGACAAATACGATAATAGCACGTTTTGTGTATGCTTGTCACGCAAAAAAGTACATATAGACTTGACTTTGGCTTGATATCCCAAAAAAAGAAGCGAAATTCATAGAGAGGATATCAGCGTGTAGATAATTTAGTCTTTATGCAGATACGAGACTTTTTTTTAATAATTACTTTTGAGGCCTGTTTTTGCAGTGAGGATGAAAAATGGCACATTTCTTAGAGTCGCAGAGGCCAGCGTCACTTTGGAGATTGTCATAACTATATGAAAAGCACAAAGGAAAGGAAATTTTGATAGAATATGAATTGTACTTTTTCCATGATGCCCGATAAGTTTCAAATATTTACTTATATTCGTTTAAGTTTTTCTAGTCAATTTACGAAACCGGGTTTTCTCCGTAAGTATGGAACATTGGAGGCACGCGAGCACCTTTCTCTTAATTTTAAATTTTCTATTGCAAATTCATTGACGTCATAACACTTGACCATGCCACGATATTTGAATTTTATATTTTTGGAATACGAGCTTGGAATGTAGGCGGAAACACTGAACAACTAATGCATTGAGCAGAGCGAACTTGAGTTGATGGCAGAAGTTTAATTTTTGCTGCTATTTCAATAACTTTCTTCTTGTGTGGATTTTCGTCTACTTTTTGGAGGAGGTTGAGCTTTGCGCCTCAGGCTTTCCCATAGCCAATTCTAAACACTTGTCTCACTTTTACTGTCATGAAGAGCGCAGCAAATTAAGCGCGACACATTGGTAAAGGTGCATCTACACTGGCGAGAAAAATTGAGGGAGTTGCTTCCTGACAGCAACTATCGTGGTGTAAACACCCTAGCGAGCTGACTCTCACAAGGAGAGGTCGTGTAATATGAGTCACGAAATGGGCTGAATTTTTTTTCAGTGAAACTAGAAGAAAAATAAAGAGATACGTGTCTCGGCTTTCTTCCCCATAGGCCCGGGTTCGCGAGAAAAAAAATAAAATATAATCGCAAAAATGCACCGCGGGTTGCCTACATTCGCCGGCCTCGGGTAAGCCGACAATGGCTGACAACGGGAGATAGCGTTCTATCCTCGTCGTGGTATGATGTTTTTCTTTCGGTCATTGTATCTTAAACTTTATCTTCATCAATCCCCTACCCTTACGTGTGAACACTTCCTGTTTTCTAACATTATAGTGTAAACTAGATTTACAAATGTCCCTATAATTCAAAAATGCACTGTAAACTTAATGCAATTTTCCGCGATTTTAAGTATGCAGAAAAATACTTTCCCAGTCACTTTCTCTTCGGCCGACTTTTATTATTTTCATTTTATTGACATGTAAATTGACATATACATTCTAATAATATTAATTATATTAATAATAATATTATCAATTTTTCCATTCTTTTGAAAATATTTTAGTTGAATATCATGCTTGGGTATACGAGGTACATTAATTTGAATTGCTATGCACTGATATGAATGCACGGCACAAATTTGGATGATATGCATCATAAAAACACATTCCGATTAGAAACTAATTTTAATTCATACCATGCGTACTTTATCATGTCGTGAAAAGATGGTAAAGACCATTGGTTATGCACTATTGCATGTATTTTAATATTATCCTCACGAGAAGCAATCTCTCTTTTTTCTTGAAGCAAGAATGTGCTATTCCGTAGTCGTGAGATGAACTGCTTTACCTGTCTGTAAAAATAAACATCTCAGGGTTTGGCCTAATAGATGTGCGTCTTGGTGGTATGTTTTTCAAAGTGCATGCTGGATCACCATTATCATCTTGAAATATCTCGTCAATAACGGTACTTTTGTTTGACCCCTCACGAATCAACAATCTGCAGAAACTTTTTTATTCCCATAGGGTTGCAACACAATTTCAAGAAACTGAAAATAAAATTCAGTGCTTAATTTTCCAGATTTTGAACGTGTAACAACCACATTGGCATATTCAATTCCCAGATTTTTTACTTTTTCATTCACTCGTGGACCAAGTCACCCCCAGGTTCCTGCATACACAGAAACATGTTCAGAAAAATATTTCCAGACGCAGTTATTGCATATTGCGCCTTGTACCAATGTGTCAATTTGCCCATGCTCCCGACTGCAACTTGCACTATTTTCTCCCCCTTTCCTGCAAATGATCTTCTCATATCCACCCGGTAAGCACAACCCGTCTGATCGGCATTGATCACAAAATCACTGTCACACTGTGAAATTAACTTTTTTGCATGTTTTTGGAATATGTCTGCTGATTTCACTACGTCTTCCAATGACGCCTACTCGCTCGAGGAGACACTTCGTAATTTTACGCTGCACTAATTGGAACCTGTTTTTAAAAGATTTGACCCATGCTGCACTTGCCGAGAATTCAAATTCTGGCAATGTATGCTGAACAGCCGCCGACAGAGCCCAGTCCTGCAAGGTCCTGGTCGTCACTAATTCATTCCTTTTCCTGGATTCAATGAATGCGATCATGTACCCAATCATTTATCATCTGCAGCATATCTCGCCTTGTGCCACCCCGTTCTATGTCTTTTTGCCACATAGCTTTTCGTTTCAAGTAAACTGAACCTTGATGCTGTCGGGTAGAAAGACTCCAATTTGGGTGTTCTCTTGCAAGATTCACCACCTTAATTTTCACGTTGAGGGGTACTTGCTGATACTTCGCAGCTTTCGGGCTGGGCTCATATTCACTTCCCTCCGACGGCGATGGATCGGGACTTGTGCTAAATCCAGCAGCCTCCTGCAACTCATTATCCAAAGAATGACGGTTTCCATCACTCTCGTTAGTCTCGCCATCTATGTACAGCTCGTCTGTCCTAACTAACTGATATTGACCAAGCATTTCCAGAAATCTTTCAATACCTTCTTTCCCGATGAGTCTTGAACGCGGCGAAACATCAGAGCCCGAAACGACATCAATCGTTCCCATTTCCAGTAACGTCTTTATAGTTTAATAAATAGTGCATATTAGTATACCTTTCAGGTTTAAATTGATAAACTTTTTCACATGTTAAAATTGAGATGAATAATTCGGGAGGAAATTGAATTCCAAAAGCCAATTGAAGGAAGGAGAAATCATCTCCGATAACGATATTTAGGCCGATATTACCTTGTTGACCGAAATAACAGTATCTGAGATTGTTTCTTCTTCCTTCAATTGACTTTTGGGATTCAGTTTTCTCACGAATCTTTCATCTACATCTTCGGTTCGTGTAATATTACTTACAAACCCTCAAAATAACGAACAGCACCAGATAATACTATCCTATCGTAATGACATAATACCGACGTAAGGCTGCTTACAAAATATACAGCTGATGAGCCTCTACACGTGGAGGGTCCAGCAATTAGTTCTGTCTCCATTTAAGTTCCTGTTAAATAACTCTCCAGCTTTTACCAATGTACTTTTCAATACGTTCGATTTTCTCTTCTGCACTTTTCTTCTGCTCTGGATTGCTCAGTAACTTAAGTTTAACTGATAACTCAGGGTTCAAAATAAATCTGTCACAATTGCAACCACGAAAAGCGAAGGAAACGAAACGGAAGTAAAAAGTAGTAACATTTTAATAGCTCTTCATTGTTTAGGAGCCAATTGTAGGAGCAAAACTAAACTGGATAAAATCCAAGGAACTTAACTAATGGGCTAAATAATATCTGTTGTTGACACTCGTGGTTTGATGAGCGTCAACAATGGACCTTCAAAACAGTACCATACATTGCATGCATTCATCATGTTTCATTAGACGAAGGCAAATCAATACAGTACTTAACTCATTGTTTATATCTCATTTCCCTAGCCACAACACAAATACATCCTTATCCATGGGTTAAAACTAATGAAACTTACTCCCCTCCACCCAGGTTTTGGGGCTGAAAGTTAATTAGGAGCAAAAGAATTACGAAAACTATCGTTTCGTTCTCGAGATGAAGTTTCTCCTTGGTCTAAACAAAACTAACGAGTGCATTCAATGTTATAATGGAATGGAAAAAAATTGAGCCACATGTTAACGTTTCAATACCCGATTGAAACGAAATATATTTGTTTATTTTCGGCAGCCATCCTTTACTTCAACCTTCCCGTTTTATTGCCATTAACAACTTTAGGAATTACTCATGGTGTTAGAAACCCTAACCTACTCTAGGAATACAGCAAACTATTCCAGTAAATACTCAAAGAACAATATTTGGTAACACTTTTGCCGTTGTAAAGTACATTTAGCAGTTTTTGAGAAGGCCATCCGTCGATAGGACTATGTCTTACCGTAGGCATACAGCCCATGATACCAGTAGACACATCAAAGAGATGGATTATTAGTCTATGCAATTATCCTATCCGTCACGTAACATTAACTTTGTCTTACCGTACTGTACAACAAAATGCCCCCTTTTCATTCTATTCCTATCCTTGTACCTTTCCTCCCAGTCCAAACCACATTTATGTGTGGTACAAACTTGAAAACCACTGTTAAGTACCAGTAGGCACATAAAAGAGATGGATTATTAGAATGTATATGTCAATTTACATGTCAATAAAATGAAAATAATAAAAGTCGGCCGAAGAGAAAGTGACTGGGAAAGTATTTTTCTGCATACTTAAAATCGCGGAAAATTGCATTAAGTTTACAGTGCATTTTTGAATTATAGGGACATTTGTAAATCTAGTTTACACTATAATGTTAGAAAACAGGAAGTGTTCACACGTAAGGGTAGGGGATTGATGAAGATAAAGTTTAAGATACAATGACCGAAAGAAAAACATCATACCACGACGAGGATAGAACGCTATCTCCCGTTGTCAGCCATTGTCAGCTTACCCGAGGCCGGCGAATGTAGGCAACCCGCGGTGCATTTTTGCGATTATATTTTATTTTTTTCTCGCGAACCCGGGCCTATGGGGAAGAAAGCCGAGACACGTATCTCTTTATTTTTCTTCTAGTTTCACTGAAAAAAAATTCAGCCCATTTCGTGTTTCATATTACACGACCTCTCCTTGTCAGCGAGAAAGGTAATTTGCACATAGCACTCGCTGCTGCAAGGGCGAGGCCAGTGTAGACACCACCATAAAAACTCGAGGGAGTCGTTCGGTCTCTTCTGGCTATGCTGGAAGTGTTTGGCAACTCGCTGGCGAGGAGACAATGTATTTAAATGCGGACGGGAATGTGTCTGCCGGAATTGTGGGACACTAGTTTTGCAATATTTGGGATTGCGAAATAAAAAATAAATATCTTTTGCACACTATTATTCAGAATGATGGTCAATTTGATTTTTAATTTTATTGCTCACAAAAACGGAGATACTAAAAAACTGCTTAGAGAGTAAACTTTAGGGTACTTTTCACCCCATAAACCGGTTTCTCCACAGATTTAAAGAATAGGTGTCTCAGTTTTCTCCCAACAAAATAAGTCCCGTTTGATCAAAATCGGTGAGAGACACCTGATATACCTTCCTTGACTGAACCGTTTCTATAATAAATGCCAGTAGAGTTGATTTTTATCATCTGCAGATTTTATCCAAAAATAAATAATTCAATGTCCCGTGAAATCAGAACATAATCCATGCGGTTTTTTTTTTTTAAGTTTTATGAGGAATCTAATATTTATCATGGAATATACTGAAGTGATGTGTATGAACTGTATGACTGCTACATGAACTGCATGCTTCACCTGCATTATGTAGATATGGTGTACAGTTGAGCATCTTTAATCCGGATCAGTCGGGGCCGAAGTGATGCCGGATTAGGGATTTTGCTGGACTATGGGTCATGCATGGCAACTGGTCCATTTCTGACGTCCGGGATGTTTTCATTGAAAGGAGTCAATTATTTATAACAAAATATATTCGTTTGCCACATAATGAACATTATTCTAAAAAGAGTTACTGAGAATAATCAGAAAGAAATGGTTTCTTAATACACAAAGTTATTATTTAAAATTATCAAAGTTGCGCAGTGAGTGAAAATAACGGAATCTAAACATTGTGCATATAGCTGCACATGTAAAAGTTTCATATTGTTATTGGAATAGGGTATAAAATTTGATATTTCTTTTGCTGTGCTTTACGTAACATAATTTCCTACTGCGCTCAATTTGTTATCAGCTGATTCAGCGCGATGTCAACGAGTGGGTGTCGTGTGTATGACCGCCCATCACTACGTCGCCGCGGGCGACCGGGCTGGATTATTCTTTAAAGACCATCATCAATAGTAGTCTTCCTTCAAAAACTTCAGGCTGATCATCTACATCCCCACTCAGATTTATTGTTATTAATTACCATTTCAATGATTTCATCATATATGATGTTGTGTGGTGAGAATATCGTGGCCGCTAACTATCCTTTCGTCTAAATTTACCAATTCAATTTCCATCAATTCAGGGTTATGGATGATGTTTGAAAACTCCATTATCATATTTTTATCGTCATAAACATGAAATTTTTTAAATCCCCACTTATTTCGTCTATATCAAAGCAGGCCACAATTTAAACCACACGTGTGTTAGAATGGACGGTGAAATGCTATTGCCTGCTCGTGAAATTTCCCGAATCACGTCTTTTGGATTGATCACGTCTATTTCTGAAATAGTTTATCCTGCTTCATTAGCATTTGGCCAGAAATACTAACTAAGCCCTTCACTTTGACGCAATCGAAACCAGGCTATCTAAATCAGCACTTAAATCTTCTTTCACAGTTTTTCTCTCTGTTATCTACTTCTTCGTGTCACTTTAACAGTAAAATTTTGATGATTCTTCTCTTTCAGCTTCTTAATGTGCAATATTGTTGAAGATCCCACGTAGAATGTTTCAGTCAAACGCTTTACTGATGCAACGGCATCAAGCTTTTTCACAACTTGCACTTTTTCTGCAATGGTTAACGTTTTGTGCTGTTGCCACAACTGTATGGATGAGACATGTTTTGGGTGAAACATAAGCAAATAACAAATAATTTTTATCAAATTACGTCTAGCGTTCAATTAAAAATGCGCGCCCCATAGAAAGTGGCCGATCAGTAAATTAGTCGTAGTCCATCTCGGCGATGTCTTCAAATTTATATGTTTACTTCAAGTTCCAGAATAATTCCAGTGTACACGAAGTACCAGAAATAATATTTTTAAATTATTCTGATTCTCGAAATGGGAAAATTAACATTATGAATGGTATCTCGGTATTAATATAAGAATAATATCTCAGCAGGTTATGAAGCAATGTTCCGGTTAAAAATGTTTCAGCATTTTCCACTTAGTTGGAAGTACCAGGTAGGTGGTCGTGGCAAAACTGCCGGATTATGGGTGCTCCCGGATTAGGGTTCCCGGATTAAGGGTGCTCAACTGTACAATTAATTCCCGATTTGTGATAACATAGGTTAAATAAACAGATATTTGAATCAATTGTGAATTCCTGAAAAACTGTCACTTTTACACCCAATGGCATTGATGAAAACACCTTTCATAGCAAGACATCTACGCATCTACATCTATGGAATATACTGCAAGCCACCACGAGGGTATGTGTAAGAGGGTGAAGATCAACAAAACATGCGCTACTGACATGCAACTAGGCTACTTCATGGAAACATTCTACATAAGAGGGTCACATGCTGCTGCATGGGTAGAATCTACATAGTAATAAAGGGATTGGTTGTTAATACATGTATCATGCCCTACAGACTCAATTCACAGCCCATACATTGGCTTCATATTCAAGGTGGGGCCTAACTGGCAAAAAGTAACATCACTCTTTTGTCTTCTCATCAAATATCTCATGTACTCTTTCAATAAATCCTAGCTTTCTCTTGCCTCGGCCGCATATTTTCTTGGATGTGTCTTACCCGCGGTACGATAGTGAATTTTACACCTAAGTACCTAAAAAAAAACCCAATACTTGCTATCAGTATCGGCCCAAGTCTAGATATTATGAAGTAAATATTCGGCCCCCTCAACTTTGATATAAACGAGCTTGACTGTATTACCAAGTAAGAGAAGACTTAAGGCATTGTCATGCAGTATTCTGTTTGGTATCTTTGGGCCCACACAGACACAAAGGAGATTTCACATGGCATGTGTAATCTTTATCCAAACTACAAAAAATTGTTATAAACTAATTGAGTGTATATTGTATTTGGTGTATGGTATTGAGTGTATATTACAAACACTATAGACTTAGATCATTTATCAATATTCTTTGGAAAATTGTTTTTTTTAACACTGTGCCTCTGTAACAAGTTCTTAGCCACAAAGCATTAACTATTAAATATAATTCATTGAATGTAAGTAATTAGTAAAAGCACTTCCTTTAGATTTTGTATACTGGCATCGATTGATTTTATAGAACTTTAAAATTATTGAACAAGGATTAGTGTATGCAAACCAGCAGCACATTACCATGGGTACAGTAAATATGTTATTTATGCAAATGGAAATGATTTGACCCCCAGCAGTTTGGATTAATATACACTCGAAGGATAATCAAAGCAGGCAACATGGCTGATGAAGATATTACTTCCACATCAATTAGAAATAACAAGAAACCTTTAATGATGTGTTTATTGGCCACACCCAATCAAGTGGTTAATAGTGATTCATGCTTTGCAACTCCAATGCCTAGATGTGTCAATAGCCATGAAATTTGTCAATATACGTCTCCGAATCCTTGCCTTGAGTAATACCTTGTTATTACTATTTGAAATGGAAAAGTATGAGTAGCAATTGATGCCTTTGTTTTTTTAAATCTAGAATTTTTTTATTGCTAATCTGTTATGAAAAAAGTACTAATTTTCCACTTGTATATTGAAATACTGTTTTAATTCCATCATGAAAGGAAATTTGTGTGCATGCACTACATTGTGATTATTGGCATAAAAGCTATGAAATTAACTTGCCTTTAAAGTTTATTTTGAATGGATAATCTAATATCAACGCAATGTGTGTTAAGACTAGCAATTGCTTTTAGTAAGCTGTATATTACTCTGAATTCTAAATTGAATACGATTTTCACTTTTTGTATCTTTTTCTCTTTTTTTTAATGTTCTATGATTTTTTCTTTTACAGGATGGACAGCTTTGGCTGTGTGCTGACCAGGCTAAACATATCTGGCAGTGTTTGGCTGAAGAAGCAGCTGTCCCGTCTGATCGTGAGGCTTGCTTTAAGTGGTTCTCTAAGTTGATGGGAGATGAGCCCGATCTGGATCCTGCAATTAATAAGGATTTTTTTGAGAATAATATTCTCCAGTTAGACCCCACGTTACTTACTGAAAGTGGCATGAAGTAAGTATTGAATAGTATGTAGTTGTATGTATTCTATGGCTCGACTGAAAGTTATCTAACAATTTTCAATATTTGCATTTTCAATAATACTTAATCTTGTTTTCAAGGTGTTTTGAAAGGTTTTTTAAAGCTGTGAACTCAAAAGAAGGGAAGTTGACTCCCAAAAAGAGAACTCATTTCATGGATGATATGGATCTCATTGGATCTGAATACTTATGGAGGGTAAGCTGATAAATTAATTTGGCACTGTGACATTTTCTGTAGTTACTTGCCCGATGAAAAGCAACAAATATCCTGCCGGCAATAATCCTTTCCATTTTATTGTTTATTTGCAACGTCTCCATGGGGGCGTTCTTAATTGTAATCAGTATATTAATAACTTTGTGTTCTAGTGTCAAATGACATTTTACAAAGTGTTTGGAAACTACTGATGACACATTACCAATAGGTGGCAGTAGTGCTTGTGTTTCAGGCAGGCAGTTACTGCTTCACTACTCAGAGTAGTGTTTGAATTTTTTTACACTTTTGTGCACCAACTTTTCATAAGAATTTCGTATACAGAGAGAAGGAAATGGCTATTTTATAAATAGAGAAATGTGTCCCACTCTAATTATCCTATATATTTTTGTACTTTTTTCTACACCATACTGTCATTATATGTTGTCTCCCACTCTGAAAAAACCACGTTTTTTGCATTTTTCTCTGCACATCAAACTGCCAAAAATCCTAAACTATAACCAAATCATGCAGAGAAAGAATCCACACTCAACGCACCAAACCTCACTCTTTTAACTCAAAACTTGGGAGAGAACAAAACAAAACGGATACAGAATGACTGACTGACTGACACGCTACAAAATTACACCCAAACCGATGCAAAGGTGGCTGTGATATTTTTATGGGATCATCTGGGTGGTTTAAAAATAGAATCGGTCCTTTTAGCCTTTTCAAATGTTTTAGGTGGGTATGTAAGTGAATGTCTTTTTTTTTTAAATTGATGAAAAATTGAATGTTCTAGGAGGTTTTCATATAGTCGGTCAAATGGTTTTGATATAATATGCGGTAAATATTGGTGTGGTTGGTGTGGTATATTTCTGGAAAATTGTTGAAAAATGGAATGTTCTAGGAAATTTAATTTACATAGTCAATCGATTGGTTTTGTTGTAATATTTGGTAAATATTATACCCAAAGCGATGTAAAGGTTGGTGTAATATATTTCTGGAATTGTCTCGGTAGATTTATGTTAGAATTGGTTTTTTGAGCTTTTGAAAATATTTTAGGTAAAACACCTGCTTGTCTAAGGTGTAAAATATAGGATGGAATGCAAACACCACAAAATATTTGGGGATCTGAGTGAGGTATTGGGTGTTAATTTCAAACGTATCGATTGCGTTGTAAAATTTCTTCATGAAGTGAATTTACTACCCAAAATTTAAGACGCATTGTAATCTGCCAAACAGCTCTAAATGCAGCTCTTTTGCCATATGACCAATACAGAGTTGTGCCTAAAGTGTCCATTCATAGTTTACGCTATTTCTAAGTAATCTACATAATTACCAAGTATTGTTTTTCTAACACTTGTTTTTAATCTAGTTTATTAAAGGTGCGAAATGACCTTAGTAGTTACAGGACCTTAAGATAATTATATCTATCTTTTAGGTGGAGATATAAGTGAATGATTTCTTTTAAATTGATATAAAAGGGAATGGTTTGGGTGTAGGACAGCCATTGATAATTTTAAAATGGTGGGTGTATTTTGAATTTAAGCAACGAACATATATACATATTAATGTTTTATAACCTTCTTTCAACGATTAGAAAAGTACTTCAAAACACCTAGCTATGAAATTCATATTTCATACACAAGATCGGGGCCGGTTGGCAAAAATTGTGCGCTATCTGCGCATCGAATACGTCAATTAATATTTTCGTACTTAAAATATTGATTGATGAAACTAATTCCACTTTCTTCAACTTATTCAATCCAATTTTTGTCCCTTTACCAAAACAAACACATTTACCTAGCAACGTAAACAGATTTGCAAAGCAACTGGATTCCATGTTAAAAGATGGAGAAAAAACCAATTTTTCTCTTGCATTTTTCTCTGCACCACTAACTGCTAAAAATCCAAAACTACCACCAAATCATACAGACAGAGAATTCACGCTCTACGCACCAAACCTCTCTCTTTTAGCTCAAAAATTGGGAGGGAACAAAACAAAATGGATACAGAATGATGGACTAGGCTGACTGACAAGCTACAAAATTAATATATATATAGATGGTTTCCCTTGAGTGTAAACTATTTTTATTTCTCTTAAATTGTAAACAAACCGTGATTTCATGAAAATACCAGTACAGAAACGACATTGCTGAACGTGGGCAGCTGTCGGTAGGCAATGTCCGCTGTGTATCCTTTTCCTGCTTATTAACAAATTCTGAAGATTCAGGCGATATGGAGTGGAAGCGAAACATGATAACACAGAAAGAAAAACACGAGCCAAATCCACAAAAGGTTTTGTGGATTTGGCTCGTGTTTTTCTTTCTGTGTCATCCTGCTTATTACGTAAATATCAATGGAAAAAATGACCTGTAAATGCAAAATACTGCATTTGTTCTCAATAATTCGTTATAGAGGGCCATTTTCATGTTTTGGGACCATTCTCAGACTTCGTTATAGGGAGTTTTCGTAGTTAGAGGTTCGTTACGGGAGGTTTTTAGCGTGAATTGTCCATTGGAAGGGTCCCGGACCGGGCCAATGACTTTGAAATAGGGAGGTTTCCTTTAAAAATTTCGCTGTATGAGGGTTCGTTGTATAGAGGTTTTACTGTATAGGTAACAAATAATAATTTGCTAACTTCAATAATCTCGTAAATTATAAAATTAACTCACGAAAATGTTCAACATTGATAAATATAAAGTGAAAGAAAATACGAAAACAAATTTAGGAGAGACAATTGAGTAGCTTGCCGTTTTTCCCTTCCGACACGTGTTTTGCGTTTTTGGGCAATGGTGTCTATCTTGGAAATGCTCTCAGCCATTCTCAACTCACTAACAAGCGAGTATGCCCTCGACCACCTGGGAAACAAAAGATCAAATACGTATTTGTAACTTCTAATACTGCAGTATTTCCACCAATATTAACAAGAAATTAATCGGATGGCGGTTTATAACATGCAGTTGATGGGTAACACTTCATATTAATTGCAATGCTATAAGATCGAAAGCTATGGCAGGGGCCAACACCAAAAGGGTCTTGTAAAAACCGTATGTTTTTACATGGGAATCATAGGGTCAATTGGCGGTGCCCCTGCAATCTCTTGTAATGGTGGGGGTCTCGCAATAGGCCATACTCGTACTACTGCGCTTCCACTGTATAAGGAAATTAATAATTCTTTGGCAATGGAAAACTTGCGAGAATAAAAAGCGTAACAAAACAAACGTCGGACCTTTAGTATCAGACATACACATGCTTCTCATTAACAGCACAGAATTTCTATTCCTGGCAGAAAAATTATTCAATCATCGTCTGCAGGGGCAGGAATGAGCGGGTGGGTGGAGGGGCGGGAACTAGTGGGTGGGCGGAGTGGTGGGAACAAGCAGGTGGAGGCGGGTTGAATTCTGCACCTTACCCACATCACCGCTCTCTGTCGTGTGATTGGTTAATGCTTAACCGTTTGTCCATCTTATAATGCCCATTCCGCTCCTATGTGAACTTGGCGTAACAAAAGAACTAAAAAGTGCGATGATGCGCAAGATACAACATTGCGGGTCGAATATCGTCAGTGCCTGGACTTGATTGGACTTCAAATAATGTAGAGATGGTACAAATGTTGTATTGCTGTAGTTGACTAACAATGCTACTACAGATAAATACCATGCGTTAAGTTGTACTTTGCAGTGCATCACCCTAAAGAAATATCGCTTGTAATACCGAGCATATACCGTTGTAGGAGCTTCTTTGCCCCGCTATATCAGTTTTCTTTTACATGTTATTCATGGGCCTTTTGATGGTACATTGCCAATCACTCGTTATTGCGAGATTCTCGCCATATGCCATACTCACTATAATGGGCTTCTAGTGTATAATATAATACATTAATACCAACTGTTCGCTGGCCATTGTGAGAGGCGTAAAGTTGGATGTAAATCTGTCCCAAACTGTCCCATAAGAATGTAAACAAGCTTTGGCATTGGCTGCCGGAATTTTTGTTTTCTGATCTTTATGGTTCTCATACCGGAAGGGGTGGGTAAAATTATTATGACTTAGAACTGGGTAATTTATTACCCACCTCGATTGAGTATAGAAGATCAGGCAATAATGACCCGTCGAATAGTACAGCCTTATAATAGCGACCCCGATTCATAATACCAGCCTTGATGTTGCTTTAATACTTCACCATTCACTGTTGTCCTTTCTCTTGATTCTCTGATTGCTTCAACTAACATAGCAAAACATAGAAATAAAATAATACGGTGAATATTTATGCTATAATGTTGACCTTTGTTCTCTACCTAGGTTGTGACATGCAGTGGTGAAGAGATTGCTAATCGCGCGATAGAGCTACTTAAGGAGGTTAGTACAAACCTGGGACCACGCCTGCAGGCAACTGTGTTAGACTTCCATGAAAACTTCATATCGGAGTGCATGGAACGACTACGTGCTCATTACGATACTGTGTCTGTGCTGACCACCTGCAAAGCAGACTCAACAAACAGTTTAAGCAATGAATTGGATCCTTCATCAGAGTCATGCTTGAGGCAGGAAGCTGTAAAAATGTGTCGTGTGATGAAGGTGCTTCAAGAGTATGTGAGTGAATGTGACAGAGTTTTTGTTGGTGAAAGGAAAATTCTACCACTACACAGGTAAGCAAACACACTGTTGTAACCTCATATCTGACAAAGGTCAGCAGTTGATTCTTTATTTTCATTTTGGTTTATTCTTCATCTCCCTGAAAGAAGAAAATCACCCAGCATTCATACATATGGTTAATTTCAGTGTCAGACTTGACCTGAACTGCATGGCAATGCATTTTTGATGATGCTACTTTGAAAACAGAGTTCCAAAATGTGCACTAATTATAGGTACTTGAGATTCATGTGCTGAAATATGTTTTTACTAATTATGGTTAATCTATAACAGAAGTACCTATCTTTATTCTTTTTTCCATGGAAAATTTGTTGACATTTGCATTTGTGAATCTTATTTTCTGAAATAAGTAAACACTTGGTTGATCATGCATTACACTCCAGATATGAGGCTTACGATAACTCAGTATGTCACACTTCTTTGTTCGCTAGAAGATGGTTTCTTTTTCACATATTTTCTTCCACTATAACATGATAGAAAAATGATAACCTGGAATGTGTAGGGCCCAAAGCATTCTCAAATTACAATATTTCTGGAGTTTAGATCACTTTCCATTTAGTGGGCAGTATCATGTGAAAGCTGTCAAAATTCATAGTGAAAAATGCTATGATTGATGAGAACATTTATATTACCATACAATTTATTTAACGTAAAATGTGTTATGCTCAGTATTTCCTAATACAGTCAAGCTCCCTTATATCAGACCCGTTTATAACGAATTTCTGGTTATAATGAAGTGAAGGCTATTCCCCATCAAAGAGAGGCTCGGGAAAACTGGTCCACATATAATGAAGTTTGGTTATTATGAAGTAAATATTCGGCCCCTTCAATTTCGTTATGAACAGGCTTGACTAGATGATTTTCACAAGGAAAAAAATCCACCTCGACTGGGATCCCGATTAAGGTGGATTTTTTCCTTGTGGAAGTCATCTATTGTGCACTCAAGCAGGTGACTTTGCTAAGGTATTCATGCCAAGTTTGGCTTGGTCCTTTTGACCAAGATTATAAGAGCTATGTTTTCATGAATCGGAGTTTATGCTGTAATCTCCCAACTTTCACCTCGTACTGTCTTGTGACAGTTAGCTGGGGGTGCACTCCTGACATTCTAGAGAGTATTTGGGATGCCTTAACTTAGGGCTGACACAATCACTTGCACACTACCTTGTCTAGGTCATTGCTGCTAGGCCTATGTGAATGTCTCCTAATTACAAATTCCAGCCATCAATTTGGATTCCGTGACAAACTGAAGAATTTTTACTCTTTCCATCTCCCGAAGTCAAAGATGTACTCTCCTACAACATACTCCTGACGAAATTGTGAAACACACCACAATCTAATTTTCCCAGAAACTCCATTTTGTGTGTGGAATTATATGGTGTGTTTATTATTTTAATTTTAACTCCATTTTTATTATAGAGAGAGTTTCTCTTTCTCTTGAAGCCAACTACTTCTTCCATCATTGAATGAAAATGATAAAAATCATACTAAGATGCTAAGATTTCCACTGTCAACAAAATAGAGTATTTACTCAAGTTACGTTTACAACGGGACCGGAAAAATCAACACTTTGTAATATTAAATATCGTATGAACGAGTATCCGTCACCAACATCACGGTAAAGCTATTTTTTTTTGTTTCCTAGAATATATGCACTCTCGCAGCATACTCTCGTGATGTACGAAGTTATAATTCATAAATGTATCTATAAATGTGTATTCGTATCAACACGGTTAATTAAGTTAAACACAGCTAATTTGTTCCTCTTTTCCAATGAGTCAGAGGCAGTCAGGCATCTTTGCAAAATTTTCGTGCAGTTAGGACTAGGATTACGAAGCTTCATTAGTGCATTTTTTTATATTACTTTTATATCTACTGAAAAACTCGTAACGCATGTGTGGACAATATATTTATATTTTTAAGCTAGTATTGATGCATGCATACATTATGGAAGTGTGAGATTTGCAGGATCATTTGCAACTACATGCTGCTCTGGATATAGAATTTAGAGGAATACATTTCTACTAAAAGAAATTCATATGCTCTGCATCAGGAATTATAGATTAGACCTAAATTAAGTTAAAACAGTGAAAAATTTCTCTCACGGATACTATGTCAATCATCTATTTTGTACAAATTATGATATTCCTGTCAATTTCTTGAAATAACAGCCATAACCATCTTTGCGAGGTTATTTCCGAAGCTCTGAAAGAAGAGCTAAAAAGGAGTTCATCTTTATGTTTACCTCCTTCCAAAAATAGATTGTACAAGCCATGCACTTCGACCGTAAAGTCGTGATCATTTCCTTTCAACTTACAGCTACTAACGATGGTAACATAAATCCATAATTTACTTTTTTCACTATACTCTGCGAAAGCTTCAGTTGTGGCTCTATTCATATAGCAGGGTGGCGATCGTCGGGGAAAACCGGGAAAGCCTGGAATTGTCAGGGAATTGTGGAAATCTGGAAACGTCAGGGAATAATAGGGAATTCTCGTAACAGTCAGGGAGAAACTGGGATAGGAAATTCTCGTTATTTTTCTATCATTACGTTTACCGGGCAGTCTTTCCTACCCTTTATTTCACCAAAACATTTCACCAACTAAAACTAATGCCCGGAGACGGATATTAGTTTTAGTTGGTGAAATAGACCGAAACTTGGGGGTGAAACATAACACAGAAGCATAGTTGGTGAAATAGACATAGAATAAGCCCTGTCAAATTCTTGAGCATTCAGTTGTGAATCTTAGTTATTTAGTTGTGAATCTGTATTACAATACATCCCTTTTGTATATTCTTAATGCGATATTTTCCTAGTAGTGTTAAAATTCATGATCACCGTGTATTCTGCTCATCACAAGGAATCCGAGGCTATGTTGTTCGTAAGATTTTACTTTGCGTTTTTTTAACTTCTGAGACTCAGGTCAAGAGGTAGTTGTAGCACACTAGCTTGTAGTAAGTACATGTTTGCAGTTCTAAAAATACGAGACGATTATTATTAAAATGGTAATACAAGTACGATCACACATGTAAACAAAATCTTACGTGAGATCATCTTCGATTTCCATACCTTTGCGAGACCATAAGAAGAGTTCTCCTCCCCTCCCCACCTTTCACGCTCGACGTAATTGTTGAATGGCCCCCTTAGCTCCCTCTCGAAAGAATTTAGTCAGGTCACAAATCACCTCAAATATGATATTCCTAAATATGATGCTGCCGTTGCTAATTGCCTCCTGTTTTCGCTCGCAATGGCATGATTACGTTTTGTTTTTTTATACAAATATTTTTACATTTTTGGTTCCCTCTTACAATCAAGGGGTTATGACCACATTAATCAAATTGTTATTCGCTTCTAAAACTCATGCCATCTGATTTTGATCCAGTCCAAGAACTTTGCTTTGGTTTGTATTTTTCTCGTAGCTTAGTGATACCTGTGCCGGAGCCCGCCAGTAAATTGGCCATTAATTTTCCATTTGATGCCTTCTCAGTAATCTTCAACTTTCCAGAACTACCACGACAGCTACCTCTTCCTTGAAGAATTAGACATTGTCAATTTGTAATTTTACCGAAGGAAACATGCACGGCGACGGAAATATGATACTCAGCCTCGGATACGCAGCCGTGAAAAATATATTATAAGTGTGTACAATTAGTCTGAGTGCTTAACTTGTGAAGGTGTGATATATTTTTTCATTAGGGTGGAGGTTCCATATATTTTTTCATTCTTATAGCTTTTAATGTATTGGTTTCAGCTTTTAACATTTTCCGAGTTTCGACAAAAATTTAATTCAACAGAAATAAAATATTCCGATAATAGGAGACCTTTTGACGATCGATCAAGGAAAAGTCAGGGAATTTGAAAATTAGTCGTCAGTAGCCACCCTGAATAAGGTTGCCTGTTCTTCATACAGTTAATTCCAGGCATAATTTAAAGTTTCGACTCACCTTAGAATTGTGAAATATTTTTGCATATCGTTCTTTCTCAAGCAAGGGGATGTTTGTCAGAGCATTGTAGCTCCAGTTCTGGCCACGCACGAAGACAGAATCGAAAGTCTTTCGTCTTCACTCATCACTGAGGGGATCACTCCATTCACCCTCGCAAAAACAGCTATGAGGCCAATGGTCTTGGAGTATCTTATGTCACTGGGGAGGTTGATCCAGCTGGGATTCTAGGCGAAGGGATGTGCACAGGAAATAAGCATCGAATGAATCATACCCTTATGCAGCATAGTCATCTCTTATCTTCCTCCTGCTCTGCCTCGACAGGGGGACGACAAAATACTGAAGAGGGGTCTTTTGTCACGAATCAAGTTATGCCCTCAAAACAATATTTGAATTTGTTAGACCCCATGCACAGATTCCTTGCACTTCAGGGGCCCTAAAGTGGGCTTGCTGAGCCAGCGGGGGGCACTGTACTTGTTGAACGGGTGGTAATGAGAGGGCTCACAAAGGGGCCTTGTTTCTTTGAGGGCCTTTGTCTCACTGGGGACTTTCGGAGGGAGGGGGAGGGAGGGAAGGAAAGTATTTGCTGGGTTTCCCGCAAAAGTGAAAGAAAGGTAGTGGGGGAGAGAAAAGTTGAAGTTTTTGAGCAAAGGAGATAGAAACCTAGGGTAATTTTCTTGATGGGGACTGCCGAAGGGGAAAAGAGCATGGTTATGGGTGGGCATTTCCACTTCACTTTCCTTAATTTCCAATCACTTCCGGCAACCTGTGGATAGGGAATCAATGAATAATTCCAGAAAAAATATGATGAACAAATGTTTAATATAAAAAAGTTGTCAGCTCTTCTGTCTACAGATTGACCAAACTTTTCTGCAAAAGCACTTCTACTTAACTTTTTTGATTCAATTTTTTGAATCATTTTCACCTTCTCTTCCAACGTTATTCCTTTTCTCTTTAACTGAGAGGGTTCCATGTCCTTGACCGTGTTAACACACTGAGCTCCTTGCATCAACACCCCTACCCAAATATCCCGGTGAATTCGTGTCCTTCCGAACTGGCTGGTTACCAACTAACTCCCACCCCTGATGTTCTCCGGGGTGTATTGTCCGATAAAGCAAGGGAGAGATGAAAGTGCCTCTGATTAGACTAGGATTCTGATGAGTGTTTCTGCTCCCTCTTCGATGGTGTGAATAAAGGTTTTTCATTGGATGGCTCTACTTACCCACAGGTCTTATTTGTATCTCGACAAGGATTAGGCTAAAAAATCCTTGTCAGATTCCTTGTCACTCCGGAGGATCGCATCTGAGAAGCTATCTTTTAGGATATTTTTTATCACTGGGTAGGAGCGAAAGGCGAGAAATGTCAACTCTTGTACGACAAATATGTATGTGCATATGAACGTTTTTTACCTTTGATTGTAATGCGCCCAGAACAAAACTTAATGGAAAATAAAAGAATGAAACTTTGTTAGGTTCACTTTATATTTAAATAGGCACAACCCGGGTTTCATAATGTAGTTACATCTTCAGGTGACTAATCATGCTTACATCTTCTTTATATACTCTTTATATTTAAATAGCCATGACCCAGGTCATGCCTATTTAAATATAAAGTGAACCTAACAAAGTTTCATTCTTTTACTTTCCATTATGGAAAGGTATCACATAGTTAAGCCTGACGTTATCAGCTATAACAAAACTTCATTTAGAATTAATGCGATAAACTAAGTGATCGTATGAATCAAGTGAACTCGTATTTTCTCTGATTTTCTTGGCTGTTGGCCACAGAAGAAGGGAAGGGCAATGTTTACTTACGAAGAAGATATCCTGTCTTGAGGACTACATCGAAAAACTCAATGAGAATCAGGTGAATGAAACCTGATTCTTTCGATGATAACTCATGTCAGCCAGAATAATGAGGCTGTGGGGTAAGGTTGGGTAATCAGTCTGAAATATGTAGGGAGAAAAATGCTTCCATGTGTGATATGCATGACTGCATTTACCACTCAAACGCCGTAGTATGTCTTCCAATGCCTGTGATAATTTGTTTGAGCACACGCATGCAGAAAATGATTACTGCACTAGGGATAACCCACTTGGATTTATGTTTGGGGAAAATGGGTAGCAAAAAATGACAGGGATAATAAGAGGAAAATGCTGGTTGTAGCTATTAGTTTCCCCGCGGGCTATTATATCCATACCTGACAAATGTGTTTTTTTTACTCGTTGACAAAGCGAATGTATTTTAGTCGTATTGGTGCCATATTTTATGTAGGTACTTCTTCGCCTATGATTCAAAGTCGTCCTAATGCACAATGTGCATGCCAACAATGAATGTTTAGGAGCCTTACTCTGGCAGGGAGCATCTGAAAAACACTGCCATGATCTGTCATTATTCATAAAAATGAGTAACTTTTTCATGTCGGGACCGAGACCATAGTTCCGTATTTTTCAAAACGTTGTTATTTCCTAATATCGAGGTCTGTTACATGTAATTATATACCCTTTTGGTCGGGATCAAAGATTTTACTTTGTAAAATCAAAATATCGTAATTTCAAGTTTCTACTGTATTATGCTTAACACTATCAGAAAGTAGTGAGCAATCAGCTCTAGATATTGAAATGCGCTGGGTTCAACATAGGTAGGCAGCTGTGCAAGTAAGTCACTGCTATGCAACTTTTATTTTTCATTAACCGGAATTCCATTGATACATTGTGTGCAATTTTTGATCAATGCACAACATGTTCAATATAAACGTTCCCCCTACCTCCATCTGTATCGCAGAGATGTTGGGGAAGGACAGGTAGTGGAGTTGAACAACGTGTGTTACCAATGTCACATCATTACTAGCATACTAGTATTCACATATAAAAAATATGATACATTTACATCATATGCGTAGTCCAGCAAACTAAAACAGTTGTGCCTGGCCAAGCCAGGAGAAGGGTCAGCGAAAGGTGCTTAATTAAATCAGTGCAGCCAAAAGCAGAACAATCTCGGAATGGAAAAGACACAGGCTTAAATAAAAACTGTGGAAAGTGTGGAATCTCATGATGCAACTTCCGTATAATACAACGAAACTTACAAGGTTACCAATCTGTGCAATTTTCATCATGGATACCAATATGAAATAAAAAGATGAAAAAATGAAAATCGCACAACACAACTAGCCACATCGCTAGCCACAACAAAATCACATCTGTCAAATACACATGTCAAAAATAGAAATTTCCATGAATTTTTAGTATGAAGCAATACTAAAAGAGTGGATTTTATGTTCTAGATGATCAAATATTGTAATGAATGGTGTCACCGTCGAAAAAAGCATTGCACATTACCAAAAATTTGGAAATCAAGTGTTTCATAATGCAATGGTTGATCAGTTGAAAATATTTGGTAGAAATATATTGTACAAAAATAAATCAGATGGCCATGTTTTATTTGAATCATTGGTGTCCTTGTCAAATAAGGTATTTCAAGTTTAATGATGGCCTTAGGCTTAAGTCATCATGATCGCCACCAGTCATCAATCAAGATTGGTGCGACACAGCTCTCCACTTTATTCTCCTATCCTATTCTCTTTATGTTGACTTGAATCTTTTTCATCACATACTTCAGAACTTGCTTCTTATATTTCATTTGGAACATTTCTTTGGCATTGTTCCTGTTCCCATCATCCTCAATGGCTGTTTTCCTTAGCCTATCAGGTCTCAAGGTATAGCCAATAATGTTCCATGTTCTTTTTTAAGTTTTCATCGGGCTTCTTTTTTCTCTTAACTTCTAAAGTTTTCTTCCTTTGTTACTTGGCCAATCAATTTTATCTTCCTCATTCTTCTATATTACCTTCCAAATTTTGAATGGTTCTACATATTATTAACTTTACTTCTGCTCAGATGAAATATTGGATTAAACTACTGTAATTTTGTGTATTAACAGTAAAACCCCTTATTTACGCTTTTCTAGGGACCACTAGAAAAAATTGAAAATTGCAGGAAAATGCAAATAGTGGGAAAAGTGCTATTTTAAGTTTTACATGAATACTTGAACAATAGAAAGTAAATATATGAATGAGAAACATCGATAAATTGAATTAGAGCAATATTATTAATTATTTCTTAAAGCATAGAGCTGTCCTGATTTATTTTTGTAAAATATATTTCTGCCAATGTTTCAACCAAACATTGGAGGGTGTCGACTCCATAATTCCCAACCTTAAACAGTATACGATGCCTTTTCTCTTATGACGAAGCCATTCACGGAGATATCAGACAATCTAGAACTAAGAAACTGCTTTTTAAGTTGGTATTCCTTCATATCATGATTTCTTGACATTTTCTCTTTTTCAACAGGTATCTGCACTAGCTAGCATGTTTCTGAATCACATCGCTATTTTTCATAATTGCATCCATTGTAAATACTGGTAATCTTAGATGATTCACTATATTAGTGCGAGTTGCATCATGAGGATCCACAATTTTTATTTATGCCAAAATGGAAAATATTCTAGTTGCTGAGAAGATTTCCGCGGTGATTAGAAGATTACTCGAGGGTTTCCGTTTTTTTTTCACGTTGGTTCATCTCACTGCATGACAGTTTCGCCGGCATTCCAGACGGCATCTTCAGGTCCGAAGTATAGGAAATATATAGGTAGTACGAAGATATGGGAAATATATAGAACGAAGATATTGGAAATTTGATGGGACGCGATCTTCGGACTTGAAGATGCCATCTAGAATGCCAATGAAACTGTCGTCCAGAGGGATGAGCCAACGCGGAAGAAACACAAAAACCATCATCTTGAAATATTGTAATTCGTATCCATTTCCCATTTCCAAGTTAAATAAAATTTACGTTCCAGAGTAATTAAGGATGACATAAACAACACATGAGAATATTGAGATACCTCGCTGTCTGGCCAGCGCTAGCAGTTATCCAAAGGCAAAAAATTTCTCAACAAAATTATTTTATTTATTTAATGCGATTTTCACGCAATAAAACTAGTTGCAATGAGTTTTGTTTTGTAGTAACGTGTAGTAAAACTGTTGAATTAGTGCAGTGCGATGGTCATACGAATGATCCCCTGTTATCGTCCACCAGTTAATGTATTTTTAACATTTCATAATGTCTGGGTAAAAATTCATTTTCATTCTTCATAATATGAACTTTAGTAAAGCTTAAATATACTCCCACAGGTGTTCCTAAATTATAAATTGCATCCTATATGCTTACATTTCGCTGTAGGAATTTTTTCCCGGCAAAAGGATAGCAGGTTTCTATCGTGAGTGATATTTCATCTTTCCATCACTAGTGTCGCTGTGTACTGCCCCGCTACGCCACTAAGTTCAAATTCTTCTTTAAAATTCTCTCTCTCTTTTGTTTTTGAAGCATTAAAACACGAAATGAGGTAAAACTGTTTTATATAGACTGGTATGTATGACTAAATGTCATAGAAGGGAATTTTGTTTTTTTTTAATTTATCGCATTCTTACCTGCATGTAACGCAAACAACAGGGAAACAGAAAAGTTGTGGTGTGAATACAGGGTTCTACGTACGTTGGAGATATAGGAAATGGGATGGGACTCGATAAAAACGTTGTAAATTGTGGGAAAACGTAAATTCCGATAGCATAAATACAAGGTTTTACTGAAATACATTTCCAAGTTTCTTTATTTCTATGTATTATATGCTCTTCATTTTGAGAGGAAATTATTTGATGATACATATTAATATGTAATGGTCATCCCTGTTAAGCACTTGAAAAATCATGCAAGCGGTGAGCCCACTTGTGGATGACCCTTACCCCCTGTACCCACAGTGAATGCATTAAAAGCAGGATTCAAAGGTCAAAGCTCAGTGCTGGGCTCACCGTTCTTATGTTACTTCACTTGTAACTGTGCTCCCACTCGCCACGTGTTTCGCCAGTCAATGTGCAGTCCTACCCAGCCCAATTGCATGCAAGTTCTCCTTGCTGTACGAGTGATGTGGTATTTATGGTTGATTCATTCGAGAGTGTTTGATCATCTGCACTGAAATTCAGATTTATGTTTTCTCTTTTTTTTACTATTAATTTGTGGAATATGGAATTTAAAATAAGTTGCCTTTTTTCTCATTCTTTATTCTTACACGTATGCTTATTAAGTTCATGAATTTCAATCAAAAGTTGTCGGTAACTAAGTGGAATAAGACCCTAAATAATCCAAATATTTACTGGTAAACCTGGAAAACTCGGGGAAAAAATATATTGAGATATGCTGTTACCAAATAGTTGGTCCTCTACTCATTGATGAGTTGGGTTCTTAGAGTTAGCTAGCAAATTTAATTTGAAAGTGAAAAAAATTTTGGTCCAGGTATCTTAAGTTATTTCTTCATGGTGCACAGCATATTCTATAAAATTATGTAATGATCATATTTTTTAAAGTACTTATATTTTGGGCTTGTTATTCATAGAAAATTACAGTAGAAATACGTTGGTTGTTTAATTCTTCTAATCAAAAGTGGAAAGCTGTTATCTCATATTCTTTAAATAATATCAAAATACTAAATTCTTTGCAGGGCTTGCAGGGGAAAGCATGTCAGTGTGATAGTAAGATTTTCCAATCCTGGCCGATCACAGCCTCTGGATGATATTGAGATGCCCATGCACAGTCATGAAACATTGGCTGCTTTGCGCCGCCAAGTTATGCGCCGGTTGAAAGCCTCCCCCACATCTTTAAAATTAGATTTATTCTTAAATAGTGAGCCATTGGAAACAACAGAAGATCGGAAACTTCTTGCTCAAATTCCACATAGGGATAAATTGGTAAGTAGAAGGAAGTGAGTTGTGTCAATACCCATTATGATTTCATAATTTGTTGAGCATCATAGTGAGGCAAAAGTATAGTGCAAATGTTAAAAACCAGTCTCATTGCAATCCTTATTTTTTTACTTATGTTATTTTCTTTAAACAGATTCTGACAGCAAAGTTGTGTCAAGTGAGTGCCACCATGCCCAGCTCTCCAGATAGTAGTTCAGATAGTTCCACCAGCTCTCCACACCACCCTTATGATGGTCCTACTATGGAAGCTGAAAATGCCCTTCCTGGAGTGGTAAGAACATTACTGTTACTTTATCCTTGGTAACTGTGTTTGTAAATATTCTTTAATTGAGTCACTATGCTTATGCCAGCATCGAGCCAATATCTTAGGACTTAACCAAGGTATTGATTTTGAATGAGTCAGCAGGAAAGCCTGCAGTAGGAGACTGTTTGGAAATCATCTCTCACTAATTTTACTGCTCAACTGATTTGAGTTATTGTTTCCAAGAGAGCCTAACCTTTTTGCATTGATTGATCTTGTTGCCTTCAAATCCTATTAGTATAGGAATTTGGTTATTGAAATAATGGAGTAAAGGCAAAAGGAAAATTAACCTCATACATTAATGAAATGAAAGAAAAGAGTGAAAGCTCATTTGAGGCAATGTTAAGCATTTAGAACTACACATTTTGCAAATTAGGATGCTGGTGTCTTGAGTTTAAGTAATTTCATAACAACCATGGTATTTCTATGAATTTTTTAGTAGTTATGGAAATTAATTGTTAAATGAATATTTTACATCTTTTTCAGTTGATGTCACAAAAGGCTCGTTATGCCCAATTCTTCCTACAATTGGCTGACCTAGGTGTTCAAGTTAATTGTGACCCACTGCGGGACAGTGCCCGATTCCTGTTGAAGCTAATTCCACCCGACGCCCATTCTGTGCACTTACTGTATGAGACCTTTGCCCGTTCAGTTGCCTTAAACTCTTCACCCCACCATAACCCTAGTGCCAACTCGTTAGAAGGGACTTCAACCTCCCAAGTAACAAATTCCCAGCCCCCTGCCTCGGAAGAAGAAAGCTCACCAACACCAGGAAGTGTCTTCTTTGCACCTTCTCCATCTCAAGTTTTGTATCACCTTGAGGTAAGTTTTGTTTTTTTTTTTTTTTTCAATTCACTTTTTGAAGTGGTAGTTAAAGTAGGTTTTAAGGTGTTCTAACTTCTAAGTATTATTATGCACCGACTAACCTTACTCAACCCTAAGACAAACTTAAAATTGAAGGTGATGTGAGATTTGAACCTGTCTTTGGGCATTATGGCCTGCATGCTAATGACTTAGCCAGCCCAGTTGACTTCACCTTTCAATGAGATGGTTTTTCTAGATGCTGAATGGACTGAGTATGCTCATGTTGCACAGGAATTTTTGGTAAAAGCTAAAACTTTCAGTAGAAGTGAGAAGGCTAAAGAGAATGTTCATTCCTGCGCTTCCTTCATGGCACAGCTGTATTTCAAGTGACTCAATAGAATCTGATTAGTGTCTGTTTGCCAAATGCTGTACAGAAGTTCAGACTGTACAACGTATCTAAAAAAATTATTTCTGACTCCTAGGCACTGTGATGCGGAATATCGGAGAAGTTTAATTTCAGTAGTGTTTTCATTGGATTAATTAATAGTGATCCACTGGTAAGGTAGGATTTGATGGACAAAACATTCTTTCCCTGATATCTTTTTTTCCTATGATGTTCATCTTCAGTTTGGTCCTCCTACCTTCTATTATTTTACTCCTACCGTAGAACCTCTTTTTTACGAACCTCTAATTTACGAAATGGCACCAATTTACGAACCATTCCGCCGGTCCCGATTTTTGTATATAGGAAAACCATGTAAAATGACCTCTATTTTACGAAACCTCCATTTTACTGATTTATGAAGTGAGAGGCCGGTCCCAAGGAGTGATTGACCTCTATTTTACGAAGTTTTTTAAATGATTTTGTAGCACTAAACTCAGTACAATGGAATAACGATCGCTGTATGCTGCGACAGGAGCAGCTGAAGCCAGATAGGTCATGTTGGAGGGCCCTCGGTCCAAGTATTTCATATGGGAAAATGTGGAAAAATCTAATGTGAGCATAGTGCTTTTTGAAGTGCTTAAACTGTAGCAAAAATCCCAGAGACTGATCATCAAATCGCAATTCAATCCTAATTATATGATCCAAGGAAAAAATGTTCAAAGACGCATGGCACGACACCTACTTCATGAAAATAATGCCCCAGTTCATAAAATAATCGGATTGGTGCTTGGTAATTTCTATTCCATTTCTATCATTTTGTGTATTGTGAATACCTAACTCATCGTCACAAAGGATCCATATTTTCTCTGGAATTATTTAAAATTAGCTTTAAGGTAGCCACCGCAACTCCAATTCAGCATTTTATTCAGCCTTTCATTTGAAAATAGCATTCCCGTAGGAAGTTCTTTGCTGCAGCTATCGTGGAGCTTAGTTTCATTAAAAAATACTAATTTTGCAATAATAAATTACTTATATTCAAATATTGATGCAATTTGATTATTTAATTTTTCATTTGAAGTGTTTTACGTCGTTAGGTAAGAATTTGCTTTCGCTTTCTATACCGGCGAGTAAATAGTTCTCGTAAATCACCGCTAGATATCAGCACTGTAGAAAGCATCTTAAAAAAGAGGGAATTTCAAATTAACTGAGTGAATTTCTAAGATTGACTTTCATCAGCTGTGAAATATTATTAAATGTTTTTCAAACGATACGCTTTCTTCAAAAAAGGCATTTTCTGGTCTTTACACAGAAATATACTAGGTCAGTTGGAACTTTGTTTTGAAATTTCCTAATTAAAATGCATCCCTGGCTTTCCCATGTTAAAATGGTTTCTTTAAACACAAATCGACTAGCACTAAATATACCCATTTCGTTAATTAATGCATAACTGCATATGCTTAAAATACTCCGCGGGATGAGTTAATTCTCTTATGAGTTATTCCCCTTATTTTGAGATCTACCAACTGAACAGCTACAAGAACTTAATTCCGTTGCAGCAGCCAAGTTCATGCCATTATAAATTTGTAGAGAAATATTCACCAGTTTTTTTTAAATTCATGGCTGTTTCATTCTCTTTTACTAAAGTGAGTCTCCTAGCCTTAGGAATAACGCCTATGCTGTGCAGCAAATCAATATAATTGAGGTGTAATTTTTAAATCCTTTCAATTTGATGTAGATACACTGCACACACAGAATTTCATGTAATATCTGTTGTTTTTTCCCAGAATGAGCAGATGACTATTATTTGTTATAGTAATTAGTTTGATTTCAACCCTAACATAACTATTTGACAAGTTAAGTACAGCATAGTGTTTAATGGTATTGAAAGTATACTCGCATTCTTGTCGTCAGAGTTTTAGTAGTTTTAACAGATCAAGCCTTTTATGTGCATGATGTGCCTCCATGGACATTGCTCCATGCTGTGCGAGGTGTTGCCAGAGCATGGGAGTGTCACCGCAAAAACTATTCCTACTGTTGGAGATCAGCTGGCATATCAGTTCGGGAGACAGAGGAGTTAGTGGAAGATAACCTCCAATTTACAAACCCTCTGATTTACAAAGCTCAAATTTTTGGGTCCCTTCAACTTCGTAAAATAGAGGTTCTACTGTATTGTATACCTTATACTCAGCTTACCAAGCTTTCTTTCCTCTAACACTTATTTCAACACACCCTCACCCAGTTAAAATATCATTGTGTATTATGCTGACCATGTTGTGATCATCATTGAATTTTTTGCCATTTCTGTGCTTATTTCATACCTAGATACTTAGGTCTGTGACTATGTTTTTGGCTATGCTTTTAGGAGGAATGTCCATGTTTTTTTGCCTTTACTCAGAAAGTTATGCATAATGTTCCTGTAACCTAAAGACATTGTTTTGGAAATATAAAGGCTTTCAAAAGGGGATGGAATGCAACCCCAATCGCTACTCGATGATTTATACCAAAGTGTGTTAATCTAGGTATTTAAAGATTTTAAATCAACATCTGATTGACTAACTTCAGATCTTCTCTAAATTTGGGTTTTCATTGCTTTGTTTTTGATGCTCCATTTTTTTCAATCTCATTTACCTTAATCAAATATCTTGTTCACTGAGAATGTTGGATTCAGTAGAGATACATGAAAAGCCAAATATCCATACTGATGAGATGTCAATTTACTCATTTTATGTCATGGAAGTCTCAAATTTTTATTATCTGTTAAGAATAATAGTGTATTTGACAGCATATAAGATGCACCCTTATTTCTGTAGGGCAAGTTTCTGAGGCCAATGCTCACATTTAACACCAGAGGGTGGATAATTTAACCATAAATTTGGAAAACAATTGTATCTTACATATGTGCCATCAAATATGATAATTCTTTTCTCATTTCATTTGCTATTCTAGCTTGACTATTAAAATTGTTCATTATTTTCTCTCATATCTAGGTGGTGTATGCACTCTTAATGCCTGCAATTGACCCGACGTCAGAAAAGGCATTTGAATTCCAGCTTAATTTTGTGAGAAGTCGTGATGCCTCCATTGTAATTGACATGTTAACACAGAATAACTTATTACCTAATGCTGATATCACCACTAAAAGGTAAGTTATCTTTCCCTTTCATGTACATCTCCTATAATGATAGAGCTGTTATTAATGTGTCTGATACATATATTTGTTAGAAATCTTTACTTCCAACTAAATGTTATCCATCAAGCAAACCCCCTCAAGTTTGTGGTTTTCATCGCCATCATGCTTTCAATCATATTTTTAGTAACTATGTTAATTTGTTTGTTTGTTAAGTCAATAAATTATCCAAGGGAACATAGCAGCTTAATTAGCAGTAATATATTTTCAAGTAATCATCCAAGCTATGTAGGACAGGCACTGTACCAATGCTTTAAGAAGATGACCACTTTCAATTTATCTGCTATTACAAGGCAAACATGCAAGGAAATGCTGGAAACAACTAGGTTTCACTAATAATGATGTGATTCAAAATTATAGTTATCATTGGCTTAAGATATATTAAGTGTTATTTTCACTCTCAGAACTTGACATAAGCTATTGCAGTGGACTCTCATTAGTTGCTTATGGAGGGACGCAAAATTCTGAATGTGGTAATGAGGAAAACATGCTAAACATGTTATGCCTTCCCGGGTGAGTAAAATGTGTATTTGTGGGTTGCATAACGTTCAGGAGAACAATATTCATATTCTGTACGTTCATTTTAGTTCATTCCGTAGATAGCTGTTAGTTCATTCCGTAGATAGCTGGTGTTCATTTATTGTAACAAAGTTTCATTTACACTTATTATGCCTCCCAAGAAAATATATACGATGGCTTACTATGAATACTTCCGATGTCTGAATATATGATGAATTAACTATGACGATAATCACCAAACTGTACTTTTGGAATGCACAGTCGTAATAAGACTCCACTGCATTCATTTGATGTGTACTTCTGTTTTTTTTTCCTCAAAAAAAAGTTCTTGGTAGTGGCAAATAAAAGAGAATTCTGTAGGAATACGAGTTGTACTTGGGCCATCATATCGTTGACATTTTAAATGTTTTATTCTATTTGTTTAATTTATTCTATTCAATTTACAAAACCGTGTTTCTCCATAAGTATGGAAATTGGAGATGTGATAAACACCTTTGTGTTCTTTTTCAAATTTCTATTGTGAATCACTTAACTTCATAACCTTTAACATGCTGTAGTACTTCATTTTAGGGTTGGGGCAGGGATTTGGGATTCGATCAAACCATTGATAAAAGATTCGATCAAATCTTTGGATTAAAGATTTGAATACCAGTCATGAGGATTCTATGTACCAGTGGCGGAAAACTACGGATAATGAAGCTCTTTGACAGATAACGATGCGCAGTGGTCAAAATATTTATAATTTTTGATGTTGCAATTTAGCTGACAGTGTGGGCAAAGATTAGATTTATGTTAGAAAATAGAGGTATCCATAGCTGAGACTATTGCGATCATTAACAATTTTTTAATAGAAAAGATATAATTGTGTTTTTTTAGCATTTAAATCATAAATACCATGGTAGGAAATGTTTAAGCAGCATATTATAAACTAATTATTCTTGTCCACATATGCACAACATTCCTGACGAAAACCATACGATCAAAATCACATCAAGGTCAAGCTCGTCACATCAGCTTCTTTGGTCATGAGTGTCAACCATCCTTCAGTTTACTAACAATAAATATTTGGACTATGATGACCTATCATTGTCATTCAGTTCATTGAGATAACCCTCTGAGTTTAAATGGCCACGTCATTACTTCAGTGGGGCTGCAAGTTACTATATAATGACCTTGTATATGATAGTCCTAGGTTACATGAACCGCTTGATTTCTAAACGATCTCAGACTCGTATACTTACAAAAATATGTAAAAATAGAACATAGGTACAACTGTATGTTCCATTTAAGCTGCTTTTCATTTTAACAGGAATTATGATCGACTAGAGGACATATGACATAGAATGTAGTGAAGAATAATTTTGGAGGTGGCATTAAGTATTTAATACGTTTAAACATTTAACACACTCATAGTTGCAAGTTTTACGGCTTTTATGGTGAATTGTGTCTTATTCCGGGCTTCATGATAGCAGAATACACGGGGTGCATTCCATCAATGCAGTGACGGCTGCAATGTAAAGAACAAAAGATGAACGAATACAGAGTAACTACTCAAAAGTAATGATTACCTGATGAGGGAAAACCGATTAGCAATAAGTACCAATAAAGCCTAGAATTCTCTATAAATCACTACTTCTCGCATCCGCGGGGCATAATTCTCTCCGAAAGAACTACCTATCGATAGTTTTCTTAACTATCAATACTTCCCCGCCACTGCCCCGCTGCATCTGCTAACTACGCACTTTGCGCCGTACCAAAGAATGCTTCCGCCTCCTGCGTTTCTATTATGAGAGAATCTAATTCAACCTAAACATTTTTCACCTATCATCAGATATTGGCAATGTGGTCATTGATAGAGAATATTAAATGAAAACAATATGATTAAAAGATTTATTCGAATACGTGATTCGTTTTGCCAATATTCGAAATAAATGTTGAAGTTAGAGTGTTAAAGTCAAGTCGAATTTATTAGTTCGTGGTTTGACTCAGAGATGGCGCTGCGACGCCGTTGGTTTTTTTCTGTAGTTATGTATGTAACTATGAAGTCAACAAAGTGGACCTAAAAAACATTATCGACAGATAAAAAGATAGGTCATGATTAGGGATGTGCGAGTACTCGAAAATTCAAGTCGAGTCGAGTAGTTGGTACTTGACTCGAGCACTCGAGTATTTTTACGAAAGTCGAGTTGAGTCGAGTAGTTTTTGTCGACGGAGCCGCCAAGGCCAATAGGTTCAGAAATCTGCCGACAGGAAGCACTATCATCAAAATCGAGTAAATCTCTGGTTACACGGTAGATAACATGTACGAACATGTACTTACGTACGTTCATTTACATTTGCGTGAATGGTTTCATGTACGTTTACGTGAACGGATTTATGTACGTTTGCGTGAACGGATGGATGAATCGGTGGTTACACGGTCCATGAAACCGCATATGTACCGTATTCCTCAGAATGTAGCCCCCCCCCCTTTTGGCCAAAATATTCGTGGAAAAAGTCTGGGGTGGGGACGATATTCGAGCTCGAAGCACCTAATGTCCGTTGTAAAATTCCATCCCCTGAGTTTGAAGGCTTAGATCACAAAAATGAGTAGTTCAATTTTAAAATAAAGTATATCGAACTAAATCTTGTTTATTCATACGTTTAATAATGTCAAAAATATATTTTTAGCTTGTTATATTAATTAATTTTTCGACTGAGACAGATAAAAACACCGGATATTATTTAAGTTCCAGGAAGCAAGTTTGACACCCACTTGAAGATACACATGAAAAGCCACTTCTCTTTTCTTCGCATAAGATATGGAACATATATTTATCTTAGACTAAACAAAGTTTAAAATAGATTACTCAGTTACTAATTACGTAACGAATAATATTTAAAAATGCGCTATCTAAGCATGCGGAAGTCGGAATATTAGTTCGTTTTGATGGTATTCTTCGTGTTTGAAAACTAAGAACGTGTAAAATGACTTAACAAATTGGGAGGATTAGATATGCTTTCAACGTGTATATATTTATTTCGGAAAGCGAGCTCCACGTGACAGGACTTTTGGCCTGGAGAGATAAGCTGCTGGAGGTTGTCAAGTTGTAAGCTACCGTAGCTACCGCACCAAACACCACGCGAGAAAATTTCTCTAGTTATCACAGGAAAAATATCCTTGCCTATGCTTGAATAAAAGTTTATAAGTTGCAGTATTCACCAAAATAAAATCAGCGATAAGAGAGATAGCTTTTGTCCCCACATTTCTCGGCTTCTCGACGAAAGAAACAAATTACATTTTAAATTATCTTCAACTCCGTCTCCAAGGGGATCGGGTTGGTGTGGTGGCTAGAGTACTGGCCTCCCATCCCGAGGGCCCGGGTTCGATTCCCGGCAGTGGCGGATTTTTCAGTGGAAAACCGGTCCCCACTTGAGTGCCTAGTGGAGGGCATTTCAAGTACAGTACTCCGTCCGTCGGATGGGACGTTAAGCCGTGGTCCCCTTGGCGCCTTTCGTTAAGAGTAGGCTAATGCCGACGCCGGGTTTCTATCCACCCTTCCTCCGTTCCTTAAAAACTCCTACCATTACCCAATTACCCGCCTATCCTAAATGGCGCAAATGACCTCAGCTGTCGGTCGCCTCCCCTAAATAACCAACCAATCCGTCTCCAAAATCTTTACGCAAGGAGGCATAATGACGGTATGCTTCCAAAGATACCGTCAGTTTTTAAAATGACACTGACTTGCATTCTTAAAGACGATACTTTTATCTGCTATTGTCGAGTCCTCATGACTCATTCACAGCGATAGGCGATCTGCTTGAAGCAGATGATTCTACGCGCATGCTACCTTTCCAGGCTCTGGACATTTGAGCGTGCTTTTATAGCTGAAAATAAATATATATCGATATCAAATAATCAACGAATTCTACTGAGATTTCATAAGTGGATTCATATTAATGACTCGAGAGCAAGAGAAAGGTCCATACGGTGATTTCCGGAACGGAAAGCTTGCGGGACGGAAAATAATGCAGTCTGACAAATTCATCAATAACAAAAATATTGATGAACGTAATAGTATGAAACTTCGTATAACTATTAACAAAGCCCTTAGCTACAATATGTGAAAAGGAAGTTTGATATCTCGATCTATGTTGTTCTTACGATGCCCGAATTCGATGGATCCATCGGGTATCAAAAAAAGAATTAGCTAAAAATCCATTCTTAAACACATACTTCAATAAAAAAAGTTGTAAAAATATTTTAATACTACCAGTAAACGTAGAAATAAACAAGCTTTAATTTGATATACTTTATTTTAGAATCGCTTTAGCCATGTTGGAGATATTGGTCTTCAAACTCACGGGTGAAGGAAATTTTGTAACGATGGTAGGCATCCTATTATAAGGGCATTACGGATGATATAGGTATCGTATAAAACTTATAAGTTTTACTATTCCATTTTTTTATTTCCTATTTAGGATTATTAATTACAAGTTTCTAGTCATATCTTAAGGTAGGTAATTATAAATATCTATAGATAATTATCTATAATAAATTTTTGTTCAAATATATTTCCTTAGAATTCGAAAACTTTAATCCACAGGACTCTATACAAAATTCATGTACCTGCTCACATTCATCCGTGAATGAAAATTCATTGTTCAAACATTATTAACTTGCATTAATGGATATTGGAAATAACCCGTGCTGATATTGGGTGTTCATGCATCGTGCAAATGGGGGTGATTGACACAGATCATTTTTATGATTCTAAGTTCTATCATGTTTAGGCAGAAATCACCAATTTTGAAGAGATGGTGCCATTAATTGGAAGAGGAAGAAAAGTTATGTTAAAAAACTAACTATGTAATTAACGGCCAATCATAAATTTGAGGCACGAGCTTATCAAATATTTACTGCACAAATAAGGCATATTGTATGAAATTCACTGTATTGTTGGACTAACCCCGGCATACACGACATCACTGAGAAAGCGTTTAGCTCTGAAAAGAAATACATAGGAATGCGAAATACAAGGAATGCTCTTCTAATTAGGCTTATATATTCCTTAAGAAAAAATATTTTGCTTCCTGGCTTACTTTCATGTTAATAGGGCATGTCACTTATATAGGCCTCATATTATGACTAAGTACACTCTAGGTACCGTACTGCAAGCTAATTTACACATTTTTGAGTAATCCTAGGAATGAAGGTAATTTTCTTATTAAAATAATCACTTGGTAAGATTCCACAAATTTTATTTTTCCCCGACCTAGGTTTCGATTGGTTTGACAATCATTATCAAGCCTTTATTATTATTATTAAGCCAATTATTGACCTTGATAATGATTGTCAAACCAATCGAAACCTAGGTCGGGGAAAAATAAAATTTGTGGAATCTTACCAAGTGATTATTTTAATAACTATGCGGTTCCACCAAGTGAAGCCTGAGGATTTCCTCTTTATTCGTAATTTTCTTATTTCGAGAGCTACCGGGAAATTTCCTTTATGTCTTTTGGCCTGCGCTACATGCCATATTAATTTGACTGTTTATAACTATGCATTAGGTAGGTAGACCTGCCATTTGATAGTCAGATTGCTGGCTAACTTTTATTGCGATGACTCAAGTAAGAACTGGGTCTATTCACTCATGCACAATAATGTACAAACTCGACTCGATACTCGCGAGTACTTAACAACTCGACTCGATACTCAACTCCAGGTCAAAAAGTGCTACTCGCACATCCCTAGTCATGATATGTTTAAAATAAGTTACGGGTTAATAAAAAGGTTTTCAATAATAAACTTTCCATAGTCAAATGGGAAGCATTTTATTTAGCAGTCAGGTGAACAATATATATTGAAGGTAACTGCAATTGAGATTTAAGTTGAACGAATCTTGGGAACTCTTTCTGTGAATGACGAGGTTAAAAATTGAAATCTGCTCTTCTCTGGCGAAAATACTTCACCTAATACCATAACACCGTAATTAATGATAAGATAAGAATAAAAGATAATACTTCGTAATAATCTTTTAACTTGTGTAAAAAAAATATGGGTTTCATGGGCACACCATAGGTAGATGCCAAAAAATTATTTGAGTTTTAATTTAAATCGGTTTAATATGGAAACTGTGTCAGGCTTAAGTTTGTGCAATTTATCTATCAGTGAAGGAATAAGATATCACGTGGTAAATTCCACTACTTCTTTGTTTTGGCATAACCTAGGTTTCAATACATCATTTTCTCCATGCCTGTTAGATGCATTTAATACAATCTTATTACTAGACTTGTACCGATACCACTTTTTCCGATACCAAACAGATACCTCGATACCAGTGGCCAATGCCGATAGTATTATTTGCCAATACCTTACTTATTTTTCTAAAAAAATTTGAAAGTACTTTCCTTCTCATGAAGTCAACTCGGTAATCAAAAGTGTTTTCAAAGAGCACCTAATTACTGAAAGAAATGACATTGTGAATACTATTTTATTTTGCTACTGTTACAACTATCACTGGAATTGGACTTTATACAATAAGCCCTTTTGATTTTTAAATACTGAAAATGCTTTATAAGAAATAAGAGCTGCTGAACATACTCAGCAGTTCATATTTGAATGCATTGCTCATTGACATATTATTGACACGGCTGCTGAATATGCTCAGCAGTTAAGAGGGTTCTTCTATCTGGACCATAGCACTAGTTTCTGAAAACATTTGCTCAGGAAACTCTAAACCTTCAGTTATACCCTAATACAGTGGACTCAAATTAGCATGTTTTTGAAGGGACCCAAAATCCTGAACATGGTAACAAGAAAAACTTGCTGAACAGGTTAGGGCTTCTCTGGTTATGTTGAAGATGTATGAGCAGGTTGCATAACTTCCAGGGGACCATTACGCGTTTCGTCAAGTTGCTGGCGTTAATTTACTGTAACAAAGTTTCATTTTCAATTATTTCACCTCCCAAAAGATACGTAGGATACCTTACGTTGATGTTCACTCAATAATTAATGATGACTACATAATCAAATAGCACGTTTTGTGTATACTGTTCACACAAAACAGTACATATAGACTTGACTTTGAGGCTTGATATCCCAAAAAAAAGAAGCGAAATTCATAGAGAGCATATCAGCGTGTAGATAATTTAGCCTTTCATTTAATGCAGGTACGAGACTTATTTTAATAATTACTTTTGAGGCATGTTTTTGCAGTGACGATGAAAAATGGCACATTTCTTAGAGTCGCAGAGGCCAGCGTCACTTTGAGGATTGTCATAACAATATGAAAAGCACAAATGAAAGCAAATTTTGATAGAATATGAATCATACTTTTACCATGACATCTGATAAGTTTCAAATATTTACTTATATTCGTTTAAGTTTTTCTAGTCAATTTACAAAACCAGGTTCACTCCGTATGGAACATTGGAGGCACGCGACAAACCACTTCATCATGATTTTAAAATTTATAATGCGAATCCGTTAACGTCATAACACTTGACCATGCCACAATATTTGAATTTTATATTTTTGAAAAACAAGCTTGGAATGTGGGCCGAAACGCCGAACAATGTGTGCGTTGAGCAGAATGAACTTGAGTTGATGGCTTAAATTTTTGCCACTATTTCAGCAATCTTACTTCTTATGTGGATTTTCGTCTACTTTCTGGAGGAGGTTGAGCTTTTTGCCTCAGGCTTTCCCACAGCCAACTCTAAGCACTTGTCTCTCTTTTACTGTCTAGAAGTTCGCAGCTAAGTAAATAAATATGCGACGTTGACATGTATGACGTACAACAAATAAAACACGATGTTAAGTCAGTTGAAGAAGGCGGGATTTCAAAATTATATTTTTAGATGATTTTCCCCAGATGAATACTTTCGAGTAAAAGTATTAAAAAAAAACAAATACTCGAAAGTATCGAAGTATCGGGAAAATGGTTGATACCCGATACTCGGTATCGGGCCAAGTCCACTTATTACCTAGCCCAATTTATTCCAAGTTATGTTTAAAAAGTATGTTTTTTTTATCATCGAGAATTTTAATTGTACTTTTTCTAAGGAGTGAGAGAAAATTCTGAGGTGAACATGTTTATTTTAAATTATCTATTTAAATTAAGTGTTTGTGAAAACTGACAACCTTTCTCTGTTTTGTTCAATGACTGTAGTGAAAAGCTCATGGAAATGGCATTATTTAACCGTACTTACTGCCGTATGCTGAGTATCTCTTAAAGTTTTTCTTGCATTAAAATGAGTTTGAGTCATTTTTCATCTGTAGTGTATCACATTTTAAAGAGAATATTTGTTTTTTGGTTCATCAGGTCTGCATATTTGCCTGCCCTAAAAATGTGTAAGTTATTGTTGACTGTGGCTGGTTGCATGAGGGCATGTTTGGCAGATTCCCCCACTTCCCAAATGCGGCAGGAATTACAGAGAGGGTGCTCATCTACAGCCTCCCCACTGCCTTACTCTCAAGTGTCAGTGCTCTGTAAAGCCCTGGAAAACATCCCCAGTGCAAGCACAGAGCATATGTTGCGTGCTGTCGCCTCCAAGTTAGCCCATGCTCTTTCAGAAGAGGTAAGTTCTTGTGATAAAAGTATATGGGTGTACTTAATATGCTAGTGGGTAGCTTGTAAATTCTCAGCTAAAAGGAAAAGCTGTGTTTTGGATCAGTCACCCATGGTGTTCTTCTTTTTGCTCCTTTTAAATGAATATGGCAATTTTAGACATGTGAGAATCATGAGACATCAAAATAAGAGAATCCATCCTTATTTATTGAAATTAATGATTTTTAATTCAATTCTTACTTAGTATATCATTCATGAAAGTATGAAGAGTGATTCCATATGGATTGCTAATCCGTGGTGTAGGAATTTGATTTTGCTTTTCTTTATTTCTTCGTTAGTTTGCCATATGCACTTTTTGTGGGGAAGCTAAAGATAAAGAGGTAATCTTATATTTGAGGAATGTCTAAAAAATAATTATGTAGATTTCTACGGACAGGAAGGGTATGCATTGGACTATCCTCTAGATGGTAGGGCGAATTGGTGAATTTCTCGAACATCTTTATTCTTCGGACCTAAAGTTTTAGGTAAGTTTCATTATATCTCCTGCCGAAAGATATCACATTGCCTTGATGTTCTGCTATTAGTTATATACATGGATTCTGTAGCCACACTTGTAAGTAGTGCCCGACATTATATTCCCATGAGATAGTCAACTGTTGCTTATGCTTTTGGTTGCATTTATTATATTACTCGATTTGTATTTGAATAGCTAAATATGGCGTGCGTCATTAGTTTTTCAGCGTAAACAAAAATGAAAATGTAGGCAAGTGAGTGGTATTAGCCGTAAGTGTAAGGATTTCCATAAACAAAGTGGCCAAAAGTATTTATTTGGTGGTGAGAAAGAAGTCTTCGCTCTGATACCAGTGACAATGACGAAGGAAATGATAAGTTTTGAGTGAGCGAAAGGTGTAATAGCAGTTACTGTACGTTTTCATGCCGCTGTAAAGAAAGGCAATGTCTTTCATTCCAGTATTTTATTCCTGTATCTCCTAAAAGTAACAGTGAAGACAATAAGTGATACGTAAGGGGAGATGTTTAGTAGAAATAGGAAAAGCGGGCATTGAAATATAAACATATAGATGATATTTGGAAGTGATTGTAGATGTTTTCTAGATATACGTAGAAGATAATGTAGATATTTTGTGGGCGTTTAGTTAATATTTTGTGCTTAATGGGTCCATTGGAAGTGCTTTTAGTTACAAAAGCATGAAGTTAAATCAGCTGAATTACAAATTGGTTAGGCGCTTTTATTTGTTTGTTGACATCAGGAGTATGAGAAATTTACTTACATAAACGTTCTCAGAGATTATCGAGATAATAATTTTAACGGAGATAATAATTTTAACGATAACTGCGGTAATGGGAAATTTTACTTTCATTGGTGTAACTGGCCCTAAGTGTATAAGGCTTTATCTCTCCTTGATCTGTTTACCGTTTTAGTCCTGGGTAAAACATGTATAGATGGGTAGTGGTATCTTGAGTATCTGACATAAGTAGTTCAGATATGCTCCAATGTATACCATTTCAACATTTGAAATGTTGTCTGTCATGTAATTTACGTGACTACTTAATGCAACATATGGAATTGATTATAAAAATTAGGAATTGACATGGAAAAAATTGAATTTTTGCCTAGAACACCTTGAAAAGTCATGCAATTGAAACACTTGACTTTTAATTTTTTATTTGCCATTCATTCTTGAGTTAATGTTTATAATTCAAGATGTTGGGTGGTTGTAGAGGTGTCTTGTGATTCTGTGTCTCAGCCTACGTGGAAAACTCAGTATTATTATTGATGGTCATCAATCAATGGTGATTGGTTTGATGAAGCTTCCCACTCAAATTTGCATTCTTCTAATCTCTTTGTATTAAAACAAATCTGTCTCAGACCCTTAGCATCTGTTTCCAGCATTCTTAACCTAAAGCCCAGAGGTAGAATTCTTGAAATGGAATAAAGAGCAAAGAGAAAAATAAATAAATTTAGAGACCTTTTTATTTTAATGGGAAATTAAAGGGATCTACTTTAAGTTGATCTCATTTAAACTCTGACATCTTAATAACTAGGATACAGCTGAGAATTTTTATTTTACTCTGCTTTCATTGGCCTATGACAAAATTAGTTTTTTACCATTGTGATTGAGGTAGTGAATGTGGTTAATGTTATTTTTAAAATCGGAGTAGGTTCTAACTTGTTTTAAAAATTGTGGCAAATTTTTCTCATTGGTCAATGTATGAAATTTTTACGAATTTCTTGCCGAGAAAAATATGAAGGTTACATATAATCTTCTTCCATAATTTTTAATTAAGACATTTTCTTAAAAGTTATGTCATTTCATTGCCTATTTGCATGCCATTCTAGAGAAGATTTTTTACACATTCTTTTACACTGACCGTAACTTAGAGCTTTTTCAGTGAATGAATCTAGTAGATGCCTAGGGAGGTCCATAAGGAAAACTAAACAATTTCATTGGTACCATTTTAGATGACTCAGCAGCAGAGCCAGTCACTGGCTGTAAATGGTGAAGTTTTGTCCTCTTCGTCAGCCTCACCTCCCTCTCCTTCTTCGTCTCCTGTCCTGTCACCTTCTAACCATTCCCAGGCTGCTAACTCACGGCCTTCTACCTCCGGACTCAAAAAGTGCTCTTCCGCTCCAATCCAGACCCAGCTAGGTGTAGTGAACCACCAACATGATGCGAAGGTGATAATTTGGCTCTTCTGTTTCTTTGTTTTTGCGTAACACTTGTTTAAGGGTGATGTTAGAATGTGTATCGGTTGAAATGGTGCATTAGTTAATTGCTGGACAAAAATTTCATTTTCAAATGCTTAAACGCATGTTAAATGTGCATTCTTTTCACTTTGGAAATTAAGTAGATGATTCTATACTTGTTAGTTTTATGAGCTAAGAGTAATTGTAGTGTCATTTCATTTATTCCTCATAGTTCCTGCATTTTTGTCTATTGATATTTCCTTTGCTGAAGTATTTTAAGTCAAATGATATTCAAAGTGAACCATATCAAGTGACTTAACTTCTTTCTAATACTGTATTTTTACTTTAATGACATTTAAAAGTATTAGAACTAACTGTATAAAATTACTTGTGATGCTGTTATGTATCTTTTAAAGTTTTATTATCCATCCATTCATGAAATGTAGGAGCAATTATTAAAGCTCTGATTGTATTTAACTCTCGTACATTTCCAGCTTGACACAGGGAATGTTGGTGCTATACTAGCAATTTAGGTAGCTTGTGTGTATTTCCATTCATATCATGTTATACCTCTTCTTTGTCTTGCTCATGCCCTTTCTAAAGTCTTGAAATAAGGTTGACCTTGAAAGGAATGCTAAACTTTGTAGTTAGTTGTAAGGACTTCAGAATAAAGAGATATTTTTTGTCCTATCCTCCTTTCTGAGGTGTTCATTACTGTACATCATATTCTTAAAACAAACAATTTCCTTGTCTTCCATTTCTGAGGTGTTCATTACTGAACATCATATTCTTAAAACGAACAACTTCCTTGTCTTTCATACATTAGCATACAAACCACGGTAAATATTTTTGTTTACGTTGTGTGATATACATGATTGACGAAATAAAGCATGGCACCAATTTTTTAGGGTTCCCATGCTCAACATCTCCGATTTTCATAATTTTTTCGTACTAGCTAGATTTAACCTTAGTTATGAAAAATCCAACATATTTAGCCAAAATGTCAATACTTTCTAAGATAGGAGTATTTCTATAAACCAAGGCACAGAGGAAAAATCTATCCTCAGGTCAAATCATACTCATCAATCAATTCTGTACCTCTGTAAAAACTAAAGTAAGTCAGATAAGCTGGTAAAATTTTTACATGTCATAGAAATACAACTGTAGTCTTCAAAAAAGCTATTACAAAGATTCTCACTTGTAAACGGTTTTTGCTATAATTATTCAAACGTGGCAGTTTTGACAGATTTCCTCCAAAAAATGACATTTTAAAACACATGAGCAAATCACATTTAACATGGTAAAACTATTAAAATTAGAGTAAGCATAGTAAATATAAGCAACCTTAAATGTTATAGCATTAGGGCCAATGTTGAGTTTGTGATAAATTTACTGAAAACTACCATTCTGCTAATTTTTTTTTGTTGCAAAATACCACTTTTTCAACTTTAATAACAAAAAAGGGACACCAAGTAGGCGACTGAGTTTAAAAAAATAATATGCACTAACATACCTCTTTGAGAAAATCTAAATTTGAAGTTGCTCCCATGATTGATAGTGTCTCCATAATTTATTCTGATGATGCATGCAAAACCGTAAGCCACCACACCTTTGTTTCAGGGCTTCCACTTAAGGGTGCGTTGGATTTGAGTATTAAGTTTCTTCTAAATATAATTCTTTTAACTGTCCATCCAATCTTTTAACCAATCTGATACTAACCCAAGGTTCAATGAGTCTAAGAGGCTGACATATAAGCAATTATAGCAGAATTTGTCATTGCAAGTGGATAAAAATAAGATAAAGTTTTGGACAAAGCATACCTTTATCCATTAAGTCTGATGGTAGCCATTCCGGGCCCTCTTGGCCCTCTGCTTTAATTATGCTTTTAGGTGAGGTATACTGTTTCCCTGTGATGGTCTTTGGTACTGGTACTGGCATCAACTTGTCAGTTAAGGGTATCCATCGCTCATCATAATGTTTTGACCGCATGCATTACTTTACCATTCCATCAGGTGTCACGAAGTTCAGTTGAATTTATCTTTTTTTCAAGTGTTTGGACAATACACCTAATGTACTATCTGCTTTCTATCACAGTAGCAGCATCAGTTCCAAATTTTGGTATACATAATATTCTTGGTGCATGAATTTGTTTTGCCGTTATTTATATTAACTTTTTTGTAACTCTGAACTATGGTAGGGTTGATTAATATGTAACTCATTTTCACTGATTGCAAGGAAGCAGTGATGACTTCTTGTTCCCTTAGTTTTATTATTTGTGAAATGCTTATTCATTTATGTTTTAAAAATCTCTAGAATTACTGGAAACATAAAAATGACATAATGCTGACAGTATTTTTATCAGCCCACTCATATAAATCACATGCTGACAAAATATGTTGTGCGCTGGGCCTTTGTTTACAAGCTGTTTTAGCTATTTTATTGTTTCACAGTTCCCCCGATTCCATCACATTTATGCCCAAAGTTATACTGTCAAGCCCATTTATAACGAAGTTGAAGGGGCCGAATATTTACTTCGTAATAACCAAACTTCATTATATGTGGACCAGTTTTTCAGAGCCTCTCTTTGATGGAGAATAACCTTCACTTCGTTATAACCGGAACTTCATTATAAGCAAGTTTGATATAAGTGGGCTTGACTGTATATTTTTATGACAACTTTTAGAATTTTCAACACATGGTAAATTCATGACACAAAATTAATAAAAGTACTCAAAATTTTGGTTACATTTTCCATTTAGATTGTTGGTTTTGGTAACTATTTGCTAATTGTTTTTGAAAGGAAGAGGTTTATTTTTACTATTTTTGCATGTACTAGGTGATCCTATCCCTGCTAGCATAATATTATATGCATGAACATTTTGCCCTTGACCTTCATTGAGCTTTGTAATTTAGGTTGGGGAAAATGACCAGCAGCAGGACAGCAAGTGGCAGTGCCTCGTCGATGGAAGACTTCCCGACCTGGATATGATTCATGCCATAATAAAGATGGCGTGGGCTGCATCTAGGGGAAGTTTACACCTTTTGAGTAGCAGTGAGGGGGATCAGGAGGAAGACCTCCTGCAGAGGCTGCATGGGATGTATCTTAGGGATACAACTTCCAAGCCTATTTCCTTCACCACTCTACCTCCGGATGGCCCCAACCATAGGCAGCCTGATGGAGAGGATGTTCTAGGTGAGCCTCCAAATGCCTCTGTCAGTTCAGTTTCCTTCGTCAAAGAAAACAGAATTCATTAATTTCGATTCATGCCCCACCATATGTGTATTGAATTTACTCAAAGAATTTGGATTGAGAATTCCTAGTTTATTACTAGAGAATTAAATATTAATTTTATGTTTATTTGAAATAGCTCAAAAATTGCGGGATGCACTGCCTTGTTGCTGATGCAACAGGTGCATAGTTAACGTAGTGAGACAGGAAATATTAGTCTCCGGAAATTTCCATTGTATTTCAGAGCTCCTTAGCTCTAGTGAATATGTATTAATAATAGCGTATGAAAACTATCAAAGTTCAAAAAGTCTCCTCCGCTAAACATGGTATTAATAGTTGTTTTATAAGCTCCAGGACATCCTGCTCATGGAGTCCTCTGCTACTGCGAAGCATGGTAATGTATACATAAAAACAGTAATGAGTACTGTTTTTAAATGAATCATTGGAATAAATAATTTTAAATAAATAGATTCAAATTTATCATAATGAATTATGTGAATAAATACATATCCGATACTACTTAATAAGTTTGAACCGAGTGCATGTCTGCTTGGAAACATCCGAGCACCACCTGGTGACAGGTAGAGGAAAGAGTGTCACGTCACATGTATGATTTACTGGCATGCAATAGTTTGTCGTTGTATTTTCGCGCCATCGAATTTTTTCACTTTCAATTAAGGAGGAAAAATACTTGGGCTGTGTCCAAATTCGCCAATTAGCTGCCTTAATGCTCCATTCGTATGGAGAAAGCCATCTTATAGGGTGTCCGAATTCGTAGGCCTCAGTTTAATCTCCGAATTTAGTCATGTAATGTTGCCATCAGCAAAGTGAACATGAAGTGTATCCTTTTATGACGCCATCTTTAAAAACCATACCATAATTCTTAGTGCCTTTGGGTGTTAGAAGAATGGTTGTTGTGGTAACAAAATTTAAACAATTACTTGCACAATGTTTATTGCTCATATTGAGCTGACGAAATACATCATGTGTGAGTTTGATATTATTTCCTTTTTTCCCATCAGAAAGATTGGAATTCAAATGTTAAAAATGACAGATATATATTAAATAGGCAATCCTAGTGAATAATGGAAAATAATTCATGCATATATCTTGCTAAGGTATTCAACTCGGAGTGGTAAATGTTAAATGAACAGAAATATTTCTATAAATCGGTGAGATAAATTACTTTTCTGTTTTTTTAAACAATAATTGTGAGGCATGTGGTTTGAAGTTGCTGATATGAGTTTTTGAAATTCATACAGTAGCTTCCTCTTCTGCTTGTACATTGTGTTATAATGGGCAGCTGATATTTAATAAATAAATACCGGCAGCCCTGATTTTATCACCCAACCGGGTATTTCCGACATCTGTTCCTGGCATTTTATTATCTGCACTAACAATTTGCACAACATTGTACTTGGACATAACCATGGATTCGCTTGTAAATTTAAGCACTTCAAAACAAAGTTTGTGTAAATATAATGGGAAAAGCAAAATCACTTAATAGAATAAGCGAAAGTTGATTGCTGTCTGCAATATCTGGAAATGTAGGCTTTGTAATGCTAGACGTAGGTGAAAATAGCGAAAGTCTTACCGCTACAGCAAGTATTTGATCAAATAATAATATATTAACTATCTTTGTTCTTGCTCGAGCTTAAGCTAGAAGTGTGGTATTTGCTGAGAAAATAGTTTTTAATTCGAAACAGAATATCTCCGGTGAGCATCCTTTTAACTCCATAAGTTAGTATTAGAGCAAAAGTTCTTCAAAAATGAACACTAGTGAAATACCTCAATTCAGGTTATTGCTACTCATTTTTTTAAAAGTACCATTGTTACACTGTAGGTTCCGACACTAGCTTTTGTCCGAATTCATGCTCCCTTTAGTCATCGGGGAATTAAGGCACCTTCGATGCCTAATGGAACATGGCTAATTCCTAATGGCTAATGAGTTCAGACATGGCCTTAATGTCATTTTAAAATCTAACTGCTTAAATTATGCACTCCAGAGGTTATAAACTTTTGGTCATGACAATAAAAAAATAATAGGAAACTCATCTATTGCTGGAATGGATCTAAGATTTAAATCACATTGCTTCTGGTAAGTCATAAAGCAGATTGGATTGCCAAGGTGTGCTAGAGTGCTGGTTTCCCATCCCTAGTGCTCAGGTGAAAATTCTGTAGGTGGTGGTTTTTCATTTTTATACTGGTCTATACTTGAATGCTATGTAGAGTTTCTTTGGTTTGAGCATTCCTTACTGTAAACAGTGCTAATCTTGCTCTTTGGCATCTTTAGTTAAAAGCAGACTATCGGCGATACAGGGCTTAGCCTCCACTCTTCTTCCAAATCCTGAAAAGTCCTACCTCGAATCCACCCTTAGCCTCTGTGATACAAATAATCTTAGGTGCATCAAAAATGAAATAGCCTATATAGAGTTTTATTATCAGTACTCTCAAACTACTGGTATTTCACATGAATACCACCATGTAGTATTAAATTCCTGTAAATTATAATTCAACCTTGAAGTTTTCTTTCTCATCTGGGGCTTTGTATGTAGTAGTTAATTAATTTATATTCATAATTCTGTTTATACATGCCCCATTTTTATAGTACTTACGATTTTTGCATACATGTGTTGATGCTTATGTTATGCTTGTTCCAAGGTGGCATTGGACTGCTACTTAAAGTATGCTACTTTGAGAGTCACTCATTATGTGAAAGTTAAATAGTATGTTGTATGCTTAATTTATTGTATTTTTCATTACAGTCTGCAAAGAAGCTCTTGAGGTGCTCACCATTGCTTTGGTACTCAATCCAAAGACATTAGAAGCATTAACTAAGGAGAAATTATGGCATTCATTTATTATTGACCTACTTCTACTTTGTAAAAATAGGTAAGACCTAAATTAATCAAAAAATAGTTGTATAATTGATTGGAGTTTAATATATATTTTCCCTTTCTTACTAATGTGTTTCCACACTATTTATGTGAGGAGTTGATTCACCATGCTTGTGTGAATATCCATAAGAGTTTACACAGTTTTAAATTTTATAGGTACAGCCAATGCTCCATAATGTGGCCAATATATATGCAGTAAAACCCCTTATTTACGCTTTTCTAGGGACCTCTAGAAAAAAGTGTAAATAGTGGGAAAAGGACAATTTTCTAATTCACATGCATACTTTAACAATATAAAGCAATATATATGCATAAGAAACACCAGTAAACTGAATTAGAGCTGTATTATTAATTATTTCTTAAAGTATAGAGCTGTCCTGATTTATTTTTGTACGATATATTTCTAATAATGTTTGAACCAACCATTGGACATTGTCAAATCCATCATTCTAAAACGTATACATGGTGCAATGCATTTTCTGTTATGACACAGCCTTTCACGGCGATATTTGATGATCTAGAACTTAAAAACCATTTTTTAAGTTGGTATTCCTTCATACGATGATTTCTTGACATTTTATTTTTTTCTTGATTGATGCCTTCACTAGCTAGCATGTTTCTGAATCCAATCGCGATATTTCATAATTGCATCCATTGTAGAGACGGGTTATGCTAGATGTTTCGCTATATCAGTGCCAGGTGCAACATGAGAATCCACAGTTTTTATTTATGCCCAAATTGAAAATATTCTTTGCTGCGAAGGTTTAGATTACTTACTTAGGGCCTGCTTCACCAACGACAGTAAAATTTCCCATTATTGCAGTTTACATTATCTCCATTAAATTATTATCTTGATAATCTCTGGTTTGCATTCCACCACTTATTACTATTTCTCTGAGAATATTTAGGTTAGTAAATTACTTATACTCATGACGTCAACAAACAAATAAAAGCACGTAACCGATTTGTAATTCAGCTGATTCAACTTCGTGCTTATTGTAACTAAAGGCATTTCCAATGGACCCATGAAGGACAAAATATTAACTAAATGTCCACAAAACATCTATCTTCTACGTATATCTATAAAGCATCTATAATCACTTTCAAAAATCATCTATATGTTTATAAGATATTTCAATGCCTGCTTTTCCTAATTCTACTAAACATCTCCCCTAAGATATCACTTATTGTCTTCACTGTAACATTTAGGAGTTACAGAAATAAAATATTGGAATGAACTTTAATTACATTGCCTTTATTTACAGTGTTTTGAAAACGAACTAACTGCTATTATAGGTACCTTTCGATCACTTTAAACTTATCATTTCCTTCGTCGTTGTCATTGGTTTTAAGGCTGTTTTACGTGGTGAATGATCATGCGAATGAATTCATTTGCGAATGAATTTAAGTGATGTCCTGAAATTGCTTCCGCTTAGGGCGTTTTACACGGCGAATGATCATTCGATTTAATTCCTTGAATGTTATGTGCAGAAAGGATGCACAATGGTACGTATATATCGATAGTACATATCGATTCATGGCAGATTTCCGACCAACGCAGTTACATCGATGGTTGGAATGGTTTGTTCACGTCTTTTGCCTTGTTCAGAAGTGATATGTGATAGATGAAGTAAAGTATGGTGTAGTGATGGGTCGATACCATTTTTTCTCGATACTTGATACAGAGTATGATACCAGTAGGTACTCACAATACTACTTGATACCAGACGTTATGAATCAATTTAAAACCTAAAGCCAGCTATGTCCAAACATCAGCGATTTACAGCCTTCAGTACGCTCTGCACGCTCCCATTTTACCGTATTCACCCGATTATAAGACGACCCTGAATATAAGACGACCCCTCATTTTGAGGTCCCAATTGAAAATAAAATGACAAATCACCTATAATTATGCTATTTGTCTTATATATCAGTCCTCAACTTTACTTGCATTAATTTTGTAAAATAAAACATACAATATCTTTTCAAATTCAAACAGAAAACATAACTTAACCAGAAAACACATAACTTAAACAAACTTTGTCCTGAGCAACAGAATTTTAGATCCTTATACATTTTTGCCTTTTAGCATACCACAGGATAACTTTTGTAACAGAACTGTTTCGGCTTAAAAACATCCAATTTAAGAGAAAAATAAGGAAAAGCATTTACAAAGCATTCAAACTTTTAGAAAATTAAAAATATACTGCTCTTATAGACAGAAGTATATAACTTACAACTTAATTCTGAGTAACAAAAAAATCAAATACTTTCCTTCTTCATAATTGCCTTCTAGCATGAAATATCACAGAATAACTTTTGTAATAGAACCATTCAGGCTTAAAAACGCATAGATGTTTGTTTCAGCAGTGCCCCTGGATGTCTATTCCACACCACATGTCCCTTGGGCATAGTTTTCCGTTTTAGAATCACATACGGTGCTTATTTAATACCATCTAGATGTTACTAAATAGATAGCAGCTGCTAATAATCCCAACATAACAGTTACTCGCATTTTTTCGTTACCGGTTGTTTTTTAAGGACGGATTTGGCTCCTTTCTCAGTCACGGTGTAATTCAGCGGCATGTAGAAAAAAAGTGGAGTTTCGTCTGCATGTCCGATTTGGCTCAAAAGATAATTTTTTTTTAAAGTCCAATTACATATTTTTCGTAAGCGATTAGTTTTTCGCTGTAGTCTCTGGGCAATTTCTGGCGCAGTGAAGTCCTGTGCTGTAAAGAAAATTATTTCGTCGCATGAATCTGGTGCACCAACCTCTACTTGCTTTTAATTCTTGTGCTGGTAGTTTAGTCTCCTAGCAACTTTGTAAGCTTTAAGAGTGATACCTACCGTTGAAACAGGCATACCATTGTGCCTCGTAAGAACTCCACCACTTCTTCTTCGACGTAAGGGAATTGGCCTGCTTTGGAACCTCTAAATGACTTTGACGTCCTGCATTTTGTGTATTGCAGATCTCCATCTTCGTGTATTTGCCTCGGGAACTCCTCTAACTTTCTACTTGCGTCACAGTTATGTGATTTATCGGCATGTTGTACGACAAGTAGCTTAAAATTTGCGACGTAACCATGTCTAATATATTTGATTCACTTTCCCTTCGCACTTACGCCACGTATTCTACATGACCTGTCATTTTTAAGTGCTAAGTATGTAAGATAGATTTCAATCACGTATTCAAAACTTCAGATAAGTGTAAACACTGCCGAAAGGGAATTCCAGCCTTCGTTTGTTTTTTGTTTATGCCTGAAGCGCTCGTTTGAAATACATCACTGCGGCCATAGATAATCATTGGCACTGGAAAAATTATCATACCCATCGTTGTAATATAATTTTACGTTAAGTATTGTTTATTTAAGTAATTATTGCACTGGATTCTCGTGGAATGGATGCCTATTAATCAATTAGTAACACATTCGTACATTCATAGCATAGGGCTGCATAAACACACAGTTCTAAGTTGTACTCGAATCTAAGACGAGTCTAGTTATCTTTAGCGGAAAATTAGTCAAAAAAGGTCATCTTAGAATCGGGTAAATACGGTACGTTCTTCTTTTGTTAGGCCCAGTGATCAGTGGGAGGGGAGTGTGCAGACGACGAGCAAGATGAGAGTAGGAGAGGGAGTTAGGTTAGTCATGGGCGATATTGGTAATTCAATATCGTGATACGATAATTTTAGCATATCGTAAGGTGGTGATAACGATAACTCATATCGTGACTATAAATATCAGGGTACGATAAATATCACAATAAACAGCACGATAAATATCGTGACCACAGTAAATATCACGATAAAATATCATGATATCGCGTCCCGTTAAAATATCACTATATCGCGCCCCGATAAAATATCACGATATATTATCACGATAACTATCTCAATAAAAGATTGATATTGTGCTCGTTCAAATGTAGCGAAATTGCTGTGGCATAATCGCTTAAGCTGGAGCAAGTAGGTTTGAAAATTTGCTATTCTGCTATCTACTAATTCAAATTCTCAGCAGTTCTCTCACACTCTCTCTTTCAATTTCAGTGGTCTGATAGTTGACCTACTTGCGTGGACAGATAGGTGACGTACTTGCTCCAGCTTAAGCAAAGGCCAACCCAACGGCTGTCTCTTTCCAACACGGTTAACCGACTCAATATAGTAGAACCTCTTTTTTACGAACCTCTAATTTACGAAATCAAACCATTTAAAAACCATTCCGCCGGTCCCGATCTTTGTATATAGGAAAACCATGTAAAAAGACCTCTATTTTACGAAACCTCGATTTTACTGATTTACTAAGTTTTTGAAATAATTTTGTAGCACTGAACTCAGTACAATGGAATAACAATCGCTGTATACCACGACAGGAGCAGCTGAAGCCAGACAGGTCATGTTGAGAGGGCCCTCGGTCCAAGTATTTCATATGGGAAAATGTGGAAAAATCGAATGTGAGCATAGTGCTTTTTGAAGTGCTTAAACTGTAGCAAAAATCCCAGAGACTGATCATCCAAATCGCAATTCAGTCCTAATTACATGATCCAAGGAAAAAATGTTCAAAGATGCATGGCACGACACCTACTTCTCGAAAACAATGCCCCAGGTCATAAAATAATCGGTTTAGTGCTTGGTAATTTCTATGCCTTTTCTATCATTTTGTGTATTGTGAATACCTAACTCGTCATCGCAAAGGATCCACATTTTCTCTGGAATTATTTAAAATTAGCTTTAAGGTAGCCGCCGTAACTCCAATTCAAAACTTTGTTCAGCCTTTCACTTGAAAATTGCATTCCCGTAGGAAGTTCTTTGCTGCAGCTGTCGTGGAGCTTAGTTTCATTAAAAAGTACTAATTTTGCAATAATAAATTACTCATATTCAAATCTTGATGCAATTTGATTATTTAATTTTTCATTAGAAGTGTTTTATGTCGTTAGGTAAGAATTTTCGATCGCAACTTCGAGATCGTGATCGCTATCTGTAGCCCCGAGTAAATAGTTCTGGTAAATCACCGCTAGATGTCAGCACTGTAGAACGCATCGTAAAAAAGAGGAAATTTCAAATTAACTGAGTTAATTTTTAAGATTGACTTTCATCAGCTGCGAAATATTATTAAATGTATTTCAAACGATACGCTTTCTTCAAAAAAGGCATTTTCTGGTCTTTTCACTGAAATATACTAGGTCAGTTGGAACTTTGTTTTGAAATTTCCTAGTTAAAATGCATCCCTGGCTTTCCCATGTTAAAATGGCTTCTTTAAACACAAATCGACTACCACTAAATATACCCCTTTCGTTAATTAATGCATAACTGCATATGCTTAAAATACTCTGTAGGATGAATTAATTCTCTTATGAGTTATTCCCCTTATTTTGAGATTACCAACTGAACAGCTACAAGAACTTAATTCAGTTGCAGCTGACAAGTTCATACCAATATAAATTTGTAGAAAAATATTCACCTTTTTATTTAAATTCATGGCTGTTTCATAATCTTTTACTAAAGTGAGTCTCCTAGCCTTAGGAATAACGCCTATGCTATACAGCGAATCAATACAATTGAGGTATAATTTTTAAATCCTTTCAATTTGATGTAGATAGGTACACTGCACACAGAGAATTTCACATAATATCTGGTTTTTTCCCAGAATGAGCAGATGACTATTATTTGTTATAGTAATTAGTTTAATTTCAACCCTAGCATAACTATTTGACAAGTTAAGTACAGCATAGTGTTTAATTGCATTGAAAGTATACTTGCATTACTGTCAGCAGAGTTTATGTAGACGTACATTTGTCGCAGATCAAGCCTCTTATGTGCATAATGTGCCTCCACGGACATTGCTCCATGCTGTGCAAGGTGTTGCCAGAGCATGGGAGTGTCACTGCAAAAACTATTTCCTACTGTTGGAGATCAGCTGGTTTTGGTGGAACATCAGTTCCGGAGACAGAGGAGTTAGTGGAAGATAAAGATAACCTCCAATTTACAAACCCTCAGATTTACAAAGCTCAAATTTTTGGGTCCCTTCAACATCGTAAAATAGAGGTTCTACTGTATCATGATAATTCATCGGGCGTGATTACGCGATAATTGAATGAGCACGATATCACGTTCTTTTATCGTGATAAAATATCGTGATATTTTATCGGGGTGCGATATTGTGATATTTTATCGGGGTGTGATATCGTGATATTTTATTAGGGTGCGATATCGTGATATTTTATTGGGATGCGATATCATGGTATTTTATCGTGATATTTATCATTTCCCGATATCTTATAGTGCCCAGATAAAATCTCGGGGCACGATAAGACGATATTTATCGAGCAACGATATATTGTCTATTTTAAAAACTCAATATCAACTGATGGACGTACCGGTTAACATTCGAAAACTCAACAAAGCTGATATTATCGTCATGACATATTCGCAAAATTATCCAAAAACTTCCACAGTATACCTAATATTTTAATTCCGACTAGTTACGCTTTCTTTACTGCTTTCTTCGGCAACGGAAAAATAGAAGAACTGGAAGTAAAACACTGAAACTAGGGGAATTAATGTTTTATATAATGGAAAATGTCCCGTTTCTTTCATGAAATATGTTGATATTCTACCAGATCGTGCCTGAAATAACTTTTTTGCTGTTTACCTTTGTCAAATATCACGGAAACAAAAGAAAAACTTTACATACGAACGACTTTGAGAATTAGGTGGGTTTTTTCAACACCTTTGGATATAACGAGCGCTCGATTTAGCGAGTGATTTCCGAGGGATTATGAGCACTCGTTATACCGGGATCACACTGTAATTGGATGGAAATCCCGTGAAGACTTCACCATAATTGTTGCTAAAACCTTTTCGTAGTGTTTATTAACCTAGGATAAATAAAATTTCAGTTTTTGGTTCAAATTAAGTAGCCGTAATTAAATTAGGTATAAATAACGATAATTAGGCTAAAATGTCTGGACAATGTCATTAAATTCTAGAAGTAGCTCATGAAATTGCCCACACACCATGTTGCTTCTGCAGAATTATCTCGAATAATAAGCTTTCACCTGGCGAAAACCTCCGGTAAAAATATTAACCGAGATAATGCCCCAAAACCGAGTTAATAGTACTGGTGAAACAGAAAAGTCACATTAACTCGGTTAATCCAAAAATTAACCGAGTTAAAATGATTATCTTCATTGGTAACACTGGGCCTAAGGCTGTTATTAGAAGATTACTCGAGGCTTTCCGTATACATTGGTTCATTTTACTGCATGACAGTTTCGCGGGCATTCCAGATGGCATCTTCAGGCCTAGAGTATAGCAAATGTGTTGTACGAAGATATGGAAAATATATAGAACAAAGATGTAGGAAATTTGATGGGACGTGTTCTTCGGACCTGAAGATGGCATCTAGAATGCCGACGAAACTGTCTTCCAGAGGGATGAACCAACGTGGAAGAAACCCGAAAACCCTCGAGTCATCTGAAAATATTGTTATTCATATCCATTTCCCATTTCCAAGTAAATTAAAAGTTATGTTCAGGAGTAATTAAGGATAAAATAAACACGAGAATAACAAGCTATCTCGCTGGTCAGCCTGAACAAGCAGTTATCCAACGGCAAAACATTTCTCAACAAAATAATTTTATTTAATGCGGTGAAACTAGTTTCAATAAGTTTTGTTTTGTAGTAACGTGTAATAAAACTGTTGCATTAATTCAGTGTGATGGTCGTACCAATGATCCCCTGTTATCATTCGCTAGTTCAGTTAATGTGTTTTAAACATTTCAGTCTGGATAAAAATTCATTTTCATTCTTCATGATATCAACTTCGGTACAGCTTAAATATGCTCCCGCAGGTGTTCCTAAATTATAAATTGCATCCTATATGCTTTCAGTTCATGGTAGGAATCTTTTCCCAGCAAAAGGATAGCGAGTGTCTATTGTGATCGCTGAAACAATCGCGAGTGATATTTCGTCTTTTCGTCACTATTGGCGCAGTGTACTGTCCCGCTATGCTGCTAAGTTCAAATTCTTCTGTAAAATGGAGCTTATTACTGCTCTCTCTCTTGTTTTTGAAGTTTATATGCATGAAACGAGGTAAAACAGTGTTTTATATAGACTGGTACGTAAAGCTAAATGTCATAGAAGGGAATTTTGTTTTTTTACCATATCGCATTCTTACCCGCTTCTAATGGAAACAGCAGTAAAACGGAAAAGTTGTTGTTTAAATACAGGGGTCTACATTTCCTATATCTCAAACTTCGTTGGAGATATGGGAAATGAGATGGGACCCGATAAAAATGTTGTAAATTGCTGGAAAATGTAAATTCCCATTGCGTAAATACCGTATTTACTCGTGTAAGCCGCGCCCTTGTGTATCCCGCGCACCCCTATTTTCGGGAAGGCTCGTGAGGAAAAAAATTATTTGTCAGAAAATTATTTTTTTTGCTCTTGAATCTGCATCATTTTGTCATAATATGAATGCACGTTCTTTAAGAGAAATGCTGTGCCTACATTACATGTACGTCTTTCTCATTAATTGATTTAATTACGTTTTAATATCGTCACGATCGTCATCGCGTCGTGCATCGATGCATGGCCTCTTTTACTATGCATCTTTTTCTCGTAGCATCTCACAGTAATCACAGTTACATACGACACATCATCCAACTATAAAAATGGCATCTTTTCAAAATAACATCTAACTGGAATAATTGCAGAAATACGTACAATTTCAACCCGTGATTACTTTATTATTTTGGAAATCGCAGAAATCCGTTGGCATATCAACAAATAAAAGCAGAACGCCATCCGTACCATAGCGGAGTTCTCGTGTGCTCTCTGCGCAGTAGCTGTGGACTTGGACGATTCAACAACACCGGAAAGTCTTGGGAACACACGGAAACAACTAAGCTCAATTTAATAACAGTTATAATTCTTATAAAACTAAAGAAAAACATATTCGTGGAAATAGAATCGTAAATCACTAATGAATATTCATATCATAATAGTTCCCATTTTTGGGTTTCGTCACTGCTAGATTCAGATACACCATATTTCCTTCCTGCAGCTCGATTTTCTACTTTTTCGGCATCGCTTATAATATGTTGTTTTGTGCTCACGGGAAACGATCGCAGTTTCACATCAGAATTCATTTTTAGGGTGATAATTGCAAATTATTTTAAAATGCTAAATGATCGATTCGAACTCGTTTACTACACTCACGCACGGATAGTAAGAAGGTATAATCTCTCAGCATACGACTCTTGCCACCATGTAACAAAATCTTTGTCGTATCTTTGCAATGTAGCTTTAATGTGTACACAGAAGGAGCTATCTATTGCTTAAAAATGTTGCTATCAGATACGTGACCCTGAAACAAACTCCGCTTACGACTTTGAAAAGACATAAAGACGCCGACCCCTTGTGGCAGCTTACAGGATACCATGTAGATTTAAATACATATCAGTGCTTCAAAGTGTTGTCCTAAGTACGATCTATACACGATAAATCTATTAATTTGTCAAGTGGTGTTTCGGATCTAGCGTTTTCAAGTACCGTCGTACGCTCCGAATTTTGGATTTTTATTACAAATTACTTCGAAATTTCAGAATACTTTACATTGTACGATTTACTACTAGACCATACTTACCAATTAACGTCGATATGTTTACAGAATGCGAAACTTAGGAGAAAAAAACAGGAATTTGAGGAAAAATAGTGCGCGGTTTACACGAAAATCTGGAGGATTCGTGTAAGCCGCACACCCTTATTTTTTCACCGGTGTTTCGGGAAAAAAGGTGCGCGGCTTACACGAGTAAATACGGTACAAGGATTTACTGTATTTTGATCCTTATAGCATAATGTTATACTTCATCTGAGGATATGAATTATAGTTGTACTTTGCAGTGCTTATTACACTTTTAATTATACTAATGTATAGTGTATTTTCACTGGTTTCACATTTCTCTCAATTCATTCAAATTTAAAGATTGACTTTTTATGGTGGTGTTAACATTTTGTTTCCTCTTGCAGAATGGTGCGGACAGCAGCTGCTGAGCAGTTTCTTCTAATATCTATGTGGTGCAGTGGAACACAGCAACCACTTCAGTTCTGCATTACACTTCTATTCACAGTTTTAAATTCAATAGTAGTCGACAATGCTCGTAACTCCCATGAATACTTCCAGGTACTACAATTTAATAATTCTTTGGTGTAATGTATGTATGCCTCAAATGTTGGATGTCATTCCATTCTCCATTATTAATCATCGAGTTTTAGGTTTTATTTTTGAATGTAAATAGAATAATTTGAAATAAACTTTCTCAAGCTGTCGTACAAAGTTAATTTTGAGAAGTTTTAAAGAAGCCATGGTAGCTCAGTGGGCAAAGCATTTGTCTGTTGATTAGAGGTCTTGGGTTCAAATCTGGAAGAGGCATCTTTGGGTTATTCGACTCAAGCCATATGCTTGCTAATAATTACTCAATTTTGTCTCAATAATTACTCAATAACTGTCATATTACATTTCTCTATGACTTTTCACTTATTTTTATCATGCTTTTAAAAGTTTTGTGCATAATACAGTAGAAGCCCGGTATAGTGAGTACGGCTTATTGCGAGAATCGCGTTATAGCGAGTGATTGTCTTTGCACTGCCGAAAGGCCTATGTTTTACATGTAAAATAAAGCTGATATAGCGAGGCCAAAAAGTTCCTTCCACGGTATATGCTCGGTATTACGACATATCTCTCGAGGGTGATACACCACCTTGCAAAAATAAACTATTTTATTCTGTATTATCTGCTAATTAAATTAAAAATACAAGATGTGTGCCATATCTACAACACCTAAAGCCAATTATGTCCAAACATTAGCGATTTACGGCCTTCAGTATGCTCTGCACGCTCCCATTTTACATTCTTCTTTTGTTAGGCCCAGTCATCAGTGGGAGGGGAGTGGGCGGACGACGAGCAAGATGAGAGTAGGAGAGAGAGTTAGGTCTAGGCGTGGGCGATATTGATAATCGGGGCACGATAAGATATCAGGGTAGCTTTAAATATCACGATAAACATCACGATAAAAAAACATGAAATCGCATCCCGATAAAATATCACAATAAATATCGCGACTGACTCAAAATCAACTGATGGACGTGCCGGTTAACATTCGAAAACTCGACAAAGCTGATATTATCGTCTTGGCATATTCGCAAAATTATCCAAAAACTTCCACAGTATACCTAGTATTTTAATTCCGACTAGTTACACTGTCTTTACAGCTTTCTTCGCTGACCGAAAAATAGAAGAACTGGAAGAAAAACACCGAAACTAAGGGAATTAATGTTTTATATAATGGAAAATGTCTTGTTTCTTTCATGAAATATGTTGATATTCTACCAGATTGTGCCTGAAATGACTTTTTTGCTATTTACCTTGGTCAAATACCACAGAAACAAAAGAAAAACTTTACATACGAACGACTTTGAGAATTACGTGGGCTTTTTCAACACCTTTGGATATAACGAGCGCTCGATTTAGCGAGTGATTTCCGAGGGATTATGAGCTCTCGTTATACCGGGATTCCACTGTATTAATGATTGTGGTAGCAAAATAATTTCTCTTAGTTCCAGCCAAAGTATGGGCTAACCTGATTTCTTGCCACTCTAGGTTTTCAGAAACAAATTGACTTTCAAATTGGTTTGATATTGTCAGCCAAGTTAATTCATAATTGGCCATTTTTTGCCTTTGTAGATGTCTGTGGTATAAGATACTTCTTTATTGCTAGCAAATGATCTTAACCCGTTTCAATCTAATTTGTCTGCCATTTGTGTTTTCATTGGCACCTGCTCATTTGGGGTGGGAAGAAGTTTGGTTGATTACTTATTATTATGCTATAATTTAAAGTGAGAAAGCAGAACACAATCAGCATAATTTTTTTGGCTTAAGTATGTGAGGAGATCTTGAAAGATGTGTTAACAACAGATCAAGCAAACAACCTCAATAAAGAAAAAAAATTGTTTATGCCATCCCTCATAAAGTGGAACAAGAAATTCAAACTATTGGACCTGGTGGAATAGGAATTTCCCAAAGCTGCTACCTTTCTGACATAGTATTGAAAGGGTTAGATCATTTTTACTCAAAAGATTTTTATTTATTTTATGAAAAGTACCTAAATGGTCTATGGTCAACCTACAAAAAATTACAATATACTATTCTAGATTTGAGTCATGTTTGGATAGTGCTTTATCATTTTATAAAATTGTATTGAATATAACATATTGTAGAGAGGATAAATATTAATGTTATTTTCTTCTTTTGCAGTTGTTATGTAGGTTATTAAATTTTGCATGCTGTTCTGGTTGTCCATTACCTACAGCAGATAAACTTCTAAGTAAAGAAATTGAATGGCTTAAAAAAGTCAGGGTAAGTTATGCAGTTAGTTATATTCATTTTCCTTTGTGAATATATCACCTTGCACACTTTTAATTTAGTGAAAAAATTTGAAAAAGCTAGCATAGTTACTATGATTGTTATTAACCACTATAGAAGTTTTGAATTTTATAACCACATTCTGAACTTCATATCTTAGGTTGAAATTGCAATTTTTAGAAGTGAAGTGATTAACATGCAGTCTTTATTGGCAGGAAAATGTCAGGGAAACTGGAGAATCTCAGGTTGATGAGGCAGTGTTGGAGGGACACTTAGGAATTGCTCGTGAACTCCTATCATTTATGTCTCCTGAAAAGAGATACGAAATAGGATCAGATGAAAGGAAAGGGATAAATCTTATTAAGGTAAGTCTCACTTGTTGTTTGACAGAATTCATCAATTTTGGTGCGTTGATTGATGTTATGACTGATGATATATGTTATGATGTTTGGCTGATGCTTTGACTATAATTTGATTAGAAGACCACAAATTATCATTACATTTTCACAGCAATATTCAGCCTAGTTCCACTGGCCATTAATTTTTTAAGTATAACAGTTTTTGCCTTATTTCATAAACTATGTCTAGCTGTAAGAAGATTTAATTAAAATATCTGCTTGAAATGTCTTATTATAAATACTTTATAGGCAGGAAATGTTTGGGATTATTTTATTAAAATGGAATTTATTTTCAAGGTCTGGGAAAATATTTTCTCCTTTGTTATTTTGATTGCTTAGCTGTGTGTCAAGGAGTAGGATAGATGCTAACATGTTTTTTAATGGTCTATGCTGCATGTTGGTATGCTAATGATAATGTATGGGCACCATGTCTGCTAAATTAATATCAGCTGCAGGGTTACTTACTGAAAGAAATTTTGCAAATTGAATATCTATAAGAACATTTTATTAGTGTACTTATTGAATAGAGGTAATACTATGTGTAGGAATTCTTTTGTGTTCATCTTATCTTAACCAGAACTCTAAGATTAGAAGACCACAAATCATAATTACATTTGCATAGCAATGCTCAGTCTAGTTTCACTAACCATTAAATTTTAAGTATAACAGTTTTTGCCGTATTTCATAAACCATAATGTCTAGCTGTAAGATGATTTAATTAAAATATCTGCGTGAAATGTAAAATTTCTGTAGTGCACTGGAATTTTCTAAGCTCATTCCTGTGCATTTTTAGTATTTCATTTGACATGGTTAAAACAAATTTGAGTGTAGGAAGGATGTCATCTGGATAGAAAACTTAAGTGAATCTTGACTTTTCTCTGAGGATCACATGAATATAATGTTATTTTTATCCTTCTCATTCATAGGAGTTGGTTGAAGACTTTGTTTTCCCAGCCTCCCGTTTGATGGTGAGGTTACAGCAGACTGGGGAGCTAGAAGGAGAAGGAAGTGATGGTGGTGGACCACTCACGACACCAGTTTGTGCATCTCCTCCCACCACAAATGCTGCATTTGATCTGCTTGTTGCTCTCTGTGATCATTGTGTACCAAATATGCGCCTCCTCGTCCAAATGCTGACAGACATGTTTTACTCAGGTTTGTCCTTTAACTTGCTTCCTTAAGGTGTTTTTTATTTCCTTTATTTGTAATTTTTTGGAATGGATGTACAGTAAACCCTCATTAGTTGGAACCCTCTTAATTTGAAATATTGAAGTTGTGAGCAGTCCCCGACAAGTGGAATAGGAAATTGCGTACTTGATAGTACAGATAATTCGAAATATGCTTAATATGTAACTCTAAGTCTAATTTTGACCCGTGATGCCCCAAAGTATTGTTTATTTCGAAACTATTCACCGGGGCAGCGCCATTCAATTGTAGTTAGTGTTTATAGTCGTTGTGATTTTGGTATCGCTTTCTCAAGCTTACGTTACTTTAAAGTGCTGCCAAGCTATTTTGAACATTTGCTTGTGTTTATGGTGCTCCATGTGCCAGCAGCTGTTTACCCCTTATCAAAGATATCTCGAGTGCAAACACATCTCAGCCGCTCCGTCCCTAGCTTTTTTCCAGGGCATTTGCACCATGACTAATGCCTTCCCCCTTATTCCTTCTGAGTCTCCCCTCCTCGAGCGATGACTGTAGGATTCAGCATTTGACCATCGCCAGGAAAGGTCACCGAAACCTCTTGACACACGAAGTCCTTCTCACGGCACGTCGGAGGGTAAATCAAATCATAAAGATCTATCTTCCGAGAAAAAATTGCCCGGGTATTTTTATTGCCTCTCTGTGATTTTAGCTGTTTCATTTAGTATTTAGCTTCACTGGTAACATATGCGAAAAACTTCGTAACTATGATTTAGAGCAGTACTGTTTTTCATTGCCTGCTGATTTGTTCTCCTTGTGCAATTCCTGAGCTTCATATTTTAGCTATAACAATTTATACCTTCATTGTAGGTCAAATCCGTTTAGTCCATTACATCCACAGGATGTCGATCGATACGGGAAATACGGGAAATTAACATTACCCTGGAAAATACGGGAAATATACGGGAATTTCGCATAGTGTCCGGGAAATTTCAAGAAATGCTCTGTAATGAATAGATCCAGAAGATCCACATATTTTCGGTTGGTGGGACCTTAGCAGTGCGGGAGTCGCAGTGTTTAGCCCATGAAGATTTCGTAACCCACTGAGCGCAAGGTTGTCATTTCAGCGCACGTGAGGCTGACTCGGCAAGTGTGACAACAGCACACACACAACGTCTTTCGCCCTTGCCCCAGTAGTAGGTTTCGCGTCGCACGATTTTGTCGAAAAATGCAGCGTGATAATGTGACTTATCCGGTTCGAAAGTCTAATTGTATAAGATAGAAAGTTTAATCACTTTATTTTACCTGTTGTACTACATAATGCATATGGCGAATTATTTTGTAACTCTATCAGTGTAATTTGGACCGGTCCAAAATACACGCTCTTCGGTGGTCCGAAATACACTATGAGGATCAAAATAAAATGAGACAATGTCACAGAAACATCCTTAGATACATTAAAGAGAATTATTTGGCACTTTTCTACACGAATTATGATAAGAGTGGAGTATTTCTGTATTTCAACTAGCAAAAGTAACTTTATATTTCGCTGTTGCCTTAGGAGTCAAAGCCATTCCAATGGGTGTATTTGTCTAGAGTGTCTTCGTTGTTTATGCTTTCTGTGGAGGAAGGGAATTTCACGATTTCGCTCACTTAGCCTTTATGCCTCAATCACCTGGGCTTGATTGTTGAAATTTGGAGAGAAGGCATTCCAAAGATACACCCAAACGTCTACACCCTAAATATGTTGCTACCCTTAATGTATACAAAGTAAAGCTATCGGTCCGAATTACACGCCGGTTCAAATTACACGGACTTTTCCTATACGGGAATTTAGCAAATAATTGTCCAGGAAATACGGGAAACATACGGGAATTTGAAATTGGGCCGCCGATCGACATCCTGCATCCATAGACAGAAGGTAGGATTTGAGATGCCTCCAAAGAGAAAACACAAGGAACTGACATTTAAAGAGAAATTCAGTGTAATTTGTGAGGAGATCATGGGTAAAAACAAAAACGGAAATTGCCGAGCTTCATGATATTACACTTTCGGCCCTGTCGACATCGGTATCTGAAAAGTCGTGATGCAATTGAATCACAACTGGAGAGTGGAAAGGATGATGGCTCGAAGAACAGGATACGGGGAGCGAAATTCGAAGAGGTGGAGAGTGAGTTATTGGAGTGGTGGTTCTTCCAATGGAGGTAAAATAACATTCCTCTATCAGGTCCATTGGTGAAAGAAATGGCACCGAGAAGTTACAGCCTTTGGTTATCGGAAAATACAATAATCCTAGATTCTTCAAAGAAGTCCAAACCCTTCTCTTTGTTTATTGGGCTAAAACAAAGCTTGGATGACCGCTAAATTATTTCATGAGTAGCTCTTTAATTTTCGAGCGAAAGATGACTGGCCAGGATCGAAATATTCAGTGTGCTGCGCACAACATTGAAGGGCTCACTCTAAATAATATTAGAGTTCTTTTCCTTCCGGCCAACACCACTAGTTACATGTAGCCCCTAGATCAGGGTATAATTTACTGCCTGAAGAGCTCATATAGGAAGAAACTGGTGAGGTGTTTGATTAGAGAAACATCAAGAAATATTCTCGCCCATGAAATTGGAAAATGGAATGCACTGGATGCGATGAGGAACATAGCTGCTTCTTGGGATGAAGTTGCTTTCTCAGTTATAGAAAACTGCTTCCGAAAAGCTGGTTTTGGTAAAGGAATTGCATCCAATGACAGTGACTTCAATGAAGACTTGAACTGACCCGAAATTCGTGGTGAAATAGTGTGTCCAAGCACTTTTTCGGAATACATCCATTTTGACGATAACGTCTGCTTCGCCTCTTCTGAAGAATGCATTGCTGATGAGAGCACTTCTGGGAAGAAAGCGATCCTCGATGGCTCTGAACGCAGGGAAAAGAGAGTGATTTAGATGGGGAAGAGGAGGCAGAAAAGCAATTCGGAAATACGCGAGTAACTCGTAAGGAGGCATTTGCTGCAATTTCAAATGTGGAAATGGTGTTACATGAAAGACTTAGTGCCGATGGCAATCTAGCTAAAGCCATGGGCGTTTTATATAAACACATTCACGAACTATACGAAAAGAAAAGTAGACAAACTTATTTTGATTCATTTTTCAGCAAGAAATGATTTTTTCAAATACGTTTACAGGTCATGATGTAAGTTATGCAACTAATTTATATCCATATCTCTCGGTAATAAAAGCCTTTATTTCTCTGTAATGAATTCAATATTCAGTTGCCTTTTCCACCCATCAATGACGAAGGTAACGTTATTATGTTAACTACCGCAGGGAAGGGAGGTCAATCATTTTTTGGCATGGTGCATCATTAACGGCTAGTCAAAAATACTCAGGAAATACGATGAACAGTTTTCATAAAATTAAAATGCAGTGTTTTTTTTAGAGAATTTCAAATTGAACTTGATGGTATCTCGCTGGAATTGTTCACCAAAATTATATTGCTTTCGGGCATGCTGAAATTTTTCGTGGCCTTCATTTGCTGTAGGAATGATGGAGTAATAGTTTCCGGATGGTGTGATGTCCTTTACCCATTTTCCCTGCGTAAACACTTGTATCGTTTGGTAGCCGCTCCTCTCATATCGCTTCGCCAGATGGCCGTAAAAATTGAATAGCCTCAGGATTGGATTGGATTTCCATCCTCGTTTTCTCCTTCCACATAGACTATTCTCTTTTTGAGCTCTATTCTCCCAGAAGGTGTGCCCATTTGAGTGTGAGTGAGCATTTTTCTGAGTGCTTGTGAGTGTGTCTGCGATCATAACCCAGGCATCCTGACCAGGGTCCCATCAGCCCTGTGAATGATCCCAATTGGGTTGAGTGTGTGTCTGTGGTTGTGTCACTGACGAGGAAGTAACATTCCCGTAAACCACCACAGGAGGGTTTTCTGGTTGAGAGGCTGTAGTTGGTCACTGCTGTGGAATTGATCCTCCTGCAAACCAACACAGCAATTTGTCCTTGACAAGGGTTGCCAATTTTTACGGCCATTGGAGAAGTTTATTTTAATTTTATTTGTCACAGTGAGAGGATATTTTCCTTAAATAGTGCATTTTTGCTTAATATCTGTCCTTTATACTCTAGTGGTTCTCAACCATTTCTTTTCAATGGCTCCCCAATCTTAATTAACCTCTGGATTTCTGCAGCATATTGGCAAATATTTTGATAGTGACCCTAACTTTACATGATAGTCTCATGGCCCCTTTAAAGGTTTGCGGCTTGGCTTCCAGGAGACCTTTGGTTCCCATTAAGAACCTCTGGTCTACACGCATACAAGCTTTTCAGTGTTTTTTCATTTTTTGCAGGACCTCAGAAACTTAAGGAGCTATGACTATGATCATAACGGTTATAACAGTTCTTTGAGCCACTATATAATTACAGTTGCTGGACAAAAATGTCTTGGCTTGAAAATGATTAATGAAGATATTTTTTTGCCTCATTTTTGTTCAGTTATTAAAAACGCTTTGTTTTCCTTGGTAGATCGAGAAGAGCCTCTGGTAGAATGGGATTTTCTGCCTCCTGTCGGTCCACGGCATCCAAAGGGTTTTGTGGGGCTGAAAAATGCAGGAGCCACATGCTACATGAACTCAGTTCTTCAGCAGTTGTATATGATAGCAAGCATTAGGACAGGTCTCTTGGCAGCCGATGGTGCGGCAACTGATCTTTCAGAAGACTTCAGCGGAGAGGATCGACCTGAGGGCGAGGTATGCATTTGATTTTAAAGATTACCATATCCTTCACCTAATGCCCTTTTGTGTCTGCCCATTGATGTAGTTTTGATTCCAAATAAATAATAGGTCATGTTACTGAATGCATGTGGGGATTGGGTTGGTGTGGTGGCTAGAGTACTGGCTTTCCATCCTTAGGGTCTGGGTTTGAAACCCAACCATGGTAGAGTTTTCATTGGTATACCGGTCCCAATTGAGGGCCTTGTCGAGGGAACTTTGTGTGCACTACTTTGTCCATCAGATGGGACATTAAACCATGGTCCCCTTAGTGCCTTTTGGTAAGAGAAGACTAATGCTGACACCGATCTTCTCTTTACCCTTCCTCCATTCCCTAAAAAATTCCTACCTCTGCCCAATTACCCTTCAAATGATGTAAATGATCTTAATTGTTGGTGATCTTCTCTTGAATTACTAATATTACTGAGTGCAATTGGGCATTTTTTTGCTTTGAGTGCAGTAAATAACTAAATAATGATCATAGCCTGCCAATGGAAGAATTATCTCTTCCCCTGTCAGCTGAGGTAATAGTGCAATGTAGGCAGCTGCAGGGATACCACATCTCATAAATAATTTCCTTCCCTATAAGGTGAATATGCTATTCATAAAGGGAAATGGGATTCTGAAGGTATTTATGGAAGGACAAATTCTATGAAGGAGAGGAGTAGGTAGAAAAAGAAGTGAGTATTTTGGCCCTTCTTTTTCTACCCATAAAAATGTCTTGAAACTGGTTAGAAAGTAATCTAGTCCTTAATGGGAAGTGAGCCTTCAAGGAAAGTGTAACAGAGGAGAATCACTCCATGAAAGCCTAATATCAATCAGTAAAGAACATAATAATAAAATTTATTAGCATCCCATCTAAATTGCTCATAAGTGCCACTGACTCAATCCTATCATCATTAGTATTTTTCCTGTCGGAGTAGTTTGTCTGTGTCATCTGCCTCCTCTTTAAGATCAAGGGCTTGCCCATCAATTGATCACTGACTTCAGTGACTGAATCTTTCGAAAATTCCTTTATAAGTATGGACCTTTGACATTTTTTCCAATCACCATTCATTTGTTCTTTTTACTTCTCCTTGTTGATGTTGATGTTTTATTGCATGATTCAAGTTTCAGCCTTTGCAAAACGTTTGAGCACCTCTTCACCATGCCCGCTAGTAGCAGAAATAGCATCATCTTAATGCCTTGAAGGATGAGATGATGTCTGAATCCATGCGTTGTACAAAAATTGTTATGTTCAGGGGCCTATTAAGAGCCTTCCATTCCAAAAGGTACAAATGATATTAAACTTGTTAGCAGTTTTTACTAGGCCGACATTTATAACTGCTCATACTTATCATCCTTTAATATCATGGTTCCTTAGGGTTTTTCAATATTCATTGAGCACTGCACTTTTTCAGGATGCATCTCTCGTGTTTAAAGGGGGTTACCTGTACTCCTATGTGACAGTGTCTAGTAACTAAGTTTAAATTTCCAGATGATGAGAAGATGGGATTTATTAGCGTTTTTCTTTGCCCATGGGTTTTCAGAATCCTGATCCTCTACCTGGTCTTTGCATGGGTGATAAAAGTACACAGTGAGTGAGATATATTGTCGAAACTAGTGATGCATTGACACTCAACGCAGCATGTTTCACTTTTATGAATATTCAGATAGTCTGTATGCTCTTTATTCCGATATTTAACCTTGAAATGTTTCAGTAGCTTCGAGAGCGTAATAATTGAATATAATGGAAGTGCAATATCGTAGATTGTCCATTTGTATTATATATTTTACACTTCCATGTATTTATAGATGTAGACATTTCTATTTTACATATACACCCACATCACAGCTGTAAACCTTGTGGCCTCCCTGATACAGACAGTACAAAGCTCATGCAGTAAAATCTAACCAACCAATAAAATCAAGCCCAAGACTCGTATGTTTGCATTCCTCTCTCACCTCTTTCCCTGTCTGTTAGGTTCATGCTGTCATGTAAAACTTGTCAATCGTCTTGATTACAATTATTTTTATGTTTTAACCACCAACCTGTGATTTTTTTATTTTACAGGGAAATATGGAATCAAGTGATAATGACTGCAATGATGAAAAATCTGGCTTGGAAGAGTCCCGCAAGGAGTACAACATTGGAATTCTGAAACAAGTTCAGGCCATATTTGGTCATCTAGCCTATAGCAAGCTCCAGTATTATGTACCTAGGGGGTTATGGAAGCATTTCAAGTAAGTATTTTATAAGCCCGTACTAGTAAAAGTGGAGATGTGTGCATACCTTGAATATTGCAACTTTGGGCCCATATGCACATACATTGCTATTTTTGGTATCCTGATGAACTACTCAGTAGATGTACTTTTTTTATGAAATCACTCATTGTGATTAGTTTTGCCATGTTATTTATAGCTAAAAGACAATAGTTTTGCCGGCATCCCATTCAGCTTCATCCTTTTCAGCAAAACTGGTCATGATTAGGGACATGCAAAAGGTGGGGTTATTTTCTAGCCAAAAGTGGTGATATTTTTTTTACCAAAGTGGTGTTATTTTACCCTGAAATTGGTGTTATTTTAACGACAAAATAATTGATGTTGATTGAGTGCCACGCTTTTAGTGGGCCCACCTGTTGCCCTGACTTTTGGATGATATTGATTTGGATGATAAGGATAATTTAAGCAATAATAAACATGGAGTATTAACTGAATGTACATTATATATATTTTATTCTTCACATATTCATGTATTCAACTTTTAGATTTGTTCTCCTAGCTGTTAACGCAGTGTTGAGTAGTTGAAAGTGTTGACTTTCAAATCCCAAATTCGTGAGCAATCTGAGTTTCAGATCGAATTTTGCAGTCCACCTTGCTTAATATTTTAAGCTTCATCTGAAGAATTATGCCTGTTTTCTTGTTTGCTCCTTGCGAAACTTAAATGTTCATAATTTGCTGTTACTGCTTCAATAGATACTGTTACACCTGTCCCATTGTATTTCGTATAGAGGGTGCCACCACTAGGTTTACCAAGGCAAGGTCCTTCTATAGACCTTATACCAAGATAGGTACTCCACTTGGACTTCCAAACTCATTTTTCATACTAAATGATGTTGCACTTCATACATACGGCTACTTCCAAAAAGGTTCAAATATAGGACTCGTGCATACATGTTGGCCCCTCAAATCACTGAAAGAATGATCCTCCAAACAGGATAGAGTGGTGTAGAAAAGTGATAAGCCCACAGATAGCAAAAGGAAATCAATTGAGCAAATAGGCTTGAATGTGGAAAAGGGATACAAAGTACCCTGGGACTGCTATACAGCCATCTAGCTCTTTCCCTGAATTTCAAACCCTGCTTTTGTGATAGGCATGCCATGGTTCCATTCTTTGAAAGCAGTTTGTCTAACGTGAAAAAAAACTGATTCAAGGCATAGAGGAAATTGTTCGAAATGTGCCCAAACCACAATTTGAATTAAACGTCCTGCCAGAACCATGATTTGAGTTCGTGTTATTGTGAGATTTACGTTAAACAAGCATGTATTACTGAGGAATTAATATATGGGTGCCCAATGTGTAGTGGCCTAATATTCAACATATTTGAATTTCTTCTTTTAGCATTATTATTGAAGATTGTGAATAATGATGCTAAATGAAATTGTCACTGAAAAATTATTCATGGTGCAAAATTAAGGTAGGTTTGTAAACATCATCGATGGTCGCTTCTCAATTCGATCTGCTTTAATTAATTTCTCTGTTACATGTTTTCATTATTAATGTATAAGAGGTGATATATCATATCTTTTCTTCCACATCCGGAGTTCTTTTGCAAATAGCTAATGAATTTACGTAAGAGTTTCTGAAGAGTTTCATAGATTTGGCAGGCAATCTTATTGTATTTACACCAGGATAGACACTTGCCTTTCTCTATCAATGTTGGCATCGCAGGCTTGTTCAAAAGGAAGTTACCTAACTAATATTTATATAAAGATGTGAAGAGGAAAAAAGTTACAGTATAAATATTTTCAGACCCATTTTTGGTAGTTATGTGAATAAAATTTTGTGTAAGAGAAACTACCCTCTTTTTAAAATAAATATTGTTATCTATCAATTACCTCTTGTTCAGGGTTCATACTGGTCAGGGAAGTCATGGAAATGTCAGGGAAATAAAAATCGGGACTGGGAATCATGGAAATGTCAGGGAAATTAGATTCTGGTCCGGTAAAAACTCCAGAGGCGCAGCAAAAATATGAAAATCGTGGTTGAATGCACAGAGCGTTGTTTTGTTCGTCCGTTGTTTTGTGCACAAGCGGCGAGGTGTGAATTTTGTTGGCATCCTGGCTAGACAGCATGGGGTGGTGCCAACTTGGCTGCTCGCTCGGGATCTGGCTGCTTGGCCTGTTCGTCCGTTGTTTTGTTTTTGAATTTTGATTGGAATATGTTTCTTTCCTGGAGTAAATAAATTTTATTTCACAACATCTTGCTGCATGTTTCCATACAATCCCTATGTACAACTGCTTTGCCATTGATATAAAGTCGGGGAAATTTCAAAAATTGGGACTGGAAATCAGGGAAAAGTCAGGGAAATTGAAAATGGAAAGTTGGTATGAACCCTACCTTAGTACAGTAGAACCTCTTTTTTACGAACCTCTAATTTACGAAATGACACCAATTTACGAAGCATTCTGCCGGTCCCGATCTTTGTATATAGGAAAACCATATAAAATGACCTCTATTTTACGAAACCTCGATTTTATTGATTTACGAAGTGAGAGGCCGGTCCCTAGGAGTGATTGACCTCGGTTTTACGAAGTTTTTGAAATGATTTTGTAGCACTAAACTCAGTACAATGGAATAACAATCGTCGTATACCACGACAGGAGCAGCTGAAGCCAGATAGGTAGAGATCCGTGAAATTCGCGAGACGCGATATCGCGAAATAACGCGAAATATCGCGAAATCGGGAAATAAAACGAAATTTTGCCTTTTTCGCGATTTTTACGTGAATTAGCGAAAATATCACATGTATAGAGTAATAATCGATTAAAGTCTAAGCCTTCATTGTTTAAAGCGAAATATCGCGAATGCGGGAAATAAAACGAAATTTCGTCTTTTTCGCGATTTTTACGTTAATTAGCGAAAAAATCACATGTAAAGAGTCATAATCGATTAATGTCTAAGCCTTCATTGTTTAACGCTGATGACGTTCATTCGCTGTATCTCATTACGATTCAAAGGTCAATTGGCTTGTTTTGTCTCGCGCATATCGCATTCGCGTGATATTGCGCACTGTAGTGATGTCTGCGCCGGAATTTGCCGTTAAATTAATCACCGCCTCTCTCTTCGATTCACATTTATCAATCCTGAAATTCTCGGAAATATCTAGAATGATGCGCTTTCTCTCCTGAAGAATTAGATATTCTGAACCAATAATGTGCTGAACACGGCCGCGGAAGATCGGAAATATAAGCTCACGTGCCCGCGCGCATGCGTCAATGCCGAGCAGTAATTCCGGTGACTCACCGCGATGCAGTAGACAGCGTAATTGGATAACTTGTTGCAGGAAAACCTTTACTGTGGGCCTAATGTAACAATTTTGTAGACTTAAACACGGCCGCTGGCCGGGAACGGAAGCGCTAGCAGTTGAGGCAAGGGGGGAAGTAACAGAAAAGATAGGAGGAGAGGGGGTGCTACTTATTGGCGGTTGATCGTTGGATATTCGGCACTCCACTGAGCTTCAATGCAAAAAAAAAATCATTTCGACACACCCCCAGTTCAAGTTTCCTTGTTTCCGATTGTGTTTAGTTATGCGTGCTTCTTTCACTGCCTTTCTTGTTATGTAAAATGCTTAATAAAAGTATAAGCATTCACAAAATGTGTACCAAAAATAATAAAACGCCTAGAAATGCGCAAAAATTGTAACATTATAATAACACCGCCAAGATTTTCTATAACACCGAAATCACATAGTTTTAAAACGAATTTTAGCAAAAAATAAACCACTTTCACGGACCTCTACAGATAGGTCATGTTGAGAAGGCCCTCGGTCCAAGAATTTCATATGGGAAAATGTGGAAAAATCGATTCAGCATAGTGCTTTTTGAAGTGCTTAAACTGTAGCATAAATCCCAGAGATTGATCATCCAAATGGCAATTCAATCCTGATTATATGATCCAAGGAAAAAATGTCCAAAGACACATGGCACGACGCCTACTTCTCGAAAACAATGCCCCAGTTCATAAAATAATCGGATTAGTGCTTGGTAATTTCTATTCCTTTTCTATCATTTTGTGTATTGCGAATGCCTAACTCGTCGTCACAAAGGATCCATATTTTCTCTGGAATTATTTAAAATTAGCTTTAAGGTAGCCACCGCAACCCAAATTCAGATCTTACTTCAGCCTTTCACTTGAAAATAGCATTCCCGTAGGAAGTTCTTTGCTGCAGCTGTCGTGGAGCTTAGTTTCGTTAAAAAATACTAATTTATCAATAATTAATTACATATATTCAAATATTGATGCAATTTGATTAAATAATTTTTCATTTGAAGTGTTTTACGTCGTTAGGTAAGAATTTGCAATCGTGACTTTGAGTTCGCGATCGCTTTCTGTAGCCGCGAGTAAATAGTTCTTGCAAATCACCGCCAGATGTCAGCACTGTAGAACGCATATTATAAAAGAGGGAATTTCAAATTTACTCAACTCAAGTTCTAAAATTGACTTAAATCAGCTGCGAATTATTATTAAATGTTTTTCAAACAATACGCTTTCTTCAAAAAAGGCATTTTCTGGTCTTTTCACGGAAATATACTGGGTCAGTGGGAACTTGGTTTTGAAATTTCCTAGTTAAAATGTATCCCTGGCTTTCCCATGTTAAAAAGGCTTCTTTAAACACAAATCGACTAGCACTAAATATACCCCTTTCGTCAATTAATGCATAACTGCATATGCTTAAAATACTCCGCGGGATGAGTTAATTCTCTTATTCCCCTTATTTTGAGATCTACCAACTGAACAGCTACAAGAACTTAATTCAGTTGCAGCAGCCAAGTTCATACCATTATAAATTTATAGAAAATTATCCACCTGTTTTTTTTATTCATGGCTGTTTCATTCTCTTTTACTAAGTGAGTCTCCTAGCCTTAGGAATAACGCCTATGCTATACAGCAAATCAATACAATTGAGGTATAATTTTTAAATCCTTTCAATTTCTTGCAAATACACTGCACACAGAGAATTTCATGTAATATCTGTTTTTTTCCCAGAATGAGCAGATGACTATTATTTATTATAGTAATTAGTTTGATTTCAACCCTAACATAACTATTTGACAAGTGCAGCATAATGTTTAATTGCATTTAAAGTATACTCGAATTCTTGTCACCAGAGTTTTAGTAGACGTACATTTGTCGCCTCTAATGTGCAAGATGCGCCTCCATGTACATTGCTCCATGCTGTGCAAGGTGTTGCCAGAGCATGGGAGTGTCACCGCAAAAACTATTTCCTACTGTTGGAGATCAGCTGGTTTTGGTGACACATCAGTTTCGGAGACAGAGGAGTTAGTGGAAGATAACCTCTAATTTACAAACCCTCTGATTTACAAAGCTCAAATTTTTGGGTCCCTTCAACTTCGTAAAATAGAGGTTCTACTGTAAATGCATTTTTCCCTAAAATCCATATATACGACTGCTTTGCCATTGATATAAAGTCAGGGAAATTTCAAAAATGGGACTGGAAATCAGGGAAAAGTCAGGGAAAAGTCAGGGAAATTGAAAATGGAAAGTTGGTGTGAACCGTGTTGTTATTTACTTGTAATAAATGCTTCTGATTTTCTTGGTAGGTTACAGGGTGAACCTGTGAATCTTCGAGAACAGCAAGATGCAGTTGAATTCTTCATGAGTCTGGTAGAAAGTATAGATGAAGCATTGAAAGCATTGGGCCAGGAGCAGTTAATGGGGAAAATTCTTGGAGGTTCCTACTCTGACCAGAAAATATGTAAAGGTTGTCCACATAGGTGAGTTTCAGAAGAGAAATAAGTTTCTATTCTTGAAGAAATCAGTGTTGCTACTCAAAAAATTGGATGAAAGCAGAAGACTCATATTATTAGGTTGGCAACTAAGTTCCAACCTTTTTTTTAATTGTTACATTTACGTTCATTGTAACGGCAGGGACATAGTTGCCAACCTAATGTCATAGTGCTATCATGTTTACTTTGCTGAATTTATTAATTGTGAATGAAGGAAATATGTTAAATATTTCAGCCTAAAAATTATATTTTAGTTGAATAAGACTAACTTAAATAAATATTTCCAGTCCGTATTTTTTCCATATAGTTCTGATAAAAGCCAAAAGATGGCAATTTTTTAAAACTAGTAACTGTTACAAAATTTAAACATCAATTTAAACTAATTTAAAGTCAATTGACGTCAAACTCAATGAGTTATTAAGTTAGTTTGGAGCTGGACCTTGGACCAGAAAGGACTAATTTTTGTCCCTCATGGAAAATAACCATTATTAGAAAGTTGAAGTTTGTAATCTGAAATTGCATTGTTTTTGACATTATTTAGGTTTATTTTGAACATTTATCCTGCATTGCAATTCTTCCTATTGATGCTGGCATAATTATCTTTGAAAACTACTATTCTATATTTAGGCATGCTGGTGAATGGAGGAATTTAAAAGAAATCCTTTTTTTCTTTTTTTTTTTATTCATTGTTTGAAAGGAGAAGATAGAAATTGAAAATTTTCACACCCAATTTGAGCAAATATATATATTAGAATGCAAAAATCCTGTGAGTATTCATTTTAATGAATGTCATGAAGACTTTCAATGTGGTAAACAACTTTCCTAGAGGGTTACCAGTGCTTCAGGCTGAGCGATTCACTAAATTATGAATTGAGAAACTGTCAAAATGTGTTTAATTGAAACTGTGGAGAAGGAGATTTTTCTCTTTTCCATACTTCTCGTCTATTTAATGTTCCACATAGATGTTTTCAAGTGTTGTGTAGATAAAGTTTATTATTGTATCTTATGAGGGCTATGAGCTTGTCTTGCCACTACCTTGGAGTATGGCAATGTGTTACCTGAATTTTCCACTGTTCTCATGTTGGAATGTATATTTCAGATATTCCAAAGAAGAACCATTTAGTGTGATAAGTGTTGATATAAGGAATCACAGTAATTTACTGGACTCTTTAGAGCAATATGTGAAGGGTGAGCTTCTGGAAGGTGCCGATGCTTATCATTGTGAAAAGTGTAATAAAAAGGTTAGTTTATTGGTGAGGTTGTTCTGGTTGAAGGTGAATTCTAATTTATCTCAGGAATGAGAGTTAATGTATTCTGCTTTTTTCAATGCATTCAGATCTATTCTATAATATAATATTCTCAGTAAGTGCCTTCTTAGAGAGCAATGCTATTTTTTTTTAATTAAGGCGTCATAGGCATAAGGCCTTCTTTTTTAGTCACCTAGAAGTGGGAATGATCTTTTTTTAATTTTGAAGTGCTCAAATTGTTTTGAGAAAGAGGTGATAAGGCATTTTTCTAGGGTGTTCAACTTTCTTCCTTTTGTTTGTTGTGAGCCTGCCCAAATATGAGGTTGCGTGGGAAACACGAGGTGTGGCTTACACAAGTAAATGTGGTTTTTTCCTTCCCAAAGGCAAAGAATTTGTAAATGAAATAAATTTCCTTCACAAATTTTGACTTTGTGTGGCAAGTGGTTCAAACTTCAATATATATGATCCTTAAAATGTGTGCAAAATCCTCAAGGAGTAACATTGAAAGTCTCCTGGTTTTTCGTTGATTTTATTTCTTCAGGCTCGCATCCTGTTGAGTGGAATGAGGAAATTTTTAGGGTAGTCAGTACAATATGATACGTCATTATCTGTAACTTAATAGTTAAATACAGGAAAAATGTTTATCAATGCATGCCAGTATAGTCATTTTGGGGAATTCCTTGAAAGGTGGTTGCCCATCTTTCTCAGTGGGCCTATCCCCTATTTATTCGTGGCTAATACAAATAGATGGGAGGTATCCTGAGGACATTACTCTTGGTCCTGTTCTTAACCCTGTTTACAATGAGTACCAAAAAATTCTTCCATCATTTTGGAGATGCCTAAACAGTCTCTATTTCAATGAAAGATTAAAAAAATAGTACAGTTCAAATTTAAATAACTCAATTGTAATTTTGTTGAATTGCAGTTCTAGAATGTGGTGCTTGACACTATCAAAGTTTATCATTACTTCTCTTTTTGATTGCTTGTATTTCTGTGCCTCAAATTTTTGGAAGATTTGAAGGAAATTTGTGTTGTAAATTCTCTACTGCTGAAAGATTTTTCATAATACCATATTTGGGTAGTAAAATTACTGTAGGTTTTTGAGGTGTTTTTTTAGATCCTCTAGTTTTTTCTCTCTTGGCAAGAGAGTCTTTTTTGATGTGATTAAATTGCAAAGAAGTGCATGAATGCCTAATATAATAAATCAGGATTCCTGCTGAATGTCACTTGAAACTATGGAAATGGTTGCATCTCTCATTAAGAACATGCCAATATCAAGTTTCCAATCACATTTTTTCTTTTGCCTCCAATGTACTCCATTCCCCTCTTATTCTAATCTGAGGCAGCTTTAAGTACAGAACAGAGTTGAAATTCTTCCACTACACTTGTTACTTTAGGCCCTCTTAAAAATAAGAAATCTTAACCCTTTTAGTGCTGAGGGCTGATATGCAAATTGGGTTTTACTCCTTGGTCTAAAAGTACCATGGTTGTTATATCAGCCTATTACAAAAATTAAGTGTTAGGCCACATTAGAATAATTTTACTTCTACTTATACAAAGTACTTTTATTGCTAAGTAGTCTTTTTCTGTAAACAAGAATAAATTCCAATTTGATCTACAAAATTAATTCCAGTGTCCTTTTTTTTCTAAAAATTTACATTTTAATGAAAAATCTCTGGCCCTTTTGCGAAGATTTCATCACACTAAAAGAGTTGAGATGTTTTATCTTGAGGAACTGATTGTTGAGTTGATTGATGGATTTCTGATATTTTCTAATATTTTTATTTTTGCATATTTTTAGGTGGTGACTGTAAAAAGGCTGTGTGTAAAAAAGTTGCCTCCAGTTTTAGCGATACAATTGAAACGCTTTGAGTATGATTTTGAGAGAGTTTGTGCCATTAAATTTAATGATTATTTTGAATTTCCAAGAGATTTGGACATGAATCCATATACTGGTGAGAAATTCTTGTACTCTTTGCATGTGGTGTACTGTTTGCTTGGCTTCTCAATAAGAAGAGAGTTTTGGAGTGATTTTAAATTTATTTCTGATATTTTTTTCACAGTTGCTGGATTAGCTAAACTTGAGGGGGAAGATATAGATCGTGATTATGAAACTGCTAAGCCTGAAGTTTGCACTAGGTACCAGCTGTCTGGAATTGTTGTCCACAGTGGTCAAGCTAGTGGTGGCCATTATTACTCTTACATTCTCCACAGGTAAGTCTTTTTTTGTGTTTATGGACATAATTTGATTTTCTGTAGCTTAGAATATGAGTTCTGTGGGTGGGTTGTAGGCAGCAGTATCCTTTGTATCTTGGTTGTACAAACACAATACTTAACTGTGTAGAATGATATAAGCTGGTGCAGGTTAGTAGCAGTCTTATATGCTCAGTAAGTGTTGGAAAACTATTCTTGCCAGAATGATAGATTGAGGTTCCACTGTGCTGTGAGTAGGGCCCCAGCCTGTAATCTCGAGGAATGTCATCAATAATGGACTATCAGAAAAATTAAAGGGAATAACATTCAAGGTAAAAAGAAATTCCGACATTAAAGCACTTTTTAATGTCGGAATGAAACATGAAGTGTTTGCACACAGAGAGTTGACACTATTTTAAAAACTCAGCAGTTTGGTTTTTAACTTCATTTATTCTATCATCTCCAACCATGGCTTCAAGTTAAGTCAAATGAAAGTTGAATTGAGAGACTACATTATTCCTCATCTCAAAAATTTATCAGGAGTGTTTAGGGTGAGCATAAAATTTCGTTTTTCGTAGGTGGTGGCTGCTTTCTTGGCTGGGTCCTACCACGGCTTCTTCCATTTCATCTTTGCATAGTTGGAGATCGTATCAATTGAATTATAGTCATATTTAAATATTTAATCGAAGCCTTAAAAAAAAACTTACTTTTTACCACAGAACGTTGATCTAAAGATACTCGTAACTTTGTTTAGACAAGTGATACGATGGAAATGGTAAATCACTGCCCATTTGAAAAGTCTATAACTTTTTAAATTGTATTATACGCGATCAGTTTGGCCCGGTCCCATCTTGCTGTGAGGATCAGGTCGCAAATGAGATTCAAAACGGGGCGAGATTGCAGTTTAAGATGTTCACAAGCAGTGACCCTCCTAACAACCAACTACCTGAGAAATCCCCCAGAAGACTGTCTGCTCTAATTGGTTTTCCATGTAGGCAAGATGTGCAGAGATAAAAGTTGCTCATCTCCCTGCGTACATGTTTAGTACACAGTGGTTGCATCTATTGCATATACTTTGCGTGTTATCATTTTTTCTGTTTCACATAAGCGCTACATATTATACATGCATGTTGATTGTGTCCCAGCTTTAATTTCTGTCAGAGTAGACCCCAGAAGTTCTTCAAGAATGTTCTTATACATTTACTTTGTTTGTATGGACGAGAAGTAACAATCTTGGTCGCTGACAAACTTGACTTACAGTGACAAATAAAATAAAATTCTCCAATGGCTGTAAAATTGGCAACCCTCGTCGAGGACAATTGCTGTGTTGTTTTGCAGGAGGGTCAATTCCACAGCAGTTACCAACTACAGCCTCTCAACCAGAAAACCCTCCTGTGGTGGTTTACGGGAATGTAACTTCCTCGTCAGCGACACAACCACAGACACACACACTCAACCCAAATGGGATCATTCACAGGGCTGATGGGGCCCTGGTCAGGATGCCTGGGTTATGAATGCAAACACACTCACAAGCACTCAGAAAAAACACTCACACACTCAAATGACCTACTGGGAGAATAGAGCTCAAAAAGAGCGTAGTCAATGTGGAAGGACAAAACGAGAATGTGCGTCAGATACACGTATTTCAGCCACAAGGTGGCCCTCTTCAGTGAGCTGAAGGGAGAGCACTTGCAACACAGGGTTGTAAGTCTCTAGGCAGGCTGGGAAGTTGGAAGGGGAGGGAGGATTAGCCGGGTGGAGAGTGCAGGACCCCCATTTGGTTTGATTAGTGATCTGGGCATGAGAGGTTGGGGAGGAGTGAAAGAAAAAGGATACAAGTTCTTATGTTTTTTCTTCCCGTTTACCCCTCCTGGACCTCTCACACTACTTGCGTCCCTCCCAAGTGTACAAACCAATCGGAAGCCATTACCCTCAACCCAGCTTATGCAAAGTTAGTTCTTTAGTTTTTAAGTTAGTTTTATTTTTTTTGGCAGAGTACATATGGAAAAGCTTCATGAATGGTAAAGCAGCATTTTGGATGCCTATATAAATGCCATTGTGTATGCATCAAAATTTGTAATAGTTTTGTTTTTGCTTTATCGGGACCAGGACTAAGGCTCTTAATTTCATGATATAGGAAATTTTATAATATCGTTTCTTTTAACCATATGTTTGGATACCCCTTTCATTGGAACCAATGATCATGCTTTGAAATAATGAAAGTTTGTAAGAATGTACTAAATAATAATGAGTCCATTGTATAAGGTGCCAGCAGTATCAAATCCCTAAAATTTATGGTTAGAACAGTTCCTACTGGATAAATTATATTATGCCAGGAATGAGTATCTTAATAACACTATATTACAGTGATTATTGTATTTTATCTTTCTGCATGGTATATGTAATTATACTCATTTGTATTTTATTGACAAATTGTATGCCAATGTATATTGATCCTTAGATTTGACGAACTACATTATTTCTAGGCATACAGATGGCACATGTAAATGGTATAAATTTGATGACAATGAAGTGAGTGAGTGTAAAATGGAAGATGAAGAGGAAATGAAGACACAGTGCTTTGGTGGAGATTATATGGGGGAAGTCTTTGACCACATGTTGAAACGAATGAGTTTTCGTCGACAGAAACGGTGGTGGAATGCATACATGCTCTTTTACACCAGGCAAGATGCTAGCAATGAAGACACTGCCCTGCTTGCTAAGTCTCTGGATGAGCTAACATTGTGTGAGTACCCAAAATGGATGTTTGTTTATCATATGAACAGATTATAATTTTTGAAATGTTTTAGTGGTTAGTGACAAAATTGTATTAATGTCAAGGGGATTACTGTCTGTTTGGAAGGCGTGCAATGTCACCAAATGATTGTTTTAAACCATTAAAATCCTGTGTGTCTTAAATCTCAGGGTCTACTTTTGCATTTGACTTTAAAATTGAGTAATTTAAGTAACTCATGTTGTATGTTAAAAACATTACTTACAGTATTTTGATTTTATTTGTCTTCTCATAGCGGACACTAAGTTGGGTCTGATGAAGATGCCTCCTGCTATTGAAAGAAGTGTTCGGAAGCAAAACATCAAATTCATGCACAATCGCAACCAATTTGCTGCGGAGTATTTTCAGTTCATAAGAAAGTTGGCTTCATGTAATATCCCAACCATCCCAGCTAGACATCCGCACATCCTTGGAGGACCATTGCATTCGATCCAACTTCAACACCACAATGCTCTGGATAAGCTGGTGAGCATACCCACATCTTATTTAGTGTTAATTTATCAAGGATTGCCCTCTTGTGCCCCTATTTTCTTTCATTCCTCCATTCTTATCCTGTTTTGTGGTGACTTAAAGAATGGAAGTGATTTATAAAAGCTCCCGTCTCTCTACCCATATCAATCTGAAGTAGTTCTGTAATGAACTGTGAAATCATAGCAAAAGATTTGCATTTTTCCATGTACCCCTGAAGCATGGAGTTTATGAAGTGGAAAAATCTTACCTTGAGTGCATATACTGTACTACAAAATAGTTGAGCATTCATAAAAAGTGTTATTTTTCAGTAAAGAAGTTTGATTTTTGAACTTAACTAATTGTTGGCAGAACTTCTATTGTGAATATTTCCTCTACTTTTTTTTTTTTTTTTTTTTTTTTTTTGAGGACACTGACATTCCTTGAAATTCTGCTCCAGATGCAAATGTGCTTCATTTTATGCTTTTTTCCTTTCCCATTTGCAGAGTCCTGAAGCTGAGGAGCTCAGTATGCTTAGTATTCAGTTAGCCGCTCGTTTCCTCTTCCACACTGGCTTTCATACCAAGAAGAGCTTAAGGGGGGCAGCGTCTGAATGGTACGATGTGCTCAGTCACCATTTGCGTGCATCCAAACACATCCGAGAATGGTTTGCTCATCACATGCTTTTTGCTCATCCACATAGGTGAGTAAAAGTTGAGTTACTTGCTAATGTTTCAATTGTTTTTGATAGTCCATCATTAAAATAGTCCATATTGTGGAGCAGGTTGCATAATTTTGAGTTGAGACTCAAGTTTGATGTGTTTAGGATTTTCTTCAATGCCCTTCCATTTTGATGACTTTAGTTTAGCAGGCATTCCAGTCCACTTATTCAGGTCAGGGTGAAGTCTGACCTGAATTAGTGGAATGGAACATACCTGGATAATTGTAATTATTGAATTGGAAGGATGAGGAAGAAAACTGGAAAGATGTTAAACCAAAGCCTCAGAATGGCTACTGTAGAGGTCTTCAAGCAAACATAATTTTAAGTCATCTCTTTTTTATGATTTATTCTGTCCATTTTAACCACTTTGCATGGGTGATGAGGTATCTCATCATACACAAGTTTCTTATGCTTCTCCCTGCAAGTATGAATTTTAACCATCATATGTTACCCATGTCGTAGGTCGTAAAAGTGTTGCCATGAAGTGCCTGTTACTGTTTAAATTTTGTTTGGGCATCGTGGTTTCCAGAGCAGTACCTTGAAAGTTAATTAAAAGTATAATCCATATTTATTTTTATCAAAAAGAGAATTTGTTTTGTTGTAGAAACTTATTAGCATTGTAGGTATTCAACTGAATTACTGTGAATTTTTAGCCCGAAAGGCAACCTATATCAAACATCACTTGAACTTTCTAAAATAATTTTTAATTTACTAAGTGTTTCAACTCCAAAAAGGGTAGTTTCCTCCATCAAAGAAAACAGAATTAATTAATTTCAATTCGTGCCCCACCAAAAATGTATTCATTATGCCCAAGTACTTTGGATTGAGAAATCCTAGTTTTACTAGAAAATTAAATGTTAATTTAAGTTCATTTAAAAAAGCTCATAATGGTGGGAATGCACACATAACAAATATATAGTTTATGTTGCGAGGCATAGGGAGTATTCATCTCCTGAACTTACCATTGTATTTCAGAGTCCCTCAGCTCTAGTGAATATGCATTGATAATAGCTTGTGAAAACTATCAAAGCTTATAAATCTCATCTGTTGAACATGATATTAACCTCTTAGTGCTAACATTCTTCCTGGGGTACTAGCGAGAAATGCGGAGGTTAATTTAATAAATCGTAGCACCTTAGGAAAAATAACATTATGAAGCTATTGTTTTAAATATCCAAATGCGGTTTTCTTTTACATTACATACATTGAATTAACTAACAATGACAAAATTTTTTTAGAGTGACTGAAAAATAAATGTTATTATTTTAGTGTCATAAAGTTGAACAATATATTGATATTGGGCCGACATATTGGCCCGCGACACTTTTCACCTGAGATGCAAAAGCTGATATATTGGTCCACCGCACTAAGAGTCATTAATAGTCGTTTTATAGGCTTCGGGGCATCCTGCTTGTGAGTCCTCTACTACTGCGAAGCGTGAAGTTCACGCGACTATGGGCCAACTTCACAGTGAGCTTAGTGCAATGAATACTAACTCTTTTTAAATGAATCAACTGAATAAATCATTTTAAATAAAAGCAAATCATAATAAATGAACTGAATAAATGTTCCTCAGATCCTAGTTAATATGCTTTCACGGAGTGTACCGTCTGCTTGGAAGCATCCTCAGTACCACCTAGTGGCAAGTAGAGGAAAAAGTGTCACATCAGACCTATGATTTGCCAGTATGCAGTAGTTTGCCATAATGTTTGTGTCGTTGAATTTTTCCACTTTTATTCATTACTATTTCACTTCAATCTCTGAAGAAAAGTTCTTAGCGTCATTTTAAAATCAAACTGCTTAAAATACGTACTCCAGAGATTATAAATAGGGTTGGGGCAGGGATTCAAAGATTTGGTCGAATCAATGGGTTAAAGATATGAATACCAGTCATACAGATTCTATGAACCAGTGGCTGAGAACTACCAATAATGAAGCTCTTTGACAGGTAACGATGCACAGTGGTCAAAATATTGATAATTTTCAATGTTTCAATTTAGCTGACAGTGTGGGAAAATATTAGATTATTGTTAGAAACTAGAGGTATCCGTAGATGAGACTTGCGATCATTAACAATTTTTTGTTAGAAAAGATGTACAGTAATACTCGACTAAGGCAGTTAATTCGTCCGAAAAATTTCCGAATAAGTAAAACATCGCAACTTACCTTTCCATTTTTGAACCATTAGCGGTGCCACTTTTGCGGTAGCAATCGACGACGATTACAGTAAATGCCATCTTTTGAGAGGACGTTACGTTAACGTAATATGGCAAAGCCAAGAATAACATAAATCCAGTCTCTCTTTCACTGGTATTAAAATCTAAAATAAGTATAGCTACCCAAAACTTCTTTTTTTGCTGTAATGGACAACAGGCGCCATCTATGGAGTAGATAATTAAGTACACGTTGACTTACATGGGAAGGTCAACGAGGCCGAAAAAAAGACGTTGATGCCTGATCATATCAGACTTTTTCACCATCACAATGATCAAATATCACCTATCAAACTATGCAATGTCTTAAACTAGAGTTGGCGTTCCTTAACACTAGGACGCCCGGACTTCTCGACATCATTCAATGCCCAAATGGGGTCATTTTGACCCCCGGTAATAAATAAGTTAATTTTTCACAAGGCATTTATATGTTTACATTTTTATTGTTTTTTCATTAAATAATGCCCTAGTTCTTCACATTTATTGATTTTATCAGTTCATTACAGCAATGTTTTTCTCAATATAACTATTTATTGAAATATCAACTTTGAGAGTTGGAATCATTTTCTCGTTTTTCTTCAATTTCATGTTTTTTTGCCTAAAATGTTGACACTCAGTAAACAACAAATGTCACCTACTTTATTTTAACGTATTTATTTGTTGTTTTTGCAATGTGCACTGTTTTATGATGAATGGTTGTCCTGCCAAAATTAAAAATACCATCTGAAAAAATGTAAAAAAAATTGAGCAGCCTAATGAAAATAGTTTTCATCATCGTCAATATTTCAATCCTATGATTGGTTTACTGCAGCCCTCCATTACGCCCTATTTAGTGTTAATTGCCTAATGCCCTAAAATAATGTTTTCTCCTTCACGTCCTGCTTTATTTGCTCTAGATACTTGCCCCTTGGTCTTCCTTGTGGGACCTTCCCTTCGATCTTCCCCTCTATTATATTTCTAACTAATTCATTGTGCCTCAAGGTATGTCCATCTTCATCTGCTCTTCTGCACACCTCTTCATTCCTCACTATATCAGTCAATTTAATCTTCAACATTCTACTCGAGCACCATGTTTCGAAGGCTTCAATTCTTCGCTGGCCTGCTTTCCCGATTTTCCATGTCTCTGATCCATAGATTACCACGCTCCATACGATAAAGTGCTTTCTTGTTTGCAGCCGTAGGTTCTTAGAGCACAGTAGCTGTCTCTTCATAAACGCCTCCTTATCTTGTGCTATTCTGCGCTTGATCTCCGTTGAGCTTCTTCCATCCCAAGTGATAGTGCTACCGAGGTACGTGAAGTACTCCACTTGTTCCAAAGTCACTCCTCCAATTGTGGTGTTTGCCCTTGATTCTCTCTGCCGCACACTAGGGTTTTAGTTTCCTATTAGTATTGCTCTTATTATATTATTGAAGTACTTAGTTCACAGTCGTCAGGGATGCTTGCAAGTTCCCTTGACTTTCTGCTACAACTGCGATGTCATTAGCAAACCAGAACATGTTTATTTCTTCGCCATTCACCTTGATGCCCTTGAAACCAATTTCCTCTGCGTCTCTTATTGCTTCTCCCAGGTATAATTATATTGAATAACACAGGGGAGAGGTTTGAATCATTCTCTGACTCCTCCATTTATTTTGGCTTCTATCTTCCTTCCGTCTTTTATTTGCATTGTGGTGACCTGGTTCTTGTAGAGCCAGTAGATTTTTCTTCTATCCTTGTAATCCATTCCAATGGCTTCCAATATCTTGAACATCTTGTTCTATTCCACGTTGTCAAAGGCCTATTCCAAGTCCACGAATGCCACATAAAACAGCTTGTTTACGTGTATCATTTTCTCGGCCAGTATCCTTCAGCTGAGTATTGACTCCCTTTGGTTTTTCCTGAATCCGAATTGATTTTCCGAAAGATTCCCTTCGATATTCCCTTCCATTCTTCTGCTAATAATCTTAGTAAGTATTTTCGATGTGTGTAACACCAGGCTAAAGGTTCTGTGTTCTTCGCATTTCCTGCTAATTTCACTCTTCTGGAAATTCTCTGGTGGCCTTCCACTATCATAGCTATCTCTGATTATTCCAAGGAGGGTATCTTTTGCTTTGACCCCGAGTGCCTTGAAAATAGTGAATGAATATTATATCAAATAGTGAGCCCACTTTTAGATCCACCCTTCCAAGTGTCTCTACTGAGTTCATCAAATGGGTAATTATCGTCACATTCTGAGGATTCTGTTTATTCTTCACAAGTTTCAAATGTCAGCTTACCGTCGGATTTGTCAAATGAACACTCTCCACCATTGGCGCATCGTATTGAATCTTATGCAGCTCATCAAGAATGTCAGCAGAACATATGCTGGTCTTTGAGAAATTTTTGATCACAGCTATCTTCAAAATACCGATCACACCGCAAATTCGTCCCGCGAAGCCACGAACAATGGACAACTAATACACGAACTTCACTTGCTGTCACTGTGAGAACGAGTTCAAAGTTTGAGGCTTTACTTTGTGGAACCACTCGATTGGAAAAGAAAAACCACTTTTTACATTCCACACAAAGGTTTTATTGGTTTCTACAATATATGTCATTATTGATTTTGATAATGACATATATTGTCTAAACTATGGTAGAAATCAATAAAACCTTTGTGTGGAATATGCAAAGTGGTTTCTCTTTTCCAATGTAAAAACGAGTTTTATTCTCCACTCGTCATCCAAAGAGAAATAATTAGATTTGGAGTCAACTAAGTTGATAAATTCGTGCGAAACGGGTAAACAAAATTGCATTCTCCTCATACCACAGAGATTGACGATGTATGATGATTACAACAAAGTAATTACTAAATATTCCACATGTTCCACATTTTCCAAAACGAAAAGTGAGGACGTGATGGGGAAAGAAAACAAAACTTTTTTGGAAACTGATACGAACTTGGAAGATAAGTAACCGAATGAAAAAGATAAGACGAGAGAGCAGTGAACACCTATGAGGCAGAATTATACAAAAATGCAAATAAAAAAGGACCTTTAGCAGAGATAAAGCGCGCAAATGAACCCTTGGGTCAAAATGACACCACTTGGACGTTCAAGGTAAAATATAATTTAACTCCTCAATGGATTATTTTAGGAAGGTAAAAATTTATGCAAGTGAACACCCAATAAAAATATTAAAAGTCACGAGAAGAAATTCTGTTCTCTTAAAAAATGTGATCAAAAAATAAATTTAAAAACACGATGGGGTCTAAATGACCCCTCTGGGCGTTCTAGTGTTAATTAAATTTTTATTTACTTTTGAAATTACCCATTCTTTATATTTGACCTCGAAGATGCCCTTAATTTCAGGGAATGGAGACTATATGACCATTATTCGTTTATTATTTACTTTAAGAAATAAGATTCATCTTCAGTTGGATTCAATTAGACAATCGCGAGAAAGGAAGCATTATTTAACAATTTACTGCTAAAAGGAAGATTTGAATTTAATGAAATTGAGGAGGATTAGGATTTGGGATTAGGATTTGAGATTCGGATTCGAGATTTGGATTCGATAAAAAAACAGGATTCAGCCTTTCGGTGGCTGAAAAACGATGGCCCTTCTCTTATTGGTCATGTTTCTGGAATGTGTAAGTTGAGTTTTTCATTTGTCATGAAAATATTTGTGTGCATACTCATTCATCATCATTAGCCTTGTGAACAATTCAGGCAATGATATTAATCGTTCAAGACAGTATGTTGAAGATTGATGACCAGAGTACTGACTTCCCATCTAGAAGGTTAATGTTCAAATCCCAGCAGTGGCAGAGATTTTTTCATGTTGTACTAGTCCCTGTATATAAGCTGTGTGGAGAGCACTTCTAAGTTCAGTTCTCAGTCCACCAGATATCATGTTAAACCATGGGTCCCTTGGCATCTTGTCATCAAGAGTAGAGCTAATAGTAGTTAAACCTCCTCTTTCTCTCATCCCTGAAAAATTCTTCCGGCTAATTAATTACCCACCTCTCCTAAATGGCATAAGATGCTGACCACCTCCTCTGAACAACTTTTACTACCTGATGTACTTGTGCCTGATCTTTTGTCTGATCTTTCTTTTAGGTTCTGTGAATACTTACTTGTCTGCCCTACTACTGAAGTTCGTTCAGCCTTCATTAAAATTATAGTTCTTTTATGTCATTTATCGCTCCAAGATGGCCCTTCACTTGGTGGTCATGTTTCTGGAATGTGTAAGTTGAGTTTTTCATTTGTCATGAAAATATTTGTGTGCGTACCCCCAGCACAAGAGTTTGCTAACTCACTTTTTCTTTTGCCCTTGAAGCTCTCCTAGTGGATCCAAATGCTACCCTGAGTGATCATATTCTTCATGCTGTGCTGTCATTGCTGCATAAGGAAGTGTCTGACCATGCAAGACACCTCCCTCACTATTTCTCCCTATTTTTTATGTATGCCAGTCTTGGTATACATGAAAGAGCCCAACTCCTTAAGGTGATTTAATTTATTGATTAGATGGTATCTAAGTTACATGAGAGTAGATTTGATGAATCAGCCATTTAGTTCAACAGTGGTGCATTTGGTACCAAGATAAATGTATTGTAATAAATCCTAAATTGTTTGGCGTAGTTGAATAGCTGAAAATATCTTTTTTTATTATTTACCTTACAGCTGATAATGCATCATAACATTCATATTGAATTACATAAAGTGCATTATAAATTAAATAATATTTTTTTAAAATTCTTTTGTATAACTGGCTCTGCCTTAAAGAGTATTCCATTTGTTTTTTCTTATTGACAATTAATTTTTTAATTATAATGCCAAGATAGACTAAATTTCAATGAATTTTCTGCTGCTAAATTAAAAGTAAGCTCTAACAATTCTGTACTCTTTCGGTGAAATATAAGAGAGAGTTCTGGATATTTTCTCTAGTGCTGGGAATTTTATATATTGGTTGAATTACATTGTGCATAAATAATGATTTATTACTGCTTAAATCCCTAAACCTCTATTTTCAATTGAGAAGTTGAAGTGATGTGAAAACCCTTTTTCTTTGTGTGGATTTATTTTTCCTTTTCTTTGTGATAATACTGAATTATATCTGGTTTTACTTGGGTATTTATGAGCATCCTTGTGATGATTTAGAAGATAAAATTGAAAAAAGTTTGGTAATTTAATATGTCTTGTTTAGTCAAGGTGGTTGTGATGCTGGGTAAGTTAAATATTTGTATTTTCACAATATGACTGCAACATATGCTTTATCCCACAGTTGAATGTTCCAACCCTCTTCATGAAAGTGGCTTTGGATGACGGTCCCTGTCCTCCAATCAAATATCAATACCTAGAGCTTACTAAGCTGCACCAGGTTGTGGCGCAGTTGATTAGGTGCTGTGATATCAGTTCAAAGGCCATATCCTCACAACAGGTAATGATTCCATTGTAAATGTCCTCATTGTGTATGCTGGAATTTTTTTTTTTAAAGCTGAAGATAAATGCTCATGTAAGATTTGGTAATACCATGAAGTTGTTTGTGCATTCTGGCCCACGGTAAATACTTTGAATATTACTTGGTATAATTTATTTGTTTCATCTTGACTGAGCAATTTTTAACTGTAAAACATCACTAGTTCAGTCACAGCCTTTTTTACTTTCTTTACTGCTAGGCTGTGGTAATTGCTTTTGCTTAAAGTTTATAATGTTAATTAACTTGTATAAATATTTAGGTGTGATTTTTTTTTCATAACTTGCAGCAAGGAATGGGGCCTGTGTTACCCAACCCTTATGGCGACCCTAATTGTCCAGATTATATAATGCCTATACAGCCCCAAGCTGCTGAGATACTTTTTAATGGAACTCAGTAAGTTTCAAGTTTTTATTTTACATCTTTGATGGTTTGCTACATTGCTTTATGAGTGACAGTGAATGCATGCTATTATTTAATATTCACCTTTTTAATACTTTTTGAGTTGATGTATTTTCTTGTGGAGTTAAAATGCGTGTCTAATGCATCAATTCTTGTGTTGATAACTGTTTCAAGTTTAAATTATTGAAAAACAATTATGGCGATCATAAAAAGTGTTTGTTTTGTTGTTTCAACTTTGTAACTATAAAAATACCATTTATTTTTTAACTCTTGCAGTATTTAGTGTTTATTAGCAGTTTTTAATCTTTTTTATTTCCCATGGCTCTTTTCTATTGTGATTAAAATTTGGAGAAGGGAAATACAATAGAAGCTCTATATGAGAGCTCTTGGGAGACTAGAAATCACTCACCACATCACCCTCATTATCACCTAAGGTGTTTAAATAATCATTCTACCTCCAATTCCTATGACTTTAACAATAGTTTAACGAATGTTGTTGGTGAATGGCCAAAAGATTCCATTGATTCCTGACTTTAACTTTTAAAAAATTATATTTTTGCATACTTCATTGATCTGTGGTTAAAACATAAAATGTTGCTTTTGACACCATAGACATGGTGCATTACCATACTTTTTTGAGTTCCAAATATGTGGTGGTAGTTATTAATGTATAGCAATGCAGTGGATTATTATCAGCAAAAACTTTGGAATCCAGATAAATTGTCAGAGCTCTCAGAAATCACCTCTCTAAAAGGTGTATACAAAATATAAAGGCTCGTAGAAAGTTCTATTTTTTACAATTTGCAAGAGTGCTAAGTAATGGCATGCACAAAGTATTTACCTGCTTGATGTAATTCCAAAAAAGCACTGGGCAGGTAACCTTCTCCAGGAAAGAGGCAGAAATGAATTTCGCTTTCAGTTGCTGTAAATTAACCTCAGAAAACAGCTAACTTAAAGTTATCAGAATCATGCTACTACTAGTTGCATAACAGTAATCAATACTCACTCACTCAGTGATTCAACCCGAAAGTTGGTTTGGATAGGTGAGGGTAGAGCTCACCCTGAACTAAGCCACAGGCATGTGAATTTCACACATTCAGGGTAGGGGGGCTAGTTCCTTTCCCTGGGTCACCTCGCACTCCCAATGATTTTTTCATTCAGGGGCATCCAAAGGCTTCACCTGGATTTGAATCCAGGACCCTTCGATTAGTAGCCAAGCGCTCTACCCACTAGGCCACCATGGTCCCCCCAATCAATACTCATTGACAGCAGTAATGATGCATGGAAATGAAATCAAACTTCAAAGCTTTGAAATGGTGGAAGGTTGTCATGATGTCTATTAGTGAATTCACTTAGTCCCTTCCACAAAATTTATTTTACAAACGACCAGTTTCGGCAGTTATGCCATCCTCAGGTCCTCAGACTTCTGACAGGTCTGAGAACCTGAGGATGGCATAGCTGCTGAACCCGGTCGTTTGTAAAATAAATTTTGTGGAAGTGACTAGATAGATAGATTGTTAAGTCGTGGAGTTCTTCCAAGGAGGCCCTGAGGCACTTGGACCCTCCATTGGCCCATTGTGCCAACCACCCTTCTAAAGAAATCACCCATAGAGACCGATCGCCTTGCTAAAGACCAGCAGATCCCCTATGGGGATTTCCCTTACCTCCCTGGGTTCCAAAAATGGAGACCCCAGGTACCTATTTTGAGTCCTCATCACAGCAGGGCACTCACATAATATGTGGGATGTGGTTTCATCCCCTTCTTCGTACCACCTGCATCTAGGTGAATCTATGATTCTCAGGAGGTGCTGGTGCCTCATCACCTGGTAGTGTATCATCTAAGACTTGGTGTAGTTTGCCAGATATCAGAATGCTGGGCTAAGCCCCACATTCTAATTTCTGCCATCCCTATTGACGTAGCAATAGGTATGATTGGCTCTGGTACAATCGGACCTCGGCTGGAACCGGCCCTTTCCAGCTCAGCCATCTCATTTCCGGATACGCCTGCATGACCAGGCACCCAGAAAAGTTCCACCTTGCCTCATCTGCCTATATCATTGAGTGCCTCACGACACTCCTGCAGCAGCTGTGATTTGCACCATGGTGATGTCAGAGCCTTTAGAGCTGCCTGATGATCCGTGCATATGTGTATCGGTCTGTTAAACATCCCGATCTCCTTAATAGCATACGTGCGGGTCAGAAGTGCATATACCTCTGCCTGGAACACCGTAGCATATTTTCCCAAAGGGATTGAGAGCTTCCTTGGTGTGCTACAGTTGTAGACCCCTGCTCCCGCTCTTCCTTCTTTCGTAGAGTCATCCATATACCATACCTCGGACCCAGAATGAAGTTCTTTCCCTTTTCCTCTAGCCCACTGTTCCCTATCCAGAAAGTGGGTTGTGGAAATGACTAAGTGAATTCATTAATAGGCATGTACAAGATGGCGATCGTCAGGGAAAACCTGGAATTGTCAGGGAATTTTGAATTTCTGGAAAGGTTAGGGAATTTTCGTAATAGTCAGGGAGAAACTGGGATAGGAAATTTTTGTTATTTTTTTCTCCCATTACATTTATCGGGCAGTCTTTCCCACCCTTTATTTCACCAACTAAAACTAATGTCCATTGCTGGCATGCATAGAATCAGCCCCGTCAATTTGTTGAACATTAGGTTGTGAATCTTAGTTATTTAGTTGTGAATCAGTCGTACCATGTATCCCATTTGTATATCCTTCATACAATATTTGCCTAGTATTGTTGAAATTCATGATCACCATGTATTCCGCTTATCACAAGGAATCTGAGGCTATGTTGTTCGGAAGATTTTACCTCATGTTTTTTTTTAACTTCCAAGACTTAGGTCGAGAGGTAGCTGGAGCACACAGCTCATAGTAAATATGTGCTTGCTGTTCTAAAAATACAAGACGATGTTTATTAAAACGGTAATACAAGTACGATCACATGTGTAAACAAAATCTTACGTAAGATCATCTTTGATTCCCATATCCCCATTTGTGAGACGGTAAGAAGAGTCCTCCTCTCCTCCCTACCTTTCATGCTCGATGTAATTATTGAATGGACCCCTTGGCTCCCTCTTGAAGCAATTTAGCCAGGTCACAAACCACCTCAAATATGATATTCCTTAATATGATGTTGCCGTTGCTAATTGCCTCCTGTTTTCGCTTGCTGTGACACGCTTATGTTTTGGTTGTTTATACAAATATTTTTACATTTTTGGTGCCCTTTTACTATCAAGGGGTTATAACCATGTTAGTCAAATTGTTATTCGCTTCTAAAACTCGTGCCATCCGATTTTGATCCAGTCCAAGAAAATGGATTTGGTTTGTATTTTTCGCGTAACTTAGTGATACCTGAGCCGGAGTCTGCCAGTAAATTGGCCATTAACTTTCCCTTCAATGCCTCTTATGTAATCCTCAACTTCCCAGAACTACCACGACACGATACCTCGTTCTTGAAGAATTAGACATTTTCAATTTGTAATTTTACCAAAGGAAACATACACTCCCACGGAAATGCGATACGCGGCCACGGAAGATCGCTCGCCTGGGTCGCGCCAATGCTCGCAATGGTTCATTGGACTCTCTGTATTGCTACACTGTTATATAGTAGAATTTCGATTCTACGTAAAATTTGATTTTAGACTAGTGAATTAGCGGCCCCAACAGACTCCTTGAGTATTCTTATGGAATCATTATTTGATTTTATGTGAATTCGTTGTAATGATTTTACGTAAGGTTATTTTGGTATCAATTCGATTTTACGAAATACGAAAAGGTTAATATATTTTTTCATTAGAGTGTACTTGTAGCTTTTAATGTATTGATTTCAGCTTTTAACATTTTCTGAGTTTTGACAAAAATTTAATTAAGCAGAAATAAAATATTCCGATAATATAAGACCTTTAAGCAATCGGTCAGGGAAATTGTTAAGTCCACCAGGGAAAAGTCAGGGAATTTAAAAATTGGATATCAGTAGCCACCCTGATGTAGATACAACTCTCAGTATGGAATATTCTCTTGATTATTTGAAATCATAAGTGTTGCAAGCAAGGCCATATAACTTATTTGTAAGTTTTAAATTGAATTTCATTGAGACACGTGTAATATCTTCTGCCGTAATGACTTGTAGTGCCAGGTGCACAATCTTTTTGTAATAATATCCTTCTGCCCCACCATTTTCGTATTCATTAATTAAGCGAAGTTTTGTTTTTTAATGACATTCTCATTTCCTGGCCATGAAGTTGTTTCTCAGAGTGAGCTGGTAACAGAAGCTAGAGAATAACATAATGGCGTCGGAAAACACATGAACTCTCAAGAAGTTAATAAGTGCTGGTCCAAAAAAAAGCCATGCGGTAATGACTGGAATGTTATAAATGCACACTTGAACATTCAGCAAAAAAATTTGTTTTCATTTTCATGCAAATGATAGATATCACGAGCTTGTGCTCACGCAATGTGCTGTACTCAATATATCAAACAATCCCGCTAGAAGCAACTTGTTGCTCTTGTTTTAGCCGATCTATTGTACGTGCAAATTGTAGCATAATAAATGGTCCTAACGCCATCCCTTCCTAATTCGAGCTTCTTGTTACATGACAAATTCATTATATGGGACTTCCACTGTAGATAAATGATATGGTTAGGTTTAATTTTTATCTTTTTTTCTTTCTGGTATTAGTAAAATGATTTTCTCTGTGTAGAAATATTTGTGGAAATTATTTTGTTTTTCTTCTTGTGTAACTTTTCTCCGTGATTTTTGTCACTTTTATGATGCCTTCATTTTTTTACATAGTTATGTGAAGAAAATTATAGAGGATGTCAATCAAACAGATGAAGTGGTGAAATTGCTTCAGTTCTGCAGTTGGGAAAACCCTCATTTCTCACGGACAGTCCTAAGTGAACTACTTTGGCAAATAGCGTATACATATTGCCATGAGTTAAGGCATATCATGGACCTATTTTTGGCTATGCTTATGCTTGAAGATTCATGGCAAACCCATCGTATACACAATGCTTTAAAAGGTATGTTTTTCATTTCATTCCTTTACATTGTCTCCTGTGGTTCAGATATTTATACCTTTATTTATATCTACCTTTATTTATACCTTGGGGTTGATGCTGGTATATCTGTTTGTCATTCAAAAATGAATTAGTATGCGATCAATCTAATTTACAGAGGTACTAGTCTTTGAGACTAAATTTAAATGTATGGAAATGAGATATTCTTATGAATTCAGATAAATACTATGTTTGCTCTAATTCTCAGCCTTTGTCGTTGACTTTTCCTATTTTTAACTTTTAATCCTGCAATTTGTGTTAATTAGGTCATATATTACAATGTTATCTAACAATCCGTAATAAAATATTTTAATATATAAATATATCTGTTGATATAATCTGTTCATAGTTGAGGCAATAATTTGCCTTAACTAAGGGATGTTCTTCATATTGTTGGGGAACTGCCATGCACAAGAAAAACAGATCTGTGCACATATACATTGAAACTCTCTGCAAAAGAAACAGTTGGCACATGTACATCATATCAAATTGTTTGGAGAGGTTAAGAAAACTGGCTCACATAAAAAAATTCCAGTTTTCCTGGTTGTATATGTTATTGCCCAGTTTAAAACTGCTTTACAATATTAAACAAGTAGGCCAATGTTCTATATGGACTAACGTCAGCTAGCCAGTATTGCTTGCCAATGATTTTATGACTGAGCAACTGGGCCTTTCTAATCTTCAGATTTACCAACAATTAAACAAAAGGTCTTGATTCCTGTGTCAGTATGCCTGCCAGAAATTTTTATTTTTTTAATGAACCATTTAAGTAGCTTTAAATAAGGGTGCCTGATGATTACTTATATTCTTAACAGAAATGATGTGTTGTCAAATTTCAGGAGTTCCTGAAGAAAGAGATGGTCTTTTTGAAACTATTCAACGAAGTAAAAACCATTATCAAAAGCGAGCCTATCACTGTATTAAGGGCATGGTGGCTCTGTTCACTAGGTGTCGTGCTGCGTACCAAATTCTTATATGCCAACCAGAATTAAAGCGAAAGTGGTCAGTGGCTGTTGAATGGCTCCAGGATGAATTGGACAGGGTAATTCAATTAGAGACCTTAAGTATTATCATAAGTGTATATTACAGTTTATATAATAAATGCTGTAATTTTTCTCTCTCCAAAAGGGTAACAGAATATTGTGAAATTTTAATATAATTGTTGATTTGTATATATTTTCATTATTTTCCCGTGTGTTGATATTGTTTGTGCTATATAAAATGCTTATGTTGCCAGGCTAATGATAATAATCACTCTATCTCTTACAAGCAGCGACCATATGCCCAGAACGCACAGTATAGCTATAACAACTGGTCTCCACCAGCACAGTCTAATGAGTCTGGGAATGGTTACTTCCTGGAGCGATCAAATAGTGCTCGAAAAACATTGGAGAGAGCATTGGAGCTGTGCCCTGAGGAGGTATAATATTGTGAACTTTTCTCTGAGACCCTCAGTTCCCAATTTTAACATAATTTCATTACATTTGGATTGAAATCCTCACTGATTATATAAATTTCATACAGCAGTTATGTCAAATATCTGCTAGAAGGCATTTAATTCAGAAATACCTTGTACTGTTATGATTGATGCACTTCATGTCATTTCCTGAGACGTTGTTTCTCAAAATTGTCCTCGTGGAATTGTTTGTGTTTCTGTTGTGTTATTATGGGTTTGAATAATTGTGATAATGGAATTTGAGGGGTGGGTTGATATCAGATATAACAGTAAAAAATTAAGTTCTTCCAGGCATGCATTATCAAAGATTGGTGTGATATTATTTTTTAAACCAATATGTCCCTTGTTATTGATGGTAGAATTTCACTTAATTATAGTATATCCTAAAAAAATTTTGCATGAAATGAAAGCATGTGAAAGTTCTAGGAGGCATAGCGATGATATGTTTCCAAAAAGTTATTAAACGGATACTGAATTGCATGTTTAAAAACGATATCTTTTTTCCAATATTATCGCGTCTTCAAGACACATTCACAGCGATAGACAAGCTGCTTGCAGGAGACAATTCCTCGTGTGTTAAACATTGTATTCATTGTATGCAGGGGGACACGGGGAAATATATTAACTAGATTACATATGGTTGGGCCAAGATTAGGAACAGTATGAAAAAATTGTAGTTGTAAATCGGAGAGAATATCAGGAATTAGCTTACAAGTGTATGAGGAAAAATGCAGAAAAGCTAGCAGTATGGTGCAGGAGACACAAGAGTGGTCAAGACACATTGGGCGTTGGCACAAACTATGGAGGAAATTGAGGAATAATGGAAATAGAAAGATTTAAACAGAGCAAGGTGAAATAAAATTAAAGGAAACAAGCAATAGACTTAGGAGGGGTATGAAGAGTGTGAGAGAAAAGTGGCAAAAAGGTCAATGTAAATAGGTTGAGAGGTTCCAGAGAGAGGGAGAAATAGGCACCCTGCACTCAAAGGTTAGAAGGTTATTCAGCAGCAAGAAGTGGAATACGATATTGTGCAGTAGTGTTAAGTTAGGAGAGCTGCTGATAGAACTTACAAGAGATTCATTATAGGGGTAATGAATACGTGGCAAGAACTGCATGGCACTAACAATAGGCAAGGGAACTTGGGATTAAAAGAGAAGGATATAGATACGGATGAACTGGGGTAAGGAGTCCAGCCATGCTAGTAAGTTAGGGTAAACATTATGAGAAAAGAAGGTGTTAGAGACTATAATGTTATCCTATCAAAGCTACTTAAGAATCGAGGTTGAGAAGAACGTGATGATTTTACTGGTTTGTTCGCAGAATGTATGAGGATGAAGTTTGGCTGGAGGATTTTTTAAAATCTGTATTAATACCAAAACAAAAAAGAAAGAGAAGGCCGTAAATGCTGAAAAGCATACACTTCTTTAAAAAAAAAATTTCATCACCTATGCGATAGCATCAGCCGATCCGCGAGTTATGCAACCCGGACAACAATCGCGACAAAAATTACGTACGTGTACTGTAATTTCTCGCGGCTTTACAATTCCACAGATGGCTGAGGTCACGATAACTGGTGGTACATCTGAGAAAATTTTACTTATCTTTCATAGTGGTAACTTACTGCATGAGTTTTTACTTTGTCTTTCACGGAGCGTTGAGTCCATCCACCAGTTATGCAACCAGGACGACAATCACGGCAAAATCGTCTCGTAAAGCGCAAATGGCGAGCCATTCAAAAATTTTAAGATTCTTTTTCAAGATTCGAAGATTCGAATGTCCCATTTCTAGTAAACATGATATCAAACATAGTGCAGAAACCTCGGAAACCTTTTATGGTCACTGAATTATTTTACTATACCTTTTAGGGTATGGGTTCCATATCACCGAACAATATTCTAATTTGCTCCTTACAAGAGAATAATACAACATTTTTAACGGACTTTCATCTTTGAAGTACTTTGAGTTACAATTTAATGTACTCTTTATCAGGGTGGGATCCCTGTAATGTTTTTGCGATTCACTATCCTGTCTACATTATCACCCATGTACAATTTTCTAACACTTGGTCTTGGAAATGGCACATCAGTGGTGACTCAGTAAATTTTCACCTTGTCCACTACTTCAAAGTCCACTCATGCCATTGGCAGCTCACGTTGCATTAATAAAAAATATTTGACAGGTCAAATGTACTGATTAATTATAGCATTTTACTTCATGACATCCTTAACATCGTTTTACAGGGTTGAACACTGACCAACCTGTAGTCAGTGTGCATTATTGAGATTAAAACCTTTGACTCAGTTGGCTAAATCCGCTAAATTGTGTACGAGGGTAGCTTCTTAGTGATCAGTGGACTTAACTTTGCGAATTGGTCATGTTGCTGGCAAAGAGGATTGGGCCAGGAGCTCAGAATTCAGCTCCATACACATTAGCAGCTGTAGTTTGAAACTAAATTCTCATTGTCTCCCATTGCTGCTTGGGTTTCTTGGGAATGAATCCCAAAATCACCTACCAAATGTCCCCTATCCTGCCAGTCAAGTTCAACATCCTTAAAGACACCGAAATAGTTCCATATTTTTAAAAACTCTATGCCTGGAAGAACATCATTAATGTGGTGTTCTTCCTGTCTTGGTATGTTATTTAATTTAATTACGAGAAGTGTAGTTATAAGATAGTCCAGAGCAGGCTAATTCCAATTAAAGGTTTCACTCCACCCCTCTTCCTTTTCCCTGAATGAGTCCTACCTGTGCTCATTTTCTTACCTATCCCTGATGGCACAAATGATCTTAGCTTTTGGTCATAGCTTATCTTGCCCTCGAATAACTTCTACTTTTATTTCCTTTGGTTTACTCCAGAGAATGTTTTTAATTGTTGTTATTATTGCCCTTAATGCTCTTGAATACTTACTCTAAAAGGAACCTGAGGTGGATGAGATGTCTGAGGAAGGAGATAGCCCCCAGCCTCCTGAAGAGCACCACCCAGTCACTGGGGTGCAGAATCAGGGGGTGAAAGTGATGGTTGGGGGTCCGCCAACAGCGTTTTTCAACCCACCCCATGGTTACCCAAGCGTTGCTCACATTCAGCAGCAGCCAACCACAACGACAACGCAGTCAGTAGCAGCCCCCACCACCCACCATGCCCAGCAACAACAGCAACAGCAGCAATCTCCAGTCAGCCACCCAAGTACCTCACCTTCGACGGGTGTAGGAGGAGGGGGGCCCTCCTCCCTCCAGGGTGGTGTCAGGACAATCCCCTCGGGACACAGGTCAGTTGGCAAACTGAATGGTAATTCCCTCACCAGCCATCGTAGTTATCTCCCTCAAAGGTATGTCTGAATATGCAATTAAAAGTATGTCCATCAGGTACCTAAATGCAGCAGTATATACCTTGATTGGTATTCCAACTCCTTAGGTATGTACAGGTTAACCTCACTTAAAAAAATTAATTCATATCAAACAGTTGCTTGTAAAGCAGGTAAATTCGTAAAATGAGGTGTAATTATGCATCATAGTCTTTGCATTTAATGAAGTTATGTTTCAGTGCAAACATTTCTCTATGAAAAAAGAATAAACAACAAAGAAATAATAAAGAATAACAATGTTTAAACAGTCCTTTTCAATTTTTAAAGAAAAGGACTCTACAGCTACATGACGAAAAATCAAAAGTATAAAGGTCTTTATTCTTAGGATGAGGGTGACATGGTCTCTGGAATTGGTGCTTCATTTCTGTTAAAGAAGGCTTTGAGTGTCAGCTATGTTTTTGATTCATGTTTCTTATCTCAATACATTTTGCTGTAACAAGAATGAACTTTCATTGCATCTGAAGCAACTTAACTTCTTTCATAATTTGGATCTTCCGAATTAAAAATTTCCATTGCACCGTGGGGTTTAAAAGCTAAGTGAAGACATTGAATATTCAAACAGCAATTGGGAGTGGTAGTTAATGCAATGTCACCTCTTTCATTCACAAATTCCTACATTTTAATCAGTTTGGGTAAGATTTCTTTCTTATCAGTTCCTTATAATGAAGTATGTTATCGACCACTATATTTTATGTAGAAATGGATAGTTTTCTGGAGTAGTTTGGTCGTATAGAGAAACACCAATTTTACCAACGTTTCGCCTCTTTGTTGTGGCATCATCCTACTGCATGCAATGACAGAACCGATATACAAAATTTAAGTAAAATATACCATAACATCATATCAACTTTATAAATATATCTTACTCAACAATACCATCAACTTGTAAATTCATATTCATTCTATATTCAATTTTGTTATACAAAATATATATATATATACATATACATACACAAATAAATATTCTTTATGTAATAATTTTAAAAATTTTGGTTGTTTTCGATTTGTTTATATAATAAAGTTTGTGATGAATTTATGTAACCAAGAAGCGTAACATTGTTGTTTGTTGTTTATACAAAAAATTGTCACCAAAAGGTATGTACAATATTGCTCTGGAATAATTTTTTTTTCCTCTCTTTAAATTTTGTTCCTTGTCTGTAAAACATTAATGAAAACGTAAAAACTTACATTTTGCATCAATTAGCCCTGATGATGCCACAATAAAGAGGCAAAACGTTGGTAAAATTGGTGTTTCTCTATACAACCAAACTACTCCAGAAAACTATCCATTTCTACATTTCTTATCAGTGTTTCGCAACTTGTTGATGTCTTCATTGGTAACTTCAAAATGCATGTAGTTAGCAATGCAATGTATCTCATTCGCCTTGCACTGCATCCTTCAGCTCCAGAAAACATGAAAACCAACAATATGATGAGGACAGTTGTTTCCAAGCATCTTTCATATTGATTTAACTTAGCATTTTCCATTATTATCTTTGCTAGTAGTACGTTGAAACCTTTCCAAATATCTAGTATTGATTAGCCTTCTTCCATATCAGTTGCCTTAATTTGCTTTTCAAATGTGTTGCGAAGATAGGCTTTGAATGTTGCTATCACTCCTAAATCCATCAGTTGCAAGAGGGATGATGTGTTAGTGGTAAAAAAATACTTTGACTGTCAGGCACTTGTGCTTAAGACCTTATGTGCCAGAACTAGATAAATTAAAATCATACAAGTTTGTGTTGAAAATAAGAGGTATTTCTCTTCACTAGGAGTTTGTCTTATGCACATTTTAATATTTGTAAGTAATGTTTTTTCTTGTATGCTAGTCAAACAAAAGCAACTTAATGAAGGAGATCAATTATTGAAATGATACATTCAATAATTTGTTTTTCACTTGTGTCTTTCTTGGCAACAAATCTCAGTTTTACTACTTGATTCAGAACATCTTCCTTTCTTCCTTTGCATTTCTCATCCCTTATTCCCTTCTCTCATCACAATTTTCCTTTCCTGGTTCCCTAGAAGCCCCTCCCTCAAGCTATTGTGGATTTCCGCTAGGTACAACATTGTTGCAGTTATTTACTATTACTAGTGATCTCCCAGTTTCTTTAGGTGAACATAAAACTCTAAACCCAAACCCAGTCTTTCATATAATGGCCTTTAGTTCTGCATACATTCAATCTCCAATTATTATGTACACACTACCCGGTCTTCTACTTCTACCCAACTTACTAAGATTCTTCCCTCTATTATGTTCCTCAAACAGCCTTGTTCCTGTCACCCATTCTATTCACTGTTTCCTAATTTCAACCTTGCTCTCTAGCTGTGTTCATCCGACCTATCCCTAATCATATTCTTTGCATGCATATATTTAAGTGTATTGGCTAAAATCTTGTAAGAAATATCATTGTTCACTTTGGATGTAGTGATATTAGTAAGCCAGTACCATTTCATCCAATTTTCCATTAGAAAGAGGGGAATGATTTCAAGTGGTAAAAATTGTGGTGTCTATAATTAGTCTTTGTATGAGTAATATTTTGGGAAGAGGCCTGTTTCTGAGCAAAATGACGTCAATATTGTTCATAGTCTAAGGAAAGAGGACCTGGGGCAGGATCATAGATCCTTCCTTTACTTTGTTGCTGTTGTTAACAATAAAATAGCACAGTGCTAACAAACTATCCTAACAAATTGCTCTACAACTGAGATTGGTGATTAACCCTCCAGCTGGGAATTTTTTTTTACCTTTGTAAGAAGTAAGTCAAAAGGAAAGAGTGAAGAACACGTGTGTAGTCATCCTTCAAAAAATAAGTGTAATTGCCATCTATTAGTGAAAATTTAGAACTACATCACATAACATCTACGCAATACCTTGCAAGTCATTGCGAGGGTGTCTGGCAGGGGGTGAAGATCACAATGTATTCACTATAGACATGCAGCATAAAGCAATGGAGAAGATGGAAGGATCAGATGGGGAAATTGCAGGATCTGCAGAGAATGGATGGTTGCCTAACCCATGGAAATCCCTGGATACCTAGCTGGAGGGTTAAAAGCACAAACTAGTACTTTGATGAGAGGTGATAATTTTTCACATTTGAATGTGCAATTGGAAAAAAATATTGATGCTCTGACAATGTTTTGAAGAGCTCTGTAATGGAGAGACTGGGGTGCCACTTGCTTCACTCTTATCTCATTTTTCCTCTTCCAGGGCACGAATGGGGGTGGTGAGAGAGAGTGGTGTGGGTCTGATGGATCTCAGTTTGGCTGTGGAGGGTGTGGTGGGTGGATCCCTCGTGGGTGACGACGGCAGCAGTCGGACCAATGCCGGCTCGGGTGGGGAGGACATCTCAAGCGGGAGCACAGGAGCTCCAACCCCCTCACCGAGCCACCCCTCGCCTGAGGGGGGGCGCCCCCCCACGCTGGAGTCGATGATGTCTGGGCTGAGTGTGGTTGGCGAGGAGGGCAAGAGTGACGGGACAGGGGTCGTTGAAGGTGAGGGCAACAGCGGCGAGGGCTTATTGGCCAAGGATAAACCACAGAGGTCTTCCAGCAATCCAAATTTATTAGCATAGCCCTTGCCTCGTTTGTGCAGCCCTTACCCCTCCCAGATCTCGTGCCCGGCTCACGCCAAGTCGGTTGGCGCCCGCATTCCATTTAGGGTGCTGGTCAGCTCCATCTACAACTCGCGGGCACGCCTGCTGGAGTTGGTTCACTGACTTAAGCATGTTGTGAACGGCAACTTAATCGCTGCTCATTTAGTCTCGGAGGGGCACTTGGCCAACAATTGACGCTGTCGCCTTCTGCCTATGGCCTGTTCTGGATTTGAGCACTTGTGCACCCTTTCTAGTCTACATTCTTTCCCCTTTTCAAAGTTCCAGTGGCCTCTTGTTGACAAGCTGCAGAGATATTGTGAGCTGATGATTGGACCCTGTTGGTGGTGGTGACACCTATGTATTAGGGAGTGACAGTTTGAGAGAGAAAAAGAGAGCGAGAGAGAAAGGATTTAAGTCTTAATCAGACCACTTTCTACCCCTTTGCCCCTCCCATGCTGCCTCTGGAGGGCTTTCCGAAATAACAGTAAAAATTAGTTCCAGTGATGGTTGAATTTTAATGTACAGAGAATAAAACCTGTAAAAAAAAATGAAACTCTCCGGATCCAGTTGTGGTTTACCTGTTGGGCACATGTGCGCATCTTGTGGGCACTGCTGATGACTTGCATCTGATTGCCTGTGATGAAATGTGAGCCATTTGTGGCTAGTTTGGAAGGAAGGGTTGATACCGAAGAGAGCAGTTATGGAATAAGTAATGTGAATGCTAAAGTGTGGTCAGGTCGGAAGTGTGGGTCAGAACTCGGGATGTGCCATAGTTAATTGTGTGCGTGATGTGCCAAGGGTGATGATGGTAGTGCAGTTGGGTGTTTAACAAGAGAGAGGTGTTGATTGATTAAGAGAATGCATAGGGGAAGAAAATGAACTATTTTTTTTATTTTCTTTTCTAGACCATGGAAGTCTTGGACTTCAACTGCAGGCTAGATGACTGTGAACGTGTTATCCTACCATCAGATGTGTGAATGTAGAAGTGATAAGGATATTGGGTCAGAATTATTGGACTTGTTTCATAAAATGTTGAGGATTTTTATTTTTTGCTTTGTATAAGAGAAGTGACTATTGCAATCCTTTCTTCGATTCAACTCCTTTCAATCCTTCATCTACCCTGTATGATTTAGCCTGGGCTCTGGCCTCCCCATCCCCCTGCCCCATTCTTCACTCCTGATTTCTCCTTCCCCTCCTGTGGCCACCTCTTGTCACCTTTTCCCCAATGGACTAGTAGCTGGGGCCATAAAAAGGACAGAGGTGGTTTTTCTCCTGTTGTTTCAGTGAAATCATCAAAGAAGGTGTTTTTTTCTGATGCAGATGGTCCTACAGAATGCCATTTTGGAACAGGGGAACTGTGTGGTCACAATAAGTGAGGAGTAGATGGGTGAAAATTGAGGTGTTGAAAGAAGTCCATCAAGTGATTGGTGGAAGCAGTGGAATGACTGTTATTGGATAGATGGCTGGACTCTGCCTGTGTAAAACTTCCCATAGTCTCCAGAGACCTATGTCTTTCTACCTCGTGTACCTATCTCCTAGCTTTCCTTTCTTTTATCCTGTCTGCATTGCAAAAGATCTGCCCTCAGTAGTACTCCAGTTGTATTATATCACTTAAGCCCATGGCTTAATTTCAAATATCCTTGCCTGAATTATTTAATTTCCAGCAATGATCTTTTTAACAAATTAGGAAATGAATTTTGTGTTATAATTACTTCTGGAAAGTGATTTTTTTGTGTGTGAGATAACTCCAGTCACTGTGGACATTATGCAAGTAAGTTGCATCTTTGCAGCTGCCATTTGCAGATGTTGCTGGGGAGCAAATTTCTTGTTTAATGTCTCCTCAAACCCCCTCAGGTATTTGATCTGTTTGATCATAGGTAATGAATAGGAACACGTTTTTATTCAAATTTATTTAGTCCATTGCAGGTTGTGTAAATTTAAAGAATGGATTTTCCTCCAAAAAAATTCACACCTATGGGTAGTAGTCATTACATAGTGCATTTCATAACCCCCTGATTTCATGAGGAATTGAGGGAAAGGATCAATCCTCTTGTTTATTGTGCCTTCCGGTTGCATCTTCTGCATATTTCAATATCGGGCCTCTCTTTGTGTTTTTATACCCTTTACATCCCCCTCACCCCCAAACAAGTAAATTTGGGGTCTCATACCCTTAAGGAATTGACTGGTGGGTGTAGCTCAAGAAAACTTGAGTAAATAACTATATGTTGAGCTAAAGGGAGCATATTTTTTCCTGTGTCCATCAACGATGTTGATTTTATACGGTATAGGTGTTAAGCTCAATCAGGATGAGTGCTATCACCCTTTAGTACATTGACAACCATAGGATTGTATTTTAATATGTTATGCTCTTTTTAAAAGTGGCCTAGTGGCTGAGATTAAGTTCCTCATGAGGGTTGGAGTTTTGTATATCTCTTTTATTGTTTTTTTTTGACCAATGTAGATCTTATTTATTATCAGACCCTGTGTATAGTTTCAAAAACTTAAGTTCAATTTTCGCTCTCTCGGGGTTACTCATTGCCTTGGCCCAGGTTGTTTTGGGGGATCATGATAGGCTCGTAAATGCGCCAAATGTGAAATTCTGGTATGGTCGGTGACCTCTTTGCCGATAATTGTGGGATTCCTTGGGCACAGGAATTATAATTATCGACGATCCTTTAACCTGTGGGGCTTAGGAGAACAGTAAGGCCCATTATTTTGCAAGTGCCTCAAATATTTCATCAGCCACTCTTCTTGGATAGTCACCATTATCATGTCTTCCTTTATAAGGTTTTCATCCCTCAGAATTCTGTTATTCAGCTTTTTAGGTCAACCCTTTAGAAACCATCCCGTAGGACTGTTATCTGAGGAAAATCATTGTGCGACTTTGTGAGAGAAGGCTATTATGCAGTGGAGTGACGTTGGGAAGGCCATCGTCCTTGCTCTTGCTTTCATCTTGCCAGTCATTGGCATTATTATTTGGCTGGAAATCCCCATAAAAGTATTTTGATAGAACCCCAACATTCTTGAATCTATTTCCTGGCAGTGATAGTGGTTATGTTTCCTTTAGCCAGAAATTATCATACTGGTAACATCTGGATAGAGCTCAACATTAGGGCTTCAAAACATTGAGTTGTTAAAGTATTTCTTGTTTTAAAAAAATTACAGTCATCAATGTGCTGCTGTAGAAAATTGTTACTCCACATCCAGTACAGACTGTTGGGGTTCCACTGCATGCAAGGAAGTAGGCCATGCATTATTTCAGCACTTTAATTGTGAGATATTTTCCACAGGCTAATAAGTTGTCTCAACTTCAATTTCATGCCACGATCAAGCCATGAAAAAAAAACTTGAGATGAAACTCTTTTGGGCATTTCTTTTGTAATTTGTTCAACCTCCCCCATGCTCCTTCCCAGAGGTTTGACCCTGGGACTTTACAGTCAGGGCGATTGGAAGTTCAATGCACCCTTCAAGATATCCTTAATCCTCTCCTACTCTCAACCAAAAATTTTTACCGAGTCAGATCCTGCATCCTTTGCCCTAAAACCTGGCTTAAGGCTAATTGCATATCTTATTTGGTGCGATGGATATTATTTCTAGCCAAGGGAATAGCTGGATGCCCCTTGGCCACGAACGTCTTTGGCACTTGCCTTAGAGGCAGGTTGTTTAGTGAGGGTAGTGAATTATGGAGGGAACGAAATACCTCCCGAATCGGGAGCAGACGAAATGCATATTGGTTGCAGTGTCAGAAGTTGCTATGGCCAGCAGCTTTATTTGTTGATTTGGTTGAACATATAATATTTGCAAATGCCAATTGTAACTAAAAATAAAAAATATTAAATTATGCCATATCTCGTGTTGCGCCACTTCTAATTTATGTTTTGCTTGTATAGTGCTTGAAGTGTAAGTTTTTGTAATACAAATTGTCTACCAAAATTCCATTGTTTAGTCAATGCAGAATAGGTGTACAAATGTAGATATTATTGAATGAATTAGCGGTGTGAATGTTATTAGATGTCCTGAAAGTGTGATAAATACTATTGGAATGCTCTCTTATGAGAAATTTGCCTTTAAAAGAAATGGAAGCTCAGCAATTAAAGAAAAGACTGCATACAAATTTTTAAACTCATAAGGGCGTGGATTAATTGGTGATCTGCTGTGAAATCTTGTTTAAATTACAGCATTTCAGTCAATTTTCTTAAGCTAGTTTTGACTTCATCATCACAACAGTGTGAAAAAAAGGTGTAGTCTTTTACATGCCAAAATAAATATCAAGTAAGGACTAATAAAAGGCAAATAAGGAGTTACATAATCTATGATGTCCACATGAGGCCTGTACGGGCCAAAATTTTCAGCCTGTTTATACAAGCCCAACCCTGCTTGAGCATAGACAAAACTTTTGCTCTAGCCTGGACCTTTCTTAAATTGGGCCAGAATAGGCCCCTTTGTGTAATTTTTCCCCCTTCATTGATTTTTCAGCAATTCAGAATTATCAAATTTAGTTACTAAAATAATGAAATTAAAAAAAAATCATCCTTAGTAAAAGTGACCTGATAATGAAAAGATCAAAATTTTAATATTAGTAAATAATAAAAATGTAACCCCCTGTAGAGAGAGTAAAGTGAAAATATTGTTAAATTCCATTCAATGTGTAATCAAGCAGAAAAACTAATGGATTTTTTATTTCTAATCAAGCAATAATATTTTCTGCACTTATCTTTCTGATGTAGGAGAAACCTCGCACATGCAAAATGATGTTTTGATATGAGCAAGAGGATGACTTAAATAACTTTCTGAGGTTCTGAAAGGAAACAGACCCAAAGGGCCTGGGATCATTAATTTGGCCCTCAAGAAGCATTGAGATGGAAAAATGAATGTAGCCCTCCTCTGTAAACAAATTTTAAGGAACATATAACACTGTTTTTAGTCTTAGATTGACATAGCTGCTGAAAAGAGGCCTCTATTCTTATCGAATCATCTAAAAAGCTGCTCGAGCACAAATTTCTTTCCTACGCAATATGCCCCAGACCAATAGCCTAACAGCTTTACCTAGCCCAGGCAGGCCTCTAATGTGTACCACTCCTGTAATTTATGAACTTGTTCGTGTTTTCACTCTGAGAACAGGAATGAAACAACATAATTGCCTCTCATGCAATTTGGCCAAAATTCGCAATCTTAATTTTCAATTCAATTTCTAATGGTAGGCAAGAATGAATTTCGAACAATATACCTATTCATCTGTTGTTTGAATCTTCATTCACATGATACAGAACTACTCGAGTCACTCAAAGTGTGTAAATTGACTTGTTTCCTCAAACCAGTGGTGTTTGGTGCCGAAATGACATTAAATTCATGTGTAAAGCTCATTTCACATGATACAGCACAGGGTCAAGGATACTTGCTAGTATAATAGCTTTCCAGTAGTGTGATATAAAACCAGTATGCTGGATAACAAGCATGATCACTGTCATACTCGTTGAGATACTTCGTGGCGTATTAGTTTGCTAGTAGAACCTATTAACCGCCAAACAATCACATTAAGTGCCTGCAGTCATCGTGTATATTTTTTCAATTGGTATATAATACCGCATCATAGAAGCATAAGTTCAATGGTTCAAACTAGGACGGTTTTAATCATGCTAGATTGTCCTTTGATATTAAGTAATGGATAGCATACTTGGCACTGTGCTGGATCAAATATCATGTGAAACAGGCTATACCATAACTTTTTCATGTAAATACCAGGTCAATTATTATTTTGAGGATGAGAGGGGACATCAAATATTGCTGTATGCTCATTGTGAGGATTACTCTCGACTAATTTCCAAATTGCATTAACCCTTTTCCTAACCCAACCGTGAGGGTCACTGGCTTACTTTGCCAGAATGTAAATGCCTTGAAAGGTGTCACTAAGGTTTTTGACTGCCTAGTCCTTGTAATAATGGGAGAGCATATAATAATGAAACTGTTAACCCTCTTAGTGCCAGTGAATTTTGGTGGTACTAGCGAAAAGTGCCAGCATGAATTTGAGAGGTTTGTAACTCCTTATGAAAAATATAAACTACATGAAGTGACTTTTTAGATATAAATGTAATTTTTTTTTATTTAACTAAAAATTGATTAATTGTTTTTTATGGTATCCTGATACATTGCATAAAGGATAAATGTAATTATTACGACAAAAATAGTTTCAATGTTAAATTGCTCCTCGAGCCTAAATATCGGCTCGTGGCACTTTTTGCCTGTGGAGCAAAAGCCAATATATCGGCCCGTGGTACTAAGAGGGTTAATTCTCATTTGCTTAGATTTTTGTACTAGAGGTGTCCTAATAGAAATTACTGTTTTCTAGACAAAGGTTGGGTCAAAATTCATGTAAAAACTGCTGTGAAATGAAGTTTAGCATAGGATTTTACAGTATTTGTTTCTCACCTACCTTAACATTCTCATGAGATTTAGAATTGAAAATTCTCTAGTATTCCCAATTTTAAATAGTAAAGTGCTTCCCTTTGAATGTGTTATGTGCTCAATTCAGTCTAAATGATGGGAAGAACCTTTAATTTCATCCTACTTGAGGTTATTAGCACAAGTTTCAAGTCCAAATCCATCCAAAAAGTGGTGGGTGTTAAACCATTTGAGGATTCATTTATCAAGCCTAGAAGAACCCAAGTGTTCGTAGAAGACAAAGTCTTCAACAATGTCAACCAACCCTTGATTAAAGTAATTACACTTCTACTTTTTTCATCCACCATGGTTATAATTCTTGTAGCTTGTTAGTGAATTTTATTGGGTAATATCTCTTCAAATAGTTCCTTGATAATATCAAGATTTATCTGAGAATTCAGTTTTCCTCGTACCCACAAAGATACCTGGTCAAATGTTATTTTCTACTCATGTGCTGTTGAAAGATAATTGGTAATAAGTATGTTCTTTCTATTAGGAATCTTGTTAGTGAATATCTGCTACATTCTCACAATATTTCTCTACCCATTAGGGATTACTCTTTTGAACCATGACTGTTGAGCATTGCAAACGGGCATTTAAGAACTCTTGAATCCTGAAGAAATGCAGTTTAGAGGATTTTTTCTTTTTTGAGGATTCAATGAATATATATACATATATTCTGAATTTAAATTCAATGTGGAGTAGGTTGGTAGCAGTGTCTGGAGATTCCATTTTTTCATGGAGTTCTGTTGAACAATATCTCAAAAACAATTTTGAAATGGATTTTTTATTGGGGCATGTTATCATTCCACTCAAGGTTGTCACTAACTGGAACAAATGACTGCCTGCCCAGTGATTTAAAAGGGCCCTGGGGAAAAATTGAGTTGGGGCTTCTCAACTTTAACTAAATATTTGCAACTTACTAGATTGCAAATTTATGCATTTAGCATTGAAGCAATAATTAATAATTTTTGGTGGCCCTCGAGGCTTGGACTTAAAGGCATTTCCCCATTTGGCCATAACTATTTGGTCCTTTGCGCATGCCATGCTAATATAGTATTCAGTGGAAGCTTAATTGAATATGCCAAAAGGAAACTTTTGATATCAGAGAAACACAATCTTCATTGACAAATTTCTATCTGGCATGGTTCTCTTGATAGTTGGCCATGCCACTTACCATAGGAATTTCCAAATCCCTGCATATCTGAGGATAAAAATTAAACATGCAGGTCCTAATGCTGTATCACTTTGGAATGTTATGAGTTCCTTCCTCTAAAATGTAAACACACAAAACTGGGCCACGATTTTGAGTGGTAGGTACATAAGCATCCAAATGAAATGAGGTGCATATTAAAATTCTATACCTCAAGTTTGTGTCAGTCTGATCGTTAACAATTAATTAAAGTTACATTAAACCTATTGGTTAACCTCGTTAGAGGCCATCTCTATTTCGAAACGGCCCTTAATCATGCGAATATTTCATCACTGAAAGTGTTTGTCCACGATTCATATAGGGTGAAACTGACGGAAGATCATAAAGGTCTTTTTTCACAACCAGCCCAATTGAGGCCACCGCTCGTCTCTGCACATCATCAGCTGACGATTTTTTGCGGCGGAGGTTGGCTCCCTTTCTGTCTTGTATGGTTTGTTAAATGTTAGTAATTAGCGACATCTTATTTTCACCATAGTATCAATGGCCCCAAAAAGTAAACGAGCGTCTTTTGATCGGCGCCGTAAGATCGTTTTGCGTACTGCCAGATGACCGATGAGACATCCACGTGTATCTGTTGGATACCAAGCCATCCACTTCAAGGTTCGTTGCAGGGGATAATAAATCACTTGACATATATTGCATAACATAGGCATTGGCTTCACGGGTAAATACGCTCTTGCTATGACATGGTATGGAACTTAATGGCAATGTGAAAAAAAACTATTCGCGGTTAAGCATGAACTTCACATACTGGTATTTCTGTACTAGTACCTTCACTCAGAGGCGTATCGACGGGGAAAGGGGGGGGGCGGTTTAAGGATTTAAATCCCCCCAAAACATTCCCGTAATTTACTATATTTTGCACTAGTGTATAGACCTCTGCTTATCGAACTGAAAAATATAGTCGAATTGTATTCACGAAAAGAAAGTGTTTATTTAATTATTGTTTTAGCGAATGATAATCTAAATATCCTCTTATGATAATGCACGTAAATATTAATGAACCCCCCAAAGGAAATCCTGCGTACCTACGCCACTGTATTCACTGCGATATTTACTGCAGCAGGCATGCAACGATGCATTTGGTATTTGTTGCGAGTTCACAACACATTAGCACACCTCAATGCTCAAGATTAATTGACAAAAAATTGGCTAATGTAGACAGGGAAACAACTCGGGATTTTGTCACCATACTGGTGGAAGTAACGGACTGTCAGAAGAGGAAGTGGGTCTATTATTTCTAAATTGTGATTTTTCCATTTGATGTATCTGAAGTGCGCTAATTGTTGGAGAATTATAATTCTCGAAATATATTTTAGTTATTCTTGCTGGCACTTCTCTGATAATAAGACCCAGCCAAGAAAGGCATGCGAATGCACATTCAGAATACGTTTCTCGTCATGATCGTATCCAAATCCAATAGAAACCCGAGTCAAGCCTTTCTTGCGAAAAAAATATCTTACATTTGAATCTTCCGCGATTCCACCAATAGAATCGCTCCTTAAAAGCAGTGGCGCTAAAAACGCTCTAAATCCTTAGATTTCTTCGGGCGGATGAAATTTTCTGGGGACGAGGAGGGAGATGCAGATATCAAAAGCAAATACGTCGCGCGTTGTTGCGCAAAGCAGGTCCCTTATCGACCGCTAGGCCAATCGAGAAGCCGAAGGGCAGCTCTAATATGCATAAAGAAACAAAAATTGTAGCCCGTCTCAAATATTATTGGGTTCATAGTTTACAGAAAACTGTGGCGCACGTCCAAACGAATAGAATTGATGTGCTTATCAGCATAGTAAACTTGAGATTGCTTACACGAACTTGGCATCGATAAGGACGGAACGTAATTCATGCTCGAGAATATAGAAAGCTCTACTCGGCCATTTTTAGCGGCTGATGTCCCGATTGATTTTTCTTATTTATCGGAATAGCTATCTTATTTAAAAATACCATCCCACTTGTATGAAGAATTAGATTCCCAAGCATCCCTATATTGAAATAATTATTTGATTATTAATTTCCTACCAGTTACAGAGGTTCAGATAGACATGAAATACTTCCCATACCTTAATATCTTTCACACGGTATTCTATTTTAGCGCCGTGTACTGCCTACCTCTGATCATTCCATTCAACTGACCCGTTTGTCTCCTCCCTCTTCTCCGCTCTTTTACCTAACACTCATCCCTCTATCATGTATTTACTTCGAATCACATCATCTCCTGTTTACCAGTGACATACGCTCGCTCTTTCTCTCAAACGGCTTCGTCTCCTCCACTTCTATTCCCTTGGCGCCCTCGTTTGTCTTCCCGTCCTCCTTATCTTCTCTATCTTTCTTCGCACCTTCACATCAAAATCCCTGCGCCTATTTTCTTCCTCTTTCTTGAAAATCCAAGTTACGGCGCAATAAAATGCCGCGCTTCATGTCAGAATCTTCGCCAATATTTCATGAACGCTGCCTGTCGACGGCCTTGTATCGAGTGAATGCTTCTTCCGGCAGAGAGATTCTCCTTCGAATATCGCAGGCACACTATCTTTTTCCCTCCAAGGCACTACATATGAAGCTAAACTGTCCCACCTTCTCCAGCCTCCAGTCCCCCGACCGTCAAATTTAATCTGACCCTCTTCCTTTCAAGAAAATGTCGTTACTTTCTTTTCCTTATGTGTACGTGCTTTGTTGATTACGAAAAGGCGTTCGACAGAGTGAGGTGGGAAAAGTTATGGAAATATTGCGGAAGATAGGAGTAGATTGGAAAGACAGGAGACTGAACCGGAAATTATGTATGGCGCAGAAGGCGCAAGTGAGAGTATCCGATGGAGAATCAGATTGGACCACAATAGGGAGGGGAGTTAGGCAGCGTTGTCCTTTATCGCCGGTACTTTTCAACATATACTCGGAGGAAATGGCGATAGAGGCTTGGGATGAGCTTGAGGCTGCAGTGAAGGTCGGGGGGAAATTGATAAAATCAGTGAGGTTTGCGGATGACCTAGCGCTAGTCGGCCAGTCAGCCCGTGGCTTACAAAAAATGCTGGATGCTTTGCAAGGACAGTGCGAAATATACGGGCTGAAGATTAATCAGAAGAAAACGAAAGTAATAAATTTTTCAAGAACAAAAAAGGCAAGTTTGATTATAAAAGTAGGAGGTTAGAAGCTAGAGCAGGTGGAGCAATTTAGCTATCTATGGATACACACACATGCACACTACCTATAGGTAGTGTGTTTAAGAAAAATGGTATAGCAGCATTGAAGTGAGAAGGAGAGTCGCATTGGCAAAAGAAGCTTTTACTCGTAGGCGTGAACTAATGACACGTTGGGTAGGGAAGTAAAGAAAAGACTAGTGAAAAGTTTAATATGGAGCGTTGCGCTATATGGGGCGGAAACGTGGGCTTTGCGGAAAGAAGATGAAAATAGACTAAGGGCTTTTGAGATGTGGGTGTGGAGGAGGATGGAGAATGTAAAGTGGGTCGAAAGGAGGACGAACGATGAAATTCTAGACTTGGTCGGAGAGGAAAGAAATTTGATAGATGAAATCAGGAGAAGGCAGAAGGAATGGATGGAAAAGATAATAAAAGGGGATGGCGTTTTGAAAGAAGCAATTGAGGGAAGAACGCTGGGTAAGCGGGAAAGAGGGAGGAGAAGAAAGGGTAGTTTGGATAGAATGATGGGAGGCAGGAGGTATGAGGGGCTGAAAAGGCACATCGTGTGAAATTTAGGGGGTGGGAAGAATTAAATGTCCATTTAGGCCTACCTTTACCAGTAAAAAAAAAATAAAAATTATAATAAACCTACAATGAAAGGCATAAACCTAACCTGTTTGTACAAAACCATTCATCTGTGAATTCTGAGGTCGAAATGGACGAAGCCTCATATCTTGCGAAGGAACGTAATGTGACACATTCATGAATGTGTCACGCACGATGCTTCTGTGCACAGAAGCATCGTGCGTCAAGAGAGAATCAATGATCCTGCGTTATAAAGGTTTGAGAGGACTAAATCAAAGGGTTCAGATTGTTAAAAGTATTCTGAATGCAGAATTACCTAATACTAAGGATGGAAAGTAAGGGTTGCTCAGACCAAAAAGCAAAAATTCTCCCAAGTGATTGTATGCATATTGCGCAACGCTAAAGCTGGTAAAGCCGACTGTTACGATGCCCCCACCCCTCTCCCTACAGAGAAAGGGGGGGATGTCAAACTTTCCATAGCGTGTTGAGAAAGATACAAAATAAATTCATTCTTTGTTAAAATAATACTCATGATACAATCATTAGTGAATAAATAAAACTATATATAAATAAACTATCTGTAAAGCATGCCTGTTTTATCAGTCACAAATAATTGTTAAAATGTCAGCGCTACGTAATTTCGCAGGGATCTTGGAAAAAGGTACGTAAATAGGGTGAAAAAGTGGAATATTCGCATTGAATAATATATGGATGACCAATAAAGTCAATAAGGTCCTGTTTTTGTGTAATTCTGATTAAAACGAGAAAGTAAAAAATGCGTCGGTTATACTAGCATAATTTATTACTGAATGAAACAAAATAATCAATGTTACCTTCCATATAAGCTTATTGCATGAATTTATCTCGATTCAACCGTAACGAAATCTAATTCTCGTTGTGAACAGAAATGGGGATAAGAGACGACCTAAACTGCCGAATCTATTAACTAATATGACTAAAAGCCAAATTTACAACCGATTTTAGGAATGATATTTGTTTGGACCTTAGTATGTTTTATCGGTAACTGACAGAATGGCTGCAATCGCACTTAAAAATTGTGCCGATCGGAACTTATTATCACTCTTCATAAATTCAAGACGGATGATTACAATGGCGACTTACGCTAGACGCTGTCGCAATGATTCCAATCCTTTCTATGTGATATTATAAAATATAGGTGTTCTTCCGATTAACGCTAAGATGATCGTAAAATACTTCTCATGCGATGTCCTTCTTCGTTTTACACCCCGCATCGTCACGTCCAATAAGCCCACTATCCTCATTCGTACTTTCTAAACAATTCTCCCCTCAATCAAGACCTTCAAATATCATCCACAGCCTCTTTTCACATGCTTCAGCAATTCATTTTGCTTCCTTCTTGTTTTCTTTCCTTTGATTTCCCCTCTTCCCTCACCTTGCCTAAGGCATCAATTGTCTTCCTCCCTATCCATTATGTTATTTCCATTTCTCAAACACATCTGGTCTATTTTCATCCCCTCTCCTTGCCCGCCCGCCCATTTGGCTCCAATTCAAATGGATTGCTCAACATTAGACTTTGCACCAGTCTTTTCCTAACGACCTTGCTCAAGGTTTCTGTCAACAGCCATCTCCTATGAATTAGCGTATCTGCCATAAGAGTAATTCTTCTCCTGATATCGCCACTAAGTTATATTTTTACCAAGGTACCGCCCAAAAAAATATATTATTCTACTTTTTGTAGTTCACACCCTCTTCATCATTAGCATACCACTACAGTGGAGATATGAAGGATGAAGAATAAGCACTAGTGAGGGGAGGAGAAGAGTAATATCCTTCTATCTATCTATGAGCAGTGTCTATCCCATCCATTGCCGCAAAAATGGTGGTGACGTATTCATTCGAAGATAAGCACGACACATCTGCACTATTAATACCGCTCTTACCCACTCGCTTCACTATGATTTAATGAATGAAATGCACGAACGTTTTACGAACTGTGTCTCCGCCTACTATTTCCCAACCATGTTGGTCGTATTTTACCTTTCTTCCTATCCATACCACTTTATATCCATCTTTAAACCTTCATATCTTCATGCAATCAAGAACTCCATCTCTTTCTCTCTCTCTTCCGCGCTTACCTAATACTGTAAACGTCATCCATCCACCTTTGTCGCCTTATTTTAATTATTCCCGCCAACTTTCAGTCATGGAGACAACAAGCCAGACTAAGATTTCTGGATAGGCAGAGAACTGTCTAGCTTTTTTTAGTTCTAGCATTATTAAGACTCCATATTATATTGGCAAACTGGATCAGAGAGATAAGATTAAACGTAAAAGCATTATATCACCACGATTTTTCACTGCAATATTGGTAAATGCCTACATGGAAAGTCAATATGGTATTACAAATTGTACGCAATAAACATAAACACATTTTATTGAAAGTTGCTGCCCTAACTACACACCTTATTGGCAGCTTTTAGGGTACATTTTAAATGTAGATATCCTTCCCCACCACATTACAAACTTTTTCATTCTCTATCTTCTCCATCCAGCTAACTTCCACCTCACTATTATTCTGGCTCAGCGGTTACCAGCCGCTTTGATAATCACGAAGTTAGTTCGAGGGGTCGCAAGGGAGTGAAATAATCACTTGATATGGTATTAAATTGCTAGAGGAAAAACATTTCCTGGACCGGGAATCGGAAAACGGACCTTTGGCTTGCCGGGCGAATGCTCACAGGATCCGTAATCCCAAATGCGTTTTTTTGGAAGATCTGTCGGTGCTGCACCGCATTCGTCTTTTTGATCCATCAAGGATGGCCTCGTAAGGAGGAATTGGCTTTCAAAAAGCCACCAATCACGGGAATAGTTCCTATAAACTACCTCAAAAGTTGATAAACCACCACTGAATATTTTCCGAACTGCTAGGATGCGTGTAGAAAAACGCCTTAGAGATCAGGAATCCTCTGGAAATTTTGTTCGCACATTTGTACAAAATCGGTACACATGCGTTCAAAAAAAAAAAGAGAGCGGTAGAGAAAAATCTTTTTTGATATTTTAATCATCTTAGTAGGATGATAGGTCGACGGACTAATAGGCGCAGGATAGCTCAAGCTAAGAAAGTATGCATATGAATAGAATACAGATGCGCTCAAAAGAGATTCAGTTAGAAACACGGAAGAAGTACATGAATACTTTCGTGTGCAACGTGAGAATCTATAGGTCATAGACGTATACCTTGGGAAAATCTGAACAGAAAAGTATGGTAGCCTTCAAACCGTGGTGTTGATGTACGATGCTAAATATTCAACGAACGAAGGAAATGAAAAATAAATAGGTTTACAGAAGATTTGATTAAGGAAGGCCCGCGTGGAGCACGGTACGAAGGATAAGAACCAGGTGGATTGGATACGCCCTGATAATAAAGGATTATTCAAGAACATGATTTCATGAATAATGGATGAAAGTCTCCGTAAGGAAGACCAAGAGATATGTACATTTGGCCTACTAAAAGTATTTAGGAAAGATTACTAGAATGTATCTGTGCTAGCAAGAGATAGGGATGAATAAAGATCAATTTTAGAATGGAAAAAATGATTGAAAGATGAATTTATTGAAGTTACAATAATATCGACCCCCCATCATCATCAGTATATCAATCATATGATTGGTCAGCTACAGCTCTTGGTTTGACGTAAGTATCTATTCTTTAGTCTTCCTGGCGGAGTTTTTCCGTCGGTTTTACCTCCATTATTCCTCCATTAACAGCCGTGGAAAAGAAGAAAATCCATTATTTTTTTATTTTCCACGGCATGCTCCATAGTCCTTGTTTCTCCAGCTCTTCTGAGTGCATCCTCATTTCTTACTCTTTGCGTTATTTTGATTTTCGGAATTCTCCTCCTGCCCCCATGAAACATTTTTCGGTGGGTCTAAAATGATCGTTATCTATAACGTTTGGGATCACGTGAAATGAGACGAGTCCTGTGTTCTAGCTTATTCACGAATGAGAAATCATTAGTTCATAGCTTAATTTCCACCGAGGAAATATAATTCACCTTGACCGGGACTCGAACTTTGTAATCTATGATTTCCGACCAGGTGCTTTAGCCAGTTAAGCCACCAAGGCCTTCTACTTCGTTGTGGATTTCTTGATGCTTTAAAGGAACGAGAATTGGAGACGAACTGCCGTATATACTATGACACGAAGCAGCCGTAACCGTGAGTAATGCGCCACCGTCCACAAGGTTAAAGCCAACTTTTACACCCTAAGGTGCTTGCTATTAACAAATTCAAGGATTGCGAACTAGCAGCAACATTTTTTTCTGCTGATTTTAATGTGATTTTTCTTTGTGAATATGCTAATATTGTGCATATCAGCGGGTAACTCTATCAGGGCTTTTCGCGATTTGTTCGCAATCCTTGAATTGGTTTAAGTAAGCACCTTTAGTGTTTTAAGTTGGCCTTAACCTCGTAGACGGTGGCGGGGTACGCACGATTACGGCCGCTACGTGACAGTCCGTTACAACATCTAGCTCCTTCAAAGCCTTTAGAAATCCCCAGGGAAGAATGATGCTTTGGTAGCTTATCTAGCTAAAGCAGCTGGCACTTAAGCACTAAGTTACTTATGTATAATAAATTCAATGATTATATTTTTCGCGGCTAGTTAACAATCCTTGAACTCATTAATTCGGTTATATCGCGATTTATTTTCATCTCGTGCCTACGTTAAGTGATACCCGAACTATCAGAAGATGAGGTTGCTTAGCTGACCCGAGCGCGCGTAGATTTAACTTTTTTTTCCCGCCTCCATCGCCCTCTGCCCTTCATCCCTCCCTCCACATCCACTCCGCCTTAACTGGGACTGAGTGCTTCCTTATCTCCCTCACACTCTTGTGTTGGCGAGCATCAAGGCCGATTGCGTCCGTCGTCACTCACTCGCATTTCAATCCGTCGGATTCACCGCCAGCATTCTGCTGCGAGCGGCCTGCTCATATTCCTGTCGAGGGTCGGCGGAGGTTCGTCAGGATGGCACAAGTCGGCGGCAGAGTCATGGGCGCCCCGGTGTGCGTCGGAGACGTGGAGCGTCTCGGAACGGCTCTCCTGCCCCGGGCGGCCCTGGATTACTACAGGAGCGGCGCCGGCGAGGAGCAAACGCTGAGGAACAACAGGGAGGCCTTCAGGAGGTACTACAGGCCGCTTAAGGCTCGGAAGTGCTTCGCAATTGTACGTGATGTGTAAAACCCGAAGGTTGATGTCGTTGGTGAGGGTAGTTTGCCAAATACTTTGTGGAAATTCACGCATCAGGGTAGGGCATTGGTTCTTTCCCATGTGCCACCTGCGGTTTCCCGGAAAGAGATGGTTCCCAAACAATAGCATAGCTTGGAGTTTGGCTGGATACGTCCAAAGATCTCTCTCTGGACTTACGGTTAGCGGTCTAATACACTGCATTTATTGGGCTACCACGCTGTCTGGCGCGCAATTACAAAACCTTACTTTTGCTCGCCACCAGCCTGATTTGCTGATTTTTAAATGTATAGAGGGAGAAGATAAGGTGGACGGGAAGGAATACGAGCGAGGAAGTGCAGGGGATGGCAGGAGAGGAGTAGAAGATTGTTAATTAAATTTGGAAACAAAGTAGGGGGCGAAATAAGTGATGAGGGTTGATTGTGTTTTGAGGTACGCGATGGAGGGGAGAGTTTTGGGTAAGCATGTAAATAGAAGAAAGTATCGGGCAGCTCGGAGAAAATCATGGGAGTAGGAAGGCTGTAAACCTTACAAGCTCCGTAGGTGGGAGGTAGTACGTGCGAGGAGCTAACGAAGAACATCATGTTTTAGGGGTTCGGGTAGGTGTGGTTCCTAGAGTACTGGCCTCCAATCCCGAGGGCCCGGGTTCCATTCTCGGCATAGGCGGATTTTTCAGTGGCAAACCGGTCCCTACTTAGTGCCTAGTGGAGGGCATTTCAGGTTTAGTACTCCGTCCGTCGTATGGGACGTTAAACCATTGTCCCCTTGGCGTCTGTCGTTAAGAGTAGGCTATCGCCGACGCCGGGTTTCTCTCCACCCTTACTCAATTACCTGAAATTTTCCTACCATTACCCAATTACCCACCTATCCTTAATGGCGCAAATGAACTCAGCTGTCGGTCGCCTCCATCTGAATGACTGACCAACTAACTAGAATCACGTGAAAGATGTTTCCCATAGCAAGACATAGGAACAATTTGATGCGTTTAAAAATATTTCTTGTCCTTGCACAGCATCTTGTACTTTTCACAGCCGGTAGAGCGCAAATAATAATACTATGTAAGCCTATGGAAATCACTCCGTCGTTCTCTAAGAATATAACACGCTAGCGCCATCGTAAGTCATTCATAGGGAAATGGAAAAAGGGTGATTATTTCTCTTTCGATTTGCTTTTAAAGGCTCTTTCTTTAAATTTTTGGTTGTAATTTAAGTCACTTGTTTCAATTCAAGGAAGGAGTCGGAAGAGCGGTGATTGCGAACATACTTTTGGAGAGTTTCACGTTGTAGATAGTAATAGCGACAAGGCGCAAGAAAGATCGGCAATCCTCACTCATGTCTCTAATTGGTTCACGGCATTCAGATGCGCAAAAGGGTCGGGTGATAATAGTGGTAGAAAAATAAGGAGATCTCTTGCATCAAACTGTTCCTTATCTCACTCTTTTGAATCGCGGTTTCCATGTGCTAATGGTGTGTTGTTACCTCTCAGATTTTGTCAAGCGCACCCAAACAAATACTTAAATTCGCTTCTTATCTTTTTCACGGATAAATCAGTTCCGAGAATTAAGTTTGTCTTGTGAAAATTGGTGTAGCCGCAAGACTCGAGACATACTTGTATCACGTCAAAAATGAGATGTGGCACAAAACAAGATCGAGGAGGAATATTTAAAACGGGGCCGGTTTTTGGCGCGACAAGAAAAACAGCAGCGAGTCTCTCAGAAGTCTTGAAAGGTCGTTGAGAATGGAGAGGGGACTGGGATAAGTAAGATAGAAAGAGAATGGGGACTTCTGAAGGGAATTTTCCAAGGGATATACAGTGAAGATGGGGAGAGACATCGAATTTAACGGAAACTTAGAGAGAATATTGTGAGTGTGAGAGGTTAGTTGATGAGAATGTTACCAATGGAACCTTGCAGATGTTTAGGTGTTCATACCGACTGAGAGACAGCATAAGGAGGGGAAAGTAAGAGATATGTGAACAGCTGGGAGAATAATTGGAAAAGTCTTGGAAGGAAACAACTAACAGTAATGAAAGACTGGAACGCGGTAGTCGGGAAGGAAGGGACGGAAGTGTGGTAGGAGAGTATAGGTTATGATCGCAGTGAGAAAGCAGCGGAGTTCTGTAAGGGGGCTAATGTAATTATCACTAACACACGGTTCAGACACCATAACTTTCATGAGTACACTTGGAAAAATGGAATCCGGAGTATGCCACCGATATTATATCATGCAAAGATTTACTAGCAGCAATAAAAATGCAGGGCCCCAGACAACAGACTCCGAACATAACTTAGCAGCAATGAAATAAGAGGTGATACAGAAGCCTACGGAAAGGAAGGAGAGTAAATAATTGGGATTTTGTATAGCTCTAATTGACTTTAAGCAAAAATAATAGCAGAAGTTAGTGGATAGAGGTATGGAGGAAAGTAAGGGGAAACAGTTGGAGTGTGTTGGCGAAAAATAAATACTGGGATTAGAAGAAGACCAGAATATATTATGAGAGTATTAGATACCAAAAGGATCAATGAGCTATGGTTAACAGAAAATATGACTGAGAAAATTGAGAGGAGAAAGGGGAAAATGTGAACACGGAGATGGGCAGAAGAATGTATAAGAAAATGATTCCTAGCTTAGACAAAATAATCATTTGGCCCATGTGTAGGTACTTACAATAGAATTCTCAACCCTCTTGGTGCTACCAAATTTTACTCTCACTGATGAGAAGCATCATAGGGATTTTAGGCTAAATGTAACACTTGATAGGTATTCTGAAATTAATTTAATTAATATTCATTCAGAGTTTTTTATTTAAAACAATTTAGTAATTACTAATGAATAATTATGTCATAATTATTACCAAAATAATTATCCATGCATGAATAATTTTAAATAAATTATTTTTGTCAACATTAGAGCCAATATATTGATCCAATACCACTCTGTCATATACAAAGATTTACTTATAGCCATTCTAAGAATTATGATGAAAATATGATCAGACTTTGGTTGTGGGACACAGTGATTTATATACCATTGATCCCATGATAATGCTTGGAGCAGCTCTTATCAAGTAATGACCACTCAGTGTCTGTAATGTTAGTCACTTTTCTCTCTAATTAAAGATGCATATAATATCATAGATGCTGAAGGAAAAATTAACTTACTGTTCATTAATTAATTTATAGACCAAGTATAAAACACATTCCCTAAATAATTTCTCTCCAAGAGATATATTATTCTTTGAATTATAATATACCCTTAATTAGGTGAGATGCCATTAACTCATTTAAATTCATATCTAAGTTTTGAATCAATGTTTTGGCTGACAGGTTACGGATTCGACCAAGGGTACTCCGAGATGTAAGCCACAGAGATCTCTCTGTCACAGCACTAGGAAAAAAGGTAGCCATTCCTTTTGGAGTTGCTCCAACAGCAATGCATCGCTTGGCTCACCCAGATGGTGAAGTAGCATCAGCCAGAGGCAAGTCTTTCATAATGATTTCCACCTTATGCTTTATATCTATGATTCCCAAAGAGGGCTGTTACAACCTCCCAATCAGAAAGGATTAATGGACTGTTCTCCCTGTGGGGAGTACGTTAATTATTTCATTGAGGAGTCAAATGCCAGGTCTTGTATGAATGTTGACCATACATGAGATTTTAGATCACCAGAAAGCTTCCTTTCCTCCAAAAAAAATACTGCCTTTATGATTTCCAGATGTGGAGAATGATGTTAAATAAGGATATAATAGTTGAAAAAATACAATTAATTGTTATTTTTTTATTTTGTAACTTGCTGATTTGGTTATGTAGTCTATGATTTTGGTTGACATTTTAAAATTGATGCTTATAGGTGTAGAATACAAGCTAAGCAAGAGGCACTGGCTTACAAAAGTTTGTGAACACTGCTATATAGTATGGGCAACTAATATGCTAAGGTTTCTGACATCTGTCATGGAATTGTTTTGGGCACTTTTTGGGCTCATGTTTTACATAAAACTCTTTTGTCTTTTTTAAATGTTTGATACTTTGTAGTAAATTATGACTGAAACATTCCACTATTTTAAAGAATTTAATCACAATTAAACTATTTGTGGATAAGTTCTTTAAAACAATAAGAATTGCAATTATAATTTACCATAAATGTGTTGCACTGCCTGAAGCAGTCTGAGAAAGCCTGAAATGCCTAACCGTGCATTTATCTTGTCTTAGTTTTTCTCTTGAATTATCCTGCAAATTTGAGTTTCAAGTGATCAAAAGTGTTATCAAATTCCCAGATATGAGTCTATTTTAGATAGGATTATTTTGGAAAACAATATGTGGATAAAATTTATGCCTCCCTGATATACTTTAATAGAAGTGTAACTGGAACAAAAAAAAGTTATTATGGCTTGCTTATGTCCAGAGATTTATGATAAAACTGATGAAGGTTTAGCTTCGGGCCCCTCCCAGATTAGAGGACTAGAAGTAACATAATTTTTTAAACTACTCTTGCTGGTTGTAAAAGTAGCCCCATAGCAGTTCAACCTTCAGGGGTCCAAAAATAGTAGATCCACTATTACTAACATCTATTTCAAAAGTATCTATATCAATCTACATTAGTGATGATTTTACTAAAATATATTTGTAGTTAAATTAATTTGTAGTTAATTCTATGAGACAGTGGATTATAACTTTTGAACGATGAAATTCAGTTTTTAGAAGAAGATTTGTTTGCCCATTTTGATTAATTGTTATTCATGAAATGTCAGAAATTAATAATTTTCTTTCATGATAAATTTAGAAAGTAATTGTGATTGTTTACAAGGGAAAAATAATGTATATTTAATTTTTTAATTCCCAATTTGCACTTAGAAAAATCTTTTTTTCCCATAAATTTCAAGGATATTTTTTTTTTACTAGTTTATAAAGAAATATGAGTTGGCAGTACTTCCTATTTGTATACTTGCAAAAAAAGGTGATTTGTTTGATCATTAATTTTGGAAAATAAGGTGCATGTTATATGCTGTGAAATATAATGGTATATATATTTTATATCTAAGTGGCAAGATCTGAATGAGTGATAAAACTTCTAAGATGGAAAGCCATATTGTACTGAGCAGGGTCTAAAGCCTGTCAATAAACTATTGCCATTTTGTAGAGAAGTGGAGCAGCACTATAGGTGCATACAGAGTTTACATCCTTATATATTTTTCCTGATGAATTTGAAAATAGCTGCTGAAAAAATGGGGGCAGTGTTTATCTTAAGCACTCTATCAACAAGCAGTTTGGAAGAAGTTGCTGAAGGAGCCCCCAAGGCGACCAAGTGGTTTCAGCTCTACATTTACAAAAACAGGTGCATATCCTCCAAGAGTATTTTTGACTGACTCTAATTGTGTAAATATGCTAAGGAAGCTATTCACTTATCACCCGTTAATTTTAATATTTGAAAAAGACTTGGAGACTTCTTAATATGTATTGGTAATATTATATTATTGGCTGAAAATTAAGTCATGTCTTTTAATGCAGAGTTATATTGTTGTTTCTAGTTATACTGTATAAAAACAATAACATTTATGCTGACTGAGGAAACCCTGTTAGGCAAAACTTTGGAGAACATATCCATTAAATATATGGATCATGAATAAATATATGGCCATAGCCATATAGTTATTTATGAGTCTGGTTATCATTGTAAAAAATGAAGACACTGAACCATAAGTATCATATACAAAATATTTTCATCCTTCATATATCATAAAACATTGAGCATTTATCATCCTTAAATCTGTATTCAAACCCCACATACTTTCATTAATTCTCCTTTCCCAAATTGTTTTTCACATGCCACAGTCCCTAATCTTTTTACCCCACTCTTGAATTGCTTAACATGGATGCTTCAATGTCTTCATATGGGGTACATCCTTTTTTCATATCCTAAACACTTGCATTCTATTTCACTGATGTAGCCAGGTTGGTAACATAGTTCTGAGTTGGCAAACTAAAGGTGGTGGGTGAAAATCTCTCATAAGGCATAGATGTTGATATAAACTCATCTGTCACTATTGAGTCTCAAGGTTTACCACGCTTCTTAGATATTATTTCCATCATTTACTGTATGTGTTTGAGATGTAGGGACAAGCTTTGGGTCTTTACCATGTCATGACAGTTGGATACACTATTTTTACATAGACTTTTGCACTCATGGCAGTATTCTAATTATGAACTATTTTCAAACTTTAAAGGTTGTTCTAGAGCATATTTTTAAAGGGCTCAAAAGTATTAACCCTTTTGCTGCTGTGAACGTACCTAGTGCGATTGCACGGAAGGCTGCTGTGTACGTACTTTTTCATTCTCACTGTAGCGCTTTCTCTTTTCCACCGCATGTGACGAGTATGTTTCCAGAGAGTGAGCTGCAGCGAAAGGGTTAATTGTGCATGGTATGAAATGTGATATTTTTGTTTAAAATTTTGGTTTAAAAAACTAGAAGTAAGCATTAGTATATAAGAACTAAAGTAGGCTATAGGGTGTACCGATTTTAGAAAGCAAATGCCCCTTATTTGCTGTGAAAACTGTATAGTTCTCAATCATGTATCCACTCTGCCAATCAAGACAAGGTTCCAGCATTGGTGAGGTGTTTAGATTAGTAGTGGATTTCTTCGTCCAGAAGTAATATATATCATCCCTTACGTGATCCAAGAAAGTGCTCTGCCCATTGAAGTCCTCAAAATTTGGCATGAATGAAAATAGTCTATATGTATCATGTGAGTCATTTATTGCTGACTCTTTAACTATGGGTAGCACTAGAGTTCCTTCTTTGAATGACTTATGCACAGCCTTTTTGTGGAGTTGAATACTTAAGACTTGACATTGATCAGCTTTAAGAATAATGCCACATCGATGCTAGATTAAATCAAATGTTGGCATTCAAACATCTTGCTTTTTTGAGGCATTTATTTTCTCCACTTCTTGTTCAATGTGACTTTGATATTTTTAGTTAGTTTTAAGGGCTCCAATACCTCCGATTATTTCGTTCTGTCTAACTTAAGCTCTTAATCCTAAGGCAAGCACACGACATCCGTGCACCGTTTAGGTTTTGTACCCACGACCTGTTAACGATGGATTGCCAGGCTGGGGTGTTACTGACCTGACTACCATGGCTGGCTATATTTGATATATTTGGGCAGTAAAAAAATTATATAGAGATGAATACCACATCTCTCAGTTCCTATATATATAAAGAGATTCCGTTGAAATAGTAATAGAAAATGTAGATATACATACATTAAAAATATGTATGTACATTTATGTAACAGATATCCTAAATGTCATGCAACACAACAAACATATTTGTACTGCCTGCTGCATAAACTTACGGGAGCCTCAGTTGTACTATTTTCCTAGTAGTTGCGAATTATTCTCTGCATAAACGCATCATAAAGTTTGTATGTACTTCAATATATAAACATTTCGCTGCTGCAATTTTAGACTACTCGCAGAGGAACGTAAATAAATAGATAGAGAGATAAAAATAGTAGAAGTGCTGGCTGACAGAAAAATGTCATTTTCGTATTACTGCATTCTTAAAACATACTATACTTCCTGAAAAAAGTTATTTGTAGAGTAATTGATAATTATTAGCAGAACTAGAATTAATATTAAGCACATTAATCAGATGAAGTTTATAAATAAGATGTGAGAGTTAAAATAGGAAACTGGTAGGTAAAGTAACTGAAATCAGTGAAGATCGATTTCTAAATCAACTGATGTAAGACAGAAGGACAAGGGCTTTTAAGTGATCGAAGTCTATGGCATGTAGCAAACACATTGAAGAGTTCAGTATATTTGGATTTGTTTCCTCATGATTGTAATTAATGAAAAAAATTATCATCGCATCAATTTTAAAATGTTATTTTATATCACATTAGATATCACTATATAATTAACTTCCATTATAGTAGATGCTTCTACATCATGGCTATTTTATTCATTGAACAATTTTTGCCTTCAATTTACATCAGCTGATTCTACCTCTCTTATTAATGGTAATATCTGAATGACTATACCTAATGAAGCATATTCTCATATCTCTCATTTTACTTCAATCTTTATCAGTAAACTCAATATGATTTACTATTATTTCAATTCTCTTTTACTGTTAATGATAATAATAATATTTCAGTTATATTTTTGTTAGTAAATTAAGTATCAGCATTAGTACAAAATTATGAAGATTTACATTTAGGGGTATGTTGACTTCTATAGTCATTTTGACATCAAGAACATCTAAGTGTAAAACCTTAAATACTATAGATACTAACAATCTAGTTGCATGAGACCCTATAGTTGCTTGTTTGCATGGTAGTGGTACATGCTTGGTGATATTCACCCCCTGCCACACACCCTCGCAGTGGCTTGCAGGGTATCGTGTAGATGTAGATGTGTTTAATAAGTGACATCTGAGATTTTATCTTATACTTCATGCTCATTTCCTCTTCACTGTTACTAAGAATACAAATATTTTACTGGCTTATTAAAATAGAAATAGTTGTACTAGGGAAAGACCGAGAGCTCCATAAACTCTTTCTTAAAGTAGCCAATGTATAGGTAATACAGATTTTGATTGCTTTTATCAATAACAGTCACTTCATATTACAGGTCTGTCACTCAAGATCTTGTCATGAGGGCTGAGCGTTTGGGGTTCCAGGCATTAGTTTTGACAGTAGATGCTCCTTTGTTTGGGATACGCTGGGCTGATGCACGTAACAAATTCCATCTACCACCCCATTTGAGGTAAGTATTACTTTGGTATGCAGTTCATGTCCTTACCTCATGTAAATCTCTAGCAAAATATCCGGATAAAAAAGGACAGATGAATGTGTAAAAATTCTTATGTGATGAAAATCTCTTGTTTGGAGATCTATAGGTTGCTCAAGAACGTAAACTTTAACATGTGTTTTATTCCATAACGTCATAAGTTAACATTCAGCTTAGCCTCCTTTTTCTGACAAACTCTCATTTTTCTAGTTTCCATATGATTTTATTCATCTTATTTATCTAGCTATCTAGTTCTTTATCACACTGGAAAACAAACTCTTAGTCATCTGTAGATTTGACATATTTTATCAGTTCCCTTAATATTTTTATGCCTTCATGAAGTTTATCCAAAGTCTATGTCATGCATCTTTCTAAAACAGAGCTGGATTAACCATTTAGGGAAAGAAGCACATGCTTAGGGAATCAAATTAAAGGATCACCACGGACATTAGAATTTGAAAACTTTTAGCTAAAAATGAAGTGGATGTTTACAAAAATTAGCATTACTTTCCATCTTTCAGGACATTTTATTTTGATAAATAATATTTTATGATATATTATTGTTTATATTGTGTATTACATATTTATGGATGAACCAAAGTACATACCTACTTACAAGTACTTAGGGCCTTTAAGGGTCTTAGTCAGGCCCCGTTCCTTAATATTTACCTTAAAGAATACTGGTTGTATTGGGCCACCCTGCCTCACTCCATTCCCAAATTATACCTGTTGCGATATGGTTATAAATGAAACAGCCAGTCCTTTTCTGTAACTTAGAATATTATTTCACAAGACATACATGTACATATCACAAGACATCTTCTCGGAGAGAGAGCTAGAGAGCGAGAGAGCGAGAGCCCCCGTGAGTCTGTTCTCACCTACCAAGGCTCCCGTGTGTGTGCGCATGCGCACTGGAACCATTCTCGTAGGTACAACATTAAATGTACATATATCCAACAATACCCTCCCAGTTTCTTCATTTCTTGTCCTTACCTGCATTTCCAGGGACTTGTATGAGGTTTATGTCTAGCCCTCCTCTCCAATCAGTCTTTTAACCAAATATTAATTAGCTTTTACCAGTCCACACCAAATGCCTTCTCTGAAGTTCACCAAACAAGCAAAACAGCTGTAGTATTGCAGCATGAAAAGTAGAAGGACACAACTGTATTAGTATCTCAATGTACTGCAGCAAGCCAACTCTAGTAACAAACCAAATTTCAAAAGTTTATAATTGAAAATAATAGTGCAATAAAGACTTTTGGATTTTCACTTAATCCTTAAGCTAAAGCTAAGCTTAAGCAATAGGAATGCTGTAGGGTTCTTGTAATGAGAATTTTTGGGGATCTACTTTTTGATAGCCATGCCTCTCATTTGTCTGAAAGAACATGATGTTGGTTATGCTTAGTGATCAAAGATTCATTATTTTTGGGACTGGTCTTGACTTTTAACCAGCAGAGTGTTCTGCCTAATTCTTAACCTTTTTCCATGAAAAAATTCCTTATTTTTTTTATTTCTAACATCTCTTTTCATCCAAATGGGCTTGTGTAATATTCCCCTCCTTGAGAAACTTGATTCTACACTTTTTGAACTTAGTGTATCAAACTTCTGGGATTGTTGAGACTTAATAAATATACCCAGCTCATATTAATGTTGCACTGAGTTGGCTTAAAATTAGGGTAGATGAATGTGGAAGGAACTTTGAGAAGATAAAGGAATTATTTTTTTATTTCATCATAGTTGCCTACATTTTTGGCTAATTTTTCCAGGTTAGCCAACTTTTCAACAGCTGCAGAATCTGATGGAGTTAGGGATAGAAGCACAAAAGGATCACAGCTGCAAGCATATGTAACAGATTTATTTGACCAAAGTCTAACATGGGATGCTTTAATCTGGCTTAAAAGGTACTATATGCATCTATATGAACATTAATGTTGCAATGTACCAAGCAATATCTTATATTAAAAATTATTTATTGAATAGTATCACCAAACTGCCAATAATACTGAAGGGAATCCTTACTAAAGAAGATGTGGAGGAAGCCCTGAAGTACAGCATTTCTGGAATAATAGTTTCCAACCATGGTTCTCGACAAGTTGATGGGTTTCCAGCTACTGTGAGTAGAAGTGAAACCTTCCTTAAGCCTTTTACATGAATAATAATATTGATGAAATTGAAAAATCATTGAACAAACCTACACTATTCTCTATCAACATTTAGTGTAGGAAGACTTGTTATGGGAGTTTTAGGACCTATTTTAGACCGATGAACAAAATCCTGTTGTTAGAGAGGTTTGGAAACGTGTATATGGAGGGACCTCAGGGACTTTGTTGTGGGTGAAACCTATTTGTTCGAAGAATAAGGGGGCACGAGGAGAAGGCATGTTTTTTTCTGCTGCATTGAATTGAGTGAGAATAAGCAAGAGTAGGATGGCTAGTAGAGATAGCAAGAGTATTGGTGGCCTTGCACTGCTATAGCAGTCAAATCAATACTCTTGCTATATCTAGAAAAACACAGGTACCACAGGGAAAATCACTGGCACTTCTACCACGATATGTATTTTTTCACATGCCATGGATGTAGTAAGCCTGGGCCTCGATCATGGATCTTCATAATGCGTGCGCTAGCATTATCGTTGTTTATTGATTAAACTTATCTCATGTCAGAGAGAACATGATATCCATTCTTCATTTTTCGTACAGCACTTGAAATCGCTTATTACAACAGTGGAGTGAATTTATTAGTATTATTATTAAAGTATTATTTTGGGAGGTAGTGGTGGCCAATACATAGCGTTCACTCAGAGCCACAGTTCTAGAGAATTTCTGCCTTGGGTAATGTGTTCTACAGTATATATGCAGAATATCAATGAACAATGATAATAATGTTCTTCATTTTTTATCATAATTTAATTCACCAGGTGGAGGCTCTTCCTGAAATAGTTCAAGCAGTAAGCAACCGATGCGAAGTCTATTTGGATGGAGGAATCACTCAAGGCACAGATGTATTCAAGGCCCTAGCACTGGGTGCAAGAATGGTAAGGATTGTCTCAAATGCAGTTTCCACATTTATTTCTTCTAGAAGACAAGTGGAATCATGTTTATGATAAATATGATTTTGAGCTATTGCTAATTTAATCAATTAAATTCACATGTGTTATGAATGAATGCTGTGGAAAGTCTAATGCAATTATTGTAGAATACAGTATAATCTCAGTGTAGCTGTTGATTGTGTCTGCATATTATGCTAGCCATCCCACAGCAAATATCATGTGAAATATTGACATGTGTAAATCATCTGTATGTGTTGTATTGACTCAATGAGACGATACAAATAATCTTCTTATCTTAATGCCATCTCATCTTCTTATCAATTTTGCATATTTGGGAATTTATTGTGTCACTGCCAACAGCGGCGTCGGAAGTGGAGGGCAGGGGGGGCATTCGCCCCCCCCTGAATTTGCCCCAGGCCCTTGAGAAATGAGTCTTCATTAATAAAAATTAAATTTCACTTGTTTCCAGCTTGCCTTTTCCCATTGGATGCATATTCTACCACCTTCATATGCACTTTTAGCGGACTTCTAGTCTCTAGCCCCTTCTATCTGAAAAAAATGCAGGCCCTTTTCATAGGAGCCGGGCCCTTTTCTTAAGGGGCTGGGCCCTTTTCAAGGTTGGCCCCTCCCAGCGAAAATAGTTTTGACGCCCCTGACTGCCAACACATCATACTGTTCAAAGTTTATGAATTAATTACAGCATGATGAAATCCATTCCTATAGGAATTAATATATAGAAGGTAAATTGAAATGCTCATTCCTCATGCTCTACCTTAACCCTCTTAGTGCTAACCTTTCTTCTGGGATACTAGTGAGAAATCAGAGGGTAATTAATAAAATGTAGCACCTTAGGAAAAAAAATATTATGAAGCTATTGTTATAAATATCCAAATGCAGGTTTTTTTTACATTAATTAAGTTGAACTAACTAATAATGACACAATTTTTTTACATTGACTGAAAAAATAAATATTATTTTAGTGTCATAAAGTTGTACAACATATGATATTGGGCTGATATATTGGCCCGCCGCACTATTCACCTGAGATGCAAAAGCTGATATATCGGCCCACTGCACTAAGAGGGTTAATCTTCATTCTTCTTCTCAACCTCACATATCTATCATTATCCTCTATCTCACTTCTGTGAGGTACTTCTGTAACCAAGATCCACACCATGCCAGTGACAATCTATCACTGGTTCATCTGTTTCTGGGAGAGATTACCAACCCTCAACCACTCAAAATATTGTATCAAAAGTTTTGTAATAGAGAAATCCATTGACTGAAAGGAAAGCTTTGGGGCTCAAATTTGTAATGCTAATCTAAACTTATTAATGTAGGCCTTCTCTTGTCAAGATCTTCACAATGCACATAGACTGATTTGATTATTTTTTAGTCAGCATAAATAAATGTGTATCATGAGGTACTAAAATTGTGAATGCCTTTTATAAAATATTAGAGATATAATCATTTAATAAGTGCCTACTCAAAATCATGGGGGAATAGAATCTGTTTTTTGGAATCCCTATTTTTTCATGAATAATTTGCAGAAGCAATAATTTCAGATGTTTCCAGTGCTTTTCATTTTACTCTACTGTTTCATAATTTTAGTGAAAAAATCCTGTATAAATCATTACTGCAAGTAAACAGGTAATGGTCTAACGAGTTACAGCTCTTTGCAAGTAATGCTATGCCTATTTCTTTCTTGAACATATCACTTTTAAGCCAAATCTATGTTTTTGCTCTTCATCTATATGTGTAATTTTACTTTCCAATTGGGTAAAGTCCTTGGTCAACTATCCTGTCTATCAGTATATGCATCACTATATTTTTGTTGAAGATTGAAATCAAAATGTTTCTTTATATGAGTGATTCTTCACAGGTTTTTGTTGGAAGGCCAGTGCTTTGGGGTTTGGCTTACAACGGTGAAGAAGGCGTAAAAACTGTACTTGAAATTTTGAGGAATGAATTTGACTTCACCTTGGCTCTAACTGGTAAATAAAATATTAACAATTAATAAATGACCTGAAATTTGATGTATGTAGTAGCCACTTGACATATCTTGTAATTGGGGGAAGCATTGAAAGCATGTCATAGGGTTGAAATACAAAATCAACAGCTGTAAAATAATTATGCATGCTTGGATCATCCCTCCCTTGGCCAGTGACATTGCAACCAAAGTATCTCTGCATAGTATTCAACATTTTTTTAGGAACAACCAAAAGATTTCCGGTTCATATAGGTAAAAAAAGCATGTAAAAACTTCCAAAAGTGTGCTCACTCTTTTTGTACTCACTTCAACATACCTTTTTGCACTTTTGCTGGTGATGTCAACCACTTAAGGTTTTCCTTACACAAGTATTAGGGAACAAGGAATCCTTTGGTTACAACAATCTTCATGTTCTCTTGCAAACTGTGATGAAACTTTATAGTGGACTGTAAAATGACATTAGTAAAAGTCCTCTGGAAATGACACGGCACTAAAGAGCTCCACCCAGATACAACACCATTACTCACTTTAACTGTCCCCCCTAGCAACACACAGTCGTCAACTTACTCTGCTGAGGTTCCCACTGATGCCTGCAGTTGTCTGCAACAGAGTACTTACTTCATATGCCCTATTCAGGTAAAAACCAATCAAACTCTGATACCACAAAAAACAACCTAACAAGCATGCTCCTAGCATGCAAACAACAATCAAACAAAAGGAATCAGTGAGTGATGATTTGCTCCCAGGAAGCTCAAATACTGTTTGCACTATTGGCACAAACACTCCACACATGATGTTTTGAGTCAACAACACTCATTTCTAAAAGAACTTTGAAAATTGAGATGTGTGCCAAATACATTTATTTTTGTCACCTGGTGTATTCATGAGTAAGTGATTTCATAATATAATTACTGTTGAGTGTTTCAAAAATTTCTTATCCTTGAAATGTTGAGAGCTATTCAATTTATGGCATGGTCTTGTAATGGTGAATTTTTGCATCCCCAAAAAGTATTTTCCATGCAATAAAGGATGCTGTAGCCATTTTGCTAAACTTTAGCATTGTAACTGGTTTGAAGAGTGACTCATATTATAGTACCTAGTAGACTTGAGTTTTAGGTGTTCCATTGTCTAAGGAATTATTCACACTGTCTAACCTAGTACCAATTATTACTAATACAAACATAAAATCCTTGCCCTGGGTGGGATTCAAACGAGTGACCCTTGGGTTACCAGACCAACATTTTAGCAACCGTGCTACCATGGTTGGCACCCATTTTTAAACTTCTAGGCTTCTTAAAATTTTTAACTCAATAAATATTGTATCAAATTCCATAAAACTGAATCTGTGTAAATTTGCTATTTCTAAGCATTATCATAGTTAAAAGGTCTGATAAAAATGGGATACATACATGTAGATTTGAGTTCAGGGCAACAGCATATGAAAATAGGATATGTATGTCTTCCTCGGTGATCCACAATAAACTTTCACTCTTAGAAATCCTCATCCTCACATCCTTTTATATAGAGCTGTATTCTGTATATGTGGTTGAGGCTCGTTAGGGCCTCTACTTGATAATCCTGACTGAATGAATTTGTTTGACTTGTATTGTAACTTTCCTATTACGTAGCACTGTATTGTTTGTTTCAACCTTTTCATTTTCCCCTGAGGGTGAATGTACCTACCCTTTTTCTCTTATTCCCCATATTCCTACTCTCTGTGCTCCTAAAGACTATGGCCTTGACATTTCACTATTTTCAATCTAGAAAAGGGTAGAGGAATATTCCTGTTCATAATAGGAATTCCATTACATAAGAATATTTTCATTGATACAAGTATTTAATTAATCACCATGCAATGAGTTTAACTTTGTTAGAACCAAAAGGGAAGGAGGTCCCTTTTTGCAGAGTTCATGCTTAAAGGATGAACGCATCAATATTTTCAAAGAGGTGGTATTCTCTGATATTTATTTTAGACTAATAACTAAATAACGAACTTTAATACTCAATTTTTTTCAGGTTGTACCTCCATTACAGACATAAAAAAGGAAATGGTGGTTCCTGCTTCATACTACAGCCTCCTTTGATGACCATTTTATTACTTGGTTTTAACTATGAGTAAGAAAGTAAAGGAGTAATTATCATTGTTAAGAGCAGGCTTGTGCAGCAAAAAGATAAAAAGAAAACCAGGAAAAAACCTAAACAGACCTTGAATGTGGGTGATGACGTTCGGCAAAGGAAATATTAGGACTGGTCTCATTGGGTGTAACAAGAAATGCACAGGCTTGTAAGCCAATGCTTTAGAGTTTTGAAAATCAAAAGAGATTGAATACAAGATACCTTTTTTAGTTTTATATTGTTATAAGTTATTAGTTGATTGTTAAGTTAGCTTTTTATAAAATGCAATTATTCACAAACCACAGCCCTATCCTTCTATTCTGTAGTTAAGGAGTAGAGCACTCTAAGCCTAAATTAAAATGATTCTAATATGAATATAACCCATAATATTTTATCCTTAAGTAGTTTCTCTTGACAGCAGAATCCCAATTTGAGCTATAAACCATTAAATATTGGTTGCATACCATTAAATTGAGTAAAAAAATTGTATGTAATATTTGGGCAGATTTACAATCATGAGGGAGATCAAAATGTTGTTGGTTTCTCTTATTTGTAGTACCTGGGGGACTGAGCTTTGCTCGACGATGTCTCCGTATTGAAATAGATGAACACATTGAGTTCTAATAATTTTAGAAAATTAAATAAAAAACATTTTTAAAAATGTAAAAATATATTCTATAATGGAAAAGCAATGTCAAAAAACAACGTCTCCTAATTAAAATGATTATACCTTTATGCTTTACAGGATAATACAAAAATTATATTTGTCGTTTAGAATATATAACAAAATGTCTTCATCAGCATTCATTCGCAATGCATTGCAATTGTTGTCAATTTTATTTAAAATCTCTTCCCATCCCCAGTGGTAAAAATGTACTATTAGTGGATCCAAAATTAGTGAATCACTCACTTTCCAGCACAGGAAGATAATGGTACATGTTTTAAAGAATGTAGAGATAAATGTCTTCTGGATTTATGGCACTATCATTGCTCCGACTATCACTGCAATTTTGCATTTATGTTTACTGTCGCATTGTTTATGTCAAACAAAAGTCAAGATTAATCGATTCTGTTGTTTATCAATATTTTCGACTGCGGAGGAAAGCCTTTCATAAATAATATATTTATTAATAATTAAAAACGGAGAACTTATTATTTAACCACGATGCATCCATTAAAAATATCCTTGCTTATAGGCAACCAACAATGCTCCCGCGACAAAAAAGAAATAATAGGTATCCTTCAACTTCGATTTTCTCCTAAATAATGCACAGTGCAACTGCAAATTAACAAATCATCAAAAGAGGATATATCACTCCTTAAAAATGTACCTCAATTATCGATATTGATTTCATATGAAGGGCCGTATTGACTCAAATGTGAATTTCGGGAATTTAGCGAGTACTTCGAAACTCCCGGTGCTTGTTTCACCGAGAGGGGGAAGGAGTGTCGGAAAGTAAATTCAAAGTTCAGCAATAGATGGCTACTGTAAGAAAGTGCACTTCTGTACAGTTTATGTTATTTATAGGAATTATTTATAATGGCATGTTGATTGATAAAGTGTAGACACAAAAAAACAAAACGTCATTTAACGAATAAAATAGTAAAATCCCCTTAATCTCCAATGGTATGAGTGCTATGAATATTTAAAGTTAGCTCTCACGATTAGGTATAGCGCAAATAGTAATCGAGTACGCCAGGCTCAGTTCTGACGATTGACGATAGAGCATGATTGGTTCACTGCCTTTGCACTGTCCGTTACTGGCCCGGTGACGCCGCCACTATGGCCCACCCTTGTAGCAGGTCGTAATTGACGCCGCGAGGCTTTGCATCCATGAAGCCGATCCTCTTGAGGTGGCGTGGCTCACTCGGCAGAATAGGTGTATGCGGTTCTCCGCTGTGTGGGTTAGCTTGAGAGAGGGGACTTAAGGGAGGGAGAGTCCGTCGTGGAGATGACGGCTCGTTTGCGGAGGGACCGGTCGTGGTTGATGGCTGGTACCTCGTGGGCGGGGGGAGTTTCCCGGAGGGGAGACTCCCTCTCTGCCCTGGGGTGGGAAATTTCTCAGAGGGGGGGGCTATGTCGGATTTTTCTTCACTCTCTAATATACTCTCAATACCCAAAGAAACACTACTTTCTTATACCATTTCTTCGAAATGAATTTAAGAATGTAAGGTAAGATAGTTGGTTTCTGAAAGTGTCCACCCTGTAACCCCACCCCCAATCCCCCGGGTACAAGCTCCCTCTACTTCATGTCTTCCATTTTCTACATATTGATTACTCGTTATTTTTCCTCATTTACTCACTTAATTATGGCTATATTCAAGCGTAGTTTCCTACGTTACAATTCTCTTATTTTACCCCACCATACCATTTAAATTAATTTGAATTATCATTTATACTTACTCTGTTATTCCATCATTTATCAACTATCCACCACTCAATAATTTCAATGCGCGCCACTTTTAAAATGTACCCTTCAGCCGTACCTCACCCCCCCCTCCCGCGCGTAATTCATCTCACTACCGTCTCATTTTTCACTCCTCTCTTGTAAATTAGGGATTCATAAACGACTTCTATGAATCACTAATTAAATACACCCTTCTTCTTGCACGCCGAACAAACACCACCAACTCCAACCTCCTCTCCATCTACACACCATTCACACTTACCTTTCAAAACTACCCTCCTCTTCACTCCTTACCCCAAGAGAACAGTACACTAATCTTTAGACTTCACCAATTCTTTATTTTTATTTAAAAAATTACAATACCAACATTATGCCTTCTTCAACATCCTACTATCATCCATAAACATTTCCATCCAAAATAATTGCCTCACCCTTCATGCATCCCACCGAGCTCCATCCACTTGCAACATTATCCATTTTCAGCTGAACCATTTAACATTACCACTACCCTCACATCCAACATACCACAGAACAAATCACATTCACATACATATTTTACTCTACGCCCTATCTAATTTCATTTCCAAAATTTTTTACATCCTTTGAACAAAGGGGAACTCATCCTGCTTGCCAAAGAAGTTTATGTTTTTACCATACACACCCTAGCATTCTGCAAATCCCTCCCTCTATCACCTACATCCCATTTTACATGCAAATCAACCCATTCAAAACTGATATAATCACATATTTCAAGCTGCTTGACTCCCATCCAGTTTTAATACCATGACCTTCTAATACCATCATTGCCTCTACCTGTAAGATCACTCGAGTCTGATGCTGCCTACCTCATTCTACGGAAAGAAACACAGGAAATACTTTCACTAAATAGTCAACTACACCACCAATGATAATTGGAAGTCCATCTCAATGTGTCCCAGGACTCTACGCCTCATTTCCCAGAACTTGACTGTTTACTCAACAGTATTGAAGCAGCACAAGCAGAGATTTTTAAATTTCTAAATGAGTTTCCTGAGCATGTCAATTGCAAGCCTCTGCATTTTATTTACATATGAATCCAAGCTTCAACTTTTCGTACATTAGATTTAAGTTAAATGCTAAAATAGCAACATACCGAAACAAAAATATAAAAGTTGGGTACCTAGGTGTTCCTAAAAGCTAAGAAAAATACAGGAGCAATCTTCGAAATACTTTGTCTTACAGTAAAAATGTTTCAGCTCCAATTGCTACCAAAAATTTGTTAAACAATACGTTTCTGAATCCCTAAATCAATTTGTATACAAAGTTCACACCTTTTGAATGCAGCAGCAGACCAGAAAATGGGAGGAGTTACTGTATAGTGGCTTTAATTGACATATTTCCTTAAATTGACAAATTAACGATTATATACAATTGATTTATCAACCCGAGCATAATTAGGAACATACTTATGTATCATCATTCTAAACAGAACTAAATCGAGAAAAGTACTCCAAAACATTAAACTTTTGTATTTAAGTTACAATTTTAAAGCCATGCAATATAACAAACATTTAAAAAAATACTATGTAGAGATATTCTGAACAGAATTTAGGATAGAAATATTTTAAATCCTCCTCGTATAGGTAACAGATCCAGAAAGAGCCAAATGGATGGATAGTTGCTACAGCATTCTCTCAGCACTTCTGTCAGATTTCCTCAGGTAGGGCAGAGAACAGCACTCGCGTACTGACATGAAATCAAAAAAAGACTTCTTACATAATTGTACTCACCCAATTTTAACTATCCACTATAAATATGGTAAAAAGTGATGAAAACAATTACTTCAATTGAATGTTTATTTAGGAAATTACTGGAAAGAAACCCTAGCCACAATTTATACCATTATGGTGGGCAACCAATGGTTTTAGACAATTTGTAATGATTCTTAAAAACATTCTGGATTACAATTTTCAGCATTATAATGTGAAATTCCTTTATGACTGCCAAGTTTTTACACAATTAAGTAATCAAATATCAAGATTAAAAATGCAAAATGAGTTAATACCAAAGTTAATAGTTTTCTGAAATTTCACTGTCATTCTGAAAAGTGAAATATTGCATGAATTAAAAATACAGATAGTCTTATAACACTGATTTCACAGCTTGTGCACTGCATTCAAGTGGAATACACTCACAACATTCATGAAACACAGATCTAATGGAACACTTCAAGTAGGTATCCATTACAATTAAATGAATCAGCACTATTCTTACTATTTTGTTACCGCACAATAATGTGACCTAACAAGACTCATTCACTTTTTTCTTCGACTCAGCAAAGTAGAGGTAAATTACAGGATGGATCACAGCTCAATCATAAGGGAATATCAGGAGATAGATCATGTAGACAGGGAGTTATGCGAAGAATCTATATCTCCGCATCATTGTGACAAGGTCAAAAGAAATATAAAATGACTTGAAAGAGCTAGAAATAGACAGGAGGTACTCGATAATTGGAGGGATGCTTGGGATGCTCTATTAATGACGGGAGCATATTGGATTGAAATTTTGAGAAATTGCTATCGGAAGGACTCATTCTAAATGCAGTGAAGGAATTTGAGTTAGGATGTCCGTCGGCAGTGGGTAAGGTGTAATAGGCCAAGTGAGAGCAATATTTCCCCATGCTAGGAGAGAGAGGTGTGGTATACGATGTCATACTATAGCTAAGAAAAAAATTGAGATGGTGGTTGAGTAGCTTCAGTGTGGTATGAGAGGCAATTGACCAAATATGAGAGCAATATTCAAGGATGGGGTGCACACATCCAATAAACACAGATTTCAGAGCAAGCGGTTTGGAGACCTCGTTTAAATGGTAAAGAATACTAGCAACCCCTGTAGCCTTATTTGTAATTCTTTCAATGTGATCCTGGAAATTGTTAAGGCTATATATAAAGGTGCAAGTGTTATTTTTAAATGAGAAAGATCACAGCGGATTACTCCGGATTTATGCACAACCGCCATTTAATGCACCAATTGTCGATCAAATGAAGAGCGGACAGCAAATCAAGAGACTCAGCCCAGTTGTCAATTATTTATCTGGAGAATCGATGTCTTACGGAAAAGGACCAATACAACACGATGGCTAGGGACATAAAAAGAGTGTATGTGCACTGTATTTCACCAGATTGGATAAATTTTGCTCATAAAAAGGGGGTTGCAATTATAAATTCTTAAAAAAAGGGGTTGAAACCTGCATGCATCATGATATTGTCAAATGAGGCATATTTTAATCATATATGATCCCTATTTTTATTTTTTAGGTACTTTATTGTGCATGCAAGTGAAGATATGTCAAAAAACTGTTTTTAGGGGTGCTTTTCACCCCTTAAGCTTAGCACGAGGAGGGCGTGTATTATATACAGTATTGTATATATCATGTTTTTATTAGGGATGGTCATCGGATCCATAGATCTGCCGATCTTTCATTTTATTCAGTTCCAGATTCAGATCCAAAGACAAGAGTAGAATTGGATCATAGACTTTTAATTTTCGTGGCCTAGCAATCGAAGCACCCCGTGAATGGAATGTAGGTGTGATAGATATTGACAAGGAGAGGATGTGTAACTCAGGTCATGAAATTAGAGATAATTTGCCCGTGCAACTAGAAGCAAAATAAAGAAATATGACTCTTCCTCATTGCCCCGGAATTGCGAGAAAAAAAAGACAGAATGTCATGCGGGTAGCCTACATTTTCTGGGATCAGGCGCACGAAGAGAGGTAGTGTACTGCATGATGCTTGATCCCTATCGCAATTAATTTTTTTTTCAGTCATTGCATCGAAAACTTTATCATCTTCAGTTTCCAACCCTTACATCTGAATATGTACTCACTTTTTTATATTTTTATTAATTAGATTTACGAATAAATCACTCACAATTAGGGATGGTCGGGTCGGATCCAAAGATCCACATGTCTTTCATGTCATTTGCTCAGAAATCAGTCCAAAGAAAGTATAAATTCAGATCTGGATCAGAGATTTTTAAATTTCGTGGATTGGTGATCGATGCACCCCACGAATGGAATGTAGATATGGTAGATACTGACAAGGAGAGTATTTGTGACTCAGGTCACAAAATGGGATGAACATTTTTTTCCATGCCACTAGAACAAAATAAAGAAATACATGTCTTAGCTTTTTCTCCATAGGTCATAGGTCTGGATGTGAGGAAAAAAATTAAGCAGAATGAGGGTCGCCTACATTCGCCAGACTCTCATGAACTGATGATAGCGTAGTTGTTCAAAATGAGACCTAGCATACTGCTGGTCGCGAGTTCGATCCTTAACACTGCCTAGGAATACAGTCCATGCTGTAATCCTGGGGTAAGGCAAGCAGGCAGTTAAAAACAGTGGATTATCAGAAATTTCATGTCAATTTCTAAGTCAGCAAATTAAACATAAAAGTAACGAAATATGGCATTGGTGAAAGTGAATTGAAAAATGTTTCATTAAAGACTTAAAATTAAGGAAAAATTGCAATTACTTAACTTAACAATGTATTTTTGAGTGATGCATTTGTAAATCTAATTTAAAGTACTAAAAAGTCTGTATCCTCATACAAGGGTTGGAAATTAAGGATGATAACATTTTTTATTCAAATGGCCAAAAAAAAAATTTTAAACAGTGATAAGAATCTAACTTCATTACCTGCAGTACACTACCCCACAGTGCTATTTTTGGCATACCCGAGAATGCAGGCTCCCCGCATGTCATTCTACTTTTTTCCTGCGAACCCACACCATTGGAGAAAAAAGCTGAGATGCATATTTCTTCATTTTTTTTCTAGTTCCACGAAAAAAGGCTCTCATCTCATTTCATGATCCGAGTTACACAACCTCTTCTTATGAGTATCACACTCACAAATTCCATTTTAAAGGTTATTATTATTAAGACATTGGAAAATTAATAGTTCAGCAGCTTGAATAATCTATCATAAATTTTTCATCTTAAAAATGGAATCACCACATATTCCATAAATGGAATATCCTAACTGCATTAAATTTTTTTTTGCGTTACTAAAAAAGAATTTGAAAGCATTCAAGGATTTGATTTATGAAAGCAAGTTAATGTAAACCCATTTTGCACTGAAATAATTTTAGGATTTTGATTTTGTTTATTATTTAATATTCTATATTATATTATTCTTGGCATGTGATATGCTTGGAAGTCTTTTTCCTATAATTACATTAAAACCTTTCTGGATAAAGGGTCATCACTAAGATCTTATATTTTGGAAAATAAATCAAATATTTATGAAAATGAACTTATAATTTTTCTTTTAACTGCTCTCTAAAGAATAGTGGTGCAGGTTTAAAAATGTATTAATTGATGAGTATAGGATAAGGAAAGTGAACTTTATATTAGAAGTAATAACATTTAAGTATTGCATCTCTAAATCTTGATCCAGGAAAATATCATCCACACAGATGATAGAAGTCGACTTTTTGTACGATAAATTTACTTGTTTTTTGGAAATACTATTGTTGGTGTTTTGCTACATATATTAAAAATCTAGGATTAGAAAAGGAATGAAAATCAAAATCCAGTTTCTGAAACTAAGGACCTGAAACAGAGACAAAGATCCAAAACCAGGCAAGGATCTGGTTCCGGATCAAAAAAAAAAAAAAACCTGGATCTGTCCATCACTAGTTTTTATATAATAGTACTATGCAATCCTATGAATTGCATAGTATTATGAATTCAAAAGCATTTTTGCAGTCAAAATAAGTGACTTGGTGACTTTCTCCAATGCAGAAATAACATAATTTGTTGGGTGGTTTGACCCTTTAAAACCAATACACATAAACTTTAAATAAACTTTCCTTCAAGAAAATGGTTTTGTGTTTGGATTTATTTAAGGTTAATTTTAAGGATCCAAAATATGCGTAAAAAAATCAGATTCACCCTCGTAAAAAATAGGGGTTGCAACCTCCGAGTGATAAAAAAAATGGTGATAAACAAAGCATATAGTAATGAAAAATGATTCACACTTTAATTTTGAATTTTATCACTTATACAAACAAAGATATGTCGAGAAAACTATTTTGGGTACTACTAGAGGTCCGTGAAAGTGGTTTTATTTTTTGCTAAAATTCGTTTTAAAACTATGTGATTTCGGTGTTATAGAATATTATGGCGGTGTTATTATAATGTTACAATTTTTGCGCATTTCTAGGCATTTTATTATTTTTGGTACACATTTTGTGAATGCTTATACTTTTATTAAGCATTTTACATAACAAGAAAGGCAGTGAAAGAAGCACGCATAACTAAACACAATCTGAAACAAAGAAACTTGAACTGGGGGTGTGTCAAAATGATTTTTTTTTTGCATTGAAGCTCAGTGGAGCGCCGAATATCGGACGATCAACCGCTAATAAGTAGCACCCCCTCTCCTCCTATCTTTTCTGTTACTTCCCCCCTTGCCTCAACTGCTAGCACTTCCGTTCCCAGCCAGCGGTCGTGTTTAAGTCTACAAAATTGTTACATTAGGCCCACACTAAAGGTTTTCCTGCAACAAGTTATCCAAATACGCTGTCTACTGCGTCGCGGTGAGTCACGCGAATTACTGCTCGGCATCGACGTGTGCCGGGCGCGTGAGCTTATATTTCCGCTCTTCCGTGGCCGTGTTCAGCACATTATTGATCCAGAATATCTAATTCTTCAGGGGAGAAACCGCGTCATTCTAGATATTTCCGAGAATTTCAGGATTGATAAATGTGAATCGAAGAGAGAGGCGGTGATTAATTTAACAGCAAATTCCGGCGGAGACATCACTACAGTGCACGATATTACGTGAATGCTATATGCGCAAGACAAAACAAGCCAATTGACCTTAGAATTGTAATGAGATAGAGCGAATGAACATCATCAGCGTTAAACAATGAAGGCTTAGGCTCTAATCGATTATGACTCTTTACATGTGATTTTTTCGCTAATTCACGTAAAATTCGCGAAAAAGGCGAAATTTTGTTTTATTTCCCGATTTCGCGGTATTTCGCGTTATTTTGCAATATCGAGTCTCGCGAATTTCACGGATCTCTAGGTATTACCTTAAACCGGCTTCTCCACAGATAAAAAAAATTTCTTCCTTAATTTTTCTCTGAGATACCTTCCTTGTTAGGAGTAACAATAACTAAATATTTATTGTAGGGAAGACACATCCAGGAAATATGCGGCCAAGCCAAGAGAAGGTTAGGATTTATTAAAAGAATTTTCGGGAAATGTGACGATAAGACCAAAGTTTGATGCTACTTTTCTCCAGCTAGGCCCCACCTTGAATGTATAAACAGTGTATGGGATTCGAACGAATTAGGTTTGATCAGAGAGCTAAACAGTATGCAGCGTAAAGCAGCTAGATTTGTTTAAAAGTGTTCCGATAGGTTTAATAGTGTATCAGAATTAAAATAGATATATATATATATATAATTCGGTCAATAAACGCTCATTGGGACTAATGTGTAGGCACTCGATGAATGAGGAATAAGTCACTCATACACAGAAAAAATAAAAACATAGGCATGAAAAAAGAACACTCACATGTTTTGCAGAACTGTTTCGGTGGTGACCATCTGCCTTTGTCAGCTAGAGAGAAGTGAGGTTCAAGGACTGAGGATAAGGAAGATAATGTGGGGGGGGGGGCAAAGAGTTGGTATATGATTAAAATTTGGTAAGAAGAAAATGAATGAGAAAGTTACAGAGATCTGAAAACATCAGAGTACCATAACGTCAGCTAGGCGGGCCACGGTGACTAGCAGGTGTCACGCCTTTACTCAAAAATATTTTTCTTTATTAAATGAAATATTACCTCTGGCAGTTGCAGCAACTCTGAACCTAAATATTCCATGTAGCTCAGTGGCAATTCCTTATCTTCAATGTATTTAGGTATCTGAAATGTGTACTAGAAGTATAGAAGGTTTTGCTTGTTTACCCCAGAATTGAAATACTACTAATTCTTAGTGAAACATTATTATACATGCGTATAAAAGTGTCTTGATGTAAACACTGACACTAGTATACATGCGTATACAAGTGTCAGTGTTTACATCAAGATAAAAATAATGGAAAATCGATAATCGTGTGCAGCAATTGCCACAATTCAAAATTCATGAACCTGGTGAACATACTAAAATACATGTTGTGTCTTCATGTAAAAGCTCATGGAACAATTATCGTTAGTTGTACCAGTGACTATGTACTCCTGAGTGCTAACTCCTAGGTAGCTACAATACTTTTTGATCATAAATTAGTGACATCCACAGCGGTTATCAGTACATTCACTAGTTATTCTTGGTGCCTTCATAGTTAAGGCAAGTTTCATTTTTCTAATATTCAATGGTCATGTTGCATATTTTGTATTGCACAAACTACTTTAATACTTGAAAGGTGGTACCTGATGCCTTATTGTTTGATGAATTTTACACAGTGAGCCTTAAATCTTGTTGAAAGCAAGTAGCTACAGTTCATAGCCACACTTGTAAAACCAGTGCATGATATTAAATTACTTTTTTCATTGTAATGTGCTTACGCTAGTCAGTAGGCACTTGTGAACTTGAATACATTTGTTATTTACTTAAATGGTAATTCCATTTACTTATTAACATAACTTTAATGCTTTTAAGCATGATAATATTCAGTATTGAGGAGTAAAGTGAGTGAGAATAGAAGGAAAACATACTCTACAGTGCTGAAGAAGAGGATAGGAAGAACCTGGCATAAAACTTTCCTTAGTGGGAGGAAAGAGGAAATATTTAGAGAATTGTTAATGGCGGGCATCATGGTGGGTAAGTAGTATTGATGGAATCACTGATAAAATCACTAAACCTGCCACATTTGTACATCATAGCCCTTTCTATATCTTATGGTCTGCAAGCAGATGTAGTATTCTGGGAATTGGAAAGGCATAAGCATATAAGTATAACAGAACATGTAATAATCTGCATAATTAGCAATTTATGTTCTCTAGAGTAACATCACTTGTCTTGTGCATCAATTACATTTGATAATGAATAATACTAGAGATAAGAGATAATATATACATTAGCTTGTAAACCCCCCCTTATAATTCCAAAGAAGTTGAATAATTAAAAAGAAAAATATGTTTTTTATGCTAATGGAATATTTTTCTTTTCTTACAGTTTGTTCTTTTGATGACAAATATAAATCCTTCAGGTTTGACATTGCAATAAGGAGCTCCATTGAGAAACAAAACCATCACCCACCTTCACCGGCTCCCTAGCACCACGTGGTCGTTGGTTAACTCAGCTGAGGTTCCCACCAATGTCCGCAGTCATCCGTAACAGGGAGCTCCAAATGCACAACCTGCTCTGATTAAACTCAATCGAATACTGGTCGCAACAAACAACATAAGTAGTGTGCAAACAACCAATCAAACAAAATAAAAGAATCGGAGAGCAATGATTCACTCCCATGAAGCTCCACAGCATACTGCACTATTGGCAAAAACACAGTTCATCTTTGGTCTTACAAGTAAAAAAGTGTGTCCTCTTAGGCTTGGAAAATTATTAAAAGGACTGGCCATGCCACGCCAAAGTTAGGGATAAAATACATAGTGGCTGATTCTAGAGTAGACAAAGTGTCAATCAGGTATGGGATAGTACCATATACAGTTCTGGAGAAGGCAGGAAACAGTGTGTTAATAGCATCAACATTAGGGACAAATTATCGACGGAGCAATATGATGGTGAGACCCTACTATGGATATTCAAAGGAGGAAAGCGATGCTGCCTCAACTGCAGTTCAGAAGAGAAAAGAGCAAGGATCAGTGAAAGGGTCATCTTCACGTCCATCACCACCTGACCGAAGGATCCGTCCAGAGAGATTCATCAAACCACCAGCTTACCTTTGAGATTATGTGTGATCCCAGTGATTAAGAGGCAGCAAAGTGAAGCCAAGAGTGAGAATGAAACTGTATGATTGGAAATTAATGGATGCTGATCATAGTGTTAAATGAAGGAAAGTTTTTTTTGCAGGTTTTTGGCTTATTGTTTACGTCTATTCCATCCCTAATAGGTTCAATATAGTTTATGGCATGATTACATCTGATCAGCTGACAGTAGAATGAGTGGATTGGAGGTAATGGAATGTGTAAGGAAGATAGAAAAATTAAGAACCTCACTCCTGCATACTTTCAACATACTTTAAATCATACTAAGGTAGTTTCCTACTTTTTTATTGCCTTAATCAAAAGTTTATACCATATGGAATGAGTATGTATTTGAAACCATCAAATTTAAAAATGATGTTAGGTATGAACAAACCAGATTCAGGTGTGATGTGGTGGAAACGTTCCATATTAAAGGAAAGATATATATATGTACATATATATCTTTCCTTTAAGATGTTAGGTATTTTCACTATGAAATAAGTTAATGAAATAATTAATCAACGACATTACAACAATATAATTAAATAATTAATTCACTACTAAATTAATTAAGATGTTAAAATTTCAACAGCGCAAAAACAAAACAGCCAACTATTGCACACTGGTTAACCCCTCAAAGCCGGCCATTAAAAATTTCAGAATCAGAGTTCAGGTGGTATTTAAATTTCTGGTTGGCGTGAAAGATCTACTTCAAAAGTTTATAGCTAGGAAAAAAATATTTACCTGTGTATTCTAATGATAACATGTATGTGGCAGCATAATGCAGCTCTCTCAAGTCAAGAATCATCAAAATGGTCACAGAGGAACTAGAGATGACAAGGAATCTGTCATTGGGCAAATCCACTCGTTTGCTTCAGAGGGCATGGGTTTACACACGTGTAAGTCAAACCACCATCCGGATGGAAAGCCAGGTATGCACAAATTTCAAACCGGCTAGAGGGGTTAGTGCTACATGTAACATCAAAAGTATACAAGGCTCTTTCCTCTCCCTGGCACTAGGTACCCTGGTGAAAATAAACCGTGACAGACAGTGTGAAAACAATATGTATCACACTGTGCAAGTATATTAGTCACATTGTATGTACACTGTGCGCACAGTGTGCTCCCTTCAAAGCGTGATGGACAGTGTGACCACAATGTGCAGCACACTGTACATGGGTATTAGTCACAGTGTCCTCACAATGTGTGCATGGTGTCCTCACACTGTGTGCACGGTGTCCTCACACTGTGTGCATGGTGTCCTCACACTGTGTGCACGGTGTCCTCCACTGTGTGCATGGTGTCCTCACACTGTGTGCATGGTGTCCTCACACTGTGTTCATGGTGTCCTCACACTGTACCGTCACAGTGTCTATCACGCTTTATGCACGCTTTTGAATCCCAATTTACGCTTTTGTCACGGTGTATGCACACTGTAATCACACTCTTGTCACATTCTAAGCACACTGTGTTCACACTTCTGTCACATTGTCTGTCACGATTTATTTTCACCAGGGTAGTGCAGCAAATCCTGCAATAGACATTGCACTCCATGAAAGCATAGTAACAGTCTCTGAGGAACAATTTATTCAGTTAATTTGTTATTGTCATTATTTATTTAATTTATATATATTTGTTTCTTTAACAAGAGTTATTCATTTTACTACGCATACTATAGTATGAATGAAACTTTCACCATGAAGAAAGAACTTTCACCATACGGATTTCGCAGTAGATGATGACTACCAGCAGCAAAGAGCAGCATATTTGCATATTATGAAAGCATTTATGGTGAGGAATGGATTGCAATTATAAACTCTGTTTTCTCTGACGAAGGAAACTATCCTATTTGAAAAAAACGACAAATATTATGGAGCAGTTTTTTTTCTATATTACAAACTTGGCACCAAAACTGTAATGCAGGTTGACCAACATTGAACAATACTTTGAAAAAAGTGGTACATAAGCAATTACATTTACAATGCATTAATAAATATGAATCTCCACAGTATTTTGTATTTTTAAGTTCAAAATAAAAAATTGCTTCTCATAAATCTGCATGCAAAAACATTCACTTCTTCAAAGTTGATCATATCAGATTTATTATTATTATAATTTAATGACTACAAGTAACAAAAACAAATGCAAATCAGCTAATAATACAAATTATAAACAATCTGAGATAATTGATGTTGGTGCCAACTTGATTCTTACGATTAGGTCAGTATTGTTCAGATATATCATTCACTCATCAGTTACTCTTATTTATGACATTAGTGAAAATATGAATAGGCATGTGAAACAGTAACAATAATATTGTCTCCATCTCTTAGCACCCTTTATGCTTGCCAAGAGATAACATTTTGTACTGATATACTGACACATGATTGTCATCATTCAATCCTAACATTCTTCAGAGAAACTTCTGGCGTCCTTGTGAGAATCTGTCATCCAGTAGTTGTGCCTTCTTCAGGATTGCTGCCTTCTGGGCTTCGTCAAAACGGTTCGCTTGTAGGTCCACATCCCTATCAAACGGCCTCCTCTCCACTCTCTCACTTTTTCCACTCTCCTGCAGAAGAGAAACAAGGGTCGTACTCATTCCACAATAATATGTATCCCTTCCCATTGCTGAAGATGCTAAGAGAGTATGTACGTGAATGTGTAATAATTAGAGATGGGTCGAATTTGAATACTAAATCATGACTCGAATATCTTGAATTTCGAATACCTCGAATACTAGAATTACAATTGATATGCTACATGTTATTCTGAAAATTAATTTGTTGTCTGTTGAAGTAAAAAGCTAAAAGTTCATTAAATTTAAAAAATAAATTCTGATTTTGAAATGTCAAATATATAATAAAATATTTTTTTTAACAATAATGGACGGTTGAATACATTAACTTTCATAAGCCTTAATGAGTGAGCAGAAAGTGATAATACATAAAGTTCTCTCCAGTTTTGAATTTGTTGTTATGGTGCAATTTATTATGCATTCCTTATTATTTTTCATTATTTTCATGTGTAATTTTTGTAATTCCCATGTGTTTATAGTCATTCCGGCTTCCGGAACTTTACTTCCACTTCCGGAACCAAGTTGAGTTTGAACCTGGAATGTTCAAGAGAGTGGAGGGGTATAAATATAAGTTGGAGTCGCACACTGCATGCTGTTCAGTTTGAGTTGAGTCATTCGAGTGAGAACTTTGTTGAGTCTTAGGTTCATTAAAGAGTTTTGAATATATTTCTTTCGAGTTTCAACTGCCCATAACCAAATCCTCGTACAACAGGTTATGGGCCGAGTGACGTTAGACTGCGGTGAAGAGCAAAGAATTTGAGAAATCTGTGCAGAAAGTGAAACTGCATGATGTGCAAATGTAGCCGGCGAAACAACCATGGAGAAAGACACTCATCACTAAGTTAGGCATGAATAACTACTATGCCTGGTTGGGTCAGGTCGAAGCTATCCTCGACAGTTGCGATTTGTGGGAGTTTGCTGAAGATGGCTGGACCGAAGAAAAGTTGGAGAATGCATAAGCCGAAGATAAGAAGAAAAAAAGTCAGCTTTGGCATTCGTCAAGAGATCTGTTGAAGATTGCTACATGGAATACGTGGGACAGTCTAAGAGTGCAAAAGAGGCCTGGAAAACCTTAAAGACTCAAATTTGTGAGAGAGATGAGTTCCAGCAGATAGTTATGATGAAGCAACTTCTTTGGATGGAGAAAGATGACAAAACTACAGTGATGGAGTACATAACTAAGTGACAAGTGCTCATTGTGAACTTTTGACAATAGGGCTGGTTGAATTTTCTGACCGAACGTTGGCTTGGGTCATCTTGATGGGTTTGCCTGAGGAGTTTAGTGACTGTGAGGTTTCTAACAAGGGATCCTAAGCTATCTGTAAAGTACATCATGCCTATGCTGAGAGCTGAGGAAACCAGGATCAAGATAAGTAGAGAAGATAGATGTGCCAACCAGGAATTGAGGGATTCATGGCTAAGAAGCAGCAACCCAAGTTTGTGTCCAACCCAGGAAGTTCCAACAATTCTAGGCCAAACTTTGAGTTTTTCGCGTGTCATAAAATGGGGCACGCAGAAAGAGAATGTCCTAAATTGCTGAATGCTAAAGCAAGAGGTACTATTGTATGTTATACTTGAGGAGAAGAGGGAAATTCATCATCGATGTGTGTCAAGAATGGTGAGAGTGGGCACAACCGTAGTGCTGCAAATAACGGTGGTGTGAACAACAATTTAAGAAAAACCTGGTGGTAGTCATTTCAGGAAAAATGTGCAGAAATTTAAGAACAGTGAAGCCAGAGTAGAAGTGAACAATGATGACAATGAGAACAGAGTGAAACTGGGCAGTGGTATTGTGAGAGAGAAATACAGAGCGATGGTGGGAACTGTGAAGGCAAGAACCTTATAAGAGACTGAGTCATGTGTGGATGGAAGGTGTAGTGATCCCAATCGGTGTGTGAGGACAGTGGTTGCAATGCTCACTGTACGCCCCACAGAGAGTTGTTACAGAACTTTAGGCCAGCTACAGGGACTATGTAGGTGGCCAGGAAGAAATAAAATTTGTGAAGGGAAGGAGGTGGAATCTGTGATGATGAACTGAGGGGAGTTTGGTGGGTGGACATTGCATTTAAAGGAAGTTTATTGGGTACCAGATGCCAGTGACAATCTAATCTGGACAAGACGGGCATTAAGTACGCAACTGATGATGGGTGTTTCTGTGGATTTGATAAAACCAATGGAAAGGAAGAGATTGTTAGTGCTGTGACGGACCACTTGTATGCCTTTGTTGTGGACTGTTACGAGCATGAAGGGGGCCATCATTGTGAGGTATGGGGGCACACCAGAGTATGCCTCCAACATGTGGACCTGCTGTGACCCTGACAGTGAGGAGAGCCATGACTTAAGAAATCTGACACCACAGATTTGGTCACGCCAACAACCTTCCCGATTATGAACATCTAAAAAAAATCATCTAAAAACATATAATTTTTACATCCCACCTTCTTCAACTAACTTACCAACGTAAGTTAGTTGAAGTTTTGCATATTTGGTTACTTAGCTGCGATCTTCATGACAGTGAAAGTGAGACAAGTGCTTAGAATTGACTGTGGGAAAGCCTGAGGTGAAAATCTCAACCTCCTCCGAAAAGTAGACGAAAATCCACGTGCGAAGAAAGTTTCCTGAAATAGCGGCAAAAATTAAAGTTCTGCCGTCAACTCAAGTTCGTTCTGCTCAACTCATACGTTGTTCGGCATTTCCGCCTAATTCCAAGCTCGTTTTCCAAAAATATAAAATTCAAATATCATGGCATGGTCAAGTGTTATGACGTTAATGGATTCACATTAGAAATTTTAAAATGAAGACGAAGGTGTTTGTCGCGTGCCTCCAATGTTCCATACTTATGGAGAAAACCCAGTTTTGTAAATTGACAAGAATAACTTAAAGGAATACAAGTAAACATTTGAAACTTAAAGGATGCCACGGAAAAAGTATGATTCTTATTCCATCAAAATTCCCTTGTATTTGTGCTTTTCATATTGTTATGACAATCTCCAAAAGTGACGCCGCTGGCATCTGCAACTGTAATGAATGTGCCATTTTTCATCCTCACTGTAAAACATACCTCAATAGTAATTATTAAAAAAAGCTTGGTACCTGCATTAAATGAAAGGCTAAATTATCTACACCCTGATATGCTCTCTATGACTTTCGCTTCTTCCTATTTTGGGATATCAAACTTCAAAGTTGAGTCTTATTACATACTTTTTGCAAGAATAGTAGGGACAGTTGAGCATCTTTAATCCGGCACAGTCAGGACTGAACTGATGCTGGATTAGGGATTTTGCCGGACTATGGGTCATGCATGGCAACTGGTCTATTTCTGACGTCCGGGATGTTTTCATTGAAAGGAGTCAATTATTTATAAAAAAACATATTCGTTTGCCATTTACTGAACATTATTTAAAAAAAAGTTACTGAGAATAATCAGAAAGAAATGGTTTCTTAATTCACAAAGTTACTATTTAAAATTATCGAAGTTGTGCAGTGAGTGAAAATAATGGAATCTAAGCATTGTGCATATTACTGAACATGTATAAGTTTCATATTATTATTGGAAAAGGGTATAAAATTTGATATTTCTTATGCTGTGCTTTGCGTAACATAATTTCCTATCGCGCTTGATTTGTTATCAGCTGATTCAGCGCGATGTCAACGTGTGGGTGTCGTGTGTATGGCCGCCCATCACTACGTTGCCACGGGCGACCGGACTGGATTATTCTTTAAAGACCATCATCAATAGTAGTCTTCCTTCAACAATTTCAGGCTGATCATCTTCATTCCCACTCAGATTTATTGTTATTAATTACCATTTCAATGAATTCATCATCTATGATATGTTGTGTGGTGAGAATATCGTGGCCGCTAACTATCCTTTCATCTAAATTTACCAATTCCATTTCCTTTAATTCAGGGTTATGGATGATGTTTGCAAACTCCATCATCATATTTTTATCCTCAGAAACATGAAATTTTTTAAATCCCCACTAATTTCATCTATATCAAACCTTAAAGCAGACCACAATTTAAACCACCTGTGTTTTAGAACGGACGGTGAAATGCTATGAAAGGCCGGGGGCATACAGATAATGTTGTGCACAAACATTCTGCAGATTATAAGGGCTTAGGACATAGCTTGTTCATGGACAATTTTAATAACAGTCTCAAACTCACAAGAGACCTACCTCAAAGCAAGACATTTTGCACTGGAACTCTGCGGGAGAATCCAGAGGATGTCGTATCCACCAAATTAAAAAAAGTGGAGTTGATTACCCACTACACCGATGAGGGGATTTGCGTTTTCAAGTGGAAGGATAAGAGGGACGTCATGATGATCTCCTCAGAATTCGGTTGCGAACTTACCGAAGTAGCTGGCACCCAAGGGACAAAAATTAAACCAGAGGCCATAGCCAGATACAATAATTTTATGGGAGGGGTTGATCATTGTGACCAACTCTTATCCTACTACCCTTGTGAACACAAACCCCTAAAGGCATATAAGAAATTGGCAGTGCACATATTCCAAAATATGGTGGTGAATAGCTACGTGCTCTACAATAAATATAGTGGGGGTAAAAATAGCATGTATGACTTAAGGGTAGAACTAATTGATCCCCTGATTGGTACAGGCCAAAGACCGGCCTTAAGGATAATGCATTCAACGCATTTCCCTGCGTACACAGAATCTGGGGAAAAACACCGACAGCAAAAGCGGTGCTGTACGTGTCACGTAAAGGGTATTAGAAAGTTAGTGACCACCGTTTGCCCTGACTGCGAAGGTAAACCAGGGCTATGTCTATGGCCCTTTTTTCAAAAATATCATGAAAACTTGTAATTTGTAAGACTTGAAATGTTTGTAATAGATTTTATTCAATTTTTTAAATAAAGAATTTATAAAAATAAATCTGTAGTCATAGTTATTCGATTTCTTTCACAAAAAATTAGTAATCGATACATTTTTGAAAAATATGTAGGGCATTAAATTATTTTCTTGAAATAAAAAAGAACTAAAATATGCCAAACAGGAAAAAGATACATATATGAGTTGCGGGTTGCATACTTTTTTCAATTACCAGTGGCGGGTGGCATATATTTATGTCACAGCCGAATTGTTGATATTTCATCATTATTATTTATATATTTTTAAAAATTCCTACCTATATTTGATATTTAGTTATATTTAAGTGTTTGTACACATTCTGTCATTTGCGATAACATTGAAAATTTTGTACGTATTGAAAGGGTTATTAGTAGGTATGTGCGAGCAGCTCGAAATTTGAGTCGAGTCGAGTTAAAGGAAAAAGCTCGACTCGGCCCGTGCATTTTTATAAACCTCGAGTCGAGTCAATAGATTTTTAAGTGGTTGAAAAAATGGGGTATTTAATTAAGATTGCCGACAATTTCTTCAAATTCAATCCTGTTCTAATGGTAAATGTCCTTAGATCAGTGATGGTGAATGTTTTACTTCCATAAGGTAGGTAGCAATACTAAAATTTTTGCTGTTATTAATTTACAATACCTACGTAATTAGTATGTACCACATATTACATAATCTGCCTAAACATTAATGAGCACTTATAGGAAATTATTTTCAGTGAACTAAATCATCTTCAACGACGGAATACTGAGATGTGTGTCGTGCCTCAAAATACGCAGGTAGGTACGTGATCGTTGCTCGGAGATTAGCATGTAATTTAATCAGAATAGTACTCATACGAGTGTTCACATACGATAAACGTATGGAAAGTTCAACCAAAAATCTGTGGTTTTACATTTTTAACGTTGACGTTAACATTTCATGTACCGAATTCACCAAATATACAGTGTAATATTAACTTTATAACTACATCACGGAAGCAACTGATTACGTACTAAGTGAAAATGTGACTCATTTACAAGTACATGATAAAATGTACAGATTTTTATAAACGGAAGAAAATCTTCACTGGTTCATTGTGTAGTTCAACTGGTAAGCAAAAACATGTCCTTTCCACATGATAGATTCGAGCAAAGATTAACGGAATCGGAATTCTTTAAGTACGCACTAGTCACTTTCTTTTGTTTGGATTTCGCGGTATCGAACAATGTTCAACTTGACCAATTTTGACAGATACTTATTTCATACTTTTGACAGGTAATTGACTAAACATATTAGGCTATATTTTACTGAGGTAAATGTTCGCGAAGAAGGATTCACTTTCAAAATTATTTTCCAAATATGATGCCGAGATTTAGTGAAATTGGTCAGTTCAAATTAGTAATGTTTTAGTTAAAATCGTGAGGAAACATTTGTGATGAAAATGCAATACACATCTTTAACATAAATTAAAAATGATAGCTGAGGCGCCGTTGGTATCCAAGTTGTTGACGGAAGAAGGTGGACCCAACTTCGCGTACAATTACCTTTTTTGTATTAAACATCCAATTCGTCTACCGATGAGTTCAATGCTACCTCGGACTGTTTCGTTTAATTTCATGGCGTGTGTGAGCCCTCCCACTGTACCTACCAATTAGTATTTAATTTAGTGACCTAGAAAAGTGAAAATATGTTTAATTTTTTAAATAACAGAAGAGATTGGTTATGATTTTTTTCCCAAATTAAGATTTTTATTTGAATGCATTAAAGTTTAATTTAGCTTTCAAAAGACCATTTTTAAATATGATCTGTTACATTAAATTATTGAGGTGACTCTAAAGGAAGTAAAATTCATTCTCTTACAAGATATATTAATGTTGTAATTGAACATTAAAAATGTTCTCTGATGCATACAAATAGTATTAGTGGTAGTATATTTTTTATGTTTGTTTAAATGATGACAATTAGGAAATTTATGTTGAATTAAATAAGGCTTTAAGGAAATTTATTTTCTCTAAAAAACAGAAAATGAAATATTGACAGTCAAACTCGACTCGAAACTCGATTTTTTTTGCAATGATCGACTCGAACTCGACTCGAATTGAAAATCTGGTGTTCGCACATCCCTAGTTAATAGGATGCCTACCATCCGTTACAAAATTTCCATCACCTGCGAGTTTGAAGACAAATATCTCCAAGATGGCTAATGCGATTTTAAATTAAAGTATATCAAATTAAAGCTTGTTTATTTCTACGTTTATGATGGCATTCATTAAGATATTTTTACAATTTTTTTTTCTGAAGTAGGTACGTGTTTAAGAACGGATTTTTAGTGAATTTTTTTGGGTACTGGATGAATTGGGGCACCATAAGAACAACACAGACCGAGATATCAAACTTCCCTTTTTACATATTATAGCTAAGGGCTTTGTTAATAGTCATACGAAGTTTCATACTATTACGTTCATCAATATTTTTGTTATTGATGAATTTGTCAGACTGCGTTATTTTTCGTCCCGCATGCTTTCCGTTCCGGAAATCACCGTTTGGACCTTTTTCTTGCTCTCGAGTCATTAATGTGAATCCACATATGAAATCTCAATAGAACTCGTTGGTTATTCGATATTGATATATATTTATTATAGGCTAAAAAGCACGCTCAACTGCCCAGAGCATGCCTGAAAGAGAAAGGTAGGGCATGTGTGGAATCTTCTGCTGCAAGCAGCTCGCCTATCGCTGTGAATGAGTCATGAGGACTTGACAATAGCGAAAAAAAGTATTGCCTTTAAGAATGCTATTCAGTGTCAGTTTAAGAACTGACAGTATCATTGGAAGCATACCGTCACTATGCCTCCTTGTGCAAAGTTTTTTGAGATGGAGATTAGGATATTTTAAAATGCAATTTGTTTCTTTCGTTGAGAAGCCGAGAAATGTGGGGACAAAAGCTATCTCTCTTATCGCTGATTTTATTTTGGTGAATACTGCAACTTATAAACTTTTATTCAAGCATAGGCAAGGATATTTTTCCTGTGCACACTAGAGAAATTTTCTCGCATGGTGTTTGGTGCACGCGGTACATACGGTAGCTTACAACTTGACAACCTCGAGCAGCTTATCTCTCCTGGCCAAAAGTCCTGTCTCGTGGAACTTCGTTTCCAAAATAAATATATACACGTTGAAAGCAAATCTATTCTCCCAATTTGTTAAGTCATGTTACACGTGCTTAGTTTACAAACCAATACTGTCAAAACGAACTAAATTTCCGACTTCCGCAAGCTGAGATAGCGCATGTTTTTAAAATTTGTCGAAACGTAATTGGTAACTGAGTAATCTATTTTAAACTTTGTTTAGTATAAGATAAATAATATGTTCCATATCTTATGCGAAAAGAGAAGTGGCTTTTCTTGTGTATCTTCAAGTGGGCGTCACAGTTAAACTTGCTTCCCGGAACTTGAAAAATATCCGGCGTTTTTATCTGTCTCGCTTGAACAATTAATTAATATAACCGACTAAAAAATATTTTTTTGACATTATTAAACGTATAAATAAATAAGATTCAGTTCGATACCCTTTATTTTAAAATTGAACTACACATTTTTGAGATATTAACCTTCCAACTCAGGGGATGGATTTTTACAACGGATATTAGGTGCCTTGAGCTCTAATATAGTCCTCCCCCAGACTTTTTCCGTGAAGATTTTGGCCAAAAGGGGGAGGGGGGGGGAGGGGGGGGGCTATATTCAGAGGAATACGGTACATATGCGGTTTCATTCACCGTGTAACCACCGATTAATCCATTCGTTCACTCAATGTACATGAATCCGTTCACGCAAACGTACATGAAACCATTCATGCAAATGTAAATAAACGTACGTACATGTTCGTATGTGTTAATCTATCATGTAAAGCTGTATAACCAGAGCTTTACACTATTTTGATGATAGCGCATCCTGTTGGCAGATTTTGAACCTATTGGCCTTCGTGGCTCTGTCGACGAAAACTACTTGACTCGACTTGACTTTCGTAAAAGTACTCGAAGTACTCGACTCGAGTACCAACTACTCGACTAGACTCGAATTTTCGAGAACTCGCACATCCCTGATTATTGGCAATGATTATGAACATGCAGAAGAAAATGGATTTAACAAGGCCAAGAAGTTCCTGCCACAGTATACGCTCGGTATTATGAGTGCTTTTTCTAGAGGGCGATGCACTGCAAAGTACAAATTAAAGCATGGTATTTATCTTTACAGGCACAACTTAGAATACAAGATTTGTGCCATCTCTACATTTTTTAAAGTTCAATCAAGCCCAGGCACTGATGATTTACATCCCACCCTGGTGTACTTTCCACACACTTGCACTTTTAAGTTGTTCTTTTGTTAATCCAAGTTCGCATAGGAGTGGAATGGTCAGAAGATGGACAAGCTGAAAAGCATCTAGCCAATCACATGACAGCAGAGAGCTGTAGTGTTAATGTGAAGCATGTATATGTATGATACTAAAGGTCTGACATTTATTTTGCTATTCTTTTTATTCTCGCAACAAAGTAGTCAAAGTTTTCTGTTGCCAAAGAATTATTTATTTCCTTATAATTTTACAATTCATATAACCTGGTTTTGATTATTTTTTCCTGTTATAATGGGAATACAGTTCAGCATCTTTAATCTGGCACAGTCGGTACCGAAGTGATGCCGGATTAGGGATTTTGTCGGACTATGGGTCATGCATGGCAACTGGTCTATTTCTGACGTCCGGGATGTTTTCATTGGAAGGAGTCAATTATTTATAACCTAAATCTAAATTTACCAATTCCATTTCCTTTAATTCAGGTTAATGGATGATGTTTGCAAACTCCATCATCATATTTTTATCCTCAGAAACATGAAATTTTTTAAATCCCCAATTATTTCATCTATATCAAACCTTAAAGCAGTCCACAATTTAAACCACGCGTGTTTTAGAATGGATGGTGAAATACTATTGCCTGCACGTGAAATTTCCCGAATCACGTCTTTTGAATTGATCACGTCTATTTCTAAAAGAGTTTATCCTGCTCCATTAGCATTTGGCTAGAAATACTAACTAAGCCCTTCACTTCAACGCAATCGAAACCAGGCTATCTAAATCAGCACTTTTATCTTCTTTCATGGTTTTTCTCTCTGTTATCTACTTCTTCGTGTCACTTTAACAGTAACATTTTGATGATTTTTCTCTTTCAGCTTCTTAATGTGCCATATTGTTGAAGATCTGGCGTAGTATGGTTCAGTCAAATGCTTTACTGATGCAACGGCGTCAAGCTTTTTCACAACTTGCACTTTTTCTGCGATGGTTAACGTTTTGTGCTGTTGCCACAACTGTATGGATGAGACATGTTTTGGGTGAAACATAAGCAAATAACAAATAATTTTTATCAAATAACATCTAGCGTTCAAACAAAAATGCGCGCGCCATTGAAAGTGGACGATCTGTAAATTAGTTGTAGTCCGTATCGGCGATGTCTTCAAATTTATATGTTTACTTCAAGTTCCAGAATAATTCCAGTGTACACGAAGTACCAGCAATTTAATATTTTTAAATTATTCAGATTCTCAAAATGGGAAAATTAACGTTAAGAATGGTGTCTTGGTATTAATATAAGAATAATATCTCGGCAGGTTATGAAGCAATTTTCCAGTTAAAAATGTTTCGGCATTTTCCACTAAGTATCAGATAGTTGGTCATGGCAAAATTGCCAGATTATAGGTGCTCCTGGATTAGGGGTTCCCGGATTAAGGGTGCTCAACTGTACTTGTCTTCTGGTACATTTGTTAATTTGTACATATTTTTCAATGTTTTCGTAAATATTGCCAGGACCGATGTTATGAAAATAATTGAAATTTATCCCGTACAACAAGTTTTTATTTTATTTTAAGATTCCTGAATTCAAGGATACGTATAATTTTGAGTGAATGCATCGATAATTCTCAGCAATAGTATTTCACGGGAGTTACCTCTGTTCTCTCTAGATCCTCCAGATGGCAGTACTAGCACGATGATATTCAGCGAACTGACAGAGGTATTTGAGAAGAAAAAACAGGACACAGGCGCTCTCTGAACGAACGAGGGCGAAGCGAAGCAACTCAACCGGGGTCGCATGTCGCCGAATTCCTTGTTCACTGATTTAGTGCCCGCTGTCGAGAAGGAATCATGAATCACTCGGAGTTGTGCACTCTAATTTTTTTCATGAAACTTTTAGCGGATTTTCAATGGCAAACAATGACAATCGCGAAATCTCAATTTCTATTTCCCCAATCAAAATACAATTTTGCCCACAAGCTTCAGATATCTTTTGTCATTGTCATTGACCATAAAAAAAAATGAAATAGTAGTTTCACAATGTGAAGAATTAAATAATCCATAAAGTTCGTATGCAGTTCATTAGGCAGCTGTGTTTAAACACAAGCGATGTTGTAGAATGAATAAAATTTACTTATAAAAGAACTCAGCAAGCAAAACCAAAAACTATTCAATTTGTACATCACCTACCGAAAAAACCACGGAGCGAGGCAGTTCGCCATGTACCATCATGTAAAACCATTTTTGTCCCGACGGCCAATTATTTTTTCCTCTTCTATAATCGGTAGTTATTTACAATGCAATTCTTCAGTAAGTAGTACAAGAAACTACAACACACATTTATGATGTCACTTAGTGAATACTGCATAAAACACAAGGTATTTTTTTTCAATTACTCCTGCTTCTTGGATACGACAATAAAAGCCCCTAAAAAATTGTGGTTTGCAACCCGCCATGCCCTCCGATTAAAGAACTGGAAAATATGAGTCCCTTGAATTTCGTTAACTGGAGGTTTTACTGTATTGTGATTGGGCAAAGGAGCTGCATGAAGTCTCAAATGTGACTGACTAAGAAATGACATATTGTTGTGGCTCAGCCGGATGGGCCCCGAGCCCTGGGCCCAGCCTCCCTCTACTTAATTTAGGCCAGGCGCCCACCCTCCGTTGGGGCCCATCATGTCCCCACGCCCCCTCACTTCCCTCCTCCTAAATTGGACCCGAGTTGCATCCGGCCCATTCCCACGTAGGCACCTGAGATGCATCGGCTTAAGACCCTTCCTTCGATGTCTCTGGCCTCTGACGACTCTTGTTTCCCACGCATGCAGCTAGGTCGTTTAGCCGTCTAGCCCTTAATTGGAATTAAGAAATCTTGATTGGAACCGCGACCCAGGGTGCATCGTCTGATGTCCCGCCCTCTGTCATCTCTGGCCGAGGCTGACCCTTTCCTTTTACACCCCCCCGGACCTTTGACTCTCCTACTCTTGCGTAGACCGCCTAGTTCATTACTTTGGGACCGTGCATCCAATTTTCTCATGTCCTCACTTCATTAAATCTCAGATTCTCTCATGCATTTTCCTCCCACATTAGAGAAAGGAATTAACGACCCAAAGGGATATCTAGCATTTTGAAAGCACAACGTCCGGGAAGGTTAATCACGACTGCACGTGTAAGCCTAAGAGTGAGTAATTATGAATTCCGTGGGAAAAACAGGATGGGATCATCTCATGCAGAGGAAGGAGAGGGGGGCCGAGAAGCCATCCCCCTGACGAAACTTAGGAATTTTCCAGAACATTGTAGGGCATTGGCTCCCGAACCTATATCAGCAAGGGATGTGATCGACTCCCTCTCTCTCTTGTTCGATTCTGTGTGCTACGTCGTCATGCTGCCCGAGAACACATCGCCCAACTAGCCTGCCAACCAACTTCGTCTTCGTGCCCAAGGGTCCACTCCGCACATCTCCGCCGCCCTCCCGACTAAGTCAAGCCATCAATATGTAAGCTTTAGTGTTAAGTGTTATAATAAATGGATTTCACTTAGAGTACGAGCTGTGTTTGATTGTGGAATGCTCAACCTACCCGCAACGATCCTTTTCTGAGCTACAAACCCCCTGTGCCCTCTTTGGGACATGACAATATGAGACTTGCCCACTCAACTGAAAGGATTAAAAATATCAGTTTTTCACAAATGAAATGAATTTTTTCTATGAAATAATAATAAATGAATTATTTAGTTTTATGAAATGAATCGGGACCTAAAAAAGCCTAAGTTAAATGCAAATAAATGTTAATGCCGGAGCCAACTTTGTCAGAATGCAGGGATAGTAGTTTGTTAAGGATACCCGAAAGAGACACAGAGGCCCATTTAGACAAGATTATGTTGGCCCAATCTTTGAATCCCAGGGGGCTAGTCCTCGTTCCTCGTGATACCTGAGCATGCAACACACACCTTTCTCTTCTTCTTTTCCTTTTTCTTCTTCTTCTTGGCTTCTTTCTTCTGTTTCTTTAAATGCATGTCCAGGAGTGACTCCTTCCTCTTCAGGCTGTTATGCTCCTCCGTGATCTTCTCCATCACTTTGTCCCGTTGGATTAGAGCCTTCCTCTCCAAGAAATCATTGTCCTCATCTTCATCACTGCCACTGTCATTATTAACTCTTTCATCATCCTCGCCACCTCCATCCTTCTTCTGAAAGAAAAGCAGCACATTAATATGTAATTCTAATATGAGAGAACTATTAAATTTTGTTTGAAATGAATCGCCTCATAGCTAGAAAAAATGTGGTGACTGATTTGACCCCAACTTTTCTGAGACAATAACACATTACAACCATTAAAACTGAAGATAAAACATGTTTTGCTTAAAGCAAATATTATTTTTTCAAATTTCTATGGCTGTTAACTGCATCCCCAACACAGAGGAGAGGAAGCTTTCATACAGCAGGTATGACTATTAATTTAACAATCCATTATTATTCCCTCAATGTTTATATATGTATGAAAGAAAAGTGGCAAGGTTTAAGCTCAAAATTCTCATTTCAGCCTCAAAGGAAGCACAAACAATACACACATCTGCAGAGAAAGCAATGATTATTTGGATATATATTACCAGGGAAGAGTTTATATGTAGATAAAACACTACAGAGGCTTATTCTGAGTCATGGAGATGCATGTGAGGGTTATTTGTTCATTGAGAGGGGAAGATGATGGTGCAGTAGACCAATAAGTATATTTTTAGGAAGTGAGCCAGCATATCCTTGGTTCAAATTCACGTAAAGACTCTTTGGACATGCCCAATTGAGAAATTTATCCATTTTCTTTGTCTGATATTCTGTGAAGCCCAACGGAAGGAATTGCCACTCTCTCCAAAATGTATTCCCTTTGAATGTAGTTTGGCTTAGACCACACAGTGATTTTTTACTTTAATACCTACAAATCATCTTTATAGCACTTTCTGCATTTAGAACAAAGGGATGAAGAATATACAAGAGTAGAACAAAGATACATAAAGAAAAAGGCAATGAGATAGCTTACTTCACCACAGGAATGGTAATCAGGGTCTAAATATGCTCATTAATAGATGGCACAAATGGGTGTGGATTACTTTTGATAACTCATTATTAATAGGTAAGGCAAACAGGTCCAGACTACTAATTCCAGACACTTCCAATAGAAATAAATCTAGACTTTCAGTGAAGAAAATCAATCTGATCACTACAGAAAGGTAGATATCAGGTAAATATTTACAGTAGACTCTCAATAATACGAAGTCAGCGGGATCGGAAAATTGGCACTTTGTAATTTCAAACATTTCATAAAAGTCCAGAAAAAATTTTATCTTTGTTTTCTCTAAGGTTTGTTATCTTTGGCAACATTGTATAACTTTTTTGGTCGTTTGTGACAGCGTTCTTAAAAGATGCATGCCCTTAAAGATCATATAATAAATACCTAATTGTATTTCCTGCATCAATACTTTTAAGCTGGCATTCATAGTGTTTGCTAAATTTCATCCCAGTATCAAAAACATTTATAAAACAAAAGTTGAACATTTTGTAACAAGAATTTTATTTTCGGAATCCAGTCAGTAAAGACGGGAAACTACTATGGATGCTAAAAATAGAAATTTGCTTCAAATATCTATGCTGATATGATTGCAGCTGGCCCAACCATGCTAAAAGGCGATAGAGGACAACATGCTGGCCAAAGCATGTACTCTATTGCCCAATCACAGCTAAAAAAAACACTGAACTAAGCCTGTTTCCAGAAAAAAAAATAATTCACAGGTTGTGGCGTTTTCCATATCGTCAGCTGAATAAATGGTCTTGGTACGTTATATTGTTTCTTTTCTGCTACTAAGACCTTGATGATAAATGGGGCATGATTCGGCATATTTTCTGCATCATCTCCTCAAGGATTACAGTAGAAACTCGAAATTTCGAAGTCAATGGGACTAGAAAAATCGACAATTCGTAATATCAAGTACCATATGAATGAGTATCCTTCATCAGCATCGCAATTAAGCTACCATGCTGAATTATATGCATTCCCGCACATCACTTGCATGATTTAAAATGTTAAAATTCATGAATGTATCTATAAAGGTGTATTCATGCCAACTGGGTTTATAAAGTTAAACACAAATAACTTGTTTCTTTTCTCCAATGAGTTAGGATTAGGCAATCAAGCGTCTTTGCAAAATTTTCGTGCAGTTAGGACTAGGCCTATAAAGATTCATTGGCCCTTTTTTTCTATATTACCTTATTCTCTACTGAAAAACTAGTAATGTAAGCGTGAGCAGTGTATTTATATTTTTATGCTATGTATGCATACACTATGGAAGTGTGCGATTTGCGCGATCATTTGCAACTAGATGCTGCTCCAAATATAGAATTTAGAGGAATAAATTTCCGGTAGAAGAAAATCAAATGCTTCGCATCTGGCATAATAGATTAGACTTAAATTAAGCTAAAACAGTGAAAAGATTCTCTCACAAATGCTATGTAAATCATGTTTTTTGCACAAATAACCATATGCCTGTTAATTTCACGAAATAGAAACCATAATTCTCCCCTGGATTCAGCTTATCTTTGCGTGGTTATTCCCGAGACGCAGGCTCTGAAAGAGAGCTTAAAAAGGAGTTCAGCTTAATGTTTACCTCCTTTCAAAAGTGGATTGTACAAGCCACGCGCTTCACGGCGAAGGCGTGATAATTTCCTTAACACTTCTTCAGCTACTAACGATGGTAACATTATAAATCAACAAATTACGTTTTTAACTATGCCCTGTGAAAGCATTATTTGTGGCTCTATTTCAATAAGGTCACCTCCGCTTCCACTATGACCACATCGAAACACTCAATGAGGATGGTAAATGAAACCTGATTCTTTCAATGATAACTATTGTCAGCAGGAATAATTAGGCCGTGGAGTCAGGTTGGGTAATCAGTCTGAAATGAGTATGGAGAGAAGAGCTTCCTCGATCATATGCATGACCGAATTTACAGCTAGAATGCCATATCATCTCTTCCGATGCACGTCAAAATTTTTTGAGCGCATGCGTGCAGTAAACGATTTCTGTCCTAGGAATACACCTCACAGATTTATGTTTAGGGAAAACGGGTAGCAAAAAATGCCAGGTATCGTTAGAGGAAAATGCTGGTTGAAGCAATTAGTTTCTCGCCGGCGAGTGTATCCGTACTTGACTAATATACGTTTTTTTTACCTGCTGTTGGTAACTGGACTTGTGGCAACAAAGCCAAATACATTTTTAGTCGTATTGGTGCCATATTTTATGTACTACATACTTAGCCCATGATTCAAAGACGTCGTTAGTATTTTAGCATTGAAAAATATATTATCGTCCAAGCAATTAACATTTCATGAATAATGTGCATGCCTAAGATGATTGATTCGGAGCCTTACTCTGGCAAGGAGCGTCTAAAAATCGCAGCTACGATCCGTCATCATTCATAAAAATGAGTGCATTTTTCACATGTGGACCGAGACCAGAGGTTCAATTTCAAAACTTTGATATTTCATAATATCAGGTACTGTTACATGTATTTATATACCCTTTTGGTCTGGACCGAAGATTTTGCTTCGTAAAATCAAAATATCATAATTACGAGGATTGTAATTTTGTGTTCCTACTGTATATGATGGCCTGGGAGTTTAGGTTTACAGTCCGTGGGGGGAAAAGGTTCCGGTTGGGGAGAGGGAAGACCCCAGTTGTGGGTGTATCTTTATCTGTCTTACTGACTTTAAGGGGGAAGTGAGAAGGGGCTGGGGGAATGGCATCGCTGAATATCTGTGACAGTCTTTTCTCTTCTTCTGGGCAACCCTTGGGGGCACGTGCAGGTGGTTGATTGGCACTGCTTTTGGTGCATAGTGGAATGGGAAGGGTCAGGGATGCGGCGTCCTTTGCTTAGGGGTGGATCTTCGAGGGGGGGGAAGAAGGGGATGATCTAGACGTGTCAGAGTGTGAGAGGAGGGGTCAAAGACCCTCCCAAAAACAAAGGACGCCTCATCCCTGACCCTCCCCATTCCACTCAGCACCCAAAGCGGTTATAATCAGCTTCTGGCACGCACTTCCCAGGATTGCCCAGAAGAAGAGGAAAGAACGTCACAGGCATTCCAAGATGCCATCCACTCACCCCCTCCCACCTTAAAGGCTCGGTAAGACATAAAGGGGCAAGGGCCTAGCCAAGTTGACACACCGGTTCCCGTAAGATCACCGAAGTTAAGCAGCGTTGGGCCCGGACAGAGGTTGGATGGGTAGCCCCCTTCTATACCTCTACCGTGGTGCTCTTGTCCCCTGTCTGCAAGTGGCGGGCAGGTTAAAATGTGGGTTGGCACAATGGATCTAAAGAGGTCTAAGTGCCAAGGGGGCTCCAGAAGGCTCCCGCTCACCCCTCCAATTTACATTTTTTTTAAGACATAAAGATATGCCCGCAACAACTGGGATCTTCCCTCTCCACAACCGGACCCTTTTCCCCCACGGGCCGTAAACCCAAATTCTCCGGCAGTCATAATCCTTACCCCCACCCACACAACCCGCCCAAATATCCTAATAGCATCACCCACCCTCACTCACCCCATCCATGCTACAAGTTTTGGGTGCGGACAGACCCTTCATGGAGAACTGAGCTAGGATTGGTCTCATTATGAAAATGCTAGTAACTGGTAAAACATAAAATAATCAGGATAAATCATGGCATCAACTAAGATTTCCACATTACATGCGGAAAATGATGGGAAGAGACTGCCATATGTGGGAGGTGAACGTACTACTATTCACACATTTCATTTTTGATGCACCACAATTAGCAACACTGATTTGTTAGGTGTCTAAGGCATCAAAAATAGTTGCGGTGAAGCACGTTGTCGCCGAAGTTCATAAAAATGAATTCCATTTATTCCTGGGGACCAGGCCCGAAGTTCATAATTTTGAAAAATTCATATTTTCGAAATTTCGTATTTTCACATGTTGCCATGTTATTACTATAGACTTTTCATCGGGACTGGCAGATTTGCTTCATATTTTTGAAACTTCATATTTTCATGCTTCGTATTATCGAGAGTCTACTGTACCTATTTTCTGCACAAAACCAATGGTAACTGATTTCACCCTCAATAGTCACAATCAAAAACAATAAAACTAGCTTTGTATCAACAATATAAATTACACAGTAGTCTACCTCAGAGTTGGCTTCAAATGATTAGAGGAGCTAGTATTGCTTAAGTTCAGAGGCATGCAAAATCAGAATACATAGATATTCAAATATCTACTCTTGCATTGGAAAATAATAGATGCAGAGTGTGATTGTACATGAGATTTCTGGCAATCAAGAAAATGCTGAAATCCAAGCCATAAGCCAAAAAACCAAGACAAAAATACTTCTTCACCATGATGCTTCCTTCCCACATCAATGGATATGCTATCATTTTAAAAATGGGCTATTTATAAATGTGGATGAATGTAGTACTTGGGATTGAAAACAAAATCCTTTAAAATGGGTTATGCTCTGAGTTATGACATTTATACCAGTACTTTTTATGAGTAGTGAAGCACAACACCATGCTATGGTAAAATATGATACATGTATAATATAAAAGTTGAAGAACACAAACTGGTTTGATTGTGCAATTAACAAACCAATCACTGCATTTTGGTCGTTTGTGACAGCGTTCTTAAAAGATGCATGCCCTTAAAGATCATATAATAAATACCTAATTGTATTTCCTGCATCAATACTTTTAAGCTGGCATTCATAGTGTTTGCTAAATTTCATCCCAGTATCAAAAACATTTATAAAACAAAAGTTGAACATTTTGTAACAAGAATTTTATTTTCGGAATCCAGTCAGTAAAGACGGGAAACTACTATGGATGCTAAAAATAGAAATTTGCTTCAAATATCTATGCTGATATGATTGCAGCTGGCCCAACCATGCTAAAAGGCGATAGAGGACAACATGCTGGCCAAAGCATGTACTCTATTGCCCAATCACAGCTAAAAAAAACACTGAACTAAGCCTGTTTCCAGAAAAAAAAAATAATTCACAGGTTGTGGCGTTTTCCATATCGTCAGCTGAATAAATGGTCTTGGTACGTTATATTGTTTCTTTTCTGCTACTAAGACCTTGATGATAAATGGGGCATGATTCGGCATATTTTCTGCATCATCTCCTCAAGGATTACAGTAGAAACTCGAAATTTCGAAGTCAATGGGACTAGAAAAATCGACAATTCGTAATATCAAGTACCATATGAATGAGTATCCTTCATCAGCATCGCAATTAAGCTACCATGCTGAATTATATGCATTCCCGCACATCACTTGCATGATTTAAAATGTTAAAATTCATGAATGTATCTATAAAGGTGTATTCATGCCAACTGGGTTTATAAAGTTAAACACAAATAACTTGTTTCTTTTCTCCAATGAGTTAGGATTAGGCAATCAAGCGTCTTTGCAAAATTTTCGTGCAGTTAGGACTAGGCCTATAAAGATTCATTGGCCCTTTTTTTCTATATTACCTTATTCTCTACTGAAAAACTAGTAATGTAAGCGTGAGCAGTGTATTTATATTTTTATGCTATGTATGCATACACTATGGAAGTGTGCGATTTGCGCGATCATTTGCAACTAGATGCTGCTCCAAATATAGAATTTAGAGGAATAAATTTCCGGTAGAAGAAAATCAAATGCTTCGCATCTGGCATAATAGATTAGACTTAAATTAAGCTAAAACAGTGAAAAGATTCTCTCACAAATGCTATGTAAATCATGTTTTTTGCACAAATAACCATATGCCTGTTAATTTCACGAAATAGAAACCATAATTCTCCCCTGGATTCAGCTTATCTTTGCGTGGTTATTCCCGAGACGCAGGCTCTGAAAGAGAGCTTAAAAAGGAGTTCAGCTTAATGTTTACCTCCTTTCAAAAGTGGATTGTACAAGCCACGCGCTTCACGGCGAAGGCGTGATAATTTCCTTAACACTTCTTCAGCTACTAACGATGGTAACATTATAAATCAACAAATTACGTTTTTAACTATGCCCTGTGAAAGCATTATTTGTGGCTCTATTTCAATAAGGTCACCTCCGCTTCCACTATGACCACATCGAAACACTCAATGAGGATGGTAAATGAAACCTGATTCTTTCAATGATAACTATTGTCAGCAGGAATAATTAGGCCGTGGAGTCAGGTTGGGTAATCAGTCTGAAATGAGTATGGAGAGAAGAGCTTCCTCGATCATATGCATGACCGAATTTACAGCTAGAATGCCATATCATCTCTTCCGATGCACGTCAAAATTTTTTGAGCGCATGCGTGCAGTAAACGATTTCTGTCCTAGGAATACACCTCACAGATTTATGTTTAGGGAAAACGGGTAGCAAAAAATGCCAGGTATCGTTAGAGGAAAATGCTGGTTGAAGCAATTAGTTTCTCGCCGGCGAGTGTATCCGTACTTGACTAATATACGTTTTTTTTACCTGCTGTTGGTAACTGGACTTGTGGCAACAAAGCCAAATACATTTTTAGTCGTATTGGTGCCATATTTTATGTACTACATACTTAGCCCATGATTCAAAGACGTCGTTAGTATTTTAGCATTGAAAAATATATTATCGTCCAAGCAATTAACATTTCATGAATAATGTGCATGCCTAAGATGATTGATTCGGAGCCTTACTCTGGCAAGGAGCGTCTAAAAATCGCAGCTACGATCCGTCATCATTCATAAAAATGAGTGCATTTTTCACATGTGGACCGAGACCAGAGGTTCAATTTCAAAACTTTGATATTTCATAATATCAGGTACTGTTACATGTATTTATATACCCTTTTGGTCTGGACCGAAGATTTTGCTTCGTAAAATCAAAATATCATAATTACGAGGATTGTAATTTTGTGTTCCTACTGTATATGATGGCCTGGGAGTTTAGGTTTACAGTCCGTGGGGGGAAAAGGTTCCGGTTGGGGAGAGGGAAGACCCCAGTTGTGGGTGTATCTTTATCTGTCTTACTGACTTTAAGGGGGAAGTGAGAAGGGGCTGGGGGAATGGCATCGCTGAATATCTGTGACAGTCTTTTCTCTTCTTCTGGGCAACCCTTGGGGGCACGTGCAGGTGGTTGATTGGCACTGCTTTTGGTGCATAGTGGAATGGGAAGGGTCAGGGATGCGGCGTCCTTTGCTTAGGGGTGGATCTTCGAGGGGGGGGAAGAAGGGGATGATCTAGACGTGTCAGAGTGTGAGAGGAGGGGTCAAAGACCCTCCCAAAAACAAAGGACGCCTCATCCCTGACCCTCCCCATTCCACTCAGCACCCAAAGCGGTTATAATCAGCTTCTGGCACGCACTTCCCAGGATTGCCCAGAAGAAGAGGAAAGAACGTCACAGGCATTCCAAGATGCCATCCACTCACCCCCTCCCACCTTAAAGGCTCGGTAAGACATAAAGGGGCAAGGGCCTAGCCAAGTTGACACACCGGTTCCCGTAAGATCACCGAAGTTAAGCAGCGTTGGGCCCGGACAGAGGTTGGATGGGTAGCCCCCTTCTATACCTCTACCGTGGTGCTCTTGTCCCCTGTCTGCAAGTGGCGGGCAGGTTAAAATGTGGGTTGGCACAATGGATCTAAAGAGGTCTAAGTGCCAAGGGGGCTCCAGAAGGCTCCCGCTCACCCCTCCAATTTACATTTTTTTTAAGACATAAAGATATGCCCGCAACAACTGGGATCTTCCCTCTCCACAACCGGACCCTTTTCCCCCACGGGCCGTAAACCCAAATTCTCCGGCAGTCATAATCCTTACCCCCACCCACACAACCCGCCCAAATATCCTAATAGCATCACCCACCCTCACTCACCCCATCCATGCTACAAGTTTTGGGTGCGGACAGACCCTTCATGGAGAACTGAGCTAGGATTGGTCTCATTATGAAAATGCTAGTAACTGGTAAAACATAAAATAATCAGGATAAATCATGGCATCAACTAAGATTTCCACATTACATGCGGAAAATGATGGGAAGAGACTGCCATATGTGGGAGGTGAACGTACTACTATTCACACATTTCATTTTTGATGCACCACAATTAGCAACACTGATTTGTTAGGTGTCTAAGGCATCAAAAATAGTTGCGGTGAAGCACGTTGTCGCCGAAGTTCATAAAAATGAATTCCATTTATTCCTGGGGACCAGGCCCGAAGTTCATAATTTTGAAAAATTCATATTTTCGAAATTTCGTATTTTCACATGTTGCCATGTTATTACTATAGACTTTTCATCGGGACTGGCAGATTTGCTTCATATTTTTGAAACTTCATATTTTCATGCTTCGTATTATCGAGAGTCTACTGTACCTATTTTCTGCACAAAACCAATGGTAACTGATTTCACCCTCAATAGTCACAATCAAAAACAATAAAACTAGCTTTGTATCAACAATATAAATTACACAGTAGTCTACCTCAGAGTTGGCTTCAAATGATTAGAGGAGCTAGTATTGCTTAAGTTCAGAGGCATGCAAAATCAGAATACATAGATATTCAAATATCTACTCTTGCATTGGAAAATAATAGATGCAGAGTGTGATTGTACATGAGATTTCTGGCAATCAAGAAAATGCTGAAATCCAAGCCATAAGCCAAAAAACCAAGACAAAAATACTTCTTCACCATGATGCTTCCTTCCCACATCAATGGATATGCTATCATTTTAAAAATGGGCTATTTATAAATGTGGATGAATGTAGTACTTGGGATTGAAAACAAAATCCTTTAAAATGGGTTATGCTCTGAGTTATGACATTTATACCAGTACTTTTTATGAGTAGTGAAGCACAACACCATGCTATGGTAAAATATGATACATGTATAATATAAAAGTTGAAGAACACAAACTGGTTTGATTGTGCAATTAACAAACCAATCACTGCACTCACTGCAGCTGCTTTCCTCTCTTTGTCAGCTGGCGTGTCAGTCCATGCACTGCGACCAGCAGAATTCAACTTGGGTGCTGGCCGAGTCTGGAATTGTCGAGGGGCAAGGTTCATTCCCAGCATTGCCTGGCGTGTCCTCCCCTCTGGCAGTTCCAACATCCACTCCTCTCTCTTCTTCGGCCCATCTCCACCACCCTGAACAAAACAAAATCATCATGTTTAACATAAAAGAAAGCAATGATTACTCCCTTGGAAACTACAAACTGATTCTTATCACGGAAAAGGGAACATTGGTTCCCACCAAAAAATGGGTCTTGCTTGCCAAAAGGAATCTTTTGTTCTCAGTATGTTATTAACATTCCCATTGATTTGGACTTCTGAACCATGAGCAGGAATTGAAATGCCCAGTTTTAAAAGTTAATACTCTTCACTAAATTTATAGATACCAGGACTAAAACCCTGATGTGATGGCATTTCAATTACTTGGATAGCATTGGGAATGATGGGGTATCAAGTATGAAAGATATGAGCAGGGTACCTAGTTGTATTAGTACAAGATACTTTTACTAACTGGGATCCAACCCTTAGTAAAGAAACTAGAAAAAGTAAAGTGAAGAGTTCGTTCTGGAAAATGACATTGTATGATTGTGAAACAAGAACCTTGTGGAAGGAGAATAAAATTGGAGACTTTTGAAATGCAGGAATGGAGAAGACACAACGGTTGGAAGGTAACATAAATGATGAGGAGCTGTCCATGATTGAAGATAAGAGAAAGAAGTGGATAAGCTTTAAGGTCAGAGCAAAGGGAGATGGGACATAAACTTTACTAAAAAAGGAAACAATATAGGAAAAGTAGCAGAAACTCAGGAAAGTTAATACATTTAATGTGGATCATAATTTACGAAATTTCCCTAAAATCAAATCAATTTTATTTCAATACCCAACTATAATAATGACCACCTCAATAGACGTGGTGGTTAAAAGATAATTGAAGTGGTCCATGAAAACCAGGCCCTCGATCATGGATCTTCATAAGGCGTGCGCTAGTGTTATTGTTATTTTTTGATTTAACTTATGTCAGAGAGATGAGGATCTCAATTCTTCATTTTTCGTACAGCACTGCAAATTGCTTATCACAATCAGTGGAGTGATTTTATAAATGGTTATTGTTAACCCAGCATTACTTTAGGGTCATTATTGATACAGATTGCAATAACACGAAAGATGCATCCGTGATTCCACACCAGGTCTGACTGGTAGAACACCAGAAAAAAATAATTAATAAAAGAAGTGAGTTTGTTTGAGATTCTCTATGCACACATCAGTTCAGCTATTATCAGTTTTTCAGAAAAATTTTTCCTCAGCAAAAATAACCAATTTTAAGGGACTCTACATGGATTCTTTTAGTAATGAGTAATTTTAGTCATTTCCAAATTTTATTGTTAGTTCATAAGGGACTCTCATTACCTTGATTTCAGTTATCATATTCACGTTCAGTCATTTTGCTCAACCGTATTCTACTCCTAGGTTTCGGAAGCAACAAATAACGGGGTAACAAATTCCTGTGTTCTCCTTCTTCTTCACTTATTGATCACACTCCTCTAAATTGATCATGCAGTCCCATTCTTATCAACCGGTATTGTTCTATCCCTAGGGAAGGAGTACTCCTACCCCGAGCTACATTTATTCTGGACATCTAATATTTCCCCCCCACTACCCTACTTACCAAACATTCCTCCGTCTCATCCTTATTAACCATTCTGTCTCACCCTAATTTCTTCAAATTCCTCTCCTACCTTTGTTCATATTATTTTATTCATTTTCAATTCATAGACTGGCATCTCCTCATTTGTCTTCCTTTCCGCTTACTTTACCTCTTCCACGCCTACAATTATAAAGCCACCAGTCCATTTTCATCCTTTTCCTTTAAGCCCACATTTTAGATCTATAAAGGGCCAAGTTCTATATCAGGTTCTCTGTATATCCTTAAATTTCTCATTCAAGGTTCAAGGGTTTAGTTCTCTCCAAGTAGTTTGCACCTCTTTCACCAAAGGGATTCACCATCAAACAGAGCAGATGGTACCTCTACTTTCCTCCCACATATTTTCCAAGCTGTCAACTCATTTCACCTTCTCTCTACATCCTAATTTGATCTTAGCTCTGTCCTTCTTTTAATACAAATTCTATTATTTTCTTATGATACACCTTAATTCCTCATCTGTCAGTGGCTTCGTGATAAGTGTAGAAACTCTTTCAATCCCTTATTTCCTTAGATAAGTATCACACAATAAACCAAAAACATTACTGACTTAATCAACTTTTCCCCAACCTTCATTTCAGCACCAATCTAATTCCACATTCTTTTACTATTCCTTGAAAATATTTTTTTACACTACCAGTGTAAGAAACATTGTCCCTAACATAATATTTTTCATAGCCTATGTGACCTATCACAGGACATGCAACGACACTTTGATGAGCATTCTGAAATTCATAAATGTCACTCAGTACACTGTATCACTCCCAGGCATGACACCTGGGAATCTCATCAGTTATCAACCAACTGGCTAGCAGATAACTCAATGGATCTGGTTTGAGGCAATCACTGCCTTTATCAAAATAATAGTTTGATCTATATCCTATACTGCCAGCCCCGGTGATGGTGGGGTAAATCCCTCGCCTGTCGATCCCAGGGTTGAGGGTTCGAATCCTGCCCAGGGAGGATTTTCACTTTCCGGGGCATGCATGTTTGTATCGTCCAATCTGTTAATTGGAAGAGGGGACTTTTGAGTCCTGAAATTAGCAGATTAAAATAAGACCAAAATATATAAATATATACTGTTCCACTATCTATTTGCTCCGAGAATATAACTAGCTGAGGGCATCTTGCGTATACTGTACATCAAAAATATTTAGTCATTTCTTAGATGATCGCTTGGCTGTTCAGATTATTTGGGCGAAGAAAACTTGGTTCAACAATACATTCTTTTATAAAAACATCACGCAAATATCTGAAGCAAGCATGGATTGATACTAATAAAACTACTTACTAAACATTTTTCCAAGTAATGGGCTCATTTCTCAGCATGGACAAGGCAAAAATTCTTATGAGTAGGCTTCCTTCTGAACATATATTTTTTAAACATCCTGAAGACCACTTTAAGCAATGCAACAAAATAATGCCAACTGGCATAAATTTATTCAAATGATCTCTGTCACTGCCTACCTTCCCCTTAAGTTTTTGATGCATCCTTTGTGATCGTTCCTCTATCAGGCGGGCAGCATAACTACTCTCACCCTCTGAAGGCATAGGCATTGGCCCAACCATGTCTTCATCTTCGGATTCACTTCCCCTATTTCCAGATACATCTTCATCAGACTCATGCTTTGACAATCTCTCCCGGAGGCCAGGTGGTAATGCTGGCCCTATTGACGATACCTTCTGTAAGCCAGGAGGTAAGGCTGGGCCGTACACATTACCATCATCCCCCTTGTCATTTGTCACTACCTGTGACTCTACCTCACTTGAGTCACTACTTCTTGTGGGCTCTGGGCTTTTGCTGTCATCATCATTCCTCACGAGATGTGGGGGCAGTGCTGGTCCAATGAAAGACATTATCTGAAAGATAACCATTTATTGCTAAGCTTCAGCTTGGAATCTTCCTGACAGAATATTTATGATTAGATTTCCATTATCAAACATGGATAATGAGGTTCAAGCAAGTCACCTAACATTAATTGCTCTTCGTAAACAAGTATGAAATAATTTACAAATATTTCCACCACACCACTCCACCAATTATTGCAATGTTGTTTATGTTACTCTACCAATGGAATCTAAATTTTACAGGGTCATTTTTATGCTTTCTCTAGTACTCAACAGTTTCATTCTCCATCTCAATACTATTTTGAGATTTATTAATGCCATGTAATTCCTAGGCATCTAACTTGCATTCTACAACCACATTGCCCCTAATTATTTATTCCAACCACTTACTGCTTCCTTCTTGCCACCAGCAACTAATATGTATTCCAATTACAAGGATTGATCATACGTCTCCCATATTTTTCATTAACCTTCCCCATTCTCTAACGTCAAATCTCATGCCGTACTTTCACATCTTTTCCCCCATGATTGGTATTGTTACCATACAGCACTATGTTCTCCCAAAACACTTTACTTTAATTACAGCCACTAACTCTCGTCTGTTAACAAATCCACTGGATTTGTTAACAGAAGAGAGAAGAATATTTTCAGATCCAGTAATTCATCACTCATTCATTCTGTAATCTAATAGCCGCCCTCTAATAATTTCAAAAAGTATTGTTAAGCCAGAAGCTGAATAACTAGTAATGGGCATAGTAGGAAGGAGACAGTAGAATAGCCCAGACAAAGTGTGTATTCAACTGGAAGAAGAATCTACTTTTAATTTGAAATACAAGCATACAGATAAGGAAACACTTCACCAGAAGCTACATTTGGGGCAAGCTGCTTAATGTCACAGCAGCAGAGAAGTCAAAGCTAGAAGCATTAGAGATTTATTGACACAGAAGAATGATGGTGGTGTGCATAGAATGAGTAGCAAATGAAGGTGCCTTAGGAAGAGTCAGACAAAAGAGGAAGTTTGATGAAAACTTGAATGAACTCCATGAAAAGATGAAATACCCTAATTGGTAGGTAATATCTTGAGAAATGATAGTTTGACAAATGCTACAGTCGAGGGATAAGTGGATAGGGAAAATGGCAAAGCAAGGCCCTATATGAGATGTATAGCAGATGAGAAGGATGTGAAATAAAAGACTTGGGCACATAGGATGAGGTCAGCTGATAGGAGACTGCAACAAATCAATTCTTAGGTAGGTTGGCTTATGAAGATAATTTAAAATGGTAAACATGCTGTGCACCACTATGGTAAAAATACCCTCAACGTTTTCAATGAGCTTTGAATTGTATTCAAATTGTTTTGTAAGCATTGATATTAGCTCATAAGAAGACTTATACAACATTTTCAGATCCAGTAATTCATCACTTATCCATTCTGTAATCTAATAGCAGCCCTCAAATGTTATTTTCCGTGGGTCTCTCCCTCATTGATTCCCACAAAAACAGTTATCATTAGCTATTATAATTCACCGATAATGAATCAAACTAAGGCCAGCTTACACAGCCAAGAAGTCCAATCTAACTTAATGCTCTAACTTGGAGCAGAGATGGTCAACAGGTTAATGGAATGTCTTTCCAGGGATAAATATAGAGAAATTCAGCTCATAGTACATAATTTCAATAAGATACATTTCTTTCAGTTGGATTATATTCTATGTTTATCCAGCTTTGAACCTGAACCTATCTCCTTAGAATTTGATACATTACCAAATAGCACAGCTCTACAACAATATTTAAATCATGTAATAGGCTCCATAAACATTACCATTCCATAGTGCTACCTATCCTTTAGAAACAGGTGTAATCTGGTAACATTAGACAACTCCAGGTATAGTATAACTTTTAAGTATGTAGACAGAGAAAGAGGGAAAACTTTCAGGAATTTCAAAATGTAATTTAATTCAATTCTTAACAGTTTATTAAGCCACCGATTGGATCTCATAACTGAATTGTACTTGTATCCATAATTCATTACTAACACAGCATGTACGTATACCTGGCAATCGTGACTAATCATCTTACAAAGAGCCCAGTAGTTAATGTTCTTATACTGATTACATTACAAGAAAGGTACCATTAAGTGATTAAAGTCTTGCCTTAAGGCTCAGGAACTCATTATTTGGCCATTAAGGTTTCTGAAACATTCACAACTAAAATTTATAACAAGCACAAAGAAAAAGGCTCAGTAAGAGCGGCCTCCTATTTTTCTTAATATTCCTACTATAAAAAAATTGCACACCATGTAAAACTTTCAGGTCATATAATTCACATGATAAATGGCCAATAGAATCATAGTTTTCAACGAAAATGATTTTCTTTGGTACAATATGCAGTTGTAAACAAAGGAGCAAGTCCTGACATTTCACATAGAACGAAACATTTTAATGATCTTATCCGCACTATAACGAAGTGATTTTAAAATTCCAGCAGTTAATATTCCTTTCAGACTTTGAGTTATACTGGAGCGTCGCACTATGCCCCTCAGCACATCCTCCACCATCGTCCCACTGTCCGGATCGAATGACATGGCTCGCAGTGCATCCTCTGCGTCGTACCTTCTCCTTATATTCTTCCTGCTCATCGAGATTACGTCGCTAAAGTACCCCTTGATTGCGCCCCCTCGTATCCCTCGGTTCCAGTTGCGCACAAGCCGAACTTGAGGCACACGAGGTAATTGCATTAAATGGAATAAACGGGCCTCAGGTGAAACATCTTGCTCGATTCGGAGGCCGCTGCAAACAGAATCTCCTTCTGGCCACACATGCAAATAGTTTCGCATCGATCGCAGTGAGTTTGCGTACAAGTCCCTCAGGGCCCCTAACTGTGCTCCAACAATATTACCCACTTTGTTTTTATCTTCTCCAAAAGTTGTTCGGAAATCACCACCATAAGACAAACCAGCCAGAGCAGTGTACAAGTCTTTCTCCGTGAACGTCTCAGGAAGGCAAAGAAGGGCAGCATGTAAAGCACCATAAAGATTAAGCTGTAAGGCAGTTCGTAATTTAGTATCTGTCGGCTGTTTCAATATCATCACAGGCTTGTGCAAGCGCCCAGCCAGGTACAACTGATCCCAGTCCAGTAAATCTGTAACAATGGCATTTCGCGACACAATCCCGTACTTAATCAGTCCTCCCTCAAATGGTATAAGTGTGTTAAAATAAACTTTAGCACCCCAATTTTCTTGCAGCTGAGTAACGAATTGTTCCCCAAAATATCGTAGCACAGAGTAATGATGTGGGTGTCGAGAAATATTCTCCTTGTGCCATTCCTCAGGATCTTCCGCAACAAATATCATATCTATCATCTTTCTTTCGCTCGAAGCATCCCCAAGTTGCTTGAAGACCCCGGATCCATAAGCAAAACAAAAACTTAACCTTTCGGGAAACATTGACATAATCCTCCCATAAACATTTGGAAGAGCCACAGCTTTACTCGCAGCCATTTCTAAAAAATTAGAATTTTCTCGAAATCACTTCTTAATGTAAGGCATGTATATATCCATGACTACAAATTTAAAACTTAAGAAAGAACACTAATGCATACTCGAATGGTCACGCCGCCTTTGATTTCGCTGGAGGCTACAGTAACAACATATTTTTAGAATACGTGCTGACCGCAATATTCCAGGGACACGACTTCCGGTTAACTCTTTTCTGTGTGTAGTATAAAGACAACACTTAATCTCTTCAGCTGCGATTTAAAATATTTACAAATATCACTGAAAGGCTGAAAATGAAACAAACAAAAGACTGTACTTGGTTTACCTACGAACATGGTATGTTAGTTTACGGTGATACCGCCGTTCAGCGCGCCGTATCGTTGCAGTGGATGGAGACGGAAAGGACACTCCTCGGTGAAAATCGGTACCGAAATTCCACCTCTTTGAATTTTTGATAACTGCCATTGGTCGAGATCACAGCCCACTAGGCGGGCTATTTTCAACCGTGAATCCTACGCGCCCGCATATATTTCATTGAAAACATCGAATTTCTCATTTACATAGAAAATACAGATGTATTCCAAAAGACTATATATCAAATTTCCATATGTATTTCGATGTATTCCATTAAATTTATAAATATGCATTGATACATGGAAAATACATGATTTTTCCATATGTATATCCAAATAGGTAGGGGTATAAACCATATTACACATTGCCGAAAGGTGAATGAAAAGGAAAAGATTATACATATAAATATATTATTAAAATCTATATATTATATATAGATATATTAAATAATTTATTGATATTAAAATACGTGGAAATAGAAAAATACATAACATAGCACAATATGAACCAAGACATGTCAAAATTTGGTTATAACATGACTAACAACAATAAAACACTTCAAGTGAAACAAAATGCATCAAGTACCTCAAAATTTACTGGTACTTCATTAAAATCTACACTGAAATTAATTACTTCATGTAAATGACAAAACTGCAGACAATAGAACGTTCTGAACCAAGTCACATCAAAGCTTATTCATAACATCCCACATGGCAATAAGTCTTTTCAAAGTGTTATTTTTATTCAAATTTTAAAATGGCCAGAAACCGTACCTCACTGGATAGTATGTTATAAACGCGTTTGTAGTGTACCTATAATTAAAATTTTCCAAAATTATTTGTTACTGACAGCTGTTGACTAAATATGTGATGATTACATGGTAAAATGTTCTAAAGCGAAAACATCGCAGAAAAATCACCTCCAATATTAGCGACAGTCTTCTGGTTCCGGTCCTTGCTTTCGCTTTTTCAGTCACTGTCTAGAAGAGGCTGTCTTTGCACTTGGCAAATTGGTTTAACCCTAGTGTATTGTTATTGACCAACAAATTATTTTATTATCCTCATACTATCGGTCACCATAGATTGCATTTTATTGCAATCGTATTTTCGCAAATAGCTAATTACATTTACGTAAGAGTTACTGAGAACTCATGCATATACTCTACTGTGTTACTCTGAGCTATAGTCAGTCGAGATATCATCGAGACCCTGAGTTTGAGAAACTATTATCTTCCAAAAATGTTACCCAATTCAAAGCAGTAAAATGTATCTAACAGAATGTTAATTCATATATTAATGTATACAAATTAATTTTTGTCACCTTATATAATCTTTTGCTAACTTTTAATTGGAAAAAAGGGTTTTCGGGACTTAAAATCTGATATTGAATTGACATTGCATGCATTGACAATTATTCCGTTGGCTGTTTTCCTATTGAGTAAATTTAAATTTCAAGAAAATAAAGCCAATGATATTTTTGACAGTTTGGAGTAAACACTTTGTATTTATTTCAAAAAAATCAAAATTTGTGAAATCTGTTAAACCCTAGTGCGAAGCTGCTACATCTGGAGTATACTGACATGGCTACCGACGGATGATGGAGATAAAATGGATCGACCGAGTGACCAACCACCAAGTGACCAAGGATATTGGCCAGATATCATCTGAAGATCAATAAAAAGAAAACTGAGGTGTTGGTATGCCGTGGGAGAAAAGAAGCCAGGGAAAAAGGTTGAAATAGGAAAATAAAAAATCGAGGTGGTGGAAGAGTTCTGTTACCTGGGAAATCGAGTAATCGGCGATGGACGAAAGAGAAATTACCAGGAAGGGAAATTGAGTATAAATTGACAGTTGAAATTTCCAGACAAATAGAGCATTTTATCAAAAGATTCTTCTTACAGTTGCAAATACAAGGGTAAAAGTGAGGAAACATTTCATCAGAACATACATCTGGAAAATTTTACTATATGGCAGCGAAGCATGGACGATAACAGCAGCAGAAAAGTCAAGGCTGGAAGCATTTGAAATGTGGTGCTACTGAAGAATGATGAAGATAAAATAGATCGACCGAGTGACAAACGAGGAAGTCGTAAGAAGAGTAGGAGAAAAGGGAAGTCTGCTTCAAATCTCTAAAAAGAAGACGGGACAATTTAATCGGCCGTATCTTAAGACAAGATGGCCTGATGAAGACAATCGTCGAGGGAAAAGTGAATTGAAAGAATAGAAATGGCCTCGTTTGAGATATATGGAACAAGTTGTGAAAGATGTAAAAGAGAAGATGTTAATATGAAGAGGTTGGCCAATAGAAGAATCGAGTGGAGGGCTGCTTAACCAATCGGATTGTTGACCGATGATGATGACTACGAAACTGTTGATTCGACTGAAACTTGAAAAAGACTTCTGTGGCCGCAAGGTTGTCAGCATGAAGAGTACATATATAGAAGTAGATAAATAATAATTACCAGTAGGTATTACCTATCTACATTAAAATTGGTGTTCTGTTTTTGAAGGGATAGCTTCTCAAACTCAGAGGTTTCGGTGTACATTACTGTCAGGATATCCTTACGGAATTGTGCGTGCATTGCCCACAAAATGTTTTCCCAGAAATAATAATACCATAGTAAATTCTGTCAGATCTGAGGTATTACTGTTTTATCTTTTCGGTAAATATTCAATTTAATTTTGCTTTGACACTAGTTTGTGGTTATATTTTGAACTGGACAGAATTTGAAGGTGTATTAACACTTTCCGCTCACTTATTAACACTTCTAGAAGTTATTGTGTTTAATAGTCCATAATTGTTAATAAAGTTATGCAATTACATATTTGAAATTTTAAAACCAGAATTATTTTTTATTTTAATCAAGTTGTATTTGATATTTTAATTCAAGAAATCTGCTCATCGCCCCATCTCCAGTTAAAATGCATTGTTAGGGGAACGTAAACTGATTCTGTATTTATGTTCAGCTGTTTGTTAATAACTATAAAAATGTCAGGTACTAGGCCACACGTAGAATAACTGCTATCTTAAACAAATTTGCGTTTAATGCGGCGAGGAGAATTCTTGTAGAGACTTTCCTAAACCAGAAGGCTTCAAACCTGTTTGCCACCAATGCGGGAAAAATCATCCTGCTAGTTATCGTACCAAATTTTCAAAGATACTAAGAAAGCATTTCGGGCAAAAATCCTTCATCGAGTTCATTTGCCTCCGCAGTGTCCGGCCCCGAGCACGCTCCGCAGATTCTAACGCCTTCTAATCCAGTTTTCCAGGCGTTCTCCCTTATGATTCCTCCGTCTTCTGATAACTTCCAATTCTCACATTCAGAATTAAAACCCGCCTCCGCTAAGCCCAAGTCATCTCCCTAGCAAATCAGTGTCCAGTACATACAACGCACAGTGGGCGGAAATCGAGAAAATCTCGCCAAAACATATCTCCGTTAGTATTTAACGCATATCCACGATATTTTCCATTTTTAATGATTTTTACCTCCTAAATCCGAATATAGTGTTTGTTTTGCTGAAGATTAATCAGGGGCCTCTCTGAAACAAAATGGCTGAAGCAGTAAAATTTTCTTCTTAAAATATTAACAGGGCGTTCAACTATAATTGCTATCTGCATTTAAGATACTTAATTATTCCTACAAATGCTATAAATGAGTTTGTAATATCGATATATAACCCTGAACAACTTTTTCGTGATGTATTGATACGCAGTATCGATAAACATCTTTTATAATAAGGATAGGAATTTGATCAAAATATTCCACGGAAATTAATCTATTTACTTTATTTTCATTAGGAATTAAAACATATTTCTGTATCTGCAGTGAATACATAATTAAATACATATATAAGTAAATACAGTTAAAAGTTATCTTCATCTGAACCAATCTCGTCACTGTCTTCGTCCAACTCTGTATTCTCATCAATCAGAATCAATCAGGTGATTCCTAGCATCTTTGGATACTTTCACATTTCCCTAATTTGATACTGTTGATGATGATATCATCGGGTCGGAAGATAGAAGAAGTTTTCGAAAAATATCATCGGGTGATGCCATTCTTGAAAATATTTTGGAATGCTGCTCCCGGAACCTCTCCGTGTATAAGAATTTTATGAACATTTGGAGGATTAAAATACCACGAATAGTACTCCACATAAAGGGCAGCAGTGGAAGAGCAATAATCGCAGAAACTCGCTATGTTAATCGGTAGTCTACTAGGTAAGGCTTTCAGAGTGGTCGAAAACCTCTGAATTAGGTCCTCATTAATACCCGAATGGAAAAATATGACGACCAGATAATATTTCTATGTAATTTTCATTGACCATGCTGATTTTATCAAAGATTATGAAACACAAAATAGCATATGTAAATGGTTATTCCTACCTATAAATTTCCTACGACAGCTTTGAATTGGAGAAGCGTCTCGCGGTACTTCCATTACTCGTTGTGCTCTGCGTTATCGGTAGCTATTCTTTCTAGAATTAGTGGTGTCAATCATACCTGTATCAGGAGTTAATGTATTCTCTCCGTCATGTACGACCTCTCTGTAGTAGAATAACTCAGACAACCGGCAGTCAAACTATGAGTGAAGTGAAGGGAACTCCTCCCTCAGTAGTTAATGTGATTAAAAGACGTCAATGTTTCTACACCCACCACTTAACTAGGGTGACCCTATGAGTAAAACTGAGGAGGCACGAAATTTTCTAAGCCAATAGTGCCACCGTATGTTTGGGAAAACCGCCTTGTAAATTGCGAGCAGACACGTTCACTCGCGTGTTCCAGAGAGGCGATCTTTTGGGGCCATTAACCAATGCACATGCGCTACGGTAGTAAAAAAATCAGTGGCGTCTTTTCAAAGAAACAACTAAGCCCCAATTACAATTTTCACGAACATCCCATTTTTAAGGAACAAAATATTAGAGAGCACAGGATGCGTTACTCATAAAAGAAAGAGTAGTGAAAGCGGATTAGGGTCCCAAGGGATTATTGCAGTCTGTCTGTTGTCTTGTAATGACAGGGCTCGCTTCGATTCTTTTCCCTCTTCTCAAGGTCGGAGGGGTTTCTGGTTTGAAAAGAGTTTAAGTGCGGGAAATACCTTGTATCTATGTGAGAGTGAATAGGAATAAGGGAAAAACATCCTCTCTGCAGTCATTTGGTCACATGCCCTCATCGGGCTGATGGGTGACCGGCGGCGAATTTTTCCCTGTCAATATGCCCCCAAGAGAGTGTGAATGTACTTGTGGACAAATATTTCACGTTTATTTAGAAATTTGGTATCTTTCATAACATTTGGAGTAAAAATAATATCGATGGTAACTTTATTTGCTTTTGATTCGACCGCCAACAAAATCAGAAAATTCTGCGGCTTATTATCGGACCGTGCGGCTGCATGGTCTTCTAATACATATCCCATCCTGAAAGGAAAAGGTGCATGTTGGAGCAAGATTTTTCCTTCGAAACATATACTAAGGATTCAGGTGTGGAACCACGGATCTATATTTCGCGTTATCGCAATCTTTATCGTTAACTCTTACCCCTAGAGTAGCGCAGGGTTAACAATAATTGTCTATAAAATTCGCTCCACTGATTGTAATAAGCGACTTGAAGTGCTGTACGAAAAATGAAGAATGGATATCACGTTCTCTCTGAGATAAGTTTAATCACTAAATAACGATAACGCTAGCGCACGCGTTATGAAGATCCATGATCGAGGCCCAGGTCTTTCTTGCGATATAAATTTTTTGATCGAATCTCGTAGCCCTCATAAAGATTTAATCCACATCATGGAAAAAATAGTAAAAAAATAGTGCACTTTTGAATGCTTATTGATTATACGAAAAATTTATAAAAATAAATACATTTTTCCGTATAATTCTTAGGAAACGTTTATTATTTCAGAAATTATGCTTGAAATCTGTAAACAAAGCAGCTTAACGACTCACGAGCGAAAGAAAATACTCGATTTTTGCGGAAATTCCGATTTGAAATTTTTTATTATTTTTTCTCATTTCTAATGGCTTCTGATGGTGCAATGGATGTACCAAAAATGTAAATAGCCATAGTTCCTTAGACATTATACTATCAGACTCTACCATTTTTTCTTTCCAAAAAAATAGTCAAAATTTAGGGTTTTGGCAATAGTTTTATTAATTTCTGCCCACTGTGCGACGGTCTTTGGAGGTGGTTCCACCAGATTTCGGGTAAACTCCGTACTTTAAGGACCGTAGAAGAGATAAAACCCATACTTTTAGAAGAGCTGCGCTACGTCCACTGTCGCAATAATGGAAATAAATAATCATCCTAATAACCATTTCAATGTAACAATCCTATCTTGGAATTGCGACGGTATCAGGAATAAATTCACCGATCTTAATCAATACATATCCGATCAGTACATCCACATTATCTTGCTAGAGGAAGCACATCTCCAGCCCAACTATTCTATATTTTTCGCTAATTATCACACTTACCATCTCGACCGCTTTCAAACTTCGGGCGGCGGAGTAGCTCTCTTAGTTCACAAGACCATAAAACATGAAATCATCGACATTCTAACATGCGAATACATTGATTCACTTGGGGTTGCCTTCCAGACTCTCACGTACAAATTGACATTTACTCGGTTAATCGACTGATGAGCAAACTCCTGTTGAAGGAAGATTTGCGCGCTTTGGGCGAGGCGTAGCCCAGAGCAATCTTTCTGGGCGACTGGAACGCAAAACATCCTGCGTAGAGGAGCTGCATAACAAATCGGAATGTCCGAATTTCGCTTGAGTTCGTGGACCAGTCGGCGTTTGCGGTGCACGAGCTTGTCGAGGCCACTCACTATTCTTCGTGGGACGAGTAGACATCCTCGAATACGCCATCACCAACAATTTGCCCATTCACCTCATCTCATTAGTCATTTATTCTTTCATACCAGACCATTTTCCCGTCCTCAACTTCATCCCACACTCGCATCGTACCACCACGCACCCTTCCTGCTGTGAATTGGTGCATGATCGAAGAAAAGCTGGAAGAAGTCCTGACTTCATTTTCAATGCCGGATAATCCATCGACAACTGACATTGAGAACCGACTTTCCCAACGTACTAAACGCCTCGACAACGTTCGCAAAGGATCGACATTTACGCCAAAAAATCCTTCTATGGCACCTGACCGCCTGTCCCCTGATATTATTGCGCTGATTATCCAACGCAATGAGGCGAGATATAAGGCAGTCAGAGGCCGAGACATCCTGACGATATGACAATTTACAATAGACTTACGAACGAAGTCAAGAAAAATATTTGCACTTTCAACAATGAAAAATGGACGAAAATTGCTTCCATCCTCCACGACAGACGACCTCTCCCTTTGGAGAACGGTCAAATCATTACGCATGACTACCAAATTTTTAGGCCTCCACTTAGACACGACAGCAAATTAATTTTCAATCCATGGTCAGGTGGTGTCGAGGGAATTTCCCACGTCTTCAACCTCAGCCTCAAGACGGGAGTCGTGTTTCTCGACGTGGTGTGTGCTTTCGACACCGTCTGGTACCACGGACTCTTGTTCAAGCTCGGCCATTATGGCTTTCGGATCCGTTTTTCGAAAATCATTCGCAGCTTTGTTCCCGGCTGAAGAAACTCCAAGAACCACCGTTCGCCCCTCCGTCGCTGGCGTGCTGCTCTCTCCGTTTTATTCGATATCTCTGTCAGTGACATGCCATCACATGACTCAACTCCCCTCAATGCATGCAGACGACACAGCCATTGCAGCCAAATCTTTTCACGGCGACACGAATACAATGAAAATACAGTTACGCCTCCAGAAACTGACAACAGACTTGGACCAACAAATGGACGATAAAACCAGACAAAAGCACATACGTCTAATTTACAAAATAAATGACCCAGAATCAATGGCATGCCACCACAACATTCAAAACGCCTCAATATACGCTGACGACATAGCCATTGCAGCCACTTCTTTTCACGGCGTACGAATACAATGAAAATATAGTTACGTCTCCAGAAATTAATTACAGATTTGGACCAACAAATGGATGATAAAACCAGACAAGAGCACATATGTCTCAATTACAAAAAAATGGCACAGATTTTTTCCCTTCCGCTACAGTTCGCGAGCAAGCGAGTCTCGAGTAACAGTAAATTTCTGTATTTTTCTCGACCGTGGTCTCACGTACGGATATCATGGATTAGCCTACGCTACCGCAGAAAATGCTATTCTTCGGGGCCAGACCTCTTTGGAAGAGGTAAGGTTCATTTACGGAAGATGTAAATCTTCCTAAACACATCGCTTATCTCTCTGGTCCACTTTAGAAGATTAACCACCATGAGAGACGTATGCAAAGCAACGATCCATTAGCAACTCAGGAATTCGTTTCTAGATTAACTCGTAATTTCAGTGTCCGGATCTCTAACTATCCCAACCCATTACTTGGGAATATCCTGTCGTACACAGTCCAAAAAAATGCCTTCAGAAATATTAAATCGTCTATGATTCTTTCCAGCTTCTTTCCATCTTCCTAGGACTAAGCAGTTCAGTCTTTTAGTTCTGATGGGTTTTACCTATGTTTTCAGCTAGCTCACGCCCTATAATGGCATATTCTTCAAAGTGAACTAGCCAGTCAAGGCCCTAACAAAGGCCTTTTTTAACTTGTATTTTCCAAATTGTTACTAACCTTCAGGTCCACCGCGCCTGCAGCGCTCCCCCACGGAAGACTGTCTCCCAATATAGTTTTGTCTTTTTTTACAAAAATCATAATTTTTTACAAAAAATGGAACAAATTTACTACTTTAAAATTAAAATCACAAAAGATGCCCAAAAAAATATAGAAGTTAGAGATAGAGAGAAAAGATAGAAAGATAGAGCAGGGCCCAGATACTTACAGGAGAAGCGTCTACTCTAATATTGGTGCAGTTTTAGTAGGAGTGTACTAATTGAACGGTAATGGCTGCCGGTAGTGGAGACGGACTAGAAAAAGGCCTGAAATTGAAGGATGACAATTACTATGCCTGGCATATTAAGGTGAGGGCACTTCTGGATCAACGAGATTTCTTGAACGCAATTGACCCTGGATTTGGCGGAGAAGAATTGCTTGAAGGATTTAGTCCTGGTGAAAGGAAGAAGAATACACGAGCGTTATCGCTCATACTTCTGACTGTAAGTGACAAGTATATCAACTATATTGGGGATTGTAAATCAGCAGAGAGAGCATGGAAGATATTACAAACCCTTAATAAAAAATTCAGTCTACTCCAGCAAATTGAGTTCTTGGAAGATTTGTCGACGTTGAAGAAAGCCGATTCCATGTCCATGACGGATTATGTGTCCAAGGGGTTAGATTTAAACAGGAAGATTAGCATGTGTGGCATATTATTTGGTGAGCATTTTTTGTCCTTATTTTTGCTTAGAGGATTGCTGAAGGAGAGCTATGAAATCTTTATTCGCACCATGAAATATAAGGAGCATCTAAAAATGGACAGTGTTATTTCTGAATTATTGGTGGAGGAGAAAAGGCAGAATAGAGAAATGAACAACGGCAAAGAAGAAGCTAAAGCGTTAGCAGCAATGAAAGAATTACTTGCCAATAAGAAGGAGAACAAACAGAAATCGCAAGAAGAAAGGAAGGAGCAAGAATCAAGTAGAAATACGAGTAGAAGTAATGCTCCATATAAAGGTAGGAGTCAGAAGATGTACAAATGTTACACATGTGGTAAGTTTGGCCATATTAGTAAGGATTGTACGGAATTGAAAGAACTTTTGGCAGAAAGACAAAAGGAGAAATCGGGAGGCGAAGCAAAACCGCTGTTAGTTGTATCCTTGACAGAGTGGAAAAAGCTAAAGCCTACTGTTCAATTGGGAAGAAAGGAAAACTCAAGAGAAAGGAATGGTTCCTAGATTCTTGTTCATCTCATCACATGAGTCCCACGAGAAGTGACTTTTTACACTTAGAAGAAAATAGTGTGTATGGTGTCATTAAGATGGGTAACGGAGATGAAGCTCCGATTACTGGCACTGGTTCAGTAGTCATTAAAACACCTGAAGAAGAAGGAGGACTCACTGTCACATTACACGGAGCGTTGCATGTATGTACCTGATTTAGAATATGGATTGATGTCAGTATCGCAGCTTACCAGTAAAGGTCTGGATGTGGTGTTCTCTGGTGAAAAAAGAGTGGTGATGGATAAGGATGAACTGATTTTTTTCCGCCAAGAAGAAAGACAGAGTTTATTTGGTAAAGATCAGTGTAGGAGACATTAAGACTGAATCAAACGCAGTCAATCCAATCAGTGGTATAGCCTGTCATGCAATTTGTGATCTAGATACATGGCACAAGAGACTCGGACACGTACATCAGGAAGCGCTGTTGAAGATACCAATGTTAGAAAGATTGAAGAAGAAGATATGTTCAATGTGTGTGAAGTCTGTGTTCAGGTATCATTTAAAAGGCCTATCTTACACGGCGATATATAAATATGTGCCATCAGCTCAGAATATTGCAGATATTTTAACTAAAAGTTTGCCTGGTCCAAAGACAAAATTATTTTTGAATATGTTGGGACTTCATTGAGAAAATGGTATCGGTAGGATTCTCAATTTTTGTATGTTTACATTGAGTATGTTTTTCTTTTTTCAGTGTTTTTTGGTGTTTTAACCATTCAAACATGTTAAACAAGGGCAAGTGTTGGTAAAAGTGTTTAAGATATTTGAAATGTATCCTTGAAGTTGGTAGTACTGATTCGAAGGTCGTTGCCTTTTTTTGTTTGTGCTATCGCAATAAATGTGACGTCGTAGTGACTAGTCTGTTTTCATTACAAGTAATTAGTGCTATAAACTGCCCAAAGCAGAAGTTAAATACATTAAAAACAACGTTTCTGTATCATTTAAAAGGCTTATCTTAACCAGCGATAGACCAATACCACCCGGAGTGCCGGCGCTTTTTGTCCACGACTGCTTATTCGACGAGTAAACTCGCTTATTTCGTAGAAAACCTCTATATCTAAGATCGTCCCACCATTCGCAACCCGATGAACGCACACGATGGCCTTAAGCTAAGCCGCGAGATTAACATGCGTGTGTAAAAGTATAGGGTATAATCAGTTCGCTACTCTATTTTGTGAAGAGATTCTAATGCTATACAGAAGGGAGGTGAGAATGGAAATACGGAGATCGAATCGGTTGTAAGCAGCGGGATTTAACCGGTGTAATCTGTTTCGCCATGACAGAAACGAAAACTATTTTTTTGCTGAGTTCGGAATCACAGTCATTAAAATGGCTCTGAAAAACAGGTTTCTATCTAAAATGGGCGTAAGAATGCAAATGTGATTTTCTGTAAAAGTAAATATGCTTATTTTATTGTCATTAAGAGAATGATGAGGACACGCTGAGCTGTAGGTTAATGCCACGGATATCCAGAGCTTCATTTCGATTTTTATTCAAATAATAAGCCCTATGATACGGGTATTTTATCATTACCAGTATTCTACGCATGATATACTTCTATTGTTACACTTCTCTTATTATTATATCTAACTGTCTATCTAGCAAACCTTTCTTCTCTTCTCCCCGTTTTCTCAGCATCCTTTCCTCTACATTGTCCTTCAAAACACCCTCGTTTCCTAGTGCTTCATCGTTAGTTATTCCCTTTCAACCACCTAATATTTTCCTTCCTTCTCCATACCCACAATGAAGCCACGCTCCACGTAAGATTTTTCACGAGGCTTTTCTTTTCTGTGGTGCTGAACGTTAGATCTCTTCTTTGAGTGAATAATCTTTCTAACTACGACGGGATTCTTCTTCGAACTTCGATGGTGCTATACGCTTTTCCTCCAAGACATCAGCTCCACCTACTCTTGCTTAACACCGCCTACCTTTAAATTAATCCATAAGACCTTATGGTTCTCGAAAACATCTATTTTTAGTTTTTCTTTGGTTTATATACATATCTTATCCTTTTCTTTCCTTCTCTAGTTCATCTAGCATATATTGTTAACCTTGGCTGACAAGTGCTTTATTATTCCGCGAATGTTACACATTTAATCAACTTTCCTTTACCATTTCTTCTGCATTAAGCCCATCCCGCGCCTCCCTCACTATTTCATCTGAATATATGCTGAGAAGCACTGGTGATGCTCAGCTCTGTCTAACTCCTCTCCGTATTACCACCTAATCCTATTCTCTCCTATCCGCAATTCTCACTTACGCCGTCTAGGCATGTATAAGTTCCTGATCCGTCTCCCTTCCCTACAATCTACTCCAATCTTCCGTGATATTTTTATTAACTTTCCGTCACTATTAAGACTTTTGTGAAATAAAAAATAATATGCAAATGACTCCTGATTATATTCATAGAACCTTTCCACTTATAATTTCACCCCTGCTAATGTATCTCGATTCGCGATCTCCTTGAAAATGCAAGCTGAGCTTTGCTTATAAGTTCAATTGCTCGCTTTTCCATCCTTCTGTTGATAATTCTAAGCACGAAGTTTGCTGCATGAGAAATCGAGCTTACTGTTTTCTAGACATCGCATTCCTTTGTTGCCTCTTTTACGGTGTAGGTATCAGTACGGGTTTTTGCAAAACTTCCAGCCAAACCCCCTCCTCGCATTCCCTACAAACAAGCCCATAAAATCTCTCTTTCACCTCCTCCTAAGTTCGGCATTGGTTCTGCTGAATATTTATCGATTTCCACAGCTTTACCTGTCTTTATTTCACGTAATTCCTTCTTAATCTTGCTATCAAGTATTCCTGGTCCCAGATCAAGGTTATCTACCTCCTAATTCCTTCCAATTCCCAATATCTTAGACCTATTTCCTGCATGGTATACATCTTCCAGGTATACCTTCCACGTACGCTGAGTTTTCTCAGGCTTCACCACTAAATTTCACTTTCTGTCCCTGATACACGGTACCTTATTCCATTTCTTGATGCCTGATGTTCCGTGGGTCTTAAATTCGTGTATTGTGTGTATGAGAGAGGGTATGAGAATTATGTGTATGTAAAAAACGCGAAAAAGGGTAGTATTTTTATAGGTATACAGATTATCAATTCTTCACCTCTAATACCTCAAATATAACAAAAACAACAACCATATGCGACAATTGTGTCCAGAGCAACCATAGATTCTAAAAGTATTTACAGGTCTTCGGCACATGTTTTTCATCAAATAAACACAAATCGTTTCATATCATTTTTTCTAACAAAATCATAAGCATGGATGAAAACAAAGATAAAGTAAGCAATCATTGTATCTATTTTAATCTTTTTATATTCTGTCTCATGATGAATTCCATGTGTGTGAGTGTAATATCGGACAAACTGGGCGTAATGGTCCTTATGCTCTTTTAGTCGAGGTCGAAATCAAGGTCTAAATCACGAGGAAGATGTAAAAAAACAAGTTTTAACAATCCATTTTTAAACTTTATTCGAGACTTCAGAAAGGTAAGAATGCTTTTCATCTTAAACCAAATTTATTTATAGACGAGTGAAATCAATATCGGACAGGATCTAGTACACCCAGACCAGTCTTGTATATGCTTTCATTATCATGAATTAGGGGATCAGTTAATGTAATTGTAGCATGCGTAAACCAAGCGAAAAATATATATGCAGCTTATCCGTAATTTTTAAAATGAAACGTGAAAAGTTTCGATTTCCAAATTCATTTTATAAATATTTCAAACACCAATTCTCGGTAGTGTGATCACTATGACTTACTGCCACTTGATCCCCTTGTAGCGATCATCTTGTCCAATGACTTATAAAGAGGTGCTGATTAAAGCTGGAAAAGAGTGGAGAAGTATGTCATCCCGTGATAAACAGTGTTATATTGAAGAAGCATTGAAGGTATCGCGAGCTGAACGGGTAGAAAAGAGAAGAAGAAGTGAATGCAGAAGAAGCCGAGTAAGATTTTATTTGCATGACTTTTTGAAAACATTTTGGTTCTTATATAACATTAAATGAATGCTGAATTTTAGGGAAAAGGAAAAAGCGGTAGAGACTCAAGCTTCGACAGAAAGGATGACCGTGATGAAGAGAGTGACGGCGCTTCCATTGCTTCAATCTCGACCTGTGATTCTATGGAATAACTAAATAAGATCCGAAGTATATTGGCAGCAATAACCACATCCATTGTTCTTTACACCTCTGATGTGGTATAGAATAAATTTTTAGTTGACTAAATCGATTTTTGGTAGTAGGTACCCAATTTCATTTTTACCTAAGCACAAATATTTGCTGTTACTGGCATACCTTCACACTGCGCCATATTTTTCTTATGCAAACATCTCAATAAGCTCATTGGTTTAACGCCTTGAGTGAAACGGAATTAAGTATTTTAATTTCAGCTTTTGCGCCTTAACATGTTCAATATTTAGGTACTAGTAGTAGTAGTTTTGGCTATATTGTGCTAAAGTTGCTAAGATATAATCTCTCTGCCTTACCTGAGAATATAATATTCAGGCAAATAAAACATCCATGTCCGAAGCGGTATTCGAACCCGCGATCGATACCATAGCAGCAATTCCTTAAAACTATAATAATGATTCTTTTTATAAATAATTACCATCTAAGTCTGTGGCTTGATGAATTTCTAGGAAGTGGAACTATTCATAAATCTAGTCGGCCATTAACTATGAAATTAGAGAAATGGAATTGGATTAACGAGATAACGATTATCGTTCGCAAAAGAAACTTCCATGCATATATATCGAAGGTGAGTTATCAATACGGTAACGTGTAAGAAAATAGTACGTAATGAATTGGTGGGGAGAACAAAGGCCGTTGCTAACTACGACGGAATTTCAACCTTTCTCTTTATTCAGTCTTTATCTTGGGAGATCATTGTAGATTAATCGCTAGTTAACCACTAACGACTGGATGCTACCCTACTCTTCTCCAAAAATAATTATTCCTGGATTAAACATACGTTATTGCGACATTTATTGAATCTTAGGGGTTTAGATGCCAGCGACTGCGATTTTTGTCCTATCTAATCTATTTGGAAAAAGTTTTAGTTAGTAATAACGATGAAAAGTTTTTTGTCGTTTTGTAGCTATTCCATGCTATGCACTCCGTGACAGGCGAAATAGCCCAGACTCAGAAGTTCAGCCTGCAGCGGTAGGCGACGTGTTGGCCTGGTAGCCCAAAGGTGGCTGGTTTAAATCCCGCTCCTGTTTTTTATCTTAAGATTAAGGACTAGGTTACACGGTGCGATATAACCTTAGTCGTTTGAGAACATAAAAACCCAAGTCTAATGCTATTACTAGAGATGGGCATGGGCAACTTGGTAATTTACCGCGGTAATTTATGTAAATTACCGTGGTATTTTTCGTAAATTCCAACACCCCTGAAAATTAAGGTAATAAACGGTAATTTTCAGAAAAGTTCTTTTTCAGAAAATTTCTTCCTCACGAAGAAACCATTGGAATGGGTAATATTATAAATTAAAAAGCTGAAACGATTTTATTTACAATGTGTCCATGATCAATTCCAATTAATTCAGAGTAAAATAAAAAATGCACATTGCGCAGAGGTACCTATGTCTTTGGAACGAAACTTTCTCATAGTGTGACAAAAGAGAGGCAAATTGTGTGTTGCTGCCAACTTGGTTTTAATTTTTTTAATGAGTTATAACAGATAAACTTCGTAATATGTTTAATATTAGCGTCGGCATTTATATCTCAATGCTATTTGATTTGGTTTGGAGTCCTCTGATAAGGATTTACAGCTCAAAACTTAAAATTACAGGAAAATTACGTTAATTTTCGAATATTACCGTAATTTACCACGGTAATTTACCTCAATTGAAAATTACGGTAATTTACCCATCTCTAGCTATTACTCATAAATTCCTAGGTTACCAGCTTTAAACTGATAGTATGTTACAATTTTAGGTAGATGTGAGCTTAAGGGTCACGAACTTCGAATATTTATCGGTTTTGTTCTGAAAATTTCATTTAAAAATGACGATTTTTAGGGGTTGAAAAAAATTTTGAAGTTCATGACCTTTAAGCTCATATTTACCTTGGGTTACAACATCGGGATACTGAGACAACAACAATTTCAACTGACTCACCAAATTATCACAAGGAAGGAGAAAGTTATGGAGAACACGAGATTCAGTCACTCCGTCGCTCGCGCACATGGGCTTAGAGTACGCTGGAGGGTTTTTCGATGCTCGACTGTCAGAAGCAAAAGGAAATAAATTACATGGCCCCATTCAAACGCGACACCCTTAAGATGAACAATAAGCTTAGTTTTGCGAATAAAATCAATCCCTAAAAGGACAGGGAATGGAATGTCTGCTAAATAAAATTCATGATGCCAAGAGTATTTATCAATCTGAATTTCAAGTTGCACAGAAGAACTAACTCGAAAGGGTTGTCCAGCGACCGTGAATAGTTCGATAGAATTAATTTTTCTTTTGACTTTAGTACCCGAAGAACCAAGGCTAGTGAAGAAATTCTCGTCGCAAATAGAAACTGAACAACCTGTATCAATCAGGGCATTACAGGATGCTGACTGCAGTAGAATAGGAAGCAAAGGCAAATTGATATCGGGAGTTTTATGAGCACTCATGAGACTGACTGCGAGAGGCCGTCCTCTGCGGTGCTTCTTACGACATTCCCTGACATTGAGCCCAACTTTGACATGTTGCCCAACAAGTATGATGTTCTTGTAAGTCGGGTGGTTTCAAGAACTCTTTTTCAGTCTTAAGTTCACTCAACTTTAGCGGGACGATAGATAACAGATAGCAACGATTTTGATCGGTATACACCACATATTTCACAGATTTTAAATTCAGGCCGAGAGGAGGTCACTGAGGGGTTATTCATAATACACTTAGATAATAAATCTTAGTTTATTATGAGTGCATACTCCTACTCCACTATCAGTTTTTCCCACTCTATCATGTCAGGGCAGGGTATAATTTTGCAAGGAGACCATATAATTCGGAGTATTTTCTTTCAACCAGGTTTCGACGTACAAATAATATTGTACTAGTCAGACGTAAAGTAATCACGGAATTCGTCTACGTAATCTAACAGCAATTGACTGTTCTTTACATCTATACTCACCCCACGGGTCATTAGTTCCCGCCTAGGAGGAAACACCTCTTTTGCCAACGCAGTTCTCCTTCGGCCACAGAAGTCTCGTTCAAGTTTCAGTCGAATCAACAGTTTCGTAGTCATCATCATGGGTCAACAATCCTAGGATTGGTTTGACGCAGCCCTCCACTCGATTCTTCTATCGGCCAACCTCTTAATAGAAACATAGTTCCTCTCTTTCACATCACTCAAGACCTATTCTATATAATTCGTACGAGGCCTGCCTTTTCCAATCTTCCCGTTCACTTTTCCCTCGACGATTGTCTTCATCAGGCCAGCATGTCTTAGGATATGGCCGATTTGGTTGTCCCGTCTTCTTATTTGGGTAGTCATAAGACTTCTCTTTTATCCCACTCTTCTTAGGACTTTTGTCGTTACTTAATCAGTCCATCCACTTTATCTTCATCATTCTTCTATAGCACCATATTTCAAATGCTTCCACCCTTCTCCGCTGCTGTCAAGGTCCATGCTTCACTGTCGTAAAGAAACATGCTCCAGATGCACGTTCTGGATTGCTTCCTTACTTCTAAGCTTGTATTTCCATCGGTAAGTAGATTCTTCTTTTGATAGAATGCCCTCTTCGTCTGGGCTTCGTCTGGCTACGATTATTTCTCTCTTACTTCGTCCATCGTTGGTTACTGGGCTCCCCAGGCAACAGAACTCTTTCACCTCTTCCAGTTTTCATTTTCCTAGTATAACGTTGATTTTAGCCTCTTCTATCTTGCTGCACTCTTATATCTTAGTCTTCTTCTTATTGATCTTCAGCTGATATCTGGCCATTGCCCTTTCCATGGTTGTTAGTATCTTATTCAAATCCTTCCCTGTCTCTGCTATGAGTGCTATGTCATCATCGAATCGTAGCATGCTGATTGTTTCTCCGTGGATGTTCACTCCAGAAGATTCCAGTCCTTATGGAGTAGCTGCGACTCCGTAAGGACTGGAATAGCAGCTACTCCACTCCTTTCTTTTTTATCAGTTCTACCTATACCTCGATATTGGAATGCCCTTTTTTCTCAAGCACTATCAGAAGGTTAAATTTACGAACCTGGTCCAGCTGGTGACTTCCTACTTAACACGTTCAACGCTGACGGACGACAATCGTCGTCCGCCGAGTGCTATCCGCTGCCTGCGGACGACGATCGTCGTCCAAGCTCGTAATCCGTTCTCAAGGCCGTCGACGGAAGACGCCACCTTGTAGTTCTTCCTTTTTCGTTGTCAGTCATTCGATAGCCCTCGGAGCGTGTGCAGTTGCCGCAGCCGGAGTAGCCCACACCGGGAAGCGCTGTTACAACAATTTATTTTTTACGAGGTAAGTTATGTTTTTTGGGCGTGTATTAGCTCTATATTTTCAGTTTTTGTGTGTTTTTCCCATTACTTTTATGAAAAACAATATTCGTTTCGATTTCAAATACTTTGTATATACTTAATTAATTTTGTCAATTGATTGAATCACACTCCCCCCCCCCCCCCCTCCCTCCTCCAGCGCACCATGAATTTCATTGAATACTATAACATATGGTTGATTTTTTCAAAATGTTTTTTACTTTAATATACTTTATTAAACATCCTATCAGGTGTATGTCATGCTAATTGAATTATTATGGTGATACAAAAATTAGTTTACGAGTATATGAATCACCATTTTTTTATTTTTTCCATTATCAAGCCTCATTTTTACAAATGCACTGTTGATATTTTTGGTGTATTTTCGTTAGTTACTGATAAATTTAGCTTCAATGAAGCTTTCATATATATATATTTATTCCCGATTTTATAATTTGCTTCTGCATTCGAAATTAAGCTATCCTAGACTATTTGCAAGCATCCAGACTATGCTAAGAATTCCCAATTGATCAAATATCGTTTTTTTTCTAGTTTTTTACATAGTTCCTCTAAAAGTCATGATATTTATCAACGTACGCGATATAAGTCTAATTGATGTTAACATTCATTTAGCAAATAAATTACTGTTTTTTGTTGATTTTTATTTTCTAATATTTTTTGTCTCTCATTTAGGGACAAGAGAAAGATATGTCAGAAATGTAAACTCTGCGGTTACGTTTTTCTCTACTGGAAGTAGGTAAGTAATTTTACGGATTTTCCTAGATTTTCAATATATTTTCTCTGGTATGCACATAAATATGCCGTACTGCCGAGACAAAATTCACATTTTTAAACCTTTTTTCTTTCAGAATGGCTTCACTCAACGAGGTGGCTAAAGCAGAAAAGAACGGAAAGGGAAGGCATTACCAGAAAAAGGGAATGCTCACCTAACCACCAGGATTTGTTTTACGATTTCGTATTTACACTGGTTCTTCCGATTCTGTTGTAGGTCATGTAAGAAATGTTGTATGGAAATTAATGGAAGGAAAGCTGGAAACTGGAGTCTCTTTTCATGGATAATTACTACAAGAGTGTTGACTTGGCCCACCACTTGCTTTAGCGAAGGACCTATTTTACCAGAACTCTTAAAGCTACCCGGAAGGGGAATCTACCTCACCTCATAGCGAAAAAACTGAAATGGGGGGAGGTAGTGGACGTATTCAGCACCGGTGGAGTCTGCATTATGAAGTGGAAGGATAATCGGGAGGTTGTGATAATCAGCTCCGAATTCGGGGGTAACTTTGTCGAAGTCCGTCGTCGGCGAGGGGTTGGCGTCACTTCCAAACCGAAGGCAATTGCTCGATACAATGCGTCAATGAGTAGCATCGATCACTTTGATCAAATAATGTCATATCACCCCATTGACATCAGATTCTAAAATGGTATAAGAAGCTTGCTATCCACATACTTCACCTCGTTTTGGTTAATAATTATTTCCTCTACCGTAAAACCCATCCCAAAAAATCTCTCTACGACTTACGTCTCTCCATGATTCTCCTCGGTCATTCCTACTCAGAATCAATTCCTCATTCCTCCTACAGCCTGCCCTGCAGGACCCCTGGATAATCTAGGCAGTTCCCAGAGACTTATGACATCGACGAAAGTCGGAAACATGTCCCTCAACGACGATGCACACATTGCACATATAGAGGGTTTAGGAAACACCCCAAGTATTTTTGCCCTACCTGTGAGGGATGCCCACCACTTTGTTTCAAGCCATGTTTTGTGGACTTTCATAAAAATATTGAGTGCATTTGAAATGTTTGTTGTCATTCATCTCATTGTGTATTTTACTAATGAAATTTTTGGGTATTTTTGTTAATGGTTGGATGTGATTTGTTATTTTTATGTAATTGAATGTATTTTGTATCTACTTGTCTATATTCTGGCTGTAATGTGTCTTATTGATAGTATTATTTTATGTATTTTAATTTTTTGTGTAATTTTTATTTCTGTATTGGCATTATATTACTTATGACATTTTATGCATGTATGTACTTCTGGTGTTTTTTAACATTTTATTATGTTTCTTTTTCTAGGGCAATCAATAGTTTACACTGTAGTATTTAGGTCAAAATCCAGTTTTTTTATTTCAGTAATAATAAAAGTTAAATTTATACATATATTTGGTTGAAAATGACTCATTTACTGCGTTTGTTTATCTCGTTTTTCTCTTTCAAACATTTAGGTAATTGACACTCTTTCGTTTATTTTTTCATTTATATCTCTAAAATATTCCCTTATTGTTAAAATTTATTATTTTATTTATAAAATTGAGTAAACTGTTTGAAACGTGCTAAATAGCTGTAAAAAAATTCAGCCATCAGTTTTCTATCATAAAATGTTGTTATTGATATCTACTGTCTCAACAGTAGAAAAAACAAATTTCATATAAGTTGTTCATATAAAACGTCAGAGGAGCATAAAATATCCTAAGTGAATAAAGAAAGTGAATTACTGAATCTCACTGCGAGAGCATACAAAATTAATTATATTATTCATGAAGGTAAGAGATGCAGGAGTTAGTATTCACGGAAAAATGTGGAAATATTTCGTAAAGAATTATTGCAAAGGATTCGGCGGTCTGTAAATTGGAAGCTGCGAGGTCGTGGATATCAGAAGGAATTGATGAAGGCCGTGAACTACATGAACATTAATAAGAATGGTTTTTAAAAATTTTGTAAACAACAATATAAGTAACAATATGTAATAAGGAAGTCCAAACATATTTCGTCGCCAGTAAAAAGAATCAATCGAAGAAACTTCCAAACGGACTATTTGGGAGGGTATGCAACCACACACAACACCCGAGTGGTGCTAATGCGTGGCAATCTTCGTCGAAAATAAAAATTCTATTTTTACGCGTAATTTTCATTTTACGGTATTTTCGTCGATTGACTTAATGTTCTTTGTGGCAATACATTAAGAAACTTAAAAAAAAAAATTCAGCCACCGGCAAAACCGTGAAAAAATAGTGCCGCATCGAACGCGTTAAAAATTTAATTTCACCATTTTTATTCTGAAACATCTCCATTCGTTTTCTAATAGTTTGTCTTACTTCCATGTCTTTCGAACTGCATTTGTAACGTGTATAGTATTTTTTGTAATCCCTTGGTTGACTGGCCGACCAGTGCTTGACCATCCGCGAACCTTACCGATTTTATCAAGTTTCCTCCTACATCAAGCCCATCTCACCCCTCTCTCTACATTTCCTCCGAATGATTGTTAAACGTTACCGGTAATAAAGAACAGCCCTGTATAACCACCTACCCTATCACTGCCCAAACCATTTCTCCACGCAGTCCCCTCACGTATGGCCCATGCACAAATGTTGGATAAGTCTCTCATATCTACTACTATATTCCACAATTTTCCCATTCACTTTTTCCATCTCGCTCTTTCGAACTCCTTTTCGAAAATCTGTTTCAATGCTACTCAAAATAATAAACCTCGTTAGAACAACCTTGGAACATATTATCAACCTAATGGACCTAATATTCTCGTATTCTCTCTTTGAATATGAGATTACTATGTTGTAATGGATTGTAGTGGTGTGTTCCGATCCATATTTTTCCTGTTGGGTATCACCAGTATTTTTTGATTATTTTTTTGAGTTGCGGTGTTTTTAAAAGATCGAATTCCTACATAATATAGAATACAAAATGCAATTTTCCACTGGGATAAGAATCAAGCAAACAACAAGCAAGTGACCTCGAAGGACGACGACGCACCAGGTAAATTGGGTTTCCTCATTTTAATGTCTATGTCAGTAATATGTTAGTGTGCCTCATACCCAAACCCCCCTGCCCCCAGCATATTACAGCTATTTCGATATAATTTCTTTTACCTAATGGGTTGTAGTTTACCTCTTATTATTCATAGCGGAAAAGCCCATCCATGAAAAAGTCTTCGTAGATAGTTCACATCGTAATTTATTAGTTTGTTATTGCTGATAAATAAACATTTTCAAGTTGACAGTGGTGGTGGATATTTCATCAGCGAGAAATCATATCATAAGGAAATATTTTGAATATCATGATAATATGGTCTTGAAGATGTTTTAAGTCTTTCAACCTGAATCGTAAGACGATATGGATGCATTGTCACTTTCTTCATCCTGCCGACTATGAGTGTTCTTTTTGGAATAATTTCCGGAATTTCTTCTTTCCTGGAAGTGAGTATTACATCAATACACTAATTAGTGTTTGGAAAAACATTTTTGGATAAACAAAGTTTCGCATACCTGACAGCTATCGCACTCTGATTTACTGTTTTTTTTTTTGACGATTGTGAATTTTGAGAAACCTGTGAAGCCTCGTTAATGTAAATCTGTTTTTCATCAGCAGGAAGGTTTCTCCAAACTTTTCCTGCCTTTCTCATGATTTCCTTAGAGTCCATGGTACCGGATGATTGCTGTTTGTAAATAAATATCGGTTATTTACAAACCTACTATGCTTTACTCTTTCCTTTGCTTCCACTCCTCCATCAGCGTATTGATTTTAGATTAACATAAATCATCATCATTAGCAGATAGTTCTGAGATTGGTTTGACTCAGCTCTCCACAAAATTCTTCATGATTCAATCATTCATTATTCTCCACCATTCTATCAGCTAATCTATCATACTTACGTGTTTCTTCTATTTCACAAGCTTTACCTTGTTCTATGTATTTCATATGAGGCCTTCCTTTGCCGTTCTTCCCATCCACTTGCCCGTCAACGATTGTCTTCATTAGGCCATCATGCACACAATGTTGCCGATTAAGTTGTCCCGTCTTCTTCTTAGACATAAAACTTCTCTTTTATCCTACTCTTCTTACGACTTTCTCATTACTTACTCAGTCCATCCATTTAATCTTTTTCATTCTTCTGTATCACCATATTTCGAATTCTTCTACCCTTTTCTTCTCCGCTGCTGTCATTGTCCATGCCTCACTGCCATAAAAAATCATGCTCCAGATGTACGTTCTGATGAATAGTTTCCTTGTTTCTACCCTTGTATTTCCAGCTGTAAATAGATTAATTTGGAAGAATTCCCCTTTTTAATTTTACCAACTGGAAAATTGGTAAAATTCCCCGAATTTTACCAACTTTTGAAAGTTCACAACCTATACACAACAAAATATTTAACTGTAAGCCAGGTTGAAAGACTTCATAAATCAGTAAGTACGTTTGGAATATAAATCGGAAAGTACCTGTGCACTGAGACTCCTCCTTTAACTGATTTATCCCGGCAGTTAAAGGCAGCACAGTATTCAACCATGATGATTAAATCACTTCTTATAAGTGATATAAAAGTGTTATATATATTCACGGCAATCCACGCAGCAAACAGTCGTATTATAGGATTGAAACGGCGCTTACACATTTTCTGCCATGTTCTTCAACGCAACTCCAAACGAGCGTACTCCAAACCTGACGTCACGACGGGTGAAAAGGGTGGGGGAGAGATGTTGGCGATACGCCGAGCTGTGGAGAGGGGTGGGCCGTGGCGTGTCTACTAGTATGCATGGTCTAAGCTCACTCCTTTCCTTATTATTCCTTTTTCACTGGTGGGACCAGATTTTATGACAGCAACTTGGTTTTTATGCAAACTGAGAATAATTCTTTGGTCATTGTAGAACACTCCAATTCTTCTCAGTATTGCAAGCATTGAATTCCAACCACTGTGCCAAAACCTTTCTCTAAATCCACTAACACAATGGACGTCGGTTTGTTCCTCTCCTATTTCTTCTCTATGAGAAGACTAAATTGCTATATTGGCCAATATTGCTGATTCCTAGTAATTCGTGGTCCATTTTTCGCATTTCCACCTTCAGGTTCTCCAGTATTCCGCAGGTCTGAAGCAATATCTAGTTCCATGTTCGTACCTTAAATTGTTTATCTCACTTGACTGATGTACACTCTCGGGTAGTCCGAATGTGAATGGTGGACTATTTTACTACCAGAATAATTTACCCGTGAGGGTTGCATCACGTCTTGATAAAAAGAAAAGAGTGTAGAAGTTGCAACTCCTCGGGGTAATAATGTGACGGTTTTCCTTTGCCTTCCACATAGTATATTAAAGCCGATAATTAAATGTTACCACGTCTGTAGTAAAATGAGAGTCGCTGAACTGTAGTCTTTACTCATATGAGGAAGATCTGCTGTCCTCTCCTCCAGGTGTTGAGATGAATATTTGTTGTCGGCCCTCCGTCGCCTTCTGCTGATAATTCTAAGCACGATATTTGCCGCATGAGAAATCGAGCTTACCGCTTTCTAGACATCGCATTCCTTTGTTGCATCTTTTTCGGTGTACGTCAGTACGGTGTTGCATCAGTACGGGTTTTTGCAAAACCTCCAGCCAAACCCCCTCCTCGCATTCCCTACGAACAAGCCTATAAAATCGCTCTTCTCCTCCTCATAAGTTCTGCATTGGTTCTGCTGAATTTTTATCGATTTCCACAGCTTTACTTGTCTTTATTTCACGTAATTCCTGCATTATCTCGCTATGAAGTATTCCTGGTCCCAGCTCATCGTTATCTACGTCCTAATCCCTTCCAATTCCCAATATCTTAGGCCTATTTCCTGCCTCGTATACATCTTCCAGGTATATCTTCCACGTACGCCGAGTTTTCTCAGACTTCACCACTAAATTTCACTTTCTGTCCCTGATACACGGTAACGTAGTCCAGTTCTTGATGCCTGATGTTCTGTTGGTCTTAAATTCGTGTATTGTGTGTATGAGAATTATGTGTATGTAAAAAACGCGAAAAAGGGTAGTTTTTTTTATAGGTATACAGATTATTAATTCTTCACCTCTAATACCTCAAATTTAACATAAACAACAACCATGTGCGACAATTGTGTCCAGAGCAACCATAGATTCTAAAAGTATTTACAGTTCTTCGGCACATCTTTTTCATCAAATAAACACAAATAGTTTCATATAATTTTTTCTAACAAAATCACAAGCATGGATAAAAACAAAGATAAAGTAAGAAATCAGTGTATCTATTTTAATCTTTTTATATTCTGTCTCATGATGAATTCCATGTGTGTGAGTGTAATATCGGACAAACTGGGCGTAATGGTCTTGATACTCTTTTAGTCTAGGTCGAAATCAAGGTCTAAATCAGGAGGAAGATGTAAAAAATCAAGTTTTAAGAATCCATTTCAAAACTTTATTCGAGACTTCAGAAAGGTAAGAATACTTTTCATTCTAAAATTAAATTTATTTACAGTGAGTGAACTCATTATCGGACTGGATCTAGTACACCCAGACCAGTCTTGTATATGCTTTCATTATCATGAATTAGGAGATTAGTTACTGTAATTGTAGCATGCGTAAACCAAGCGAAAAAAATATATGCAATTTCTCCGTAATTTTTAAAATGAAACGTGAATAGTTTCGATTTCCAATTTCATTTTATAAATATTTCAAACCCCAATTCTCGGTAGTGTGATCACTATGACTTACTGCCACTTGGTCCCCTTGTAGCGATCATCTTGTCCAATGACTTATAAAGAGGTGCTGATTAAAGCTGGAAAAGAGTGGAGAAGTATGTCATCCCGTGATAAACAGTGTTATATTGAAGAAGCATTGAAGGTATCGCGAGCTGAACGGGAAGAAAAGAGAAGAAGTGAATGCAGAAGAAGCCGAGTAAGATTTTTATTTGCATGACTTTTTGAAAACATTTTGGTTCCTTTATAACATTAAATGAATACTGAATTTTAGGGAAAAGGAAAAAGCGGTAGAGACTCAAGCTTCAACAGACAGGATGACGGTGATGAAGAGAGTGACGGCGCTTCCATTGCTTCAATCTCGACCTGTGATTCTTTGGAATAACTAAATAAGATCCGAAATATATTGGCAGCAATAACCACATTCATTGTTCTTTACACCTCTGATGTGGTATAGAATAAATTTTTAGTTGACTAAATCGATTTTTGGTAGTAGGTACCCAATTTCATTTTTACCTAAGCACAAATATTTGCTGTTACTGGCATATTTTCACACTGCGCCATATTTTTCTTATGCAAAAATCTCAATTAGCTCATTGATTTCGACGCCTTGAGTGAAATGGAATTAACTATTTTAATTTCAGCTTTTGCGCCTTAACATGTTCAATATTTAGGTACAAGTAGTAGTAGTTTTGGCTATTCTGTGCTAAAGTTTCTAAGATAATCTCTCGGCCTTACCTGAGAATATAATGCTCAGACAAATAAAACATCCATGTCCGAAGCGGTATTCGAACCCGCGATCGATACCATAGCAGCAATTCCTTAAAACTATAATAATAATTCTTTTTATAAGTAATTACGCTTTAAGTCTGTGGCTAATGTTGGCTTGATGAATTTCTAGGAAGTGGAACTATTCATAAATCTAGTGTGCCATTGTAGATTATTGTAGATTAATCGCTAGTTAACCACTAACGACTGGATGCTATCCTACTCTTCTCCAAAAATAATTATTCCTGGATTAAACATACGTTATTGCGACATTTATTGAATCTTAGGGGTTTAGATGCCGGCGACTGCGATTTTTCGTCCTATCTATAGATAATAATCTATTTGGAAAAAGTTTTAGTTGAATGGATTAGCCCCGAATCTCTATCTCTTCTTCGCGTGTTGGCCGAGGCCTGTTTGTTGGCATAACGATGAAAAAGTTTTTTGTCGTTTTGTAGCTATTCCATGCTATGCACTCCGTGACAGGTGAAATAGCCCAGACTCAGAAGTTCAGCCTGCAGCGGTAGGCGACGTGTTGGCCTGGTAGCCCTAAGGTGGCTGGTTAAAATCCCGTTCCTGTTCTTTAGCTTAAGGTTAAGGACTAGGTTACACGGTGCGATATAACCTTAGTCGTTTGAGAACATAAAAACCCAAGGCTATTGCTATTACTCATAAATTCCTAGGTTACCAGCTTTACAATGATAGTATGTTACAATTTTAGGTAGATGTGAGCGTAAGGGTCACGAACATCGAATATTTATCGGTAGTGTTCTGAAAATTTAATTTAAAAATGACGATTTTTAGGGGTTGAAAAAACAATTTGAAGTTCGTGACCCTTAAGCTCACATTTACCTTGGGTTACAACATCGGGATACTGAGACAACAGCAATTTCAACTGACTCACCAAATTATCACAAGGAAGGAGAAAGTTTTGAAGAACACGAGATTCAATCACTCCGTCACTCGCGCACATGGGCGAGTACGCTGGAGGGTTTTTCGATGCTCGACTGTCAGAAGCAAAAGGAAATAAATTACATGGCCCCATTCAAACGCGACACCCTTATGATGAACAATAAGCTTAGTTTTGCGAATAAAATCAATACCTAAAAGGACAGGGAATGGAATGTCTGCTAAATAAAATTCATAATGCCAAGAGTATTTATCAATCTGAATTTTAAGTTGCACAGAAGAACTAACTCGAAAGGGTTGTCCAGCGACAGTCAATAGTTCGATAGAATTAATTTTTCTTTTGACTTTAGCACCCGAAGAACCAAGGCTAGTGAAGAAATTCTCGTCGCAAATAGAAACTGAACAACCAGTATCAATCAGGGCATTATAGGATGCTGACTGCAGTAGAATAGGAAGCAAAGGCAAATTGATATCGGGAGTTTTATGAACACTCATGAGACTGACTGCGAGAGGCCGTCCTCTGCGGTGCTTCCTACGACATTCCCTGACATTGTGCCCAACTTTGTGACAATAAGAACACACAACTTGCCTAGGAACGGCAGGAGGAGCATAATGTGATACGCCGTGAAAGGTGTTAGCGTAATCAGCGGCATCCATTAATGCTTTAGACGCACGACCAATGACTACGTCTAATTCTTCGAAACTAGATGCCGCACAGTGGGGCAAACCCCCGAAAAGCTGGCCAAAATTAAAAAAATGAAGTTACTCCAATGCTTATGCTTCAAAGTACATTGGGTAGACTAATGTTCGAAATGTTATAAAATGCACTAGACTGAAGGGTAGGCACGCACGTTGTTTTTTTAATCCCGTGCCACATCATCTCCGGTTGCTAGCTTCTTGTTTATTGTGTTGTTCATTGTATTGTTGTCTTCTTCTTCCTTATAAGAAAGTAAAAATAGCTTCTTCGTTCTTTCAAAAGAAGTTGTGTCCTTATTGTCCTGAATATTTCCACGTAGTCCAACGACAAAAGGTTATGGGCCCAGAACGCACTGTAGTGGCTATACGTTAGTTGAATTTATGCTCAGCAATTTAAAAAATATGAGCGAAGGCAAGTTCACCACTACTACCCCTGAGGGGGTGTGCTTGAATCGCTTGGTATTGATTCCGATACGTAACTAAGGACTCACTCGTATGTTTTTACATTGTTTTCGGGATTATTCTGTACCAGAATCAATCACGAATGATTCAAGCACACCCCCCTATCTATTACAAAACTGAAGGGGAGTAGCAATTACACTACGTGGAAGATGGACATGCCCGAGGCCTTGAATCGGGACGGGTTGTGGTCGGCAATTGAGTCTCGCAAAACTAAAGCGAAAAGCGTCGAGGATGAAGAGGCGGAGATCCTTCGCGATGAATGGATGTATTTTCGTAAATCTGGAGTCGGGGCCAAAATTACACGTCGGGGAGAGCAACACTGCCAAGTAGGCGTGGGACACACTAAAGAAGCAGTATGAGGTCAAGACCACCAACAGGCGCTGTTTCCTCCTGGAGCAATTACTCAATCTAAAGCTCCAGTCGGATGGTTCAATGGAGGAGTACATAAACAAGTTCCTCAACATCACCTCACAGCTGGCTGCGATATTTAAGCCTGTGGACGATGAGATGAAGGCGTGTGTTTCGCTCATCGGGTTACCAGCATGTCTGGCGCCCTTCAAGATGACAATGAAGAGTGCGGATGAACTGAAATACGAATCTGTGCTAGAGAAACTGACTGCTATGGGCGAGAAGGAGAAGCTGGAAAAGGGTTTGAGTTCAAGTTTTCGAAACTTTTCCAAGAAATTTTAGTATTCTGATTTTAACTGGGCATCATAATCCGGATAACACTGCGTATAATTCCCCTGCCACACACCTCATGGTAGTTTGCAGGGTATTATGTAGATGTAGATTTAATTCAAGTACTAAGTGTCTTGAAACGTGATCACTAGTTTGAATCATGTGTGTGGTTAATAATTGTTCTTTTCAATCTGGAATGTATGCATGCGTTGAACTTCTGTTCTGGGGCCGGTCAAATTAACTGCTTCATTACAAGCTAAGCAGTGAGATTTACCAGCGAAAAGAGATAGGAATGGGCACTGTGAAAGCAAATACCAAGCACTGAAAATTAAGGAAGAGATTTGTAACATGTCGCTACCTATCGATCGGGCAAGGCTGATTTGAAGTTAGGCTACACGGGACACACTAGACTTAGCCCCCCCGAAGCAAATTTCTGGCTACGTGCCTGGTCCAAAAGTGTTTTTTTTCCAGCCCAGACTTCGAAACTTCGTATGTTGATTCTCCATTGATTGGTACATTTGGTTTCGCATCCAATTTTTCCTAGGTTACACGCATTGATAATATACTTGGGGTCAAATTTGATAAACTTATGCAAAAATCGCCTCCTTCAATTTTCCATGAAAATCTATAAAATCAAACTGATGCTAAACCTTGTGAGATAACATGTTCGGCTGAAAAATGATGCTATGGCGTAGAACAGTTCTTTAACTCTATTGGCGTTTAAGTAACATGACCGAATGGTAACATTTACCAAAATTATAACACGAAATGGCGGACCCTATTTTCAGTCATTTTTTTTGTCTTCGTGCAGGAACATAGTTGAAAGCTACATCGAGCTACAAAAAGTTACTTATATCAGGAGATTTCACAAAGTATTCTGAGTTATAATCCGTTGAGAACTTTTGCGACCGTTTGCGGCGCCGAAAGTAAAATCGATTCTCTGATAGCGCAGCGCGGCGCAGCACACTACTGCACGTCGGCAACCGAGAATACAACTTCGAGGCTAGTATGCAGGGGGTTTATTTTGTAATCTCACCTTTTTAATGACTCTTTGCGGGAAGGCGGGAGATCCGTTTCGCTCTCTTAATGATCGGCTCACGAACGGATCGTGAATTGTCGAAGCTTCTGTCGTTGAATAAACAAACAAGTGCCTGGCAACGGCAACCGCTTTCTTCAAAAATGGAGGAATACGGTGGAGGTGAGTGAAAAATTGTTTGTCCATATCATTTTAATTATTCGGATGGCCTGTCAAGATAATTCATGTCCGATAATTTCCTTTATACCAATATTGGAATTTGCATTTGTTTCTCGCTACATTTTACGTTAATAGTGTTTCATCATTTTTCATTTTCTCAGTAGTGTTTCATTCAAGAAATCATTTGTTGATAGTATACAATTCGTGATTTAAGAAGGTTTAAGTTCTTCACGTTGTGCAAATTCCAAAAATACAATTTAAAATCGATTGTATCTTTCTCGCTCTTGCCTTTTTTCCAACTCAAGCTTCAAGTGGAAACGATGGTGGCTCCATGTCACGTTATTTATGTAGATGAGACGGGAACTAATGTCAGGCGGAGATAATGAAACGGATCAAGAGTCGAAAGATACGGATCAGAGCGGATGAATCGTCTGAAAGACCAGCACATGACCGGCAGTTCACCGCTTGAGATCCGTAGATGGTCACGCCGCCTGGGTGGCGGAGTTTAACTACGAAAAAGTGACATTGTATGACGTATTCCCACTAAAGTGAGATTACAAAATAACCCCCCTGATGTGCTGCGGTGTCATAAACTTCGCTATGGTTTTGTTCAAGGTCTTCTAATTGAAAAGACCCTCCATGGACTTTTTAATGACGATACTATAGGGGTATCGATTCCTTCGATACTATTTAGACCACGATATAGGATGTCATTGTAAGTAGCTTAAAGACCGCTTTTCCCTGGTGCGTTTCGGGATCGAACGCCGATATTCCATGCTCATATTTGAATACGCCTTTCGGAAAAGATGTAACTTTCTAAGATAGCACGCAGGTCTATTTGAGGACACCAGGGAAATAAGGGTTGCATTGCCGTTGCCTTCCTCCCTTCAGTTGTAGGATTGGTGAAAAGTGTCATATGTATTATCGCATTTTGGTGGTCAGTCAGGGTTATTTTCGTATGTCTTGGGAAAAAATCAATAATAATCCTAGCTTTTTTATTTTTACTATTAATATCATTTGTCCGAGTAGCACATTAGCCTTAGGAAGAGCATTAGAAAGCATTAGCCTTAGCATTAGAATAGGAAGTGAACTCGTTGCGCTCTACGCCTGTCAAACTATAACACGTATATTTAATGCATAAGACACATCGACATTTTACATAATTTTTATTGATAGAGTTCTTCATCGCTGAAGCTGTTTATCATTATTTTAATGCAAAAATCCGAAAATTAGATGATATACTTTGTACGCTTGCACGCACGGGTTGCATTCATTTATTATTAATAACAATTGTTATGGCAGATATATGCATCTAATTTTTATTTAATTCGATAGTTAAGATCATAACAAACACGTTGCACTATGTTTCAACGCACGAATCTACAGGAATATTTTAAGTTTTGATCTTGGATAAAGATTCTTTTAATGAAATTTTCATATTTTCGATAGCTATTACTTGCGCAAATTAAAATAACTTACTTATATTATGCTTACTAATATATTATTTATTGAATTCTACTTACTATATCCTGGTGATTACAATTATCAAAATAGAATTCGATCGAAAAATACGACTTCCACATGATTTTGAAGTATCCGTTGCACTCTATTGACCTCAGTCGATGGACTTGCCACCTGAAAAACGCTTTCTTTCAAAATGATTATATCCAACTGGTGCTCGCTTATCACTCAACTGACTGCCACTCGAGGCTAGTCAGGTATCCCTTTGGACAACCCAATGCTCAAAATTCCCTGAATAGTAATTTTATTTTTACTTGCCACGACCGCATATCGGGGATTCTGCGACACTGTGCGGCGTATCATATTATGCTCCTCCTGCCGTTCCTAGGCAAGTTGTGTGTTCTTATTGTCTCAAAGCTGGGCACAATGTCAGGGAATGCCGTAAGAAGCACCACAGAGGACGGCCGCCTGCAGTTAGTCTCGAGTGTTCATAAAACTCCCGATATCAATGTGCCTTTGCTTCCTATTCTACTGCACTCAGCATCCTGTAATGCCCTGATTGATGAACGTAACTGTGTCCGGCGAGCCATAGTGGAATGATATCATGATAAACAAGATATGGCAAATATCCCACAGGTTTTTATTATTGGTACAACGCGTTTCAGCCATCATCAGGTACAAAAATTGTGAGTCCAGAAAGCGGTATATATCAGCAAATCCATGAATTATGCACCGATACAGCGACCGGATTTTGATCAAAAAAAATCGAGCAGCACACCCTCCCAAGTTGATTCTTCCTTTAGTTTGGACCCTTAGGAAACACCTCAAGCCAATGAACCAAGAAAAACGCACTGTTAGAATAGTTTTTTCAGCCTTTTTTGTCCAAAAAACGAACTACAGGGTGAATTTAAATCTTGGTCACATTTTGGTAATTTTGAAATTGGCAATTGTTTTCCATTTTTAATGCGCACACAACACTTTGAAAAGCTCGAAAAGACTTGTACAAGTACCCGTGATGATCTTGAAGACCATTGAAACCAAAAATGCGTCCAAGGATGGCCATTTTGGGCTGCGCGGGTGGGAAACGGCAATTTCCCGCCCCTCATTGACCTGAAATGGATACGCGCGTCATTCATTTTCGGCCTCGATTCTAGTGAAGATCATCTACGGTAATCGTATGATTGTTTGCTGAATTCCTTCAGGCCCTCTCGTTTTCATAAAAATGTCCTTTTCTGTACTCCTTGGTGACCAAAAATGGACATACTGATCGAGAACTTTTGGTCTAGATCCTATAGGGGACCAGCCCAGGAACTGGCACAATTTTTTCCGAAGTTTTCTCGCGATCCCCTTTGTGGGTTGAAAATGGCCATTTTTGACCACTCCAGACCAAAGTGGGCCCCCTACGGACATGTTTTTGGTTTGAATCCTCTTCAAGATCATCACGCGTACTTGTACAAGTCTTTTCGAGCTTTCCGAAGTGTTGCGTGCTAATTTAAAAAAATGGCCAATTTCAAAATGACCAAAATATGACCAAAATTTCCGGAACAAATCTGGCGTCCTCTTTGAAGAACTTTGAACACTCTTTGTTCCTTGAATTTTTCGTCTAGATCCCATACAACTCGAGTAAAAAAATCATGAAGACTTTGCCTGGTCCCATCCTGTTTCGGTATCCAACTTGGTTATCTAACCACTGAATTGATTTTTTCAAAGTGCAGAACTTTTAATTACAACTATTTAATGCACTTTTCTAGTACTTTTCAGTTTGTAGAAAAATTTGTTCTCAATCAAAAATCAGGTTCCAAAAAAATTGACCTAAAAAATAGTGCATTTTCCAAGTTGAATGGTCAAAATAAAGGTCAAGGGTCGTTTTTTGGACAAAAAAGGCTGAAAAAACTATTCTAACAGTGCGTTGTTCTTGGTTCATTGGCTTGAGGTGTTTCCTAAGGGTCCAAACTAAAGGAAGAATCAACTTGGGAGGGTGTGCTGCTCGATTTTTTTAAAATCAAAATCCGGTCGCTGTATCGGTGCATAATTCATGGATTTGCTGATATACCCAACTAGGAGGGGGTGGGGGAGGGAAGTGTTGGGCGAGGGGAGGGAGGTATTAGATGGGGAGGAGGAGGTGGGAGGGGGGACACTGGTGGCGAGTCAATGGTCGATTTAGGGTAAGGAATGGCTAGGAGTGGGGAGTGATATTTGAAAAGCTGGTCGTTCATGAGGAACTCCTCTCCTTGCTGAAAAATTTCAAATTGTTCAGCAAATGTTCAATTTCAATTGTCAGCAACTGCCCTTGTTCTCCCCACCAATTCATTACGTACTATTTACTTACACGTTACCGTATTGATAACTCACCTTCGATATATATGCATGGAAGTTTCTTTTGTGAACGACAATCGTTATCTCGGTAATCCAATTCCATTTCCCTAATTTCATAGTTAATGGCACACTAGATTTATGAATAGTTCCACTTCCTAGAAATTCATCAAGCCAACATTAGCCACAGACTTAAAGCGTGATTATTTATAAAAAGAATCATTATTATAGTTTTAAGGAATTTCTGCTATGGTATCGATCACGGGTTCGAATACCGCTTCGGACATGGATGTTTTATTTGTCTGAGCATTATATTCTCAGGTAAGGCAGAGAGATTATCTTAGCAACTTAAGCACAGAATAGCCAAAACTACTACTACTTGTACCTAAATATTGAACATGTTAAGGCGCAAAAGCTGAAATTAAAATACTTAATTCCGTTTCACTCAAGGCGTCGAAACCAATGAGCTAATTGAGATTTTTACATAAGAAAAATATGGCGCAGTGTGAAAATATGCCAGTAACAGCAAATATTTGTGCTTAGGTAAAAATGAAATTGGGTACCTACTACCAAAAATCTATTTAGTCAACTAAAAATTTATTCTATACCACATCAGGGGTGTAAAGAACAATGAATGTGGTTATTGCTGCCAATATACTTTGGACGTTATTTAGTTACTCCATAGAATCACAGGTCGAGATTGAAGCAATGGAAGCGCCGTCACTCTCTTCATCACGGTCATCCTTTCTGTCGAAGCTTGAGTCTCTACCGCTTTTTCCTTTTCCCTAAAATTCAGTATTCATTTAATGTTATAAAGGAACCAAAATGTTTTCAAAAAGTCATACAAATAAAAATCTTACTCGGCTTCTTGTGCATTTACTTCCTCTCTTTTCTTCCCGTTCAGCTCGCGATACCTTCAATGCTTCTTCAATATAACACTGTTTATCACGGGATGACATACATCTCCACTCTTTTCCAGCTTTAATCAGCACCTCTTTATAACTCTTTGGACAAGATGATCGCTACAAGGGGATCAAGTGGCAGTAAGTCATAGTGATCACACTACTGAGAATTGGGGTTTGAAATATTTATAAAATGAAATTGGAAATCGAAACTATTCACGTTTCATTTTAAAAATTACGGATAAACTGCATATATTTTTTTCGCTTGGTTTACGCATGCTACAATTACAGTAACTAATCTCCTAATTCATGATAATGAAAGCATATACAAGACTGGTCTGGGTGTACTAGATCCTGCCCGATAATGAGTTCACACTCTGTAAATAAATTTGATTTTAGAATGAAAAGTATTCTTACCTTTCTGAAGTCTCGAATAAAGTTTTGAAATGGATTCTTAAAACTTGATTTTTTACATCTTCCTCCTGATTTAGACCTTGATTTCGACCTAGACTAAAAGAGTATCAAGACCATTAAGGACAGGTTGTCCGATATACACTCACACACATGGAATTCATCATGAGACAGAATATAAAAAGATTAAAATAGATACACTGATTTCTTACTTTATCTTTGTTTTCATCCATGCTTGTGATTTTGTTAGAAAAAATTATATGAAACTATTTGTGTTTATTTGATGAAAAAGATGTGCCGAAGAACTGTAAATACTTTTAGAATCTATGGTTGCTCTGGACACAATTGTCGCACATGGTTGTTGTTTATGTTATATTTGAGGTATTAGAGGTGAAGAATTGATAATCTGTATACCTATAAAAATACTACCCTTTTTCGCGTTTTTTACATACACATTATTCTCATACACTCTCTCATACACACAATACACGAATTTAAGACCCACGGAACATCAGGCATCAAGAAATGGAATAAGTTACCGTGTATCAGGGACAGAAAGTGAAATTTAGTGGTGAAGCCTGAGAAAACTCAGCGTACGTGGAAGGTATACCTGGAAGATGTAGGTATGCGATGCAGGAAATAGGCCTAAGATATTAGGAATTGGAAGGGATTAGGACGTAGGTAACGATGAGCTGAGACCCGGAATACTTTATAGCGAGAGAAAGAAGGAATTACCTGAAATAAAGACAAGTAAAGCTGTGGATATCGATAAAAATGCAGCAGAAGCAATGTAGAACTTATGAGGAGGTGAAAGAGCAATTTTATGGGCTTGTTCGTAGGGAATGCGAGGAGGGGGTTTGGCTGGAGGTTTTGCAAAAACCCGTACTGATAACTACACCGAAAAAGAGGCAACGAAGTAAAGCGATGTCTAGAAAACGGTAAGCTCGATTTCTCATGCGGCGAATATCGTGCTTAGAATTATCAAAAGAAGGATGGAAAAGCGAGCAAATGAATTTATAGGCAAAGCTCAGCTTGCATTTTCAAGGAGATGGCGAATCGAGATGCAATAGCAGGGGTGAAATTATAAGTGGAAAGTGTCTATGAATATAATCAGGAGGCATTTGCATATTTTTTTATTTCACAAAAGTCCTAATAGTGATGGAAAGTTAATAAAAATATCACGGAAGATTGGAGTAGATTGTAGGGAAGGGAGACGGATCAGGAACTTATACATGCCTAGACGGCGTAAGTGAGAATTGCGGATAGGAGATAATAGGATTAGGAAGTAATACGGAGAGGAGTTAGACAGAGCTGTACATCACCAGTGCTTCTCAGCGTATACACATGACTTTTAGGCAACATCGAGATCGAGGTCCCGTGGCCGAGGAAAGAGCTATAGAAATCCATACATAAATCTTCTGCGCGACTTTTTTGGAATGTGATGCCGTATTTCTTAAAGCTGATCAGTATGTGATTGAGGTGAAAACGCTTATGAGAAATTGATTTTAATGTCTACGTATGTGACTTATCTCATCATTCGTAATTTTAAATGTAATTTCAACTAGTTAAACAAGCAATAATACGCCGGCGAGAGTAATGGTTGTCCAGAACTTAAAACGGCAAACCAATATTTATCTCAAATTCACAATTTTAATGTCACTTTGATGAGAAAAAACCGACATTTATTTACAAACAGCAATCATCCGGTACCATGGACCCTAAGGAAATCATGAGAAAGGCAGGAAAAGTTTGGAGAAACCTTCCTGCTGTTGAAAAACAGATTTACATTAACGAGGCTTCACAGGTTTCTCAAAATTCACAATCGTCAAAAAAAAAACAGTAAAGCAGAGTGCGATAGCGGTCAGGTATGCGAAACTTTGTTTATCCAAAAATGTTTTTCCTAAAAAGAGAAATTAGTGTATTGATGTAATACTCACTTCCAGGAAAGAAGAAATTCCGGAAATTATTCCAAAAAGAACACTCATAGTCGGCAGGATGAAGAAAGTGACAATGCATCCATATCGTCTTACGATTCAGGTTGAAAGACTTAAAACATCTTCAAAACCATATTATCATGATATTCAAAATATTTCCTTATGATATGATTTCTCGCTGATGAAAGATCCACCACCACTGTCAACTTGAAAATGTTTAGTTATCAGCAATAACAAACTAATTAATTACGATGTGAACTATCTATGAAGACTTTTTTCATGGATGGGCTTTTCCGCTTTGAATAATAAGAGGTAAACTACAACCCATTAGGTGAAAGAAATTATATCGAAATAGCTGTAATATGCTTGGGGCAGGGGGGTTTGGGTATGAGGCACACTAACATATTACTGACAAAGACATTAAAATGAGGAAACCCAATTTACCTGGTGCGTCGTCGTCCTTCGAGGTCACTTGCTTGTTGTTTGCTTGATTCTTATCGCAGTGGAAAATTGCATTTTGTATTCTATATTATGTAGGAATTCAATCTTTTAAAAACACCGCAACTCACAAAAATAATCAAAAAATACTAGTGATACCCAACAGGAAAAATATGGATCGGAACACACCACTACAATCCATTACAACATAGTAATCTCATATTCAAAAAGAGAATGCGAGAACATTAGGTCCATTAGGTTGATAACATGTTCCAAGGTTGTTCTAACGACGTTTTTTATTTTGAGTAGCATTTAAACAGATTTTCGAAAAGGAGTTCGAAAGAGCGATATGGAAAAAGTAAATGGGAAAAATGTGGAATATATTAGTAGATATGAGAGACTTATCCAACTTTTGTGCATGGGCCAAAAGACACGTGAGGGGACTGCGTGGAGAAATGGTTTGGGCAGTGATAGGGTAGGGGGTTATACAGGGCTGTTCTTTATTACCGGTAATGTTTAACAATCATTCGGAGGAAATGAAGAGAGAGGGGTGAGATGGGCTTGATGTAGGAGCAAACTTGATAATATCGGTAAGGTTCGCGGATGGTCAAGCACTGGTTGGCCATTCAACCAAGGGATTACAAAAAATACTATACGCGTTACAAATGCAGTTCGAAAGACATGGAAGGAATACAAACTAATAGTAAACGAATGGAGATTTTTCAGAATAAATATGATGAAATTAAATTTTTAAGTAGGAGGTCACAAGCTGGACCAGGTGCATAAATTTAACCTTCTGTTAGTGCTTGAGAAAAAAGGGCATTCCAATATCGAGGTATAAGGAGAACTGATAAAAAAGAAAGGAGTGGAGTAGCTGCGACTCCAGTCCTTATGGAGTCGCAGCTACTCCATAAGGACTGGAATCTTCTGGAGTGAACATCCACGGAGAAACAATCAGCATGCTACGATTCGCTGATGACATAGTACTCATAGCAGAGACAGAAGGATTTGAATAAGATACTAACAACCATGGAAAGGGCAATGGCCAGATATCAGCTGAAGATCAATAAGAAGAAGACTAAGATATGAGAGTGCGGCAAGAGAGAAGAGGCTAAAATCAACGTTATACTAGGAAAACGATAACTGGAAGAGGTGAAAGTGTTCTGTTTCCTTGTGAGCCCAGTTCCCAACAATGGACGAAGTAAGAAAGAAATAATCAGTAGCCAGACGAAGCCCAGATGAAGAGGGCATTCTATCAAAAGAAGAGTCTATCAAATAGGCATTCTATCAAAAGAAGAATCTACTTACCGATGGAAATACAAGCTTAGAAGTAAGGAAGGAATCCAGAACGTGCATCTGGAGCATGTTTCTTTACGACAGTGAGGCATGGACCTTGACAGCAGCGGAGAAGGGTGGAGCATTTGAAATATGGTGCTATAGAAGAATGATGAAGATAAAGGGGATGGACTGATTAAGTAACGAGAAAGTCCTAAGAAGAGTGGGATAAAAGAGAAGTCTTGAAGAAGACTGGTTGAAAGAAAATGCTCCGAATTCTATAGTCTCCTTGCAAAATTATACCCTGCTTTGACATGATAGAGTGGGAAAAACTGATAGTGGAGTAGGAGTATACACTCATAGTAAACTAAGACTTATTATCTAAGTGTATTATGAATAACCCCTCAGATACCTCCTCGCGGCCGGAATTTAAAATCTGTAAAATATGTGGTGTAAACTGATCAAAATCGTTGCTATCTGTTATCTATTGTCCCCCTAAAGTTGGGTTCACTTAAGACTGAAAAAGAGTTCCTGAAACCACCCGACGTACAAGAACATCATACTTGTTGGTAATATCAATCAGAACATGCAGCAAGATTTCCACGTACAGTCCGTCCAAAAAGATTCCTTCTTTCTGATAACCTCAACTTAATACTCACGGAACAACACGCCAACTGGAAAATAGTCGCACGTGTTTCGATCTCTGCATTGTTGATGGCATTCACGAAGTTTCAATTTTTATGCTTCCTTTTCTCTCTACTCACAACTTTGTGGCTTTTACATACAAATTTAGAATTGAGCAACCTCCCCTCATGCAATTCTGCTTCATTCTTCGCGGGGACTTCAAGAGTCTCCGCATTAAAAAATTCCAAGCTGTCCTAGCCTCCAAGGAATGAAGGTCTTCTCTGGAAGGAAGGAGGTAAGCTACACTATGGTAGGTATACATGTTGTGGTACTATTATATATATGGTATGCCTACTATGCTGCGTCTATCGACTCCAAACTTGACCTAGTTAACAGCAGCCTTATTGACTGCATGATTTTCCTGCTCCTATTTGTAATAAATTCCCAAAACGATATTTTCCCTCTGGTTTACTGGGGACATAAAGAGCAAAATTCAAGAGAGAAATAAGCTTGGTCGTATGGTGGTACGATCTATGAATCCGATGTTCCACCAACGGTTTGAGAAATGAGGTAAAACTGCTAATTACTGATTGCAAACGGCGACATTTCTCTGAATCTCTCAGTTTTTTTTCGATACATGCAGTTTGGCGAGCACTACGAAAACGCGGACTCATTCAGAAATGGGATAACCCCCTTACATCTGATGTAACAATCGTTCAACTAACGATTACTTAAATTCACCGAAAATTCACCGTGTAACCACACCAACGTGGAAAAATGCATCAATGCATGAACAGAAAACAGAACCTGTTCTAATTTGGTTCATGTATTCGTATAAGTTGCTCTCGTGTTTCAGGGGCAATTGTGCAAACACATGCACATGAAACCATTCACGCAAATGCACATTCATATCGTATTCAAATGTACATGAACTCGTACATGTTAATGTATCGTATAACCAGGGCTTTAGCCACATTTGCGTGCCCAAAGAGCCTATGTGGCTCGCGACCCGTACTTTACCGACCCCTGCCCTAGGACAACAGGTTTTATAACTATCAAATTATATCTTAAGAAAGAAAAAGTTTCAAGTCTTATAAGACGCGTGACGTATTATGGCGCAGAAACATGGACCTTAAGGAAATAAGGAAAACCGATAGTTCATGAACGAGGATGAAATATATCGAGGTATTTTGAGATGAGGATATTGAGAAGAACGGAGAAAGTATGGTGGGTGGTAAGGATGACGAACGAGTAAGTGCTAAGGATGGTGGGAGGGAAGGAAGATGATTGAGGAAATTAGGTAAAGGCATAGGGACTGGATGGAGCAGGCAATAAGGGACGAGTATTTTTCGAAGGATGTGGAGGGAGGGTAAGAAGTTCGGCGTAACTGTGTCCGGTGAGACGTAGTGGAAGAATATCATAATGAAAAAACACAAGAGAGGCACCTGATGATGATTTAGCGGCTGAAGCGCGTAGTACCGCCATTAAAACTGTGTAATAAGTGCTATCTCTTGTGTTTTTCATCAGAAAGATGTTGGGTTAGCGTGATAGAGGGATACGGAGAACGGTAAGTTTGGATAGAATAGTGACTAGTAGGAGGTATGCCGATCAGTCAGTAGTGATCATTTGGAAGAGGAAAGCAACCGACCGATGGACAGCTAAGATCGTTAGCTCCAATTAGGAATGGTGAGTGATTGAATATGGGTAGGATTATTGTTCGAACGTCGGAAGAGTGGAGTGAACCCCTGTGTCCGCTTTAGCCTGCTCTTAACGAAATGCTCTTAGGGGTCCACGGGGAGGTATGCTATGTTTAAGAAAAACATATAAAAGATAATGTCAGGGTATCTTCACACCTTACCATAACCGGTAGATAGCAAATTAGAAAAATAATTAAATCGATGCGAAGAAATGAACCCAGTGCAGCATCCATAAAAACATCACGTCTATTTCTGCGTCCGGGAAATGATAGAGAGTGGTTTGAAATATTTTCATTCAATTTATCCTTGAGAATCAAGGTTTTGCTCGATTTATATGTAAGTATAAACTCAAGGTCACCTCTTTACGAACTCTTCATTCATTGTAAGTAATGCTAACTGATAGAAAGTAACGTACACATTGATAGCAAAAATTCACGGACGATTTTTAGAAGTCATCATAAATCAAACATATCTGACCTAAAATATGTATCAGGCAAGGAATATCGTTTACAATGAGAAATTGAATCGAATCAGGCGATACTTTGTGAAAAAGTTTTCGAAACCGGTAGGGTTTAGTTATTCAATAAAGTGCGTGAAAAATATATCGTTTAAGTTTTTCTGTCAGTTTACACTGAGTTTCCAAGCTTTAGATATAGTGTCTTGCTTTAGACACTCCATTATTTAAGGCCTTGAAGCCAAAGGCCCAGAGGGCTCTTGAACAACTACTGATAAGTATCCAATGCAAATAGTATTAAGTTTTTTTTTAAACGAAATGGTGTATTGAAAAGTTATTTATTCTTAAAAACAGAAGTTTTGGAATGAACAATAGGTAACTTCTAAGTGTTGATGAAGAATTAAATCGGCTATCGGAATGTTGTTCATAAGTAGAATTAAACTTTTATTTGAAAAATCGGTAAGCTGATTTCTAGGCCTCTTTTTAAATATATAGATGGTTTTTTCAGGAGTTTAGGTCCTTGAAAAAATGAAAAATTTGAACTATTGGGCCGACTATTTTCTAAAGTTGAACTATTTTCCGAAACGTCGACCCAATAGTTCAAAATTTTCATTTTCTCAAGGACCTAAACTCCTGAAAAAAACCTTCTATAGGTATATTTGAAAGATCCCTACCGGTAAACGATAAAAAATAAACAACAACAAGTACAACAATTGATGACATGTGATTAAAGTTTGTTGACTCTGAAAACACGGAGTGTCCCATAAAAACTATTTTAGTCTATCTCTAAATATGGTATAAAATATTTATGGGATAAATTAAAATAATGGACACTGATAAACACAACGATCGTAAGGTAAGAATTTTCCACGCGTTGAATAAGGACATGATCTAAAGCTATATGGAAATTTTCTGTGCTATAGGCGTAAAATGGTAATCAGCATAATCCACATCAGTAATTAACATTATCATCTTTTAGGCTAGGACAACCTCGAGATCTCGATCGAGGCCACCGGCTAAACAGAAGAGTTACGGTAATCCATACTTAAACTTCGTCCGCGACTTCAGAAAGGTAAAGTATAATTTAAGTAATTGAAGTCTTTTACTCACTGAATCATTACTTTCTGGTACAAAAACTATAAATTCGTAAAACTTTTTTCTGAAGAGCCAATCAAGTAATCTGAGTTACAAAGAGATACTCATTCGAGCGGGAAAGGTATGGAGAAGACTTCCTCCTGAGGAGAAGCAAAAGTACATTGAAGAGGCATTTCTGTATTCTCGTGATTCACCTCCAAAGAAAGGCGCAAAGAAAAAACCCAAGGGAACAAGCGTAAGCATAAAATTCTCAAGTGTCGAATACCATGCTCATCGCAGATACAGATTAATAATAAATTGATATTACGGATTAAAGTTACTTGAAAACTTCAAATCACACGGATTCAAATCTGAAACTGTAGACATCTCTACTCCCTCATTACATCAGCAGGACACAGAGGGGACAATTTAAAAGAGATGAGCAGTCGGACTCGGAGATAACTACAAGATTTCGTTATTCCTCGCACAATACATGACTCCATCACAAACAATTCTTTTGAACACGTTTCACACCATATTTCATTATTAAGTATTCAATTTTTTTTCACCTAACGCTCATCTTCAGGGCTGGTGACATATCACTCCATGCCACACGCCCTTGTGGCGGCTCGCAGGGTAAAATATAGAGGGTAGACGTAGATCAAAAGATAAGAACATATAAAATGTCAATATGATAAAATATTCGCTGTTACAGGATAAAAAGAAAAATACAAAAAACTCGAAGAAAAAACCAGCCAAGCGCAGGATGACGGAAAATGATGGCACCTCCATTTCATCATACGACTCGGATTACTGAAACCATTTGATACTTAACAAAATGGATGGAATTCTTCTCAGGCAAAATTGTCTATCAATATCAAATGTATCAACATAGCCTTTTTTCAACACAATTTCACGGAAAATAATTTTGAGGATCTTCAAGGTGAGCCTAGAAGGGTGGATTTTTAAATATTGATTTTGTTGGTGGCTGAATTAAATCTCATAATTTTAAACACTTCATGGGTAACTAATTAATCACCCAATTCAGGCTGCCTTTCTATTCGATCGGCAAAAGTTGCGTAATATGGAATACTAAAACAAGGAACTTTTATTGTTTTGTGTCGCTTAAGTCGGTCTCTTAATCAGGCAATGAAATTGTGTTTTCGTTATTAGTATTTAATTTTATGATTGTCGTATCGCCGAGTGTATGCAAACTATTTGTGCCATCATGTAGAATATCGAATCAAATTTATAATAAAATTTAGTGTGTTTACACAAGTATATGGATAATATAAATGTTATATCCTTATTAAATGAATGAATGTTTGTCGTTTCATGGGATCAAATTGGTGTTGTGGGTAGAGTACAAACTTTTCGAAGGTCCGGGTTTGAATTACGAAGGCGACTGAGATTTTTATTGGAACACTGGTAGCACTTGAATGTTATGGGGAGAGCACTTCAACTTCAGTTCAAATCCGACATCTAACCAATTACCTTAATGGCGCAAATGACCATAGATGTCGGTTGCTTCCCTCGGGACAAAAATTTCTTTATTTAGCATTAATCTAGAGCCTGAATGCCTCATGAATCAGCAAGAACGACTTCACTGTATTACTCCAGGTCTGTCTTGATTCCCTAATACATTTCTAAATTCCAGCGAGGAGGAAGTAGGCACTATCACCTATAGCATTTTGGGTGTTCATTTATGGTGAGTTTCAGACTGCGTGAACTAAATTTGCAAATCTTGATGAATCACGCGGTAACACGTATTGTAGCTAGTGTGTACTGTTCCTTCTTCAGCGCAGGATATTAATTACACTGTAATATGCAAGTATGGTTTTGACCGAAGTTCTGGCAATTCTCAGCTCAAGTATGGCAACGATAATGATGCCAGACGAAGTTTTGTTTTTGAGCTCCCTGATACTCGTAGATTTTTGGGTGGCGAAGGAAGTACATACATATCTGAAAATACTATGGAAATCTAGTTTCTTTACTTCGTACCTTCACGAAAAATGTCCGTGATCTTTTAATTTATATTAAAACATTTAGCTTCTTTTCAAGCATGTACTTACGTTTTAATTTAGGTGGGAAAATTTGGATAAATCCTATGCCATTGTCGAATTGATGTTGAAAGCCCATTCCTCTTCAATGCATCAGGAAGACCAAGGCAATGGTGAAGGTGGTAGAAAATTACTCGAAAATACAAACTGAAAATTTATAATAGCAAATTTTCCACAGAGAAAAAATCATTTGCCTTGACCGGGACGGCGGGTAACGCCGTTAAAGTTTTCACGGCTAGTTCGTGGACCTTTGAATTTCGTTGAAAATTTATAGTTAATGAATATAGGAGATTTTGCCATCACTTTTTGTTTCTTACCGTGGTTGGAGGTACAGTTTGATTTGGAAGTGTTGTAAAACTTAAGTGGTAACCAAAAACAATTATTTACTTAGGTATGAAATGCTTTGACTGAGAGATGACGGGCTACATCTGTGGAGCAAAGGTCTCCAATATGAACAAACTACAAGAGATGAAAAATTGTCTCAAGAATAGGAATTATTATCCTTTTAGAATATCTAAGCTGCATTACTGTATAAAATTTTATAGTCTCTCGAATATTTTATATCCGCAGGAATGAAATCAATGGCAGGAAGGTGGATAACTTCAGGAACAGCAATATTGTATCTCCGCATATATATTTATTTAGCATGACTTACGCTCAATCATGGAAAAATGGAAAAGCAACAGCAAAAGTGGGATTTGTTTTGCACGTGCTAAAGCAGTAATCTAGAAAAAAAATATGGCAATAAGGCTAAGTGTTTATTGATGGCCCAACAATATCAGCTGGAGTATCATATTCTGAGTTTCCTATCATTGGTACCTCTATTATCTTGACATCTGATAACTTATAATCAAGTTCTCTAAGTACACATAGTATTGTATGATATTAATAGCAAAAATAAAAAGCTAGCATTATTATTGATTTTTTCCCAAGACATTCGAAAATAACCCTGACTGACCACCAAAATGCCATAATACATATGACCCTTTTCACCAATCCTACCACTGAAGGGAAGAAGGCAACGGCAATGCAACCCTTATTTCCCTGGTGTCCTCAAATAGGCCTGCGTGCTATCTTAGAAGGTTACATCTTTTCCGAAAGGCGTATTCAAACATGAGCATGGAATATCGGCGTTCGATCCCGAAACGCACCAGGGAAAAGCGGTCTTTAAGCTACTTACAATGACATCCTATATCGTGGTCTAAATAGTATCGAAGGAACCGATACCCCTATAGTATCGTCATTAAAAAGTCCATGGAGGGTCTTTTCAATTAGAAGACCTTGAACAAAACCATAGCGAAGTTTATGACAGCGCAGCACATCAGCATACTAGCCTCGACGTTGTATTCTCGGTTGCCGACGTGCAGTAGTGTGCTACGCCGCGCTGCGCTATCAGAAAATCTATTTTACTTTCGGCGCCGCAAACGGTCGCAAAAGTTCTCAACGGATTCTAACTCAGAATACTTTGTGAAATCTCGTGACATAAGTAACTTTTTGTAGCTCGATGTAGCTTTCAACTATGTTCCTGCACAAAGACAAAAAATTGACTAAAAATAGGGTCCGCCATTTCGTGTTATAATTTTGGTAAATGTTACCATTCGGTCATGTTACTTGCACGCCAATAAAGTTAAAGAACTGTTCTACGCCATAGCATCATTTTTCAGCCGAACGTGTTATCTCCCAAGGTTCAGCATCAGTTTGATTTTATAGATTTTCATGGAAAATTGAAGGAGGCCGATTTTTGCATAAGTTTATCAAATTTGACCCCAAGTATATTATCAATGCGTGATACCTAGGAAAAAAATATGATGCGAAACCAAATGTACCAATCAATGGAAAATCAACATACAAAGTTCGAAGTCCGGGCTGGAAAACAAAACACTTTTGGACCAGCCACGTAGCCAGAAATTTGCTTCGGGGGGCTAAGTCTAGTGTGTCCCGTGTAGCCTAACTTCAAATCAGCCTTGCCCGATCGATAGGTACCGGCATGTTACAAATCTCTTCCTTAATTTTCAGTGCTTGGTATTTGCTTTCACAGTACCCATTCCTATCTCTTTTCGCTGGTAAATCTCACTGCTTACCTTGTAATGAAGCAGTTAATTTGACCGGCCCCAGAACAGAAGTTCACCGCATGCATACATTCCAGATTAAAAAGAACAATTAATAACCACACACTTGATTCAAACTAGTGATCACGTTTCAAGACACTTAGTACTTGAATTAAATCTACATCTACATAATACCCTGCAAACTACCATGAGGTGTGTGGCAGGGGAATTATACGCAGTGAAATCCGGATTATGATGCCCAGTTGAAATCAGAATACTAAAATTTCTTGGAAAAGTTTCGGGGAGGGGGGGGGGGGTTGGTGCGGGGACCCAAGCCCCAGAAGCACCCCCTCCCCCTGGCTACGTGCCTGTTTTGGACTATTGGCCAGCTTTTTTCGATTTCTGCTACTTTGAGCTCTGGTTCTCCACTATATACTATCCTAGATTATAATAGGAGAGCGGGAAGGTACGATAAATTTTACCTGAATACGTCTTTAAAATCGATAGTGATAAAAACGATACATGTGGATCATGGGCAGAAACTTGCGCGTCACGAAAAGTGGTGATAACTCCAAGCCCCAAACTTCAGGAGGAATCAGTCAATAAATTGAACTACCACTTTGCAGAGAAAGGTGAGCCGCGCTCAGGTTGGTTGCTAGCCCTCTTCTTTGTAACGCACGGTGTGGAAAAATAAATTAAAAATGACTATATCTATACAGCAAATTTAAGACTTTGAATTTCTCTCATACAATTAGCTTTCATACAGTATACTAAAATCCATGCTCCACGAATCGAAGATAGGAGGCAAGTGATTTACTCCGTCGCCACCAAGGTCACATATCGTGCGTAAGCTGGGCTGTTTAACAGATATGATTTAGTTCTAATCGATAAATTATGGCAAAAAAGTGCTTAATTTGAAGAAAACGAGTTGTACAACATTATTTGACTAGTTGGCAGTTAGTGAGAAAAATGTGGTTTGGATAGTAACGATTTGTCGAATACCCCTTTATGACGCTAAAATATCACACTTAAATTCAATTGCGGTATAGGAAACATAATACGTTAAGAAAGCAGTTCAGCACAAACAAAATGATACCAAGAAGACAAAACCTATGATAAGTGCGGAGGGGTCTAGTACTTAGCGAATACGCCGTGAGTGGGCATTGCCTAGCAGGCGCGCGTACGTGATTGTCTCGTACTTCAGTTATCACAGACTCAACATCCATGATGTCGCCATAGAATACTACTAGTAAGCATTTCCCGCACTCAAACACCAATGCTATGGATCCACCAAAATTGGATAAATAAATAACTGTCAAACTTATACTCGCCGTCTTCATTTCATCAGCAACTCACCACGTATTCCGTCAAGAAGTAATTTCGAAACAAATCTTACTGCAGAGTCTGAATTATCCCTACCTTTTGAAGTTTGGCGGTGTTCAAAGAGTCACAGCCTGTGATTTCTGGGTGGGGGAGGGGGATGACACCATTGCAACCGTTGTTGCGGTCCCTCTCCTCCGCATTGCCATAGAGTAAGTAAAGAGTCTTTACTTACTCTATGGCAATCAACCTCTATCAATTGTATTACAAATTTTATTTATTAATTTGAGAAAACTTGACAAATTTGAAGTCCGCATACTGCTAGTCCTGATGTGCAGGTGACAGTGAAATTAGGCAAATAACTAAATTCTTCGGATAAAGTCAATTTAAAAAATATTTTCCGATGTCTTCTCGCAAGTAAAAATTATATATTTTGAAATATGATATGGAACAGGTTACAAAATCAAATAAACCCCTCTAAAATAGCTTATTTTTCCATAGCTTGTAGGCGGAAGGTTCGCCAATGTTCACAGGAAAATACAACAATTTTCTAGAAAATTAAAAATGTCAAAACTGCAAAAAGTCCTGAGTCTCTCCTTACATCTTTCATTGACGAATGACTTGCCACTCATGAAGACAGAAGCATACGATGAGTCCACGATTGGTTTTAGTAAGTGTTTCGATATTTTCGAGTTGTATTCGTTTACGAATGCAAAAGCAACAGTTCTTCCTTATCGGGGCTTTCACCTTGCGATACTGACTTCTTGCTGATTTCAGATCTTAAATTCTTTTTGACTGCCTTTTTTGCTAATTTCTCTCTCTTCCTGTATGTTTTGTCAATCTTCTTTTCTAACTTAACGGCTTCGTCACCGATAGCGGTAAAAACCTTAAGTGAATCAACACTCGAGTCAAAATCGACAGGATACGTTGATTCTATCCCCAGAGAATCCCCATCTTCCGGGATATTTAAACGGATTCTCTCTTGTTCCGGGCGAATTTTAGTCCGCTTTCTCACAAGAAGTTCTGGATTGATGCAAGAGTACAAATCCTTTCCAAGATCCCGCGTGCCTTGCGTTCTGGGACCATTCCGTCGCAAATAATGGTGTACCATGCTATCAAAATCTGCACGTCCCACCAGTTCAGCAATAAACTTCATCGGGTCCATGGGTCGATGGAGATACGTGGCTCTGAGAATCACGGATACAACAGCAGTGACCTTTTAGAGAACGGTGAGGTACAAAAATAGCTTGGTTTGAATACTTGGGTATAGACCATTCCGCGTGATTAAGACTTCACCGGATGGAAGGTTCATAATGCAACATCCATTATTTCTAATTAATGAAAACTAATAGAAAAATCAGATTCCAAAAAAATGATAGAGAAGTGATAAGAATAATTTTATTATTAAGGAAACAAAGGTTTTCCACCAAGCAGCAGTATAGATGCATTATTGAATATAACATCATCATGTTAGTAGTAATATAACTGATTATAAATCATGATCATACGATGATTATGACAAGCATTATGGTGGGAAGTTAGGGCGGCCGATAAAACGCCAATAATTTATACGCATGTTCAGCAGAAACAAGAAATAAAAGGAGGTTGAAACTATTGCGGGAATTAAGGTAGGAGAAATTGATGAAGTCATTTTTCATATAAAAATATAAAGCTAAAGCAAATTATAAAGAGTTAAGGTAATATCAACAATAGCAATCAATAAATAACATTTTCTGCGGCAAAGAAGGCAAGGGTAAGCATAAAAGTAGAGAAACATCCACCTGAGCCGTGGGAACAATTTAGCTACATGAAAGGAGTACGGGTAGTGTAGCCCCATGCTCGAAGGAGAATCACCGCAGCGGAAGAGATGTTAATCATAGCTGAGACCGTTTTTGAGAAGGGATTATGAGACAAAACTGGTGAAAGTGAAGTCTGAAGTGAATAGTCTGATGAGAATATGGACCGTTCCATCGCTCGGCGCTGAAACTTGGCTTTTGAAGAAAGAGAATAAAAAAAGACTAGTGGAATTTGAGGCGTGGGCGTGAAGGTTGGAAAAGTATGACACAGATTGGTGCATAGGAAGACAAACGAGAAGAGCTTGGAATTGTGGGGGAGCATAGGAGGTTGATTGAGGATATGAGGAGATGGAATGAGTGGATGGAATACAGAAAGATTGCTTTTTGATAGACGTGATAGTTATAGGATAGGATACATAGAATGTTAGGTAAACGGGAAAAAAGATTTAAAGCATGCAGTTTGGATAAAGTGATAAGAATCAGGGGGTGTGCGGAGCTAAAGAAGAACATGTGACAGATAAATGTATCGTACTACAAAGGAATACTTAGTAGTACAGAAATGATTTCATTCCAATGATAACCTTCAACAACTGTAGCGCTAATAAAATATCTCGTGATATTTCGTTATCATACCTAAATTATTTCTAATTGTATCCTGCATGGTGCCTGTGGCATGAATAGAACTTCAATAAAAATAATAATGTAAAAATGTTGACACCCTAACCAAGAGCAGGAGTTCTTAGATAAATATTTTGCTCCCAACTCGACCAATGCGATTAGCGCAAATGACTGACAACCTTCACTTACCAGCTTCCAAGACGATAAACAAAATGGAAGGCACATAAGGACTATTTAAATTGATCGAAGACTTTACACGAAGGAATACGGAAAGGCAAAAATAATTAGATCAAGGAAGTTAGAACATAAGATAATGGGATATTGACGGACTTGGCAGAGAAGAAACAGACATAATGTGCAATGAGGATGCATTGAGTAGTAAGGGAAGCTGAACGCAACAGTATTACAAAACCCATCCCGAGGGCCCGGGTTCAATTCCCGGCAGTGGCGGATTTTTTCAGTGGAAAGCCGGTCCCCACTTGAGTGCCTAGTGGAGGACATGTCAAGTTCAGGACTCCGGCCGTCGGATGGGACGTTAAGCCGAGGTCCCCTTGGCGTCTGCCGTTAAGAGTAGGCTAATGCCGACGCCGGGTTTCTCTCCACCCTTCCTCCGTTGCCTGAAAACTCCTACCATTACCTAATTACAAACCTATCCTAAATGGCGCAATTGACCTCAGCTGTCGGTCGTCTCCCCTGAATAACCAACCAACCAGTATTGCAAAAAATATGATCACAAAGCTAGTAAATATAACAAACGTTGCAGTGTTACAATACCTTATAATTTCGTTGTTTCGCGGTTGATCTTAAAGCCTCTGAGTGCGTTCATCACGTTGCCAATGGTGGGCTGACCTCTAGATACAGAGTTAATCTGAGAGATAAGCGAGTTTACTCGTCGAATAAGCAGTCGTGGACAAAAAGAGAAGGCATTCCGAGGGGGCATTGTTCTATCCATGGGTAAGGTGAATAGGCTTTTAAATGATACAGAAACCTGTATTTGACTTGACTACTGAAACCTGTATTTGACTTGATTTGACTTGGCGACGGGAGGCCGGCGACAATTATGCACCTCAAGGAGGAGAGGGCAGCAGATCTTCACATGAGCTAAGACCACAGTACAGCGACACTCATTCCACTGGCGAGGTAACATTTAATTATCGGCTGTAGTACTACGATGAGGAAGGCAAAGGGCAAGGACAACACATTATTATCCCATGGAGTCGCGACTTCTACACTCTTTTCTTTTTATCGAGACGTGGTGCAACCCTCACGAGTAAAATATTCCGGTGGTAAAATAGTCGTGTGGGGATTACCCGAGAGAGTACATCAGTAAAGTGTGATAGACATTTTAGAGTACGAACATGGAACGTGTAATCGTTTCGGACCTGCGGAAGACTGGATAATCTAAAGAATAAAATGCGAGGAATGGACCTCGACTTACTAGGAATCGGCGAAATGAAGTGACCCGAAGAAGGATATTTCTAAAGTGAAAGCTACAGAATAATGCACACAGAATCATTAAATGGTAATGCAGGAGTAGCGATTATACTCAGAAAGAGCGCCGGAACGCGTATGAAGAGGTTCCTGCCGTTCAATGAAAGGATAATAATGGTGAAGATCGAGAACAAACATTTAGATACCGTAGTGGTGCAGGTTTACATGCCTACGATGGACTACGAAGACGTCTACGATGATATCACAGAGGTTATAAAACAGGTAAGAGCAGAAGAAAGCCTAATTATAGTATAATAATAATCAAAGCCTAATAATAGACTAGGAGACTAGAAAAGGGAAGTGGAGGAAACACAAATAAATTTCTTTAGCAGAAAGCTAATGGCTCACTAAGTTGGCGCGCTTATGACTGCTCTCTCAAATATTCCGAACTTTTCCTTCTGATTCTGAAAGCCAGAGCTCCTGAGGGATTTTTTCTGTTTGACAGTTTGTTTTACAGTTTGACAGGTATGTTATACTCTCCGTAAGTTTCATGGATGTTTTTATTAACAATTATATACCATAATCGACACGTAGAACGCACAAGAGACCTCCCCTAATTCACATGATCATCATCAGTTGATTTCGAAGGTGTTTCACTTTGTAGATCATCTGAAAAGACTCCTGAACGATTTTGAAACGCGAGCGCCGTTCAAAATATATTCCCCGAGTTATCATGTCTTCCTAAAAATCATTATTAACATTTCAGTAGTTTCCGTAGCCATTTTGTCAAGATTAAAACAAGGTTCTCGAAGATATGCTATTCAGTAAAACTGTTCATGATGACAATACACCACTGACGAAAAAACAATTTCACAGTAACTGCTGAAGCTCTGAAACAAAAACAGTTAACTACAAAAACATGAAGTAACGTTAATTGCGAGGTATTGAACTTTCAGTTAACATGACGTTGGTCTCAAATACATAAAGAATAGTCGCAACGCAGTTCAATCTGTCCTGGAACTTTTTGATCGGCATCCGTACTTACATTTTGCTACCTTAGATGTTGATTACAACTGAAATTGTGAGCACGACACTACATGAAATACAAATTGCATACTAAATCATACATATATCATTACAGAGTTCTTACTTCTGTCTGCTTCGAGTATAGCTAACTAATTACAATCCCTCACTACGCGTGAAATTCACAAATCAGGGTAGGAGCAGGGCTTGGATTTCCCCGGGATGAATGACCCTTGCAGAATAAATAACATTCAGTTTAGCCGGAAGTTTATAAAGAGGACTCAAACTGACACTTAAGTGTGACTTTATGCAGATTTGAACCCAGGAACCCAAAGCCCTAATAACCAACAACGTCACCTTAATCATACGGAATAATTTAATAAGGGGCGTAGAAAGAACACTTCTCAAATCACAACAACCGGTTCACAGTAGAGAACTTTTGAAACAACTCTAAATCGACCTACCATGGGTATTTACGATTCCAATGCTGCTTCTACTTTTAATTAAACAGCTACGTGAGCAACCCTTTCGTCTCTACACCGTCATAAATATTGCATTACTAACGATAATGGGGGCGTTTACTCGGAACCGAAATCTCAATTTTGTACACGAAATCGTTAGATGGAAACGAAAAAAGAATTTTAGTGAAAAAATTAATCTTCTAACCACAACCAATCACTCATAAATCAAAAATGTAAATAAGCAAAAGGTGACGCCCACCGAAAAAGCTGCTCTGATAACATTGACGTCATTTTCCTCCCGTCCTTGACTACTTTAAGGGGAGGGGAAGGCAGTGGAGGGGGATTCTCGGAATCTGCTCGCACAGATGCTGTCGAAATCGCTCCCATTGGCCGAGTCAGCTGTGTCCCCCCCCCCCCATTGCGATAAGGCAAAGTAGGCTCGCGGGCTCAGTTGTGATTGGACGAAGTCGATATACGTCAGAGGTTGCACCACGCATACTTTTCCGAAAGGGTTAAAAACATCAGTTTTTCGCCGCTTGTAACTCGGGAAATAACTGACGGACCAAAAAACGGAAAAATACGGATCTTTTTATTTTACACACTCATCAGTTTCGGCAATAAAAAAAATATGGTGAACGACCCCATTACCCGGGGTTGAGCTTAAAGCCACCGAGTGCGTCCACCGGGTTGCGGATGGTGGGTCGACCTCTAGATATAGAGGTTAGCTGCGAGATAAGCGAGTTTACTCGTCGAATAAGCAGTCGTGGACTAAAAGCGACGGCATTCCGAGGGGCTATTTGGTCTATCTCTAGGTAAGGTAGGCCACTAAATAATACAGAACCTGTGAAGATGTCGTGACTTGGCGACGGAGACCGCCAACAATTACGCTTCCCATCACCCGGAGGAGAGGGCAGCAGCTCTTCTTCACATGAGTGAAGGTGGAGTCCACAGTGGTCGGTACAGCGACACTCATTTCACTACAGGCGTGGTAGCATTTACTTTAACGGCTGTGGTACTGCGATGTGGAAGGCAAGGGGAAACCACCACATTAATATCCCGAGGAGTCGCAGCTACTCCACTCTTTTCTTTATATCAAGACGTGATGGAACCCTCTCGAGTAAAATATTCCGGAGATAAAATAGTCCCCCATTCGGATCTCCGGGCGGGGACTACCCGAGAGAGTACATCAGTCAAGTGTGATAATCATTTTAGGCTAGGAACGTGGAACGTGCGATCACTTCAGACCTGCGGGAGATTAGAGGGGAAATGCGAAGAATGGACCTCGATGTATTAGGAATCAGTGAAATGAGATGGCCTAAAGAAGGAGACTTCTGGAGTGGAAGTTACAGAATTATTCACACCGATCACTGACTGGCAACGCTGGAGTAGGCCTGCTCAGGAAGAGTGCAGGACTGCGCGTGAAGAGCTTCCTGCAGTTCAGTGAGAGGATTATAATGGTGAAGATTGAGACCAAGCCGACAGATACCATTGTGGTACAAGTTTACATGCCTACGTCGGACTACGAAGATGAAGAAATGGAAGTCGTCTATGAGGATATCACAGAAGTAATAAAGCAAGTAAAAGGAGGAGAAAACGTAATTATTTTAGGAGATTGGAACGCTGTCGTTGGTGAAGGTAAAGATGGAAGAATAACAGGAAAATATGGCTTGCGAAATCGATATGAGAGAGGAGAAAGACTTATAGAATTCTGCACACAACACAAGTTGGTGGTGGCAAACACATTGTTTCAAAACCACCAACGGAGAAGATATACGTGGAAAATGCTCGAAGATAGAAGATGATTTCAAATTGACTGCATTTTAGTGAAGCAGAGGTTCAGAAACCAGGTGAAGAACTGCAAAAGCTACCCGGGTGCAGATATCGACAGTGACCACAACTTAGTGATGATGAAATGCCACTTAAAACTCAAGAAATTGAAGAAATCAATGAAGAACGTATGGCAAGTAGAGAAACTAAGGAAACCACAACAACGGCTGGCCTTCCAGAAGCCAGTGGAAAACAAAATAGAAGAGGATTTGACGGTGAAATCAGTAGAAAAGAGATGGGAGAAAATCAAAATCGGACTACACGAAGCAGCAAAAGAAGTTCTGGGGAGAAGAAAAGTTGTCAAGAAGAAGCCATGGATTACAGAAGAAGTCTTAGAATTCATTGAAGAGAGATGAAAATATAAAAATGTGGAAACCGAAGAAGGGCAACTTCGCTACAAAAGAATCAGGAATGAAATAAACCGTAAAGCGAGAAAAGCAAGGGAAATGTGGATGAAGGATCTATGCGAAGATGTGCAAAGCAACCTCGCAAAAGGAAATGTGGAAGTTGCCTACAGGATGGTGAGAAATCACTTCAACGAACGGGCTGCAAGATGTAACAGCATCAGGGACAAGAATGGAGAACTCTTAACTGAACATGAAGATAAAATGAAGAGATGGAAGGAATACTTGGAAGAGTTGCACAATGGAAGGTATCTTAGAGCGGAAGTAATCGAAGAGGAAAATGAAGTCGATAAGGATGAATTGGGAGCCCCAATCTTAAGATTAGAATTTGATGCAGCTGTAAGGGATCTGAAGATAAATAAGGCTTCGGGAATAGATGATATTCCTGCCGAACTAATAAAAAAACGCCTGAGAGAAGACGTTTACTCAGCTGTACAAAACCATATGCGATATGTACTCAACAGGAGATATACCTACGGACTTTGAGAAGAACATCATCATTCCTATTGCCAAAAAGAAGAGGGCTGAGAACTGTGAACATTTTAGGACCATAATCCTGACGACACATGCCTTGAAGATATTGACCAGAATCGTCTATAGAAGATAGAGCGAAAAGCTGAGGAGTTCCTGGATGAGGACCAATTCGGGTTCAGAAGAAATAAGGGCACAACAGAAGCGATTCTGGCCCTCAGGCTACTTATAGAGAAGAGAATAGAGAAGAATCTACCGACGTTCGTTGCATTTGTAATTTGGAGAAGGCATTTGACAACGTGGATTGGAATATGATGCTTAAGGTTCTGAAAGAAATTAGAGTATCATACACTGACCGAAGAGTTATCCACAGCTTGTATAAAAACCAGGTGGCCATAATCAAATCAGGACCCAGCAGTACAGAAGCAAGCATAAAGAAAAGAGTCAGGGTATTATGTGCACTGTCTCTCGTATTATTCAATGTCTACATCGAAAAAGCCATCCAAGAAGTCAAAGAAAAGTCTCCGGGAGTGAATATCCACGGAGAGAAAATTAAACCCAAACCAGGTGGCCATAATCAAATCAGGACCCAGCAGTACAGAAGCAAGCATAAAGAAAAGAGTCAGGGTATTATGTGCACTGTCTCTCGTATTATTCAATGTCTACATCGAAAAAGCCATCCAAGAAGTCAAAGAAAAGTCTCCGGGAGTGAATATCCACGGAGAGAAAATTAGCATGCTACGATTCGCCGATGACATAGCAGTCATGGCAGAAACAGAAGGAGATTTAAAGAAGACACTAGGAAATATGAAAGAACAATGACCAGATATCATCTGAAGATCAATAAAAAGAAAACTAAGGTATTGGTATGCAGTAGGAGAAAGGAAGCCAGGACCAATGTTAAACTAGGAAAACAAAAGATCGAGGAGGTGGAAGAGTTCTGCTATTTGGGAAACCAAGTAACCAGCGACGTACGAAGTAAAAGAGAAATTGCCAGTAGAATTGCCTAATCAAAAAGGGCATTTTACCAGAGGAAAATTCTGCTTACAGGTACAAATATAAGCGTTGAAGTGAGGAAAAATTTCATTAGATCATAGATCTGGAGCATTCTACTATATGGCAGCAAAGCATGGACAATAACAGCAGCAGAGAAGTCCAGGCTGGAAGCATTTGAAATGTGGAGCTACCGAAGAATGATGAAGATAAACTGGATCGATCGAATGACAAACGAAGAAGTGTTAAGAAGAGTGGGAGAGAAGAGATGCCTACTGAAAACATTAAAAAGAAGACGGGACAACTTAATGGGCCACATCTTGAGACACGATGAGGCCTGATGAAGACAATCGTCGAGGGAAAAGTGAACGGGAAGAATGGAAAAGGCAGGCTTCGTGTGAGGTATATGGAGCAAGTTGTGAAGGATGTAAAAGAGAGGAGCTACGTCAATATGAAGAGGTTGGCCGATAGAAGAATCGAGTGGAGGGCTGCGTCAAACCAATCCTAGGATTGTTGACTGATGATGATGAACGATAATTAATTGAAAATAATAATCGGTTACAATCATAATTATCCAATTTGCACAGAAAACGACTAGATCCAATTTTAAGACCTGAAGGTTTTCAACATATGCTACTATGCTTCAGAAATGGATTAAATGGTATGGAATTCAATTAGCTGTAAGCAGCAGATAAAATTTAAGAGGGAAAAACGCGAATGCCAAAATAGGTATGCAATTTCATGTTCAAGTTGATACATTTTTAAAAGACAATACCATGAACTTTTATTATATTAAGCTTAAAAGATGTTTCTACCTGCCACTATGGCATTTTCCAAATGTTAACAATCGACATTTGAAATTATAATAGCTATGCTATTCTTACTTGAGGATGAGCCATTAAATACCGCCTATTTTCTTTTCGTAAAAATGAATTTTTAAGGCTATTGAGGTTTTCTTGCTGTGCACTCGAGAGCGCTCCTCTGTCATAAGCTAAGATTCCCCATGGTGAAGCGGATGGATCATTAGGAACTCCTGGGCGCACAGGAAGACTTTCGTCGATTAAGATCATATCCATCTTGCTGAACATTTGAAGGAGAAATGACAGAAACCAGATTTGTAGTCAAGGTTTTTAGTGTTAAATTAATAAAAATAGATAATCTATTGGCGAAAATAAAGAGATTAAATATACCTCACTTAACTGATAATATTTCAAATGATTTCGAATAACACGCCCATACAGCGGAACCAACCAACCATGCGGGTCTCCTTGCAGTTGTTTATCATAGTGAAAGATGGCGTTAGCCTCGCGAGGATGAACGTCGAATTTCGCTGTATTTCCTGTATTTGAAGCTGCGATCAGCTGTGAGCGCTGTAAAACACGACTTGTTGCCCAATGCGGTGAAGTAGTTATAAAATTCTTATCGTAACGACCTCTACCATAAAATAAAATGAAAAGTACAAGATCCAGTTGAGTTTACGTTGCGTTAAATATGAGGCGGGCATTGGTAGCATATCTTCGTCTTCTAGAGAAACACCCATGGAAGGTCCAGTCAATACAAACAGGTTCGGTTCATTCACTCTGCCTGTGTAATTAACTATGAGATTTGAGGCTGGTCATATAATTTTCTGTATTTGCAGGTATTCTGATGTCTGCAGGAGATGTAATTTCTCAGACAGTTGTAGAGAAGAAAAAATTTTCAGAAATGGATCCCGTCCGGGTGGCGAGGTTTGGAGCTCTGGGGGTAGTTTTTATGGTGAGAAATATGCACATTTTAGTATTATTTTCACCGTGTGGTAGAACCCCTGTCTGTCATCATAATAATGACATTTAACTGTTAATTGATCATTCATGAAAGCATCCATGCATATGGGAATTGGTAATTTCGCCTCTTTCGTGTAAATCCGAATCCCCTATTAGTTCAAAAGAACATAGCGTACATAAATAGATTGAAAGAACGATACAATAGCTTTGATCAGTTCAATTTCACCCTCCAAACATTGTTGACTTATGTTATCAACGATTAAAAAAACATTTTCTTGTCGTATAGCAGTTTTTCATCCTTCATTGACAGGGCCCGGCGCTCTGGGCATGGTATCAAACGCTGCATCGATTCGTCGGGCCAGGAGGAAAAGGGGCGAAGGAGCGTATGGTTCTCGGTTTAAAGAAAGTATTCTGGGATCAGGTGGTGCTGGCACCTCCTTTTTATGCAGTTTTCATAGTTGTGAATGGTGCTGTCCAACAGCAAGATTGGACGACCATTCGTCAAAGTATAAACAACAGTTTCAAAGACATCATTATAAACAATTGGAAGGTAAGAGTATCATTGATAAGTTTTGTGTTTGCTGTTCCACCGTAGATGACTAAAATTCGTGCAACTTCTTTTATTTCTCTTTCCTGCACTTTTACCAGCTCTGGCCTGCTGTGCAGTTTGTCAACTTCAGTTTTATACCATTAAAATTTCAAGTCCTGTTTGAACAGTCATTCTGCCTCATATGGAACACTTACTTGGCATGGAAAATAAATCGCAGCAAAGAGGAGGATGAACATGAAGATCATGAAATCCAATCAGGATATAACGAAAAAGAAAAAGTAAACAGTACTCTAAACTAAGGAGTATGTACAAACACCTTCGAGGGTCTTTTGAGGATTCAGTCAAGCTCTTACTATAGATCACACTTTTTAAGCACCCTCACATTTACCTTAAATAGAATTTGATCTGTGTCATCATTCTACATTGCATATTATACTGTAGCTCCTGTTATAAATATCATAAACAAATATTGTAAACATGTGTGGGTTTAGTTTCAGAACCTTTTGTTGAGTTTTCAAGATTCCATTGCTGTTAATGAAGCATTTCATTTCTGTTCTCATCCAGTGTTCATCTATCATATCTTCATTGCAATTTCAAATCGACTAATTTTTTGTTGCATCCTTGTACTAAAATCAATAATTGTTTGTGTGTATGAGAGGCTGTGAAATGAGTGTTTGTCACTTGTGAGAGCCAGTTAATGCTGTTGATAATATTTCACTGTGCACTAATTACCATAAGATGCAGGGTGGCCCTGGGTTAAATATACCAAAGAGAGAAAATGGGATATCAATGGAAAATTGCTCACATCTGCCAGAGCATGTCATTTTGTTACAGATGAATGGTATCCCCCGAGCGTAGATTTATTGTTGATGCATTTGTTGAGAAAATGTGGCTAAAACCACATTGAGAATGGATCTAATCATGTGAATACAATGTGTTTTTGAAAAGAATATTTAAAATGAAAGAGTCAGTGGTTAATGTTTGTTTGAAAATTAGAAATATGCGGCCATTATTGCCCTCAGCTCTAAGATCTGCATAGCTCTGTTTCCCAGTGATCAATTTAAGCAATTCCTAACACAGCTTGTTCTCATTCGATATTCTCGGTTGATGTGTATACAGTGTTGTGAGGCTTTTATTATTAAGTTTATTCATAATGAATTGAAGAGAATGTGATCATAATTTTCTTTTAGTTCTCATATCTTTCTATAAGTGGAAAACAGCTCCTGCTCTGTTTCAAATACCTCGGTTTTTGTGAAAATTTATAGGTGAGGTTGCTGTCATTAAGAATTTCACTGTGGGAGTTGGAGGTAAGATACTGCTCTTAAACATTCCGTTGTTTCAGTGCCCTTTTATCTAAATTTTGTACACTAGTACATTCAGGGATTACTTCTTTCTCAACTTCGATTTTAGAGGCAGGGGGCATCCTTGTATTTCATTGCCAAAGGAAAGTGGAGGGGGTTTAGAGTTCATGCTGTTACAATGCAATATTGAGAGGGAGGGGGTCCTGCCTTTTGTTACAGTAGGAGTAAGATATTTTAAATGTATTATTTGTTCAAATAATAATGATCATACACTTATTGATTGGAGAAATAGTGTTTGATAAATAAATAAGGCATATATAAATATTGTCTATTTATCAATTCACTAAAAAGGTAGGGTTCATGGTGGTGGATTGTGATTTAGGGGAGTAAGATGTGTGGCCATCAAAGTAGAAGGGGTCAAAAAAGACATAATTTTACAGTATGTAGGTAATATATTGATGGCCACACAGGTTAAGTGATAGAGTGTAAGTTCATTCTAATTCAGGATGACCTATTTTTTTATTTGAAAGGTGGAATCAGGGGGAAAGAGTTAAAGATGTTTTAAGTTTTTCACATTTTTTAAAAACTTTTCTGTCATTTATTAATGGAATTTAATATTCTGCCAGAGGTCTGTACCATCCCAGAGATTCAGGATGTTGATTTTTTTCTCTCTTAGCAACAATTTGTTTTTGACAGCTTGTCATGAAATCAATGACATTAACTCTGAAGTTCTATTGCTGTTTGATTGCTTTCAGCTGTGTGGTAAAGCGTGTCATCAGGGCAGCGGCATCGGAAGTGGGGGAGAGGAGGGGCCGAAGGCCCCCCAGAATTTGCCCCGGGACCTTGTGAATTGCTTAGTCTTCATTAATAAAATTTTAAATTCACTTGTTTCCAGCTTGCTCTTTCCCTTCTGACATATTATCACCTTAATATGCTCTTTTAGCGAAATTCTAGACTCTACACCTTCCTATTCACAAAAAATGTGGGCCCTTTTCTCAGGCACCTCGTAGGAGCCGCCCTCCCCCCCCCCCCACATCCCCTCCCCTCCCCCAGCGAAAATACTTCCGACGCCCCTGCATCAGGGGCCATGAAAGCTCGTTCACTTACAATGGGTACAACACTGCTGCTCCTAAAAACTTTTAACTATAATGTAGCTTGCTGTGGAAACCTATGATCCAATTTTCTGAAATTCTGTGGCCACCCTGAATTATTGCCATTTGTTGTCACCTGTATTAAAGGTAATACCTATTGTGGCCAGTAACTGTTTACAGTGTGCAGAATATGGATGTGTACATAAGATTGTTCAATCTTTTGTTGTTAGGACTTTGCCAATTGTCAATTATGTAATCTTCCTCCTAGTATAGGCTGTGATAGTTTCAGATTAATTTACAGAAGTGGTCATCATGCCAGAATAAAAGGGGATCTTCCTTTGATTTTTCTGGATACCAGGTGAAAAATGAATGCTTCACTCATGTTGAAATTGTTAATGAAAATTATTCTGTAGTTGTGGTAGGTTTACTCTCGGGATCTTGTCTTAAAGTCATTTTAACATAAGGACTACGACCTATCAGTTATTGTTCACAAGAGGAAGCTGGGTATATCTGCCACTTGGAGTATGTAATTCTAATTTTTATTCAATGACTTGTAAAAAAGAAAAGACATGATAATGCTAAATTAACGTAAGAAGTTCCGAAGTTATTGAGTGGAGCAGTAATTCAGTACAAATAATTCGTTCTACTTAATGTTTTGCGTGGATTTTATGCATAACTACTTCCAAATATTTCATGTTTCTCTGTCTTTTAGAAAAAGTTTTATATTTACATCACTTTTTAAAATAACTGATTATTGTTAGCACAATTATAAACCTTTCTTGACTCATATAGAGTATTTTTGCTGAACCATTATTTGATGTTGAACAGTGGAAGCTGATGAAATCGCAGAGTTGGTGGTGCTATTAGGTGTTAAGAAAAGTAAATAATAAAATGTTTTTGCTTTTTTTTATTATGTACAATCCCCGATAACCCTGTTGTGGTAAACCAAAGGATATGCCAATGGGGATTAGGCAAAAGTACCTGGCTTAAATCACGGAGAGTTCTCTTTTGACTAGTGCAACGAAAATATTCATTAAGTACGGAATTTGTTGTAATTTCTTAAGAATTCTATGTCGTTCTTGGGAAAGGTGTACCCTTCCTGATCTCAAATATGCAAATTTCCAATGACCTAGATGCTTCAATATAAGTTATGGGCCTCACAATCCGGCCGAATGATTTACAACTTGTGCTCGGTTAGGTTTTCGTGGTATTTCTTTGTCATAACCACACTAACACATTTAGTTTTGCCATGGAAAAATGAGATGCGAACAGTGAACGAGCATTCACCTCTTATTGACAATCTTTTGCGCTTAGTGCACCATCGAGATAAGAAATAAGTGCGTGGCACACATTCTGCATGAAAGGTCTTCGGCCTCTAACGCCAAGTTCACCCACTGGAGGTACATTGATTTCTCATCAGTGAGTCGGCTGCCGCCAATTGGAATCAAGTTATTCCACAAATGACCTTGAGCTTTCCCAGCCGCTCTTATTCATTATTGGCATAGGTTTTACTAGTCTCGTGGGGTCATTCATTTCGAGTTCAAGGTATCTTGTAAGGGTTAATTCAAAGTTTATCCCCCTCTTTTTTCCCCGGACAATACGCTCTCTTGTAATTCTACTTTTTCTGTCAAGCCATGTTTAAGGAGTCCTTTGGATAATGCGCTGGAGAGACGGTGAATGAGATGACACTATGCACGGAAAAGTATTAGAAATGGGCAAATTTTTCGCTTCTGTTCGCAATATCCGATCTTTTCGTACCCTTAAAGTGGCAGTTCCTTACTCACAGCGGAGAAGAAAGGGGAGGGAAAGAGAAGTGATTATCCAGCCCTCCATGCGTCTATAGGATTTCGGTCAAGCGGATGGTTCTTGGATGTGAACGATTACTCACGTCGTTCGCGTCTCTACTGCTCGTACGAATGGGCACCAATGCGGCAAAGTTATCCTGGAGGGAGAGGGAAGCGTCATGCATGGTTGATTAAGAACTTTCCTTTGACAGAGAGGATCGCTTTTTTTTCTTCAGAGTACGTATCGCTTCTTACTATCGATGAAAATGCGCATTTCCTACCGAATTAGCACGACCAAAAAATGATGCATGGATGCAGTCCGAAGTATTACGATTGCTAGTAGTCCGAAGTATTACGAGCTAATTGTAAGACCTATCGTTGGGAAATATACGGTCAAGCTAACAAAATGCGAGGATTTATTACAGAAATATATGATGAGAATACGGAAGAGCGGCGTCAGTCAGACGTTACTCCGAACTAGAAATACGTATTTAGCAAGTCGATTTAAGAAGGTATATTTCCGCAGAACTGGAAGGACGCTGACGCAACTCTCGTAGTTTAAGGGCGGAAATACGATAAATCCTGGTAACTATCGACCAAGTCACTTATTCTTCTGTCCCGTCAAATCCCAGAACAAATAACTTACAATAATCGTGACAAAGTACCTTATCAGTCACAACTCTATATCCTTCGATTACCATGGATGCAAGAAGAAATCATGCGGAAACCCATATGCGCCTTTCCATCTACTGAATTATCTAGGCGCAAGGAGGTCGACTCAATCTTTCGGAATTTAATGAAAGCTTTAAATGAAGTTCCCCCTACCAAATGAAGGGAAAATTACTTATGCAAATAGAAAATAAACCAATGAAGAGGAAAAGCGACTTCCTCTGTGCCTGTAAAGAAAGGACAAACACAAAAGACAAAGATCATGCTTCACTTGTGTACCAGAAATATCTGGAGTCCCGGAGGGATAATCGATCCCTTTCTTTTGAGAATGAGTAATTACTTACTAAATTAATTACAAACCAGCACTATAATATATCCGGAAATACTGTGATGAATTGAAGGAGCATGGGCGAGTCAGATGACTATATAATTTCAAGAGACTGAGAGGCACATAGGAAGGGATCAAATATGATAATTAAATTCACTGTAATTTATTTATTTTCCCTTTCAAAAGACGAACGTAACATTCACTTCCCTCTTGAAGGTATTCCAGGAGCTAAAGCCTCCAATTCATTGATTTTAGCTAGGGGGAAAACATGTAGCTACGCAGCGTGTGGTGGTGTACTGACGAAGTTAGGGTTTATGGTGGTGGTTCATTTGGGAAATTCAGGGATAAAAAAGTGAAGGGGTAATGATATTAGTTTGACCCCACACACCATAGATATGTCGAATGCGGGTTAACAATGAAAAGATACGTTTAAAGGTCTGAGAAAGAGCTACCGAAAATCCGCACGATTCTAAAACATTATGAATGAAATCAAACCGTTCAACAATGACGAGATTGATGGGCATTGGTGCCCAAAGAGAGGACGATAGATTAAATGAATTGAAGAGGTATCGCTCGCGCAGCTTTGCTTTCGTCATTTGCGATAAAGTCCCTACGTTAGTGTATGCTAGACTATAGGGACTAAATAGGGTGTCGAACCTGGGCCTCGATCATGTATCTTCATAAGGCGTGCGCTAGCGTTATCGCTATTTTTTATTTAACTTATGTCAGATAGAACGTGATCTCCGTTCTTCATTTTTTCGCACAGCCCTTCTAATCGCTTATCACAATCAGTGGAGCAAATTTTATAGACGGTTATTGTTAAACCTGCGCTACTCTAGGAGTAAGCGTTAACGATAAAGATTGCGATAACGCGAAAGATGCATCCGTGATTCCACACCTGAACCGCTCACGACTGCCACATGAGAACGAAAAAACACTAGCATAGTGTAACACGTATCTCTTATATTTACAATTTCCATCATAGGAGGCCTCCGTCCACTTAGGTCATTTTGTTATTGATGTCAGGTGGGAATTCGGAAAGAAGTTGAAATTCAAGGAGTGGGGAAAGGGTGAAGGGAAACTCCGTCGGCAGCAGCCTGCCATCAGCACCAGTCGCCAAGCGGTTCACGGTGTAACATCCCATACGACGAACGGGGTATTGATCTTGAAGTGCTATCCAGCGCTCATGCGGGAACAGGTACCTATGCCAAAGAAAAATCTGTTACTGCCGGGATTCACACTGTGCCTGGGATGTGTAGTCAGTACTATAGCCATCACATCAACCAAATTTCCTGATTCCTTCTCTCAATCCATTTCAAATGTCCAGGGGCCTTACGCAATCCTGCTATACACCCTTACGATGGCATGTAATGTGTGGAAGCAGATAATTTGTGTGGAGTAAAATCTAAGCAAATCAATCACTGCGATACCTTTTGCCGTGTAAACTCACATACGGGTTAGGGATATTAGGTTCCTTGATGGAAAGTTGAATAAATGAAGAGCTTACCTAGTCACAAGACTATTATGGAATTACTATGCACTTAATAGCCACGTCGATGTGGAAATTTACGATGGAGAATTCTTGCTTTTTAAAAATATTTAATGAAAAATAAATCACCACGAGTAAATATGAGAATTTTAGACGATCCTTTCATTGACAATGGCGAAGACACTGACCTAAATCATTTTCTGAAGAATAGACTGCGGGCCGGAAGTAGGTAACGCTCAAGGCCAACTTTGTGGTAAAAACCAAATGGTCGGAACAAGTAATAAAAAAAACAATGGATTTGTAAGCAGATAATGGAAAGGAAGTTGAACGTCTGGCTCCTCGAGGAAGACAAATAGACAATCAGGAAAATTAAGGATCAGCGAGATATTTGTAGAGCATTGGTGAATTCGCATTATACAACGAAGAATGAATCAGAGCAGATAACCTGGTTTGTTGATTTATTGCTGAAAGTAAAGAATTTCCCTTTTTTTGGATTTCTGTGAGCAGATTTTTTCATTCTTCTTGAAGAGCAATGGATCCCCACAGTTAAACATTCGCTTAAGGTTTTGGCAATAATTGACATCCCAAAAATCAATTGTCACCGCCTGTATGGAGTATCACTCCCATACCATTTTTTCGAGGTGGATTGGGTTGATTTTATGGAAAGAACACTGGCTTCCAATCGAGAGGATTCGGATTCGAATTCAGGCTGTTGCAGACAATTTTCAGTGGCATATCTATGTCCCCTTGAAATCTGTGTGGAGAGCACTTCGAGTGCAACACTTCGTCCGTCGGATGGGACGTCAAACCGTGGCCTCCTTGGCCCCTTTCGCTACGAGAAGGCTAATGCCGATGATGGTATCATCCTCCTTTCCTTCGTTCCCTGAAAAACTCCTAATTTTGCATAATATTCAGGTACCCTTCATGGCGCAAATGAACTTAGCTGTCGGTCACCTCCTACGAATAATTACTACAACCCTATTTCCTCATGATGGACTTCTAGCCTCCGACAAAGATAGCTATAACGTGAGCCGGCTTCGATATCCGGGTCAGTAAAGCCAGTCTACGAACCCAAGGGTCGTGGGTTCAAAGCCTACTCGGGATACGGATGTCGTGAAGGTCTTAGGGTTAACTCTAGGTCAAACGTGTACCTCAGATATTGGAACCTCTCAAAAACAAAGTGTAACGTTGCAAAAAGGCGGGAGGATATAAGTGTCTCAAGATTGAAGAGAAAGAGAAATCCGATGAAATTTTTTTCCCGTTCCATGATGTAAAATAGCCGGCGCCTGGCACTCGCAAGTTTCTGCCGTGAGCGCGTCTCGAATCCATGAGACTCGCTGCTATTAAATGCTTCGGGATTACGCGTCTTGCATAACTCCCATCACGCCCTCGTCTATCCTTCTCAAATCTGACGAGCGCAACGAAAATTTGTGAGAATAAAAGGAATGGACGCGGAAAAGAGAGCGAAAAACAATATGAGAAAATGGACGACGTATATTTAATAGTCTAAACCCAGGGACAGGGACGTATTTATGACCTCTGAGGCCCCCGGCGGAATCTAGAATGAGGCCCCCAATGTTATAGTCTTGCAACCTGGCAGCTTGACATCGACTTTTCGTTGCATATTAAGGCAATACATAATGAGTACATATATGTATCACCATTCATACTCTGCTAGTATGCGCCAGGTTACTTGCAACTATACTTTTCTCTCTCGCGTGGCCCCCAGCGCTCGCGAGGCCCCCGGCGGCCGCCGGGTACGCCATATGGTAAATACGGCCCTGCCCAGGGACGAAAATAAAACGTACGCATTGAAGGTATTAACTATTTATTTCCTTATATAACCAAAGGCTTTAAAATACTACTCAGCTTACTTATATCTGGCTAGAGTTGTGTTTAAATCCTCTCGAGATTTAATAAATGAACGCCTACTTCCACGAATACACTTGTATGTACCATGAATGGATTATACAAGAGCAAATATAAAAGTTGGGAGACACTAGAACTGGCGGAGCAATTTATCTCCTTGACGGGAAAATGCGTATATCACTAGCGATATTCGAAGGATAATTGCTTTAAAGAAAGAGGCTCAAGGGGAGAACTAATGATGAGGGCGTAGAGTTTGGACGTTAATTAAAAACTGACGAAAGGTTGGATTTGGAACGTGGTACTGTACGGCGCCGATACGAAGAATGAACGGAAGGAGGATGAAAACGGAAAGGCATCATCTGAGAAGTAGGTGTGGTGGAGGATGGAGAAAGTAAGGAGTATGTAAAGAAAGACAATGTCGAAGTGCTGAGAGTTTTAAGGAGGTAAAGAACTTGAGGAGGACACAGAGAGAGTGAATGGAGCAAGAGATAATTATGGGCAATGGTGTTTTAAAGGACCTGATAGAGGGAATAATATTAGTGAGTAAGGAGAGTAGGTGGATGGAATGATGAGAAGCAGTGGGGATATAGAGATAAAGACGGACATCATGCTATCATATTTCTCTCCTGCTGCATTCTCATTCTGCAGGAAACAACTGTGATAAACAAATTATTAACTAAATCTAAAATTTCAGTAGCGGTCCCGAAAAGTTCTCCCCTTAGTTATTCCAGTTCTAGAAACACCATCTTTCTTTACATTGATCAATAGTTCAATAAGGCTTTGATCCAGGGATAGCTAATAAGAGTCAGCCGATGACGCATAGGCCACCGTACGAAGTTTTTCATGTCACAAAACTGATATTGCTAAGATCGATCATTTATTGTGTCACTGAAGTTATTGTTCTTTCTTTATTTTAACAGAATTCTAATGACCTCAAATAAGGCTATTCAGTGATGTTACATTCTGATAAACTTCACAGTGCTGCTTACAATACGACCCTGCAAAAATCTGACAAGGCACCTTAAACAAATCAGGAATGTACAAAAAAACTGTACTTGGTACTAAAACTAATGATTTAACATTGAAGGTAACGAGGAAATGCAAGAGATTGTAGGAGAGAATAGAAGGTTGATTTAGAAAATTATGATAAGGTATAAAGTCTGGATAGAGCATATAATAGGGTGAGGAAATTATGGAGAACGTGATGGAGTGTTGGATGAGTGGACTGTGTTAGGCTGGGTAGAGGGAGGAGGAGAACGGATAGTTTTGCTAGATTAATGGTAGGAAGGAAGGTTGAAGAGGGACATCATGTGAGATTTAGGGGTAGTAAGAAGAATTAATGTGCATTTAGGCCTACTGTAACCGGGAGGAAGCCAATAACAATAATGTTATATTCATCATTATTTATTAAAGGAGATGTTTATTGAAATAAAGATGCAAGCAGTTTTCCAGTTTACCAGAAATATTGAACGGATTTTCTGAAGACATTTTACCCATGGAGTTGCACTCCATATTAAACTTTTCACTAGTCTTTTCGTCACTTCCCTACTCAACGCCCCTGTCATTAGTTCAGGCTTTTACTCGTAGGCGTGACCTAATGGCAGGGGCGTTGAGTACGGAAGTGAAGAAAAGACTAGTGAAAAGTTTAATATGGAGCTTTACACTATATGGAGCGGAAACGTGGGCTTTGCGAAAAGAAGATGAAAATAGACTTATGGCTTTTGAGATGAGGGTGTGGAGAAGGATGGAGAAAGTAAAGTGGGTCGAAAGGAAGACGAACGATGAAGTGCTAGAATTGGTAGGAGAGAAAAGAAATTTGTTAGATGAAATTAGGAGAAGGCAGAAGGTGTAGATGGAAAAGGCAATAAAAGGGGATGGCGTTCTGAAAGAAGTGATTGAGGGAAAAACGTTGGGTAAGCGGGGAAAAGGGAGGAGAAGAACGGGTAGCTTGGATAGAATGATGGGAGACAGAAGGTATGAGGGGTTGAAGAGGGACATCGTGTGAAATTTAGGGTGTTGGAAGAATCACATGTCCATTAGACCTATCTCCGCCCGTATAAAACTAATAATAATAATTTTGATGCGGGAAAATCCAAAATTATGAAACTTGTGCCTGTAAGATAAATTTGATTGTGATTCATTCGCCTCGCCAAACCTGAAGGAAAAACACTTGAATAACTGACTCGTAAAAATCCGTTGCGATATCTCTCTCACCCAGAGTCATACACTTGTTACGAATCTATGGTTTCAGAGGTATTTTCTTTTTAAGAATGAAGAACGAAGTCAGTATGATGAGGTTAGCCAATAGAACAATGGGATGGAGAGCTTCAAAACAATCTTAGGATTGATGACTAGCGACAAACGTTTTTCAAACAGTGCGCAAGTAAAAATGAATTCATTACAACCAGGTGTCATAAGTAGTGATTAGAGTAAATTTTATGCATTACTTTTTATTAATATTCGACCAAATTCGTAGTGGTGGTTTAACCTCGTGCACAAAGGGTTACGTCAAAATTTTGAAAAGTATCGGCAAGTAAACTCGTCTACAACATCCATCGAAAAATTAATAAAATTCGGAATAGTTTTATGATTACATTATACAATTCCCTTTCATCCTCGAGTGTGATTTACTCTTATAAATTAGAATAATTAATGATACCAAGAGTATAAGGCTTTTCCTTGTTGGTACACTCACGTAAAACTTCACTGGCTCCGTTAATTTCATGTGAATTACGAATACTAGGCATGATAATGTTACTACTATTTACATATGTTTTTCGTGCACGAGACCAAAGAACGGCTGATGTGTACGGTAGTGGTAGAAATAGGTTTAAGCTGCTCCAGATGCTAAGAATATATCTCAACATCTAAACAAGCGTAATACTAAAACGCAACACCTATGCCTAAGACGAGATTCAAATATGCGACCTTTGGGTTATGGGTCCGACTCGTTACCAATGTGTCTACCGCGGGATCGACAAATTAACCTACATGGAAGACTACCTGGAATTCATTGCGAGCATGAAACGATTAAGTTTTATCCCTTTGCGAAAACGTTTTGAGAATCCTCGGCACTCGGAACTAACGGCGCCAATCCCTACGGACCACCGATCGCCATTCAGATGTCTCCGAGCGAGGGAGAAGAAAAAAAAATCACGTGCCGTCATTCTCTTGCAAGAGAGTCGGCTCCCTCCCTTGTCACTGACTAGCACACGTAGATTTCGAGAGAAGAATTTCCAGAGTCCCCATCCTCGGCCAACCGTTTCCTTCCTTTTTTTCCGCACTTCGACCGTCATTTTTAACCATTCCCCCCTTCCCTCCTTCGACGCCCAAAAAAAGAAACAAAAGCGCAAGTATTTTACTGTTTTTTTCCCATTAGTCCTCCCGATTTTAACCACTCTTTTATTTTTTTTCTGCGATCGAAAAATCGTTTCCGCGGCCGATCCACGAGCCCTCCTCCCCGTCCTTCCTCTTCCCCGCTGTTCCCCTCAATCACCTAAAAAGAAAAAGTCAGTTTCCCTTTCCTAGGGATTTCTTCGATTCCCCTTTCATTCCCATCCCACCGTCTCGTCACTACTTTCTCCGTCATTTCTTCAAGATCTCCGAACCTCTCACTATCCTCGGGAGGTCGCCCTCCCTCCGATCCCTCCCTCGCCTCCCAAAACCTCCGTCCAAAAGAGGATCGCGAACCGTCGAGGGTATAAAGCGGAGACCGTTCCGTTCGACCGTCGTATACGCGACTCTGACTCTGAAAGCATCGGAAGGGTTTATCGTTCGTTCTAGCTCAAGAGGGGACTGACTGTTTATCCGGCAGTGATTTGGTGGAGCTTCCGATCAGCAGCGGGTGTTGAGGAAGCAGCAGCTGAAGGTTCTCAGCCGCTGGAGCAGCGGATTCAAGAATGCAGGGGACTTGCAAAAATATGGTGAGACAGCTTCATTATCCTTTCGACCCCGTACTCATCCCAGAAGCCACTGATCGTGAAGCACGTGATTGCGTGAGACAATGCATCAACAAATGCGTTTTCAAAATAGCAACGTATCAACGCGAATAATTGCATTAATAATTATTCCGCCCTAATCTAGAGCGGGATACTTATTAATGTGGGGATAGTGTTGGTGTGGTGGATTGAGCATTGACTTCCCACTCCAAGAGTCCAGGATCGAATCCCAGCAGTGGCGGATTCTTCATTGGCATACTGATTCTCAATCGACTGTTATGAGAGCACTTCGAGTACAATATTGTGTCCGCCGGATGGGACGTTACACCTTTGATTCCTTGGCGTATTTCGTTGAGAGGTTTTAGTAGGCCAATGGCGATACCGGGTTTCATACCACCATTCCTCCATTCCCTAAAATATTCCTATCTCTTCCTAATCGCCCACCAATCCTAAATGGTACAAAGACCTTAGCTCTCTGTCGCTTCCCCTCGAATAACTACTAATAATACTGACAATGAGTGTTATCTATTGAAATTTCAAGACACAGCCAAACACTCATATTTCATGCGTATGCTTGCGTAATCACGTCTTAAGGTAAAGAGACTTTTAATGTACACGTATATTAAAAATTGAACATGAATTCAGTTTCAGTGACGAAGGGCGACCGTTCGAAGAAATTGAGAGATGGTTATAGTACTAAGATGGTACTTGGGGTCTCCTATAGCCTTTAGTCATGAGCTTTTTCACTGATTTTTGACACATGAATAAGTATTAGCGGAGATTCTGCAAATGTAAATGTATTCATCAATCAATCTAGTATTCAGCAAGAAAATTATTAGTGGAAGTAGTTGTAGTTTTTAGCGGGTGGTGACCGACAGCTAAGTCCATTTAGGATAGATGGGTAATTGGGCAGAGGTAAGAATCTTTCAGGGAGCGGAGGAAGAGGAGAGAAACCCGGCGTCGGCATTAGCCTGCTCTTAATGAAAGGCGCAAAGGTGACCGAGGTTTAACGAACCATCTGACGGACGGAGGTGTGAACTTTAAGTTGCCTTCACAGAACACTTAACGTAGGGACCGGCTGTCGAATAAAATATCCCCAGCGCTGCCGAAATACAAACCAGACCCTCGGGATGTGAGGTCAGTACTAGGGTCTCCACATCAACCCTTATCGCTGGAAAATGATCAATTGAATGTTATTTAAAAGGTACAAATATACACAATTTTAAGATTATTCATCTCCATAACGCTATTAAATAGCAAAATGCAGTATTGGACCAATGAATATAAGAACTTTAAGAAATTTATGAAGAAAAATCAATCGACTTGAGCGTGGTATTCGCACCATAATCATTTTACTAACTGCTTAGAAATGTCAGCCGGTTTCTTTAATTCAACTAGTTAACTTGAAAGTTAACTAGCTGAATTTTAATTTTAACTAGTTGAAAGCTAACGGTAGTACCACATTTCAAATGATTCCAGAAGTCCAGGCTGGAAGCATTTGAAATGTTGGGCTACCGAAGAATAATGAAGATAAAATGGATCGACCGAGTGACAAACGAAGAAGTCTTAAGTAGAGTGGGAGAGAAGAGATGCCTACTGAAAACCTTAAAAAGAAGACGGGATAACTTAATAGGCCACATCTTAAGATACGATGGCCTGATGAAGACAGTCGTCGATGGAAAAGTGAACGGGAAGAATGGAAAAGGCAGGCCTCGTATGAGGTACATGGAGCAAGTTGTGAAGGATGTAAAAGAGAGAAGTTACGTCAATATGAAGAGGTTGGTCGATAGAAAAATCGAGTGGAGGCTGAGTCAAACGAATCCTAGGATTGTTGACCGATGATGATGATGATGAACTTGAAAGTTTGCTCGATGGAGTGAATAGCCGAAAACGGATGTTTGAATTCCAGCCCATTGTGTTTTTATTCACGGGAAGTTCCTGCCCATCACAGTATTTAATGATTGTGTCTGGTTCAGGCATTATACTCTTAGAGGGATAGAATCAGTGAAGAGCGGAAGCTTCCGAGATAAGGGTGTTCAGAAAAGTAGAATAAATAACCTGATCAAACACGATAGAAAATGTACGGTGCAAGATAATTCTCGAAATAAGGAATTCAAAGGTGACAATGAAAACGGCGTAGGTAACTTTGAACAGCACAAAGATCCTGAAGGAGCGGAAGAAATCAATTATGCCGCGCAAATGCTTTTAATTCGAAAACATGTGTTTCCAAGATTTGAAAGGACAAAGAGTGGTCTTCAAAGACAATGTACACCGAAATCCAATACTATTGTACACATAAGCTACACACAAATGCAGAGGAGGACAAAACTAAAAAAATGGATTTTTGAGGCCTAGTTTCTCAACAGGCAAACGACTTCCGGTGAACCACTTGAAAATGTCGTCGAACCAAGTAAAAATAAAAAACAAACCTGTAACCGTTGGAGATAAATTTCGGGAAAATCGTGCAATATAGAGGTAGGTAATGTTATGGTACGAAAATAAAGCCTATCTCCTGGCGATTAAAGCAACATCTATAGCAGTCTTAAGTCTATAATAGGAGCGGGATAATGAGGCAAAGCAGAAACTCATTTCTTCGCCAACTATACCGACGGCTTCACTTTTCTATATTAGCCCTGACTATATTTTTTTCAGTTCTCGGTTTCCCGTCTCTCTTCTACCTCAAGAAATGTCTGTCAAAAATGTCTGGTTCTAATCAGATGATCGTGGAACAGAATACTCCATCGTATATGGGAATGCCTTCGTCATTTTCGTTTGGATAAAACTTTGCCAGCCTCATCCGTGAGATCACTTTTCTGGAGTTAAATTAAAAATGTTGTGCTATTAGTCGTATTCGAAAGGTTGCTCGCAAGAATCTCATGAGTATAGATATTTCGAAGACGCTTCTAACAGAGTAACTTCTCTCCTTCCCACAAATTTTACTGCCATGAACAAAACAAAATAAAACAAAAGTCAAAGTCCCATGGAAAATTTTACATTAACGCCGAAAGGGTCTCATATGTACGCACGTAATGACATAATTAAATGAATTCGGAACTTCTCGATGATGATCAAAAGATGCGGCCCCTATATGAAATCCACATGTCATCACCACAATATCAATACGTTTTTATTCAAAATTGCAGTGTTGATTTGAAATCGGAATCTCGAGTCATCAATCAGTGGTTGCAAGCAGTTCCGTGAAATCATTCCGCGAAACGTATTAAAACTCTAACAATTATTACTGGGCATTCTCCATCTAAGACTCAACAAGATTGTGTTACGCCGCGCGCTTTGTCCAAATTTCAGTCAAGGAAAAAAAAGGACTGTAAATTATCTCTTGGAACACGCCCTATCCTTATTTTGAACAATTCAAACAATAAATTTGTTATCATCATCAATTCAAACTGTTTCAAAATCAAAGACCAACTATTGATTTTTGAATTTGCGATGACGAAACATGGATTCATATTTCCGTTGAATTTTTCCTTGATTATAAGCGCATCTATCTTAGAATTGCAAATTATTTAGGTGAGTAGGTACATAATAGCCAAATAACAAAGAAATAACGATATTCAATTTTAATTTTGTCTATACTTTTCCATTACCAATGAGCATTTAGCGAAAAATATTAAGTAAATGTTATTTCAGTACATTTTATAGAGATAAGACGAACGAGATGTATCTATAAATACCAGGATATGTATGCGAATATATGATGAAGCATCCACTCCATTGCACAGCTTAAAATTGGTACTTGGGAGATCGGGTGGGTGTGATGGCTCGAGTCTGGCTTACTATCTCGAGGGGCCAGGTTCAAATCCCGACTGTGGCAGAGATTTTTCTGTGATATACGGTCCATACTTGTGTGCTGTGTTGAGGGAACTTGAGTGCAGTACTCCATCCATCGGATGGTATGTGATACCGTAGGCCCTTTGGCGTATTTCCTGAATAGCAGGCTATAGTAGATGCCAGGATTCACACCATTCTTCTTCCTTGCCCTGGAAAAGTTCTACTATTACCTTATAAACTTAAATCATTTGATTAAGGATACTATTAAGATATAAAAAGAGCTCTGCAGCAATTCATCGCCTCTATAGATGTAATCAATGCCGCTGTGGTACTAACAACAACGAAACCAGCGGTGATGTCGTAATAAAAGCCTTGATACCACTGAAATGACTCTTACACTCGTTTTATACTGTCCCCACGTACCCCTCTAGTAAGTATTGTCGTATGGGTCGCCATAAGAGGATAACAGAATTTTTGGAGTGGAATGAAACATATAAACTCAAAAAGGAAAGTCATAGTGTAGAGAATGATGTATGGCCGAAGTTAGGACGAGGTATTTCAGGTGAGAATAAGTAAGAATATGCCTAGGATTTAAGTAGAGCGTTGCCGCTTCAAAGGGAGTGGAATGATGTGTAAGATGGAAGAGGGGGAGAATAAGCCAAACAGCGCAAGAGAAGGAGGCTTTCCATTGGAAAGGACGCTCCAAATAAAGCCATGAAAAACTATGGGCTGTAGGTACAAAAAAAGGTTCATAAAAATCCAGATACAAAATTTATTTTTCGCCGCAGAAGAAAGTTTAGTAGAGAGAAGGATAATGGAAGTGAAGGGTTGTACCGTTGAGGAGTGATGTAATGAAATTGAAGGATTGATTCACTTAAAGTAAGTCAATCCATTCTTTGAAGTGGCGATCTATGCCGGACACAAGGAAGAGGATATCGACCGTTAGGGTACATTCTGAGTAATGATACTTAACTGAAAAAGTGTATTTTTTTTAACATTTACGATATGGAGAGGCTCCACAGAGTCAAGCCTGAATCCATTAGTCATATTTTTAAATCCGCAAGATTCACATAAAAAATGTATGAGCTATAAAAATGATTATAAATATAAAAAAACGAGACAATAAATGAAGAACCTCATTCGCTACTTTGTTTATAGCCGAACCTGAAATAGAAAGGGGTCAAAATGGCCATAAACTATCCACTAATAATTCGGATGCCAAATCTAGCGGCTACAACTAGCTGGCTAAACACCTCGTCCTTAAGAGGACTAGTTTTGCGCTACAAATTGTCAGGTGCAAACGTACGATAGTGCTGTTGCGAGGCAACTATGGTTTGGCCAGAGCGAAATCCTGGATAATAGATTTTTTAGTTTTAGTTCTACGAGTATATGGAAAACTACAGAAAAACATTTGAGCACACACACTTTACCCCAATCAAATGGATTTGTGAAATATATATATTTTTTTTTCTTTAAAGCGAACAATCTCATTCTGGCAAAGTTATAGGTTAGTAGAACTTGAAGGACTATCAGGCACCCCTATAATCAGTAACTTGGGACAGTAATGAAGACTCAAAGCAATAAATTTGTACTACGTCTTGCCAGTGCCAAAGTTATATCACACTCGCAAAAATCTACCAAGACCTTATGAACACTTAAACAATTTGAGACGTATCCGAACACTCTGTCACAATAAAAACAGTCATTTCAGGCGTGATATGGTGGAATGACATAATTAAATAATATTGGCAATTTTCCACAAAGAATTATTTACTCCGACCGGTTTCGATGTCATACATCATCATCAGGTGATGATGATGTTGTATCACATCGAAACCGGTCGGAGTAAAGAATTCTTTGTGGAAAATAGCCAATCTTATTTAACTCGGTCACAAGCCCATGATGGTGGTTATTGATATACAAAGGAAACATGAATAAGGACATCGGGAATAATTTCAAGAAAAAATATGGCATCTACTGTATTGCATTCCTACCTAGCAAGTTAGATTAAACAACTCAGATGATAATATCTCCTATACATCAAGAGTGAATGCAAGAGAAGTTAGGAAGAAGCTGATAAAACCCTGCTTCTCGTTAGATGCCCTATTTTGTTGCATGTCCTATTGTGTTGCATAATCAAATATTTCCCGACACAAATTAAAGATCCATTAGCGTAATTTGACAACTGAGAAATCGAAGAGTTATCCACGAGCACAAAAAACCTTAACTCCTAGTTCAATATTAAAAGACTACAAATGCCATCTTGAACAATGCAATCTTGTCCTTCGGTGAGAGAATCCGCGTCACTTACAGAAGCTTGAGATATCTATCGTATCCAATTGACCTAGTTTAGAAGGACCTGTGAAGAACATCTGCCTCACCCGATTGTAATCGTGTCCCAAAAAAGGAGAAAAATGTGTGGTCACCTGCCCAAAATATGCCACATTTCATTGGAATGTTGATCGACAGGGAAAGCCGGCACTGAGAAATTTAGATGCACAAAAATTTCTCTAAATTTCTAAATTTTTATACGAAGAAAAAGTTCTTCCATCCAAGAGACGTTTAAAATCTGGAAATATTCCCCGACTCATAGCTTCCGAACAGAGGTCTTCACCACAAGGTTGCGGTCTGCACGGTGACAATCTGACGGTGCCTTTGAAGAAATGGACGGGTCGTCGTCCAGCACCAGAAATGAAACGGCACTAACATTTAAAAAAAACAAAAGACGAACCTCGAGCGAATTTAGCCAAGACCTTGCATTGCTTTCCCTACTCGGAGCGGGGAAGATGCGCTTCATCGGGCGGAAGCAACCCATTGTCGGAGGTTTTCTCCTCGTTCAAGTTGCTCGGTCGCGGAGAACGAAGAATACATCGCAACGAAAACAAAACAAGCGCGCCAGCCGACGTTGAATGGTGAGGATGAGCCAGTTCGACTGCTCCCTTCAGCGGGAAAAGAGAGGGATAGTCGCAGACCGAAGGGACACCCGGAAGGCTGGGAAACCGCAAACACATCAGAGGATAAAGGCGCCGCAGACAATCTCTCTGGCAAGGAAAGGCATACTTCCTTCTACAATGTACTCTCTTCATTAGAACCAAATGAAACAAAAGGAATATCAAGTTTCCAAACAGCTCATGACATGCCTATTGGTAGCATATATAGCGTGCCATGATTAATCAATTATAATTCTCAGATTCATATCCATAATCACTAGAGTATTGAGACTCACGATGAAACCGAGACAAAAAAATCGAGAAGACGCCGAGATGGAGCTTTTCAAGGAGAGATGAGACATCACTTAATTTAGTCGAAATATCACCAAAGGCCATTGGCGTTTCATTGATTTTTGTGAATATTTCCCATGATATGGATAATTCCTTCACTTGAACCTTTTCAATTTTTTTTCCAAGGAATTCGAAAAATATCGGACACAAATGGCAAAAAACTGATTTTATAAAAATTTTGTTAAGAAGTGTATGATAAAAACAGCCTTCGAGCATACGGTTACTTATTGCAGTTTTATTTTCATAACAATAGTGGAAGCGGTTCGCTGCCACAGGCCGCCTCATTCACGCGACTAAAGGCCGTTTTACACGGTACATTTTGTGTACAATTTCTTGTACAAACGCTTGTATGAGAAAATTGTACCGCGTAAAGCGGCAAATTGTGTGAACGCTTGTGCGAATGTTTGAATGACAGAACGGAAAATAGAACCTGTTCTAATTCCATTCAGACAAACTTACAATTTCGTTCAGTTTCATAAACTCGTTTGTACAATAAAATGCACCGTGTAAAGCGGCCTTAAGGAGTGTCGTATATGATCAGACTGAAATCCGGACGAGCCTACATCCCAACAGGACTTCGCGGAGAGGACCGAATCTGAAAGGAGATTAATCTCAACTTACGGGAACAATATCGCAACGACCCGTAACCGACCATTCTAGATCAAAAGGAACAGGATACATGGAAACGGAATTTCTTGGTGCAGGATGTTGGGATTCGAAAATGGGAAACATACTCATCAGAAGAAAAATAATACAAGAGATAAAATATGGCGATATATTTTGACATAACATGACTGGCACACAAAAGACTGTGCTCGGAAAACGAAAAGCGAAACGGAAGAACTGCATTGGATAGAATCAGAATAATACATGAAGCATTGCGTAAGCAAGGAAACGATAAGGTGAAGAGGTTATCCGTCGCTAGCATTGAGGAGGAAACCAATGATGACAGATATGTCCGCTTTTCTTCGTCGCTCAAGATACCCCCGAGTCTCCCATCAGTGAAAACCTAAACGACTTACGACTCAGCTGAGTATCTGATAGGTCTAGAAGCAGGGATGCGTCTCCTCTTTACCCAATTCGCATTTGATATTTTTTAACTTCGAGCAAAGTTGGTCACGATTCTAATTACTGCAGCACACTAAAAGACATGCATTAATGAAATACATTCTCTATCTACCTAACAATATAAGAACCCTGTGTTTAATTAAGTGTAGCTATTAATCAGGAGAAAACCTGGCTAGGAATACCGTTCAACATGTTGTATTTAATAATAAATAGTCAGAATTTCATATAATCATCTTTCTTAAGTCCCAATCATTTAAAAGTCCTTTCAGAATCACCTAAATCAGGGAGAGCTGTTTAAATATGTCAAAGTCAAACTTCAACTCCACACGCAGACGGGGCTGATGCATCTATGATTTTATCTCGATACTAAATGTCTCTAGCTGCAAAAACAGTTTTGACGGAAGAGTACAAAGTGCAGAAAAGGGGCTTGAGATTGGTCCCCAGATAATTGATTTACAATCCGCATCCAGTGCGTCGATACTCGCTTGCTCACATTACAGGGCTAATTTTCCTGGAAGCACTTACACAGGGCAAGCATTAATAGTTACCGATCAGATATCGTCATCGCGGCGTAAGTCACAGTCCCTTCCTATTTAAGACATCCAAATGCCTTCCTGCTCCAACTCCACCCGCGACGAGTCATACTTGTGATTCAAGGGCTCACTGCAACGGCACATGGCTTTTGGTGGCCTTGAAATCACGAGGAAGTCTAGTAAAGATACTGGATAGCGTCCAACCACCTGAGAGATTGCCAGAGATGCATTTCTATCATCATATGCTCCTCAGGGCATCGACAGAAGACATTTGTAATGTATTTGTTGGGACGTTTTGAGCTATGTGCGGGGGACTGCTGGGGTAGAATCATGGATCCTTCCTATGCATTGTAGCTATACTTATCAATAACGTAATTATTTATGGAAGCGATTCACTTACAGCAGCCATCCCTACGACTCGCTCCTCTTGTTGAAATTCGTAATTTGAAGCAAAAGACATGGTCTGAAGAAATATAATCTCGTTTTATTTTTCATACGCGTAAAATAATAAAACAATATTTTCTTTTCTTTCATATATGTTTTTCTTTTTCATACGTTGTATATATGCCTATGTGATCCAGCCACTGGTTTGCATATGCCCTCACTCACACTATTGTGAAGCATTGTACTCAATTAGATCGTCACGAGGTAGAATTCCACATCGAATCAGACGAAATTCATCAACCTAAAGGTTCTTTTTCAACGACAGGATTATCACGAAGAAATCAGGAGAAGGCATAGCAGATTGAAGGAACAACTTAGTACGGACGATGGCGTGTTTAAATGGCAATAGAATACCGAATGCTAGAAAAACGAGGAAGAGGAAAATGTTAGACATTTTAGGTGGAATGAAATTAGTTGTAAAGATATTCTGATTCGAAAAGGGAAGTACAGTAGGGAAGGGAGTTCTGCCCTGCGTAGGATTCCTTAATATACTTTAAAAGTGAACTGTCCATGGTGATACCGTTTGAACTATGGGAACGTATTGTATTTGAAGCCGCCGTGTTTTCTGAAAGAACTACATTGACGTAGAAGGGAAACTTGTAGAGTAGTAACTAAAAAGAAGGTTGTTTACTCGACCGTAATTCGTGATGAGCTGCTACAAAAAACCATGTTTGTTGTTGCTATTATGGGGTACGAGAGGCTACTAAGGTAATTTGCGCCATTAAGAATAGTTCGGATCTGGGAAGAGGAAGGATGTTAGGGTGTGGACGAAGGCTGGTAATAAACCCGGTATCGGCATCAGCCAATACTTGGCTGACGAAAAAACGAAAGGCACCAAGGGATCCACAGTTCAGTGTCACATCCGACGGGCGGAGTACTAAACTTGAAGTGCTCACTACACTCAAGCTGGGATTAGAATACCAATGAAAAATTTCTGTCTGTCTGGACTCAAACCCGGGACAACGGGGTGTGAGGCCAATACTCTATCCACACCAAACCAATCGATCCCCACACTCGCTGGATACTATTTAGACGTTTCTCTCGCAAATAGCCCCGACTTTTGCCACCGTCACGGTTGGATCCATTTTATGGCGGTGCTGTTTTTATCACATTCTGACTGGCATGGTATTTAATGTCTCAACTTTTCCCCGGCCTGAAAGGCGGCAACCTTACCACGCCCCGACTCGGGCGGGTGTGATTGCTTTCCGCGCCGTCGGAGATCCAGGATCCACGCCGAATGATCGATTGGAAGGGGTGGGAGTGGGTAGGTACCGCCACAACCCTACCGAAATCGTTTCATGCCGACCAGATTGGTTGCGCCAAATCCGTTCCTGTCACGGAATTCAATATACCCGCGTACTCCGTCATTAAGAAGTTTCACTCGTCGTCCTAATTTTCTTATCTTGGACATGTTTCAAAACCAAAAAGTTACGATTTGGAAAAATAGTATGGTAGTTAAGTGGCTTAAGCGTAGAGCTGCAGACCGAAGGTCCCGGGTAGGCCTAGGTACATATCCAGTTAAACCCGAGCAAAGCTACTTATTTTCTCGGTACCAGATCCCTCTGGACAGAGCACAGGGAAAGAAACTGACCCCCCTTCCGTAACGTGTGAAGCACTCGTCGTTGAGCTTAGTTAGTATTTGTTGTATTCTACCATCCTCTCCTGTCACCAGCCAAAATAACTTACAACACTCGGGCTTGTTTCAAAACATGATGAAAGATACACTTTCACCCTGGAGCAATTCTACAGCGTTTCCGAAGCTGCTATGTGTTCCACAAGCATCGATATCCTAGAGTTATGAGTAATAAATCTTATCTACGATATGTTTCCATCAGAAAAATTTTCTCGGAAAGGTTGCGACACGTCCCATTCTTGGAGCTTAGAAAAACGAAGCATTCTAATGATGTGTCACCGAGTATAGAATCGCTACACCAAGACTTATTAGAGAACTAATAAATAAATTGCTTTGTTATTTTAACTCGCACAGCCAAGTAGTCAGGTCCCTTTCAGGCACAAATTCCATTAAATTGTTTCCCGTTTTCATTTGTATTTGGAGCCTCCTCTCTGGCTCCAAAGCCAGACCTTAAAACGCAGACAACTAAATCTAAGAGTTTTGCCCCAATTACAGAAATACATCACAGAAGAAACGACCGGCTTCGAAAATTCAACGACTCTTTTCAATCAGATATTCTCGAGTTGGTAGTTGTAGTTATTGGGGTGGAGGGGGGCGACATCTTCGGTAATTTTCACCATTTAGGATAAATTGTTATTCGGATATGGGTGGGAATTTTCAGGGAACGAGAGAGGTAAACAGCGTCGGCATTAGCCTACTCTTGACGAGAGGCGCCAAGGGGTCCATAGGTAAACGTCCCATCCGACGGACAAACTACAGATGTCAAAGTTCTATACACAGGTAGGGACCGATATATCGATGAAAAATCTCCGCTTTGCCGGGAATCAAATTCGGGCCCTCTGCATGCGTACCAGACCCCACCATTCTCGAGAGACGAGTTTAGGGTTACGATTTCATGGAGGAAACCTGCCATACATTACACATTATATACAAGTGCCGAAATTCACCATTTAAGAGATGCAACCTTTTTAAATTCATACAAACGAATTGAACAAATTTAAAACATCCGCGCAGTTTACCTGAGCAAAAGTTAACTCGTGGAACAATTAACGAATCGAACTTAAACAACAATCTCACTAACGCTTGAACTTTTTTCAAGATGAGTTCAATCGCTTTTCCAAACTGTACATAGTTTCACTTTACATTCACTTTACAACGACCGTGTAGTATGAATGAAATGAAAAAATCAAACATTTGTACGAATTCAAGGATTACGAGGGGAGAGAGTGGCTAGAGTACTGGCCTCCCATCCTGAGGGTCCGGGTTCGATTCCCGGCAGTGGCGAGAAAACCGGTCCCCACTTGAGTGCCTAGAGAGGGCATTTCAAGTTCAGTACTCCGTCCGTCGGATGGGACGTTAAGCCGTGGTCCCCTTGGCGCCTTTCGTTAAGAGTAGGCTAATGCCGACGCCGGGTTTCTCTCCACCCTTCCTCCGTTCCCTGAAAACTACTCCTACCATTACCCAATTATCCTAAATGGCGCAAATAACCTCAGCTATCGGTCGCCTCCCCTGAATAACCAACCAACAGGATTACGAACGAGATCAGGGAATTCCGGGATCGAGTACCGGTAGAGGTGAATTTTTTTTCTCCGTGGATACGATTTATTATGTGTGGGACCGGATTATTCCGCTAGAGCTGACATGGTCAGAAATCAATCCAATATCACGTGCTGATCGCCTGTCCCACTAATTGTAAGTCACCGATCGTGAAGCTATCCCCCACGCAAAGTAATTTCTCCCGGTTCGGGAATTACCCAGTTACCACTGAGGCATCGCCAACGGCGAGAGACGTAATGGACTCATTTCTCCACGCCCGATGGATTTGACAGCGTGCCACAGACGTGATTACCTCCAGTGAGGATATAAATCAAATTTTCATCAGTGGCAATCGACCGAAACGAAATCGTATGATTACCAAGGACCACCAGAATCATCCACGAATGAGGCTGTAAATCACCAACACAAAATTTCACCAATTACGAGCCCATCAGGCGTTTGCTTCAGTACCTGGTAGCAACGAGTCCCACCTCGATTAAAAATCTGATTAGGATGTCAGAGCAGCAAGAAAATGAGCCAGTACCAAGGTATCTATTTAACACTAATGGTTCCATGTATTAAAGAACGAGTAAGTATAAAAAAATTTGACCGTTAAAAAGGAGCTTGTCGCAAACTTGAAAGTTTTCATGGACAAGAATACAGATCAAAGGATTCCTTTTATTTTGATTTGACACATTTCGCACGAACTCTATAGGATTGATTCATATTACAAATTTCCCATTGAAGTGGTACTTTTCATAATTTCGAAGTAAAAAATTTCAGAATGGGGGGTTTAGCGAAGATTAGATATCAGGAATAGGCAGGTAAAAAAATTGGATTGAGAAATAATTGTGAATTTCAACACGACCTCCCTTTAATCTGCAGAGTTTATATATTAATGCGAATCTTGCGGATCTTCTGAAGAGTTTGATGCACTGCGTGACTTCTTTGACGACAAAGGGACATTACGGAAAGAGAATGAAGTAGGCTAACGGCTTTTGAGATTCAATGTGAAGAAAGAAGGAGAGGGTAAGGCGGGATGGAAGGAAGACAAACGAGTAAGTAGTTAAAATGGCAGAGAAGGAAGGCAGGAAGCTGATTGAAGAAATTCAGAAGTCAAATAATGATTGTATAGAATGTGTGATAAGGGGCTAGGGCGTTATGAGGAACGTGATAGGGGGTTGAATGTTTGGGAAGCGGGGAAGAGGAAGGAGAATATACACAGTTTGCACAGAACGATAAGAGGTAGGATGAATAATACATCGCAGTGGATGGGAAGTTTTTCATGTCCATTAAAACCTACTTAATCGGTTGAACACTATTGATCTAAGGAATGAAAGGAAAAATAATGACAAAGTATAATTAAAGGAACAGTATGCATCGTAAGTCATCGATAGCAATAAGAAAAGGAGGTCTTAATATCCGTATACCTAGAACTCAACCCAAACACTTGGTGAAGAACAATTTTTTCAGTCGCTTTCAAGTCCGTTCACCCCATAGTTTCAATTCCGTCCCACAGAGAAAGAAAAGTTTTAATTTTGGTAGGAAATTGGATGTATTGCCTGTGGCATCACCTGAGGATAACCGGAATTCACTCAAGTTGGCAGTCCAATGCCCTTAATGACTTGAATTTTTCCTTCCGGGCAATGCAGAGGGTTCCATATAATCTACTTTACAAACACTTAGCTGGAAATCTAATTTTTCACTCTCACTCCGCAATTCTGCGCGTCATGCGAGCAGGAAAAAGATGCAACTGCTAGCAGCGCCGGAAAAACCCGTTGTTCAAAGTGGAGACTATGTTGAAAATTCTTTCCTGGTGCATTCCTCGACCAATAGGTGTGGGGAAGGCGGGAGGAAAATTGCTGTGCAGTTTTTCTCGAGGCCGAAGACGGCAACGCACAACTCTAGTTGTGAGCAAATGAATAACGGGCCGCGCCACCGGACCGTGACGGCATCGTTGCCCGTCGTACCAGCGACCCACCAGCACGTGCGCCGGCCTCCGGCACGCTACGGACGGACGAAATCAGGAGAGGATGATGTTTGTCCTACCGTCCCGATTCTTTTTTAGCGATTCATCCTGCGCGGGCCTCGTTAAGGTGATTCCGATGTCCCGAGGGGCGCATCGTCTCGCGCTCGTCAACTTTTTCCGCGTGAGTGCGAATTTCCCGATGGTGAAACCGCGGATGTTTTCTTTTTTCCTTTGTTGGCACTCTTCACTTGAAACAGGATTTAGGTACAGGATAATTATGTTAGGCTTAGGGCCTCACAATCTGCAGGGGCCTTAAAAATATTCTAGAATTTTTCACTCAATGTTTCGTCCTAAAATTAAACTTTCGTAAATAAACAATCTATAATTCTAATAATGTCTAGATAGTCGAAGTATAGGTAATGTCTAATATTAGTATCAAGTCCGTGTATTAATTGCCATGGTATTGTAACGCATGCATGCGATGTTGATATTAATATCGCGGGAAGAACTGAGGAACTTCTATTAGTATGTCATGGAGAATTATCTTCGAAAATAAATTCAACACAAAGATCTGTTCACACAATTATCTTCAAAACACAATTATCTTCAATACATGATTAATTTTCCCTATCGTGGAAGCAATGTTACGTCGATTCCTGTCTGATGGTAATAAATTGTTCCGAAGAAAGATAATTTTCAAAGCTAAAGAGAATCAAAAATGAATTGAAAGCAACTATCAAAAAAAAATTACATCCGCATCATATATCATGTACAAACAGAAAGTGAAAAGTTACGTAGCATATCTTTAGTTGACATGATAAAAGATTTTGTTATTGGGAAATCAATAAAGAAAATGCTTTAAGTTGTAACATATAGAGGATTACCTAATGCAATATTTTTATTTTGCAAATTTTTATTGTTAAATTAAAAAAATAAAACTACATTTTTACATAACAAAATATAGTTCTAAGCTTTTCCCGGATTTTACATAGCAAAATATAGTTCTAAGCTGTCTGAGACCAACAGGTGTAATTAAAAAAAGTGGTGGGGACCTCAGGGCCTCACAATGTCTACATCCGGCTCTACGTTTGAGATAAAATTTTGGAGAGCGTTATGGAGTACACAATGGACAAAAATTAGCCGAACTAAGAAGAAAATAATTAAAAAAGGCTATGTGGGTAGGTCGGCAATAGTGGATGGTTTTGTTCCTCTGTAGTTCCGAGTATGTCCCACAGTTAAAGGCACTTCAGACACCAGGATGTTAATGAAAGGGTTAGGAGGGAGGGTGGCGATAAAACCGGTTTCGGTGTTAGATTGTTCTTAACAAAAAGTGCCAAGGGGTTAATTATTTGATTACCCATCCGACGATCGAAGTTCTGAACGCTAAATACTCTCCAGTCAGCACTCAAGTGGGGGCCGGCTTAACAGTGTATATCTGTCCTGGGTGGGATTCGAACCCGCTACTTAAGACCGGACTCTAAACAACACAACAACCCCGAACCCCTGCTATATAGTTTGGTAGAGCGCCGGCAAAACAACCCAAAGATTGCGTGTATCCCGTAATAGGCAATGATTTTTTGCTCGCCTTAAGATTATGTTTAGAGTTCATATAGGATATAACAGTGGTTTCCGACCTTTTTCGACCATGCCCCACCATTTGGCCATTTTGTTGGGCATGGAGGAGGATGGAAAAGGTAAGGTGGTAAAAAGGCAGACGAACGAGGAAGTTTTAGGCATGGTAGGGCTGGAGGAGATGTTGATTGAGGAAATTAGAAGGCAAAGTGAATGGATGGAGCAGGTTTTAATGGGCGAGAGTACCTTGAAAGACGTTATTCAGGGAAGTGTTGGAAAGGCGTTAAGAAAGGAGGTGAACGGTTAGTTTGGATAGAATAAAGGGAGATAAGAATAATATGGAATAAAAGACGGACATCGTACAAAAAATAGAGATCACGTTAAGAGATTTATGCCCATCAAAATAAACAACCAGTAGACCACTAATACTAATAAGGCAAGTATTGGAATGTTCCGGAAGGATCCCAATATCTGTATTCTGGATTCAGAGACTAAGATTAAGAATTAAATCAAAGGCGTTTATAATGTAGGTTTGGTAGTTGTTTATACTACTAATAAATTCGCCATTTCCAGGATTCGAATCGGTCCCCTTGGATAGGAGGCCGGTACTCTCTTATCAACTCCTTACCAACCCATTATCGCTCTAGGTTTGGGGAAAGGCAGGAAAAAAAGATAGACAAAAAAATAAAGGAAGTGCTCGCCATAGTTATGGAGAAACGTAGGGTCTAGATTTAAGTATAAGTTGGTAGATAATGCGAATGGTGCTATTAAATAATTTGATTGCAAGTTAATGTCAGAATTTGAAGACAGATTCGAAAAGTAAGAGAACATTTGCGAGGAAAGTGATAGAAATTTACGTGGAATGAATATACATGCTTGACAGTATATTTAGCTGCAGTAGCTAATTTAAGGAAAGGTTTTTTCCACATGGAACAGTAAAAATTGACACATCAAAACCTCCCTTCTATCGTTATTTTAAAAGTAATAACATTAACTTTACGCGGAGGTTTTAAAAATCAAATTTATCATCACGAGAATCCATCATGCCAACCAAAAAGGGTCCGGGCCCCCGGAATCAGCGGCCAGCTTGGACGCCGACCGTTCGTTGCGAGTGTTACGGTTGAGGAGAGAAGCTGGAGGAGGACAGCATGTCGAACAAAAACAAATGACGGACGATTGTGAAACGCACCGAGTCGGAGGAACGAAGTGAAAATTGCCGCAACTCCCGCTCCCCATCTCGTGGATCGGTCACAAATCGAGTCACTCGACCAAGAAACAATTAAAAGCCATCCGATGGAGAGCAAGTGGGATAGCTCCAAGACGGGCACCCACCCCACCCCGCGAGCCGCGCCGATGGTCTCGCATCGGCGGCTAGGAAAGAATTAGAGAGTTAAACGGGAGAAAGGGAAGACTTGCCCGCTTGTTTTTTTTTTGCAAAATTTAGCTCTCTTGAGGTATGCCAAACCAGTCTCTATTTTTTCGGGAGCATTTACCTGCACCAAGTAGCAATGTTGATCAGTAAAAATTTAGAATGGGACAGCAAACCCCAAGCCCCGAAAAACACCAAGCATTCCATGACAGAGCACTACACATCTATGCAAAAATGTTCAGGAATTACTTTTATTGCGGCAACATATAAGATATTATGCTTTGCATTATTTTGAGCAAATGTTTTTCAAAGCTTTCAATGGGTAACAGGAGAGCGCATTAGAACAAACTAAGTTTACTGAAGAGTCGAAGAACTTAAAAGATTCCATTTTCAAATTTCTTGTAAATGCCAATGACATGGGAGGTAAATAAATTGGTGTGAGAATTGCGATTGCACTGAAAAAGTGACAGAAGGGAAAGGGCCAGAAGAATTACAGACCGCATACTGAGAGACGAAAACAACGAAGAGCAAATGAGGGAATGAAAATAAGTGAAAAGAGAGCCGCGTGAAGAGAAGCATTACAAACAACCTGAGGTATACGTGATCTGGTTTTTAAAGCCAGAAATGTCCAAAAACATACCAAAATATGAGGATTTCCCATCGTAATTTTGATATTCCTCTTAATTTGATATTCCTCTGCCAGGTGGCTCACGGGATCACCGAATCATAGATTTCAGGAATCATAGCGAATAAAACAATATATTTACAACGTCTATGAGGAGAATTGTGTCGGAGATACGAGGCTTGTCCGGAAAGTAAGTACCGTTCGGGAAAAACTTGGGAAAACATTTTTTTTTCAAGGCAAGATTTAATTTTACATGAAAGAGTATGTCTTTCACTATTTTTCTACATAGTATCCACCATTGTTTAGACATTTGTCACAACGGGACACCAACTTTTTTATGCCCTCTTCATAGAGAGATTTCGTCAGGGAAGACAGCCATTGCTGAACACCGTTCTTTGTGTCGTCATCGCTCTCAAAGCGCCTTCCTCCAAAATAACGCTTCAAATTCAAGAATAAGTGATAGTCACAACACTGTTTGAGAAGTCACCTCCCTCAAAACTGAATCGGGTAAGAAATGTCAATGCACTTCCAAGTCGCTTCGTTTTGTGGTCATCCGTAAGCATTTTCGGAACTCAACGGGAACACAGTTTGCGATAATTTAAGCAATTTGTGACAATCTCATGCCAAAAGTTTTTTTTAAGTTTTAAGGGAATCTTCAGAAAGCATTCTTATCGTAAACCGTCTGTTTTCATGGATTTTCTCATTCACTTTTTCAACCAAACCATCATTGACAACAGAAGGCCGCCCACTCCATGCTTCGTCATGAGCACTGGTTCGTCCATCATTGAATTTTCTAACCCACTTTTTCACCATCCTATCAGTCATTACACTTTCACCATGAATCTCTACAAGTTGACGATGAATTTCAGCAGGCTTAACATTCTTTGCGTTCAAAAACCGTATTACAGAACGCACTTCATAGTCGGCGGGATCAGATATTGTTTTAAACATTTTAAACGATCACTAACAAATGTTAACACAACACAATCTGGCTGTAATGGCGTCAGTCGAAAGACAATGGACCATAAAGACAACTACACATGCGCGGAACTGCGACACTAGCGTTGTGGTGGCGGTACTTACTTTCCGGACATGCCTCGTAATTAAGTGGGGACGGGCTAGAGTACTGACTTCCAGGGATTCGAGGGCCCGGGTTCGATTGAGTTAGAGATTTGTTCCCGATTGAGGCAGAGATTTTTCATTTCACCTAGGGATGTGCGTATGGAGAAAGTATAGTGGGTCGATAGGACAACTAACGATGAAGTACTAGAGTTGGTAGGAGAGGAAAGGAATTTGATTGAGAAAATTAAGAGGTGTGGATGGAGAAGGCGTTAAAGGGCCAGGGTATTTTGAGAGACGGGATTGAGGGAAGACGGTTGGGTAAGCGGGGAAAAGGCAGGAGACGAATGGGAAGTTTGGATAGAATGATGGGAGTTAGGAGTTATGAGGAGCTGAAAGGGGACATCGTGTGGAATGTGGGCATCGTGGGAAGAGTTAAATCTATATTTAGACCTACCTTCACTGGTAAAATACTAATTTAAAAAAAATACCGATTCCCTTTTTGTCAGGGGCTACGTGGAGAGCACATAGAGTTCAGCACTCCGTCCGACGGATGGGATGTTAAACCATGGGCCCCTTGGCACATGTCTCTAATGAGTTGGCTAATGCCGACGCCAGGTACCTCTCAGCCCTTCCTCAGTTCCTTGAAAACTTTCTTCCCATATCCAATTACCCACTTGTCCTAGACGGCGCATGAGACCTTAGTTGAGGGTCACCTCCCCAAATAACTGCTAAATAAACGATATTTTAGCGGTACAAAGCCGCCATCCCGAATGAAGTCCCAGCAAGTTAAACAAAGAAGTACAATTTTTTACACTGTATGCATGCATGAAAGTAAACTTGTGAATTGTAAATGATGGCCTTGCTAAAGTTAAGGGTGGAGAACGCATTCAACTGACTCGAGTCACATTCAGTGGGCATTGAAGTCCCACAATTGGGACCTGTTCCATTTGTTGGACTTGTTGGATGATACGCACACTTTCATTGGATACAATGGAATTGAATCGTCCTGCGTAGGCCCGAGAATGAAGAGGAATTATTTCCGCCTTGACAGCATATTCACTGAACCTAGGGAGCCAAGGAAAGAGAGAACCTCTTTAAAATGGATCGATGGTTCAAGTTTGACAACAGAACGTTCTGTTTCAGTGAAAGAGAGTTGTTTTCCTCGGGGGCGCCGGCCATAAAGAAATTTGGAACTGATCTTGAATTTGAACTTCGGAACCAGGGACAGGTTCCGAAGATTTAAGAAGAGAAAAGCCTTGAACGCAATTGACATAATTCGTAAATTATGGAATACAACGCAATTAAAATTATATAGTTAAATGCGAAAGAAATCCTGATAGAATGATGATGAAGATACATGATGAAGACGTTCAAAGAAAAGTGGAAGAAACGGGATGAGATATTTAAAAAAAAAACGAGACAGCCTAATCGGCTCTAAGTTGAGATAAGAGACGGATGAAGATAGTCGTCGAGGGCAAAGTGAATGGGAAGAATGGCATGGGAAAACGATGTGTGGTAAGTATGGCACAAGTAATGAAGGATTCGACAGTGAAGAAATTATAAATATGAAGATGTTACCCGATTGGAGAAATGGGAAGAGCACTGCCTCAAATCAACCTTAGCATTGATGATGATGGTTAGTAGCTAGAAGTATTCTCGCAAACGTATTTAAAATACAAAATTATACAAGACCCTAAGCCGAAGTTGAATACGGATGAGGGTATGGTGACTTTATACTTAGAAGTTCCTTCCATCCGAAGCAAGATTCCAGCGTCATATATCCAGAACCTTTCGTGCGTTTAATGAAAAGAGAAATTTGGAATGAAAGTGAAGGACCCACACCATTCAAGCATTAAGACTGAAGGCAATGAGGAGAGGAAACTTTTCAAATTCCCTGCAGGTAAACGTTCGTAGCGACCCAATAGATTCATTATTGTAGAGGTACTCCAACCGTCTACTTGATCCTGCTACGGTCGTAATTTTTTGGAACTGGAAATAGAAAGTGAAATACAACAATAGTTCTTTTATTTGGCAAGGGCAACTTATGTTTCTTTTTTTAATTTTACTTTTGGACGCGTATCGACCAGATGCACTTATTTGTTAGAAAAACAAATCATTACAGGTATCTGTGTGCAATCATTTAACTCAAAATCTACTCTGATTGTAATTTTAAACATTCTCCGAATTCTCAGTTATAGAAGTTCTTCTATAAATCCATATTTAGCAGCGATTGTCCCATTAATATCTAATTCAATTGCTGTGACTTACACCCAAACTATCTACACGACTTTTCCATGCGTTAAGTGATGCAATAAATGTAAACATGATGCGTAATGCATACCGTACCGAAATTGGCATAAAGTACACCAAGCCAGTCTCGGTAGCCAGTCGGTAAAACGCCTGTCTGGAAACTCAAAGATGGCAGACTCTCACACTACCTCACAAATAGATGCTGAGTTCATCTTAGCGAATTAGTATTAACATACGTTAGAGGCGCGGAAACATGGATTTAAGGAAAGAAGATGTCAATAGTCTTAGGGCTTTTTGGAAGTGGATGTGGAGAGGGAAAGGAGAGTGGATATGAAGACGAACGTGGAAGTGCTGTAAATGGTAGAGGAAGAAAGGAAGTTGATTAAAAAATTAGAGGAAAATAGAGGGAGCGGATGCAGCAGGTGTTGAGGAGTGAAGTTGGTTTGAAAGACGTGATAGAGGGAAGAATGTTGGGTAAGCGGGGTGGAGGAAGAGAAGAATGGGTAGTTTGAATAGAATGATGGCAGGTTGAAAGTAAGCAGAACTGAAGAGGCATATCATATGAGGGAAAGGAGTCGTACGAATAATTTACTAACTATCAAGATCTGTTTTATCAGGCAGAACACTGATCAGAAGCTGGTGCGATATGTCCTAAGTCGTTGGAGTATTCTAAAACTTATTTTCACTACCACAAATTGTACCGATCAAAATGGTTAACTTAACCACTAATCAGTGTTGACATTCATGTGTTTTCACAGAGAACGAATCGTAAATATGTTAAATTTTTCCGACGATCTCTCTCAAACGAGGTGAACATGAGATCACTGTGTTATGAGATTAATATTTTCCTTTCATATTTTATTATTGGCCCAGAGAACGATATTAAGGATCTTCCGGGAAGGCTTCGTTCATAAAAAACCTTGAACGCTGAGCAATTCGACTTATTCCATCAACTACGATTAATTACTGCGGAAAAAACTACCGCCAAACACGCCAAGAATTAACGGAAAGGCCCCGCTGTTTTTCAGTTAATCAATAAACAAAATGAGGCACTATTTTGAAGTGACCGTTCACTCCTTCAATTTAGTGTGAAAGGACGACGCACGCTATCAGTGCTCATAAATATCGCGTTTTTCCCAGCGAAGCGAAGAAAAAATATTATCAGTGACGTAATCAAAGGTCACAAGAAATCACAGCGGAAACAACACTCTATTTTCGCGGTATAACGACCTTCAGTATGCATTGCCGCGCGAACACTCATCACTCATTGGATAAAAGTCCGTTATCTACCATTGACACATGCATCGCAACTCTCCAATGCACCGAGGAGTAAAACTTGTCGCACTGGCTTTTGGGCGTTAAGAAAGAAATCTGATTAACCTAGGAAATAATGCAGAGGATGCTGGCTGGATTTTGAAAAGCTATGTCACTGAAGAATTATGAAGGTAAAATGAACAGATCGAGTGATAAAGAACATGTTTCAAGAAGAGTATTTACACTCTTACATTAGAGTATTTTTGTGATGAATGTGCTGTTTCACCTCTACCTTCGGCATAATTCGTATGAATATGTAAATTATGTATTCTTTGATTTTAGGGGAAACGATGCCTGCCAAAAGGAAATTAACTTATACAATTAAAGGAAAAGTTGGGCATGCTCGACAGAGTGAAACGTGGTGATATAAAATGTTTATTCCGGGAGTTGGGTGAGACGCCTAATAGAAAAAGTACTCGATCACATCGGTGAACTGATGAATTGGCTAGAGATACAGAGCGATCGTGATCATCTTCATCTGTCACACTTGCAAAACATTAAGACTTATGTGACAAAGAAACGCTATCAACTACCGCAGCAAAACAAATATCAGAATATTTTAGTAACTCCCGTTAAAGTACGGTGAGCATTTAAACCATAAAACATCATTTTAAATTGTATTCTGCAAATAAATTAGTTATAAAATTTAGTTTACTAGGTTTTCTTTACTTTTTCTCACGAAGTTCCCGTTAATAACGCGGGTGTAAACTCCGTCCCCCTTGACCAGCGTTGTAACCGGATTTTTCTGTATCTTGTTTTAACTTATTTGGTGCTGCTAGTGCTAGAAGTAGCCTACGTTCATAAGTGGCTATTTTATGCGTCATTTGTAAGCAGGCACTAGGCCTCCGATCACGAAATGAAGCAGGGACTCGGTTAGGTCAACACCACCTAGATACAATCTAGGTGGTGTTGGTTAGGTCCTACGCCGAGGCCTAGGCTCTCCTAACTTCTCGAGTCTAAGCCTAAGACTAAGAAATTTCTCGACATTTTGTGGCATGGCATCATGAAATTATCATGCAAAAGTAAGGGAATAAATATTAATTTACTAAGTCGCATTATAAAGCAAGGCCCCGTAAAATTACGTCCACCACGACAGAGATCTCGAGACAAGCTCGAGACTCGTTTTTCGAGCGTATTGAGATCTAAATCGAGCGAGATTCGCGCAGTACTTTTATCTCGCTCTAATGTCGAAAAGTCGAGACTCGCACAGCCCCACAAATAAATATATTCCACATGAGGGCGTCGTATATATGTTGTGGCAAGACATTCAGGGAGAGAGATGCTGGGCACCTTTATAGATTTACTCCAAATAAGAAACTCATTCGATCCTACTCCAAGCGTATTGCACTTGTAAGGGAAAAAGAGGAAAATCATTTTTTCCGCTGCAAGCAAATCGCATTTATGAAACGTTGCCACCATTTACTGCCACGCGGATGCAATTTCGTAAAACTGGCCGAATGGTGGAGATAACCGTATAACTTCCCTTTTCATGCGAAAGTGAATAGGATAGGGAGACACCTTAAGAAGGCGGGATCGTAAGCTCTCACTGATACACCAAGCGAGAGAGTTCAATGTTCTCCGAGATCGAGAACATGAAACTGTTGGCTCGTAACGCCCTCGGGAATCGATCGGAAAGGGACGAATAAGGCGAATCGCATCGGTAAAAAGTTGACAGGAGTAAAAAGTGTGTAATAAGTGAGGGCGAAAGGGAAAACTGGGAACATGGCATCGGATCGGTGGCTGGCTGTCCCACCGCGGGATGAAAACGCCAGGGAAAAAGTGACAGCTGACGGGCGATGCCAACTACCTTATCGAACAGGCTAGCCGTGTCTATTTATGCCTTCCGGCCGCGGAAAAGCAATGAGAAGGGGTTGGGAAATTTATTGAAGGGATTTATAATTCCCAGTAATAATAACGCCTCGCACACCCATGGAGTACGAGGTGCGTAGTGTAAACAGAATGGGGTTGGCGCTTAGCTATCGCGTTGATAACAGTGGTTAAATTGGTATTAATGTTCCGTACATAATACCGAAACATTTATTATTAATAGTAATTTACCGGTCAAGGACGGTTTATATGGGCATAAATTATTTCCCAAACAACGTGTTCTTTAACTCAGCATAATTCATTGATTTCATCGTTCTGACAGAAGTGCCCTTTTTTCTCCTCCCCATTCCGTCTATCTCCTTCTTCGAAATATCCTCGCCCCTCATTCTCATGGGAGAATATCTTCCTCTTTCTTTTCCATTATTTCTCATCTACTCACTCTCTTTCCCCACTGAATTCATGGAGATGCAACGATATATTTCGTGGTCGGCTGCGATCGTCAGTATTCTACTAACGTTGTTGATATTCCCCGTCTCTTCTTCCCCAACCATTTATCTCGTCTCTTCCTTTATAACCATCCCACCATTTCCCACATGAAATTACTCTTCAAATCTTCATTTACCCTGCCTCCCTTCATACAGTCCAAACACTGTTCTTTCTCCCCATCTTCCATGCTCACTGTCCTCCCCTCTGTCCTTCTTTCTAACAACCGCTGAATCTCAAAGGTCCTCCATCTATTTCTGTTGGCTTCTTCCAGTTTCTCCAATCAGCGTCCTTCCCCTCCTCCTTTTTTTCCTCCCTATTCATTCATCTTCCTCTTCGTCCAGCAAACCTCCGCTCTTTTCCACTCTCACATATCAAACGCGCCCATGTTATCATCACTCTTCAGTCAAATTTGTAATTTAAAATTACAGATTTATTCTGCAAACCTTATGTGCTCTAAATATCCAGTTAAATCTCTTACCGGTGCAAGTTGACACCGACAATTTTTCAGCACCCTTTAGGTAAGCAGAATAAGTAAGTTGGGTAAGTTGAATTTCCTCCTGAACATTACGGCTCGAGTTTTCAGTTATTAGATGCTCCAGTTTTTATAGGCTTTATATAACCATTAAACATACGATGCTGATCTCTATTCAAACATAACATCAATGCCCAGTGATTCGAACCCGAGACCTTTGAGCTGCAAAGCACAAGGGTCGAGTTGCCGGCTTGGTCGTTTTGCGCGTTGCTCGCCTGGCTACCACGGCCGACAATATATTTATCACTCCGTTCTTTTTCAAACAAATTCCGTTTTTCTTTCTTTCGATAAAACCACTTGAACACAACATCCATTGTCTGCGGTCATGAATCGGAGCATCCTGAAAAAACACCAGTTTATCTTTCCGGTACATGAGAAAAAAGAACTAGAAAAAAACCATGAACTTTCACTTGTGTTCGAAAAAAAATATCAATCGTCGATGTAAGCAATTACAACCGGCACCGCTTGGTGCAATTTTACTCTGAAGGAAACGCCAGGGCAACGGACATTTAGACGGCCTAAACTTGGGTAGGGGGTTACCTAATACGTCATAATATTTAAGTCATAAATGATATTCTGCCTTGAATTTTTTTTGTGGGGAGATTAACTCAGGAGTGACAGCAATCATATTCATGACCATTCAAGTAAGTTCTCAAATAAAGAAGGCTCATGTTATTTCTCATCAAAATTTTTGTGGTCGACTTCCCTGATGGTTTGAACACTTCACCCTTCTCTTCGCTCCGGCAGGCGTGACAAAAATCGCTCCGGTGACCATTGCTCACCCCAACCGATTGTCGAACATGGTGAGAACGCAAATGTCGTGAGTGTACTGTTGGAGTGTGCGAGTGTGCCTGCGTGGAGCAGAAAGTTACCGACTAAGCCATACAACGGCGATAATGTTCACACAGTGGGCCGAAAATTAGACAAAAATGATGATTACATAGCGCGGCCTCCGATATAGCGGAGACCACCAAGACCAATACGTAAGAAAATAATTTTTTTATAGCGGAAGTTGACCATATACATATATTTTTAATAGATTTTTGCTTTTTTGTATAACTTAACTTTGCCGGCGAGTAAGAAAGGTTCTTACCCGACAGTAACATCTTGGAAATCGACTTATGATTTCGGAAGTACGCAGATCTTATCCTCCAGCCTGGCACATGTTCCGAGTCGGTACAATGATTGGAATGATCCCTGCATGGTCCCTTTCAGATAATAGCATACAATGAAACAATAAGATATACAATGGAAAATATAATAATGAGGCCGAAGAGTATAACGGACGCGAATAACTGCGTAGTCGCCTCCGCGAGAGAAAATGGTTCCGCTCAGGTAAAATAGCCAGTACGGCAATCGGCCAATTTGGGATTCTCGCGTAACACGCCATTCCGGTCATCATCATCAGAATTTCAATCCTATTTTTATTGGGTTACTGTCCCATTATTTTGATTGGTTTACTGCAACCCTCCATTCTTCCCTATTCATTGTTAATTCCCTCACGCTCTGATGTTTTCTCTTTCACATCCTTCTTTATTTGCCCTATATACTTATCCCTAGGTCTTCCTCGCGGGACCTTCCCTTCAATTTTCCCTTCTATCATATCTCTTACTAATTAATTATGCCTCAAGGTATGTCCAATCCATCTGGTTCTTTTGTGCCGTAGGGTTTTCCATATTGTCCTTTCTTTATCTGCTCTCCTGTACACCTCTTCGTTCCTATCTTTATCTGTCCATTTAATCTTCAACATTCTCCTCTAACAGAATGTTTCGAAGGCTTCAAATCTTCGCAACATTCTCCTCTAACAGAATGTTTCGAAGGCTTCAAATCTTCGCTGGTTTGCTTTCCCGATGATCCATAGAGTGCCACGAATGTTCTGACACGAAAACATACGAATGTTTTGATGAAGTGCTTCCTTGTTTGGTTCTTTGAGCATAGTAGTAGTCTCACCATTCCGTATGGCATTACATATCGCGTCCTTTCTTCTTCATTCCCGCTCAGATGTTACTGGCGAGCCTCGCAGCCGTCCTCCTCCCGACCTCCCTCGCAGACTTCACGCCGCCTCGCCCGATACCCTTCCACACTCCTCAGTACCAGGGTGCCAAGGAGGGCTCTCCCCAAGGGGGTCTGGCCATCCCATCGGGGTTCTTCCTGCCGCCGCCCCTGCAGCACGGCGAGAGGTCACCGGCCCTGCACTCCGCGCCGACCGTCCAGAGGCCTCCGCCACCCCTGCCCTCGCTGCCGTGGGAGGTACCACAGAGGTCACCGAGCGACCCCTTCCCACAGAGGGAATACTTCCCGTCGATATTCGCACCCAGGCCGCAGCAACAGGTGCAGCAGCCGGCCCCGACTAAGGTATTACATTACACACCAATGCGCAGCAATTTGGTGGTTATACAATCACAGAATATTAATGTAATGTTTCTATTTAAATTAATTAACAAGCTAATTGACACGTCAGAGCTTTTGAGTTATATCAGTTGTAATGTCACAAGTAGAGAGATCTCATACAAAATTCATCTCTGAGAGAATATCAACCCTTTCACATACGCTAGAATGGAACAAAAGATGGGAAGTTCAGCCCAATAATTATGTTGATAAGAGCAGGAAACCAATTTCATGACATTGGTCTATATAGTTTGTACATACATTACTAACAATTTTTTTATTTATTTACAAAAAATCTAAGTAATATGTATTGTACCTGCAGTTAAACATTTTTATATTTCTTTCCGTATTGGATATGCATATTACATGTCTGTACATATAATTACGGGTGACCAGCAGTTATGCTTCAAATCTGTAAATATAATATTATTTTTACTATTTTCACCAGTATTCAATCCCAAGATAGGCTTGACGCAGCTCTCAACTATTCTACTCTTCTGTTCCATCGGCTAAATTCTTCGTATTATATATAAATCTTCTCTTTCGCCTCCTTCACTTATTGCTCCATGTATGAAATTAATGGTGGAGGCTGATACATTGTGGAAATCCATTTTAGGCAACGAAGTGATGATACTTTTCACTTTTACACATTAAAAAAATTTTATGTGGAAAAGTGCGAAGTATCATCACTTCATTTCCTACTCCATGTATCTCACATTGCCTTCATGCGACAATCGTGCACATGATTTGATAGACAAGTTTGTTCCGGCCTCTTTCAAAGTTTTCATAAGACCTTTTTTCTTTCAAGCTTCTTGAACTTATTCGTTTGTAACTTAGTCGATCCGCATTTTATCAGCATAATTATTCGGTAAAACCACATTTCGAATGCTTCCAATCTCGTCTTTAAGGTGGGTTACTCAAGCCCATGCCTCACTGCCATAATAAGTATTTTCCAGATGTGATTCTAATTAGGTGTTTCTTAACTTCCGAGCTTGTGTTTCCAGCTGTAAGTAGATTCTTTTGAGGTAGAATACTCTCTTCTCCTGCGTTTTTCTAAGGACTATTTCCTTTTTGCTTCGTTCTCAGCTGGTTATTCCACTTCCGAGTAACCAATAATCTTTCACATCATCAACCTTTAAATTCCCGAGTTTAACAGTATAGTAAGTACGTCTTTTGAGTTTTTTTTTAGTCACGGTAGGTTTTGATGGATCATCCCTGCTCTACTTTATATTTTATTCGTCTGCGAGCTCAATTACTACGCTATTTCTCTTCAAGTCGTAATTTTTCCTCTCTTCACCCTGTACCCAGAATACATTTTACTCTTTTTTTTCGTCCTCGCTTACCTAGAATTCTACCTTAGCCCCCCAACCCCGTTCCTTGGAACCCCCCCTGCCTGCTTATAGCCAAAGCAATTCTTCTCCTAATATCATTAATATCTTTACTAACATACTCACTTTCGTCTTATCTAATAAGCTACGCAAGTAACAAAACTGCTGCACCTCTTCGAGCCGATTCCCTGCTAACTTATTTTACCTTTTTTCTTGAGAATTTCATAATTATACAATAGCAGAAAGGCCACTGGGGAAAAATCCACCTCGACCGGGACTAGAACCCTGTACCCTCTGATTTCCGGCCAGGTACTCTTCCAATTGGCTAACCTGGCCGAAAATCAGGGGGCTCCGGGTTTGAGTCCCAGTCAAGGTGGATTTTTTCTATGGTAATTCTGTTATTGTACATTTCAGCAGGTGACTCCGCCAAGGTATTTGTGGCTAGTTCGCAATCCTTGAATTGCATAATTTTAGTTTTCTTTTAATTTTTACATACATGTGCAGTATAATGTTAATAACATTAACTAAGCCGTATAATGTCCTAGGTATTGGGTTTTCATACAAGCATTCTGCATGCAAGCATACCTACATGCTTGAGTCACAATGGCTGTGGCAGGAGAATATTGACTAATATGCCAGTAAATACGGGAAGTTCATAGCAAGCATCAACTTGCTTCGTCATAGGTTTCAGCACCCAGGCCTCCGCCGCCGTTGCCGCAGCAACAGCCGCCGAAAGCCAAATACGCAAAGGGAGGGACTCCATATCCCAAGAAGTGGATCCCCGCGCCCGCGGACGGAAAGAAAGTCAAGCCCAAGAACGTGGAGAAGCGCCGGCAAGAGTTGGTCGTCCTATCGTCCCAGACGAACAAGGAACTGAGGGGCGACGAGGTCCGCGTGGAGCCCGAGGCTCGAGCAGACGTCTTGAGGACGCACCCCCGCAAGCAGCACAAGAGCAGGAAGTACGCGGGGACGCCCTACGAGCCACTGCCTGTGGAAGCGCGGCATCCACAGCCGGCCGCCCCAACGCCGAGGGTCGCCAAGGATTTCGAGGTGGTGGAGGAGACACAGGAAGTCGTTGCAGAACCGAAACCATACGCCCACAACCACCAACAGGTAATGGCATGCTTATGATCGCATCTAGATTTCCAGAATCTAGAAATTCCTCCCCACTCCCGATCGCCTGAAAGGAATGCTGGCCGTGGCAATCAGGTCGGTAACGCGCCGTCCTGAAAACCCTAGATCGCGGGTTCGAATTCCGCCTCGGCCATGGGTGTTGTATGTATCTTAGGGTGTTGTATGTAACTCAGATCGTGTTTGTCTGATGGCTAGACTACTAGTCTACAATTCGTCTGGCACGTGTTCAAGTCCCGGCTAATTCGTTTTTTAACAGGTCCTGACTTAACACCTGTGGAGAGTACTTCAAGTTCAGTTCTCCAACGGTCAGCCTTTCATTTAAGAGTAGGCTAATGCCGACGCTAGGTTACTTTCCATCCTTGCTCCAAACCATAAAAAAGCCTATCTTTTTCCAAATATCCACCTATCCTTGACCTTTATAAGGCCACTAATATTTATGAAATCTGAGGATTCTCGCGAAATCAAGTGCAATTTGACATATTGAAGTAATACACATGCAATTTTTCACTAAATAAAATTTTACTTCGACCTGGGTTTCAATGTCGATACATCATCTTCACCTGATGCCCTCTCATCCCCTCAGAATGTCTAAATGCAGACACATTGTAAATTATGCATATATGCATTAATAAAATATCAACAGATATATTTCTGTGCCCACATCTACTATAACATGACCTAGTATTAACTCGATTACATTGCATACTGAGTGATTCTACATAATTCAAAATTATCCATTTATGCACCAACTTATGTAAAAAACATCATCTTAAGCCTTCAGCAGTGGGGCTTTTCTGAATAAATGCAAAATTTTTCATATATCAACAGTCCACAACTAAAGGTACATTTACCCCTAGGGGTACATACTTGATGATGATGAGGTATGCAATTAACATATAATAATGAGGTACACAAGTGGTGGAAGTAACAGTAAGCACATTAGTTAGTTTGAAAATTAATATCCAATGGAGGTGTTTACTCAGAACCGAAATCGGAATTTTGTACATGAAATTGTTAGATGGAAACGAAAAATGATTTTTAGTGAAAAAATTAATCTTCTAACCAAGAGCCATTCATATAAATCAAAAATTGAAATAAGCAAAAGGTGACGCCCACCAAACTAGCTGCTTTGAGACTTACTACATCATCCACCTTCCATCCTTGACTGTTTCAGGGAAAGGGAGGGGAGTGGAGGGGGGTGAGGGGTCGGAAGGTCTGGTCGCTCAGATCCTGTCACAACCGCTTCCATTGGCAGAGTCAGCTGTGTCCCCCATTGCGATAAGGTGAAGTAGCTTCGTGGGCTCAGTTGCAATGTACGAAGTGGACGACATAAGAGGTTGCATGCATGCATGCCCACTTTTCCAAAAGGGTTAAAAATATCAGTTTTTCACCACTTATAGCTCGAGAAGTAATTGAAGGTTTGAGAAACAGAAAAATATGGGTCTTTTTATTTTAAAAACTCTATCAGATTCGGCAATAAAAAATAAGGGAAAAGACCCCATTATGGACTGACAGCCAGCATTGCACTACTGACAAGTAGGTAAACAATCAAACATATTGGCAGTGACTTCATGATGAATTTAACTGATTAAACTACAAATGAATAGCAGCTACATAAGTTACAAGGAAGTGTCATGGATAAGGGGTACAGATCAGAGAAAATCTAATATTTAATATACCATGAAAAAAATATTTTCACAAAGTGCACGAACACAGGAAAAGGTACATGAAGATATGCATTTCACTGATATCTAAACAACAGCTACAGCACATTGGAACTTTTTTAGCACATGATGGGATAATCAGTGAATATGACCTCAGTTATGCTTTGTGCTGAGTCCCATTGACTAGTTTGCAAGGAACATGACATAAGACATGGAATGATCAGCAGCTTGCATATTAAATCAAAAAAGTTCAAATTCAAGTGATTTTAATTGCTAAATTTTTCTCTATATGGCAGCATACTGCCTCTAATCTAATCCTGTTATGCCAACAGACTGATAGCAAGAAAGAAAATTAGTCAGAAAGACAAGTCAGAACAGGAACCACCATTCTATAATTTCTATACTTTCAAAGATGCTGGGTAATGTGCATGAAAATACAAATAGGAATGCTGAAATCAGCAAGTGCCAGTGGAAATTACGACACCTTGGAACTACTAATATGAACTGGGAAAGAATAAAAAATCACCCTAAACAACAAAATTGTTGCTCTGGACCCATTAACAGACAGAATTTAAGCTTCTCAGAGCACCACAGATATCCAATGCATCATCAAGAACATTTAAAGCAAATCTTGCATGGCCTTCGTCCTGGCTAAGAACCCAATACATTTACTGAGAGTAACTTCACTACTTTAAAAGCACAATCAAAATGCTAGTGCATGTGGCAGTCATGAATAATTTGATGAATTCTGATTTTTAAGCAGGCATCAGGTAGTGGATTTACACCCCTCTTTGCTGCAGAGGCTGCAGGGGCACAGCATGGCTTCATCGGGCACGAGACAGCACACCCTATCAACAGTGGTAGCGGAGACAGAGTAGCATTCCACATACATGGGGAAAAAGGACCAAAGTCTTACCGTTTTGGCTACGACACAGGAAAAGGGTGAGTACAAAAATGCCAAATCTGCCACCCTCACTTACTCTTGACACCACAGCAACAATGAGCATTTGGCATAGATGAATGTCTTTGCAGTTTCAACGACTATTTTTTTAGTCATACAAGCATTGTAACTGGCTACAATGTTATCTCAATAATACAATATCTCACCACCAAATTAATATTTTTTTCAATTCATAAAACCATTGACCTAGTTAATCTAGTCCTCTAAGGAGATTATTCAGTATGATTTGGGCTGATCAGTTTATTCACTACTTGAGAAGTGACATTTTAATTGGGTTTGCCCCATTTTTTTTGCATCCAGACTATTCAGTTAGCCCATATACCCCTGGTATCCCAATAGGCATGTGCCAGTCATCAGGTTTCCCAGGGGCTGAACCAACAGAGCTTGACAAACATCCATTTGAATGGATGATCAACTTGGCATCAGCATCAGGAAAAATGTACGGCACCAAATAAATCTTTTCCTCTGCCTCTGATTTTGTCCGAGATCAGTCTGAAAGTTGTCCGAGATCTATAGTATATAATTCTGAAAGAATTGAGATACTTCTAAAATTAATTCAGATGGGTTGCGAATACAGAATCATTAGTCATGAGAAATTTGCATCAGAGATCAGAAATTAGGCAAAGTGGACACTTAATTGGATTATTTAGGGCGTATTTCACTCGGCGGCATTCTCAAAGCAAAGAATTACTAATATTACTTAATATTCCCCTGAGGTGACTATAAGTTTTTGGACCTTTCTGGAGCCACTAGTACTTAGACCTCTTTAGATTCATTGTGCCAACCTATATTTAACCTGCCCACCAATGGCATACAGGGGACAAGAGCACTGCGGTAGAGGTATGGAGGAGGTTCACCCATCCAACCTCTGCCCAGGGCCAACATTGCTTAACTTCAGTGATCTGATGGGAAATGGTGTTCCAACGTGGCGAGGCCCTTTCCCAGCCATAAGAAAGGACAAGCTTACAACAAAAAACCATAATAGTAAATATTGAAAAGATCATAAATCAATCACGATGATTTCAGATGTAAGTTTATGACACAAGCCCTCAGATGAACTGAAGTTGAACACAATATGAATATTGTTAAGTTTTATGATAAGAAAGTTAATTTACCTTCCTAGTTTCCTCACTATCATTTGTCTGTCCAAACCCAATCTTCCTTCACTTTCATATAAGAACTGCTAAGCCTGTGACATAATACATATTGGTTTGAATTTCTTCACCGTTTTGTCTAGTAGAGCATTACATGAAGATCATTAGAGATGCACAACCTTAATTCCACCAAAGGTTTTCCTATGAATATACATAAAATACTCATTAAGAAATTCAGCAAACTAACTTAAGTCAGTTTAATTTCTTTAACATAATGCATAACAAAATCTCTGAAATGCCTGAGTACTCGCTTCATGTGAATCTCATTGTAAATGCTATAAACTATAGTTTCATAATAAATTCCTACAGTAAAAATTGTTTATGAATGTACATTTATTACACTTATCTTACCTGAAATACTGTGAGCAATTAATAAGTACCTACCCAGTACAGCAGTGTGAATACCATTTAACCATCACAATGGAGAGAGGTTCAGAGGAATGGATAAATTGGTTCAAAATGGTTGAATTAAGAAAGAAAGCTCTAATGGACTGTGTCCCCATAATACAAAACTCAGACTAAAAAATTATCATAGATTGTTCTTCAGGTGCTATTATTATTGAAGTAAAGAACAGCTAGTGCAAGTCAGTGTAATTTAGCAGAGGAAATATAAGTTAAATATTTTGTGAAATCAGTAATATTTCTAACTAAAACATACAAAATAGTAATTATCATAAGTTTTATACCTAATACTGAGCAATACACTTCATAATTTTACATGTTACTAATTAATTTACCATAGGAAATCTCCACCACAGTGACATTGTTTTTCATGTAGCTCGCCATAGATGTAAATTTTAATTTTACAGCAATTTATGAATAGGATTATAATTTTTTTCTGTCTTTTCAGCCCTGACAGGCATTTTCGGTATGAGCAAAGGGACGACGATGGAAATGTCAAAGGACACTTTGGATTTTATGACAAACATGGGAAATTACAAGTAGTACATTACTCTGCTGACCCCAAGAATGGATTTAGTGCAGATGGTGGAAACTTCGGCAAGCATGAAGTCCTATAGATCCTAATTCCATGATATATTCATCTGAAATACAATACACTAAGTCTCATTGTGCTATTTCCCCTGGGATGTTGTTGTAAGTTGATTGGAAGAACTGTACATATTGTTATATTATAATCATGTATTACTGCTTAACAACACTAACATTTATACATAAAGATGAGATGCCAAAGGCTTTGAAGCAGGTAGCTGCAATGTTTTAACTACCTTTAAAATGACAACAATAACTGTCATTAGTGCAATGTTATCAGCCAATTTGTAACCAAAATATTTTGTTTCTGAAATCCATATTCCAATTTCAAATGTCAATCACTTTCCAGCAAGTAAATATTTACTATGTAAATACATACTCACTTAGTAACTCCAATGAAGATAATTCCTAGACATCTTGAATAACAGTACGTATCACTTTCTGTATGTTCTTAAAGAACTTTGAATGATAATGAAATTTTTTTCTATTTGAAGACACTCCCACTCCAAATGTTTTCTCTGGCATAGACTTCTTATATGCTTTGAGATAAATTTAAAGCATTGTTCCCTGCTGGTTTCATTGGAAAAACACACAGACATTTATATTGAAAATAAATATTTTAAATAAACTTAAAAACAATTCTGTGGTCTATTTGTACCTGAAATGGTTTCCTAAGGAATTCCGAAAGGAAGTTTACCTAGGTACATATTGATCATAGCCAGAAACATACGAATGCACAGGTAAAGCTACTATACTGTAATTTACTCCTGGTAAAAACTCTGTTGGTTCGGGTAACTGATAACATCATTCATTAATTTACCAAGAGCCCAGATAGGTCTCCACTTTAATATCAAGCCCAAAAGATTAAACCCCTAACTAACAAACACAAATGTAATTGAGGTTTATATCCAGGTCATGCATACATAAACGCAAATAATAATTTAATGCTGTGTTCAAGCTGAAGGTTGGTCTCATCGGTGAGGGTTCACCAACTACTAAGTCCAACGGCTGGTGTAATTCACACATCATGGTAGGTACATCTATGAAATACCCTCCAAGCCACCACAAGGGTGTGCATCAGGGCAGGGTAGCATCACTTCCTTTCCATGCATAGCAAGACAAAATATTTAATTGCCCTGACTGAGCTGAATCATGTCACGTGATGCATAAGCAAGGTGGAATAGTATCACTCATGTTAAACTGAACAATGCAGGGGAAGTGGTCTGGACATGTTAGATATAAGGCACACACAATACGGCCAAGATGAGTACTGGAGTCATAGAATAAAAACAAAAGATAAATAAGGCCAAGAGCAGAATTGATGAAGCAAACAGGAAAAGATAAGGACAGATGCATAGGGAAGATCATTATAAGGATAAAGAGTCATGGCGATTAGGAGGCTAGAAATGGCCATTAGATTGTAAAAAAACTTGCACTTTTATACATATAGTTAGTTGAAATTCATGAAGTAGTGCCTAGGTGTTTTCACAATTAATGCTTCCATGGTTGAGAGGACAAGTCGTATCCCATAATGCACAAGTCTCATGATTTCTGTTTACAAAATCCTGAAACAAATTCTGGGATTCAGTATATGTCAAATGTTTCTGGATGAATTTTTATGAACTTATGTACACGATTTTTTAAGTTGTCTAGGTAATTTCAATGCTTCATGGTCTTTAACAAAGGCCAATTTTGGAAACCCATGATAATAAACTCTGATGCATTTCAGGTACTGTGTCAGGGAATAAAAAAATTCATTGTGGAAATATAAAACTTATTCTTTACGCAAGATGAGATTTAGTTTGAAAGGCAGCCATGCCATGATGCAACATATTGAAATACTGAACCTCAGTCACATAATATACCCAAAAAATCACAGACCAATGAGACTTATGATTGTGCATAGTATTTTTCTACTAATTCATTCAATAGAAACAAAATTCTCTCGCAGTTGGTATGTCACATGATTCTCCCTATTAAACGTTATCATTGTTTGCTTAAATTGGTTAAATGGAACAATTTTAGAGATAACTGGACATTATTTCCCAAACCACAAAAAATACCTTTCCCTACAGTTGAGACTACTTTTGAATAAGTTTTGAACATGTAACTGAAGCAGACAAAATGAACTTGTCCACGAAATAGCTGCTTCAAGGACTTAGATTTAGAGCATGACAACATCATTAGGGACAATTATAGAGTATCTGAGTTCAGGCAGAGACAAAAGAAAATTTGGGGGACATAATCAACATGCTATTTACTAATTAGTTCAAGGTACTGCCTCATCTATACAGTTTCTCCATAATACCTTATCTTGAATGCATAACCATTACAACCTGCTGATGCCATGAAACAGGCAGGGGTTTCTTGCCACATGCACCACCAGCACTAAATTGGAGACACCAAGAGAATTATAAAACCAGGGGGATGCCTGAAGCACATTGCACCATCTAGATAATTGGACCTTGACGACTGGAATTTTAAATATCCAGCCTGACATCATTAAGTGGAGGAAATAGTGCGAGCTTCTAATTTGGCTAGAATGAAATTGTCTGAAGACTGGGAAATCCAAATGCCAAATTAATGATGGAAAAGGATGACTCCGAAACCAGTTTTTCGATTGTCTAGGCAATCATCAACGGGGAGAGCAAGGTAAAACAGGTCAGCACCTGTCGAAAGCCAAGCGAGGAGTCGAAAGCCAAGCCACTCCTCGCTTGGCTTTCGACAGGTGCTGACCTGTTTTACCTTGCTCTCCCCGTTGATGATTGCCTAGACAATCGAAAAACTGGTTTCGGAGTCATCCTTTTCCATCATTAATTTGGCATTTGGATTTCCCAGTCTTCGGACAATTTCATCATTAAGTGGAGACCAAAGAAATTTATGGTCCAGGCAAAATAAAGGCATTTTATTACTAGAAACATCAGGGCAGGCAATGAAATATTCAAACAATATCACCAAGGATTAAGGATAGATTTATCGAGAAGCATGACGACTAGTCATTTTCAAGATAGTCAAAACCTCACCCTATCTTCGTCCAATGCTTTCACAGGCATGCAAAAAAACACCTTATTATGACAGAAAAGTCAATTTTTAAAGAAGAATCAGGAATTGTAAGATAAATGTTGATTTGTAATCAAATATTAACCCTTTTACCACCAGTAGCCCGATATATTTGACCTCTATGGTTGTACGAAAACTGCTAAGGGCCAAAATACACCGACACACATTGCATCATTGTAATATTACACTTCTTAGAAAATAGAGACAGCATGAATGATTCATTCTCATAAAAACTGAAATATATATCGTCAAAATTGAGAGAAATACATAATTTATATATTTAAATTAAGTGCTTCAAATATGTCTAAAATTCACAATCTTACGATTTTCACGAAATGGGCTTGGCAGTTTTCTCTCAGTCTACCTTACAGGGGCTGGCAGTAGAAGGGTTATGAGGAAATCATTTCAAACCCTATTCCTCATCTCAGGTATATTAAATTATATATTATTTGAGCAAGGAATCAAAATAAGTATTAAGAATTCAGTAGCACCACTGTACTAAATCTAGAGTTACTATGCAAGAGAACTTCTATAGAGCTCAATAACTTTGGATCCTACCTCCTTCACATGTTCCAGAACACAACACTGATATGATTTAGAAATTTCTGCCTCATGTATGACCCGACATAACAACAAGGGCATAAAATATTGAAGGTTTTTTCTCCATTGCTTGAGCACCAGAATGGCGTTACTATTCAGCCGTAAAACCAAAACAGGTCATTAGCACAGCTATAGCAGCATCTTCTCACAGGGGTGTGAACAATTTAAGGACACTAAAAATCTCCATAGCCTAGAAAATTTGGGTATCAAAGATTTAAAAAATTATAATCATACAACAGTTGACTTTGCTCAAGATGGCTTAATGGCAAGCTTGTAATTTATGAGAATTAAAAATCAAAAATGACTTTTCAGACAATTTATTAACCAATTTTAATAGACTAAAACATAATAACCATGATAAAAAATTTGAATATTATCCATAACCTACTAATCCACATAACATCTAACCAGGAAAATATTTAAAAACATAATATAGTATTAGTAATACCCAAGAAAATCACTTGTCACGAAGACATAAAAAAAATATATTACTGCTAGCAAGACACCATGAGAGGTTACATACAAGATTTCCATGTGGCTCAAGTTTATTTGATAAAGAACAATAAATTCGTAGTCACATGAAAAACTATAGTAGAAAATTGATAAAAAAACTCATAAAAAATATTTTCCTTTATTATACTCAATTATGCTTCCCATATAATTCAAAACAACCATGCTATTATAAAGTTGAGGTAATCATACATACATTATTAAAGGAATAACTCAAGATGGGACAAATTCATGAGCTGCAGCATATCTTCCTTTACTGGCATAATGGAAGAGTTGTCGCTCTATATCAGTCAGGAGACCAGATGCTCCAATTCTGAATAAGTGAGGATTAAGCCACTCATTACCAAGCTCTTCTTTAATCAAAAAAAGCCAGTTCAATGCATCCTTAGCTGTGCGTATTCCACCAGCAGGTTTGAATCCAACCTATTAGGAAGTAAAACACATAATATTATAATCTAAGTCATTCAACCAAATAGTTTTAAGATCCATGAACCCTATAGTTAACTATTATTATCAGCCTCTCAGCTTCCGATGAAAATCAAAGAAACCATTAACCTCCTCATCATAGCAATGCAATCTTGTTCCTTCCAAATCAAACAAATATGACCTACACAGGAGAGGACTTTAAACAAACACTACATACTCAGGTAATGATATTTAATAACTAATTTTTCCTATATTCAACCCCTATATTTAGAACAATGCCACTTCATGACTTATTTTCAATTATATTATTATTTATTTATTTGCCCATGCATAAATTACAAACTTAAGCAATGATAGACAGCATGTCCAAAACAAATACATATTACAGAATGCAAAAATACAAGAAATACCAAAATACAAACTGCTAAATAAATATATACCAATACTCCCAAGTATTCATTTTATAGAATAAAAGAGCTTTTCAAACAGAAAATCCTTTACTTTTCTTCTAAAAACAGTATTAGACTGAATTGCCTTCAACCCAGTGAGCAATCTATTATTTGAATTTCAATTAAATTACAAGAGAATTCAAATTATAATGCAAATAATTAACAGGAATGTAACCATTAAAAAATGCTCACATGCATTAAGTTATTAACTCTTCACTATAATTGAATAATCAACTTATGTGACCACAAATACACGTTATTAGCCAACATTAAATTTACGAAATTATCCAAGGGCCAAGGTTTTTTTTGGTTAATCATCATTTGTATTGTGGAGATCCTTTTGGACAGATACAGCAACAGCAGCATTTGCACAAGAGGTTTACATAGACTGCATTTGCAATTAACCCTTTCGCTGTGAGTGACGATAATGTCTCATCATGAGAGCCTATTGTTACTATGTGTATGAACATGAAAAGATCGGTGAAGTCTAATATGAAGTGTGGCACTGTATGGCATGGCATAGTTGGGATTAACGATTAAAATTAATCATTAAAAATGTGGTTAACTATTTAATTTAATCGTGACTTTTTAGAAGAGTTAACTTTTAATCATGAAAATTATGCATTAACTGATACGAAACTAACTTCAGTTAATTTTTTTCGTTAACTTTTGGCGAATGTCGACGTGTCCGAATTTGGGTGCAGAGGTTGCCCAACAGACAAATGGGAAAATAAAACGGTATCTAAGTATGTATGGGTAGTTGTGGTAGAATGAAATGAATATGCCCAGACAAATACATCCACACAAAAGCAGGGCTGAGGGGAGTGAATGCCAAAGTTTAGGAATGCACCCTCCTATGAGAAAACATGAAACCACATGAAGACAATGCCCTGAAGGGTTCGTATGCCTTACTCAGTGACATCATGTCGTCAATACTACGTAGTTGAAGCCGAGAAAGAAGGGTCACCTAAAAACCTCTGATGGATAACAGGGGGAGGGGTTTGTATAAACTAATGTATCTGTTACAATGCACCATGTATGGCTTACTCGACGACATTACTCTGTCAAAACATCAACCCCATTGAATCGAGAGAAAAGGTGCGCAGGCACACCCTCAGCATCTACTGTAACTCTATATAACTAAGCCGTTTTCACTGCAATTTTACAGTTGTGAAGGGATACTTCACATCGCAATGTGGGAATCGATATCTAAAGCTAACCTTACAGAACTTTCTACTGTTCAGAACAATCTTTGGCGGCAAATTACAGGCGGCCCGTGGTTCATCGGAAAATATTACATTCACAACAGAAAAATCCCAGAATTGGAGCTCCACCTCAGACTCTAGGAAACCTGACTAACAACACTCTGGATACTAATTTGAATTACAATGAGAATCCCCAATTAAAATATTTTTAAACAAATGGATACGGATGGAAGAAACCACAATGACAGTTTTCAGTGTTCGCTTTGTATGTCAAAACAAGAAAACCATCAAGGCCTTTCTACCACAGCATTCAATTTGCCAAAGTAACTGAAAAAGTAACTTTTAATGTAAAAGTTACTTTTCTAACTTTAACTAGTTGCTTTTTTACAGAGATTAACTTTAATCAGTTAATTTTTTTTTGATAACCTTCCCAACTATGTGTCATGGTCTCATGGGCATTAAGGAAAAAAAGATGAAAATAGACTTAAGGCTTTAAAATACAGCTATGGAGAAGGATGGAGAAAGTGAAGTGAGTTGAAAAGAAAATGAATGATTAAGAACTAGAGTTGGTAGGAGAGGGAAGAAGGCAGAAGGTTTCGATGGAGAAGGTAATAAAGGGCGAGAGTGCTCTGAAAGACATAATTCAGAGAAGAATGTTGGGTAGGAGGGGCAGGAGGAGGAGAAGAACGGGTAGTTTGGATAGAATGATTGGAGGTCGGAGTGTGAGGGGCTGAAGAGGGACATCGTGTTAAATAAAGGTGTCATGGAAAGAATTAAATGTTAATTTAGAACTACCGTCATTAGTAGAAAACTATTAATAATTATTATAGAACTGCACATCTGGAATTTTTATTCAAGCAATCACCTAAGAGGTTTGTTTTTTCTGTAGCCGTCATGCAATTTCTTACACAGTGAAGTTTGGCACTTTACAGAAAAATTATTTTGCAGCATCAGGCTTGTGTACCAGTCTTATCTAGATTTAAATTCTTATATTAATATATTACGTCCCCTAGTGAATATGTAAGTTTCAGAGTCATGTCATTTATGGAAACAGTCATGCCAATTGGTTGCTGACTATGCACTAACTTCATTTGTTCTTGTTCTACAACGTGGAATCGGTCTGATTTTGGGCCACTGAATGACTTCTTGTTAGATTTAACTTCCACTTTTTCGTGGTTCAAAACTTTCTATTTGTACACATTTGCCTAAAACACATGAAATTTCTTCACGCATCACAATTGTAGTAGAGCATGATGTACGACAATAGACTTGAAATTTGCTTCACATACATATAAGTTTATTTCCTTTGGAAAACATGCCCTATGCACTTGCCCAATGTATTCAAACATGAGGCCTAGTGGGTAGAGCACTGAGCTACTGATCGGAGGGTCCCGAATTCAAAATCCTGGGCAACAGCCTTTCTGGACACCCCCATCTAAAAATCCTCACGATTCGATTTTCTGCGTGTCAGAACTTCTTAGGAAATTGCGCTTGGCCCAGGGAAAGGAACTGGCCCCCCTACCCTGAATGTGTGAATTTCACATGCCATTGGCTTGGTACGGGGTGAGCTCTATTCTCACCTATTGAAACCAACCGTCGGGTTGAATCACAGAGTGAGAGTGATGTCATTTTTAGGGTTCAGCAAACTGATCCGTCAGCAGTGGTTGGGCTCTCGGTCTCAGGGCAGGGCGATGTCACAACGGGCAAATTAATGATCGAACGACAGAAAGGGGGTTGAAAGGGATGAGGGGCAGGAAGGCGATTCAGCATGGGTATCTCGGGGTCAAGGTTCCTGAGGTATGGATGGGGGGCAGGCTTAGGGAGGAAGAATCTGTGGAATTATAAGAATGCGGTAACAATCTCCAAATCACAATTTTTATTATCTCCATGGTGGGTTGAAAACAAACAACTATTGGCGAATTATGTCGGTTTAAACAGCTCTCAAGCATAAAATAATGGGTTAGTGGGGTTGATGAAACAGATAATGTGGCTGAACGATACAAATGAGAGAAATGCAATCAAAAAACAAACAATGCAGCCGTTAGCATGAGAAATTACCCTTTCAAAGAATGTGACTAAACTATAAATCAATGACAGAATGATCTGACTTGAGAGGTGCGAGTTTTTCCACGTAACTGACTTTTGGCTTGAGTGTGGCCAGTTGACACACTGGGGGGGAAAAAAGGTGGGCCAAAAAGGGATGTGCGCACGGTGTCGGGGAGGTGGATGACACGTGATTGTGCAGATTTGCTCGTGGGGACTTCCCGCCTCATGTTGCAATGATTAAAGATGTGATGGTCAAAGGGCTGGGGCTCCCGCGACCACGGGGATGATCCCGAATGTGGATGGTTGACGATGGTCATGTTGTGGTCGAGCCGGGTTGAGGGCCGCTCTTCACTTCCTGTCGGTAGGTCTGGAGTACTCAGGTTTCCTCCTTCCTCCGGTGGATCCGTGCCCTCGCCTTCCGGGTAACTTGGGCAGGGATTTCCATCGTAACGCTTGTTTTGCTAGATGGCTTTGCTCGCAATTTGCCGCAATATTGCCGCTGTCTGGGTCTGAGCTCGAACACCCGCCTTGAATGCACCTTGGCTTCAGCGTAGCGGACCTCGCTCCTTGGCCTCGACCACTGTTTACGGACGCACCGGTCACTGCGGTCTCTATTGAGCATCTCCTCCTTTCTTTTCTTGCCTACCTCTCTCCCACACTTTCGTCAGTGCGACCTCTCCAATTTTTGACTGACGGTCGAAAACAGTCTATGGGGGCACGCAACGTGCGTGCGCGCTCACTTCAACCACTCATATTTTGAACACTAATGCACAAACTTCGCTTAACAACACAAATGAAATCCATTAACCTGCTAACATTAATCATTCCTCTAACAAAAAATATACTGTCTAGGCAATATATTGCCTTTACGCAGCAATTAATTATTGCCCCCAAAATGAAAGTGGACTGTATTTTGATAGAGAGAGAACGCCCCAGTATCGCTCCTACCTTCTCGTAGGCCACAGCAATAGTTCTGCTCTCGTCCTCCTGTCCTTGTTTCGGCCGTCCAATCCGCTCGTCAGGAACTCACATTGTCAACTCGTCTCTCCGGACCTCCTGGCCTCTACAATCCGAATCGAAAAACGATCCATCGAATCGAGGGCGTTTTTCTTTTGTTGTCGTAGGCCACGACACCTGGCGACCTCTCTCTCATACATTACGAAACATATACAATTCTACATTCAGCGAATGAGAGCTGAACTCACATGTCAGGGAGGTCATGCACTTCTGTTACAGTAAATAAGTCATAAATCATCCATGAATAAACCACTTATTGATAAATGTTAAAGCTCCGGAAGTAAAATGGCGACAATATTTCAGCATTCACTCGTTTCTGTATACTCTAAGTATTGCTCCGTTTCCACTAATAGTGTATCTATGCGCGTACATACGCGTGTGACCAAAAATACCATGGGAACACACATTAAGTATCATCGTAACTCGTAGTTTGAAACTCTGTCATTTTACACTGGTAGGCGCTGGCAGTGGGGTGGAAACTAGGAAAGACGAATAACGACATTCTACAAAGTTGAACAAAATGGATATAAGTCGGCTGTATATTGATGAAGGAGTGAGAATGAGTTTCTTATAATTTTTAAAAGGGCGGAAACATGAAGAATGCACTGGAATTCTGAATACACATATTCATAAACTACTTTTACCAGCAACTTGTTCAGTCAGCTGCAAATGGAGGGCAGCACTGAGTTTTATGATGGTTGTGGGAATGCATCGCTGGTTGGTATGCTAGTAGTGGAAACGGGGCATATGGTATATTGTAGGCTCAATTGATATGCTGTGGCCTCTGATGATCATTATAAGTCAGAGCAATTATTATTTCTGCAATAATAATATTTTGTTACATATTATTGTTTATTTTTTTGCTTCAAATTTTTGTTAAATGCATTCTTATAAATTACTTAATCATACATACGTAGATATATACATTCATTGTATAAAATTGCTTTAACACATTGTTATACTTCACATTTATATCCAAGATGAGTTGTGATATTTTTCATTTGCAACTTTTACAAAAAAGATTGTCTCAGACTTTTATGAATACAGTATATGGAAGTAGCTCACCAAGAGAGAAGACATTTCCTAAGTGTACCCAATTGTTCATAGGATTATCATGGTTTTGCATCAAAAAATCTGATGGCAGAAAAAAATCTGACATCACAGATGTAGCAAAAAGTCGAGAGGACTTGCAAGCATCCCTGACTGCAATGGACCAAGTACTTCAAGAATATAATATGAGCATCAATAAGAAGAAAACTAAAATCTTAGTGGGCAGAAGAGAGAAGCTGAGGGCAGATATCACAATTTGAGGAGTGAAATTAGAATAAGTGGAGAACTTCACCTACCTTGGCAGCAATGGGATGGTAGAAGCTCAACATAAATCAAGCGAAGAATAGCACAAGCTTAGGCGGCGTTTATGAAGAAGAGACAACTACCTACTATACCCAAAGAATCTATGGCTGCAAACAAGGAAGCAATTCATCAAAACATTCATAGTGCGTGGCACTCTATGAATCAGAGACATGGAACCATCGGGAAAACAGACCAGCGAAGAATTGAAACCTTCGAAACATGGTGTTGGAGGAAAATGTTGAAGATTAAATGGACAGATAGTGAGGAACAAAGAGGTGTACAGAAAAGCAGATGAAGAAAGGACAATATGGAAAACCCCATGGCAAAGAAGAACCAGATGGATTAGACATACCTTGAAATATAATTAGAAGGGAAAATTGAAGGGAAGGTCCCACAAGGAAGACCAAGGGACAACAAGTATACAGGGCAAATACAGAAGGATGTGAAAGAGAAAACATATCAGGGCGTGAGAGAATCAACACTGAATAGAGGAGAAAAAGAGGCTACAGTAAACCAATCCTAGGATTGAAATACTGATGATGATGCATCAAAAAAAGATTTGAGTGCATAATGGGTGGAAACTCATCAGTTGTTGTTCACCATTCCATCTCATAAAAATACTCAGCTCCATACATTAACACTTTATCTCACCCTGTAGTTCATTCGATGGTAATAATCAGCAATGGCACGGCACATGACTACTCCAACTGGTAAGGTGGCATTTACCCCTTCCTTCCCAGTAGACGTTTTGATGAAATCAGAGCCAGCCATCATGGCCACCAGTGATGCTTTGTAAACATTAGTAAGGGAGCCAAGATCTCCCACAGCCAGGATCGTCTTCATGTGAGCCTTCTCACCACATGCTTCCTTCATCTGTTGGATTTCCTGATAAAGTTCTGAAAAAAAACCTAGTTTAGAGACTGATTAAAAATCCACGGATGATTATCACGGCCAGATTAACCAATGAAAACACACATAAAACCCTTCAGTTATAATATTGACAGTGTAACAAACTGATTGCAACTGCTTACTCAATATTTGACCAACAAATACCTTTGTAGAGGCAAGAACTGTTTAATGTATCAAAAAATTAAAGCTTTCTAAAGGAGAGCAAATAATTACAGTAAATCATTCAAGTATCAAATCATTTATGATATTATGGTTGTTCACACAGATAAAAAATTTTCTCACCTCTTGAAAATACATGAGGACCGTAATATTCAGATAAGATTGTGAATTCAAGCTATTCAAATTAAAGGGATTTATTAGAATTTATGGATCAGTTGCACAATTCATGCAGCAAATAAAGGAAATAAATCATGATTTGCATTAACATAACATCATATTACATATGAACCTGATAAATAACATCAACAATGATCTTTACCTTGCCATTTGTGTTCCAAGACAAGACTGCGATCCAATACAACATCAATCTCATTAGCACCATTTTGTACAGCAAATCGTATCTCTTCCAGTCGGGTTTTCAGAGGACACTGACCAGTGGGGAAACCGGTAGCCACTACATTTCAACAAAATAAACCACATCAGTCTTATAGTTCCTATGAAGAGAATTCACCGGAGCTTAAAAGCTAAATTTTGTTATCAATTGACCGACATCCCCAGAAAATGAAATCGTGTACTTGGTCAGTTAAGTACAAATTGTTGGCGCTGCAGAATGAGTTAGGAAGAATGAAGACAGTAAGTGGAGTGGAATGGAATAAAAGTGAGGAATAGTTAAACATGAATGGAGGAATGGAAGTTTACAGGAGAAATTCAAAGGAGGCAACTAAAGAAGAAAGGAACATTTAAAGAATGTTTTGTTTTGATTAGTGACAAAATGATGAAAAGTTTGATAATAGGATGGATATTTAAGTATGGCAGAGAGAAGAAAAAGTTCAGGATGGAACATTGACTGAGATAAGTAACAAGGATTTTAAAGAGGTGTTGATTAAGAAAGACGTAATGGATAGAGAAGAGATTACACACATCATTAGAATGGTAGGCTTGTATTTTATCAACAGAGGTAACCCCTAACAACTATCAAAACTGACTACTAACAATGGACATTTTGAGTAAACTGAGGTCTTTTAACCCTTTTGCGCCAAGGCCTTGAGAAGGGAATACTTCCTCTGTTACAAGTAGTCGCTGCTATGATCCATCATTATACATAAAAATGACCTATTTACAACACCTTTAATTGGTGCTATGACAAAGATTTTTTGCATAAATTGGGACTGAGAAATTATCTTGTAGTAAGCAGGAAATAACATGTGAAACATGCATCCACGAGTGACAAAACATTCTTTTGAATATAATATTATCTTTTGTTCTTGAATCAATGTCTAATATCTGATAAGGGTCCCTGGTGAAAATAAAGTGTGAAATAAATGTGCAGGAAGTGTGAAAGAGCATGACAAAAATGTAATTTGGTGTAATACAATAAACAATAATTTCGTGTGGTACAAAAATATAATGTAAGAGTGAGAGAAGTGTGCCAAAAGTCGGATTTGGCAAAAAAGGTAAGAGTGTGCAGAAAGTGTGCACACTAACTTTTTTGCCCACTTTCTTCACACTTTATTTTAGTGTGGTATTACATATTTTATTTTGGCTAAATATGTAGAGGTTCACATGCCACGTTTTCGCTATTTGATTATGCTAGTGCCAGTGACTCAGAGACATGTTTGGACTGTTGAGTGTAAGTTGCAAGTAAACGCTTACTAAGTCCAATATGCAAATTTATTAGTCTACACACTTGGATAACATTATCAAACAATTGTTACCTGAAGCAATGTTGACTTTATTAATTGCTCGCATTGACGTAAGTGCAGCAAAAGCATCATGAACTCGAGCTGGATAAACACACACAGCAGCTGTGGTGATTGTGGGTACCTTGACATTGTCTTCAGAGGAATCTGAGAAAACAACATCAAGAATATCTTTGCTGATTGGATTTGCTGCTTTTCGACAGAGCCTTTCCACATTTGTCCACGTATCATCCCCTAGAAAAAAAATTTAAGGACATTACAATATAATCTTTGGCATGGCAACAAGTTTCAATAATTTTCTCCATAGAATCAATGAACAAGAGCAGAAGTAAATTGAAATTTTAATTGAAAGTACTTGATAATAATATGTGAAATTGTAATGAGAAAAAATTCTTTACATCAGTGTCCCTTCGATTGTAAAAGATTACATTTATGAGTTTCATCACCATCATTAGTCATCAATCCCCAGATTGGTTTGACGCAGCTCTCCACTGAGTTCTTCTATCGGCTAATCTCTTCATATTTACGTATTTCTTCACTTTCACATCCTTCATCACTTGTTCCGTACATCTCATGGAACAAGTGAGAGTTTATTTATGAGTTTATACTATGAAATAGTAAGTCTTGGGCTATGGAACAAGTGCAAAGAAATATGTGGTATGGAAATATATAACTGATATATAATTACAAAATATCATGGGGCACACTGTAAAATGATGCTAAATAGAATATCTACAAATAATTTAACCTTACTTTGGCATAGTGCACTTATAAAAGCATAAATCTCTACTATTACCAACACACACTAATACTTTTAATCCTTTTATCTCTAAATTACACCTGCCAATTAATAAATTATGCACTTCCCTGTCCTTAAATCTATTTACCAGTGCTTATGTGCATAAAAGTGTCCTAAATAAAAAACTTTACAGAGCATTGAAATAATGCAAAAGGAGAAACTTTTCCCTAACTAAAAATAGAGATTTTATGTTGAACATCTGAGTTTGACTAAATCAAGGCCGATTATTGAAAGTATTCATTCTTGATCCTCTTTCCTCTTGCACCATAAAGACGGCAAAATAGTTGGCTACACTATTTTATTTTGCCCCCTTTCCCTCTCTCCCCCTCCCTAAACAATTCCAAGTAAATATCAGCCTGATCACTGGAAATTCCATAACTGCCCTGATAGAAAACCTTACCTTATTGGGGACGGTTGGGTTTCTGCATTAGGTGAATAAGTTGCACTCAGGGAAAGGCCCCAAGTGTGTAACAAGAAAAGTGCTACAAACTTTGAAATAACACAGCAATAGTACTACATAGAAAAAGAATTACTCTCTTGAAGTACATTATTCAAAGAATGGCTTCCTACCATCCCAGCTATTATAATATAACACTTCCTCCAAACCCATTTGTATCCTTCCTTTAAATATTTAAACCCACCCCAAACACCTAAGGGTTTTCATTAGACATTATCTATGGTGAGGAACTATTAATGAGTAAAGGTACTATTGAGTTATGTTGGCAGTTGTTTTTGCCACTGATAAGTTGTCAACCCTGAGTTTATCCTTCTTTTGTCTTTTTTTCCTGTGTTCTCTGCTAAGCAGAGTTGTAGTAAGTTGTGTGTGCAGTATACCATGAAGATATGTCCTAAATATAAGTTATGTATCCACTGGCATCTCCTTTTTATTCCCCCTGCATAACGAAAGCTAAGAGATAATGGGTCTAGAAGCATGAAAAGTTGTGGAATAGAGGTGTGAATTTGGGATACGGTGTGCCCATGATGGAGTATTTATGGGTGTCATGGCCGAGCACATTGGAGAGGACACTCAGGTTGTTGTGAAGCTCACAAAAGAATTTCTACCGGTGGAGAGTACTTGCGGAGACGAGAAAAATTGTTGGTCAGCCATTGATCCTGGGTTTACAAACACTCAACGAAGATTATACTAGAACCAATAGGAAGGCGCAGGCTTATTTGTATAAACATGTAAGTTCTGAAGATATTGAAGATGTTAGTCATCTCGATCAAGCGAAAGATATTTGGGACACATTGGTGGAGATTCATACAACCTTCTCCACCATCCATTTATGCATACTGTTTTAGGAATTATGTTCATTTACTAAACCAGACCACATGAGCATGTAAGAATATGCATCTAAGATGCAAAATCAGTCAATAAATTTAGTGTTCAGTTTAGTTTTCAGAGAGAAAAATAATGGCATCCATCTTTTGGGACCGGAATGAGATCTTGTTGATCAAATTCATGCCCAAAGGGACCACCATCAATGCTGCTGCATATTGTGAGACCTCTAAAGAAGTTGAAAAACTGATCAAAAACTAAAGGAAGGGAATGCTGTTCATGGTGTGTCACTCCTTCATGACATTGCAAAATCCCATGCTGCCCAGCTAACTCAGGACCTGCTCGTGTCAACTGGATGGGACATTGAGTCTCACCCACCCTACTCCTTGGGCCTGGCACCCTCGGATTACCATCTTTTCACTAAATTGAAGGAGTTCTTGAGTGGACAGCACTTTTTGAACGATGAGGAGGTCATGCAGACGGTGAAAAATTGGCTTCAGGAGGTTTAGTGGAAGGTATACAACAAGGGTATACAAAGGCTGGTGCCCAGACTTCTAAGTGCATCGATCTCAACGGTGTTTATGTGGAGAAATGATAACATATTTTGGCACATACCCTGTAAATGTCATTAAAATATATTCATTTTTCGATTTTTAACTAGTGTTGTATTCTTACTTTCTGGACGAGCCTCGTAATTCAAGGTTTTTAACTGCTAGATTCTTGCAGAAAAAGAGTAAGGTGTTCAAAGAATTCTTAAAGTTCAAGACAGGGGCAGAGAACACTTAGGGCTTAAAACTAAAAGCAATCCAGTCTGATAATGGAGGTGAATATGTTAGCCACGAGTTTCAGGAATATGCTAATACTAGTAGTATTATCCATAAGAAGACAGTGCTCTACACTCCACAACAAAATGGCATTGCTGAATGGGACACTGAGTGAAATGGCCACTTGCATGTTAATTCAGGCTGGAATGCCAAATAAGTTTTGGACAGAGGCCATTAATGCTGCATCCTATGTTAGAAATAGATGCCCCAATTTGGCTATCAAGTTCAAAATTCCATTAGAGATGTGGAAGGGAGAAGAAATTATGATTGATGAATATGAGCATATGAAGGTATTGGGTGCTGAGCATGGGTTTTTGTCAGCAATGGAAAATTTATCCTACGGCTGAAGAGTATGTGTTTTTAGGATGCAATGACAATGTGAAGGGTTACACATTATGGCACTTAAATAACAGTAAACTAATCATAGCTCAACACGTAGTATTTGAAGAGGATAAATTTCCATTCAGGAAAACCTCAGACAAGGCCATTAAGCAAAGTAGTTATGGAGTAGATCAACCTGTTGACACAAATGATAAAAATTTTGATCTTGTAATTATCAGACAAGAAACACCCATAAGCAGATCTGAAAGAATTGAAACTAAGAGAAGGCATGAATGATGTGACTTTTGTCTTGGATGTAATGTTTCTCAGCGGTCAAATGTTGCAGACAAACCAAATGTTAATGATGCTTTAAGTAGTGACAAAGCAGACATGTGCCTACAGGCAATGAAAGAGGAAATTGCAAATTTAACTGAGAAAAACACTTGGATTGTAGTCAAAAAGCCATCAAGCATAAATGTATTTGGTTGTAATTTGTTCCTGAAAATAAAAATATAGTCAGATGGCACCATAGAGCAGTTTAAGGCAAGTTTAGTTGCAAGGAGATTTTCCCAAATCCCAGGTGTTAATTTTCAAGAAACCTGTTGTTATGGTGCAATTTATTGTGAGTTCTTTATTATTTTTCACAATTTTCATATTTTTATAGTCATACCAGCTTCCAGAACTTTCCTTCCATTCCGGAACCAAGTTGAGCTTGAATCTGGAATGTTCGATAGTGGAGGGGTATAAATATATGTCAGAGCCAAGTACATGTGGCTGTTCAATTTTGAGTTCAGTCATTCGATTGAGAACTTTATTCAGTCTTTAGTTTAGCGCTCAGAGTTTTGAATATATTTCTTTCAAGTTTCATTTGCTCATAACCAAATTTTCGTACAGCAAAACCTTTAGCCCTTTAGTGAAACGCATAACCATTAGGATTCTCATGTCACTGGCAGTAGTAAAGGGTTGGTCACAGGAGCACATTGATGTGCAGTCAACTTACTTGAATGTCCTGCAACGTAACCTGTCCAAAGAAATACTAATGAAGTAGCCCTTGTATTTTGAGGAAAAGAACAAAAACAAAGGTATTATGTGTGTACATTGCTAAAGGAATTGTACGGTCTTAAGCAAACAGGCTGTGAGTGGTATTTGTTTGGACATAATTCTTAAGAACTTTTCCTTGACACCATTGATAAGTGATCCTTGTGCGTATAAAAATATTGAGAGAAACATTACTGTTGCCCTTTATGTAGATGACTTTGGCATTTGGGGACAATAAAAAATGATTAAATGTTTTAAAAATGATTTGGTTGGTCATGTACAGGTGAGTGTTGCATACTCTGCCACAATTCCTTTCTCTCAATGCATAAGTGTGGATAATCGATAGGCCGCTTCTACAAGAGAACCTTAAGCCTTGTGCGGAGTTATATCGTAAAAATACTGATGCGCCATAGTTTTTACCTGAGAGAGTAGTGAGATCGATGCATGTTACAGCACGTAAAAGCCATGCCGCTTGCCATTGATTTTTCACAGCTTTTCTCGCCTGAATATTTATCGCTCTTCGGTTAACAGCAGGCAAGTTAACTCGAACCTGTGATACCCAACCAAGATCTAAAAGAAATAGTTATTAATGATAGATGAGGTTTATATAGTCCTCAAATTCACATTATGATCACAATGCAATCGTTATTTCTAATACAGACATGAATATTGCAATACAAAGACATTTACCTAACTCGCACCCAGGATTCCTGTCTTCCATGCTTCCCTTGATGATGACCATGAATATTTATCCTCGTGATAAGATTAAACGTTGAAGATGAAGATAAGAATTTAAAGTGACCGGGTCATAATCCTAGGAATGCCATTTATTCGTAATTCAATGGGGATTTACAAATAATTATTAACTTCCCGGGTACCACCCCTTTTACATCACCAAACAAACAAATGAATGTACAATTACGAAACATGAAGGGATTAAAAAAAAATTATTTACTTCATACTCCTTTGATATATCTTCTAATTTGATATAAAACATCGTCCCATTCCAAAGCCACCTGATATTGATAAATTTCTACCTAATACTATCAATTTTGCCAGGTGTTTTGGTTTCAACATTAGTGTTATGCGTAGACTTAAACTTCAATAGGTGGTATGACTGGTATACGGTACGAGTGCTATTCTGAAGCGCGAATTTTATATCCCCGGAAATTGAGTTCACTTCGTCGATTCAGATGTAACGCAAGAATAAATGGTATAGTAAGTAGTTTCTCACGTATTGCGAAGGATCTTTTCGTAAATCCTGAAATTTCATACATTTTTTGCGCTCCACAAGTTAGTAATTATGTAGCTATCAGTCCTTCACAGTTGGATTCTCTATTTATTTTCTCATGGCATTTTAAAATGTCTGTTTTATCTTTCCAAAAGAGCAATTCAATTGTAATGATGCTTCAAGGATTATTTATACAATAAGAATCATAATATCTCACACTCTTAATAGCAGGTATTAAGAGTGGTAATTAATAGATGATCGTTAGCTTATTGGACAGCACAGGGGCAAGGGCCTACTCACCTTAAAACATGGGTTCGTCAGGTCACTCTAGTTAAGCAAAGTTGGTCCCGAATGGGGGTTGGATGAGTGCCTCTCCACCATTAGTCTACCGTGGTGATCCTGTACAAGCAGCCTTCAGCAGAATTTTTTTGCTCATTTCACCTCAAATATTTGACTTTATTATAATGTACAATGATTTAAAGAGGGACCATCATTTTAGGCATGCTTGATAACCTACCCTGATTTTAACATGGATTGTAGTTTTAGTAGATGAAATATGAAATTCAGAATAATGTAATTGGTTGATGTCAGTGGAAGTTAGTCCAAGAATATGAACAGAAATGAAGAATTATTTACAGATATGAAGTTCCTCTTACATCAACCTCGTTGTCTTGTTCTCTTATCAAATTTTTTACAAGACCACTTTTCACTCAATCTTCTCAGGACTACATTAGTCACTCCGACAATTCCCTTTTATCATTCTTTGGTAGCACTGCATTTCAAATGATACCAGCCATGACACTTTCATTGTCCATTCCTCACCGCCATTAAGAAACATGATCCAGATGTAAGTTCTATTGAAGCATTTTTTAACTTCTAAGCTTTTATTTCCAGCTGTAAATATATTCTTCTTTAGCGAATTCAAAGACCACCAACTGGCCACGGAAATTTTAGCGGCGTCACCCGCTGAAAATTGCACTATAGCAAGAAGTTCCACAGAGAAAAAATCATTCGCCTTGACCAGGACTCGAACCCGGACCCCCTGATTTCCGGCCAGGTACTCTACCTGTTGAGCTACCAAGACGTCCTCTCTCTCTGTGGAAATCAACGAGGCTTAAAGGAACTAGGTGTTAACGGACTGCGGAACATACCATGTCACAATGCAGCCGCAGTCGTGTGCAAGGCGCCACTGTCCACGAGGTTAAGCTGAATTTGAAACACTAAGGTGCTTACTTAAACGAATTCAAAGACCGCGAACTGGCCGCGGAAACTTTAGCGGCGTCACCCGCTGAAAATTGCACTATAGCAAGAAGTTCCACAGAGAAAAAATCACGGCTGCGGCTGCATTGTGACATGAAATGTCCCGCAGTCCGTTAACACCTAGTTCCTTTAAGCCTTGTTGATTTCCACAGAGAGAGAGGATTTCTTGGTAGCTCAACTGGTAGAGTACCTGGCCGGAAATCAGGGGGTCCGGGTTCGAGTCCCGGTCAAGGCAAATGATTTTTTTCTCAGTGGAACTTCTTGCTATATTCTTCTTTAGTTGTAAAATTCCCTCTTCCCTTTGGCTATCCTACTGCCCTTCTTGCTTCACCCCTTTTTAGTTACTCAACTTCCAAAATACAGATATGAAGTACCAAAAATATAGTGGGGTCAAAACAAATTTAAACGATTTTAGGCATGATGTAATTAGAGGGCTGTTGTCAATAACAGACTAGCAGCAGCCCGAAAGGACAAGAAAGGCAGAGAGGTACTTCCCTGGACTAACTCCTTTCTCGGCGAGTGGCAAGAAGCACAGGGTACACAAGAGATGTAGGGTGTGCCACAGTAAAGGTATAAAAAAATGATGACATACATGTGCCCTGATTACAAGGATGCACCAGGCATCTGTATTGAATGCTTTCAAGAATATAAGCATGACATATGTGAGTAAAGTGAATATGTCAATCTTCCATGCATTAAATTTAACATACACATTATGTAAATATTTGTTTTCAATGTAATCTGCCAGAATTATTTTGTTTTAATTCTTAATATATATAAAATGTAAAAAAATGAATATTGAGTACTTATACCATGTAGAAAAAAATTATACATTTTCATTTGCAACTAAATGACATATTTTCCTTCTCTCTGGTAAAATTATACTTTCATATCATATTTGACACCATTTTTAAAAATTCACCAACATTGTATTGTGGGCTAGCATGTCTCGCGACATTGTGAGATGCGGATGCCTTGATTTCAAGACAAAAAAATTCACTGATAATTAAAAAAATATTATAATATTAAAAAAATATAATGTCTAAAACACTTAACAAAATATATTCATTCATATAAATGGAAAAAAACATTCACGCGTAAAGAAGTTTTCATGAAAAGGGCCAGCATTGAGTGGGTTAACCAGTAAAATACAAGAAAAAAACTGCTAATAACCAAAGAATTCCAGGTATTGAAAATGATCATTATAAATGGCCTAATGTTAAGTTCTTTGCATTCACATATTCCAGGAATACAATTATATTACAAGTATATTTTTTTTAGAAATATAAAAGCATAGTTTTGAAAAATGTTCAAAACTATTTTATTTACAATCCCCAAAAGGAACCATTCAGTTTTCACAACACTTCTACCACAACTTGCTAGGCTAGGGCACTTGTTAAGGCAACAAAGCACTCTTTAAATGATGTGCAATATACACTGATAGCCTCAGTAGACAATGTACACTGTACAAAACAAGTATAAGTGCTTAAGGGATGACTGAATCAGATCTTCTTTGGTTGAAATAACAATACAAAGAATTAGTAACAGAAATATATACTTTTTTCTTTCTACAACATTTGTTGAGACTATGTACATGTTAAAAAAATATATACAGAATAGACAAAATAAATAACAAGCAAATTTTCAGATTTTAATACTACCCCTGAAGTTTTTGGCAAACAAGTCACAAATTATTTGACAGAGGCTTAAGTAAATAGAAAAAATCCATACATGGCCTGCAAGTGTGTTTAAGTACCACTTTGGCTATTTGAGCCTCTATGTATTGTAAGTACACGATACACTACCAGCAAAATCAGAAAAGCCTCTTGGAACAGTAATGTTCATATTTCTAAAGATTATTCCTTCAGTAAAAATCTATTAAATCATGCTAAGAAAGCATATTGAAATAAAAAATGTCATCAACAATTTAGGCAGCAGTTTCTCTCTGAGTTATAATAAGCAAATAAGGAACATTTTAATGTTTTGAAGATGGTTAAATTCTATACTTGGCAAAACACTTCACATTTAACATGTGCCAATGAAATAAATATAAGAGATAGAAAATATTAGAGTCCATCATAAATTATGTTACAATCACACGTATACTCAAATTCAAGGCTTTATTAGAGCGTGAAAGATCAACGTAAGTGTTTCTGCAGATTTTTCATCATTATGTTAGTTTCTGCTCACTACAGTCAGATAGAATACAATTCTAAACTTTGGTTCTTTCTAATATCGTATTTTACTTATTGAAATTTATATGTCCAACAGAAATGCACTGAATAACCTTTTATACTAAGGTTCCTATGCCAAGGTTCTCATGTATTAACTTAGCAAGGGGCGATGAAATGCCTATGTCAACCAAATTAAGCAAAAGCTAATTATTGCTTAGTACCACTTCAGAGGAAAAGCAAGATACATTCAAATGTGTGCTCAGCCTATTAAATATTTAATTAAAATGTATTCAAGAAATTTTGAACTATAGCATATCTTATTTCAAGATATTCAAATACAACTCTATCAAAATCAAAGTTGTCAAAAATAATTGAGCAAACAGTTCAACAAGCCGATACCAGCATCATTACTGGCATACAGTAAATTTAAGGGGAACAAACCAGCAAGTATTGTAAAAAATAAAAGAATAAAGAGGAATACCTTTCATCCTTTTTACATTTAACAAAGTATTTGATATACCCTGACATCAACAGTCGATTATGGTTCCAGATTCATCGTACACAAAATCATTTATCCCAGGAAATTCAATCCGAGATGCTCACCTTTGTCCCACCAAAAGTATAAGCCAAACACACATATTGTTAATGACATTTCCAACAGCTTATTTCATTCTCACACAAAATAAGCCTTTTAGTGGCTTGTGTGCTCATTCTACCACAAGCTCCAGAGTTAGGCACTGAAGCTGAATCACACATTTTCCATCATTCTCATGTTACTAAAATGAAGGAATGGGCCCACATCCTATTTAGAATCCATTACATCGTTCAGCAATATTTTTACCTATGCTTCTCCCATTGTTGCCAATATTCATGTGTTTGCATTTCTGTCAATCTGGACACCGTCCGATCAAAAGCAAAAAGTTCTTCTTCTCCAGTGAAAATATTGGCTGAAGCATTTTCCTGCAAAGAAAATATAAGTAATTAGCACAGCATAAAACATTAGTACAATAAGATCTATATGAACAACCTTACATTATTAGTATTGTTCATCACTATCATACATGACCCTAAGACATCTCTATGTATCAACAAAATTACCGCTATCCTATGAGAGAAAACCTTTTCGTGCCAAATGTAGGACACACAATGGAGATTTCCCTTCTTTTCACACCTAATGTAGGCTATGCATGTAAGATTATCCTATGCAAAGGCTCAACTGTTATCTATAGCTGATGCCTGAGTAAGGGGAAGCACACATGACAAAAATGACCCCAAGTATGAAATTTTACCCATTAGAACCATCTCACTGACAAGGGGAGTGTCCGAGTTTCGGGTCTAGGATTTTGACGAAATTTGCCAGGCAGGTAGTCCTTGATTAGTTATTTACGAATCACCCCCCATATAGGGTTATATATCCAGAAACTTCGTCAAAAAACGAGTTTGAAATATTTGATTGTAAATATAAAGCTAATAATTAGTCGGGATTAACTAGTTCAGTTTGGGTTAGGCGTAAAGTACTCGCTTCACAATGTCGATGTCCCAAGTTCGAGACTCTTCATATTCAATTTTTTTTCATCGCAATTTCGTCGTACGACTTTCCCTGGTTTTACGTATTTATTATCTGTTTACCCGAGTTGCATTTTAACTATTTTACGTTCTAATTACGTAATTTGCTAAATTTACTAAAATTACATAATTAGTACGTAAGATAGTTAGTTACGTTATTTACCTAAATCACGTAATTAGTACGTGGGTGAAATACTTCCGCATGCCCTGTCGTTTTTTGTGTATGAAATTAACAGAAATTAACATGTCTCTTCATCAGCTGTTCAAAATTTACTGTTTTCATGGGTTGTGTTGCCATACCAAAGCTCAAGTAAATACTAGTTGTATTTGTCTTTGTTATTGTAATATCAAAATATAGTACCAAATAAGAGTTTCTATCACTAAGTTATATTTAGTTTGCATTTATATAATGATAAAACATAGTGTTTAAAAATACATTGTTTTATTGTCCCGTACGTAACATAAAATAGAAAAAATTTCTTTTTTCAGCAAGTTTCTTGACAGACAGCTACTTTAAATATGATTTTCTGTCCAGATTATGTGTAAAAGTAAATGATTATAATGTTGTAAAAAAACTAATTAAATGTAAACATACCCTAATGTTCAATTTTTTGTGTCCCGTACGTAACGTTACGTACGGGACATTACGCCTGTGTGTTTTCATAGGCCCCGTCTCAAGTCCCGGAAGTCCTTACTTGAGAACTCCATGGTGCAAAGAGCAGGGAAAAATAATCACCCTGTACTCAAAGGTTACGTTTTCTAGTACTTCATTGTTCGTCTTCCTTTCGACCCACTTTAATTTCTCCATCCTTCTCCACACCCACATCTCAAAAGCCCTGAGTATATTTTCATCTTCTTTTCATAAAACCTATTTTTAAGTGCCATTAAGTTCCACGCTCCATATCAAACTTTTACTAGTATTTTCTTTACTTCCTTACTTAACGCCCCTGTCAATAATTCACATCCTAGTAAAAGCTTATCTTGCCAATACAATGTTCCTTCTAAAATCAATGCTGCTATAACCCATTTTCTCCAATACACTATTACATAGCATATGGTATAAATGTGAAGAAATGGAGAGCCTGCAAAAAGTCAAACCTTGTTTCAAATAGCACACAGAATAGCAAATTTGGAGATCTGTGGTTCAAGACCTGCATGAGTCAAGTTTTTTTATGCTGTGATCAGGTTTACTTCTATTTTCACCACCTGCTTACTGAACGGGGTTGCAGGTGTCACAAAACCTGTTGGGAATGTTTCTGTGGGTGACAAAATATGCTGACCGACTTCCGAACGTATCAGAGTTATTTCCAAGAGTAGGGTATCAGCAAAGTACTCAACAGCCACTCTTCTTCCTTATCTGATTATGAAACTCCTTTTGGAGAGAGGAATGTAAGGAGGCTGGGAAAACCTCGAGACTTCTCCTTTGCAAGAAGCTCAGCCTATGTAGGCTACAACTGTGGATTATCAGAAATAAATAAGCATTACATTAAGCTTATTCAAGCATTACAAAATCACAGAAGATCATATTAGCAGCTGATCTAATTTCATTTAGATGTAATATATGAGCAGCTGAAGCAGTGATCAATTGAAAAAAACAGTGGTATATTATTCCTATGACTTTGTGTTTACACCTTCCTCACTTGGCAGGATGAGCATCGGATGAATCGGAGAGAATTAGTGACTTAGTAATCAATAATGTAGGCCTTTTGAAGTAATAAGGTTACAGGATATAAAATGCCAACCAGGACTTGAACTATTTTAAGGCCTTATTATATCTGTGGAAACGCTATGGCAATTCAGCACGTTAATAATTAACCTCGGAAAATCATCCACTTGTCACAGAACTCTACTGTGACATGGACATAAATTTAGGTCTTTTCGATGGAGGTAGAGAAAGCGAGTGTAATTATCGAAGATATTACTACTAGAAATGTGGTGAGCAGCATGTGGGACTTATCTTGTGCCTCTTCTCCCGATCTGTGGCCACAGGGACCTATGTGGCTTGGGTGACTCGTATTCTGGCAAAAATCGCGGAGAAGGCAGTTTCCCCTAGCTGTTCACTTGAGAAAGGGCGAAAAGGGCAATAATCCTTCGAGGGATGGGTACCCCCAATAAAAGGCAAGAGCCAGAGCTCTGAGCATATAAACTCTCTGTGCCAAGGGAGTGTTGTCAAATCTCCTTTAACTCGGGACTTAGAAAAAATCGGCCTCTGAAGTGGTAACATTTTATTGTGGATGGGTGTACCCGTAAACTCTTAGAATTTTGACTCAAAAATAAACCTTTGTTTTCAACGAGTGACATTTTAAAATGAAATTATGGCATAAATATGAATCATATCAGGGAACACCCATTCATACCAATGTCAAGTAGACTGGGTGTCATAGGAAAAATATCATTAGACACCTAGTTTCTCAGGCTAAAATTGCATCTCAGGCACATCTATTTTGGTGTGTAACTCTAACTGCCTTATTCATTGAATTGCTACGTTGTCCTCGATCATGAAGAATTAGTAATTAAGATTCAAATTACAGTTATTGAAGTTTAATGAGCTACATGGGTTGCAGAAGCTTTGAGAAGGACATTGCCTAACGTAAATAAATATAAGGCCATATAAAATGGCCTTATCACATATCTGGCATACATGGCATTTAACTCATATGGAGTAAGGCCTTACCCCATATGACTTTGAAACCACTAAAATATATTTGAAATATTAAACAGAAAAATTCCGTATTTGCATTATTGGAATTTACATTCCCCAACAATTTATGACATTTTTATTGTGTTCCAAATTTCCTATATCTCCCATGTATGTATAGAACACTAACAACAATAGCACTTTAGTGTGCCATGTGGAAGAATAAGGGCAATGGAAACCATCAAAATTATCTTTTCTAAGAGATAAAATGGATAAAGCAAATAGGTTAATGATCCCAGTCAGTAATGGGGCTCAATTGATAGAGGTGGATATTATGGTCACAAGCAAAGGAAACAAGAAAGAGAGAGTATGTAAAGAAGTTAAAGATGACTCTGTATAGAGTTAAAAAGCTTATAAAACAACTAAAACTAAAAAGGTAGGAAACTCAGAAGAGAACTGCAACATTTAAATTGAGAAAAAGAATTGTTTAGTAAATATTAAGATTGATTAAGGCAGAATTAATTACATACTGATAACACAATGTACGCATATGTAACGATAATGTAAGGTGAAATAGGAGATCAGGGGGCCTATTCTGTAAAGTCGAAAGAATTTCGGCTCATATGGAGGGTCGTGGGTCACCGCGACGAACGATTCGCGAACATCGTTCCCCGCCGAAATGACGTATAACAGTTGACTGTTATCCAACGTTATGTTATGTCTATCCAGCGCACCATTATTATAATGGAAGGAACAAGTTGAGGTAATTAACAATAGTTAATCAACATGACTTACTGTAGATGTTTGTAATCAATCTATTCACTTTAAAATGTAACAACATATGCTGGTATGGAATAACGGCAGACTAATTAAGAAAGTGAAACTTCTGAAATTTGGAAGTGATTACACCTTCGGAATTAAATCACGAAATGTTTTGGTTTTATCAATTTATTGTGTCGACAGCTTCTGTAATGATATTGTTTTCTCGAGTGAATCATTACATCTTCGTGCATATATTCCTTCGTCCGCTTGTGTTTCTATTTATGTAGTACATTGATTTGGAATGGATGATATCACAGTAGCAATTACAAATATGCAACAACCGTTCAATATCCTGCGATAATTTACGCGTCCAAAGACCAAAGGACGTCTACATCTACATATACCCTGCAAGCCACCACACAGGGGGGACGTCCATACAATAACAGAATTTGTCGGTAGAACACAACCACACAAAGAAAGGTACTCATACAAAGCAAGGCAGCATAATGATATTTGCTCAAACAATGTGATTTCCAACATGATAACATCTCCTCTCAATAATATATATTGCCCCTGCAGTAGCATTAAAATCTTACGTAGAAGTTTTACACGAATAACAATCCTATGTGTCTACTCTACCTGACAATTTATTAAGCAAAATTAAACAAAAACATTGCATGGCGACATTTGAAAACAAAACAAATAGTTTTATATACAGTAAAACCTCGCTTTTACGTCCCCGCAATTTACGTTTTCCCGCCATTAACGACTTTTTCTTCATGTCCTAATAATGTCCATATGTCCGCAATGTAACGTCTTCCCTTTATTCACGCTAGCAAATTTTTGAATGGTTCGCCATTTACGTTTTACGAGACGATTTTGCCGTGATTGTCGTCCTGGTTGCATAACTAGTGGTTGGACTCAACGCTCCGTGAAAGACAAAGTAGAAACTCATGCAGTAAGTTACCACTATGAAAGAGAAATAAAATTTGCCCAGATATACCACCATTTATCGTGACCTCGTTAATCTGTGCAATTTAATACCGCGAGGGATTACAGCACACGTACGACGTTTTTCTCGCGATTGTTGTTCCGGTTGCATAACTCGCGGGATGGCTGATGCTATCGTATTGGTGATGAAATTTTTCATTTATTTAAGAAGTGTATGCTTTTCAGCATTTGCGGTCTTGTCTTTCTTTTTTGGAGGTATTAATACAGATTTTAAAAAAAAACTCCAGCCAAATTTCATCCTCATATATCCTATGAACACACCCGTAAAATCATCTCATTCTCCTCTAGCTCGATTCTTAAGTAGCTTTGAAAGAATATCACTATAGTCTCCACACCTTCTTTTCTCATAATATTTACCCTAACTTACTAGCATGGTTGGATCAAGACTCCTGGCCTCAGTTCATCCTTATCAATGTCATTCTCCTCTTCTATTCCCAAGTTCCCTTGTCTATCATTAATGCCATGCAGTTCTTTTCACATTTTCCTTACCCCTATGCTGAATCTCGTTAAGTTCTATCAGCAGCTCTCCTGAATTAACAGTAATGAACAGTGTCTTGACCACTCTAGTGTCTACTACACCATCCCCCCCCCCCTCCATCCTTTCTCAACTGCTTGCTGTTCTGCATCTTCCCTCATACACCTGTAAACTAATTCCTGATATTCTCTCCAATTTACAACTACAATTTTTTCACACTCTTCCTAATCTTGGCCCAACCATATGTAATCTAGTTAATATATCTCCCCATGTCCCCATGCATTTCAAATAAGAGATTTTGGCATTATTAAAGAGGTTTTGTTGGAACTATATTTCAATTTTAAACTTGTCATTCAATGAAAGCAAGAATTAGGCAGGCAAAATCAAGAAGCAAGGAGTTATTCTTTCAGGCATAACTTTCATATAAAATTGCATACCCTCAAATTACACTTTCCCGCGATTTACACTTTTTTCTCTAGTTCCCCTCAAAAGTGTAAAAGAGGGGTTTTACTGTACTTCTAACTGTATAAGCAGCAAGGAAACGGAGACATGAAAGATTTAATCATTAGCTAGAATTAGATACATTCTCACCTTGTATTCCGCGCGATAAATATCAACAAGTCGTCTGCTACAATCGAAGCTTCTATAGGTGCCCACCGCGAAGGCAGCGCCTGCTCACCAGAAAATATTTGGCGACGGATTATGAACGAAATGATCCGCAAAATGATCCGACTCCGTCGCCTTGAGCCGGGTAGACCGTCGCGGCATCAAGGGAGCACGGTTTGTACTACAAACTATGATGTTTTTTCCATATATGAGTATTGTTGTGACGTCGGAATCTCGAATTCGACTTTACAGAATAAGGCCCCAGAGAGATCAGTCAAGCAACAGTTAAGAGTTGAATAAAGAAATATAAAGAAATAGAAGAGGGTCAGCAAGGGATATAGCCATAACAGCTACGAGTTGAATAAAGAAATAGGAGAGGGTCAGCAAGGGATATCGCCATAACATTGACCAGAAAATTAGATTTAAGGGTAATGGATAGAGAGCTGGAGTATGACATTTGGCACTGTCACTATTGCTTAAAATGATGCAGACTCCTCTGGAAGGACACAGTTATAATAACCATCTTCACATCTAGGTTTAATGACTGAAATAGTGAATTTAAGCATGAGACTAAATCGGTAAAAAGTGAATTTCCACTTTTATACATACATAATAAAATTATGGAAGTTTATAAAGATGTTGTTAACTATTATGCAATGTTAATTTACATAGAATTTTACACAATAAAGTAAGAATACATACTGAGCCAACTTGGATGTCAAGGTCGTCCATTAATGTCCTGTTAGCATCCAGCTCCCCAACAGTATCTTCCTCAGCTCTTGACACTCGGAAAAGCTGACGGTGAGGTACATCAGAAGAAATCACAACCCTTACCTGCAAAGGTGAGTTAAAATTTACTTGTATTGACTATTGAAACAGAGTCCACATTCAAACAATAGTGATCATATCTAACAAAAACTATGCAAAAATAGTGACAAAATGATAAATTACTAATTCATTCCCCAAAGGCTTTATTCTAATATTTTATTTATGACACACTTTTGTTACATTTTGGCTCCTAATTTATACTATATTAAACTGAAAAATATACTTATTTCCCTAAGGCATTACATGTAATGATCCCAAATATGTAAACAAATACAGCTGCGGAATGACTTATAATAGAGCAGAAGGGAAAAGTGTGAACATCTCACTCTATAAAATATCAACCATTGATAGAAAATTGCCTCAAAATTTGAACTAAAGTTTCAAATGTTCTACATGGTGAAATGTCTTACAGAAAACTAGGTCTGGTAGAAAAGGCATTCTATGCATCAAAATACAATATATTTGTTCAACAGCCAAAAAATAAACAAACAATAACACTACATGCATATCCCAATCGCATTTAACTTTATGACTGAAAAAAATTAATTTTCTCCCACTGAGATGAAACTAAAAAAATATTTTTCCTAACCTAACAATGCATACGCATTTCCACAAAATGGCTGTAGAATCATGCATAAATTAAATGTCCACCATGTTAATGCTGAATTATTAATTTAAAGGCCAGCACTACTCCATGCTTGCCATCAGACATCAATGAATGCAACCTGTGAAATAAAATATGAATAATTTATGTATTAATCTCTCACCCGATTGTCATAGAGTGTGTCAATGAGAGTGATAAACCGTCTCGCCTGGGACTTGGTTCTCAAGCTAAGCTGTGGCACATCCCTTATGAGCACCGTGTGAAATGCTTGAGAAAGTTGTAAGTAATCACTTGCACCCAAGGGCTGAAAAAAGAAGAACATAAATTGCATAATATTCCAGCTGAAAGAAATATTCAGATAAAACTTAAGGGATTAAAAATATAACCAAGCTGAAACAAAAATGATTTCTATTCTAATTACTTTAATCCGTTAAGAAAGAAAATAATAGACTTACAAAAGTTATAACAGTAATTGCTAGAATAGCTGCTTGAGTCAGGAGTGCAGCTGTACAAAATGATTAATGAAAGAATTTTAGAACTAACAATTACTAACAATAATGAGCATTTACCCTATCACACAACTCAGCAAATGTGCAGTCAGCAACCTGGCCACAAGTTTTATTGAAGGTAACATTTCTTCCTTTAATGTTGATTGTGCGAGGTCTAATTATATCATTTTCCATCGAACACAGAAGTTTAAATACTTTGTCCATTTCTTTGTCAGCATCACATTCTGATTTACTGAAAGAAATAGGAGTTATTATTTCAAAAGAATGATAATTTGAAACAATTTGACTAAACTATGCACAATATATAGTTTAATGTCATAGTAAAAAATCTTAAATCTTATTTAGAATGTGGTAGGAAGTGAATTAAATCTTTCTAATGTCTTAAATAGAGTTTGTAATTACAAGCGTAGTTAATATAGGATTGAGGTCAACATACACAAAATAGTTTTTGGTTTCTGAAGGCAAGGATTTCAGTCTATAATCCACTCCGGAGTCTAGTCCAATAATATTGCAGTGAGCTTTCAGAACCCCAATAAAGGGAAGAAAGTTGGAACGCTGAAGGCCATTTTTATAGAGATCTTCTGGAGGCCGATTGGATGTAGCCACCATCACAACACCATTTCGAAAGAGTTCTGTGAATAAACGCTTCAGTACCATGGCATCTCCAATGTCTGTCACCTGCAATGTTTATGAAAAATATTACCTCCATTCCAATTACGAACTAGAAATTATGAGATGGTAGTACGTCACAATGCACTTAAGAATACCTATAGTATTACCTGAAATTCGTCAAAACAAATAAGCCATGACTCCTTGCTAATTGACAAAGCCACTGGAGGTATGGGATCATACGGCTGAGGCTGAGTACTTCTGGGATCTCTAGCGCCCATGTTCCGCTTTACATCATGAATTCTTGAATGCACATCCAGCATGAAGGAATGGAAATGAACACGTCTTTTTCCACCAATACGACCTACCGTTGCTTTAGGGAGCGGTACGCACCCGTAGAAAAGGTCCATCAACATTGTTTTCCCTCCGCCAACAGCCCCATGTAAATATACACCTTTTGGGACGCCAGGAGTTCCTTTCAGGGCTTCCCTTTCGGCATCTTCGCCCCTCTTTCTTGAACCTAACCATCGGCTAAATATTCCTCCTCTCTCTGGGGGTGTGTAGCCCTACAGATAAAAAGATTAGATACAATTTAATACAGCAAAGGGCAAAATATATTGTTGGCGTATCAAGTGAATAATGACAACAAACGTGTTCAAGAGGGTCCGGATATTGTTTGATAATTCGGCTTATGTCTCTCAATACAATTATTTATCACCACCTCACCTGGATTTCATTGTACACCTGCTGCAGACTATCTGCCACTGTCTTCTGGAATTCATCTGGCAGAAGTTCTCCGCTATCCACTTTTGTTTGTAATATTTCTATTGGTCCAACGTCTCTCGTTTCGGTCGCTAATTTATGAACACATTGTTTAGGGATGTGGCAATTATTGTAAAAGGTCAAAACTCCTATTTTCTTCCATGAATTTCTTCCAGCAACTTCATTCCATCTTATCAGCGTCCTTAACGCCATTTCAACACTGCCAAAAATGGGAAAACATGAATGAGTACGTTAAATTTGAAGAAAACCAATTTATAAAAAGGGACCACAAAATTTCTGATTGTGCAACTGCCAAATAGGGTGAATAAATACGGACTCTATAAATAGAAATTACACTCACGCACTTCTAAGCAAAGAACTGGTAACTAAATTTTACCTTCGCGACAAAATAGAAAAGTAATGAAAAGCATCTGAAAGAAACACATGTCAAGTCCATGACGGAAAATGAAATATGTACCATTGAAACAGCTGATCCCAAAAGAGGCCCTGAAGATTTGGCGGACAAACGACAGTGCAATTGCGTGGAAAAGAAAGCGCTCGACATTTCTCGTGGGAGGGATGTATGAATTACCGAAATGGAGTACTTATCTTGACTTTGCTTTGAAACATCGTTCTTGCGTAAAATAACAGTTTACGCGTGTATTATAAATATTGATATCACTGTAAATCTAGCTAAAACACAGTTTTCAAGCATTATATATGTTTTTTCTTAATTTATTCTTTTAAAAACCATCAATTGCCTGGAAACGTGTAACCAAGAAAAATTTCTGTGATAGGTTTCACACTTCTATTGCGCGATCAAGTAATTACGCTTGATTGAAATCCTCAAAAGTTTCCATGGTGAAAAAAAACATTCAGAGTAGATTGTGAAAATCAATTTGTGAAGTATTTTTATATATATTTTCACAAATTGAGATTTACAAAATATCACATATCTGGTCGTCTCCGAAAGACTGAAAACGGCAATTGGGAGTCTTAGGGCAACTGAAAAAACTGCTTAGTTTTCCCAAAAATATAAAATTCCGGATGACGAATAAAAATAACTCGAGTGAAATGAAGAACACGTAAATGATGCCGCCAAGAGTTCCGAGACCAAAATGTTCTATTTGAAATCGGTTTCAACATATTTTCATCGTAATTGAAGCAGCATTTAACTTTCACCGGTGATTCTGGAAATTTAAACTCGCTCGTTGTGTCATGTGGAAGAAATAGATATTGATTCAGCACATTAACAACAGAATACAGGTATGTAACCCATTACTATAAATGGCAGAAAAAGCAATAGGTGGGAACATATGTAAATTAGGGGAGCTTTATGCTGGAGGAACGAAATTTTGAATGGATTTTTACAACAAGAAATGGTAGTTGTTGTCGTTAAACGATTATCAAAAGAACTTTGACCTGTCAGAAAACAAGATTTTTTAATTCATGTTGTGTAGATTATTCTGAATGATCTAGTCTTTAGTAATACGTTTTATCATGAAAAACTTATATAACACGTAGGTAAGATCAGTGATGTACATAATGCAATTTGTTAACTATACAATCGAACAATCATTATCATCAAACTTCAAATCTAGTTTGATAAATACGAATAAGCGGCGCGAAGATAATTCCAACGGCTGTTGACTTGCAATCTGAATTCGAGTTGTACTCCAGAGTATGCTGTTTTCGCAGGATAAATGTTTGAAGTTCGTGACCCTTAAGCTCACATCTACCCATTCTCACTTTCAGCAAGCATTGTAAAATATGATAACTCCCATAAATCTCAAATTTATCATCTAACTTAAAGAAAATTAGAGCGTAACAAAACGAAAGAAAATATTCATAGAAAAGAGTCAGGGCTGTGGAATTCTAAAAAATATCATGGTTTGCATGCACTAAGTGAAAATGGAAAGAATTTTATGGGCGAAATCTTTCATCATCTTCCCAAAACTGAGTCTTGCTCGAGGAGAGGAGAACGACCAAATAGTCCTTTGCTAACAGGATTTTCAAGGAGACCGAGTCGGTCTCCGAAATGTCTGTATTACTGAAAAGCCTGACGCGGTGTAAGACCCGAGATGATTTTATCCATATAGTATTTGTCAGGAAAGAACCTAATCGTATTTAACCAGGATCATCTCCGTAAAGAATTTTCAAGCCCCAAGAGAGCTGAAAATTGGGTAATAATGCACTCCCTAACTGGTTTCCCAGATTTTTCACTATTTCGTACCAAATCTCTTTCACATTCAGTGATCACGTCGCCGTTGGATGATTCCGTCCCATTATAAATATCCGAGCATAACCCACACCGATGTCCCCATCTGCGTCAGCCTCCACTTGAGGGCGATGAACCCTGTTAAAGTTGACACTGACGCGCGGTAATTCCGAAATATTAGCGGTAGGACCAAAGGATTGGTCCGTTGGAGAAGATCAGTAAGAGAAGGCCTCTCCCCTTTCCGCCTTTACGGGGCTAACAGCAGCACAGTCTCATAGGGGTGAATTCATCAAAGGTAGGTAAACAAGAAAAATTACACTCCGAGCTAATAGGGTTAGAATGACTGCACACAATCGATTACATATTCTCACTAAGCTCAAATTCTGCTTTTAGAGCCTCAGAGCTTCAGGCAGGCAAAATATTACGGATGTTTTCACGCTAATAAACAGACTCGGTAGGACTCCGCACACTGAAATATTTCCGTGTTATCAATAGCACACAAGAGCACAAGTTTCATAACACTAATGGAAGGCTGGAATTTATGGAAAATTTATTTTTTGAATGTGCAGTTTGTTAGCATACAAGTGCATTATAGTCGAATAAATTAAAATACCTGCATACAGGCAAAACAATGGCGCTATTTCGTTCATAATGAAGCATGTGCAAGAAATGACGACGATGAAGAAATGAAGCAAGAAAACACGACGAGGAAACCTCTACCAAAGTATAGGCCTTGGTCAGTAAACGATAGACCCAAGTCATAATTTGCTATTATTGCACAATTAAGGGTATCACAATGGAATCATACATGTGCTATATTGATTGTACGAAATGAGAAATGTTAAAAAAGAAAAGTGAGAACGTCTAAAGTTGGGCTAGGTAATGAGTATAAATTTTGGTTTAAGATTTATGGAAGTAAATATGACACCTATTGGCTAAGGAACGTCCGGAATGAGTGGGTATGTTACTGTTGGAAAGTGAAAATGGTAGAAAAGGTAGGTCTCGGAAATGCAAAAAATTAAAACTGGGCGGATGCGGCCAGGAATTCTCGAATTTGAACTGGGCACGACAGGAAAACCAAACGAGTACCAGATAGATAAAATCGAGGAAATCTTTCACCAACCTTCGGGACGGCTGAAGTAAACTTCAGAAGCACGAGTGTTCACGTCCACGGGCGTGCGCACCAAACGAAGGCTCGCGGGGGTAAGACAACGCAGCACTCAAGGCAAGAGAAGTCGCGAGGGAGTCAAGTCTTCCCAGCATCGACGCTGACCGCGATCTGAGAGCGTCCGTCCTCGCGTCCCCTTCGTCAATGAACCGCCTCATCAGAGGGAGGGGGGGCTATCTCGGCGGAGAGGTCAAAGTCAACAGCGTCCCAGTCAACAGTCTCGAGCGTTAGAAAAAAAATACCCAGTCCAAAAGACGAAATCAACGCCAACTCAGTATCTCTTTCTCTTTGATGAGTGTCCGGCACAAAAATAGGTCCACTTTTGATCACACTTTTGAGAAAGATTAGCGACAGATAAGTACTGTGAGTCTCTTGGACGACTGGAAAATATCTAGCATGGCCCACATTTTTAACAAGAGAGAGCTGTGAACTTCCACATAGCATTTCCTCGCTATAAAAAGGCTTAACAAAGGGCTCTGAGTTGAGTGGGTCCACAAATGCGCGGACTTGGGAAATTTCGTCATCGGGAAAAATAATTGAAAATATTTCGCAAGTGCCAATAAGAATTTGCATACTGGTACCCGTTACAACAATTGAACAATCTGCCGGTGTCCTGTAAACTTAGTTCGAAAACTCTCCCTATGGTAATTTTCAAATCAAGATGTGAAGGATACATGCGTTAAAATATTAACCAATTCTTAATAACAAAAAGAGTTAATACATTCTATCATTTACGTAACATAGTTAAAGATTGAAACACACAGTAATTTATTCACTTCCCTTAAGCGTAAGGCAGCTTTCGCGGAGGCCATAACTGCTGGAGATACGATTGATATTTTACAAGAAAGTATCATCTGGTCAGAAATCTCGAGACCGACCGAGTGATTTAGCCGTAACTTGACAAACTGCGATACAACCCACCAGCAAGACGTAGTATATGAGCCTCCCTGATCTCGCGAAAAATTGAAAATCGACCCGTTTCCATAGCAAAATTAGGGTCAGCCCTATACGTTAGATAGGCTGACAAGATGCTGGTTCCTCAGTGATTGAGCTTAGAGTTAATTGGCGTACAAACTACTTATTCCTATATTATTTACCGTGGAATTTATATACCTATTATATACCCACAAGACTTAAAAAGTCCTTGCATTATGAACAGGGTGGGCTCTTCTTTCTCTGAACGCCCAGTAGTTTCCTATACGATCTGATAGCCAGACAACCACTTAGAGGGAGGGGTTTCCGAATAGGCTATACATTGATTTTAAATGCTGGACCCTCTAATCAGTCGCCGATCAATTCTAAAGAGTTACCACTCCACCAATGAAATTAAGTTGGGCGTTAAATAAATGCTATTAAGGCTTTCAAGCTAAAAACAGTGTAAAACTTATAAAAATTTGAAAGAGGCTACTTTCCAATTCCTGATCCAAATCCTTATTGGCCCAGAACCTCTTCAGATTTAACTGTGAGAAATATGAAACGAAACCGTAATTTAAATCTAAAGAACAGCCACCTACTTCGACCATCTTTCGGACTCGAAAAAATTTTAAGTGATACCGATAAGTATGCTGGATAGCTCTTGGAGGGGGCAAGGGGGTCATCGAACGAATCACACCTACCGATAACAATTCAAAATCACTTGCCAAAAGCTAAATGATGGACTTCATGGATTGAACTCCTCTTGAGAACAAATATAAAGAAGTTTAAGAAGCACGTAGGGGATGCCATCATCTCATTTTGCCTGGTTGAAAATCGTTGCAAAAATCGACACCCTTGCAAATTAAATACCTTCATAGTGAATAGCATGAAGTGGATGATGTCGTGAAATGTCATGAAGTCGTGGATGATTAAAGGATAGGCTGCAATTAAAATACCGCAACGTGAAGACAAAAAGAATTATTAACTATAATTTAATATGAGCAAAAATACGCCGCAGGGGAAAGTAATATTGAGTAATATTTGTAATTGCGGGCACAACTTTTGCAGCGACCAGACTAGCTAGTCATATGGTGTAGTACATATTCGGCAGAAAGAATCATTTCAGACCAGCATCGCAATTCAGTTAGGAAAGTCATCTCTCAATTTATCCAATAATTTTACTTCAGCATATTCGCCAGCAAGAAAATATTCTAACGTGGGCGTATCTCTTCTTTTATTTTAATTAGAGCTGCAGAAGTGTTCGCAACAGGTTGCAACCTAGATATTAAATTCTATGTTTCCGGTCACACAAGATGAATTTCAGAGAAAGGATATTCAGCTGGGCAAGCCATATTTATTGGATAAGTAATTAGCTTACTTTAATATGCCTACGCATTTGAGAAATATATTCGTGGTCGGAATATTCAAGTCATTGCCAGCAGTTTATGATATGCTAATTTCATGCGTTAAAATAAGTGGTATTTATGGTAGCCCTGTATTCTATCGAGTAGAATATTCAACAGCTGACATTAGAGGGTATCAACTCCTGGTGATGCCGCTTCCGACGCGTCCAGTTAAACCCAAGCTAAGTGATTTTCCTGAGGTTCCAGATATTTCTGGGAAACCGCACCTGGTGTAGGGGAAAGAACTGCCTTCCTTACTCTGGTGTGGATTTCACTCAACTTTGGGGTGAGATTTCAGATCTAACAGACGCCCATCTACCTGACCTTCGGGTTGAAGACGAGGGATTAAAAAAATATGTTATTTATCGATAAATAAGTGAGGTAGGCCCGATACTAGCTCAGGCAAAGACCAAAACGTTTACATCTGCATCTCTGGCACGTAAGCTCATGAGGCAGTTCACAAGAGTGAGGCGTGGTCAGATGAAATCCTTCGAAACTAAGCGCACGTGTTTCTCAGCTCGTAGAGCGTGACTCATATCGGGGTCAACGGAGGTGATACGAGCTCTTCCGAAATGAACACCCCGTGTGTCTGGCGATAAGCGGGAATGTTATGATCGATCGGATTCCATGGTAAGCGGAAGGGGAACAAGCCGGACACGTGGAGACACTTTCACCGTACCACCGCGTATGCATCTTCTGACACTTCCGCTGCTCCTGACAATAAATTAACGTCACTTGGAGGGTAGTGACGACAGTGCGCTCAAATGACCTAGAAACTATACAAACTATTCAGGAAGACTTTTCCTTTTCACTTACTTCGTCTAAACTACCGAGTTCGGCTCGATGGTCAAAAATACACGAATAGAACCCGCGTATCACCCTAATTCGATCAGGAGAACGAAATTAGAGAGGTAGTGGATCTGAAATATGTTCTTAACCGTACTAACGTCTGTTAACTTCACCCCCCTCCAAGAGCTATCCAGCATACTTATCGGTATCACTTAAAATTTTTTCGAGTCCGAAAGATGGTCGAAGTAGGTGGCTGTTCTTTAGATTTAAATTACGGTTTCGTTTCATATTTCTCACAGTTAAATCTGAAGAGGTTCTGGGCCAATAAGGATTTGGATCAGGAATTGGAAAGTAGCCTCTTTCAAATTTTTATAAGTTTTTAGCTTGAAAGCCTTCATAGCATTTATTTAACGCCCAACTTAATTTCATTGGTGGAGTGGTAACTCTTTAGAATTGATCGGCGAGGTGTTTGGAGGGAGCAACAGCATAGGATCTTTGCACTATTTAACATAATCTGGCGATTGGGCTGAGGACGGGATTTTTCGGGGAACGGAGGAAGGGTGGAGAGAAACCCGGCGTCGGTTTTAACCTGCCCTTAACGAAAGGCGTCAAGGGATCCACAGTTTAACGTCTCATCCGACGGACGGAGTGCTGAGCTTGAGGTGGTCTCCACAAGGCACTCAATAAGGGACAAGTTTACCGCAGAAAAATCTGCCAACTTCAGAATTCGAACTCGGATCCTCGGGATGCATGGGTAGTACTCTAGCCACCATACCCATCCAATACCCTAAACTGCACCCTTGTATTGCTTTTCTGGAGGTATTAAAAATACCTAAGTATATCAAGGAATACATCGCACAGTGGTATTTTAGATCACAAAGATAAAATTAGAGAGATTAGTTAGATATACGTAAGAATATGATTATAAGGCCAAATAAAATTATGTTTGCGTTCATTTCCAACCATTTGTAATTTCCCAAGTCTGTGAATTAATCAAGTTTACCGAGAAGGTGCAAAATGGACTCGAGTAATCAAAGTACAATACACTATAGTACCAACCTACCTAGGCTTACAGATTGAAGATGTTATTTTCTCGGCTTGAAATGAATAATATATAAGATATTATCGAAAGGGATTATAGAAGATAATTTGTTAGAATAGGAAATGCAGAAGTTTATGCTTTTTTGAATAATTTCTTAGTTTTTTAGGATTACACTTTTGAATGCTTGAAATTGCGGAACAATTCTTCGCCACTTGCACAATTCTTTCCTTACTCATAATTTCGCTGGGTGAGGGCAACGGCAGACCTCGACGCTGCTATCGCCTTGTTTGTCCCGTCGTCGAAAAGTGGATGTATCATCACAGAAATGTGAGCGAACAACAAAACTTCAAGTCCCTTCTGACCTTTTACAGCGGTCATCTCCTGGCTGAAGTATTGTTCGCTGCTCGATATCAGCTCGAGACTCATTTAGAGGACTTCCTCAGACAGTCGGGACGCTCTCATCGGCGATGGGGGACGAAGAATAACGCCTTGAGGAGAAGACGTTTGTCGTTCTCCCTATGCCCCACGCGCAACTCGCCTGGCGCTCTAAAGTGAATAATAGCGCATCATTGATGAGTAGTCATAACCCATTTCTCGAGGAGAGTCCCTGAGCCGATGTCATCAACGTCGCCTTTTCTCTCGTTGCCCGCCTGACCCCTCCCCACATGCTTCCCAACACGACGTCCACTTGCATCCCCACGTATGTACTTACTTCCGAGTAGTGATAAGCAATATATCGCAAAGCGCGTGGAAGTCACAGAGTGACTCCGTTCCCGCGAAACCTGTGAACTTTGATTAATAGTTACTGCGATCTATGGCGTTGCTGCTGACCGTACGTACCGCTATGCGATTGAGATAAAGCCATAGCTGGGCAGAAAAGCGTTAATCCGTTAATCGTTAATTAACGAAGTTAACATATCGCTTAACGATTTAACTTTTAAGTTAAATCCAAAAACTATTAACGGTCTTATTAACTTCCGTTAACTTTTAATCCCGTTAATTTAAGTCCGTTACTTTTGTTCAGAGCCTTCTGGATTGCCATGTAATAACTTAGTGAAGGAGTAGTGTCTAGAATGCAGTCTAGAGAACACAGCGTTTGCACTGCAATCAGACATTTTACATAACTTTTACAGACAAAATTTACGCAGTCAAGGCTCACGTTTCCACCTTAAACAATCTTAAACAACACATGAAGAGAACGCATCCATCTATATACGTTCAATTTGAAGAAAAGGTAAAGGCAGGATGAACTCGCGTGAAAACGAAAACCAAGCCTAAGGCTTCTTCAAGAGCTGTGGATTCTTCTTATTACAATAGGACTGGCAATAGTTCTTTCACAGCAAAATATTGGTGAATCTTTTGGTATCGAAGCTACCGGTAGCGGCGTATCCCAAAGTTTCTATTTCCACAATCAAATACAAACAGCGTCAGGTCCAACTTTACCGACGGAAACGGTATATTACTATGAAACCCCATACCTCATGTATATAAGTCTATATTACCTAGCTATACTGTTTATTAAATAAGTATTTTTACTATGAAATTCTTATTACGTTCATTAACATTAAAAATACCCAAATGTTAAGTAACATATAATTCAAAATTGCCTACAATTTCACATAGATTTTTAACTTTAACGGATAACTTTAACTTGCGTTAAACTTTCATCAAGATAACGATTTAACGATTAACGAAGTTAACTTTTTGAGTAGCTTTTAATACATCAACGAAGTTAATTTGAGGATTAACTTTGCCCAGCTATGGATAAAGCACACGTTTTGAAGAAACATTTTCAAAAGTTTACGATAAAAAACATTTACGTTAATTGATGCTATTACTTGATCGAAGAGTCTTCATTAACTTTGAAGATTTTTATTCGAATAAATATATATGGCTGAGAAATACCACTCTTCTTAAATGGTAACTTGAAGAGAAATAATTTTAAAAAATCACATTTTTGCCTCCTTTTCTCCATTTTGAACGTAAGCAGTTCAATCATAATGTAATAGCAGACTAATCAGTGCTCAAGGTGTGCTTCGGAATACTGGCCTAACGACATGACCAATCCCCTAAAATATGATCGCAATCACATTTTAAAATCACAGTTATTGTAACGGAACAGACAATGAAGTCACAGTTTATGCCATCACTACTTCCGAGCAGCCAACACTCCGACAACCATGAATTTTAATTCCTGCGAGTTGATAACGTTAATTATAAGTCTCATGGATCAGCTGAATGCATGGCACAATTCGGCCGCAGTAGCCAGGTCGGTAACGCGCTGGCCTAAGCAACCCATGGTAGCGGGTTTGAATCTTGCTTGGACCATGGATGTTGTGTTTGTCCTGTTCTCCTAGGATTGAGATCTTAGGTTATATAGTGCGATATAACTTATCTGTTGACCCTTCTGACACCCAAAACTACTACTAAAATACAACTGTAAGGAAGAAATTGTTTTGTAAAAACTAGAAACGCGAAAATTAAGAAATTGTGACAGACCATTCTAAATGAAATAATGATCATTTTCCAAAGATTCAAACTATGACTTCTCAAGTTACACATTACATGATATCCACAAATTTAATTTATATCTTCCAAAAATATTACCATGAACTTAAGTTCCAGATTATTGATGACTCCAGAGCTACATTTCATTAATAGCCATTTTCAACTGGATGAAGAGAAAATAATTGTAAAAAAATGGACGAAATTAAGGGATTATTCAATACTATTTACGGGGAAGTATTGATCATTTTACAAATTTTGTAATTATTACTGCCAAAGGTACATACACATGCATATCAAATACATCTTCATCCTCTAATGAATATTTCTGCGGACAATTAGTTGCTGGATGCTCGAGCACAAATAACCCAACATATGGCTACACTCGAACCAAATGGAAATCAGCACTTAAAGAACGCTAGTGGTAGACCTGAAAATTAATCCCACATTGAATATGCGAATGAAAAGGTGGAGTTGTTGAAGATATTTGCAATAAAGTTAGTCTCGTACTTTTTAACGACATAGTTGTAGATTAAGACATTTATCCACAAATCCAATAGGCGTGGGAGTTATGAAATCGATGAAATTGGTTAATAAAACTCCTTTATAATATACTTTGGTCCATTTCACATTGCTATCTCTCAATTGAAGGACAATTTAATATATCAATTTCCAACAACAGGGTCAATGGAAACTCTAAGTACACCATTTTAATCTTAGATATACGTTGAGGAAGGAAAAAACAATTGACTTTATGATCTTTACTTATGACCTACGTTTCTGCACCTACCACCATCAATGGCACACTCGTGGCACTAGGTACCAAAACGGTGATCGTTCTTAAAATAAATCTGATTTGGAATTCTCAGAGATAAACATTTTTCCTTTCCGCTATGTGAATGAAGGATATATGTGATAATGTACAATACAACAGCACACACACGAAGGTGGAAGTTGATAACATAGAAGTGTGATAAACCACTTGGAAATAAGCATGGCCATAATGGATACGAATGGAGAACTTTTCATTTAAAGATGAAGTGAAGAGGTGGAAGAAACATTTGGAGAAACTTTAGGCACAACGGAAGCAATCTTAGTGTGAAGGCTATTAGAGGAGGAAATGAAGTATACTTCTCTTTAGAGAAGGATGATAATGGAGAATCAATCTTGAAATCAGAATTTGACGCAACACTGAGGGACTTGCTGATGAATAAGGCCTCTGGAATTGATGATACAACTGCCGAGTTAACTTAAAATGCAGGAGGGAAGACATTAGTTCGCTGCAAAAACCATCTGCGACATGTACGAAACAGGAGAGATATCCACGGACTTCGAGAAGAAGAATCCCTGTCCCCAAAAAACAGGACTGGGAACTAAAAATTTTAGCATCATAAGCATGACGGCACATTTTTCCAAGGTATTGACAAGAATCTTAGATAGAAAAATAGAACGAAAAAACAAAGAAGATTCTAGAGGAGGAGCGATTTGTGTTCAAGAAAGACAAGGGTACAAGAAATGCAAAGCAAGAGAACGGAGAAGAAAAAACTGATGTTCATTGCGTTTGTGAGCGACGTGAGTAGGAAATCTGAGAGTCCAACAATGACGGAAGAATTATTAACAAATCAAATAGCTGTGATTTTAGCAATGAAAAAGCAAGGATAAAGGAAGGAATAAGATAAGACTGTCTCTCGCAGTTTTTCATGTTTACATCGAGAAAGCTATAAATGAAGGCAAAGAGAAGGCTTCAGGAATGAATATCCACGAGAAAAAGTTAGCATACTGAGATTCACCCATAAGATAGTGCTCATGGTAGAGACAGAAAGAGCTTTTAAAATACTCTATTAAACCTAGAAAAGATACTGAAAATATTTAATTTGAGGGTCAATAAAAAGAAACTAAGGTAATAGTATGCAGTAGATAGCTGGAGGCCAAGACCTCCTAGCCTCCAAGAGCTGAAGAGTGATGAAGCTAAAATAGATCGACCGACTGACAAACAAGAAGTCCTGAGAAGAGTGGGAGAGAAGCGAAGTCTGCCGAAAACTTAAAAAGAAGACGCGAAAATCCAGTCGGTTATATCTTGAAGCATGATTGTCTGATGGAGACAATCTTAGTCGAAAAAGTGCATCGGAGGAACGACAAAGGATGGCCTTGCATGAGATATTGGGTACAAGCACCGAAAGATGTGGGGGAGAGGATAACGTAAATACGGAGAGGCCAGATGGCAGAGGAATCAAATGGAGAGCAGCGTTAAACCAATTTTAGGTTTGTTGACTTGTGATAATGATGGATTAATTCCACGTAGCCAAACATGGCACCATTCAATTCGCGAGAAATAATTATCGAGATGACGATGGTAATGCGTATCCTAATTCAATACGCAGATGTTGACATCCCATTCTTAATTTCTGGCTGATTGTCCATTGTCTGAACCGATTGGATCTAACTACCCTAGGCACGCATCCTTGAAAGGAGTCCTGAATTTTAATCGCTAATTTCTAGTCAGTACTGGTTTCATCCAGATTCAGCGTGGACGAATCATCAGGTGATATCTCCATGTTTTATGTTGAAAGATATTTCTATCCTTTCGACTATTTTTCGGCATTTAAAAAGTACACTCGTCAAAAAGGATTGTGACTGAGAGAGTGTCGACAGGAAATGGGGTCGAAAAAACAATGTTACGGAATCGAAATTCGATTGCATGCAGCGATATACCTTGTTAATAAGTCACAAGTAGTTGTCACCGGTGTAATAACGCCACTTCCCGAAATTGTCATAAAACTGCCTGCCAGTCATGGAAATTTCTGCTGAACCCTTACACGAATAGAACATCTTGTCGTACAAAGAACCACAGCGAGGGTGAACTAACACTAGTCGTGCATTTAAATCAAGAGGTCAAATACTGATTACTACGATGCGGATTTTTCATTAGTCCAAAACATCTAGAATTTAAGGCAATTCTCCTAAAAAAATTAAGTATTTTAAGTGCACTGATCACAAAATACAGGTATATTAATGAAACTTATTATGACAGCTTCGCAGGATAAAAATTCTAGATGACTTGTTAATGGTACAAAACTTAAAAGAGAAACAAAGATTCTAAAAATGCACAGAAAATATTAGTGTATTGAAAATATGGAAATATAATAAAGCATCCATAAAATCAATATTAGTTCATATTATAAAATCATTAATGTGAACAGAACATTCATGACAGTCACATCGTTAAATTTTTTAAACGAATCCCTGTATGCGCAAATTTTAATTGGATTGACGGTCCACCAAGCACTGAGACAGAAAAGCGAGGTAGTCCAGTAAGGAGAAATTTCAGCTACTGACCGAAGGTCAAAGGTTCGAATGCTTACAAATGTGCCATTCAAATCAATACTAGCTCATTTTATAACATCATAGTATGAACTGAATATTCGTCATTGTCACATGTAATTGGTCAATTTTTTTGTACTGCTGTTTCTTCACGTGAGTTCTTAATTCACTAGTCATTTAAAATACTTTTACAACGAATCCTCGTATACACTGCTTGTAATTGTATTGACGGTCCACAAACACCGAGGAAAGAAAGCGACGTAGCCTAGAAAGGAGCTCGGCTAGGTATAGCTACTGTCGGAGGTCTAGGGTTCGAATCGAGAGAGGCTTCAGGCCCCGTCCTATTAAAACCAATATGTGTGACTTTCTGGGCACCATATCCTCTTGTCATACCCTATGCAGCAAAGGGAAAGGAACTGGCCCCCCTACCATAATATACGAACTTCACGAATATTGGACATACTAAATTGGTGAGCTCCAACCTCAACAAAGAAGGGAGAGAATAAAACTACGACCATTAAATTACAAAATAAATTTAGCATCTCTGCAAAAAGAATCATTTCACACGATTAAGGTTTTTTAGTGATAGAATCAGGTATAACAACGAAACAGCATTTATATCAACGAAAACTGAGTAGTGTGAAATAGATTTTATGCGGGAAAACTAAATTTCTTTTCGTTGCTCCATAATGATGCAGTTCCAGTTTCCAGTTCCTAATGGCATTGGTTTTAACAACCTCCGAGTTTCCTGCTAGAAATAACTTAACCCACTGAAATATGAGATTCTACCATTTATACTTCAAAGAAAGAAGCAGCAAAAACACCTTACACTTTCGGATGTCCACAGTTGCCTGCAGTTCCACAAATGTCTAATAACTTTGATTTTATCAACCTCCGAGTTGCACGTTAGGAATAACTAAAGAAACACTAAAATATGAGATTCTAACATTTAGTCTCCAAAGAAAGAAGCAACGAAAACACCTTATACTTTCGCACGCCGAAAAATTGGACAGTGAGACTCACTCAGTCTGACATGGATTTTACTTAGTTTACATGGACTTCACTTTATATGGTGTCAAAATTTAAATGGTTAGTGTCCCAAGCTTTTTATTCCTGTCACAAGCCGTCATGCCGAGGCACACACATTCTTATTTTAAGATATCACATTACTCCCTATCGCTCTCTGAATAACTGTCTACGTGAGACGATTAAAACTCTTGCCTTTTAAACTTTACTTTAAAAGATCGCCTAGGACAGGAAAAGTTGAGAGAGATACTTCCCAATAAACAAAATTAGCCAATCAGGATGGCGAAATAAGCAATCCACCTAGAGGGGACCCTTACGCTGAGTCATTCCCAAATGTCAGGGCCGCCTGATTACGTGAGTACATAGAGCAAAACATCCTCTCCTTCAAGTTACCTGATATCATTACTGAATGTATTGCAACAGAACAGCCATTAGCCGGAGTGTTTTGACGTTCTCTCACGCCTACCTGAAAATATTCCTCAATCTACGTTACTCTTTAAATGATCTCCTAATTTATTTCATTCAATCCAAAATTATACTCGTGGTTCATTCACCCCATTTACGCTACTGTGGCTGGTTGACTACACTTAATAGACAGGGTAAAATACATACTTATGCACGAGAGGAAGGATTCCAAGTCTTCACAGAGCATTGTATCATTCCCCACTGACCATCACCTTCTATTTGCGTAATTTGGAAGTCGCTGATTTTATTTTAACTCTCAATATTACCCGGAAAGTTTTTTCAGTTGAAAAATTAATGAACAGTGCCATATGACCCAGGAATTTTCAATTGCGTTGCATTAGTGAGTGATATCTATACCTGAAAAAATCCTTACCGCGTGAAAGCCACAGGGGAAGTGAAGAAATCAGTAGTACTTCTCCATATAATTTTCGGTTAAAATGTAAATTAGCTTCCAAATATCAAGGAATGAGAAAAAAAGAGGCGGGATTTTCAACTACCAACAGTAAATAACAAATTTAAATCCGCGAGAAATGGACAAGCGTCTCGGTTGATTCAAAGGTATTCCCGGGTATATAATTAATAAAGTTTTATCCTGATCCAACTGTGACTGAGCTTTTGGCTAATTATACAGAAAAACCTAGTTCACTACGTAAATATAAAGTTCATCCCTGAGGGCTACTGAAGGGAACGATTTGTCAATATGATTTCGAACGTAGACAACTGGAAAATATTTGGTTTACATTTGAGGCTTTTAAAGAATATGCCACACCCATCTCTACTCCGAAACACTTTTGATGTCGACACCACTTGTTTTCGAAGGGCGGAATGGACCAAACTCAGAAAGCTAAAAACCTTGACTGTCGTACCTACTTATCTTGCCTCGAATCGCATATCAAGGTTAATAGTCGTACTATAAAGGATATAATGATAGTGATATTGAAAGAATAATATGGCGTGATCGCGGTAGTGCCATTCAGTTGACATGGTTGGTGATGATGGGCGACTTTCTATAAGCTTCTCATTTCTGTCCTCTCATCAATATGAAGCAGAGTAAGTTAAGGTGCATTGAAAATTGCAAATATCAGATACCATGATTTACTTTATGAGGCGTTCACAAATTGCAATAGGGACACTGAAATTCACATTTCAGCGAATGTTTCATCGGAATCCAAATTGTGGAAGAGAAAGATGTCAAGTTAAATGTTTCATTCTCAGTTTCTCAACATCAGGTACCCAGAGTGGCCGATGCCGATAGTATGAAGTCAACGATATCAGGCTTGACAATGCGGAAATTTTTCGTGATGGAGGTAAAGGAACCTATGCAATACTGCTTGGGTATTCTGTAGAATTGCATAATTTATTTAACCCTCAAGATCACCAGCATCATGGAAACACTCTATAGTTTAAATGTTACTTGAATAATAACAGTAAATGTATTACCGTAATTAACCTGTGACAAGGCATTTTTATGTACAGTTCGGTCAACTGGGATATATTTAATTACCATTAATGTAGTGGAAAGATTAGTAAACTCGACGGCATAGCGACGACCATAAAACGTTTTTGGCTTTGGTTTCCATGCATAGATTTTCTCCACTCTCAACTTTTCCTGTCCAATATTCTTCATTCTATCACGTACTTCAAAACACCATCACCTCTTATTACCCGTTCCTTCCACTTCCTCTTTTTCTTAATTTCTTCACCCTACCATTCGAAGCACTTACTCTTTCGTCATTCTCTCCAACCACGTAACTTACCTTCTGTCCACACCCAGACCGCAAAAGCCTCTAAAATGTATTCCCATCTTCTTCCCTTACAGACCAATATTTCAATGAAATGCAAACCGGCAATACCCTGCCACTAGGATCACTGAAATTATGGTAACAGACGAAATATTCAGGCGTAAAAATGCACGACATTAGTAATAATTAGCAATATGAGCCAAGGCTACTTTGCACTCCTATGAGTGCTATATTCCCGGCCGAAAAAGGAAGAGAAATTAGTGTAAACGCAAAGTGAAACGTCATAACAGCACACGTGGTGGTCACATTACGTCCTCAGAGTCTGTGAAGCAAATTTCTTTGAATTCCGAAGCATCAAATTTAGTGAAGGGTCCTCCCGTATTTCAAGGAAGAGGAACTGTATAGAATGCATAGAATGATCACGAATGAACTGAGCCTTCCTGAAGATCATTATTGTTTTAAATCACATATAATTAGCTAATTATAATTACCTGATAGGGTTTCTCTCTAACCTCCAACGCGTTCCGGTTCTTAGTAAATAGTAGCTCTGACCAAACAAGCAGGGCAGGCTACTGAATATCGTCTTGTATGAAGATCAAAAGCGAATTCCCATATAAATACGCTTCCCTCCACATCTGACTCACATTGACGAGTCTGAGAATCCGCAGATATATGATACCATAGATAGGATGAGAAAATCTAAAATAAGAAATCCATACATGTGTTTACTTCAATGCGAAAAGGCATTTCAGAAACCTTTCAAGAAGGCTGTTAGACCCAAGGATGAAAAATATCGACATCCACCTGATTCCGCTGAGGAAATAAAATCACTGAGACTACCTGCAAGAAAGTGGAAATTACGCAATGTCGTCAAATAGCCGAAATCCAAGAAGGCTGACGTGATGCACGTAAGCAAGGAGAAAGTACTCCTCTTTCTTCATGCGAGTGACCTAGTGAATCTGGCAGATTTGGAGGAAGTAGACATGCTGCCCCAAGCTACAATCAGGAATACAACAAAAATTTAACGGGTACTTTCTGGTGCTTAAAATAGATAAGGAGATCACTTCATTGGTCGGGATCCAATAAATCAAAGAACATGATTAATAATTTTTGGGTTTGATCCGTTCCACGACACTTTCTACCGCAATCATGCGTAGTCACTTACTTTCTCGTTCAACCAGAAGAAGAGAGATTGAAAAATAGACAAAAGTTTATCTCATGAATCAGATTAATTTTTCTTGGTAACCGCAATATAACAATCAAAAACACGCATACAAAATGGAAAGTCTCATATATATAGAATACATAAATTGCACTTCCATTGGTCTATTAAGAAAATAAGTTTAGTGTAGGCCTGAAGTTTTACATTCACTACTAACTCAAAGCATTTTTGTTGGCTCATTTATTTTAAGTTATTTTCAATGAATGTTTACGATTTAATAATTTGAATTAGAAATTACTGGGTCTGAAAGAGTATCGGACGCGGTAAATTACCAAACCAAAAGGTGAAAAGGGGAAGATCGTGAAAAATATAACGTCGATTTATATCTGTACCTTTTCCAAGAAACCATGGACAACAAATTACTCTGGGCTAGAGTTTTCACTTTTTTTATACGAACTTCATAATGCCATTTATACCTCCAATGCACAAAAAAGCACAACAGTCGATTATGGTGACTACGGAGTTAATTTTTCACGGAGAAATAGTTTGAATAAAAGGATAAGCAATCGAAATTACTGACTTGTGAGTTTAGGAAGGTGGACAAAATGAGCGATGCAGTAGCAATAATGAAAAGCCTAAAAACTAAAAAAAAGCATAATCTTAGACCCTGGTATCATAAATAAGTACATCAGATCTGGATTACTGAAGTTGTAAGAAATTGTCATTACTTGATGTGATTACTTCTGTGTGAGTGATTGATTGAGTGTGAGGAAACGGTGTAGAGAGTACACTGGGGAAGGGAGATGGATGAAGAGATGGCCGACTAAAGGAATAAGGATAGAGTTTTACCAGCAACTTCAATTACATTTGTCTTTTTCTAAGGGGCTTCAGTTTAATTAGTAGAATAGCCCAGCAAAGAAGGCATTTTGGAGGAAGAAGAATCTACTTACAGCAGGAAATACAAGCTTGGAAGTAGGGAAACACTTCATTAAAACAATCTCGAGTATGCTTCTTCATGGCAGTGAGAGGTGAACGATAACGACAGCAGAGAATACAAGACTGGAAGTATTCGAAATGAGATGTCACAGAAGTATTTTTAAATTGAAATGAACAATAACAGAAGTAGAAAATTCAAATTTCTCCAAATACTCAATTTCGTCAAATACTCCAGACACCATATGGGTTAGCCATAGTTTGGGTTATTACGAAATCAGAAATGAGAAGTAGAATACGTATAATCATAGCAAACTAAAGTAATTAGACACTTAAGGGAGAAACGCAGTTATCCATAATTGCGGAAAGATAAAAGCGGGATAAACAGTCCACATACTTGGTAATTTACTTCATTTGGCTGCTCGTTTATGAACTCAGACATTTGCTGCAAATGTTCTCGTACGCTCGTAAAAACGCCACAAATCACGGATAAAAATAAGAAAATGGAATATCTGACAGAATGATATTATGAGCAGACCTTCTAAATGAAGCCGCGCAAAGTTTAGGAGGCCTACCACCAGATTGACAAATGCAACGATTTGGGATAATGAGCAGCGGGGCCGATCATAAATTGTTATTGTCATTGGTATCCACCAGATTACAGGTCTGGTCAGGCAGGTAGCCAGGGGGGGGGGGGGGAGGAAGGAGGCTTCAGCCTCCCCCGAAATATTTTCCCAATAATTTTGTTGTTCTGACTTTAAATGGGCATGATAATATGGATTACCTTGCGTATAATTCAAGTGTTAGGTGTCTTGAAACGTGATCACTAGTTTTATGCATGTGTGTGGTTCATAATTGCTCTATGCAATCTGATATGTATGTATGCGTTTACCTTCTGTTCTGGGGCCGGTCAAATTAACTGCTTAATACCAAGGTAAGCAGTGAACTTTAGCAGTGAAAAAAGATAGGAACGGGCACTGTACAAGCAAATACCAAGCACTGAAACTTAAGGAAAGACATGTCGGCACCGAATGGACAAAGCTGATTTGTTTCAAGTTACGCTGAACTACACTTAGCCCCCTACTCCCCCCTTCCCCCTCCCACGGAAGTAAATTTCTGGTTGCGTGCCTGGGTCGGGTGGTAGCCAGATCGGCAATGCTTGGGTATGACAACGATTTGAATGCCACTCAGAGTATGGATTTTGTGTTCGACCTAGAATTAATATCTTTGGTTAGACGTTGCGATATAACATTAGCCGATGGAGCACCTAAAATCCAAGACTACACAATTATACATCTGGTTTGGTGGTGAGAAAAGCACCTTACATCGTCCACGACACACCCCAATCACTCCCAAAAGAAATGACAAACGAAAAAATACATATTTTTTTCAGTTTCCACAACCTGGTTGAAGACATAGCATCCTCTATGTGGGGAAATAATTCAGAGCCATATGGCGAGTTACCCAAAACAAAACTCTGGCCTCTGATAAAAAAAGGCGCCATATCAGCATGTGATTATCACGTGAAAGCTCCGTATAGATTACGCTCGAATAATATAACGTAAACTATTTTCATCCGCAAGTTCAAGATGGTACGAACAATGACCTTAGATTACTTGGAACTAAGATAGTCATTAATGCTGCGGCACACAAGAGCTCTTATCTGCACAAGTAATGTAGTGAACAACATAAAGACGATTGAAACACTCGTATACTCCCTTTGAGCTCACTAGGAGGTGTTCGCTTTTTAAGTCAAGATATTCTCAAGCACCGTAGTAAAATCGTGGATTCCGCGATAATGCTATGCGCCCAGATAATCGATTACGAAATTTATTTGGCCATCCCCGGAATATCTGGAGACACTCACATCGAGGTGCAATGGCTGAGGATACGGGAGCCGCTGACTTCTATATTATCTTAGATAGATAACGGTAGTCAACATCCTTACCTCACTTTGTTTTTCAAGAAATATGTTTTCGGAAAGATATTCAGGCTCTAGCGATAAACAAGAATGCAAGGGGCCTTCGCCTTGAAGGAGACCTAGCCTCAAGAAAACGAATTTCACTCCTGACACGAGAAAGAGTATCGAGCTCTTCTACCAGCAAATACGGAAAAAAAATTTTTAGATAGGAGGAAAAAACCACCAAAGCACAGAACGATTAGATAACCTCTGCCCCAGCGTCACTCGGGGAATAATTCAATCGTGAATTTACAGTAAATTCACTACACAACTACTCACGACATTGAAATCGGCAAACGCATTTGTCAACATTGGCGTAAGGATTTCAAGACGATTCCAGAGTGTAATGCATATATTTGCGTTTTTAAATTTTCACCTATGATGATATAGCATGATGGTAAACAATGATACATTTTTATTTCTAAATGGGGCAACTTAATCGGTCATATCTTGATGCATGATGATCTGATGGAGACAGTCGAGGGAAAAGTGAATGGGGAAAACGGCAGGGGAAGGTTTCCTGTGAGATAAGAGAAGTATGTGGAAGAGGAGAATTATGTAAACATGGAGAAGTTAACGATGGATGAATCTAGCGGAGACCTGCGGGGTAAAAACCAATGTTAGGATTGATGTCTAGTGGTGATGATGGCGATAAATCGATATTTTTTTAAAGAAGGTACATTTTTCCTCCTTTAAAATGCTAGTTAAAGCTAGTCAATTTACCTTCATAATATTCAATATTCAAATATATTTTGATACATTAATACAATTAGAACCTCCTTTCCTTTTCACCGTCCAACCAATTACGTTTGGAAAGGCTCCTTTCTTGGGGGTTCCTGCTATCGCCTACTCTTCTATGATAATAATTCTCTACTAATTTTTAATACATTTAGTTTGAAAAGATATTTAGTGACATTAACATTTTTATAGAATTGATCATGACGTCCATTAAGGCATTTTAAAACCTTAAAACGCGGTGATTATGCCACGCAATAAATGTAACGATAAACATCACTTTGGGAACTACCTTCCACAGCGTTAATATGATGATTCATTGAAGGAGTAAACAAAGGCTTCTAAACCATTCCATTCTTTCTTCACACATAAGTGTTCTTATCGCTATTAGGACTCTACGGAATCTCTCACCTTGGACATCACATACTTTCCGGGCAATTTTTCGCTAATATTGGTTCGAAAAGTGCAGAAACTAGAAAATAATCCTTTTCGAGCTATCACATGTTTATTTGGAAAAATTTCCCTCTTTTCAACGAAGCGATAGAAACCCAGACAGACGAGCTATGATCTCTAGTAGAACGTTGCCACGCTTACGTTGCCGGGGCCTAATGTACGAATATAATTTAGAATAACTTAAAAAATAAATACTATCAAGAACAGAGGAAAGTTCCAAAAACAACAAAAAATCATATCGAAGATACGTATTTTTTATGCTAGGAAACAAAATGAAATGACGCAAATAATATACTTTTCCACCGTGCTCTTTATCATACGTGTAGTAAACAAAACAAAAAAATGAACTGTGCGCAAACATAGAGTTCGAAGTGGAATATTGTAGCCCAGACAATTTGAAACTTTCCGCTCCATGATGACAGCGAGGAGTAAAGTAATTCTTAATCGAATGGCATAAAAAATATAAGTGCAAGTGACCTCGTCATACATAGCTACGACTAGTTAATGCATGAAAACGTAATAGAAGGTCCCGAAGCGGGATGAGAATCCGCGAACTTCAAAACGTCGGACACAATGCGTGATGAGCGCCATATATCATTCAGGACGTTCACGACTTAACCCACGACCAAATTTTAGAAGAGAACCAGGTCGGTATTTATTATCTGTTTGGGCTTTCCGCTTCGCGCTGGACGGGAGCACTGAGAATCCATTGGCTCCCATCGATAAGAGCAGCAAATGCCGACACCGAGTTTCCCTCAGCTATCCTTCCTTACCCCTCCAAACTTATCCTTCCGTCTCTACTTCCGATCTAAGGTTCCATTAAAAGCTCGAAAGACTAGAAATCACCGATGAAGGTTATATCGCCATTCCGTAAGTGTATTTCAACAAAGCATGCATGCAAAACAAAACAAAATGAGAGACACAAGGGCGACCAATAATGAAGGTGTTTATCCGACAGAGAAAAATATTTCAGCGATAGTAAGACCTCTCGCCCCCTAGTGACTTAATTCTTTGTCAAACACAAAACTGGTCAGCAGAAGCCAGCAATGAACACGCCTCATCTCGAGAAAAACGGAGAATACTTATTTAATGTCACCCCTCAAATCACGATTCAAATTTCAAATGAAAAAAGGCAAATACACATGGCAGCGTGCGCATTAATATGCAGTTCCAAGAGTTGATCAAATTTATTCACACAATTGACAAAAAGTGGTTCAAGCTACCATTGCGATTGAAAGAAATCCACACGCGATCAAAATGTATCTCCATTCAACTAAAATTAGACATTTCAATGAAATGTTATGCGTTTTTGAATGGCTCCGTATGAAAGAAATTTTCAAGACAGCGGTTGATGTATCGGTAAAAATACATTAACCGATGCCTCCGAGATAAACCAACTGAGGACGTACGCATTATAATTTTGGGATAATCAATTTAGACATTGACCCCTGAAATAACACCAAAACCTAAAAGTCATCACCTACATAAAATTAAAAAAAGACGCTTTAAACTACGTGAATAGCAGGACGGCCAGGCATGCAGCCAGAAATTTGGGGGGGGGGGGGGGGGGGAGAGGGGGAGGCTAAGTCTTTGCGTCACTTGAAACAAATCAGCCTTGCCCATTCGGTGCCTACATGTTACAAATCTCTTCCCTTAGTTTTCAGCGCTTGGTATTTACTTTTACAGTGCCCATACTCTTCTCCCTAGTAATGTCCACTGCTTAAATCAGAACAACAAAATTATTGGGTAAAAATTTCGGGGGATGCTGAAGCACCAGAAGTTCCCCCCTCCCCCCCCCCCCCCCCCGCCCCGGCTATGTTCCTGGGCCAGGAACAAAGAGATGAGAGCTTGAGAAACAGCCTAAAATTTGAAACACGATCAGAGAAGAATTACCTGTACGAGAAATCAATTTAATCAATAAAAATAGCCCAAGAATGACGCATTTTGAGGAATAGCATTGCTATATTTGATGAGCTATGCGTGAAAAATGAGACGATACCCAAATCGTTAATCAGACGGTTAGAACATACATATTTCACGTCGCAACGGTCACAGAAGTCCCATTTCTACGTAACACAGATGCGCACAGGAACTTTCCTTCGACAAGACACAAACAAAAGCTGCTTGTCTCCATCGCGTGCCGCGTGGCTTTGCCCCATCCCTCCCTTTAGGAACGAGGTGGGGGGTCAGAGGGAGGGGAGCAGATGCCACTAGCCGCGACAATGTGGAAGGCAATCGGATCCGAAGTGTTGCATAATGTCCCAAGGTCCTTGAGTCGAGTGCGGCAATAGTGAGTGAGTTCCGACGTTTCTATATTCCACGACTTCTTCTCCCCGAAAGAAGACGATACACATCTCGCATCCTGGTCCTTCTCCGAAGGACATCGTCGCCTGTTCCCGAAGGGCCCATCCGTATATTACGCAGCGCTATTTTCCACTTTTTTCAAGCCTCCTCCCTAGCTTAAAAGCTCCGTAGCATTCTCTGAGGCCACCACATTGCGCAACGCTGCCATTGAACCACCTCTTTTTTGGCGGATGTTAAAATAGACATAATTTAACAATTCCTAATTTATTTTTAAATTCAATCGGTTCTTATCAACTGTATCATCCACGTTGTTAACAGAAAGTGAATTTATAAATGGATCGGATTCGTGTGGTGGCTAAAGTATTAGCTTCCCATTCTGAGGGTCCGGGTTCGAATCCCGAATGGATCAGATGATGTTTTTCTTTGTTGTACCAATACCCACCCACTTGATTGAGTAGAGTACTCCGTCCGTGGAGCCGGAGATTAAACCGTGGACCCCTTGGCGCCTGTCGTAAAGGTAATGCCGAAGTCGGACTTCCCTCCATCCTTCCTTCTCTCTCTGAAAAATTCCTGCCCTCATCCAATTCCAACTCACCCATTCAAAATGGCGCAAATGACCTTAGCTGTCAGTCGCCTCCCACGAATAACTAATGATTTTTATAATATAGTACCTTTCTTCCAACGTAACTGAAGGCTGAAACCCCTCCCTGCATCGACAGTGCATGGTAACAGTTGGCCCGACGTTCACCTCCTTTTAGGGTTACGCAAATATATGGACGGCCATTACTCTCTAAATCTCTGGATCAGTGCAACAACCCCGGGAGATATAAGCAAATTAAACAAATTACCCTTTCAACCACAGTCAGCATTGACGTTAAAAAGTTGCTTTAAGAGAGAAAATTGAAAATTTTCGTTGTCTAACTGGACCTCCGTTTTGTATAAAAATCGCACACACAAACCTTCTGTGTACAAAAAGTCTAAACTGGTTGAAAATGGATATGTGCGCTACTCATTATAAATTTAACCGAGGGAAATCAAATATAATGATCGAACAAAAATGAAAATGCCAGGGTTAAGCGGTTACAATCGAAAAATACGTCAGTATTACAAGGACAAATAATGATTCACGGAATGAAAATTAAATACAGCCCCTTCAGAATATTGTAACATTTTTAAGAGGTTGTTAAAAATATTACCATTCCGTGGTTGATTTGATCATAGGCATAGGATTAGAGAGATATACATTCAGGACGGACGATTTTGAAAGGCCGTTTTTCCTTCTCGCACGAGGAAGAACCTTGATAGCTGTCATAAAATCGAGCGATGTGTATGCCGTCTGACATTCTGCTTTGAAACATCTCGGAACAATTATCTATCATACGACACTCAGATGTAATGACAAGTCTCATATGAATGGGATACTTTTTAAAACTTCTATAGATTGGGGGATAAGGTTATAGTGAATCACATCAAGTTCATAACTGATCCCAAACTCTTATTCAAGCGACATAGCATGTATGTACATGACGTAGTTCACGAATGGTAAGGATTTGCTTGACTCATGCCCACTTACTGACTGGCAGGATCAAATATAGTTAGGTGAAAAGTTAAACAGTGCGGATCAAAGAAGGTGTTCGCATAACATAATGCGATTTATAAAAAAGATTATTGAAGGAAACTGTTTCATTTCCCATCTCAAAGCTCAAAGGGGTTTTTTGTTTTTTTAACGGAAGATTGAGACTTCATCTTTGTCTTAATTACCCTGTTGACGCGTGCGTGTCACTTCAATCGACGCAGTCGTTATTGCAGATGGGTACTGAAATAAAACCGATTCGATATTAGAGGGTTTCTTAAATTACGACCGACACTATTTTAATCCACTCGCATGCAGCTTCCATAATATTGATGCACATTTCCGAAGCAAGATAAATATGAGCGTGAATCAATGGAATACTGCCAGAAACTCGGAGTGGATAAAAACTCTCATCAAATACTGCCCAAACAAGGTCAGCATGCGGCGGAGAATAGAACCAGGTTATTTGGTGCTCCAATGGCTACGGTTTTATCGCCGATCAATAAGCCTAAGACAAACACAACATACATACCCAAGAAGTGGGATTCTAAAATGAGACCTTAACATTTCCAGGACCGCAAATAACCGACCTGACTATCTTTGTCGGCATCTTTGTCAGCGCACAGGTAGCAGGTGGTAGAAAATATAGAATATTCCAAATACAGTAAGTCTTTGGATACTGAGGACGAAGAAACGTCTCTGGAAATACTTGCTATTCACCTTTGATTTACTTCACAAAGAACTTAACTCAACGGTCACCAACCAGAAGTGCGAGGGCCACCAATGGGCCTTGAGATCGTTTTGGTGGTCCGTTGAAAAATTTAGAACGTGATTTATGCCTTTTCAAACGATTACTCACTAAGGTATTCCGTGAGATTCAATATTGATTCATTGATCCGTCAAGCCAAGATGTTTAGCTGTTGCGTTATCCCCTATTAAAAATATAACTCTATTCAAATTTTTCCGAGGTTTCATTTGTAGAAAAGAATCATTGACAATGTTGTATATTTATGTTTTGACTTGAGCGGAGTCTTTCCAAGTCTGGACAGCTTATTATCATAAGTAAACATTTGGAAATTCGCTGATTAGAGTGAACGCGAAGTCAAATCCCCAATGGAGTTCAGGAGCGAGTGTCACGACAAGGAGTTGAGCTCATTCTAGATAGAGGAGAGATTCTCAGAATTCAGTCCAAATATTGTCCTCGGGGATTGGATCATCATCGATGGTAAGTAGAATGCATGTACGATCGTCCACAATAGGCTAGGAATATTAAATATAATTCTGAAACGTCTTCATAGAATGGAGAAAGAATGTCTATATCGGGATGCGAAATCCTGTCCTAAAGAAAGAAAGAAACGCGATTTCCTGGCAAGAAATTAGAACGTGGATGACAAAAATTACATTATCAAAATTTGAGTACCTACCCAAAAGAAAAAGCTTGACTAAATATCCCACTTTTTTCTCGAGAGAATATGAATTATGAAGCACTTAGTTCCTAGTGCTATGAATATGTAAATGTAAACAACTGGATACGTCTATTTAGACATCGTTCTCTGTACAAAGGATTCTCAACTTCTGAAGAAAGTCTTCTCGGGTTCTTCACCAGGTCAGGATGTGGATTCACGAGTCGAACATAAAAACGTCGACCAACAAGCCATACTAACGTGGTGGAGAAACCGAGGAGACTTTCTTCAAATAGTTCGCCGGGAAAGCATTCGTTCTTACGGTTCTCAAACTTCTATTCTTGGAACCCACCTCCTCCAGGAAATCAATTTCACCAAGGTACAAAGAAAAGTTAAGTTGAATCAGACGACTTTTTAAAAAAATATCTTGGGTCCGCTTCCTAAGAAACTATCCCAATGACGCAAGATACGAGTTATTAATGGAGGGCAGAGGAGATAACTTGCTTCCTCCACCCAGAAGGAGTTTGATAAAATGCATATTAATAGCTGAATAGCGAAGCTAGGGTGCATCAAATATAGACTACATATTAAAATAAACCACGCATATTCATGCTTATAAAGAATAGAAAGGTGTTTCGCATCGGGTGGTCCTTCGATGAAAACGTTTTACCTCCACCGTCAGGCAAGGCTGATGGGCTTGAAACACGCAAATAGCTTGGGTCACTCCTCATGCATAATACTACTGACACTTTTACAGTTTATTTACTATTATATGTTGAGACACTTCCAATACACGAGTACAGAGTGTGCTTAAACACGACTTATGAGACAAGAAATATACGAGATAAGCGACTGAAAAGAATGGAGGCTGGGTGTGCCAAAAATGCAGATGATAACTCACAAACTTGGACACAAATGAATTAAATGACTTAGATAAACGGTTTCCTTTATCTATTACGTAATTATTTCCAAATATTTCTGGAGAATAAAGATTAGCGATGAATCTTTGATATGGTTAGTACCCCAGGAATTTAAATGACAGCGGAAATAATCACCTGAAATCGTTTTATCATGGTGCATTTATCATATACTGAAAGGATAAAACAGGTAACAAACAGGACCACTATAAACACCTCAGGGCCACCGCGTGGGTAAGTGCCGCTTTTGTGTAAATTAAATCCCAGAGATCTAAACCTATTAAAATAAAAGTTATAAACTATTAAAAATTATTTCACACGGCTACATAGCGCCCCCTTGATGAGGCGCCTTTGTGTTGGGCAAAATTTGCACACCCGCACGCGGCGGCCCTTCTACTGTAACTCTTTTGATTACCACTTAAAGAAAGGGAAATCAGTTGGATCTGAGAAATCCTTAATTCCGGGGGAGACGCATCTAAATACGCCCTATTCCGGCAGAGGTGACAACGGTACTCAAATACTTGGCCGATGAGACCGAGTTTCATTGAGGAAACCAACAGAGCATAGATTAATCACCCAATACTATATTCCCCACTTTCCCTAGTTTAACTTTTTCACCTACATTTTTCTCTGCCCTTCACATCAGACAATCATCAATAACACCAAACACTAAGTTTAGATTTCACTATTAATATGGCGAGCTGAATGTCCATCACAACCGTTAAATCCTCCCCCCAGGCTTCGTCGCAATGTTTATCCTAACCATGGATGCTTTCCACAAGGAAAAATCCACCTCAACCGGGATTCGAACCCGGACCCCCTGATTTCCGGGCAGGTACTCTACCAGCTAAGCTACCGAGGCTTCCTTCTCCCATGTGGAATTCTAGAATTTAGAGCGTGACTCTGCTAAGGTATTCGCAATCCTTGCATTTATCCTAACGCCCATTTTAGTTCTAAGGGACTGAGTTAACATTTTATTTCGTAATACACTTTTCAGTAAAGCTTAATTAGCATACTCCTCGCTTTGGGGCAGGAAGTTTTAAATAAGTCCATAAGTACCCATATCTATCAATATCTTTCCCCAGCAGCACAATTCGACACTATCAAACTTGAGATTGGTGAATTCGAACAGTTGAGCAAAGGATGACAGGTGTCAGCATAGCATCCTGGCAACGAATTGAGTTTCAAGGACTGTATTTGCGTCTTCCCTCGACCTCAAGGTTCTCTGATTGCAATTCCTTCTGATGCGCACTTGACTCACACTACACACCAAGGCTTTCAAGACGTATGTTCTTGACAGTAAACAAGGGCTAAAAAATTATCGAAGACTAGATGACAAATAATTCAAGTACCTGACATCATACTCAAGAGGAGGCTTATGGCTATGGCCTTCAATATCCCATGTTTTTCCAACCACAAAAAATGTTTACCTCCAGATCAATCACAATAGCACCAGCATGATTTTTCCTAATTCAGACCCATAGAGAACACGTTAATGCATTCTCCGCCGTGCGAATTCCAAGGACGTTTCCAACTTTTTCATTTCGTTCTAGCTGTACTGAGTTTTGTGAACCTCGATCACCGGAGATTCGCAAGTTGGATACCGTTGGAATGATTAAAACCAATTTCTGCTACACAATAAAGACTAGCCATGGTGGTAGGACTAAAGAGAGGGGCCACTAGAAACAGATGGAATCAGAGAAAAAAAATCTTCGTCGTCTTTTTGACGGCGTACATAGTTTTCTATTGCCTGATAGTTTTCTAGCGTTTAGGCTAGGTTTTGATGCAGTTTTCATGCTCTTTTTTACATGGAATTTGCCTGACGGCTCATTCCCTACGCTATTTCTTTATTCAGCTCCGTAATTTTTCGTACCTCTCTCAATAAAATCCAAATTGCCTTTGCTTTTCCTTGCCCCTCCTCGCTGACCTAACATCCTAGCTTTAATAATGGCCTAAAATATTATCTCTAATTACGCGTTCCATCCACCAACTCTGCTTCTTCTTCATTTCTGCTGACAATCGTATTTCCTCCCCACCATATTCAACACTACTTCATTCATCTTACTTGCCGTCCACCGCACTTTTTTTCTATTTTATTCCACGCTCATATTTCTAAGGCTTCCAATCTATTTTCGTCATCTTCCCCTAGAGTACACATCTCGGACCTATACAAACCCACGCGCCATATCAAGGTCTTCGCTAACCTTTTCTTTACAGTCCAGCTCAAGGTTCTCGTCACGAGTTCTCTTCTGTTGGTAAACACTTGCTACGCCAAAGCAATGATTCTCCTTACAACTTCACTACCACGCCCTACCTCGTCCAATATGCTACCATAAAAAAAACCCTGTTACATCTACTATTAGTGTTAGGTTTTGACTTTTTTTCCCTCGAGAATCTCATTGTGTATTTTCGTTTCCTTGTGATTTATTTTCAAACCAGATCTTTCAAACTGGAATTGGAAAGCGTCCATATTCTACTCCATTTATAGTTTGTGGGACAAATAATTGGGGTGGTATCCTTTAATTTCCTCAATAGTGTTTTTAATATGACAAATCACTTCATAGGCCGTCCCACTGGTGTCACACCTTCTCGCACCCGCCTCACTCATTCAAGTCCGTATCGTCCTTGAAGGACCAGGAGGAAATGCATTGCGATGGGAATAGAGGAAAGGTGGACAGAAACCTGGCGTCGGCATTAGCCTGCTTTCAACGAAAGGTGCCAAGTAGTTCAACGTTTAGCGTCCGATCCAACGGACGGAGTACTGAACTTGGAATGTTCACCATAAGGAACCAAATAATGGTTCAAATGAAATCATAGCAGTAGCATTAAGTTTTTGTGTGCTCCTTCGGCTAGGGCTGTATCGTACCGCCTAAACTGAGCTCTTAATGCGAACACCACATCCATATCCAGAGTGGAATACGAACCCGCAACCTTTGGGCCACCAGTCAGCGCGTTACCGACCTATGACAGCCGGCTAATAATAATTTCACCTGATTCCAAGAAGTTGCCAGGTCCGTAACGCGTCGAACAAAAACCCAAGTCTGCCACCCCAAGGGCGGGTGGTCAATACTTTAGCTACCCCGATTCTCCATTCCGCAATGATCTTTCACACCACTAAGGAACACAGTCTGCAAGGACGGTACTCATCATTTATAAAATTCACCAATATCTATGAAATTCATCGCAAAACCTACAAATGCCATTGGCGCAAGGGTAACGCGGAAAGCGCGTTGTAGCATGAGGCACGTCGTTTTCGACTGCCTGCGTTCTCGCTGCATTCATATTACACTCAGCGAAGGAAGCGACATCTCGTCTCAACAGATCCGTTCGTACCTACTTCAAGGTTCGAATCGGACGGGTTCCCCAACCGCGCCAATCATGGAAATCAGGAAGCCGAGCGCATCAATAAGGCATAGCCGAGCGAATCAAACGTCCTTGATCAATCACGCTGAAAGAACGTTCATTGGCATCGCATATCTCATTCGCGAGATATTTTATCTTGAATTTCATTCTATTCCAGTACCAGTGGTGGAGAAAAACGTACACGTCGATTCAAATACACCGGAAAGAAACTGGAAGGAATGGAAAAAATTAGCGCAAAGACATAAGTTAAATGAACGACTCAAGGTTAGACCGCACTGACTTTAGACAAGAGGCACTGGGGCGTCCCGGAAGAGAACAGCTTCCCGTATTTACAATTACTCCACTGACGACGTTCTTTTTTGTGGACAGTGTTAAGATAAGTAATTTCGACATTCTTTCGGATAGTGATTCCTTCTTCGGTGAAAACTTGTCATTTTAATGAGACAAACAACAAGGAAAACATATTTATACATATATCAGCGCAAGGAAACATGATATCCTGGGATGCAATCCAACATACACTACACAATGCTTGAAGATCGGAAAAAGTTTGGTAAAAGACACGCAAATTTTAGATACCTATTTCAGCACTACGCCATGAATCACTATGCACGAGGCAAAATCGATGCTAAAAATAACGTTAATGCATAGTTTGAAGGGTTCCTACTTCAATTTATTCATGATATAATACAGATTACGATTGTCATTTGGCGCAAACAAATTTTGACTTCAACAGCAAGTTTTTTGATCACTTATCCAGTAGTTTTACAGAAGACCATATGAAATGAGGACTGAATAATAGTGATCAGACTCGTGATTTAAAATGGGAGGAAAAACAAATAACTAGGTGAATGCCACTCATCGTTTTGGTATAAGTAATATAAAAGAACAAACCCTATTTTTCCACAAATTTATTTTTTCTCCACTACCCAGGTTTCGACTGTTAAGTCATTATCAGGTGTACTGAAAACCAGCACGACTAAATCTTTGAGAGAACTTAAAATAGTTATTTGCTATTCCTACCATTATACATAAATTCCACATAGTGATGCCATTTCGTCTCGTAATTAATGCTGTATTATAAACATTCTTCACCGGATATCCGAGTATATACTCAGTTTAACCACTCCATTATGAATAGGCAAGATCTGGCCGTTTTTGTATCGACCACGTCTCGAAATATTATATAATTTATATATTTAATATATTTATACGAATCTCGTACATATTCCGGAAATCCCACTAGCGACTCTAGAAAAATGACACAAACAGGATTTACGATGGGGGGAGGGGGAGGAGACAAATCGATCTCGGACGCTAAAAATAACGCGACGATAAGAAATGAGAGTGGAATGCTGCAGAAGACGCTGCACGGCTAGCCGCAAACTCCACGGTAGCATACGCCCCCGCTCACACTACTCCCTCGTGGCGCGCGGGCCGTGCGCAAGAAATGACCGATTCCTCAGCGCAGCGGTCACTGGGGATGAAAATCATACCCAGCACGACTCAACCACGTGGTGTCCACCTGACTGGGAAGGGATTTCGCAACAGCAACCCCACCATGTACCCTCAATGCTTGAGAGACGTACCTACGCATTTTATTCTGATCTTGTGCCATGCCGAGCATTTCTCATTCAATGCGACGCGCAATTTACGTCGACCAAGACCACTCCTAGTCACCTCAATTGACCTTAAGTGTACCATCCCCTCAAGGAGAAGGAATTGTCTGAATTCTGACTTTTCAAAGATCACGCTAATGCTAATGAAGTTTAATATTTGGAAGAACTGGGTAACCAAGTTAAATGGGGAAACCAAGAATGCAGACAAAAGCTCGGTGAGAACGAAATAGTTTAATAGAACGTTGAAAATGTATATGAAGAATAATATGCCTCTTTTATGGACACCAGCACGATTAAAACTCGGGGAGGTAAGCTGCCGGTATTCCGTCACATGCTCGGGTGATGAGTCCATCACCTTACCCGTGTTTGAACTTCCCTTGAGGTGGGCGAGACCCAAGAATAATGTAGGTACCATCAGAAAGGAAGTGGATTTCCTCGAAGAGTGATTGTGGTGGCACTCCGTTTGTTGGAAACTTTTCCCCCATAGTACAAGATAGATCACAGCAGTTAATGCTGTCCAGCCCCTTGCCAGAAGACACTCTGAGATTTGAATGCCATGCATAGCATTGATGATGAAATAACTCTTTATCTGACTTTCAGGCTGATGCTTGTGCACTTCCACACAGGTTGAAGTCCTTAGATTTTATTTTATTAGCGAAAATTTGGTTCCAGATTTGCTGACAATCAATGAAAGAGATAAAATTTTACTGATGACAAAATAACTGCAATAAAACGTTTACTAACAGACATCGAAACAAATGCAATGGTCTAATAGAAGATGATAGACTAGCAGCTACAAAATTAGGTGTAACAACAGAGTTAAAAATGCAAGAGTAAGAAAAAGGAAACCATCCTTTGAAATGAAGCAGCATTTCGTATCTTTCGTAGCATGAAATATTTTATTTATTGATGGCCGGATCGGATCTTTCATTTTTCTCGGATCCGGATTCGGATCCAAAGACACGGAGTAAAATCGGATCCGGATCGTAGAATTTAAATTTTCGCGGCTTAGCGATCGAAGTGCCCCGTGAATGGAATGTAGGTGCGGTAGAAATTGACAAAAAGAGGATGTGTAACTAAGGTCACGTAATTAGATGAAAACGTTCCCGTGCAACTAGATGCAAAATAAAGAAATATGACTATTTTTTCCCCCCATTAACCCGGTATCGCGGGAAATAAAATTCGTAGGAGGTCATGCGGGTAGTCTATATTCGCCGGGATCAGGCGTACAACGAGAGCTAGTGTGCTGTGCGAAGTTCGATCCCAATCGCAGTTTAATTTTTTCTTTCGGTCACTGCATCGAAAATATTATCATACTCAATTTCAAACCATTACATCTGAAGACTCACTTTATTATACTTTGTTGTTTAAATTAGATTTACAAATGTACCACTCATAAATTAAGGATGGTCGGGTCGGATCCAAAGATCCACGGGTCTTTCATTTCATTCGCTACTGAAATCATATCCAGGGACAGTAAAAATTCAGATCCGGATCGGAGATTTTAACATCTCGCGGCCTCGTGATCGATGCGCCCCGCGAATGGAATGTACGTATGGTAGATACCCACAAGGAGAGGTTAAGTAACTCGGGTTACGAAATGAGAAGAAGATTTTTTCCGTGCCACTAACGAGGAAAACAAAATAAAAAATACTCGTCTTGACCTTTTTCTCCATAGGCCCGGAAGTGCGAGAAAAAAATTAAGCCGAATGCCATGCGGGTCGCCTACATTCGCCATATTTCCCGTGAACCCATGAGAGCGTAGTTGTTAAAAATGAGGGCTAGTGTACTGCCAGTCGCGAGTTCGATCCTTAACACTACCTAAGAATACAGCCGTGCTGTATTCCTAGGGTAATGCTAGTAGGCAGTTAAAAAAAAGTAGATTATCAGAAATTTCATGCCAAATTATAAGTAAAAAAAAAAATTTAATTTGGCGAAAGGAAATGATTGGAAAAAATTTATATTACAGAATTAAATTGTGGAATCATTACGTTAACTTTATAGTGTATTTTTGAGTGACGCATTTGTAAATCTAGTTGAAGCGATAGAAGAACAAAAAAGTCAGTATCCACACACAAAGGATGGAAATGAAGGATGTTAAATTTGTTTATTCAATGGTTGTAAGAAAAATTTTAAACAGTGTAAGAATCGAACTTCATTACCTGCAGCCCACTACTCCACTCTGTTATTGTTATTACCATCATCTCATTAATTTGCCTTCAACTTAATTTTGCCTACTGTGTTTTTTATGTTGCGTAGGGTAGCCATAACTTCTGTATTGTATCTCAAATGTATGTACTATTAACTGTTTGTTCATATTGGTATGAAGTCTTTATTAATAATATTAAAAAAAACCTTCCTTTAAGACTCCTTTATCCCAACATCAAACACAGCTTTCACCTTTTTAAAACGATTTTATTTACCGTATTTGTCATTTTTAAACACCAGTTTTGATGATTTTTATTTACCATTTTTCGGTGTCCCTGCAGATAAGTAATAATCATGATACACAAAATTTTTTGCATGAAATGAAAGCAAGTTAAAGTTCTAGGAGGCATAGCGATGATATGTTTCCAAAAAGTTATTAAACTGATACTGAATTGCATGTTTAAAAACGATATCTTTTTTCCAATATAGTCGCGTCTTCAAAACTCATTCACAGCGATAGACGAGCTGCTTGCAGGAGACAATTCCTCATGTGTTAAACATTGTATTGCATTGTATGCAGGGGGACACGGGGAAATATATTAACTAGATTACATATGGTTGGGCCAAGATTAGGAACAGTGTGAAAAAATTATAGTTGTAAATCAGAGAGAATATAAGGAATTAGTTTACAGGTGTATGAGGAAAGATGCAGAAAAGCAAGCAGTATGGTGCAGTAGACACAAGAGTGGTCAAGACACATTGGGTGTTGGCACAAACTATGGAGGAAATTGAGGAATGATGGAAATAGAAAGATTTAAACACAGCAAGGCGATATAAAATATAAGGAAACAAGCAATAGACTTAGGAGGGGTATGAAGAGTGTGAGAGAAAGGTGGCAAAAAGGTCAATGTAAATAGGTTGAGAGTTTCCAGAGAGAGGGGGAAATAGGCGCCCTGTACTCAAAGGTTAGAAGGTTATTTAGCAGCAAGAAGTGGAATACGATATTGTGCATTAGTGTTAAGTCAGGAGAGCTGCTGATAGAACTTACAAGAGATTCAGCATAGGGGTAATGAATACGTGGCAAGAACTGCATGGCGCTAACAATAGGCAAGGGAACTTGGGAATAGAAGAGATAGATATAGATAAGGATGAACTGGGACCAGGAGTCCAGCCATGCTAGTAAGTTAGGGTAAACATTATGAGAAAAGAAGGTGTTAGAGACTATAATGTTATCCTATCAAAGCTACTTAAGAATCGAGGTTGAGAAGAACGAGATGATTTTACTGGTTTGTTCGCAGGATGTATGAGGATGAAGTCTGGCTGGAGGATTTTTTACAATCTGTATTAATACCTAACAAAAAAGAAAGAGAAGGCCGCAAATGCTGAAAAGCATACACTTCTTAAATAAAAAAAAAATTCATCACCTATGCGATAGCATCAGCCGATCCGCGAGTTATGCAACCCGGACAACAATCGCGACAAAAATTACGTACGTGTACTGTAATTTCTCACGGCATTACAATTCCACAGATGACTGAGGTCACGATAACTGGTGGTACATCTGAGAAAATTTTACTTATCTTTCATAGTGGTAACTTACTGCATGAGTTTTTACTTTGTCTTTCACGGAGCGTTGAGTCCATCCACCAGTTATGCAACCAGGACGACAATCACGGCAAAATCGTCTCGTAAAACGCAAATGGCGAACCATTCAAAAATTTGCTAGCGTAAATAAAGAGAAGATGTTATTTGCGGTCATGTGAAAATTATTAGGACTTGAAGGAAAAGTCGTTAATGGCGGGAAAACGTAAATTGCGCGGACGTAAAAGCGAGGTTTAACTTTATTTGTAATGAACGTTTTTATCGGTCGAAACTAATCTGTTCTAAGTTATTACATAAAGAATTCGGTGTTTATTTATATTTTAGGATTCGAAAGATTCGAATGATGAAAATAGCACAAAGATTTGAGTATTCGAATCCCGAATCTTTTCCAAGATTCGAGGATTCGAATGTCACATCTCTACTAAAAAGTGTTTAATATTCGAGACTTGGAATAATTATGCTAAAAGAATTCGATATCTCGAATAATCATGTTGATTGTGTTAAATTTGCGTGCTGATGACAACATTTAATCCAAAACTGAACAGAACATGGTGTATTAACACATCTAGTATTTGAGGTATTCAAAATTGGAGTCATGATTTATTATTCGCATTTGAGAAATCTGCTATTTGACTCATCTCTATTTTATTTTATTTAACTTCCTCAATCCTGAAATTTGAGTTTAAAAAATATTTTTTTAAATCACACAAAAATCTATCTCTTCTGGTATTTGCCCATACTACAATGCGTGAAATTTTTAAACCCAAATAACGTTTACACATTAAAAATGAAGAAGCCTAATTATTTTTGGCCGAAAATTAAAAACAAATGTGACATTTAATGGGTTAAACACAGCACTTTACAACTTTTCCAAAATCACATTTCTAGCATCAAGCACTACATCATTTAAATAGACGTACCGAGATTAAAAATGAAATAAATTTGAAAATTATTAAGAAACTGTTTTACCTCACTTAAAAACAGGAGTTCAAATAATAGATTCATCCGGAGAGAATTTTAACATCATCCAAGATTGGCAGCTGAAGAGGAGGTGGAGAGAGGTAAGGCTTCTCCTCGTTGAAATGAGCCCTGATTGGTTTTCTCTAATTGCTCAGCAGTTACAAAGTCATACATCTTTGTTCATGATTCTCTTCATGAACTTCATAACCCTGAAAAGCAAAAGGACTAATAACACTATTTTAAACATGCATATTAGATCCCTCTGGAATATCAATTCCAGAGGGATCTAATATGAAATGTGACAACTTCTATGATTCGAGAGAATGTATTCACGAAACCATAGATAAAAGAAACTGTGGTTGTCTGTAAGAAATTACCAAGTGTATGAGAGGACTTTAAAGAATTGGATACTACCACAGGTACTGAATAGAGTATCAAGGATTAATGAATTCCAGTATATGTACTTCATTTACATCTTATCTATTTACATCCTATATTGCCCATTTTCAATATTTTCCTTAAGGGTCCCTTCACACAAAGCCACTCGGTGCTTCAGAGTCGCACCACTTGTAGCAGAACATACATTCAAAAGGATTGGTTCACATGAGCGGTGGCCACTAAATTAAGAGTGCCGTAGAAGCGGGGTCTGTGGAGAAGTCTGTGTCGTGCCAGTGGAAATAGCCACTTTCAGTGGTGTATCAGGTAGCAGACCATTGCATTGTATTGAATACTTCACAAATGGCTATTAGTGGTAGCAACCACCTGAAAAACAACATGTGGTTATGGGCTCTTATCCGGGCAACACAGGTCAGAACTAGCTCTATTTACAACAGTGCAGCACAATGTAGCTTAATCCTCGAGTGGTGACACCCAGTCTCACAGACCGAATATATAATGTTCCAGTGCATGTTATTCACTAGCTTCCTATTTTACAGTGCTCTTCTGATATATGAATCAATTGAATTATGTTATTTACAGATAATTCAAGTAAATACTCATGTAACCTTCCAAAAAACTCCGGGTCCATATCGGTCCAGGAGACCTACATCACCACCCATGTCCCCACTGAAGGGTTAATACTGAAGATTTTGCAATGGAAGTAGAAACTTCCATCCCCATCAAGCACCAGAAAACGTCATCATACAATGTATGAAATTAACCTTTTTCTATTCTGTCAGCCAACAAGGGGTATACCCAAATTTCCTTTTCACCCTTCTTTTGTCTCAGTTTTCTTCATAGTAGGAGGAACAGTAAAGTGTGCTCCTCATAAAGGCAATTTTATACGGAGCAATTTTTTTGTACAGACAAATGTATGAAACTGAACGAAACTGTGTTTGTCAGAATTGAATTAAAACAGGTTCTATTTTCTGTTCAATTATTTGCACAAGCATTCACACAATTTGCCGCTTTACATGGTATAATTTGCCTCATACAAGTGTTTGTACAAGAAATTGTACAAAAAAATGTACCACGTGAAACGGCCTCAAGACTGCATTTTGAAAACTAACCAGTTTTTAATCTGCACCACACAGTCGTGTGCAGTGGCTACATCGACCACTTGGATGCACCACCCAGTGGACCCACCTTCGTGTGAAGGGGCCCTAAAGCTTACATTTTAGTACCATTCAATACCATCCTCCAAATGAGACTTTTCAAACATTCCATTACCTATTGCAAATAGATCTCTCCTATGATTCATTGTCTCACTTGCCAAAGTGATTCTCCTCTGAACAACACAAGCGCTTCTCCATTTTTTCTCCTACCCATTACCCAAGCAGCTACATTGTTCCACCAGCTCCAGCTTATGTCAGACAACTTTTATGATTCGAGAGAATTTATTCACGAATCCATATAAGATAAAAGAAACTGTGGTTGTCTGTAAGAAATTACCAAGTGTATGAGAGGATTTTAAAGAATTGGATACTACCACTTCACCAAATTAAAATTCAATGGAATTCAAAAACTGCATAAGATAAAGTATAGGAGTTTAACCAGATGCTAATAAGTACACCAACCTTCTACAAAGAATATACTGATGTGCTCGTAGGCTAGAATGCTAAGCACAATGTCAGGTAGCCTATAAATAAGATAAAGTAATTTCCTTTAAAAATCTCCTGTTTGTAGACTTGTGCTTTATAAATGAGTAATTAACCATTCATCAATGCCCAATACTTAAAATAGCTACTACAGAAAAAGGAAAATCAAAATAACCATATTATACCAAGTAAAATTTATAAAATTTATCTGTGGAAGTCTGAAATGTACAAGGCAAATATTAGGAAAAATAGAAATCAACTCCTCACAGAGATTACAACACTTAAGAGCACATGGGTGTTTTGACTTTGGAACAAGCCACAACCAGGTGAATGTCATTAATTCATTCATTCCCGACACATATCATGCAGGAATGTTGTTGGATGAAATGCACATCCATACATTACACACAATTAATTATGTTCAGGTCCACGGCTTTTTTTCTGCAACGACTCTCTGCTGCCACTGATATAAAAGTACATATACTCATTCAAAATTTTTCAATAATTTGTGCTGGAATATATTACACTTGAGCAAGCTCACTTGTTACAGCCCTCTCCTGGCACAAAAATTCACTTCCTATCACATGCTTCCTCTTCAAATCATTCAGTCATACATATGAGAGTAATGTTCCTGATAAACTTGAATGTATGCTTCTTTCTCTGCAGGAGTCATTTGTGCAATTAGGGCATCATCAATGTCAGTAATGGGCACACTCCTATTGCCAATTTCTACCATTGGCACTAAGTCATCGTCATCATCTCCATCTTCACCAGCATCATCACTGTCCATTGCCTCCACAACTGTAAAATGATAACAAAAAAATTTCATTTCTCAATCTTGAGTTTTCATCACAGAATACTCAAGGGGCAGACAGAAAATTGAATTTCCAATTACGTTAAAAACAAAAAATCATCGCCATATCAGGGGGCCAAGTGGTATTGCAGAGTTGATGAAATTTAAAAAACTCACAATGTAAGAAATTCATGAGGAAATAAAACCCATTCCTTCTCAGTTTTTCGTAAAGGAATTAAAGAGAAAATAAATTCATTGCATAAAAACCTTTTCATTGTGGATTTTCCAGAACTGTACGTATTCATAAAAATAATCACCATTATATAAGTTGGTACTATAACCAACCTTAACATGAAGCAAGAAGGTTAACAAGGTTTAATATGCCTCAAAAGCATTAATTTTACAGACAATAATGCAAGAAAGCTATGATAGAGAGGGAATTCCTATAAGCGGTCAAATGAAACACCAATACACATAGAAAGTAATAGTGAAAACAATGGGCATAGTTTTTTAATTAAACAAGAAATCCTGAAGGTTTAATCTCCATAATCTTATAGATCATAACAAAACAACAGTTTAAAATGAAATCATGTCTTAATCTAAGCTTCACACTACCATTAAACACCAACAGCAAGAAAGGATACTCTTAACACATTGCAAACCGGTCACGAGTTAACTCATGTTTTTGGTGCCATCTGTAAAGGATGGGTAATGAATATACTCATGTTTACATGTGTGTAATTGTATTGCAGATGTAGTTTGGAATAAAATAATTTTGCATTGGCTTTGCAAATTCTTATGTAGCTCTTGCTCTTTTACACAAATGTTGAACCTTCAAGTCAAATGTTTTGTAAAGTTGATGACATATTATTTAATAGCTGTGTGCCTAAAAGTTGGGAGAAAATGCAAGACTGCTGAGGAAAGATACAAAAAAATGTCTTATATGCAATGTGTTAATGATCAGGTAGATAATGTGTTTAAGCTGATATGAAAATGATCATGATTCAAAGTGGCTGAAACATCTAAGTGAATAGTTCATCACAACATCAAACGAAAATGTAACGAAAGATCAAATGTCCACATCATCTTTAAAGAGGAAGTTTTTTTAATTACCGTTATCCATTTCTGGAACATTATTTACACCACCTCGAGGATTCCCAGATGCTTCATCATCACTAGATTCACTGCCACTGTCACCTGGCCGACCAAGGCCAGCAATTGCCGCTCTTCCAGTGAGCGATGCTGCGGCTGCAGCAGTAGCAACAGCCCCACTGGTGGCACCAGCCCTTTTCTCATGCGCCAACAGCACAGACATGATATCCTCAGCATTCTTGTTACCCACTTTCTGATCTGCAGATGGCTGACTATCTGCACTTTGACCAAGTAAACTACCACTGGCTGGGCCATTAAGCTGGAAAAAAATGAATGCAAGACAAACGAGTGACAAAATGGAATACAAGACAGCACTGGACTGTTTCTGCTAAACAGAATGCAGTGAAACCTGCCTAAAAGGCCACCTTTATTAAGTGGTCACCTTTCTAAGAGGCATTTTTTTTGGAGTCAAACATATTTCCCATAACATAGAAATTTCCCCTCAATGGTCAACTTCTACAGTGGCCAACAGCCACTATATTTTAGATCAGCAGACAATACTTGTATGACTAGTGACCAGCTTTGCTATTGGGTATTTGTATTCTTTTTCAAGTAAAGCAATTATCATTACAATACCCTACTAAATGTATTAAAAGGGGTACCCTTGTACTTTGTGTGATTCACTCACGAAATTTTCTTATCATAAGCATAAACATCCTATTCTGCTTGTGGTTGAGTAGTACAGTGCCTCTGGCGTGAAATAGCAGCAAAATTGATAGTTCTACTCTCAATATTAAACTCAAGTTCAGAGTGAAGATGGCGCACTCAGTGCTTACATTGTTCGACATTTCTGCCTTAGCTTGAACTCGTTTTCAATAAATATAAAATTTAAATAAAGTATTGTGGCATGTTAAGTGGTATAATTTTCATTGATTCGCAATAGCAATTTTAAAAAGAAGACTGCATTTTTCCCTTACCTCCAAGTCCACATACTAACAAGAAAACCAGTTCTGGTACATGTATGAATAAGAGTAAAACATATGAAACACCGAGGACACCATGAAAAAGTATGGCTCATATTTTATCAAAATTTCCTTTCGTTGGCACACATCATATACCGTATTTACTCGTGTAAGCCGCGCCCTCGTGTATCCCGAGCACCCCTATTTTCGGGCAGGTTCGTGAGGAAAAAATTATTTCTATCGAAAAAAAATTTTTTCCCTTGAGTCTGCATCATTTTGTCATAACATGAATGCACGTTATTTAATAGAAATGCTGTGCCTAAATTACATGTACGTCTTTCTCATTCATTGATTGAATTACGTGTTATTATCATCACGATCGTCATCAATGCACGGCCTCTTTTACGACCGTCATCGCGTCGTGCATCGATGCACGGCCTCCATGGCCTCTTTTACTATGCATCTGTTTCTCGTAGCATCTCACAGTAATCACAGTTTCATACGATCACATCATCCAGCTATAAAAACGGCATTTGTTCAAAAGAACATCCAACTGAAATAATTGCAAAAATATATACAATTTCAACCCATGATTACTCTATTATCACGGAAATCGTTGGCATATCAACAAAAAAAAGCCAAACGCCATCCGTACCTGATAGCGGCGATCTCGTCTGCTCTCTGCGTAGTAGCTGTGGAATTCATATCATAACAGTTCTCATTCTTAGTTTTCGTCACTGCTAGATTCAGATGCACCATATTTCCTTCATGGAGCTCGATTTCCTATTTTTTCGGCATCATTTATAATATGTAGCTTTATACTCACAGGAAACTATCGAAATTTCACATCAGAATTCATTATAGGGTGATAATAGCAAATTATTTTAAAATGCTAAATGATCGATTCGAACGCGTTTAATACTCTCACGCTTGGAGCGGATAGCACGGATAGTAAGAAGGTATATTCTCTGAGCATACGACTATTGCCACCACGTAACAAATTTTTTGTTGTGTCTTTGCAATGTAGCTTTAATGTGTACGCAAAAGGAGCTATCTATTAGTACGTAAAAATGTTGCTGCAGATACGTGATACCGAAACAATCTCTGCTTACGATTTTGAAAAAACATAAAACTCCTTGCGGCAGCTTACAGGATACAGTATATTTAAATACATATCAGTGCTACAATGTGTTGTCCTACTTACGATCTATACACAATAAATCTATAGCTTTGACAAATGGTGTTTCTGATCTAGCGTTTCTTCCAGTACCGTTTTACGCTCAGACTTTGTTAAACGTGGATTTTTATTTTTAATTACATACTTCAAAATTTCAGAATACTTTACAATGTACGATTTACTACTAAACCATGCTGCGAAGACTAGTATACCACTACTACTAGACAGAATACGAAACTTAGGAGAGAAAACAACAGGAATCTGAGGAAAAATGGTTCGCGGCTAACACGAAATCTGGAGGATTCGTGTAAGCCGCGCACCCCCATTTTTTCTCCGGCGTTTTGGGAAAAAAGGTGCACGGCTTACACGCGTAAATACGGTATCTATGATTAACCACCAAAGTTACACTACTCTCTGTGACTCTAAAAAAATGAGGCCATTTTTCATTCCTGCAACAAAACCATCCCTCTAAATAATCATAAAATTACATAATTACATTAACTGCATTACACGTAGCACTAAATTATTCATATGCTGATATGCTCAGTATGAATATTGCCTTTTCAGTTTTTGAGTTAGTAAGCCTCAAACTCAAGTCTACATACTTTTTGCCCTGACAGAATACACAAAACGTGGTGTTTGGTCAACATCGTCAAAATCAGTTATTGAGTGCATATCAACAAAAGACATAGTATGTATTTGGGAGGCATAATAGGTAGAGATGTGTGAATACTGCCCACAAATATTCTAATGCCTCAATTACTAGAAAGCATTTGATATTTGAGATCTCAAATGATTACACTGAAAGGTAAAGTTCGAATACCTTGAGTATCATGCCATACACCATACAAACTTTTGCAATGAAGAATAGCTATGCTTCACGGTAGCAGGAGAATACAAGTCAGGGAGTGTGGGAGCTCAGAGAATGACTAATAATACTATGTTCAGCACAGACTTTCAGAGCTTTGAGGACATAGGGGACTCTGAAACACAATTGTAAGTTCAGGCGACAAACATTCCCTGTGTGTCGCAATGGTAACTCACTGTTATATCATCAACAAGGCTGCCACTGCCCAGCCATTTCTAGACTTTTCCAAAAGAACATAAAATTAACACTTTAAATTCTCATCAGCTATGATTTCTTTATCCAAATTATTTGTGTATAATGAATACAATGGTAAAGGCATGAATTGCAATTAATGGATTCTGTTTTTTTTTATAAAGAACACTACCATTTTATTCCACCGCAGTGAAATTTATTAGACTGATGCCAATCCTGTCTGAAGTGCATGCTAAACTTATAAGTCCATGTAGTAAGTGTAGTATGTAAGTGCATACACTTTGGTCTTTATATAGGCTCTTATTATGCGTGGATTCTTTGAAAGACAGTTTGCAATCAATATCTATTTCTGGTGACCATTGAAGAAAATGCACTAGCTGGTAATTCTTCGCTTTAAATGTCGTTAGCCTTTTTATTTATTAAATAAGATTAAATAATATTCCACCATATAACCTGAAATGACTCTTTTTATGTTGTTAGCCTTGTTTGAGTGAAAAGGAAAAAAAACTGAATTTTAAGCAGGAGGAAGATAGATCAAATTTCTACATGTAATGCTATTTTTCCAAACCCTAGGGAAGTTTTTTACATACAGGTAAGATATAAGTAATCTATAAGTACATAATTAGTCCCATTGATGTCCTCTGTACCCTGCATGGTACTGCCATGGGGCATGTTTCTTTCCTTTTTTACCGCACAAGTAAAAAGTTCAAAGAGAGCACGGAGTGAATCTCATTTTTTGAAAAATGCTTCTAATTGTGAATTATGTACATCAGAAAAAAAGGATTAAAGTTAAAAGTTTATAGGATATCAGAGTTCCCCCCACAGGATCTTACACTAGTTGCCACAGTTGATGCATACGTAAATGAACAAAAAATGCCTTCCAAACCAAATTACAAATTTCTCTGAAGTTTCATGAACAAGTTATTCTCATGAAATTGGGAATGGGGATTAATAAGTGGGCAAAAACTAATTTTTGTCTAGTAATGAGTTGTAGGACTTGAATGATTCACTTACATCATTGCTGTCAGAAATAATAGTACTTTCAACCATCCAAATGGGTCTCTCCTTCCGAGCTGCTGCAGCAGCATCAGCACCACTTTCATCTCCAATCGTGACATCCACTCGCGTCTCTTCAACCTAAAGCAGATGTCAAGATATTGTTTGTGAACAAAAATATCACATAAAGTTTAGCATTCAGAAAAAAATACATTATTACAGAAGACAGGTTATAGATACAGTAGAACCTCGCCTTACGATATTAAACGCTTCCAGAGGACCGATCGTAAAGCGAACTCCATCGTATGCTGAATTGGCATTATTTCCAGATGAGGAATCGGATGAAGAGCATCAATGCCAATCCATTCAGTGTGCGCGATAGAGCAAACCCATACGAATTATCCTGGATTAAAATTATCAAAAATTTTATTAAACCAATATTTAAGATTAACATTAAATACGCATTAATTACGCAGTAAATTGTCACATTGAATTTCCCTCCATAAACACTATTGCAAGATGTGCATCCTCGCCCCAGTCATTGCAGCGGCAATGACAGGGGTGGCGTGCCACCCACCTACCAGTCAATTTCAGCGACTTCATATTTTATTGCATTTTGAAGCAATGGGAAGATAACATAAATTGAAAGTACCTAACTTTGGCAATGAGGCAACTTTCTTTTGGTACCACGCAATAATCCGTGCATCGCAATTACTTCAGCGGAAACCTTTCCGTAAATAATGTACGTGTGGATTGCTTCCGTCAATCACCCGTCTTCTGTTTCTGATCTCCCATCTCCTTGTGTCAAGCCAGTGGCATTGACATTACTCTCCTAGTCAAAGGTTTCTCTTGGAGATTGAATTGGTGAACAACAATGATAATATGCAATACTGGAGGGGACATACTCAAACGGCACTATTCGGAACCGCTGATCTGTCTTGCAAGCTCATCCTTGTCATCTCTAACATGCCTTCCCCTCCTGAAGATCCTCCATCCGAAGAGATGGAATTCGAAGGCTAGTATCCTCGAAGCACTTATCAAACACCTTTTTTAAATATTTAAAAAAAAATTGGCAATTACGTTTTGATTCATCTGTTGTAGCAAAGAAGAGGCGTGGGGAGGAAGGAATAGCATTTTCACAAAGTCGAATTCTGCTTCGATAGATGTGGCATGATTTGGGTCATGACCTGGGGCATTATCCAGAATCAACTATGCTTAAATAGGCAGGTCTATACTCTCAAGTTAGCTTCTTATGGAAGGCAGAACTCCTATAACACCCACACATAAAAAATTTTTCTTTTCTTGTCACCCAAACTTTTGTGTTGCAATGCCAGAAGACATCCAAATTGCGCTTGTCCACTTTGTTTTTCTTGAAGACCCTGAGGATTTCTGTGTGGTATACGAGCATGGGTCACAGTTTAAAAACGCCTGAAGCATTAGCTCCCGGCAAAAGTGTGAGGCTGTCTTTCATGGGCTTATGTCTAGGCAAGGCAGCCTCTTCCTTCATAATGTATGTCCTATTGGGCATTTTTTCCAAAAGAGGCCTGTCTCATTGGGGTTGAACACCTGCTGTGCGCATTAACCTTATTTTCAATAATTTGAAGTGCACTACATATTTTCCCGCTGCTTCTGTATCTGCACTTGCGGCTTCCTCATGCCTTACGACACTTTTAATGCCCGTTGTCCCATTAAATCGTTGGAACCAGCCTTTGCTCCCCCTAAATTCTTTGTACCATGTAGCACTTGTTGAAGGTGTTGTGCATTGAAGATTTTCAAATATTTGTAGGCCATCTCACATATACACTGCCCAGGCACAGTGTCACCTTTCAGTTCCTTCTCTCTGATCCACAGTAAGAGGAGTCTCTCCATTTCAGAAATCAACTCTCTTCCTTTTTGAAAATAGGTGGATTCATCGGTCACTTTAATTTCTCTCAGGTGCTCTTTCTGTTTAATTATCATTGATATTGTTGACTGCAAAAAACTGTACTCATGTGATAAAGTGCTAACCCAAGCAACCTCATCATATTTTTTCAAAATCTCTTGCTTTGTTTTAATTGTTATTTTCTTCTTGGGATGCACTTTGGGGGGCCGAGTCACTACAAAAACTCCTCACAATAAATCGAAAACTTTTCACAATCTGGAAGAGTAAATGCAGTTCGAAATGAGAGATTCACAGTATGAACTATGTGCTAGTTCACCCACATCACTTCGCACAGAAGATATTTGAAGACCGACCTTGACAATATGGTATACTGAAATTGGCGACCTGATGGCAGTGTGAATGAGCAATTCTTGGTAGTCGATGGAAGGAAGTCATAAGGGACTTATATTTCGAAGCATATTCACATATATTAGCCATCACATTACAACCCTGTCATCATAGTGTTAAGTGATAATTTCAATCATTTCATTCGCCTGATTTATTACCTAGCTACAGCTATATCCATTAAGGTATCGTATCACTTCATTGGTAGGTACTACACTCGAACATAAAGTTACTCTTTGGCTGAAGTGTTTGTTTTATAGGCTTTCACAGTGGTAAAATTTTGTATGCATAATGACTAATGAAAGCCTTATTTTTCTTCCTAATACATTTGATAATGACTACATAATGAATGTTGTGATATTGTCTCGTTGGAGATGATTTGCGGTAGTGCAGTGCAACATTTGTCCTAACCTCACCAGCAGCTTTTAATTACTAGTAACATTGAATATGTACATGTTGCTATGTTAAAAAATGTGTTTCGTTAACAAATAAGGTATAGAATTATGAATGGATGACACATTGTGAGATTGGAAACAAAATTGGCAAAATTTGACATTTTAAAAAGCGCATGCAAAATTAGCTCAGATCGTAAGTCGAACCCATCGTAAAGTGGGGGTGTACTGTACATTATTTTTCTCCTAATCATCAGAATGTAAAAAGAAGAATAGGCTACACCTCCACATGGCTAGTGAACTTTTAAATGCTTACAATAAGTACACGTGTAAATGAATACAATTTATTTAGCAGAGCAAATAATTTAAAAAAATTAATTAAAGGCTGAAGAAGTTGTGATAAGCAAATTTTCTTCCAAGGATACATAATTTTAAGCTGCTTGGGAAAAACTGAATTATGTATGTATCACTCAAGCTTAGAAAGAACATAATTTCAAACATTTTTTCCCCTGAGTGCGGCACTAAATTACATATTTTTCTAAAAAATGACCAGATATCATTTAAAAAGAAATTATTATTGGCAATATCTCAAGAAAATTAAAATTTGGATACATGATATAAACAATCTAAAAGTTATATTTTCTAACTTCTACCTGATTTTTATTTTGTAGAAAGATGATTTTTTTGTGTATTTTTTGTATTCATTCCTGTACATACATAGCGCATCAATTTCATTAATATGTTAAAGTTTCAGTCAAAAGGATACTTTGCGGATTTATAAAGTACATATTTTTGTTACCATTTCAAAGTTCCTGTGTTAGCTTTTATTATTTTTATCAAATGGCTAAGCTGAGGGTTATCCCATTACACATTAAGAATTGCCTAAAACTTTATTTTGTACACTTTTCTTCATTGCCATTACATTAATTAATTCATGGCAAAATAGCTGGTGGCATACCTGAAATCCTCCTCCTCGTGTTGCATCCCCTGACCATGGTGCAGACGGATCTCCAGGAGGTCGTAAAATTGCAGATGGCCGCCCCCTATCAAGGCTGCAAGCAAAAACCAATTGTGTTAAACTAAATACTGAGGCATCTTCCTCCCTCTGGCTTACAGCTTTTGTAAGACATTAAGGAAGGAGCCAGTAAGGAGCCAGTTATTGATAACAATCCATTGTCAAGCAAGTATTACTTACATGACCCATGCACATAACATTCAAGGAATTAATTCGAATGATCATTCACCATGTAAAACGCCCTAAGCTGAAGAAATTTCAGGTCATCACTTAAATTCATTTGCGAATGAATTCATTCGCATGATCATTCACCGTGTAAAATGGCCTTGACACCAATGACAACGACGAAAGAAATGCTAAGTTTTAAGTGATCGAAAGGTATCTATAATAGCAGTTACTGTACGTTTTCGAGACACTGTAAATAAAGGCAATGTAATTTGAGTTCATTCCAGTAATTTTATTTCTGTATCTCCTAAACGTAACAGTGAAGACATTAAGTGATATCTTAGGGGACATGTTTAGTAGAATTAGGAAAAGCGGGCTTTGAAATATCTTATAAACATAGAGATGATTTTTGAAAGTGATTATAGATGTTTTCAAGATACACGTAGAAGGTAATGTAGAAGTTCCGTGGACGTTTAGTAAATATTTTGTCTTTCATGGGTCCATTGGAAATGCCATTAGTTACAATAAGCACAAAGTTAAATCAGCTGAATTACAAATCGATTAGGTGTTTTATTTGTTTAATGACGTCAGGAGACTGAGAAATTTACTACCTAAACGTTCTCAGAGAAATCTCGGTTTCATAAAACCGAGATAATTATAACAGCGTTGGAATGCAAACAAGATATTATCAAGATAATAATTCTAATGGACATAATGTAAACTGCGATAATGGGAAATTTTACCGTCGTTGGTGAAACTGGCCCTAATACTGACTAATGCTAAGGAAATACTTAATGAAGTCAATAAATTATCTGATCGAGTGAAAAATAAAACAGCCTAATGCTTTGGAAATGTTTGTGACATACTTCAAACTGCAAAATAATTCTCATTAGCCTTAAAAAGCAAAATTGCCATCAGCATCAATGTAAACAATTATTCAAATTAATTTAGGGGTGAAAATTTTAGAAAGTTTAGCCTCTTTAAAATAGAGTGGAATTCAATCGAAATTGAAAGTGAAGAGTCACTAACCCATGGAATTAAATATATACATTCATTACCTTCGTATAGAGCTGAGGTCAGTAGGTTCTGGTTCAAGAACTTCAGGTGCAAGGCGAATACCTTCAACTTCACGTAGCAGTACAAATAATGGTTCAAGCTGTTCATTGAATTTTGCCAAAAGGAGGCGAGAATCTTTTTTTGGAAGAGCAGATTGGTCCTCTTCCACTACTTCTTTACAGTATGTACATCTAAATTCTTCTGTGGCAAAATCAAACAGTTGATCAGCCTAATAACATAAACACAAAATTATATTGAATTATTACATTCAGAATAAGTAACATTTTATTTTCAAATACAAATGAATAAATTCTTATAATACAATCATAAGTGCATACTAATGTTCACCAGCATTAGAATTTAAGAGGATTAAATTCATATTTTAGTTCGCTTAATGGAATAGTACTGCAGTTACTCAGATGGTTTGTACACAACTGTTAAGTGTCAAATATTAAATATATGACTAAGAACATCAGCTCTTGATAAAGTATAGCAGGATCCTGGCTCAAAAAATACCATTTCATGAAAGCAATCTCATGAAATTTATTGCTCAATAACAGGTCTATTGCACAAGTGCCATGAACTTTGGTTTTCACTATGTATTAAAGATCTTTTATCACTCATAACCACAGCAGGGTGTCTACCAAAATGGATATAAAAAATTCCAAGCTTTCAAGGCTGAAAACCAAATTTTCAAGGTTCAAATACAGTACAAGTCCCCTATAACGAGTGCTGATAAATGTAGCAAAGTTGCTCATTTTAGGTGCACCCATTATAGCCAACGTGATTTTTTATGCTTCCCTACCAACTTGGGTCTTAGCAAATATTTAGACTGAAGATGAACTATTGTGTATCTGTAGCAATCCACCATTACATGTGTAGAAAATCATACACTTTATAAAGAAATGAACTTTCATCATCAATGCTTTAAGAGCAGGTCCACGAGTTATGCAACCCAGACAACAATAACGGTATAATTAACTAAATGCAATCTCTCAAAAGGTTACAATGTAACAGATAGGTGACATTAACAGGTAGTAGGTACATCTTTCATTCCTCTTTCACAATGATAACTTGCCGCTTAAAAATCACTCACTATAGCAATACCCTTGCTATAAGCCCTACCCACTATAGTGGACTCATTCTGTATTCAACTGTAATATTTAAGAACAAAAACTTCTCATAGAGATATTCTCTTGATTTGAAAGATAAATTTTTATAATAAGTAACAAACAAGGGTGAATTCCAAACAAATCAATGTACCTATAAAATAAAATTCAAAAATTCATGTTCAATTGAAGAGGGTGAGATTGCAAAACTGAACCTTAATAAACATTCTACAATGGTAGGGCTTTATAAAAATAAAAGAAGCTATTCCAGGTAAAACTTAATACCCCAGTCCAAACCATCAAATCTATTGTTGTATATGCACAATTGATATTGCCGCTTTCCAAGCACTTTACACTTTCAATACAAAAATATGACCTTCTTACCGATTACCATGCGTCATTTCTTGATCCTAAGTGACAACCAATTCAGCCAATCAACCGAATTTTCATATTACGTTAAAAAAATTATTTTTACACGGGAAAGAAAATTTCATGTACTTCTTCAAAAATAAGGATCCTAAATTCCTCAAGGCCGACATGAATTTCACACCTTATTTACAGTTTTTAAGGTTCGTTGACACACAGCACAACAAAAGTTCTTCTGCATACTCCTTCCACTTCATCTGGATCTCTCAATTTTCCATTAGTAAACATGTTATCTTTCTTGCCCTTAATGCATGTTACATTCTATACCTACTCCTGGTAGGTTTGCTATATTGTACCTTGTATAGACCCTTTCAGCCTTTTTTTCTCTCCTAAACAAAATTTTTTTTTTATATGTCTTTTTCTACCCGGCTTGGATTTCCAAGTCTTCTCACCTACTCTACCCAACATTTCCCATTATTCATCCTTCCTTCCCACATGGCACAAAATACCTACTAAATATTTACACAACATGTTCAATTTTTAAAGATATCTTAAAAAACTGCATGAAGTCTAGAGAATATCTTGAATGATTACTCTTCACCGGATTGAAATACTGCATAGCAACGATGGTTGATATTGTGCTTACTTTTGCAAAGCTACATATCCTTTAGAGAGTGGTGTGAGTAGGTAAATATTGCAAGCTATCTTATTCTTAGAATTTATATTTTAGGGAGTCTTATTACATCTCTAAATAACCAGTTCCCTTGGTGAATTACAAGTATTCATGTACTTATTACTCCTACAAGTACTATCATATAAATAAATACAAATATAATTCATATAATCATGACTACAACATTTTAAATAATTTTCTAACATTTCGGGATGTCTCCACTGTTGTACCCATTCTGGCATAAAATTGTTACCAATTTTTCTTTCAGCTGGAAAGTTTGTCTTGTCCATAATCCACAAGGGACGTTAAATTAAGGTACACATGACAATGTTTATCTGAGCTGGATGGCAGTGTGAACGGCCTTGTAGGTACCCGTTAGTTGATGTCGGATTCCTATTCACAAATTCAGCCTGGTGACATGCCAACTACCGGGAGAAACAGTAAAAACAGGTTGGGGTATAGTGGAAAGTGTGGACTGGTGTGGACAGCATTGACAATGTAGCATGGATCATTTGTGGTTTAGTTTCAGCTGCATGGCCAAGGGTTTTCATCATCTTTTTTCTTGATTAAGACATTGAAAAATGGGAGCCTTCCTTGTTTTTGTACTTCCATGGTGAACTGAATATGTTTGTTTATGCTGTTTAAGGGGTGGTAACTCTTCTAGTTTCTTTCGACTATGCTTCCAAATGATAAAAATGTATTCAATATATCTAGTCTTTGTTCTCTGGATTTTTATTCTTGGCTTTTCAAGTAAATTCATGGCCAGCACTGGTGAGATTGGAGACCCCATTGCAGCACCCGATGTCTGTTCATAAAAATTGTTTAGTCATTGGAAGAAGGCGGTGATCAAGAATATTTCAGTCAACATAAAGAAGTTTCAGTCAAATATCACTCAGATTATTTTGTCTCCTCATCACAGGGTATATTTTTGAAAAGAGAGGTGATATTGAAGCTGATGAGGATATCTTTAACATCTTTGATGATTTTCAGGAAAGGCTGAGAATTTCTCCCATAAGATTTTGCTTCCTCCACCGTGGGTTGTAAGGATTTTTGCCAGATGTTTAGCTAGTTTGTAAGAGAGAACCCAGGATGATGACCTTCTGCATGCATGCATAAAGTGATTCCATCTGTGCCACGCAGGACAGAATACACTTGATGTTATCCACCAGTGAGCTCTTAACTCCACCGAGCACACCTATGATGAGGTTCTGCAACTCATTGACGTTCAACTTCAAGGTGTACAGCAGTGATGGAACCACATATATGTTAGTGGCTTGAATCTTGTTCAGGCTGGACAGCTCAGAACTCCAGATGTTTCTGAGATTGTCTGTAGTTAGGGGTAAGTCTATCCATCACAACTGCCATCTCCTGCATTTGGCCCTGGGGAACACAGAGGTATTCGCACCATTCATCATAATTGAGGTGACAGATGATGCTCCCATTAACAAGTTGCATGTCTTCCTTGTTTTCACAAAGTCTTCCTCTTGCCAGAGCAAGTTTTCCTTGCATCCCATGATTCCTCCTTGCAGCCTCTCTGCTCAAGCACTTTCTCCAACACAGGCTGGATATGGTAGAGGATTAGGTCTGTTGGGTTTTTCAGACTTAAATAATTTAATCTGCTTTCAATGCACATAAGGCCTTTATTGCCTCGTAAAGAAATAATCTTAATGGATACAAGAGAAGAACGACCGCTCGGTAACAGACCCGGAACCAGACTGCACTGGGACACACGAGAACACATGTGACCACACGTAACAACAGTGCTGTCAACATGAAGTGTGTTCTAGGTTATGCTGACAACATAATAGATTTACAACACAACAAGGTCGCCCAAGATGGAGGTGATACCTTACATACAGTTTTGAGGCCGGTTGTGCGATAGTAGTTCTTCGAATTGGACAAGTGTCCCTTCTTTTGTATGAGAACCATGCGACACTCAGTCAACCAAGGAGGAATTTGATCACTCCTTGACAGAAATGACAAAGATTCTGGCAAGATATTTATGGGTGAAAGTGAACTTCCACCAGAAGTTGTTCACTGCATCTCTTCCCAAATCAGTGAAGTACTTCTTGCCAGAAAAAGCCTTCCTCGAGTCACTTCCCAAGCTAGCTGTCACAAAACTGTTTCGTGGCCTAACGCCAAAGAGTGTCTCCATTGAATGGCTTTGACATTTCGTATATGTCCTTCCAGAAATGCTTGACCTCCTGCACAGTTGTCAGATTTCCAACACAGGTGAAGGTGGCTGAAAGAGTCAGGATGGCAGGAGGAGAAATGTTGCATTCTCCCTCATGGTCCTACTCCCCATGAGATGTATTTTCCTGGATGTGGTAGGTACAATATGCATATGCATAACAATTTAATTAGTATATCTCCTGGCACTTTCCTTGTGTACCTATTATACCTGAGATGGTGTTTGACTGTTTGGTATTCACATAATTATTTCTCCAGCAATTCACAATTAGGGCTGTAACTTTTTGAGTTTAGCATATGAGATAGCTGTCAGCTATCATAATAGTCAACTGGGATAAAATCACAGCATATTAAAGAAATGCATTCAAGAACATGTGTCTCTATATGCTACTAAATGGAAAGGAAAGTTCTGAATTATCTGACAAAAATAGAGAACGCCAACAAAATTCATTACTTCATGCAACACTGGTGTGCGAGGTTGAAAAGTGAACCATAAGAACTAATTGAAATAACAATGATTAACATTTTCTAACGACATCAAAACTTCTAAATAAACGCACCTACAGTAAAGATAAAGGCTTACTAGACACTCGAGAGTTGACTCCAATAAATAATAGAACACCATGAGGAGTCCATGGCACTTTACCAACTCACCTCTAAATCTGTGAATGTTTTACAGCAAGACGGGCACTTGAAACTAGCACGGCTGGTCGCATCTCTTTCTTCTGTTTCCATCCTCTTCCGCATTAAGTCTAACTTATACTTAACTACATTGACGAAAGTCTGAAAGGTGGGTTTTTAAGATATAAATCATCACATAAAGCTTAAGATGCACTCCAACAAGAAGTATCATTCAACCAACCTTATAGTTGATGAAATAATAATTCACTTTCTGAGCTTTCCCATCAATTCCAGTTTCCATTTTTAAACGCACTTGAATAAATTTATCATTTCTTAGGGTGGCTATTTTAGCACGAAGCATTTTTCTTTCGAATTTAAGAAGGTCACAGAGGTCATCTTCCTTCATACCTGGTTAAGTAGCATTATTAGTGATGTTCTACGTTAGGTTAAATAAATTCGCAGGAACATACTTACATGGATTCCTGACAAGCATATCTACTATCAGGGCATCTTCAATGTTGTAAAACCCTCTCACAACAAGTCTAGCCAATTGTTTCAAACTGCTTGGAACCTCGGTCAAAACCCTATCCTCCATTGTTATTCGTAATTATCTAACAGTTAAGCCGCGTGCTACAATGAAATACATCTGCGACAACTTAATCCACAGCTAAAATTTAGAAAAATATAAATCAAACCAAAATGAGACATGAATTCCGCTGGTGGGCTCTCCAACTATTGAACGCTAATACCTATTTCCATCACCAAATAATCGTTTGCTCTTTTCCACTCAAATTTAAATGATCAACGTTCATTAATAAATGCAGCATTATAACGATATAACAGTGAAAAATTCAATTTTCCATTCCCTCCAATTCCCCTGTCCAAACTGTTCCACTGGTTCCACTTACAAACACATGACTATCGCAATTCGAAATAAACACGAATATCTGACTGCAGACGAAAACGCTACACCATTCAACTCAACCATCGATTTTACCCAAATTAACGTGACTGCTGGTGACTACGTTGGATATGAAGAGTTGTGCTGTTGTAGATGGTTGGTAGATGTGAGCTTAACCGGTGGGTATGCAAATCGTATATCAGCTGCAGCCGGGTATCTCATCATTGTTGAATTCAATTGCGTATCAGATGTAGTGATACAGCATCGTTGAAAAAAGAAAACTCTTTATTGCCCAGTTTCAATTTTATATTCGACGCGCTTCAACGCCTCGGCGTCATCTTCAGGATAAACTACCAAGTGGCCCAACAGGCCTTGCTATGTTGTATGGATAACAGGTATGTTGTTGAGTGAAGGGTTTTCATCGTTTTCGCGTGATAAAATTTTGAACGATGTAACCCTCTCGCTCACATTTACCACATACCTACCTCCTCTTTGAACCCCCTTCCATTTCTTCGCCTCCTGGAATACGTATACCAACATAGCAAAGCCAGTTGGAATCCAACTGGAATTGAACCAGTGTGAACCCAGCTGCATTAATCCAGTGTAAAGCTGGATAACAGGTTGGATTCCAAACTAATATTCCAGGCTGTCTCAACCAGTTGCATTTCAGCAGCATACAGACTTGACTAGTCCAGCTGGATTCATCCAGCCGGCTTGCTATGTTGGGGTAACTTGGCAGTTTATCCTGAGGATGATGCCGAGGCTCTAAAACACATCTAAAATAAAATCGAAACTGTGGGCAGTACAAAGGTATCTTTTTTCCTTTTTCATAATAATTGGAAAAAAGTCTGCTCCCATGCTGGAACTTTTCTTTCTTAATCAGACACAAGACCAAAATGATGCCATGGTAACTTATTGAGTACACAGTGGGACATATTATAATACTTTCCATATAGGAAATGAATGAGTAGTGATCCAAACCGGTACTGCCCACCAATGAATTCATGATAGCTCCGAGGCTTTGAGGTTATGCAATAAATTTAGGAGTTTCGAATAAGAAAATGTGAGTTGTTTTGGAAACATCTTCATTTTTCACAAAAATATATTGAGTACATAAGATGATTCTGAGCAAAAACATTAGTCACAGGCAGGAACTTTAGCTTTTATTTAGCAAAGATGAGGCACACAGTAAGGGTATTACAGATAAAATTCAGCACAAGACTCATCCCTTGACTATAGCCTTGCCAATATTTTTTCCTTTCAGCATTTCTTGCAATGCTCTCGGCATGTTGTCAAAGCCTTCCGTAATGGTTTCTTCATACTTCAGTTTTCCCTGTAGACAATACATCACATAAATTTATCAACAGAGATAAATATTCAAATAAGGAAAAAAATAAAATCACAAACACTGCCAACAAGCAATTATTTTTTGGCCTCAAAGAATTATAATCCACGTTTTTACACTTGGTATCCCGAGTGATAATATTAAGACATCTGGGGGACTAATGGTCAATTCATTGGTTTAAAAAACAAATATAGTTCCATAAACACAGTTGGCTTCACCAAGTAAGTACCTTTAATCATAAATAATATGACTTTAAGTCATGTTGTTTTCAATAAAGAAAAGAATTCAAGGAAAATGGCTTTTTTAAATTAAACCTAGGACTAAGATTTCACGCTTTCCCGGCGAATTGCATTGATGAACTCTTCTCGGGCTCTACACCGGCCTTCACATTTGCCTTGAGGATGGGTAACGAGTCGCTACCCGAAACGTCGGCAGCATTACATTCACTCACCCGGTGTAGAGCCCGAGAAGAGTTCATCAATAAACCTAGGACATTAAAATGACTAATGGTGAAAATCAGAAAAAAATATATTTTTCATGTCAACTGAATCATATCTAGATAAGAAATGGAAATACCTCTTTAATCCAATTAAGATTCTGAGTGGTACCTTCAGCCCACCGGTCCATCCACCGCATCACCATAAAGCCTTCCATTTTCAACTCCTTTGCTATCATTGGTAACTGAACTAAAGATGCTATAAGTAATAAATGTAAAGTTATGATTAACATTAGGCAAACTAAAACTTTGATTGAAAACAACTACACAAAACAATGAACGATAAAAACCTTTGGGTTCTTCATCTTTTAGGGCATTATATGATGATATGGAGCCACAAACAGATATACGACCACGGGGATTCATATGGCGAATGACTTTGCTGCTCATTTCCCCACCAACCTGAAAAATTCAAGTATGAACACAAACATTTTAAGATGTGTATACAAGCTCAGATTGCAAGGATATAATCACCGTAAACCATATTTTATGATACCCTGGAAGTGGAACCCTGTTAACACGTTTATCCAGGATCAGAGGGTTTGGAACTACTTCTGTCAGAATATTTATGAAGAGGAAATGCGGGCCTCGCGGGTTTTATTCTGGTACTTAAAATCAATCTTCTTGGAGGGGAAAACTTCTTATGCACCCACATAGCAGAAATAGCTCTCATTGTCAGATACATCTTGAATATCACATGTGATATCTCAGAGATATTATGTAACTTTCAGATATGTATCTGAGACCTCTATGATATGTCACTATGTACACTATAAAAAATTGTCTCTGAACATCTAAGAGATATTTCAGAGATGTACGAGATATTCGATACTATAGTGAGACATTTCAGAGACATTCATTGCTTCGTAGGCAGGAATGTCCTTTCAGGGTTCTACTCTATTTATGATACAATGGTCACCTAGATTGGTTCCTTCAAGTGATAAAATACAAGTTTTAGCTGTCTAATCCTCTTTCAAACATCCCACATAATACAGCATCTTTTAGGATTAGAACATTTTCTTCACCAATGAGTATATAACTTGGATGCCTGTGTGAAAGTGCTATTCTAATGTCTGTCAAATACCAGTAATAATACCACAAACATTAACTGCATAATCTTAAAATAACAACATAGGAGCAATAATTTCACTACTTTCTAATCCCAAACCCTTCCAATTCTTCATTCATCCATGTCCTCCCTACTAGACAATAGATATGCCACACTACAATGAGTTATTCACTACTGTAGGCAGCAAAACAATAGAGCAACCTAATTTCTAAATTAATGTGAAGACAACCTCAGATATAAATCAATTAAAACATTCACTATGGATAGCCTCTTAATAGTCCACAATGTAGTATGCTAAAATAATTTCCTATCATAAGATATTGAGCATATAAAATTTCACACCACTGAATACAATGAAGTGATAAGAAACCTGGGGGATTAGTCATGAGGGAAATGCTTATACATGAGTATCATCCAATAACTTATCAAGAGCTGAGCTTGCATGTCATTTCTCTGCCTGGTGCATCAGAGATAATAAAGGGGAGGGAATAAGCTCAATAAAGCAATAGATTACACAACATATCAGCGATGAATTCTGATGATAGAGGTATCATGGTAAATTAGTTTTTACTACAACAGAGTATATTGAAACCCACATCCACCTCAACACAAGTCTGGTTTCTCTTATTCAGAGGGGATACAACAGATGATTCAGACATAGAAATTACTAGCATCATTGTCATTACATAAACACAAAAATTTATGGCCAATCTCTCACTAGAGTGCACCAAAGCCCCTCCTTAAATTATTCTGGAGAATGCAGGTAAGTGGTTTCAATGGGGGTGTTTACATGGAACCAAAATCATTATTTTGTACATGAAATCGTTAGATGGAAATGAAAAATGAATTTTAGTAAAAAATATCTTCTTACCAGAGCCATTCACTCATAAATGAACATTAAAATATGCAAATGGTGGCACCCACTGAATGAGCAGAGTGAAGGATATCTTGTCATCTACCAACCATCTTTGACTGTTTTGAGGAAGAACAAGAAGGGAGTGGAGGTGGGGGAGGGAGGTCTGCCTGAAAAGATCCTGTCGCAGCCACTTCCATTGGCAGAGTCAGCTGTGTGCCCCCTATTGTGATAAGGCGAAGGAGCTTCGCCGTCTCAGTTGTGACTGAACAAAGTGGATGACATACAAGTCCTTTACACACCCACTTTTCCAAAAGGGTTAAAAACATTAGTTTTTCACCTTCACTTATAACTCTAGAACTAATTGATGAAGAACAGAAAAATTCGGGTCTTTTTATTTTGCAAACTCTATCTTGGAAATAAAAAACATAATAAATATATCTCTGGCTGGTAGAGCACTAGATAAACAACAATGAAACTATATTCAAGACAGAAACATTACCACAAGCAGCAAACAACTACTACTACAAAATTCAGAACATGCAACGAAAGAAGTTAACAGTTACTTCACAGTTTAACTGTAATACCACAACGAATCATAAATAACGGTTGAGAACTTGGGAGTCAAATATATCTTAGCTCCACCTTTGTTTGAAGCATTCATGCAAAAAGAGGACTCGAATGACTGCACCCAGTAACTTATAACACAAAATCCATAATTTGTGAGCTCTAGTTCAACATGAATTTGCATCAAGAACACCATTGTTAAAAAAACTGCAATCATATAGCACATGAAATATAACCTTTGATCCTATAGTTCTTCATAATCTGTAAAATAAATTATGTAAGGGATTTGAAAAATACAAACAAAAGACAATAGTGCAAACAAGTTAAATGAAGTCAAATTTTTTAAAATCCTTCATAAAAAACATTATATGAAGAATTACAGTAATCTCACAGCAAGATTCTAAATATGATTAACGGTATAAAACATCACTTTGTGAAAATGTTATGTCCATGATGAGGAAAAAATGGGAGCATTGTACTAGTTTACACTGTATTTAAATTTAACACTGACTAGGCATTCAACACATGTGTCATTATCAAGCATTATTACACTGATAATGACACCTTTGTGTTGACATTTTGGTCATTGTTTAGTTTAAATACAGTGTGAAAATAGCATAAGGTCCTTTTACTAATTCCTCATCATGAAGAATTTTATACTAAGGCAGGGTGGCTACTGATATCCAATTTTCAAATTCCCTGACTATTCCCCGATGGTCTTACCAATTTCCCTGACCGATTGCCAAAAGGTCTGCTATTATCGGAATATGTATTTTATTTCTGCTGAATTAAATTTTCGTCAAAACTCAGAAAATGTTAAAAGCTGAAATCAATACATTTAAAGCTATAAGAATGAAAAAAATACATTAAACCTTCACAAGTTAAGCCCTCACACAAATTATACACACTTTTAACACAATGTGCAGCCGCGTATTGTATTTCCGTGGCCGTGTATATTTCCTTCGGTAAAATTACAAATTGACAATATCTAATTCTTCAAGGAGGAGGTAGCGTGTTGTGGTAGTTCTGGGAAGTTTAAGATTACTGAAAAGGCATAGAAGGGAAAGTTAATGGCGAATTTACTGACGCACTCCGGCACAGGTTGTGCGAAAAATACAAACCAAGCCCAAGTTGTTAGACTGGATCAAAATCGGATGGCACGATCAACGATTAGAAGCGAATAACAATTTGATTAACGTGGTTATAACCCCTTGATTGTAAGAGGGAACCAAAAATATAAAAATATTTTTATAAAAAAACAAAATGTAATCGCACCACTGCGAGTGAAAACAGGAGGCAATTAGCAACGGCAGCATCATATTCAGAAATATCATATTTGAGGTGGATTGTGACCTGGCTAAATTGCTTTGAGGGGGAGCTAAGGGGGCCATTCAATAATTACGTCGAGCGTAAAAAGTGGGCAGGAGAGGAAGACTCTTCTTACTGTCTCGCGAAGGGGGGTATGGAATCGAAGATGATCTTACATAAGATTTTGTTTACACGTGCGATCGTACTTGTATAACCATTCTAATAATCATCGTCTCGTTTTTTAGAACTGCAAGCACGTATTTACTACGAGCTAGTGTGCTGCAACTACCTCTTGACCTGAGTCTCGGAAGTTAAAAAAAAAACGCGATGTAAAATCTTCCGAACAACATAGCCTCGGATTCCTTGTGATGAGCGGAATACACTGTGATCATGAATTATAACGCTACTGGGCAAATATCGCATTAAGGATATACAAAAGGGAACATCGTACGACTGATTCACAGCTAAATAACTAAGATTCACAACTGAATGTTCAACGAATTGACGGGGCTTATTCTATGCACTTCGGCGACAGACATTTGTTATAGTTGGTGAAATGTTATGGTGAAATAAAGGGCGGGAAAGACTGCTCGATAAATGTCATGGTAGAAAAATGATGAGAATTTCCTATCCCATTTTCTCCCTGACTGTTATGAGAATTCCCTGACTTTTCCAGATTTAAAATTTTCCCTGATAATTCCAGGTTTTCCCTGTTTTCCCTGACGATCGCCACCCTGTAAGGGCACTTAAAACCATGAATGAAAAATGAGTGAAATTTTAACCAGGATATGGCCCCCAACGTGAATCCATGCTAAGTAAAGTTGGAGAGTGTATTGGGCAAGGGCCTAGCCACGTTGATACACCGGTTCCCAACAGATCACCGAAGTTAAGCAACGTTGGGCCCGGACGGAGGTTGGATGGGTATCCCCCTTCCATACCTCTACCGTGGTGTACTTGTCCCCTGTCTGCGTGTGGCGGGCAGGTTAAATGTGGGTTGGCACAATGGATCTAAAGAGGTCTAAGTGCCAGGGGGGCTCCAGAAGGCCTCCGCCCACCCCTCCAATTTTTTTTTTTTGGAGAGTGTATTATTAAGGTAAAAGTATTTACAAGACAGAAAATTCTCTACTGCAACACAGAACATAGGTACGATGGCAAAAGAGCAGTGAATGGTGTTTGGGCTGATGTAAAATTCAGCTCAATATAGGAGGCCTGAGGCAGGATTGATATGATGAAGCATTAACCCTCCATAGTGCCTGTAGCATGTCCACAATCATCTATCCCAGCTTTAGACAAATCTGACAATGCCAGAGATTTAATGTGGTAAAGGGAAGGAGCAAAGGTAGAGTGAATACGTAATTTCACACTATGAGAATCTATATTAAATCAGCCTGCACCATTGTATAAATTGTAATTAAGATTGTATGAATTACAAAAAAATCGATGTAAAAAATCGATGTAAAAAATCGATGTAAAAATTCAAAGAACATGATGACATATTCTCAATGTGAATAGTGAGATAATAAAATTCACTCTGAAGTGACAAAGTGATTGATTACAAGGTTATTCTTCAAATGCCTGGAAAAACACTTATCAATATCTTAATTATATAAAGAAAAACTCATACCCATTGATATTTTCACTTGAATTTTTTAGTTAACCATCCAAATACACCTAGATAATTTCAGAAATACAAAAGGTTCTTAATTAATTTGGTGCATTTAACCTCTAATTACTGAAATTAATCATTACCATCACAATAATTTTAGAGATAATGACTCAGGTATACTGCATGTTCACTGTGAACTCCATTTCTTGATCAATATTCAAAATATTTTAAATGGGGAACATATTCCATTTATAATTAACCTCAAAAATCTCGAGTTTATTTTATTTCCTCCCATTAAATTAAAATAATATTAAGTTAAAAATAGTGATATACTAATCACAAATATCAAATCACACACTATGTAACCAAAAAAATTTCAAATTAAAAACTTAATTATGTAATCTACCATGTCTTACATTATCAAAGTAACAATCAACTCCATCGGGGGCTGCCTCTTTGAGTGCCTGATCAACATCAACCTCCTTGTAATTGTAAGCATGATCAAAATGCAACTCCTTCTTCAACCAGTCAACTTTTTCTTTGGTTCCCGCAAATCCAATAACCCTGCAACCTTCAAAAGGGCATCAATCACCTTATTGTAAGTGAAATGTAAAATAGAAAAACAGTAAAATAAAAATAGTATATGTGAAATGGCCAAAAGGTTTCAACAAATAAGAGGTGAATTCCTGAGAAAGATTTTCACTCACTTGCATATTTGGATATCAGAGATTATAAAAGACATAAATGAAATGATAGTAAATCTAATTCCTAACAAAAAGAAGCATTTACATAGTTTCAAGCACAAAAATGGCTGCAAAAAAATCAAGCCAATTAAAATGTTTTGAATGTGACTGGTGATTTTAAGATGGGGAAGCTGTAAGCTGCATGCATAAAAACAAATTAAGTAATAGCTTAGTTCCAATTTATGCGCCTAGACAGGTGCCTACTCATCCAGCAGACATCTTTTCCATATTAACCAGAACACATTATACAACTTTAAGATGTGTGAAATGGATCTAGAGAAAAATATGCAATTGATGGGCAAAATAGTGAAATTTTATGGTACTATGCTAATTTCCTACTACTACAAAGGGCATTACATTAATATGCTGGAGTATAACGGGAAAAATTAACAACACACCCACTTCATGCAATAAAAGGATATCAATAAATGTACCTTCTGGTAATTTCTGATTTTGTAACATCAGATTCACTACATCTAGATATCTGAATTGACTCTGCAAATAGGCATAACGATGTAATGTCCCGGACGGGCACATTAATCTTGATAGAACTTTGTTATTCTAAATTTCACTTTCCCAAAAGATATTTGTGTACTGTTAACCCATTCGCCTCTTAATTTTCCATGGATTTTCTGCCCTTTAAACTCTATTTAATTTTCTGAAAAATTTCACAGAATTTTTAAAAAATTTTTTTTGGAAATTAAAATTATTTACTAATTAAATATTTCACAATTTATTTTCACCGAATAAAAAAAAGACTTGTGGTGCATAAAATCGGGAAAAAAGAATATCATTAGAACATTGAATTCCATCACGTGACCGGCGAATATCCGGCTCTTTACCTTAAGGCAAAATAAGGTAGACCGGCGAATCGCCGGCGCTTTACCCCAATGGGTTAATGGGCGTCGCTCAGAATAGCCAACAGCAAGTGCCTCAAGAGTAAGATTTCACTTTCAACTTAGCACTTCCCCTTGACCGAAAAATCTTCCTTTTGCCTTCTATTTAATGGCGTGTACGGTGGATTTTGGAGGAGATTGGTGAATCGGTTGCAGTCAAAATGTAGTCCATCATTGGAGACCGATGCGCGGACCGTTGGGTCCGTGCTCTAAGCCGCGCTATCCACCCATACTGAACGCGCATTCTCTTCTATGCTCCCGAGCTTAAGGTAACGTGAGGTAACTCTCTTTTGGCTATTTGAGACGTGATTGGTTTAACTTTTGCTTCCGAATAAATTATGTCTTTAGCACGAACCTTTAACTTCATTACTTGTTCCCGACACCAAGGGCAAGAACCCACAAATATTATGTTGGAAGATCCTAGCCCCCCGTGCTGGGCCGATCCTCTACAACGGTACTGCACAGCCAACTGGAAAAGTAGATATACTAGGCTTCCCTGTTCCAAAATTTGGACACCATTCTATACATGGGGGAAAATATTAGCAGAAAAAAAAGATAGACGAGGAAGTTAACAAAGGAGGGAGAAGAATGGAACAAGGGAAGGGGTGAATAAATGGAATCGGGAGGATACAGTGGTAATATTTCACTGTACACAGCAAGTGAAATGGAACAGCAACCTTCTACGCTCCTTGAATCTTGATGAACATTCTCATAATTGTATACAAAAACATATTGTTGCGATTTTCACACAATTTATTAAATACCAAGACTGTACAGCAGGTTTTGATAGTAACACCATTTTCAGGCACAATCCTAGATAACATATATAGAAACATGTTGATTGTCAACACCAACCTTTAATGCGAGCAATCTGCCCAACGTGAGACCCAACAGCTCCAGCTGCTGTCGTCACAACTACAGTCTCTCCAGCTTTTGGTTGGCATATTTCAAGAAAACCAAAGTAAGCTGTATTCCTGAAAAAGCATGTATGAGATATATACATATAGGAAAGGACGCACTATGCGGATGCACAATAATTCACACAAAAAGACACAACACAAAACATAGAAACATAAAAAAGGAGACACTCACAAAATAGACTAGGAGACGTTTCGACGCTCATGGCGCCATTCTCGATCCGGAGAGAGTAATGTTCTCCGCGGAGAGTGAGGGGGTGGAAAGGAAAAAGGGTGGGGGGAAAAGGGGCTAGTGGTGGGGAGGAAAAGGTGACCAATAGGGACTCTCAATGTTGCCTATTTTGTGAGTGTCTCCTTTTTACATGTTTCTATGTTTTGTGTTAAGTGTCTTTTTGTATATATATATATATATATATATATATATAAAATCTTTGTCTGACATCACACCAATTTACTCCCCAAAGATAACAATTAAAGATGATTACATAAATCTGAATAATGCATCCTCCTACTAAAAAAATTGTCGCCACATCAAAAGTAAAACATGTCATATGAAATATCACCTACAGTGTAAAGCATGCATTTAGTGGTATCTAGTCAAAGAGGGTGTTATTGTGAGTCCTAACTAGACACTTAAAAACTTTCTTTACTGCCCCCACAACCGCACCTCCAAGGCGCGCTTACTGGGCAGTCTCATCTCAGCTGCCTAGAAGATGGGTTGCAAAAAACCCGAAAATTAGTAAAAGTAAGTGTGTTTCATCTCTTTTTTGTGTGTTCCTGTCTGGTCAATTAGTAAAATCGTTATAACTTATTACATTAATATTGCATGGTGTATATTTTTTGTTCTATTAAAAGTTTGAATTCTCTGGTCTATGGAACATATTTTTACTGTTTTTTATCATCAATTTTAAATACATTTCATAAACCATAATTCATGCAATAATTTTGACGTCGATTTTTTCCACATAGGGAAGCTCAGCCTAATCTAACGCTTATTCTTTTTTCGCCGAGCGTTGTTTCACTATGAACCGGCACTGAAAAGCTAATAACCTGATAGTTCTGCTACCTTATGAACATGTTTTGGTTAGGTGGTTTCAATTCAAAACTACTTACTTAGTATATTGTGAATATAAGAATATAAGTCCTATATCATGGGACTATAGTTCTGCTTCCAGACTCTGGTTACACCAACTTTTGCGATCATTTCATTACCTATTACCATGAAAAATATTTTATATTCACCCTTGTTTCTCACACATATTATTTCCCTCAGGTTCCTCTCCCCCTTAAGGTATAAAACATCCTTAAAGGTTTACTTCTCTTCTCTGTGCTGACATTTGAAGTTTTATTTAAGCGCATGTATTTTCAGTTTGCTATTTCAAAAACTCACATTTACTCCTATGGCCACCTAGCTAATAGGGTAGTTCATCAAAGAAAACAGACTTCATTAAAAGCGATTCTTGCCATGCCATAAATGTATTCATTTTACACAAAAAGTTTGGATTGAGAAATCACAGTTTGGAAGAGAATTATTACTATCTATCTATACTTTCAGGGTTCATATCAACTTTCCATTTTCAATTTCCCCGACTTTTCCCTGATTTCCAGTCCCAATTTTTGAAATTTCCCTGACTTTATATCAATGGCAAAGCAGTCTTATATAGGGATTTTATGGAGAAATGCAGAAAGGTATAATCTGAAAAAAATTTATTTTTTCCAGGAAAGTAACATACCTACTCCAGTCAAAATTGAAAAACAAAAGAATGGATGGGCAGACCAAGCAGCCAGATCCCAAGCGAGCCGCCAAGTCGGCACTACCCTGTGCTATCCAGCTAGGATGGCAACAAAATGCACACTTAACCGTTCAAGCGCAGCAACGCTCCATGCGTTCAACCACGATTTTCATCTTTTTGCTGCGCCTCTGGAGTTTTTCCCTGGCCAGAATCTAATTACCCTGACATTTCCATGACTTACCTGACCGGTATGAACCCCGATTTTTTTCACTTTTTAATTAACGAGGAAAAATACTTAACACCATTTTCAAATTGAACAGCTTAAGAGGACGCAGTACATAATTTTTTTACCAATGGGTGTATTTGTTTAGAGTGTGTCTTCTAAGTCGTTCATGCCTTGTGTGGGGGAAGGAAGAATCCCCTCCCAATGCTTCTTTGCCACGTAAGGGGGGCCCTGTTAACAACCTTGGGGGCCCTGGGCCTTCCCTTCGGTAATATGATCCTTCTCTACGGAAGAAGATTTCGTAACCCACTGAGCGCAAGGTTGTCATTTCAGCGCACGTGAGGCTGACTCCGCAAGAGTGGCAACAGCTCACATGCATCGTCTCTTGTCGCCCTTGCTATTAGGGTGCGCGTCGCACGATTTCGTCGAAAAATGCTGCGTGATAACATGACTTATCCGGCCCGAAAGTTTAACTTTAAAAGTTAGAAAGTTTAATCACTTTATTTTGCCTGTCGTACTAGATAATGCATATGGCGAATTATGTTCTAACTCGATCAGATTGCTTTTAGAATTAATTGACTCCACTAAGTTCCTAGTTTCTGCATTCGGTATTCCCGTGAAGTATGGCTATGGTGTTCAATGTCCTCATCAAAATTGACTAAATAAATGGATATATTGCGATTTAATTTTGTTAGAGTTTACGTTCTCATTTTGGTTGAAGCATCGAGCTTGCTCATCCCTTTCTAATTCTATACTCATCCTTGCTTTTGTAATTCTTCACCCTATTCACCAGCAGTCGGTTTAGTTTCAGCTCTGACTGTGTTACATGAGAAGTTCAAATCACTCACCTCTCACGTAAAAGGTGCTGCCTGGGTACTCTACCCCACCACGGAAGGAAAAAGAAAAAGTCACATCGGTTTTGAAAATGATTTATTTTTTCTGCTTTTTGCATGCCAAATTGCCCATTTCATTCTTCTCTCCCCCCTTACCTTTCTTTTCGCAATTTCTCTTCCCTTGGGCAGCGAAAATACAAGGGGGATACCGAATCGGCATAGATCGGAAGAATCTTGGATCGACTAACTCGGGAAGCATACATTCCAAGTAAATTTTTTTTTAATTTTCTACTATGAATTCTTTCCAAAATCCATCGTGTGGATCCTCTCCACTTTTAATCCTAGTTTGGTCCACACTGCGAATACACAGAAATGTCTTTGAGTTATGTGAAGCTGGCCTTGGACTTGAAAGTAATAGTTGTGCGTCCGGTTAACTTTCATTCCGTCATTCTTCATCCAAAAATTAACTTTACCATTCATTATTGCTTCTTACACAGTCATCTCTGCAGCCGATGATGGGCATTTAATTTACACAATACCTCAAAGGAGGAATTGAGGAGAATCAAAATTGCTGTACATAATTGATTTTATCACATTTACTCAGCCAGTATAAGGAAGCATTCTACAAACACACCCAAAATTCGAGGCAGTGAGAATTGTTTGGTGCATCGTTACCCATTCAACACTTTCTCACTGCATTATCGTTTTCCTCTCTATTTCCATTGCATCATCCTCGTCCTTTTTTAGAGAGTCCTTAAATAGCCGGCACTCATTCGTAAAGTCCTCATTAGGCATATCAGGCCTTTTAGAATAGGGGCCGTAGTCGGGATCAGGTTTTTTTCCGAGCCGGTTAAATATATTCCTTCTCGACTTTTTTGCAATTTCCTGCGGATGGAAGTAGAAATTGCCTACATCAGTCTTCTTTGGAGAGACCTTTTACAGTGGTACCCAGGAGTCACATTACAAACAGTTTTATAAAGATTCTTCAGAGGGTTTCCCGAATTGAAGGTGCCCCGGCAAATCTTCCCTTATATGACCGGAAATAGCAAATTTTACCCGCTTTCCACCACTCAATTTTGCAATGATGGCATTATAATGCTCGACAGGATTATTACCCACATCTTAAATAAGGCTTCGGCTGCAGCCACTAATCATCAGGGCAATATTAGTTATTTTTTCTTACACCCCGCATTCTTTCAGCGCTGGCATGATTTTTTGTCTTCTCGGGCTATTGCTCCCATCACAGAGATATCCTATTTCTACACACCGCTCATGTTCTCCGAAAACGTGGCTAGGGCTGTTGAGGATATCCTTCCGGAGCAGCTCATTTTTTTGCGCAATTGACACATTTTGGCATTTCGTAAACTCAACACCTTTTGTGACCGCCGCTCACAAGCGCAAAATGTTTTCGGCTATCAATTTTCTTTGCATGATATCACGTTTTTCACGGTTTCTTGTGATTAAAAGTTCATTTATTTTAATACAGTAACTTCTTAGAAGGTGATTACGGCACTCAACCTTTTCCACGATCAAAGTCTTGTAAGGTCTCGCATCTAGAACTTTTTTGTACACACTGGAGTTGCCGTTTGCAATGAGACGAGCATATCGGACACCATACATCTCTTCACTTATACAAATCCAACAACAATGGCAGCAGCCTCCATTCTGAAAGAACTCTGATGTGAGCCCCAATTCTTAAAGCATTTGTGCTCTGAAGCTTCTTGCCCTCTCAAAGCTGCCCGGGCACAAGTGGTGCACTATTTGTCCTTCACTGCTATAAAAATAACTTTTTGGAGTTAAATTCAACGACAGCGCCCTTGAATGAATGTGCACGATACTTCACAATGTGTGCATAGGAATAGCAGAAAATAATCTTGTGAATAAACCTTATTTCATCATTTTTTTCAGATTTAAAAGGTGATTGCGGGCGAGCAGATTAGAGGAATATAATCTCTCCCTGAGTAATAAATAGACGCAAAAAAATAATGACTGAAGAGTGGCGCTGAAGAAAATTTAAACTCAAATGAAATTGGGACCCCTTAAAGAATTCTCGCTTATTCCCTAAAAAAAAATAAATGACCTTCGGAAGAGAGATTATTGTTTCACCCAAATATATTGCAAATTCTATGCGTATTTTTCCTTTACATAATATTTGCATCAAATGGGTATTTTCTAGTTTGAAACATTGAATATTCACTACTCCAGTCAATAATGAGTAGTTACTGCGATAAGATCTCTTACACCAACTCCCGTCAACAATCACCGTGATTAGAGGGACTCCATCTTTGTCAACGTTTCCGTTTTCTATTGCTTTTGAGGCTTCAACCTTCGTCGCCGTCTCTATTTCTATCGCAGCGGACATTTCCCATCCTTCGCGCACTTTATCGTGGTATTTTTTATAGGTTTTTTCTGCCATGACAGGGATATCCATTGCAGAAAATATTTCATCTAGTTGGGAATAACCGCCACCTGAGGACATCACACCAGCGAAGTTAATTTCAATACTCGTAGAATTACTGTCTTTAGTCCATATATTTTCCTTGGCATTGCACACTTGGCACATAAATGTTAAACGTTTTCTAGCCTAGACGACGTTCTCCCACAAGAAACATATTTCTAAAAGTGCATTTGAAAGGCGAATGATCAATGGATTGCATTTTTTTTAAATAATGCAAATCCACTATCCTTCGACCAGACACAGAGCTACAGGTTCCTCATGCATTTCCGCTACCTCGATTAAACTTTCCGAAGAACAATGAAGGTCCGCTGTTGAGGTTGTTGGTGTACGCACAGTAGTTGTTATCACTTGAGAAGGTGCTTCATCATCGCATTCATTCGAGCCTCTTTCTTTCCGGTTCTTAATTAATATTCTGCATTCAGAATTGGCACTGAAATTATTAGAATAATTGTAATTTTGTTCAAAACGGAGAGAAACTCTCCTTGTAAAAGGTGGAGTGTGTGTACTGTCTGTAAGAAACGCCAAGTCCCTTGGGTTCCGGATTCTGTATCTTACTAAACATCGGATTTTATACATCGGGCATCAGACCCCTTTTCTCAAATAACATAAATTAATGGCCACGGTGAGAAAACATTTCCGTGCAATTGTCAACTTGGACATGAACATTTTATGACATGTTTCTTATTTCCATACTTATGCTTGAAGATATACATCCCAAAGCACAAGGAGCATGACTTTTTTCCTCGCAGCCATTACATATACTTTACCTTGCTTCTTCCCTCCTTCGTGCTAGATGCTCACCCCTCCTTCGTTTCCTCGCGGCAGATACATTCAATTTTCTACTTCTTCTACCCTTTATTTGACGCTGTTTTGCAGAAGGCACTGTAAATATACTTTGTACAAGGATGGTAATGTAACAAAACTGTCGGTAGTACTGAATTCCACAAGATGGAAAAACTTCTCAAATGTGGCTAACGTGTGCGTTACGGCTAAATGACTGGTGACTCAAGCAGTTCGCTAACAACGCTTGTCAACAACTACCTTGCTCCAAAGATTAAAACCCTCTCAGACTCTTCCCGGGGAAGTCAGACTTCACCCCCCTCTCACCTTTCTCCCCCCCTGTCGTCTTTCTTCCCCCCTTTTGTCTCCCCCCCTCGTTGCTCCAGCGAGCTAAGAGATATATGAGATGGTCAGTTGCATTTCTGAGAGAGTGCTCGCGGCGGGAAAAAAGAGAACTAAGACAACAGTGGGGGGTGCTGTAGACGCCGATTAACACCCTAAAATGTCACAACACTCATGTTTGTTCTTCCTAAATTATACATTTATTTCAGAAAATTTCTCAGTGGCAGTGGGTATGCCAATGGCAGACATATAACCCTGGGGTGTGACTTGGCCAAAAAGGCCGTTTTCTGAGTCGGTTTTCCGCAACATTTCCCGAAAAAAGGCCCATCTTTGTTGAATATTCCTTCTATTAACATTGGATTCAGAAGATTTTTAAAAATATAGCACCCTAATTTCACTTGTTTCCTTGATTTAACCAAAACTTTCAAGTTGATACAAGCAAATTTGACTGAATGAGAACGGATCGCAGAAGATGCTACAAAATAGGGGGGTACTGCGTCCTCTTAAGATACATACTCCAGTGGTTATAAACTTTCGATCAAGACAATAAAAACAATAATATGAAATTACCCTATTATACGTGCTGACAATAAGCACATGCATGCAGGAGAAAAGTGTCCAGAACTGTGTAGAGGACCATGGTGGTTAGCATCCATATTCACCAATTGGAAGGTAACAGAGTATAAGGTATCACATCTAATGTTCATCATTCCATTCCAAGTTATTACACAATATCCTTATAGAGCTGTTCTTATCAGTGAGCATGGCGCTACCCTGTTAAAAATTCCCCATTGCATGTCCTTATAGGGAATTGGCAATGGGGAAACATAAAATCCCTATATGGAATTTCATTTCCCAAAGGGAATTTCATGTCCTTATAGGGATTTTTAATGGAGTTCCCCATAGGGAACATAAAATCCCTATAGGGAATTTCATGTCCCTATAGGGAATTTCATGTCCCTATAGGGAATTTCATTTCCCTATAGGGAATTTCATTTCCCTATAGTTGTCCCTATAGGGAATGCCAATTCCCTATAAGGAATTCCATGTCCCTATAAAGATTTTCTATGGGGAATTTTTAACAGGATATTTTCCTCACCACATTGAATATTCTTAATTGCAATTTCCATTCCCAGCGAAGAACCCAAGATAAGGGAGAATTTCAATGGCAAAAAAGGAGCGATAACTTTTGAACTCCTGCATTGGGATTTCTATTTGCCCATTACAACCTACCAGAGGAATATATGCTCCATTTGCGAAAATACTACAAATATATACATATGTTCATGGAATAATGGTATACATGCGGTAGTTATCCGTTGGCACAGACAGCAACAAGATGGAATAGAGGGAAAATTGATAATAATATAGAGGAGCAATGCTGATTGCTTGAGTACAAATGTAATTAAAATTGGATTTGTATGGGTATGAAAAATTACCGAGTAGGTAAAAATATTACCCTGGCATTCCCAAGGCTCCTAGGTACAAAGACATCGGCAAGCCTTCCAAATAGGGCACAATCATTGGCGGTCCAAAACCAGGGTATGGTTCAGTTTTTCCGTCGCATATTGTGTGCGTTCTCCAACCGAAGACTCCCACAACATACATTCCTTCTTTAAATACTTCATTTTTGCTTTCCACCACCCTATAAATGCATGAAAAATCATCATTAACAGGTTTATGTTAAGCACAACTAGAGAATTTAACTTAATTGAATACTAAGAAATATTAAACATAAGAAATTAAGGGCGTAACAGAAAAACTCCAACTAGTAACTAATGAAGAAAAAGGTATTCATTAAGTAGAATTTCTTACTCACTTAGCTACCTGAGATCCAATCATTGGTGCTCCAACTTTGGACCAAATCTCGTGAACCCTAAGAGAAAAGATGATTCCATCAGAAAACTTAATTGAAATTTCACTCTCCTGACTGAGTTATTTCTTGGTGTAATGATGAAATGAATCGTACATACACATGAACCAGATAACAGGACATCCTTTGATAGTTATGATTGCTAATAACACCACACATCTTACCTCATGTAAGGATCAACGCTGAACCATTCTCCGACACATAAGAATTCTGAAAGATGGTGTGACAGAAACATAAGCCTTTCCATTTACATATGATATTATAATAATTTCATTCGGTTTCAACCGTACCTCCACCCTTCAAGGCTGGCAATTCCTCTTCGATCATCGTAAAGTCGCTATCCTTCGGCTCCCCAACGAACTCTCGAGCCTTCAAGAAGACTTTAGCTTTCATTGTGGTGAAGTTAGGATGCAACCGAATGGACTGAACCGACTGAACTGTTGTGGAGAATCCAGAAGAGAAGTGTTGAGTGCTTCGATAATAAGAACACAATGCACAATGGAGCAAAACTAACCGGCGAGACGTCAATTAAACCCCTCCTCCCGCCAATTATTGCTGAAGGGGAATGCGCAGAGCGAATGGTTTGAAGCGTTTGAAGGTCACGAGCCGCGAATCAGTTTGACCAACGCCATGATATTGTCATGGCATGATTCAAGTTTTTAGGGAGGACGCACTAAAAGTTGCACACGTGGTGTAGATTTTAAACGAATGCTGCAGCTTTGATATATTCACTATAAAAGTCGTATGTCGTCCATCAATATTTAATGTCCAGGAAAGAAGGTTTGTTTTGAATTCAGCTTCGCAGTCTCCCTCTCTGGCGCGCGAATATTTGATTTGGATCTTTCTGGTAGTTTTTTTAATTGTAATATGAGGGAATGCATGCACAAATGAATTGATTCCGGTTTTCAACGGAAATATGTGTTTAAAGGTCTCTTAAACTCATTTTTACCGCTATATTTGTATTATTTTCTTTTTGTACGCACAGTGTTAATAAAAGTGTCAATACTTTCCTTGCTGGTAGAGGATCTGATTAGAATTTGGATGTCGTCACAATACCGTACATGAGGTTCTCGTGGTAATTATTTTCTTAATTTGTTTTTTCGGTGGAAGACCTATACTTATGTTAATTAGCGTAATACAGTTAATTACTTATAGGTAATGTCGTCGTGAATACTAAATCATATATTTTCGTATTTATCTCAATCAGAGCAGATGGCAAATATTTACCTTTCCCTGCATACAGTTGAATGCCATCAATTAAACAATGAAGACTAAGCAGCTGTTCTGTTACATTAGTTAATGAACATGGAGGCCTTTGCCTTGGGTCCTCTGAGGAAGACGAACGTGTTACTTCCTAAATCCACAACCTAATGTAAGCAACAGACCTGAAACTTTTGAAGGGTCCACAATGGTCTACTCTTCCCTGAGGCTAAATAAAGTTTATGCAAGGTGAGTTGTAAGTCCCTAGCAAAAATAAAGTTTAGGTGGAAGGTAAGAAAGCAACATGATAGGCTGCAAGGTGGAAGTTGGTGGTAGACGAAGCTCAAGCTTCTTCCTCTTGAGAAGTATGGGGTGGATCCCTGTCTCTTGGGCAAGGATGAGGACATGCTGCCTGTAAAAATCTGTGGACAATTATTTACCTCCCAACTGACGAAAATTCTGGTGCAGCTTTTGTGTAACAAAAACATTAATGCATTATATTTTCATGCTAAAATTCCCTATTGGATAGCAAGAAATGCAAAATAGTAAAAAATATCATTCCTTACATGAAAAAGCTATGCGGTTGCTTGGCTGCTTATCAGTGAGCCCAAAACAAGTGTACAGACCATTGTGACATAATGATGCCAGCCATATGGCCTATGTGGGCAAAGTAAAGCAAATGCCTAATGCCTTTCCTCATCAGCAGTATCAAATATGCTGATTTTCACAGCATAGTGCTACCGAATGTCATAAAATCTTATACCAACACTTGCTTGAAATATTTATTCTGGCTAGTTTCAAAATTTGACAAGGATCCCTCATCCCCTGCTGTCTGCAAAACCCAACCTTCACAAACCACCTTTTATAATTCCTGCTACTCAGCCTTCCTCCCCACAGTGTCGTAGAGGTGACTTAAAGAAAAACTGGCAGTACACAAGACCACAAACACTGAAACTCATGGTTGCTTGGTGGACTCTTAAATCTCTATGGGGTTTTCTTGGGGTGGTAACATGTGTTGGGTTTTTCCTTCGAACTCTTAGTGAAAGCTTCGTAATAAAGTGAAAGGATTAATTATTGTAAGAGCATACGAACACACACAAGCGATTTCACTTCATATTTATTATCGTCTCCATAGATACAAAAACTGAACAAATGAATATAAGATTGTATCATAATGATTAGATTACCACAGAATCAATAGTAGAATGCTGAATATAACAACACCCCCTCTTAATCTTATCATTAAGCACAAACTAAATAAAACCAAAAATTAACACATCATTACTTAAAACTCAAGTAAACAAAGGTTTCCCACATGAAACACAAACTTCTGCACACTTAGTGCCTTAGTAAGTACATCAGCAACCATCTTATCAGTTTGCACATAATTCAACTTGACACTCCCATTCTGCACACACTCTCTGATAAAATGATATTGAATGTCAATATGCTTTGTTCTAGTAGACAACATATCCTCTGATGCCATTGCACGGGCTGATTGAGAATCACATCCAAGATTAAATTCTACACTTCTCTGCAAAATATTTTTAAACAGATTCTTAAGAAATAATCCCTCTTTAATTGCTAGAGTAATTGCCATATACTCTGCTTCCGCACTAGAAAGTGCCACAGATTGCTGCTTTCGACTCCCCCATGCTACAGGACAGTCAAACAACTTAATGAAATATCCTGAATAGGATTTTCTATCAACTACATCTCCACCCCAATCTGAATCAGAATAACCTATCAAACATTCTTCACCAAACCAAAGACAAAACCAAGGCCTGCGTGCCAAATGCTATGAATTGATTAAAACTCTGTACTAACCATAGAGCCCTGGATGGGTGGTAGAGAGGACGAAATCATCCTAACCCATCCAGGTAAAATAAACAAAAGGTCAAAGGTCACCACCTTTCTTAAATGCTAAACACAAATCTTTGCTTCCATGCAAGTACTTCAAAACTCTTTTAGCACAATTCCAATGACTCTTATCATAACTTGTGTTGAATTGGCTAAGATAACTCACAGAAAATGTAATATCAGGTCTTGTCATCACACTTAAATACATAAGGCTTCCTATTAGGCTCTGATATGGTAATTCTACATCACACTCTTCAACCTTTTTCAATTTCACTCCTAACTCTAAAGGTGTTTTCACAGACCTACTATCTTCCATACAAAACTTACGGAGTATTCCCTCAATATACTGAGTTTGATCCATGAAATATCCATTACCAGTCTTTCTAATTCTCACACCTAGCAACTGACTCACAGGACCTAAATCCTTCAGTTTGAACTTAGCTGTTAAATCTGCCTTCAACACTTCCCTTTCTTTAGCATTGTTAGCAATCACAATTAAATCATCAACATAGATAGCTACTATAATAATACAACTTTTACTACCCTTGATGAAGACACACAGTTCAATCTTAGAAAGTCGAAAACCTTTAGAAACCAGATACTCTTTCAATTCAAAATACCATTCCCTGGCTGACTGTTTCAGACCATATAAAGCTCTCTCAAGTTTACAAACTTTGTTTTTCTGCTCCTTCTGAATACATCCTTCAGGTTGTGTCATATAAACGTCCTCTTTTAACTTACCATACAAAAATGCTGTCACAATATCCCAGTGGAAAACTTCCATATCAAGTTTTACTGCAAGGGCTAAAAGAAATCTCAGGGTGACATGCCTAATCACTGGAGAAAAAGTTGACGTATAATTTACGCCATATTCCTGACTATACCCTTTTGCTACCAGTCTTGCTTTGTATCTTATTATTTTACCATCATTATCCTTCTTGATAGCAAATACCCACTTAAATTTTACCACTGACTGACCAGGAGGGAGATCTACTAAATTCCACACTGAATTTTCCCTCAGGGATTCAAGCTCTGAAGCTATTGCCTTCTCCCACTCGTATCTTTGGTCACTCATCATGGCTTCTTGATAACTCAGGGGTACATTATCAAGCAGGCTGTAAGAAACAACATTTCCATTATCACACACAACACTATGCGCTACAAAATCATGGACTTCTTCCCAATTTACAAAATCAGGATACTCTTTCGCTTGTCTATTTCTCAGTGGATATCTTCTCGGTGGATCCATTCCACCTGGATTAGGCTGCTCGACCTCTGGAACTGGTACCTCGAGCTCTTGAACTTCAGGTTCTGGCTCCTCGGGCTGGGGTTCATCTTCTTCTGATTCATCCTCATTTTCGCTCACTTGAGGGGAATCAAAATCTATCCCAAGAATTCCATGTAATGGTGAGGTAATAGGTAATTGATTAATCAAGGTGTAACCCATGAATGGTCAAGCAAGAGTACCTACAGCAGCCATAATACTGCACCTTTCTTACACTCTAGGATGGGTAGGGCGGAGGTAAGCGGGGCATAGCCAAGAGAGGACCAGAAGTGTGGGGCGGGTGCTACATTACCACTCCTCTACCCTCCATGAAATGAAAAGAGCAGATGTAGGCAGCTAACTACACTTCATGACATGTACTACCACCCTTGTGCACCTCTTCTACCCTCCATGAAGAAGCTTATTTTTGCCAGGGGTGGCCTGAGAGCTCATGAGTAATGACTGATATATCAATATATTCTGCACAAAAATTCAGCCTGATAGAGGTCATTGTTGATGCAGAATTTGTTTGCATGTCCACAAAGTTGTAATTTTGACCCATCATAGATTTGAACCATCTGATATAGTTTTTTCTTAGCATGCTAAATAAGATTATTTGCTACCACCTGAGCAATGCAAATCCTGAGATCTATTTGATGTTAGTGGTTATGACCACATCCTCTACTGTTTAATACATCTGAAGGTTTACAGCAAGATAAATTTCCTAAACCAAATGTAGCCATGAAGCCATTGCTGTGGAAAAGAATGATCATTCTTCACACTTAAGTGTACAAACCGAAGGTTATTCTCGTTGGAGAAAGCAGAGCTTAAGTACCTATTGGCCAAAAGGCATCTAGGAATCAGGCATCGAGGTAAGGGGAATATTTCCTCTCCCTTTGTTTCCCAAAAATCTGGGACAACCAAAACCAAAATTCTGTGACATGTGCAGGATGTCAAAGAACTGGTTTGTCTATGCTTTCCCTATAGGGAATAGTATACGGATCCGTATACGGACAGAAGTAAGTACCATAGAGCAGGTGTTCAGACCTTTTGGTCTTGCGTTCCTCGCCCCATCTCAGGAAAGCCAAAACCCACGTACTTAGTTAGAAAGAGAAGAAAAGCGTTTTTCTACATTGCACACGTATGCATATAAATATGTTCGACGACCATACCCTCACGAAAGGTAAAGGAGGGGAGGGCGGGGGCGCGTAATCAGCCGGCTTGAGTCCGCCCTGGTGAAAATAAACCGTGACAGAAGCGTGAACACAGTGTGCTTAGAATGTGACAAGAGCGTGAGTACGGTGTGCATACACCGTCAAAAAGCGTGCAGAAAGCGTGATAGACACTGTGACGGTACAGTGTGCTCACAGTGTTCGTATACTGTGTTCACAGTGTGAGGACGCTGTAAATAATACCCATGTACAGTGTGTTGGTCATTGTCCATCACGCTTTGCAGTGAGCACAGTGTGCATACACTGTGACTAATAGCCTTGTACAGTGTGCAGAACATTGTGGTCACACTGCATGCGCATGTCCATCACGCTTTGAAGGGAGCACACTGTGACTAATACACTTGCACAGTGTGATACACATTGTTGTCACACTGTCTGTCACGGTTTATTTTCACCAGGGCGACCACGAAAGGCTTTTGATTTCCCACGGGAGGGACGTCCCTCGGCCCCGTACCCCCGGCCCCACAGGTTAAGAAACATTATTAATGAGTTTTGGAAGATTTGGAGTGCGTGAGAGAGAGTTAAATATTGCGCTCTAATTACATATCTCAATGGAGAAAACACTACTAAGTAAGTTTGCATTATATTTTCATAAAAGATTGAAACAAATTTGAGTATTCATGTGCTGTGGTGTAAATTGCGTACATTTTAAGTTGGCAGCATTTGGTATTTGTATACATCGAGTTTCAACTATCAACTGTTTTCACGCGTTTTCACGGGATGACATGTGTTTTGTGTTAATGGTTAATGTTTAGGGTTGTTAGTGAGAGTAGTGGCATCGCATGTGAATTATTTGTGAATCATTTGAGGCTCACGTTTATTACAGTATCACAATGGAGAAATTGAAAAATACAGAATATTGTACTAACCCGAACTATGTGGAATCTTCGTTTCATTGTGAAGATGTAACGTGTGAAATAATAGACACACCAGTTACTTTTCAGTTTTTGAAAATGGACCGTAGCTTGTATGTTTGGATTGGGTCCTCATCATGTCCAGTTTTATCCGATCTTTCGATGGCTTTGCCCACCACTTACGACACTGTTCCAGCGGGAACTCATTTATTGGGGTCTTCTGAATCAATCAATATGGCAAGGAGGTATAACTTTATTGACTGATGCATGATGTTTACCTATAAATAGTTTAGGAACCAGATTATATCACTGGAATTAATTTTATTTCAGGCTTTCGAAAAAGTACTCGATTCCAGTATTTGTAAGCTATAACTTAACTTCTGAGGATCGAATGATTCTGCCTGCTGTAGAAAAGAAACTTTTGGAAGAACTTAATAACCGAACGAACCTATTGTCTTGAGAATTTCCCCACAGAAATGTGTGTTGTGAGTGTAGCTCTTGGAAACCATTATATGAAAGAATATTTACTTCCATATGAATTAGTGGTAAATTAAAACCTGGACTAAGTTTTTGTTGGTTTCCGTATGTACGGTATCAGCGATAGCTCTTTGTACTGAATCGTAATAAGCCGGCAAATTTCTTGAAATGTGACTCAACCAACCCTGCTCACCTTATAGGATATGTGCTCGTAGATGTTCATTGACTATCAAGAGTGTAAAGGCAACTGCCGGGGTCTTGTAGCTAATCGATACCCCGATTTTTACTTGAAGCCCTCCAACAGGGCATTAAAATCATGTTACATGTATATGACAATAAATGTCATGGATTTTGAATGCCTGTTGAAATGTGGGGATTTTTGTTAACTGGTCCTATTACTCTTACTTCATCAATTTTTAATGTTTCTCATTTCACGCATTATGTTCGCCCTAAAACTTGGGAATAAATTATTTCGATTTGAATAGTTTTGTGTATCTTTGTTATATTCTCATTTCCTTGATTATATTTGAATACTAGGTCAATTGTGTATGCCACGCATACTCTAGTAGGTACTTTTACTGTTTGAATACAGCTTATGTTTGCTCATTTTCTGATAGTTGTTCTTTCCCAAATAGCATACCAAATTGACCAATATTACCACATTAGCCCAGTATCGGGCCAATATTGTCTAGAGCTAATGGCATTGTGTTGCTGCTTAGCAATGGAGAACAACTGTGCTGAATTGATATGTTTGCTTTCGGGCAAATATTTCGACTTGGATGTTCAGTAGAACTTTTTGAAAAGTATTAACAATCACCTAGTTATAGTTGCTGGGAATAACGCACTGGTGTATGATGAAAGAGACTAGTTATGGTTACATATTCTCAATGAACAACTGACCATACATTCTGCATTTACATATACTATATCATGGTTGAATGTTAAATTATTTTTGTTTCAGTCAAAGCTAATACACATCACTATCCCAGTCGTTTTCCTTCATTATGCTCATCAATTGTTTACATTTCCTGGTAAATATTTATGCTAAACGCAACTATTTGTAGATAAGAGTGAGTTTTTTTCCTTGTTGCTAACCCATCAAACACAACCTTTTACCTTGCATATCCTGCCATTATCTTAGCATTGTTCATATACTTCTAATACCTCTTCAATTTATTGTCCACTTCTTTCTCTCCCCCTCACTTCTCTCTCCTCCTTCAGTGCTGTTGAACCTTCTTTCATTACTGTTGGTGTACCATCCTCTGTGATTTCTAGCACTATCCTCTCCGTATGTCTTCTGAATTCTTGCTTTGAGTTACACACTTAGCTTAATATTCCAAACAAATCTTATTATGCATTATATTTTGTTCCTTTGCCAATCTATTGTCTTAACAGTTTGACTGCGGGACATTTTATGCAAATGGATTCAATTTTGCGGGTATCCTTTTTTTGATTCATTTACATTGATTCACTAAATGCACTGCATTACTCCACAATATAGGTCCCCATACCCATATTTTATGTGCGTACCTTCTTTGTGCTTAGGATCATTAAAACAAATACGAAGCTGTGCGGCGTATTTCTTGAAACCATCGAAAAATGTAGCACAGCTTGGAACAACAGTCATGCCATCCGCTTGGCATCAGGGCGTTAGCTTGGCACAACAGTAGTGCCATCCGCACTCACAGTGTTAAATGCTTGTAATCTGTTCTCATAATTTCTTTTAACTCACAAGGGGAGGCTACGTACCTTGACCGCCCGATTTTAATGCCGTAAATTTTATTTGGTGCAGGTGGTAAACAAAAATGGTAATTTCATAACTGCTCGGGCCAACTTGGAGTAGTCTTAGTGCAAAAAATTATTTTTTAATTGTGAAATAGGCATCCTAAATCGCCATTCACAGACGCTTGTTCTAGTAGGTAGAGTGAGGGATTCCCATGCCAAAGGTCGTAGGTTCGAGACCCTCCAGAATATAATTTTTTCCCTTCAAAATATATACATTTTTATCAAGTTTTTTTTAACCATTATTTATGTTACGAGAGTTTGACTCAATTAACCTTTTTTTTTCTAATACCGCCGACCTTGAAAACCATACTCTTGTTGTGAAACACTCAAGGATGGAGAGCTTCACTTGCTATATAATGGAGTGCATGTTTTTAATCCATATATTGTTTCATCCCCCAATCATAGACAGTGATTCCGGTTGTACCAAATACTTACCTACGTACATACATACTCATCGTGCAGTTCCCCTTCGGTCCAGCTGTAAAAGGAGCTCAATTCACAGGATTAGACAAGGAGACGCTTTCGTTTTGGGACTTGAATTGGCAGGGTCCTATTCTTACTAACCTCACTTGCTTTGTCCACATTCATGCATGCATAAAACTTGATTTTATTTGATTATGAAAAAATATAGCAAGTGAACTTTTGGTATTTAAAATATCATTCACGAAAAGCAGTTACTTATAAAAAGTTACTTCAATCAAATAAACACACCTTGAAATAGAACTACTTTGGGAGAAATGAAATTACATGGTTAGTTAATGATAACAGACGCAGTGTGAGGGAATTTCTTTTAAATTCCACATAAATTTACTCCTATGTATTTTTACATAAAGTATGGAACATTTACTTATTGATGTTCTACCCTAAAATATATCGGGGTGCAGCTCATTGGGTGATAATCATCCTAAAAGCAACAGAAGCACATTAAAATATTGCACCATGAGCACCGTATGAAACATTGCTTTCCACATGCACAAATCTTGGAAGTTCCTTTGCAAAGCACACCTGGCGAACATTTTGAAAGAAAAGCAATTTCACTGCTTTCTTGACGTACCTTGTCAGTGAAGGAAGTCCACTAGGCCCAGTGAAGAAGGTGTGACAATTCTGTGTACAGGAGAAGGAGATAGTGAGAGATAACATCTCTCTTGACGTACTACCAATGAAGCTCTCTTTTCAACCAAGCTTTCCTTCCTATTTCTGCTGCGTACTTTCCGGACGGTGACCAGGAGTCTTTTGCTTTGAGGCCGATGTAGTTAGGTAAGACTCCATATCTGATGCACTGGCTGTTGAAGAAGATGTTCACTGATGCTATTCGGTACTTGATGGATAACTTTCTGTAGATATTGGCCTTCGTCGTGTAACAAGCGCTTCTGATGTAGATGGTGTTATCGGCCGTGACATGGTGGAAACGATTCATTATAATAAGAATGAATAAACTTGATTTTTCCACAAATTTTATTACTTTCCACTACCCAGGTTTCGACGGTTAAGTCATCATCAGGTGAATAACAAAGAAACAGTTTTTCCACCAAGTATATATACAAACAGTGAAGAGGGGTGGGTTTAGGTTTGCTAGGAAGGATGGTGGGGGTAAGAAGGGTCAAAGGGGTGGGGAAGGAGGGCGGGGGTAAAGAAAGTCAAAAGGGACAGGGAGAGTGGGGGTGGTAGGTTGAGGGAAAGGTTTAGCGTTGGGTGACACATTGGGTCATTATGGTGGGTCGGTGTCCCTGAACAGTGAGAGGTCTAGGAGGGGTGAACGGGAGGTATATAACAAATCATTGACTATTTCACACTTCGAACCAACAGTTTTCATAATCTCTAGCTGTTCTAGAGCATCCAGGCGGAGGCCTTTCTTTTCCACATGGAGAATTTTAGGGGTGAAGTCACTCACATGTCTTTTTTCCAAGAGGTGTTTCACGAAGTGGGAGGTGTCGTTTGAATTTTTGAAACAAGCCTGATGTTCCTTTACTCTGTTTGATTTGCCATCCTGTTTGACCGATATATACGGCCGAGTATTCGCATTCGAGCTGGTACACTCCGCTCTTTGCTAATAAAGGGATTTTATCCTTAGTTTTGGAAAGAATATTCTGCAAGTTAGCTTTGTTGTAGAACGCTGGTTTTATTTTGTGTTTAGGCAGCACTTTCGTGGCTGTATGGGATAACTGGCCGAGATATCGTATTCTCTTCCACTTAGCATCCGTATCACTTGTTGGGGAAGAGCTACTATAGATGGAGTTTATGGCTATCTTGATGAGTTTTTTTTGGTACAATTTCTCGATTAGCTGTGGGGGATATCCGTTATTAATAGCTATGTGTTTAATAGTTGCCAGTTCTTTTTGGGTGCTGTTAGGTGACATGGGTATAGTTACCAGGCGGTTAATCATGGAATGAAAGGCAGCATGTTTTTGGCAAATGTGGTGTCTTGATTTGGCGTGAATTATTTGGTCAGTGTATGTGTCCTTCCTGAAAATCGAAAATTCAAGTTTTCGTTTGTTTTTGGAAATAGTGATGTTTAAAAAGTTGATCGAGGCTTCCTTTTCTTTTTCCAGAGTGAAATTAATAGTTTTACTAATGGAGGTCAAAAAGTTCAAAAATCTGTCTAGTTGTCTCTCAGAGCCGGACCACACACAAAAAATGTCATCGACATATCGATGCCAGCAGAAAATATTTTTAACCAACACATTTGAAGAGGCAAATAGATCACTTTCCACAGAGTTCATAAAAATGTCCGCTAGCAATGGAGACAAAGGAGAGCCCATGGCTAAGCCCTCTGGTTGTTTAAAATATGCCTCGTTGAATTTAAAATAGTTCTGGGAGACACACATTTCCATGGCTGCGCACAGTTCACTAGTGATGGGGGTGGGGATTGCCTTCTGTATCAAGATGTTCTCAGCCAACTGCAGCGCTTGATCCGTGGGGACACTAGGGAATAGGTTATAAGAATTTATATTCGAAAGAGACCAGGATGCACATTTGGGGGAGAACTAACTTAGAGAGTTCACTGGCTAGTTCTGAGGAATTTTTTACACCGTATTTTGGGGAGAACTGGGAATGTTGCCTGAATATTTTGTTGACTCTCTTAGCTAAGAGGTGGTTAGGGGCCGTTACATTGGATACAATAGGTCTTATAGGAATGTTGGGCTTGTGCACTTTTGGGAGACCATAAAACAGGGGAGCTGAGGGGTTCATTTGCACCGGTTTTGCTTTTTCGACCAGAGTAAACAGGGTTGAGCAGGATTTTATAAACATTTTGCAAGCACTTTGAAATTTCACAGTTGGGTCGTTGTCTAACCGTTCTACGCTGTTCTCTTTGATGAAAGTTTTGCACTTGGACATATAGCACTGTTTTTTCATGATCACCACTGAATTGCCCTTGTCTGCTTATTGAATTACCAGATTTTCCGCCGATAAAGTGGATTTGATGGATTTCACTGCGGCATGCTCTATCAAAGAGAAGTTGATGTTTTGCCAGGAGTTAGGGCAAGATGGTAACTTTTTTCCGATTTCACGGGCCACAAGTAGTTTTTCACAGTTTTTCTCTTTGCTGAGGGCCACTTCGAGATCTACTACCAAATTTTTTACGTCGCTGACGGTGATTGATGTGTTTGGGACATATTTCAAACCTTTTTCTAGTAGTTCCACCTCGTTAGGTTTAAAATCTCATGATTCATTTGCCGTTTCTTGAGGAACACAGGCGCCTGCATTTACTTCATGTGAATTGTAAATACACTTTCTGCCATTTTGTTTGTTTCCAAACAACTAAATTTGTTTGACCATACCATTAGTCTAATATTAACAGAAATGGATATGCATTCATTGGTATTCATGCATGTAAGTAAGTATTAGAATTACATGACTTGTAACCAAACAACCCCTGCCACACGCCATGCCGGTGGTATGCACGGTATAATGTAGATCTGCGACAACAACCGGAATCACTGTGTTTGAATGGGGGATGAAACAGTAGATGGATTAAAATGCAAGCGCTCCATTATATAATAAGTGAAGCTCTCCAATCTTGAGTGTTTCACAGCAAGAGTATGGTTTTCGAGGTCGGCGGTCTTTGAAAAAAAAGTGAATTGAGTCAAACTCTCATAACAAAAATAATGGTTAAAAAATTTGAAAAAAATTTATACATTCTGTAGGGAAAAAAATTTTATTCCTGGAAGGTCTCGAACCTACAACCTTTGGTATGGGAATCCGGCACTCTACTCACTAGACCAAGTGTCTGGAAACGGCGATTTAGAATGTGTATTTCACGATTAAAAAAATTTTTTTACTCTAAAACTATTCCAAGTTGGCCGGAGCTGTTATGAAATTACCATTTCTGTTTACCTCCTGTCTGTATCAAATAAAATTTATGGCATTCAAATCGGGCGGTCAAGGTACGTAGCCTCCCCTTGTCAGATTAATATTGTGGACCTATGATCTGAATCAAAGAGTTGTGAGTCTTTGTTAAATATCTCCACTTGTGATTATTATTAATTCCTTTTTGGAAATGCCTTATTTGATTTGTGTTTTTCACATAACTTCTTTTAAACTGCACCAAATTTCAGCCCTGAAAATTAAATTATTCTACCTGCTGTAGTCTGCCAGGATAACTATATCTTGTTGAAGTCTGTAATAATCTCATAAAATCTTCATGTTTCATCTTTCTTCAGGATTATTAGTACGGATAGGATACAGTTTTCTACTACTTTCTACCTCATCCTCATGTTATTGTGCTTTCTAATGAGTGAATTCTTCATGGATCTTCATCTAAGTTGCGCTCTCCATCTCAGCCAACATTCCCAGGAATTATTTGCTCCTCATCTTCTGGGAAATTCTTCAATGAATTGCCCTGAAGATGGCGAGAGATTTTTGAGGTTACCATCATTTGAGTCATCCCTCTTGTCATATTTAAGCATGACATTTAGGGATCAGTTTTATATGATGGTTTACCAGCCTCCCTTCACCAGGACGTAGGTATGAATTTCGGGAGTGGCAGTATTTTCAATGGTAAACTGGTCCTTGGGCAGAAAGCACTTCAAGGGCAGTATAACATCCATTAAATGGGAATGTTAAACTGAGAATCACTTTGAATCTTTCATTATGAGCTGGTTATCGCCTATTCTTCATCACACTACAAACATTTTTACCCATTCCAAAAAACTCACCTACCATGAAGATCCTTGTTTTTTGGTTATCCTGCTGTGTCCGAATATTGCCGTCTTCAAGCTACCATTGCCATGAAACCTTTCATATGGAATCCTTATACCTTATTGGTACAAATGACACAAGTGATTGGTTACCTTGCCCTAAAGGCAACAATAATTCAGGCATTTTATTCTGGTCATAGTTCTTCTTTTTATTTATTCTGTCCACCCAGCCTTAGTCTTTCCTGCTAGTTTTTTGATTGTTGAATTTTTTCTCAATTCCCCTTGAGACCTGATGTTATGTGATGGGTTTATGTGGTCCCATGAACCCTACCTGTCATGAAGACACCTGGAAATTTGGAAAAGTTGGCAGTAATAATGAATGCACCTGGTTGGCTACCTTTCCTGATAGGTCAAAGGGTAGGAGCCTGATGAATGATAGACCACTTTTTGTAAACTGGCAGCAAAAAGACATTGATCCCTTTCGGATGGCCTATGAAGTGATGGTGGCATATGAAAAATAGCCAATGAGCAAGCATCTCCATGGAATTACTCGCTATGATTGTGGTGAAAAGTAGTATAAAAGTTATTACTAGTTACTGCACTGTCCAGAACTAGATCAATGGAACAGGAGATGCTTCTGCCGATCATTATCTAATGGAATACTTTCACAAAAACAAAATTGAAAGTAATACAAAAGAAAAATCTTCTCACCTGATGAAGGGGCATTGGCATTGAGACTAATACACAAAATGAAATTATGTGAAATTTAACATTGGTGGTGGCACCATCCAATTCAAACATTGTTAACGTTATTAGGACATATCCAGTCAAACCCAAGTTGCATGTATTTTTGGGTATCAGAGATGGGAATTTCTCATTTTCACTTTCCAAAGCTCAAAATAATAACTGTAATATGAATAGATCTATTACTAAAGTCTATCTGGAATGAACAAAGTGCCACTGCCCTCCAAAGTATGATTTTATTAGTAAAATATTTATCTTAGCAGAAAATTAATCTCTTTTTGGTCATTCACAATGTACAAATTTCACCACATGCTGCCTGAAACTAAGTATTTTTATAAATTTCTATGTTTAAGCCCCTGATCATTCTGAGAAAAACAACTAAAGGAAGGGAACTGATCCTCATACCCTGTGGTGTGAATTTCTCACACTTTTTTTGATTATTACTTGTACAAAATATCTCGACGAGCTGTGGTCAGCTTAGTTGTCCTTGAGCTATATTCTTACCAACCAGTCCAACCATCAGGTTGAATACTGAACTTAGTTTATCATCATGTTTGTCTATTGCTTCAAATGAAAGTCATCTACTGCTCATTGTGTTTCAAATGGACTGAGTGGTAGATGTTGGTAGTTTATACTTGTTGGAAATTTCCTCATTATTCAATAAAATGTGGATATTTTGTAATCATCATAATATTCTCAAAATTTTTCTTTAACTAATGTCTTTCTAATGGTACAATTTAATGTCTTTTTAATTGACACAATGCCCATAATTATTTCTACAGCTCAGTATCTTACATTATCCATCCAATTGCTTGAACTTATTCTTAACTAGTTTTTGCCATTAGAATTCATAGAATTATTACATGGATGGAGAACCAAATTTTTCATCCTGAATTTTTAACACAATTTTAAAACAAGTATCAACCCTGAATATGGCAATTGTGCACTTACATGTAACTGTTTTATATGCTCTTAACCAAATTAGGAGTGCCTCTAGGACAAGTTGTGTTTATTTTGATTATTTATGTTTATCATTTAACTTTGTGTGTGACATGAAATTCATATGCTGTTGACTATTCTTGATTAAATTTGGAAGGTAAATTTGTTTAATTACTCAATCTGTTGGAATGTGGTAGCATGGCATGAGTGAAAAAATTCTAATTTGTGAAAATGAAACTTAAGTTTGCAGAAAATTAAGGCTGCTCAGTATTAACCTTTATGACAGAAAAACTCTATAAGTAATTGCCCTAATCCATTTGTAATAAAAAAAAAGGTCCGAGGAAGTTGTCAGAACTGAATTGAGGATACTAATTATTGTGGACTCACGACATCCAGGAGGTCTTTTAGATATATTTACTCTAATCATATACCTACTTTCTGCCTACCCATGCTAATATAGTAGAAAATTGCAGCTAATATAAAATACATTTTGAACAGCTGGTTCAATGCCAGTGCCTGGAGGTCAAATATACTGTTGAATTGGTGTTTGCCCTGCAAATGTACTATCTTTGGAGATGAGATAAAGGGGATGAGGGGCACAGACTTTTGTGTGAAGGCTGCAAGTGCATCCACATACCGTTCTTTTTTGTGAGTCCATAATTCCAACTAAAACCCCAGAAACAAATTCTCTTCGGTTGATTGGGTAGGTACCTTGGATATATTTTCCTGTACTTGCACAATATGCGGCTCTTCTTCCTTCTATTTGCTTTCATATTTAATGTAGTCGACCTAAATGAAATCATCAGCAGGTGCAAAATTGGGATTTAAGGAATAGAATACTTGGGTGTATGTGCAAAAATCCCTTTATGTGCTAACAAACTAAATCTTCCATGAAGTTATTGGCTTATTGTTAATTTTAGACTGTGTTATTGCATGTTTGTGTTAATACTGTAGGTATGTTGATTGATTTGGGCTGTAGAAAATTGCAAATTATCTGCTGACTATATACACCATTGGCAATTTACGCCAGACAGAAAGGAAGCTACCCATACTGTTATCCGTTTCTGGCATTCATATGGTCTGGATTTTTTGTGTTTTGCATTCATCTCCCAGATGAGTTGGATCAATGCTTCCAGAGTAACATTTCCAAACATGTCTTATTTCCTGCTTAAGTGGCAACGTCATGCTAGGTACCGAAACAAAAATGAACATGTATGGAAAGGTTTGTCCCTGGAAGCACGGGTGTGGAAGTGATGATTGTCCTATTTTACCTCAGTCAGAGGCTGGCCTGCATTAGACCCCTGGCGGGGCAAAATATACGCCCAGAAAACCAGTTTATATGACTTTTACCAGTTTATGACTGAGTAACTTGTTAAATTGCTCTGGATTGGTGTCGGTAAACAATCGCAAAACATGAACTTAATGTTACCGTTTTAATTGGAGATAATTATCTCTAAATTTATTTTTCGGGCTTTATTCCGTAAGAGGGGGATCGAGTTGGTGTGGTGGCTAGAGTTCTGGCTTCCCATCCTGAGGGCCCGGGTTCGAATTCCAGTCGAGGGAGATTTTTAATCAGTATACCGGTCCCCAATTGGGTGCTATGTGGACAACACTTCGAGTTCAGTTCTCCATCCGTCAGGGTTAAACCCTGGCGCCTTTCGTGAGGAGCAGGCTACTGCTGACGCCAGGGTACACCCCATCCTTCCTCCTTGAAATAATTCATAGCCGTAATTACGTTTATATGAAGAGGTTGGCCGATAGAAGAATCGAATGGAGGGCTGCGTCATATCAATCCTAGGATTGTTGACCGATGATGGTGATCAAATTACCCACCAATCCTAAATGATGCAAATGACCGTAGCTGTCGGACGCATTCGTCGAATGACTACTACAACTTCTTCCACGCCAGTCATGGTTTGTAAGAAAACTTACGCGGAAGGAAACCTCCCAAAAAATTCAGAGATATCAAGTGCAACTCGTAACCTTTCTGCATTTATGGCGATGGACAGGAAAAAAATAGATTCAAAAATAAGTCCAGGGTTGGTATAGACTTTTCTAAGGATAACTGTAACAGGGAATGATGCAGTGATAATTATGACTGACATTATAATGAGTATATAGAAAAATATACATACTGTAGGGTATTTTCGGAGAAACGCGACTAGAGTTCGTTTACTCGGGGAAACATCGTTAATTCCGTGTCTAAACCTGCAATCATGGTGTACGACTTGCAGGACTTCCAGGGTTGAGGAAGGAGGGTACTCCATTGCCCCGGCCAATGTGTCCTCGCTATCCTCCCGCAGCGCGTACCACCGGAGTGGCCTGAGGGGTTTAATCGAAGGATGGGGAATTGCGACGGGGGCCATGAGACTTTTTCACAAAATCTTTTTAAAAAGCCTTTCCACAGACATCCCTTTCAGATTTTATGTAATTGACTTACATTTCGGTTTTCTACATTATTTCCAGCACTATTAATGTTGAATTTAATTTCCTTGGTAAATTTCAGTAAAAGTTTAATAAATTATTCCTACCATTGTAAATGTTTTGACTATTTAGTATAATAGTATATTCTACTGAATGCATAAACCGAATATGTTCGTTTTTTTTCGGTTTCAATGGCAGGAGCATTCATTTTGTTAATTTTACCCCGACGCGTCTGGGCAAACGTCACGACGCGACGCGTCGTTGACGTTTGACTTTTCCGTATGCTATTTAAAACTATACCTATGTGTGACAGACATTCTCAGTCATATTTGTGAACACGTATTTGATGCGCTCCCGCAATACGACTAAAACTTGGTAAAAAGATAAATGTTTAATTCTGTAAATTTATTATTTCCGCAGTGGACAATATTATATTTCAATACACCTGGAGCGTATAAACGGGAAAATGCGGTGTTTACCTTACGATGCTTTTGAGTCTTCAACAGCTGCTGATAAAATTTACTGAGGAAAGGCTTTCGTCAAGTTTCGATTTTGTCAAGTGTCATATGTATTACTAGGCTTCCTTCGCGGAAACAATGCGATTTGTAGAATTAAGTGGAGCAGCTAGGTTCGTTGAAAGGTGTTACGATAGGTTTAGTATTGTATCAGAATTAATACAAGAATTAGGGTGGGAATCATTATCAGAGCGTAGCGTAGGTTAAAATACAGATTAAATCTCTTACAGAAGTTTAAATCAGATAGCTTTACTGAAGATGTTTGACTTATATTAAAAAAACCAGCGTATTATGCTAGATTCGACCAGATAAATAAGATTAGAGTGATAGATTGTCGTACTGATAGACTCAAAATGTCATATATCCCCCGTACTATAAGAGAAGAGAATAGGCAGCATAGGGAAGGGATAGTTAGGGGAAATATTTTAGAGTAGTCTGTAGTGCATGATGTATGTATTAATCCCTTAAATACTATAGTTACTAACAATCTAGTTGCATGAGACCCTATAGTTGCTTGTTTGCATGCCAATAGTGCATGACTGGTGATCTTCACCCCTTGCCACACACCCTCTCGGTGGCTTGCAGGGTATCGCGTAGATGTAGATGTAAGTTAGGTGACTCCTCTACTGCCGTGGCGGAAATGATAGTGTATCAGCAGTTTCGAACGCCTTGTCATTTCTGCAGCCTTCGCCTAATGGTGGTCGTGGTGATGCTTCAGGGGAATGGGGAACATGCACTATTTTTTATAACTCTTTGAATGTGAAGTTTATTAGCTAAAATGTGCTGGGCGAAAATTTTGCTGAAGAATTAGGTTGCGTTACAAAGATATTACTCTTTGAAAATTGTACCTTTTCGGCAGCTTAAAAACACGACGCCATCGCATGACGTCACGGCACGGTATCACTATGGGCGTTGTTTATCTGTTTATGCTTGGAGGTAAGTTGTTAAATGAATATTTGGCGATAACCTATGTCTTTATCTCATTTGTTTATTGCAATAAACGTAAAGTATTTCGATTTTTTATTTACGAGCTATGGATGGTAACGAGCAAATCGTCCATTAATTATATAATGCATTTTTAGTGCCCAAGAATTTCTACTACGTCTATGCAATCGCTGGTTTTGCAAGAAGAACGCCGCCATAAGGGAATCAACGAAAGGAAATTGTCGATATGTGCTTTTTTAAAGTATTTTTTCAGTTATCGTTTCTTTCGAGAAACGGCTAAAAACCTGGAAACAATATATTTACTTCGATTTCTTTTAAATATAAATGTCTATCTCCGTAGCAATATGGAACCTATACCGTGCAGTGACGTCAGAAGGCGTTTCAGGTCACGTGACATTCGTCGATTTTCGGGAACATTTTAATATCATTTAATAATCTTTGTGGTAGGCGTAGAAAAATTTGGCTTATATATTTAAATTGGTGAGAAAATTTCGCCTCAAGTACATCATTAATCTTCGAGAAACAAATTTCATGCATATTCCCCATTGAAACAATTGCACCCTTGCCTACTGTGTGAATCTACGTGATCACTAATTTCCTGAAAATTATCCACTCATTTGAAAAAAAACTTGGATATCTGCAGGTTACGCCCCTCGTATACCTTTCGTTCCGACTCGGAAGTTGTGTTTGCAACCTGTCAGAAATATCATCCTTCGGTTTCAAACGCATAACAATAATGTAGGGATTTCGATAAGGTTTTAAGTTGTTCAAGTGTTGCGTTGACAAATAAAACGTAATGTGCTTGAGGCGTCTTTTTCTTCAAGTAATGCGATACTTCTTTAGTTTTATCGATCCAACTTGTTTTTAATCGAAAATAGATGCGCTGATTGTTCTCCTTTAGACGTATCCGTCCTAATGCCATTTCTTAGATCCGCATGCATCCCACCTGTCATCATTTAATCGAGAATTCAATCTTTTTTCTCCTTACATAATATTCTTCCTATATATGTATCCACCTTCAGGAAGCCATCGCCTCTGATTCCTTGCCTTTTCTATCCTCTATACCTTTTTCTTGCTTCTGCTACCATGCACCCATCTCTTCTTATTTTATTAGTTTTTTCCACCGATTTAATTAACGTGGTGAGGGAGAATAAAACTGCTGTCAGAAATTAAGAATAGTCCGAGTAGTTGGATGGAACAGGTACTTAAGAGCAATGGAATACTAATCTCGTTATTAGGGAAACTATAATACTAGGTACACGGAAAAAAGTTTTCCAGATACAACCGAAAATGTTTGATAGGACACTTTTCGATTAAAATTATTACATTTTCAATGGAAACCATGCGATAGATAAAATTTATTGAACGACTTGGTGCCCGATAATTAAAAATGTTGGTAGTTAAGAATTGACTTGAAAACACGAATCATTTCGGCTAAAGTAACTGAATCGGCTCGATAGTCGTAAGAGTTTGATAATCTTCACCAAGCATTCGGTAAATTCCAAGACCCGACTTAGTGTTTGATTAAAAACATCTGACTCGTCGAGATTCTATTTTATAGATTTTACTATCTTGCATGATAGTCACGCTGTTTATAGAAATTTGTCTATTGTTGCATTGTTTGTAGAAACGGAGCCGTGCACTTCGGAAATATATACCTATAAATCAAACCCAACCCAACCCGAACGGGTTAAATATTTCAGTGGCTGTCCTTTCAATTTAGTTGGAACTAGACTCTTTGCGAGAGCATGAAATTAAATTGGTATCGTATGCATTACAATTGATATTCGGGCCAACTATTTCTTATCCAATTAAAATTAGATGCCTCATTCAACCTCTTTTGTGAGTGTATGATATTCGATGTATCAGATCTGCCTTGCAGTCTACTCTGTAAACCTCGTTAATTTCCCGCATATGTTGTGTGTTTGTTCGTAGTCTGCGAAGTTGACTCCGAAGCGAAGCCTGCTGAAGACCTGGGGTTCCCCGGACTTGGCGGAGTATTTCTTAGGTTATTTATAAGCATTTAGGCACTAAAAATAAAGAAATAGGCAGCCTAAATAGGCACTAAAATTTCAAAATAGGGACTTAAAATAGGCGCTTAAAATATTTTTAGCATTTCGGGAAATTCTGTCGGTCCTGGAATCCCAAAAGGCTAAACCTGTAATCAGATATTCCAGGGACCAGACAAACAGAACATGACATACATCTACACCTTGGGTGGTGAAATACCCACCCAGGCAGGACTCGAACCCGTAATCCCAAGATTAGCAGGCGAAGACTTCACCCCTCCGCCACCGCGGCCAACTAGAAACATGCGGCTTATTGTAGGAATGAAGGATGAAATTGAAACACTGCAATTTCCACACACAGTTTTATTCTCCACGACCATGGTTTCGTTGCAAAGCAACATCATCAGGTGAAAATATCAAGTACAGAGATCAGTATATATAGGTTGTATGGAAGGAGGGAGGGGGAGAAGAGGGAAGGGGAGGTCGGTGTGCAAGGGTTAGGGAGGATGAGTCAGGAGAGTGGGGAGGGTGGTGCTATGGCGAGTTGTGCCTGGTGGAGGGTTCACCGTGGGTGGGTAATGAGAGGGCTTGGGCGTTAAGCCTGAAACTATTAACTATGCGGCTTATTGCCACAAAGAAGCATTGAAATCTAAAGTTTGGGCTGAAATACACAATTACTTTTTGGTAAACATGATGGAAAGTAAAGAGGATAAAACTCCAAATAAAATTGAAAATTGGTTTATAAATTGAAGAAACATAAAACACAAAAGATTTACTTATTTCAAGTTACATTAAAATATATTTCTCTAAATATTCTCCTATAAATTGATGCCGAGAGTCAGTCAGGATTATTTTTTAGAATGAAAATGACTTCTCAACTTCACACGAGGTGATAGGGCATTGCTTAAATGATGCAAGCTCTTCTGCTGTCATCTTTAGTCCTGGAGCAACCGAAGTCCCTAATAATTAATTTAATAACAGCAATGCGGAATGGTGCCTTCAAAAATACTTTCATTACGCTTGAAAACACCGCATTTATATAGAGAAACTTGGATCTTATCTCTCTACTTATTATATTATTGTAGGATATTGTTGTAACTTACCGTTATTTGGGAACGAGGCACTAGTGACTGAAATTCGTGTTGTACCGGGTGGTGTGAATGCGGAGTACGAGAATAGGATGAGGCCCATATTGAAATTGAAGAGCCCGGCGCTTACCCCTCAACTTCATTTAGCTGTTCATTTGAAAGTAAAAAAAAATACATTTGAGAGCTCTATAGCGCCGGTCAGAAAGAAAAATGGGCAACAATGCGACGAATTAACAAATTAAAATAACTTTGGTAGGCGCGGAAATAAAAATTCTGGACGGTAAGCCATTCTTCCGCAATTTATTCACTCAACTGTCCACCAAAAATAGCAGTAATCTTACCTTCACAATCAATAAATGTGATTTTCGACTCATAAAAACTAACTAAATTCTTGCTGGGCTTATAGGTTTCAAGCCTATTTTATATATTATGTTAGTTTCAACTTGTCTTTCACGCGCAGGTCCTATTTTCAGATATGAACCAGCTAAAATCATTATTTTTCAATTTATTTTAATTAACCATTTTCAATTGGTTACTGATATTTTTCAACGAGGTCAGGTCAGGAACCAACTCAACCTCCGGGCAACCATTCATCCATTAATAAATTTCTGTCCGTACTATAAAGTGTCAGTGCCACTATTCATACTTTTTATCGGTGTAAATAAGATAACAAAACATGGTATTGTAAGAATGCATGCGTGTGATGGGGCGCATTGCCTGTGAAAAATGAACACTGTTTTTACATCGACCTTATCTCCCAAACCACTCATAAACAAAAACATTTCTTTTTGTTCCTGATTCAGGAACATTTAGACTTTCTATCTCAATGATTTTCTAATTTTTAAACCCAATCCCACGAGGATTAATGAAGGTTAAAGTATAGTATTGTTGGAATGAGAGTCTGTTAAGGCCCATGCGTGAGGGAGTTGAGCACTTGAGTTGAGTTGAGGTGTATAAATGATCCTGAATGAACTTATAACTTAATAAAATTGGCTACCGGAGTAAAAGAAAAAATAGGCATTTTAGGCAATGTCCTCAGCTTAGTTATTTATGGTTGGTATCTTATAATAATGTCATAAAATTTAATCGCCATTCACTGCTTCAAATTTGATAATGTGTGACCATTAAATGTTTTTGATATGTTTAGACATTAATTAGGTGTGATCAATCACGATGACTATTCTGTTCGATAAATGTAACCGTATCACCTTTCTTGACTATGAAATAATTTGGCAAAATAAACGAAAAAGGCTAAATTTAGTTCGATAAATTTAATCATACCCTCCAGAATACCGAACAAGTTTGGTTAAATTAACCAGAGAAGTCTAGTTTTTCTTGATAAATTTTATCGTACTTTTGATAATTTCCTCCAAATTTTTTTCCGGAACAGTCTTGATAGAAATAACTGCAATTCAATGTTCCATATGAACTGAACCTTTTGATAAACTTTCTCAAAATATGATAAATTCAATCAAAATGTTTTTCAATGTGGATGCATACGAGGAAGAAAAATAAAAGATATTATTAATGGCATGAAGAAGGGTAGGAAATATGCCGACTTGACGAGAAAACTCGCATTGGGTTGGAGCCGATAAATGAATGAAATCCAAAGTCTAGGAACACTCCATCAAAAACTATCCTATCGGTAGAAGAGTATCAATTAATTTATATTACCTCGATGGGTATGTAAATAATGAGTTAAAAATTTCATAGTGCCATGAAAATATAACGACCCATTTTATTTGGGACACGAGGAACGTGGGTAAACGTGCCATACGATAGAAAAGTTTTTAAACTGTTGGTGAATGAAATTTTTTAAAACTCTCTCTTTCCCTAGGCTAAAAACCAATTTTCAAGCATGAAAGTGCCGTGAAGAATCAGAAAAATCTCCTGCTGAAAGTATTTTTAACCGTTCACGTTACTAGTGGTATGCAGGCTCAGAGAGGTTAAGGGAACTGTTTCTGTCAAAATTTTACCTAGTTGTGTTTTATCTAGTTGGGGATCTGTTATTAAAAGTAATTTAGCGAACTGTAGTTATTTAGTTCTCTAATTAAACTGGGCCCGAGTTCATCGCAAAAGTCTCCATTTCACCATCATAAACACCATATTTGAAAACCGTCGTTCAAGACCTAGGCTTTTAAATTTCCTCGCTAGTGGTGACTTTTCTGCTGATTCTTGTTTTCATGTATTTTTTAGGTCAAAGGTGTGGAAGGAAATATACTCATATATATATATAAAATCAGCCCTACACTGTTCATCTACATCTACGTAATGCCCTGTGACCCACCGCAGGGTTGTGGCAGGTGATGAAGATCACCAAATATTCATTACCTACATACAACTATGAGCTACAATGCTACTAATTCATGAAAACTTTTAGATATTAGAGTCATGTGCAATTATATGATTAGTATCAACGTAATATGAAGTGATTGCTGGTTAGAAAAGCATTACTCTAAATATTTCGGGGGGTGCTACCCTTTTTCCAAAGGTCTTCGCACATTTCTTAAAAAATTAATCCAAGCTGCCAAGTAATACACCAATCATCAATCGCTTCTATTTTATTTGCTGTTTGAACTTAATTTACGGCCATTCTTCCAGTTTATTCTAATTTATGAATATTATATATTTCCGGCCAATATAAAAATTGTTCATTGGTTTGCAGTGAATATTTTTTATGCTTTCAATCATTAAAATAATATTTATTTTATTCGACAAAGTAAAATCTATCCCCAGCTTTAGTGTCATATGACTTCACTCCTTGTGAGAGATAAGAGTGTGGACTCTAGTGTAGTCCATAGCAGTGTTCCTCAAACGGTGGTATACACGTCTCCCTTGTGGGATTTTAAAAAGTACACGGTTTGACTCTAGCAGGCTGAATACGGTCCCCTCCCTTACATTTTCTGTAACTTCTACAAAGATATCACAAAAAACGTACTTATGTCTGCAATGTATGTATTAACCAAAATGCATGGGAAAAGAGGAAAAAAATGAAAATCATGTTGTACCCGGGAGAGACCTGGTTTCCAGGGGGATGGAATGTGGTACACATCACGAAAAAGGTTGGGTACCCTAGGTTTGGAGGGTTGCATGTTGGATACAGTTTTTAAACTGAGAGAAAAGTTATAATTTTCCTCTCGCCTCTCGCTATACCAATTTAGATAGCGCTGCAGTGAGATGTTAAGAAACTTGTCTAATATTGTATTTATGTTAGTTTTCCCCTCGCATTTCTCACAATCATCATTCTCATAATCATTATGAGAATCGGCATAAATTATTACGAATCCAGCCGTAGTAATGTATTTTAGGATTTTGGGAGAGTAGGATGATGGTAAGTTCAAAGATAAAATTGAGGCTTGACCACAGATATTTATTGCGCTCGCTAGTTAACTTTTATGGTTACTGATCAGTTGTCTCTTGTACTTTTTGTTACCAGTAGAATCGATAACCTCCAAAGTAGCGTAACGAATACAATACTAATGGTAAACGTTTTCCAGACATTGCGAAACAGGACTTTTGAGAAGGACATCTGTTACTAGCGGTCACTAGAACTTATTTTATCACCTATGGAATAATAAATTTAAAAAAAATGAATGAAAGATGGATATACCCGGGCCATCATATGTGTGATAACCCCGCTATATATAATGTCAGTGCTTCAATGTGAGGAAATAATTATAGCATTGGTAAATGTATGCGGATATTTGTTCTTTAGGTGCATTTTTCTATACAGCGGCGTCGGAAGTGGGGGGCAGGAGGGGCCGAAGGCCCCCCCCCCCCCCCAGAATTTGCCTCTGCCCCTTTCAGTCAAAGCGGGTACTATCTGACACATATTTTCGCGCCTTAATATTCTCTTTTATCGAAATTCTAGTTTCTAATCCCTCCTATCCGCAATAAATGCGGTCTCTTTTTTTTTAGATGCCGGGCCGTTTTCTTAGGTGCCGGGCCCATTTCTTTGGTGCCGGGCCCTTTTCTTAGGCGACGGGCCCTTTTCGTTGGAGCCAGGCCCTTTTCAAGGTTGCCCCCCCCCCCCCTTCCCCCCCTCCCCCCCCCAGTGAAAATATTTCCGACGCCCCTGTTTCTATATTAAGTTGAATGTAATGCCAAAGCCAGCGTATTGTGATACTGGGATCAGCAAAGATTTGGCGCTTTCCTGGGGTATTATTCGAGTGAAGGTCCCATGGGTTTACCTCGGCTTAGGTCCTTCAGGGCCGACGATTTGTAGGACAATTCGTCCATTGTCCTACTGATTTAGTGTCATGCCCAATTTCCTAGCTGTGCCCTGGAACATTATACCCAACTCCCTGAGGACGATGTACGACACGATCATTGAAATTCAAAAGGGTCAACGTTAAAATATCCAGAGAAAGTGTGCTCACTATTAAAATATTTTATTATTTGAAAGGTAATGGTAACAGCACCCTCACATTCGACGGTTTTCACAGCATGAAGTGAAGCTACTGTGAGTGGTAGGTGATCAGTTCATGGAATGAAGATTCCCTTAGGTGACTTTTATGGTGATAAGCTAGATTTAAAGAATATCTATGGTCTACTGTTGGGGATAGGTTTTCATAGACCAATTCTTCTCAATTTTGACGCTAGTGAGTTTTTTCCTCTTTAGTGCAGCGCTTCGTATGTCCCTCCATGCTGTCCATTATCTGTCCTTTTCATCTCTTCTCCAGCATTTTAATTTCAATTACACCCTTACTCTGAACTTAGATTTGGTATTTATCGTTGAAGAAGAATAATCATGTGAAATTTTACAGCATCATGTTGGAAATAATAGCAACTTGAAATATAATTAGTTATGTCGTAAGGTTTTGAAATTGAAACAAAAGCAGGCGATTTATTGGTAAGCGATTTTATTACTGTAGAAGAAGAATGAATTTTCGATACAAATCGAAAAGATTTACATAATTAACTATATCCATTTCACCAACGAACTGTCAATGCAGCAAGGAGGTACAAAATACAGAAAGGTGGTACATTATCTTTAAAAGAAATTAGTAGACATGTTATAGATAAAGGAAATACAAAAACAGAGTAAGAACATAATAGCATGTTTATGGTAACTTTGACATCACTGGCACCAAAAAAACATTCCCGTTTAACTTCAAGATTTCGTGGTTTAGCTCAATGTTGGTGTTCCTTATTCAACAGCGTTCTATTAAGAACAGAAATTATTTAGGTCAACGAAATTGAAGTATCAGTTTCGTTAACTTTTAATATGCTCACTGAAAACACGAAATCCAAAAGTATCCATGGAAAAATCTGGTGGAATATAATTTCGTCCGAATGGCATGTAATAGTAGGTAGCCCATCGTTGTGGTTGCTAATTTTAAAGAGAAAAGGCATTTGATTGGCTGCAATTCTGCAAGTGATTAAATAAATGAGAAACTTACTTCTGGACGGCAGCATATTGTTGCGCCATTTAGGATGATTGTTTTTGAATATACCTAGGATATAATTAGTGCATTGAATTTTTAGAAAAAAAAACTTCATGCAGCTGTCATCGTTTCGGTGCGCAATCTCAAGCGTACTGTGACTGGGCGAGTACTTAAATTAATGAGAGAAATGGCCACTTAAAGATCTTAGATCGATTATTTACACCGGAGATTCTGACAGATTAATCTAACCAGGCCATGAAGTGAGTCCTCAATTTATCCTCAAAATTTTGCTTTTGCCATCCCATTACGGCCCTGTGCGAGCTTAAATTTTCCTCCGGAGACTTCCGAAAAATCTCCACTCAACCAGATATTCTCCAAGTGGGCTTTGGTAAGCTTCAGCTTTGTCCAAATATTGTCCCTTGCTCTCTTCCTCCCATCTACTTCTGATGTCCGTAGGCCAAGCCCCTTTTTTTACGAAAAAAATAGTGGCACCAGGAACTCAACTCTTAAAAATCAAAACCACGAAGGTTTTTTTTCATCTTGACACGCGGCATCCGTGCGATCCAAACACTTTTACGCGAGGTGGCGGCACGTCCCCTGCCCTTCCCGACGCCTATAGAGCGTCGACCTGGATGGTGTCACCGTGTAAGATGTACGTCGGCGACCGGAAGGGACTCTTGGCCTTCAGAGCCTCTTCCCTGAGGATCTGGAGGTACTGGGACTCCTTCGAGTTGACGAATACGGACAGGTTGGGGATGGGTGCCGCCGACTGGACGATCCCGGCCGGTACCACGGCCTGCGGTGGCTCTCGGTTGCCCAGCTCCTCCCCGGTCAGGGGCGGCTGGAAGAAGAGGGACCCTGGGGTGGCGACGGCGCTGGGGAAGTCGAGGACGGTGATGAGCTGTGGGCTACCGGCAGGGGGAGCACCAGGCTTGTCCTGTTCCGCATCGCCGTCGGTCACGGGCTGCTGGACTGCAACGCCCTGGGTGAGTTCAGGTCTCGGGGTCGCCTCAGGTGCGGGCTGGGCGCTGGTCTGGACAGGCTCCTTGGGCAGGGCCAGAGCGGTCTGGTAGGAGTAGTGCGGGTAGAAGTAGTCGGGGAAGACGTACGGGCTGTAGGGCTGGTAGTAAGCTGCGGATGGCTCGACCGTGGCCACGGCGTAGACGATCCGGACTGTTATGGGGTACTGGATGGCGTAGGAGGAGGCCGCCGGCACTGGGGCCACGAGGGCTCCGACGTTCATGGGCATGCGGACGCCTGGTTCGTGGTCGACGGTGAAGCCGGACGGGAAAGAGATGGTGGCTTGGGGCGAGGAGATGACCAGGGGTTTGCGGAGGACGACGCGGACTCCGGGGGTGACGTTCTCAGGGTCCATGGGGGCGTGCGGGTCCAGGATGCGGACGAGTCCTCCAGGTATGACGTAGAGTGGTGTGGGGGCAAGGGAAGGCGCTGCGGCGAAAGGCCGCTCCGGCAGGATGGTCAGCGGGTGCGGCAGCGAGTAGGGGTTATGGGAGGCGAAGCGGACGGTGCTGGGGGCGAAGTAATAGGCGTCCGTCTCCGCCGAGGCGAGAGCGGTCAGCAGCAGGGTGAGGCACCAAGAGACAGCCATCTTTTCCTGCGAACGAACGAAAAGAGAGAGAGTTATTCATCTGCGACTTCATTTTAATTTTTTCTGGGGTAAGGCATGATTTTCTTTAAGAGATGTCATTCTTATCTCTATATTAATTTATTTCGGAAGTTCCTGAAGCCATATTAAGTAAATAAGTTGTCTTTAGACCTAAATCTAAGGTCATTTAGGCTACTAAGAATAGATGAATATTTATGGGGAATCAGTATTATTCATGGATCAGGAAAGGGTGGAGGTAAACTAGCCTCAGCATTAGCCTGACGGAGGGTGTCAAAGTGTCTATGATTCAACATCTAATCGGACGGATGGAATACTGAAATTATAGTGCTTTCCAATGCAATAGCCAAGTAGGGACCGATGTACCTTTGAAAAATATTCCACAGCCTAAATTTGAACTCGGCACCTCGATATGGGAGGCCCATATCCTAGCCATTCCAGTCACCCGTTTCTCTGAATCAATATGCTCCTTTGTTTAGTTATTGTCTTGAAAGTATGAAAAAATCGAATAAATTCAATTAATTTTAGGTGTAGATAATAAACGCAACTAAAAAGTAAAACAATTGTAAAATATATTGCGTTATTTGCACAATTTGTCTGCTGATATTGATTTGGTGAACAATTTTAATCATTATGTCAATGTTTCAATAGTTAACGGGTTTTCGTCAAATTTTAATCGCTGAAAATTAATATATATCTGATCCCCGGTGAAAATACATCTGTGTATCTTTGAAAGAATGTAAATGTATATAAGGTAAAATAACTAAGAGATGGGTAGCTATCATGTGAGTCGGTCTAAAGTAATCCTTTGAATTTTATACATGAAACCTAGCAAATCCATGCAGTAGCTGAGGTTAACATTGAGTACTCTAAACAGGTTCATCGATATAAATGACTCTGGATGTTAAAGCATCTTCTTTTGACCTTTCACTAGTGGAATAAATTAAAAGTCACGCCTTTTGTGAAGATGCTCATATTTTTTATATCGGAATAACTCAAAGGCCTGAAGGAAGAGTTAGTTTAGAAGATAATTGATATCACGTCTCCAATTTCATAGACATTAAAATATGTTATGTGCAACATCCGCAAGGAGAACGTAATTGAAAAAGCGAGCGTTTTAGGGCTCGGATCAAAGGTCCCTCAAATCCGGGTGACGCTGCGCAAAATTAAACAAGGAGTCGACCCAGTTCCTGTTGTGTAATGGTTGGAGAACGAGACATTTTTTTTGGAAAACCGCTGGAGATAGAGTGAAGCTAATAGGCCATTGACTGTAAATTTATGGGCATACCTTCTCCAGAGAAAGCCCTTCCACCGAGGGCTTAACACGTACCCCTCTTGCTGTGAGCTATAAAACCTTCGGGGTGAAGACTCGTTTTTTTATGCGGATACTTTCACTTCATCGTTCAGAACCATTAGGGCTCAGGACCGTCTTTCTTGAAACATATGCTCGAGTAGTAGGCACATCAAGTAACATTAAGGGCATTTTTCAACGAATTGGAAGGACTGTTTGCCTTTTGGTTTTCGTCTCTTGAAGAAATGCTAACGCCACGATTTAAGCATCCTGGTGATTATGCAACCTACGCGTCGTACCAAGAATGACTAAAATCTTATCATCTCGGCGCGTGTATTATAGAAGAGGGGAACGTTTGTGTGTAGCATGTACGTAAACATTGAATTGAACCAAAATTTCCCGCTTTTATGCGCTGGAGTATACGATCGACAATATTTCGTGATGCTTAATCAGGTCGTATTTCCATAGTTTATACAAATGTAGTAGGTAGTTGTGCTTTAAATTATTCTTGCGATAATCATTTTTGCTACAAATGAATGTGTGAGGCAGGAATTTCACGTGTTTCATTCGAACTTCTATGAACAATTTATGCTAACACCCATTTATTAAACATTTATTTATCTTTGATACGAAACTAAGCGGAAGGCTATTATTAATGGAGAGTGAAATTTGGAGCACCTAAGTGACTTTAGAAAAGTGGCACTATTCCATTGGACAAGTTGACAACAATCGTCGGGATATTTTTATAATACGGAAATTTTTTTCTCTTTGGAGAGGATGGATGGAAAAGTCCTCAAGACAGATGATAAGCTACTCTAACTACTATAGTATTTTAAGAGAAGTATTTACCAACATTATCTCTCAAGCGTGTGTTAAACTCCATTTTAAATTTATTTAATCTCATTAATGTGCGGTGCTTCTTCATTTTTTACCTCTCTCACAAGCGGCCGTCTCGTACTTCTCAATTTCCTAATTTCTTAGAGCCTCTCCCATGATCACCACTTGCGTCTCTTGTGCCGTGGTTGGTATTACGACCTTTGTCTCATTTCATCTCTTTCATGCATCACGCCTGGTTTCGGTTTTAACTCAGTTGCGGAAAGGAATGCAGTTATTTACAACACGCACAGAGGGCGTCTCGCGTGAAGAAACAGCCTAAGAAATTGACCATCGCACTTAAATAATTGGTGACTCGTTTAACTAACTACACATTCATTAAAAATGCGTTAAATTTTAGTTGTATAATCACTTATTAAGTGTAAGGAATTCTCATCTTCGAATGAAACAAGTTGGTTTTGGTATCCATTTGGGAATATATTTATAACTATCCGGAATGATATTCTTTAATTCTTAAAAGACATGTGAAAGGTTTCTCTTGATCCATAGATTACTCGACTTTAATCATAATTTTATGAGGTCTTTTGGACCAGCACAAGTGGTGTAAAATAATAATTGAAACTGGAGTCTAAAAAATTGAAACTTGCTTTAAACTATATTTTAATGAGCATCTTTGTATCATCGTTCTTTTAAGCCCACTCTGTAAATAATATTTTATTTCTTATGGAAAAATGAAAGTTTACTCTGATTTTCTGTGAAGCTAGTCTAAAACTAAGCATATTTATCAGCATTAACATTCACGGTTCATTATCTCGTTCATTATTTCAGCAGATTTATGTATTTTCTTTTGAGGGTCCGCTTAATATGTATCAATAGCGTAGGTGATCAGTATATTGGGATGAAACGCGTCTGTAGTTTGAGTCAAGACGAATTCATAGACAACAGGCTGGAGAGAAAAATCGAAGGAAAAGATCCACGAGAAAGATCAAGGGCTAATACGTAGGGCAAACGAAGAATGATTGGAACATTGTCTCAATTATTAAAACATTAGGTTCACTGACAAATTATCTTTCACTGAGAGTAGAGACAACACAACTTTCTATCGGACGTAGTCTGAATACCAAGACAATCTTCGGTCTGCTGCCTTAGATATTAATACCTAGGTGTCCGCAAACCTGTTTCTGGTATTTTATTTTCAGTCCTTAATCCAGGTTTTTATGAAGTGTTGGGACAAATTTCTTCCATATTCTGGCGACGTGATCGCCGTTTAGCGTGGTGATGGCTCGTTCCATACGCGATAAATTCAATCCGCCGAGACCTACACCGAGTACCGACTTACTCGAGTGCGTGACGAGCGTGTAAACATACGCTTCTTTTTTGTTTCAAGTTGAAGTCTATGCTTCGTACGCTTATCGCCGGTGAGGAAGTGGCTGGGGGTGGGGAAATGGATGTGTTCCCCACTGAATCCGGTAACCTCTTACTGGTGGATGGGAACGCCGGGGACTTCGTTGGGTTGGGGGATGGAGAGAAGGACCCGTGGATGGAATTCCGGGCGGGGGTGTCGGGGTGTGGTGGGAGGAGGCGGAGTGAGTGGGTGGTGGGGAGGAGGAGGGGCGGAACCCGCAAAACAAAAGACGAGTGAACCCGACCGGATCGACGGGGTGGAGGAGAGTGTAACGTAGTCGGTCGGTTCGGAGCGGGGAGTGGCCTCCACGTATGAAATCTGTAGCCGGCGACTGGGGAGAGGCCGTACGGGTTTCGGGGGATGGGGAACTGGAGGAGGGGTAAGAGTGGGATGCGGAGGATGATGATGGTAGGAGCGTAAAATAAAAAGGAGGAGGAGAGGCGAGACCACGGCAGCCGGTTAAAGGAGTGGACACGATTACACAACAATAAGAGTGGCAAAAATCCGCTCCCGACCGCAGGGACGCAAGGTCTGTGGCTGTCCTTGCTGCAAGCCTCGTTTTCTCCATCAGTCCTAACTCACTCGGCTTCCAAATTGCTTGCCTTCCACCTATCTCACACCCCTCTCCTTACCAAACTCGATCTACCCTAGGGCACCCCTCCCAAACTTCCACCCACCCTGTCCAAATCCCAAAAGTATAACATCCCATAAGTCACGTCCCCACTCAGTCATCTTCTTCTGACGTCCCCACGCCGTCCATCGAAAATGTGATCTTCTCCTCAGCTTCCATTCCTCTCCAAAGGGACATCTCATACGCGGCAACTTATGTGTTGCTACCGCAAGTCAGAATCTAAACATGCGATCGCTCGTCTCCGTCCGTCCGCCCGTCGTCCAGTCAACCCTCCTCGGGTACGCCGGGATGTGGTGTGAGAGTGAGGGCGCCTTAGAAGTGTCATCGAGTCGTGCTTCTCCTTCCTTATGGTAAAACGAACGACCGAATGGACCTCTCGTGTCGGTCGAGATGAGAGGTGAAATCGGAATCGGTGAGATGTGGGGGCAAGAAGGGAGTTCTGTCCGAATCTTATCTGTGGTTTCAAGTCTGCTCCGAACTTACTGGCGCTGCAGACTGGGAGGTAAGGTATTTGTGGATGGGAATAGAGGGGTAATGAGGAGGCAGGGTGGAGGGAAACCCGGCGTGGGCATTAGCCTGATCTTAACGAAAGACGCTTTACGTCCCGTCCGACGGATGGAGAACTGAACTGGAATGACATCCACAAAACACTCAGTTAGTTTACCAATGAAAATTATCTTCGACGGCCTCTGTTCCACCTCGACGTTGACCTCCCAGTTTCTATAAAGATGCACTTCGACATCAAATCAAATACAGCGTAGAAATGCTAGGCGTTGAGAATTTTGGTGTTCTTAGCGTGAGATTGTATTTTATTTCGGAAATTCCGAAAATGTATGTTCCCATTTCATCAGATCTCGCACTTATGCTAGTGGTTATTCGAGGAGGGTGACCGACCACTACTTCAAATGAACAGTTTAGGATAGGTGGTTATTGTACATGGGCAGGAATTTTGCAAGGAAGAAAGGGAGGGTGGAGTAAAACCTGGCTTTAGAATAGTCATGCTCTTAGCGAAAGGCTCCATGGTGCCATCCGATGGAGTACCCAGTGCTCTCCACACAGCACCCAAGAGGGGAACGGAATTCGATTTGAAAATCCGCTACCGTCGGAATTTGAACCTGACCCTCGGAATGGGAAGCCAGTGCTTTAGCCACCTCACCAACCTGACCCGGTTGTGAAATTGATATTGGTTGTGCAGCTGACATTTTTATTTATCTGGGAACTAATGAACAGAAATGAAATGAACGGAATCAGAGTAATTGCCCGTATACGGCATAAGAGTAAATTTTCCCGTATTATGTTACGAAAGATCAATGCCATACCCGGAGTTATTTCAACGATGAGGGAGAAGAGGAGGCTGTAACCGTTATGAAGTGGGTAAGGACGACAAACGAGGAAATGCGGTTGAGCAGCGGTCATTGCGCTGAAAAACTCTGCATTTATTCTACTTTCAGATAGTAGTGAGATAATTTAGATTAATAGGTCCAGAACCTTGAACGCTGTGTTTTCTCATGGAAAGGACTGTGGAAAAGTAGTGATCCCGCTAAGCTCATGTTTACTGAAGTGAAGATGCGTGTTGCTATTGCTCAGCTTCCTCGTCACCCACCAAGTTTCAAGAACCATAATTTATTAAGGTGAAAAATAGGAAACTATCTCTTGGAAGTGCTCTATCATGTTGGTGATGACATTCGTAAATGAAGGAACTTGTTGAGTGTAGCCCATAACTCAGCATGAAGTAAAGACTTGCCGAACATTGATTTCATTCATCATAAAGGTCAAATAAAACTTACTTGAGCAATTATCAGAGTTTTGCTAGCGGTTGTCACCAGTAATTTGCTCTTGATAACTAAGAAAAGAAAGATTAGCGCAAATAACGAATTCTTATCACTCAGTGTTGCCTAAGGTTTTGCTATGTGTATAGAAAAATAATCATACTTTTAAATAAATCGTGTTTGAAAAAGAGACAATAGGAGTGTTATAGGGTGATAAAATGAATGGATGAAGTGGATTGTAATAAAGTGGAGTTAGTTTTTTCAAGGATATTATAAATGAATCTTGCTGATAAAATAAATCTGTCGTAAAAGTTGTTAATGTACTTGCTTATTCGTGATGAAATGGATAATGGAGGCTTTGTGAAATTGATGTATTGACATACACTTTTTTGTAACTCGTAAATATCTTTCCAAGGCTTAGGACAACAATTCGCTCGCCAGTGATACGTGGAAAATTTTCACAGAAATCTTTGTTAGTCCATTCCATCTCATAGTTGAGAAGGATGTCTCGTGAATTAAGTACAGAAAAAGAATGGAAAGCTCTTCTTGGAATGGATTGATCTTCGAATAATTGGGGCCTTAATAGAAGTAGGTATTTATTATTATTATTATTATCATCAGGAAAAAGCACCTTGTTGAGCATGAGAAGGATAATAGAAATTTGAAGTTAATATAAAAGTTACATTTCGCACATTTATCTTGTATTTCTGAGAACTATGAATTTTACTAGTCCATTCTAAAGGACTTCAGAATTTTTTTCTCGAAAGGAGCAATAAGAAATTCAAACGAAGCGCAACAAAAAATGTATTCAGCAATAATATTTGCTAGGTTGATACGAAATGTAGTTTCAACAAATGTCTTTCACAGTCTCAGCCTTTTTATGCTATATTTTTGTTGCAATGCTGGTACAAAATTATAGTATAATTCATTATTGTAAGTAGGTATACAATTTTGGACTTGTGTGCTATTGTTAACAATCCTCAGTTTTGTGCTTCAAAAACATTAAACAATTGAGTCCATTGATTGTGTAAATTTCCGCTGGATGTAATGTAAATGTTATAAAGCTGTAATGACAAAAAATCTGTATGCATGAATTATTAAAGAGAAATTTAGTTCTTCTTCATTGATTCTAGTTTTGAGTTAGTAAATGATTATAAAATAGGCTACAAGATGGAAGGCAATTTATTTATGCCGTGATTTTACTTTTTAATATCAAACTTATTTGAAAATGAATTAAATTTTACCGATTTTTGTGTTTTGTTCTTCTTTGAGGGAAACGAATTAAGACAGGCTTTGTAACTGTATTACAGAGTCACTACTGCCCGATTTCATTTGAATGATATTACAGTGAAGCTCCTCCTTGATAAAATGAACGAATTTATTAGTATTACGATTGAATTTCCAGCAAATTCTTCAGTAAAGCCGAGTTTGGTGGGTGATATTTCTTGAAGGCAGTATTAATAAAGGTTGACCACGATTAATTCAAAAGATAGAAATCAAGTTAAGAAATCAATATCTCTCATTTATAGTTCAATCAATTTAAACGGGTTTTAAGAGCGTAATTATAGATTAGGAGCTTCTTATCCATCTTGTTGGTTGGGCTTCTTGCTGATAAGTGATTGCGGTTACCACTACTTATTTTAGCTGGTTTGGATCGAGTTCATTAATCTTCTGATGCCGGTGGAGGTTGTTTTCCCGCTTCCAATTACTTTTCTCGAGAGCAATTGATCTTGTGGGAATTGCGTGACAAAATGCCAGGACTTATAGAGACTTCGCTCCTCTTATAATCAATCTGACCACTTTTGTGAACGGCATATTATTGCCCATTAAGTAGCATCTACGTAATAATAGAGCGGTATCTTCCAAAATGTTTATATTCCTTATCTCCATCTTAGACTTGGGTTTTAGGTGCTTCGATGGTTAACGTTTGTGTCCCGTACAAGCTCTTAAATTTAAGAAAAGTCTTAAATCTAATTGTAAGACAAGCATAACACCAATTCCCGAAGCGGAATTCGAACCCACGGCCCTTGGATTTCCGGTAAACATGTTACATACCTGGCTTACTCGGCTAGCCTATTTCTCTGTCTGTTATTATTTGTACTTCAAGAACTTAAAATTTGGCAGTCTACTTAGACTGTACTTTTAGATGTGGATTTATTTACTTTAAAATATCGAGGTGGCCTCCAAATGATTTTTTACATAAATTGTTATAAATGAGAAATTGCTCTACTTATGCATGAGAAACTGCTATACTTCAAAACTGTCTCTAATTTTAAGAATCATGGTGAGCCAGTGTTGTCTGACTTCGCCTACGGACCAAGTTCGATTTCGCATCCTGAGCGAATCTTTACTGCTACTCCTTTATCCAGTGCAATTACATAGCATTTTACTTTCGGCGTATGAATTACTAACCGGTTTGGACCATGGGTTATTTCCGCATCTACTTACATTTTTCCTCAATAAGTTTTATGTATACGCCGGGTTTTATGTATACACCTCCGCTGCTTTAATCAATATTATCGCCGAGCAATTAATGCGAAAAAATCTTTTTTTTCCGCAACGAGAAGAAAGATCAATCGATCCGAATTCAAAATTAATGAATGTAGAGTATGCATTAAATGAGTGATGAGTTCCTTTTAAAGTGGTCTCAATTTGGGATGTTTTACGAAGCCACATATTTGTAGAACATTGTGGATTATGCATGTATTTATTTCCCTAACAATTTTTCCTGGCGAATTCCCCCATCAACACGAGTGCATTGATATAACTTACCACTCGCTACAGTATTCATAGATCTCCTCGGCTAATCAAACATTTTATATTTTGGTTAGTGTGAAACATGCAAAAAAAATAGCGGGTCCATGAATTTTTCTATCGCGATTAAAGCCAAATATATCCACGTGTATAAGCATCTCATATAAGAATAAGAATATCTTCCGTTGAGAACAAGAATTTCGAACGAGTTTTTTGGGAATTTTATTTCTTATCATCTAAACTTATTTGATATGGACATCTCATACCTGTTTTTAGTCAACGCCAACACAAGCATATGTCGTGTTTATTGGATCCATGTTAATTTTCAATTGATGACCCGTACCCGTAAAACTTTTACCATCGTGGGCCGTATATTTGTGAAAGACTAGTCATTGCGTATTTTTTATTATTGAGGTTTATTTCAGCGGGGATTCATAAAATGAGCGAAAAGCGCACCGGTCGGAACTTAGTTGTTTGAATTTTTCCTCAGGCCCCAAGGGAAAGATTTTAGTGTCGTGTGGGATTCGCCCATCTCCTTTCATAGTACTTCTATAAAAAGAAAGCGTCCGATTTCATTGACGAAGTCTAGCGTTGTTGTACGAGTTAAAACAGCCATCGGTCTTGCGAGCGTGAAAACCAATTAGTCGTCCCTTTCGGAAAGCCTCTTTGTTTGTTGGGGCTGTGTAGGGGGAGGGGTGGCAGAGGCGGACGGGCACTCTAAAGGGGCAGATCTCCAAGGGAGGAAGGGACTCGGAAATGACTACGACCTTGAAAGGCTTGACGTTCACTTTCTTCTATCGCCCCATCTCGCATAATTTAACCACCTCATCTTACGACTTCTCTTCCCTTCCCCATCCAATTCCTTCCGTGTCCGAGACGCTCTCGTGTGCCTTAAAAACGGCTCCTTAGTCAAATACCTACTTAGTCTTCCCTGATCTATCTTGCTACATGAAGCCTGCGTAAAATTGTTTGCGTGCAAGTGAATGTTGCTAAATTACAGTGATAATGCACAATAGATGAATTTACACAAGGAAAAAATCCACCTCAACCGGAATTTTTTAATATAAATATTCTGTCTAGGGTGCCTCATGCAAAAACGTTTTTAGAATTCTTGAAATAAAACAACATAGCTTTCATTGACATATTTTATAAACGCACTGCCAAATATAAAAGAATTTTAAGGATCTACATTGAGGGAAGAAAACCAGTTTTGTGAAACCTATATGAAAACTATTATGGTGGAACCTGTCACGCATTCCATCCAGCTGTTTTGCATAAAATATGAGTCACTATCTTTTGATGCTAAGCACGGATGAAATAATTTTGCGCTTCAAAATAAGTATCTTAGGATTTATCATTTACCTTATATCATTTATTGATAGATCTCCTTCAATGCTTTGTCACCGTTGCATAGAAACCCCTTCATAGGAAAAACCTTTGCATGCCCGGCCTGTGATGATGTGAAGATTCATGTATTCAGATTGACTTGTGAAACCTAAGAAAATTGTCCGTCATTAAACATATGTTCCTGCTTATGTCAACTGGCGTTTATACTTATTAGATTCTTATTTATGCCTCTTTAATATGCTCAAATTTGCAATTACAATCGCTACAAGAGGAAGACATTATTTGAAACCCAGGATTTTGTTGGTTCGACTGCCACTTATCCGGCCAGGTGTTTTCGGCAGTTAGCTTCCAAAGCGTCCTAAATCCCTGTGAATGTATAGATGCTTTTAAAGGAAATAGATGTTAAGATAAACTGCCGCACATAAAATATCACGAAGCAGCCCTCATCGTGTATTTCAGCGGTTTAGGTTTTTTGGGGCTAGTTCGTAACCCTTGAATCATCGTCACTGCCTTTTTATGTCAAGATAGATCACCATCAGTGATGCCAAAATTACGTTACCTCTATACTTATCGAATACCTATCATTCAGCCTTTATTTCCGCGATAGAAACGATGGGATCGTATGCCAACCCTTTACGAATGCGTGGAATGCTTGCTGAGTCCGGGATGCATAATCTCTAAACATTAGCAGTGTTTCTTCCATCAAGCCATTGAAATTTTAGTTGCCGTTTGTCATTGTACTGAAACTGCTTGAATCCTCCACAATTTCATTGTGATTTGGACGTCGGCATGTCCTCGCTTAAGACTGTAGTGCCACATGAAAATCGCTTCTCAATCGAATCGGCGCATGCCCTTCTCACTCCCTTATCATTATACTCGGATGTTTTCACCTTCGCTGTGCCTTGAAGCGCGCCGCTGCGATTTCGATCGGCCCCATAAATATCGATGGAGGAAATTAAAACGTTGGAACAAAAGATTGGGGAGTATGATACGGAGGTGAGAGGGGGAGTTTGGACCCGGAGGTCCACACCCTACGAAAATGGCGGACGGGAGAAGAATGTGAGGCGGAAGGTGATGGCGGTGTGAGGGAGCCCAAGGAGATAAGACAAGTTAATAGTCTGCTCGAAATGTATCCTTGCACCCGAGGCTGCTTCTATACACGAAAAGCAGCCGAAGCGTGGAGGGAACAGACGCTGCCGAAACGAATTCTTTGAGCGTTTTGGGGAAATAGGCACCGGTAGCGGCAAAAATTTGATTTAAGGTACTTTAATTGCTTAGGTTATACTGCACCTTCTAACCTAGCCTAGAGATCACGACAACCCGGCGCGAGGGGGAATTCGAACCCGCGAACTTTAGGTTAAAAATATTACCGTTAAATATAATTGTATTTGTATTTGAGGAAACGATACGTTTAATGATGTTTGGTGATGTAGGTGAAAATCTTGTGGTGAAATAATTTGGCAGATTTATAATTTTACACTGGTTATGGTAGGTTTTGATGGAGTACCCCTACTCTACTTTTGATTTCATTAACCTAGTAGCTCATATTTCCCACCCCTCTTCATATAATCCATAATAGGTACCCTTTATTTTTCTTCCTTGCCCTCAGTTTCCCAATATTCCCCCTTCAATTCCGACCTTCAACATTCCATTGCCCCTGAGTTCCTGTTACAACCACCTACTCGGCTTTCTCCTACTTTCTGACAACAATCTTCACTCCTCCTCTGCCATATTCAACATGCCCACCTTTTGCCCATCGCAATGTTTCAGTTCTTCTACACATCCACATTTATAAAGCTTCTAATCTTTCTTTTAGAATCGAAGTCTCAGATCCATATGGCATCACAATCCATATCAAGCTCACCACTAACCGTCCCTTTACAATCCTGCTCAAGATTCTCTTCATGAGTTTTCTTCTGCTCGTAAAAGTTTGCTTAACCAAGGTAATTTTCTCCTCATATAATTCCTATTGTGAATATAAATGATGTTGTATGATACTGAATTTTTCAGGCTGCCGCGTTACCGTCCATGACTATCGCGGCCGGAAAGGTGCTTGAAAAACTGTTCCTCTGCCTAAATCTCGCTGCCTTGTCAGAATTTCTAAGGAATTAGGAATACTCCATTAGCCGCCATAGATACTTTAGATCCTCTGTGGCTAAAAATACCAGCGGTGTCGACGAAAACTAACTTTCGCTGTAATGAAACATTTCAGTGGAAGTATGATTTTGTCGATTTTAATGTTACCTATTTATAGCGGTCTGTGGGAGTTTTTTAGAATTGACAGGGTTATTAATATTATTTAATGCCTTAAATATGTAAGAGAAAGAAGATTGGTATAAGAAAGGTTAATAGGTATCTTCTAACTTCCGTGGGTGTAAAGCTGTACTACATGGCATTGCAGTGTGATCTACCCATGGCTCCCCACTCCGACGGCAACAAAATATATTTATAAATTCTTTGTGAAGGCTTTTGCCATGAAATGCTGGATTGGAATTTCTTCCGGGGAATCTCTCACGTGAGTTCATATTGCTCGAACGATAGTTTCGCCGGCTTTGCTGCGGCATCTTGGGGTCAGGTGATATTGCTATCATTTACGGAATGGGTATCAAGCTCTTACACAAAGTGAGGCCTGAAGTAGTAGACTATTAGTATTTGTTTTGTTTTTTCTCTGGTGTGGACCGATGCCTTAGGGCATAATTCAGTCTGATTGACCGTGGGCCGTATGAATATATCTCGCTCTTTCAACCGAGAAGGTCGAAGACGAACATTCGATCACATCTTATCCGCACAATTCGTATTTCACGGCTTATCCGAATGGAAACCAGTTTTCTGCGTTCCTGATTTCATACATTGTCGACATATTTCACACTCTGTGATACGTATCTCTGCTCGAGGCTACATTTCATTCAGAAAAACCTTGTGTGAGGATCATATCTTTCTGCCCATGTAAATGCATCCATGAGTCTAACAAGCGTGGAAGGATATCTCTAAAAATCGGAAAGTGTGAATATGTTTCACTAATTTGCAATTAATTTCTGAACCTCCTAAGGGTAAATTACTGTAGATTTTTATTATCGAAATTAGTGGCGAGGCTTTTAGCTACAACCGGTAAACGAGAATATCTCAATTTAATTGCGATATTGCTATACGCTATTAAAGCAATATGTTTTATTTGAGCATGATTTAAAATTATAGCAAACTTGAGCTTGGTTATATTCAGTACCCCTTAATTTCTCAAGAAAATTAAATTCTGTAAACAAGTATCGTGGATTTCTAATGATGTTAAGGGTTTGAAAGAACGCCATTTTCAGGGCGTGTGAGATATATAAATGTGGGAATTCGATCATCATGCGTTGGATACGGTTTTTGGAATACATTCATCTCTAAAGCCTTTTGAAATACATCCTGAGAGTAAAAAGCTAAATGTATGCATGCTGAAACTCCACAAGATAATCCCAGCGTGCATGAACGGATTTTTTTGGAGCGCATTAATTCAAGGACGGCCGTTTAAAGTGAAAGATTAGAAATGTAAAAATTTTAAACCATCCAGGGTAATTTAGACCAAGCATATCCTCTAGGCATGGTAGTCACATTAATATCGGTACCGTGAGAATTATTTTGCGCACATTGCCTGGGCCATTGCCATCTTATGGCAAGATAACAGCTTAGTCCGAGTTGAGATATCAGCGAGAGAAATGCAGTGACGCGGATAATGGGAAACGAATACATTAAAACTCAAGGAGAGCAAAGCCAGGGCCAGGCCAAGGCCAGGGGGGGCATTGGCCAACAAGGTGCGGGAAATTGTAATGGATAACTTTTGTTCGATATGAAAAGCCTGAAACAGGAGTGAGGCCTGAGAGACATATTAGTTTTGGCTACAAAAGTACACGGCTTTACTGGAGAGTATTGGGTTGCAAGGGTCGCTAGTAAAATGTTTTGCTGGCATTGAATTACGGCTGGTAAATCGAGGGAATATTATAGATTAAAAAGGAAGATTAGAGCGAAAGGTAATCTATTCATGGATATGGTGTAAATAAAATTTCTACTCAGTTGTGATGGGCTGAGTGGTCTACAATAGAAATTGATAAATATCGACTTCATATCTGGGTAGGTGTTATAGAAAAAACCGACCAATATTTAATTAGTGGGAATCTCGTGGTATTAAGTCTTTGTTATGAACATGTATATTTCCCCAAAAAAACGATATCAAACTCACTTTGAAATTAGCCGAAATGCTATAAGATTAAGTGTGGGTTAAGGTAAGTTAGAAGGTGCGAAACAACTGTAGAGTTGAAGCATCTTAAAACCCAACTGTACTACCAGCAAAAATAAAAACAATACTTAAGTCCGAGACGGGATTTGAATCCCCAAACCTTGTATTGCCAGGCCAGCTCATTACTGACCTACCACCCTGGTCGACATATAACTCTTTTACGTCCACAAAAGTTACCCTTTCTTACCTACCCCAATTGTCTGTTCTCCGTGATACATGTAAAACTTTTAGGTGTATTCAAAACGTGGATGATTATTTCAGTTTGGATTCATGGAAATATGTCGAAAAGAGTCACCAAAAATTAGCATTTGTCCATAGCTCGCATTTCCTGCTTCGCTCCTTGGCAACTCGGTCGACGTCTGGACCTCAAAAAATTTGCCTTGAGACTTTGGCCGTGGCCGTGACTGTCATTGAAGTACCCTCCTCGAAGAAGAAAAAAACATAGGGAACGCCTCGCCATAAATTTAATCACGCCTAATAAATGGCGAATAAATAATAAATGAGTAAACTAGCAAATGAAAGTGTCGAAAAGCGAGGATGGGAATGAGCGAGATTGAAAGAGTGGTACAAGAAAAAGTAAAGTTTTAATGGCCGTATCTTAAGTCGGACGGATAGGAAGGAATTAAATAGTGCATGAACGTTCCCCTGGGGCACTCTCTTGCTTGAGTTGACCCGCATGAGCGCGGCTTGGGAAGTTCAAGTGCCCTGTCGTCCTTGGCGTCGAGCGTTCCGTGAAAAACTTCCCAGTGCGGTCGTATAAAAATAATATCCTCGCGACGATGTCACTCAGCGCTAATGCCCACGTAACGTTTTAAAACTCTTTTGCGGTCCTTTTCGACTGTGCGACTTGGATTGTGTCTCTGGAGTGTCCTTTGCCTTCCTCCTCCTGCCCCATACCCCAATAATCCAGTTCTTAAAATACGACCTCGGTGATCTAGAGATTAGAGGGTCACGGTTTGGTGTGGTGGCTGGGGTGTAGTTCCCAATCCCGAGGGCCCGAGTTCGCGTTATAAATAAACGAAATATTTAACGTAGTAGGTAGCTTAGAGTAAGTATAATATAGAGGGCTCACCGCATAGGGCAAAACTGTTATACGCTTGTACTGGAAGGTTTCCATAGATGGCGAGGTATGAATTTTTCGCGTTACGTCACAAACGATAATTATCGTTTCCATTGCTATCGTTTTTCTAATCGAATTAAGCGGCACATAACATGCTATTGTTGTAGATTTGTTTTTTTATTATAATGGTGCGACATGTATTTACCTAACGTAACCAGTCACATGGAGGAGTTAACATTTCTCTCACTATTAAAGCTAACATATCACAGGAGGGATTCCTTGTTGTTTCATTAAAAACACACAATCTACCGCTGCACTGAGCAGGCTACAAGACTTTTCTCGATTATGCCGCTTAAGTCGATTAGAGAAACGAAAGCGATGGAAGCGATATATATTGTTTATGACGTAACGCAAAAAGTTCTCGCCATCTATGGAAACCTTCCAGTACTATATCCAAAACGTATAACAGTTTTTCCCTATGCAATGTGCTCTCTATATTATTCTGACTCTATGGTGGTAGTTATTCGTGACTGTCAGCTAAGGTCTTTTGCGCCATTGAATATAGGTTGGTGTGCTTGAGGAAGCAGGTATTCAGGAGGTGGAGGAAGTGTGGAGAGAAACACAGAGTCGGTAATAACCTACTACGTAGTAACAAGAGGCGCCGCGGGGTCAAGACTTTGACGTCTCATCCGACTGAAGGAGTGCTGCGCTCGAGGTGTTCTCTGCACAGCTCTCAGGTAGGAACCGACATGCCACTGAGACATCTCTTCCACTGCCGGAATTCAAATCCGGGAATTTCGGGAAGGGAGTCTAGGACTATAGTCATACAATAACGCGTCCCCCCATATTTAACTTTTTAAATTTAACGATCGGACTTAAAAGGCAATGCAGTGAATGATACCAGTTAATACCGCTGGAGGTCAGTACTTTCTGGGTTATTTATGTCTCAAGAGCGTGGTAAGTGGGATGCCTATCGTATACTCTAGCTTTTCACTTGATCTAAGGTTAAATTCTTTACTGACCAAACTTTCCGTGCAATCATGTCCTAAAGGATAAAGACAAATGTTTTAACGCATTAGCGGCCACCATGAAACTGAAAAGTAACCTGAATCTCTATTAACATAAATATTGGTTTACGGGAAAACAGATATTTTAAGTTTTTTACGTGCGTTACTTGTATGGTAAGTGGGATGCTTATCGTACCCTTGGTTTTCACTTGCTGTAAGGTTAAATTCTTTACTGACAAAACATTCCGCTTTTAAGCTATTAATTCTCATTAAACATTATTAGACATAATCACTTGTGTAATTTGCTCTGAATTTTGCCGTGGTATGAACTAAGAACAGCTCTTTAGTTATAAACAGAAAGTAATCAAAACAGAGTCACCACAGTATCATTTTTCAGGGAAAAGTTTTTTTTCTTTGAATCGACAGGTGTATTTTACATGCGTAAGAAATCCAGGTGTAAGGACATACGTAATCCTAAGGCCTAGTAATAACTTTCTTGAAGCTTTTATAATGCTTGTCGTGGTCAACAAAAATTTTCATTAACTGCAGAAAACTTCACCTGATCTCGGTGATACTGAATTATTTAATTCCTTGGATACCCGTTGACTGATCTCCCTTAGACAGGTAAGATACTCAAAATATTTGTAGGTAGTCATATTATTATTTCTATACACTAGTAGTGAACCTAGCGAAAGTAGTGGAATGATGCATAGCACATTTTACACCGGCTAAACATGACCCGCCTGCATTGGTGGCGATACCCCTAACGAAATAAACCCCCGCGCTTTAGTTCATTTTGGTGAAAACATCCAAACAAAAATAGCTAAAAATTGGGTCGTGATCCTAGTAAAATAGAACCTATCTTCAACTCAAGGCGCGACATCAACTCGGCGGTAGTTAACAACAGGTCTTATTTTTAGATGTATGTACTTAAACATTAAGTGTAGAGGTGCAATGGATTTACCTTTTTACGTTAGTACATACATTCGTTAGCAGTGAAAGCGGAGCATTAGCATTCTTTCCCTCTTCTTCTTAGTCATCCCCCCTTCGTATTATAACGGGGACAGTTGTGGACTCGCTGGAGAATTCTTCGAAGGCCACCCGTCCACAGGATTTTCCCGGGGCGAGGTCTGGCCCGACCTCGCTTTGGACCATGGCCAGCGTCATAGACGAGATGGGGCCCTCATATCCCAGTGGTCACTCCAGGGCCCTCTGTCATCCCTCCCCAAGAAGCGATCCAGTGTCGACCGGCTGACATTTGTCCATTTTGTACCGACAGGCGACATCTGGGGTGTGGCTTTAATGGATAAAAAAGTTCGTCCTCGGGAAGGCAGGAAATGGCGGAATCCTCTTCTAAAGATTAATCCTAATATTTTTTTTTTCATTTTGGTTCTGTCCACGGTCTTGTTGGTCGTTTTACCGTGCTGTAAGTTGATCCATCGGAAGTAAAGTGAAGTCGACTTCCTAATGGCGTCGGTCGACTTGGAGATCAGTTTTTCCCTCGTAATCGATCTCGCAGTATAACATGGCAGAATGGAATTCATGCCCGCGAATGGAGGTGGGATTATTTTTTTAAGATGCACTCTCAACGACCAAACTTAGTAGAAGTATAAACTTTCGAGCATTATAGTATGTAATTGTATTGGCAATCGTTCGTTGTGGGATCAGTCGTTAATGCCTCATGGATATTTATTGAAGAATACCAAATTCAGGATTTATTTATGTCATTTTGCTCAAAAATAAGCAACTCAAAACATTCACTGAGCCATGGTGGAAAATAATTTCAATTTAAATTATTAAAATTGATGGAACATACTTAATATAAGTGTATTTTCCTTTCCTAAGTGCTGACAAGTCAACGGAAATTTTAATGGTAGTAAGTTTCTTTCCTTATATGCTGTGAGGCTGAACTTCTATATTAGTGTTCCTACAATCGATAATTCTCTGCGAGCTCCCAAATTACACGTTGAGTATGAAGACAGCATTATAGCTGAGGCAATTAAGCAAACTTTTTCAAATTACCGGCCCCAAATAAAACCATGTTCTTGTCGATAAACACTACCTCGGTTATATTTTAAGGACATAGGCTAAGCCCCTGAAAGGTTTTCAGAGTAATAAATGCCTTAAATTGACCTAAATAGCTTTCTCGGAGACCCTGGTTTGCCTCTGTGATTATAATGTCTCCACTTTGAAACATATTTTTTCAGAAATAGTCTCATTACGCCGGGTTATTCTCTTTTGTCAATAACTGTGAATTTCGCATATCATTAAAAATGTCGTTAAGGCCAACTTGATTCGTAATTATAGTGAATTATTCATAAAACTTAAGGAAAAACCTTTGCTTTTGAAAATATTTGCTATATTCGTGTAGCTTTCCTCTGCCACTGGCCGTAGAATTTTTATTTTCATATCCTATAGGCACATTGTAAGCCTAGGACTGAATAGAACCTCCCCCCTGCCTCACACCCTTTCGATGGCTTGCAGAGTACCACGTAGATGTAGAGATGTAAATGTAAGTCATAAATGTCCGGTAGAAGGCATTTTCAGCGTATTCAATTCTCTTAAATGACTTACTTTTGCCTTCCATGTCTTTTGAAGCCGCGAAAAATAGACTCCTTGGGCGAGTGAATGAGTACTCTTCTCGTTTCGTGCTTTTCGTTAGGCTTCAACTTCAAATGATAGGGTGTAATCATCAACGTTGTTTGACATAGGTCACTTAATTCTAAGCTTGGAAATTATTTCAATATTTCAACTCTATAGCCGTCATGAAAAGTATCATAAGTTTGATAAAATCTTTTTTACCAGAACTATTTTGTCAATTGATGTAATTGTTAAGAAATCATATTTTTTCTCATGACTGTTTGCCTCAAACTTTATGTTTATGATGATGAAACATTCTGATGATAGCAAAGATAATTTTTATCCATGGAAAGGATAATAAACATCGTGGATCGGAAAGAAGCTGATGGTATCCAAGTCTTCTTTTAAAATTATAGTCTCTTACAGTTTTCGAAATGAGAGACATGCAACGTACCTCTAAAATGAGACTGCTGAGAAATCGCACATGAGTGTCAGGTACCAGATGACCTATAGAAGATTAAAAAAATCTTCCCCTAAAAGATCTACGACACGTCAGCGAAGAAAGAGTTAGCTGTCGTGGTTTACCAGCATCGTTTTCGGGAAGGAATCCACTCCAGTATCCGAGGCCCGAGTCCACAAATCCGAAGCAGTCGGGCATCCGAGGTCAGCTGGTATTTGTAATAACTCGAGCGTTAACGATCAGAGCGCTCCGGCACTGCCCTCTGCCTTGCCTTCCCCCAACTTAGCAAGGCTCCACGGGTGTTTGGTCTCGAGAGATCTTAGGAGGAAAAAAAACCGCCCGAGATGGACCCCTCCCGAGACTTCTTTTTCTTCCCATCGGCAAGGTCGTCTCAAACCCACCTCACCCCCTCCTCCCTCTACCTCTCATTCTCCCTCCCACCCTTCCTCATCTCCCTCCCCCCAACCACCCATCTTACTACTCCAAACCCCACCTCCAGTTTTACTCATCTCGATCATCGTAAAAGCCTCGCCCGAATTTCGCCAGCCCTCCGAAGGTCCTCCAGTTTCACTCCTGAACACGTAACGTTCCTCGCCATTTCCGCCTTCTCGGGTTTGATCAACATTCCGAGATGGGAAGGAGATCAGGTCACGCTTTTGCACAATATTAACACTTTTGATTGCGTTCGTGCTGTTTGTTTCTCTGTGCGCTAACCAATGTATTATATACGACAGCCGGAATTAACTTTTCAGTTACTTAAAAACTACATGGCTGAAGATACGCATGCAACTCTGCGTAGGCTCTGTCTGGAAGCAACGTAAACTGGCTCTCTAAATGCTTATTGTTCATCATCCGTTCCTTGTTATCTATTCAACATTGTCACTTTCTTGCATTGCCTTTTACACTCTAGTTTATAAAAACTGTTTTGTAGGGCGCATGTTATTGCGCAGACTGATGTATAGAGAGATGCACATTAAAAATTTCATCGTTTAAGATGGATCGTGAAGAAATCATGGAATTTCATGGAATACTTTCCGAATGCATGAACGAATTTGTGGAAAATAGTCCCTGTTATATTTCCACGCATTCATCGATGCAATATCCATGATTTGCTTCAAGTACTGCGATTTATTACTTCGTTGAAAACGGCATTTGGTTCCGGCTTTAACGCTTCTCCCTCCTAATTAATCCATATTTACACGGTTCACTCCCTCTTCTCACCCTCCTCGGCTACATATCTTTTGACTCTAATCCATTTCGTCACTTTTCCGAACCAACGAGACGATATATTTTCATGCATATTAATCATCAGGACTACTAATTCACAATTTTGTATATCCGGGACTGAAGAAGAGCGATCGCCATTCTCCTTTCGTTGTGGTTTGAAATCCGTCCCATATTGACATAAAATTGACCCTCGTTCATCGAGGAAGAAACCATGTCTTGCTTTCATATGACAGCTAATTTAATATTCGCTCTATAAAAGAGTGAAACCAAGAATTTAGGCGAACATATCCATGGATTTCTTAGTAATGATGGCGGCGAATTGTATTAATCTGGGTAGGGGATTGATAACTGTGGCAATTTGCACTTGTATGTGGAAACTGATGTTAGTAACTTTATTTTGGACAAGATAACTGGTTTCATAATTACCCTAATATGAGCTAATGTTATCAAGTGTGTCTGCAATTTTTTTGTTCCTTATGGTGGATGTTGTTTTGCACTTGAAGTGGTATAATTGCAGCGCTAAAAAAGGGAATGAAATTCCGCTAAAAACATTTCCCAATCGGTAATCGAACGTACAAATTCCGCTTAGGAAGCCCCTAAGTGATCTAGTGGTGACAAATTATCACGCTCCTCTTGTTCATCCTGTAGAAACCTTCGACGTCTGTCTTATCGATAAAGCACTCGAGCCTCTTATTTTTTTTCCACCATTGGGATAAACGCTCTCGTTGGCGGGGATGGAAGCGTTTCGACCTTTGTATCGCCCCTCCCCTCTCCGCCTCCTTATCTAACACCGCCTCCTATTTTTATATCCGCCGAACTTTTTTCTCTCTTGCTCCGCGCACTCCAATTTTTTTCCTACCCCGCGCCTGCCCTACCCTCCGAATACACTACCACTGACTCGTCTGCGCAGACATCTGCTCTTCCCCCCCAGTCGACCTCGAACGTGGCTCGTGGAAGAGCTTGCTAAAGCCAGGCAAGACGTTTTACGACCGCCTTCTCAAACCTACCTCTCCATCGATCCTCCGCCCCCTTTTTTCCACTCCAACCCCCGCATTCTTACCTTCTCCCGCACGCCAGCTCCGAGCTAACGTCCTGCTCTCCCTTTTTCCCGTGCCGATAATCCATCCATCCATCCCCCGTACCAGAGCGGTACCAGTGAGGCATGGGGAGAGGGGAAAGAGGCTGGTGCTCACGATTCTTTCTTTAGGAAATTTCCAGTTTTTTGTTTTCTTTGTAATCTTTCCTGTTTTCAGCCACCGAGCGACTGGTCTTGCATCTAAATAGTTGTGAATTAGCCCCTTATTAGGGCTGGGCTTTCCGCGAACGTCGAGATTGGGAACAGGAGTCATTTTCTCCACATATGTTGACCCTGGGCTAGCATAATTTTTTTCTTGTCGCGAATTTTTAAGCGCATGTGAAAGTTGTTTGTTATTGCCAAGGAGATGCATTGGGAGGGTTTGCCTGGCATTTTATTCTAGAATCAATTTATTGGATGTAACTGAAAAAGTCTCTCATTCGATTGTTGCTATAGATATGGATTGGTATGCACGAAAGTGAAAGCTAACTTGATTAAATACCATAACATAGCCATATCGTTTTCATTGCTTGTCACAGAAATAAGATAAACTAGAAAAATGTCGGAATAGCTTTCCTCACATCACAAATAACTTATAATTATCACTCATTTGACATTTATTACTCGAAATTATTTAGGTGGTTAGCTTCAATACATCATCGTCTTTTGTTAGCGTCTCTACATTCAATAATGCTGAATGTATAGACGTATTTGCTTTTACAATAAAATAATAATTTTACAATAATAGAAATAAAAAGCTCTTTTCTTAATTGGCTGTATCATACGTTGAATAAAATCATAATTGGCTGTATTCTATAAATATTGTATAAATTGTATAATAAATTCTTAATTGGCTGTATCATACGTTGAATAAAATCATAATTGGTTCTAATGCAACGTAAAATGATTTTTCAGTGGGGGGAAATTGATGGAAATACGAAATGTTTAATAATCATAGTGATTTGTAAGAACTAACAGTTAAATGATGCTTAGGAAATTTTTAACATCATAATTTCCAGCGTGGTGGTAAATGGGAACTATCCCGAAAATTCTTGAATTTCATACGATTACAATGGTCAGCTGTTTTCTATTTCCGTTTTAATTTCTACAAGCATCTTCTCAGGTTCACTTTCCGTTTATCTCTTTTTCCCTTGTCCCCATTCCACCGTCTCTGCACTCACTGATGCCCAGTTATCCCTCACCCTCTTCCGTCATTTTTTTTCTTCACCCTTTTGATGACATGCGTGAAGATTTCATATCAGTTTGCTGCTATAAAATGTAAACATTTATAAACTTACGTTTCGTTGTCTTGTATTCAGTTTTATAAAGAAAGCGGAACTAAAAGGCAAATGAAGGCATCCGACATTTTCGGTCGAAATTGAGAGATTTTAGATATGGTTGACATTTCTACTAACATCTTTTCACATTATTATTTGGGTGTCTGTTTAGAACATTTACGCTTCATATTTCTCTGGGTTTCAGCAATATGATTCGCACGCGGCTTGCAAAGAGGGATACAGACCCAGTTGTAGGTTATCTCACTACACAATTTTCGAGCTACTCTCTATCTATTTTAGTGATCCGGATGAAATGCTTACGGGGGAAAACGTAATTTTTTAGTCCAAGCCCATTGTGCTTTTATCACTTTATAGATGTTCCATTAATATGTACAATGATAAAGTAAGTATTTAATTATCACTAAGGGAGAGCAGTGGATTAGTGTTGAAAAGAGGATTCAGACGGGATTGATGTGGTGATTAGAATACTAACTTCCCCTCCAGAGGGCTTGGATTCGATTCCCGAGAGTGGTAGATATTTTCAATTGTTACTCTACTTGAGTGTGCGGAGAGTATTACGAGTTAATTGCTCCGTTTGTCGGATAGGAAGTTAAACCGTGGATGCCTTCGCGTCTTTCATTAAGAGCAGAATAATACTGATGCTGAGTTTTCCTCCATAATATTAAACGTGTAAGCCAACCACACCTCTTGGGGCATGGTGATCTTTGCGTAGAACCTCGCAGAGTGCATAGGTTGTCTATAAATTATTTATTCTGCGGCGTTTTCTTGGGTGTACATACCATCTGACAAGGATACATATAGGTATAGATAAATAAAAGTTTTCGACTAGCGAGGATAAAATACAAAATCAAAAACACAGCCCCAAAATAAATAAAGGACACTCACAATTGCTTGGAACTCTTTCGGCGCGTCTAGCGCCTTCTTCGGCCAAGAGACAACTATTTATTCATTTATTTATTTTGTAACTTTATTTATTTATTTTGTGCCTGTGTTTTTGATTTTGTGTTTTATCCTCGCTCGTCGAGAACTTATATACGTGCTCCGCTGAGCTTTTTTCAATTGAGTATAAATAAGTAAATAAATATATGTGAACACACACATGTATGTATATGCAAACATATATATGAATAAATATATATATATATCGCGTTCAGATTTAATATAAATCATCTAATGAACAAGTAACCAATTAGTCCACCATTCTCAAGTTGATGAGTTTCTAGAACAGATCGCGTTCTTGTATTAATCATATTTTATCAGGTTTCGCCCCCCTCCCTCTTGCCCCAAAACTCCTTGTCCAATCCAAACCCATCGACCCTCAGAGAATTTCCCCCTGACCACGAAAATACGCCGCGCGCGCTGACGCATCGACTATTCGTGTCGGGGCGGAGATGTGGTAGCAGCGAGAGTCGAGGGGGAGAGTGAGGGGGATCGTGGATCGGGCGGTGGGGAGCAAACTTTGCTCTGGCCACACCGTAGCCGCGGTGGTGACGTGTGAGGGATGGGGGAGGCGGAGAATATCGGGAGCACTGAGTGGAAGGGCAGGTCGAGTCCTTCGATCTCTTTCCCCCACCCCACGTATCGGCTCCGGTGGAAGGAGACGCCGGAGAAGAGGAGGACCATCCAGTGGAATCCTCAGGGCGTGTCCCGCCAAAATGCCGGAAGAGATTTCTGCCCGAATCACTTCGGTTCACTCGATGATTTATTTATTTATTGCATTCTTATTTTTTTTCTCTCGCGGGATTTTTTCGGTCTGTGGTGCGGCGGGATGCGGGCCGCCCTCTTAGCAAGTGGAGATGGGGAGGCGGACTTTTATTCGGATGCTTGAGGAGGAGGTGAGCGATTGTTTCTTTTCCGACCGGCTCCGTTTCGGAGGGCGAGCCCTACTCGGGCGTGTCGCGGTTTGCGAGGCGTCTGGCCCTCCGCCTTTTTGGTCGCGAGATAAAGAATCTGTGGGGTGTCAACGGGGAGGCAGATTGATGGTCCTTCGTCGCGAAGACGTACAGAGGTAGTCGTAAAAAGTAAAGAGCATAATCTAGCATCAAATCGTCTCCTCGAAAATTAACGCACACCACTGCCCAGAGAGAAACCCAGAGAATTATTGAGTGGGAGGGTATGCTCCTTCACTTAAATTCTTGTTGTGGAACCCAGCGTTATTTCCTGCTATATTATAATCAATTACCTCAAGCGAATGTTTACTAGGTCATTATTTCTGTGACTCGATACCTATCAATGCCAATCATTCAGGATTGTTCTTGTAAACAAAGCAAAGACGGTATAGAAATGAGTGTGACACCTGTGATGTGAGAAAATGAAGAGTTAGGAATGCAGGACTACCGATGTCCTGTTTTTAAAGTAATATTGTACCGGATGATAGAATAGGTTTATGTAGCTCCGACTGCAAATACTGTTTTATCACACCTTCTAGATAAACTTGACCATACCTTTAATCCTAGTTCAAGCTCCAAACTCATTTTTAAAAAGGGTTTTGAATCCGGAACTGGACCAAGTTGGTGTGGTGGCAAGCGCACTGGCTTCCCATCCTGAGGGTCTGGGTTCGCATCCCAGTATCGGCAGAGATCTTTCTTTGGTGTACTGGTGCTCAATTCAGTACTCTGCAGAGAGTACAGTCCATCCGTCGGATGCGGCATTATACATCGAATCCCTTGGCGCCTTTCGTAAAAAATTGGCTAATGCTGACGCCGGATTTCTCACCATTTCCCCACCGTTCCCTGAATAATTCCTACCATACCTGAATGCCCGCATAACCTAAGAAGCGCAAATTGTGATTACTGTAGGTCGCCTCCTCCAAAAGGCCAAAAAACGAATCCGAGCCCGTGATTTGTAGACATTCATTGGGGCCAATTACCGACTTGTCAACTGCAACACCGGCGTATTATATCTATTTGGGCATGTACGTGGTGAATTTCTGGTGATGGTCCCCACACTACCACACGTTATCGAGGTGACTTGCTTGCTGCTCATTGGGTGTAGAGGTAGATGTTCTTTGAATGAAGAAATAATACTTAAATTAGTGAAAAAGTAAATAATAATGCCGTTATTTAACCTTATTTCGTCTGCATAATCGTGTCCTGGAATAATGGAGCCGAGAGGGGGTCGTATATTTCCGCTCGCCTATCTTTGGGAACTCTTATTTTCCTCTTGACAAGTGCCGAAATCATATTGTCCCTTCCGCCTCGCAAGAAAATTGCTCCGTACCCTCCGCCATTAGCCTCTACTCTCCCCGAAAAACAGATTTCAACTCACGCCCAAGTATCCCCACTTATTGCATTCGCCTGTTGAATTCCCCGCAATGTTTCGGGAGTTGAAGTTTCCTCTCCTGCCACCCTTCCCTTTCTGGTCCCACTCCTTCATTCTCCTTGGCCTCCGCACCTATTTCTCCTGTCCTCACCTGCACTCCCGAGTCTTCCAGGCTCTGACAGGGTGGCCAAGTAAGGCCCGCCCCGAAAAAAACTACTTATAACCGCACAGGGTCGAGTCCTTCCCAGGGACTTCGCTGCGAGTGAAATTTAAAAAGGTTCTGGCCGTTAGTGGGTGTAATCATCTCGCAGCGTAGGAAGTAATGGAGTTAATCTCATGCTCCATTGTTGTAATTTTATATATTTTTTGGACAGCGTTATAATTTCGGCAGTCATTTGAAGAATGTATCCAAAATTATAATCGTGGGGTAATAAATACAGTGACTTTTGACTGGTAGTAAATCTCATAGCTCGTATATTCTTAATTTTCACATTAACATAAGATAAATACCTATTATAATAATTATTCCTGCACTAATAGAGGGAAATAATTATAAATTCTAATGATTAGGCTACTTGAAAGTGTTTTTATTTGAATCTCATTGACGTTTCATTTGAAAACTTTCATTACTTGAGATTTATTTGCAGTAAGTGAATGAATTGTTTTCATCTATGAGATAAGAAAAAGGTAGGACAATGGTTTTCGTGGTGCTTCAATAAAATTTGAAGTGTAAAAAAGGCAATAAATGCTATCAACGGCTCATTTGCAAGTTACAAGCGCCTTTGTAATTTAGGGCGAAATTTGACCTCGCCTCTGAGAATCTTCGGAGGTCATTTGGGCAGTCAATATGTAAGCAACCGTGGGAAACTCCAGTCGTGGACGATTTGGCTGATTAGTAGTCACGCGCGGCTTACCCTTTTATGTTGAACGGTTCCTCGGCTTCTCTCCTTACTTTTTTATTTCTATGATTCATATTTTTCAGCTACCTACTGTGTTTATAGGAACATACTACCCGACTTTATTTCACTCCTCGATGTTCTTAGTGATGTCCATGGTGATATTCAGATTACACTCCTTCACAACATAATGGTTTCAACATTTATGTCAAGGATAAAATGTGATATTTAAATTCTTTGTGTAAATACATCATGATTTTATGCAGATGAGAATGTTTGGGTATTAGCAAAGTGTCTTCTTTTGTAGAAGTTTATCTTATATCTGTTGCACCATTTGCGTTTCTTAACTTTGTTTATGTTTATTCAAGGACTCTAGGGTCTTATTTAAAAATTTATATTCACAATAACTTATTTTTAGAATTTTAGATAGGTTGTAGTATATATTATTACTTCAGTGAATGATGGAAATGCGATTTTATGTATGCTGAGTTGGGCGAACAAAATGTTCGCAAAAATGTACCTCTCGAATCTCGAGTAAATAACTGACTCGTGAGAATTGGCTCAGAATGTTTTTATTGCTGCTGTGTCATGACAACTTCTAAAGCATTATTATGATGAAGATTTTACAAATAGCCAATGGTCATAGAAATATTTGCTATTGCACACATGAATGCATATCTAAATCGATGCTGTTTTTACTATGCATTGTTCTCGTTCAACAAGAAATACTTGTTATTTTTGACCATAATTTATTTTACTACAACCAGTTATTTTCTCTTGGACAACATTCGTCCGGTGGTGCATTGCTCTCTTCGATGTTTCAATTGCTCCTTTTAGTCGAGTAGTTTTAGTTCGAGGTGATAGGTGAATTAGTCATAAAAGCATTCTTTCCTTGCCGAATCAGTTTCCACACAGTGCAATATTCCCCCATATTAAGCAATTTGTTCTTAAGTGCAACTGCTGTTGAGTAAATAAATTTTATTTACTCAACCAACCGCAACCGCAGCAAAGTTATTGCGTACTCAACCGTTTCCAAATGACCTTTATTTATGACCTTTAAATGGCCTAAGGGCGGTGGTGGTGTTTAGTCGAAATCATGATCATAGCTCGATTTCAAAAAAAGGAGTTCGAACCAAACACTCTTGGGTTTTCAAGCCAATGTTTTTCTCTGACCATTGCGACCGAACTGTGTTTCCTGTGGGAAGTACTAAACCGGCTAAGGACGATGTTGAGTTTCTCGGCGTGGTCAGGAGTTTAACATAGCTATTGTCTTGAAGTGATATGAACTCTTTATGATGCATAGTTGGGATTATTGTTTCGTCTTGACGACATCTACTTTTCATAAATACCAATTCGGCGTTATCCGTGGATTTTTCATTCTATTCTGCGTGCTCCGGAAGGACTCGACATTTTAGTCTATCAAAAATACCTACTATGCAACGTCACACCAAAATTTCCTCATTGTCAAGGTTTGTCGAGGACTTTTACAGGAAGGACTCGAAATTCTCTAACCTTGATGGTTCCGAGGGTGTGACGTAAACCTCACACGAGATATTTTATTTTTACCCACCAAGATCATGGTTTTCCCTTGACATCGTTGCGTTTCGAAAATAAAACCCTCTTGGAAAAAGTCTAGAAACCATTATGACGTTAGCGTCTCTCTTCGGAAAAATTGACGTGAAACTGAAAATGTGGACTTCTATCCTTTTGGCAATAATTTTATGCTTCGCTTATAAATATTTTTGGGCATGTTATTATATCCACCAATAAATACTTTGAATTGAGTCTAAGGGCGTTGTGTTTACTGGGCTGGATTGCCGTACCCTTCCGATTTCTGTAAAAATTTAAGATGTGTGTGAAATTTAAGTGTGTCCGAAGAAATATCACGACCAATTTAATTGGAAGTTTTTACTGATGAATACGAGGTAGAAATATAAAGACTTTACAGGGAGTATATCATTGGGCAGTAGTAGTGTTAGATGACATAAATGGTTGTCGTGCAAGGCAAGACATTTACAAGAACCAACCGTTATCAGTAGTACTTTGACGGTGTCTTAAGAAATCTGCTGTCAGGTAGTAGCAACAGAGGTATGTCGTGTTTGTAAATCGCTATCCTAGCAACCTATCGGTTATGCGTTCGTATCCCGTCTTGGGCCTGTTTGCTGTAATTGTATTAGGATCAAGTTTAACACAAAGTAAGGTAAAATGTAACTTCAGTTGTCGGAGTACCTCAAAACGTAATGCAACAACAACAATATTAGAAAGGTGCTTGAGTATGTAGTCATAGCGGATGGATAACCTAATATGACAGCTACTGTAAGAGAGATGTTCATGAGCATAAAGTCCACTAGAAAACTTTAACCCTCGAATAAAAAAACTGGATTGCTCCTCCCTAGGGGGACCTGTCCTCGCCCTTCAGGCTCGGCCGTGGACCTAATCGTTCTTATTTTCGCCCGAATTCCAGCGTCCATTCAGCGCGGTCCCCACTCCTTGTCCCGCCACTCCCTCCGCCGCCCCTCCCCACTACACTTGCCCCCGCCCCTTCTCGCCCCCGCCCCTCGTGGCCCTCCCGAAGGCCGTTCACTGTTGCTCTTCCTCCGACTCGCCGGCTGCTCCCTTGGGGATGCCTGTGCCGCCGTTGGGCCCACCAGCGGGACCCGTCTGCCCGGTATCCGGATCCTCCCAAGGACTCCCTCCCATCCCTCCTCCCTCCCGTCCCTCCGGAGGCTTTCCGACCATCTCCTCCCTCCTCGCCAGATGCCCTCTCTCGCTCAACTACGGCCCACTTGCTCGCTTTGGAAGTTCCATCGGGGAGACGCGAAATCGGCCGAAATCTATCGCCCCTCTTTCTCTCTCTCTCTCGCTCTGGAGAGAGAAAAAGACGAGCAAATGCTTTCGGAGGGAGGCGCCGGGAGCTGGCAGGAGGAGGAAGAGCGAAATTGCCACAAGGTCACCGCCGTCGGGAGTGGACGGGCGGGGTGAGGCTGGGAGCGTCACACAATTGTTCCGCGGCTCGCGATCGTTATTTCCTAGGACCCTTCGTGCTGAGCCGTCCCTAGGAAACCTGACCGCTTCCCTGGACTCTCCCGTGGGCGTGCTTTGCATATTTTTCGTCTCGCTATATTCCTATGAGTTGGGAGAAACGTGTTCCCGCCTATTCTCACCTCTGGGCTCTTAGCACTTCATTTGTCGGGAGCACGTGAAACGACCGCTTCTGAGTCTAGTCAGAATTTCTCTTGCGTCACCTTTAGGCCTGAGAACTAAAAGTTTTTCGTAGGTTTCTAAGATTGTACTCAAATCAGCGTGGTTAGGACTATTACTCTTAACTCCATCGATTGCATAGGCTAAAGCCTATGCAATCAGCATGACTTATCAACAGCACATATTTTTTAACTTTATTAATCCAATTAGAAATTGAATAAAAGTGATAGGTATATGATTAGAGGTGTAGTGCGAATGAAGCCAGAAGATTAATGCTCTAAGAAAAAATAAAAACCATCAACCGTGATTAAGTCATTCCGAGCGTATCTATTCCTTCCAAATCAGTGGTTCCTTATCAATTCATTTCGAGTACTGTCTTACTACGTCTGTCTGTAAGTACTAAGTACAAGTGAAATCACTACGTAATTACTCTAGGAAGGACTCGGCTCATAATAGGTGTCTCATGATTAATGACTTTAATGTATTACCCCCCTTGCACCCAGGCTCGCCAGAAACAGGATTTTCTTCATAGGCCCAAAAAGTTATTTTTTTATTTGTTTTGATGTATCAATGATTATTCAGCTCAATGAAGCACCTCGAGAGAAATATGTTTATGATTTGTCAGTAACATAAATATAGTTTACTCAGCAAACACAGGAGATATATATACCCTTCTGAATCCGATATCAAGCATTTTCATTCATATTCATGAAAGAATAGCCTGGCTAAAATACCGGTTTATGGTCAACTTGATGATTGATAATGCATCCAATCATTTGTTATAAGTGCTCTAAAGTTTTACAAGTGGACCATATTTAAAATAATCCTAATAGTTCATGGTCGTCTACTTGTAATGAATGAAATTTACGTGGTTTTCTTTAGCTTTTTCATATTATGTTGAATGATGAATATACGTATTTATGTCCTGCGTTCTTATTACAATGGAAGACTCACTCAAAGTAATTATCTTAAAGGAATAGTAGGGAGCAGTTGCAATATTGTTTATAGGCTCTGCTTTGAATATTGGAATATTGTTTATACACTTTCCATTGAAAAACTGTTTCATTCTACATTTACTTTCAGGATTGTAGATTTTGTAGGCATACGAGTTGAAAACTGGTCCCAGTGAACCCATCTGGTTTGTCTCACTGACATTCGTACTAGCTTAATTTCGTATCTCTAAATGTGACATTAACTATTGCTTCTATTGTCGTGGAAATTGCCACACCAATGATTCCACGAGCGAAAAACTGATTTCATCAACCTCCTTTCCTTGTTTATGTCACCAAATGCGTAGAGAATAACACCACGCGCAGTTGCAACTTTTTCAGGCTAAAAAATCCATACTTCAATGACATTTTCATCGCAAATATTTTAAACTGTCGAATTATCACAACATGTACTTAACCAGGATTGGTATGAGAATCCGCATTGTGGCTGCAAACGAGTTTACATTTTTTTTATTTTACAAAGTTTCGATTCTTGCTTTGGCATGAATGTACAAATTAAAACTCATACTGACGAGTTAGGCAGACTTCAAATACTCTCGCACTGTAAAATGTAATGGAGAATAATAGCTAAGGCGGGAATGTAGCTTTACTTCATTACATTACTTCAGAGGATTACGTTTATTTCGCCTAATTGCTAGAATTTGTCCCGTCGAAAACGTTATGGAGACATCAGTTTGGATTGCACTGTTATTTGTAATGAATACATCTAAAAATATTACACACATTTTGTTCTTTATTTACTTCCTACAAACAAGTAAACGAAAGAAATTCCCCTTTGTACTGCCGAGCGCCGGATTATGAGAAAATCGAGTTGTGTGTACCAAAAGGAAAACAAAAGCTGATCTGGTTGCGTCTCCCTCCACTTCCCCCTCCCACATCGTCCTTGCAAGCCAGCGCCTGACATCTATCTTCGGATATTATTTGGAGGTCGGGCAGCGTTCAATAAACTGGCTCGGCTTGCTAAATGTCAAACGACGACGAGGCTCGGAAACTCACGCTCGAGTTTTTGTATCGTTCGTGGGCGGGTCTCTTCGGGAACAGTTCGAACGAAGCCTTACATAAGCGTGCGGGCGTTTCAACGCAACGCCGAAGATTGCGCGGTCCGCCAAAATTTTCCGCGGCCCCTCGAAAATGATAGTAATTTGCGGAAAGATTACCAAGTTTCATTATTGAATAAATTTTAAGCTATCATCGCATGGGATGGAAATACCCGTTATTTTTGCTGAAGTTACACAGCTCTCATGCTTATTTGCGATGCCAAAAAATATGTGTGGATTGGTAATAAGGCTTTCTTCCTTGCTCATGGCTTCATACGTCATTAGCTTTCTTCAAATGACACAAACAAAAATTTCCGCCCAAAACACCTAGCATGAATAAGGGCCAAGGTTATCGCTTACTTAGTAACACGTTCAATTACAATAGAATTTTTTTGTTAACTATCCGAAAAACCTAAATATTATACGCATCATGTTTAACATTCATTCAAAATTCCCGCATCAATATGCTATTGCATTATTTGGCTGAGATATTCAGGATAACACCTTGTTTTTCCGACGTTCACCCTCTCTCGTACAACCCGGCAATAAACCATATCTACATTTACACGATACCCTTCAAGCTACCGCGAGGGTGTGTGGCAGGGGGTGAAGATCACCAAGCATGCACTATTGACATGCAAACAAGTAATTATAGGGTCTCATGCAACTTGATTGTTAGTATCTCTAGATATACTATATTCTAGATACTCTAGATATACTCTATAACTAGATCATATGATGGGTTTTGTTCATGTATCCTAAAGTTTTTATAGCCTAATGTTCCATACTACTCATAGGATGTGTTGTTAAACCATAAATGTTTCTTCTATAACGGGTTTAGATCGTGAACTCGGGCGGGAAGAAGGGAGACGATAAGATGACTAAAGGCTGAGGAACAGTGTGTTAGTCAGTTATGCAGCTGGTTGTTGAATTGAAATTAAGTATTAATCCCGACAAGTATTTAGTATTAATTATTTACTAAATCCAAATTTCCAATAATATTTTGAAATTGCTGCCATTTTATCACGTCCTTGTGTATACTAAGTTGTTAATTAGTTCAAGATTCCACTTTTTGTTTTACCGTACTTCATATGAATCAGGTTCACCATTAACACCGCTATGAGTTTTTACCTTGCTTGTTCACTTATGTAAGTTATGCGAAGGTTGAGTGAAGTTGCTTGCGGAGGTTCCGTCAGTTTTTTTTTAAGTTGCACGGCCAATTTGTGCACGCTCCTCGGCGCGCTAAATGGGGTAGTCGTTAATGCGATACGAAAGTTCTCCTTGGTGCGGATTTTCCTTTCACGTTTTCCCACAATTAAGTGCATGACGATCGTCGCGCGAATTCGGTTAACAGGGCGGCACAATTATTCATCAGCGTGAGAAAGGACGCTGGGATTGAGCGCGTGAAAAAATATACATGTGTGTAGGGAAACAATGGTCGAATTGCTGCGTCGTATTTCCTCCGTTTTTCGTCACGGGCGTGGCCCCTGCCTGAGGTAATTGCCGAGCTTAGGTCGACCCCGCGTGACCCGCGCGACGCCTACGCGTGAAAAATCAAACATGGCGGCGTTTTTTCGTTCCTCGGGAGGGTGGGGTGGCGGCGAAAGGGCAAGGCGGAGGCCCTTAAAACGGTGGAGGTCGCGGCCGCGTCGACGTTTCCGTTCGTCTCAGCGCCCCTTTCGTGCCGTCCATCCCTCGTAGACGTGGGAGTCGATTTTCTTCCACAATCGCGTAGCTATAGTATCTCTATTTGGTCGCCTTCGAACCGGCACATTGGCGTGAACGAATGACTACGTGGATCATATATATTTATGAATGCGTATAAAAAGCCATTTTGCCCTGGAAGAGGGATAGATCACAAGGTATACCTTTTCATTAGGTCATGGGCGTGGCCACACGTCGATAGGTCTTCGGTGATCCCTTCGTGGGTTAGGATAAGGACCGTCATTTCAGCCGTTGTTGTGGGGAGGGGAGCACATTTTTCATGGAGGCATTAATTTGCATGAGTTCCTAACGGCATCTGATGACCTCGCATATTGTCACTTGCTCTTAACCGTGTCTAAATACTGAATACTTTAATATAAAGAATGGAGAATTTTTTCCGAATAGAGCCTCTCAATTTTTTTTACGGATTTATCTGAAACTCAGGTGGGTGAAGAATGATGGAAGAAAAACTCCTCTCGTACAACCCTATCCTTAGGATCTTCAAAGACAGAGGACGGTTCGACTATGGAATCTAATGAATATCCGTACGCCGGGCTTCTCTGATCGGTCAGTCTCAAATTTTGGAATAAGACATCTGTTTGACTCTGATCAATTTGACTCTGTTAGTACTAATTTATTACTTTAGACCTCCAAGATTTCTGCTCTTCTCATCGGTGAGCTGGACGTAAGGTTGACAACTTTTAAATATTCAGAGTCAGATGAGTTGGGAGACATTTTGTAACGAGCGCGGGGAATTAATCACACCAATTACGCAAATGCAGTAAGGATGAAATCGGCTTTACAGTCTGAACAGGAGTTCTGCATGCTAATTGTGAGCTGAAATCCGTCGAGCCTATTCCATGCAAACATCAATGATTAGCTCACTGAGGACTGGTTTACTCCAATTACGTATTCTATCATTAAATGAGACCCTTCATTTTCACTTTAGATTCTATAAATCCTTATGACGTTGGCTGCAATTCCTTCTCCTGCATATCTCATAAATTCCAGGCATCTCAACTTCTCCAAGAATCTCTAAATCCACATTAATTTACCTTCATCTCTTTTCTGCCATAACTGATTAAGTCTCGTTGTCGTAGAAATTGTTCTTCAGTCGTTTTTGTGAGGTGTCACCGATTTCACCGGCTTGGGTATTTACAATTTTTGGACAGATATTAATTGTTGCCCCTTCCTTCAACTTTGCTATTTGCTACTTGATTATTTGCCTTCCAGCCTGCGCACCTTTTAGATGTACGAGCGGTGTTAACTTAGTGCAGTATTCCGCCAATGTTTATGTGATTATATCTAGGCATACGCGATGGTTGGTCCGTTAATCAAATAGTGTCATCTTGATTAGGATTGATGGTTAGTCAAATAGTGAACAGAGATGTACTACGGTTAAAATGATTCAGATTCGTTCACAACTTTTTTGTACAACAATATTGTGCATACTTTTTAAATGAAAACAAGTCTTGAATACATTGTTATATTCTTATTTTAAACAATTTTCTATGTTCGAGGCTCAGGAATTTTTAGCTTGGGGTGACAAATAATAGTTATTTCCGTGATAAACTCGATATCGGGATTTAACATCAGTTAAAGGAGAGATAAATATCTCGCCACTTATATTTACGGTTCTCTCTTTGCTCGAGCCGGCCGTAATTTCTTCTCTCTCAGGCCACTCCCAAAGTTAACCGCCACTGTGAAAGTGAAAGAGATTGGTTGTTTCCTCCGGCGCGGAGGACGATTTTCAGTTGACCTCGAACGCTGAGAGTGTGATGACTTAAAAGGAATCTTAAGGTCTAGGTTACGTTAGCTGGGTTCTCGCTCGGAGTTATCGCTTAGATGTGACTGGATTTAGTTCTTAGCTTGAAGCAGTTTCTCCCGGCCTGTCTTCCCTGTTGCCCCTTCTAATAGATGATGTTGGTTCTCCTTTCTGAGAAGTCAGTAGTGATTAGTTATCGGTGGGCGCTTAGGTAGAAGTTGGGAAAAAATATCGCAGCTTTATTTGGACCGTAAGGAAAAGCATTGTGGATCGAGATGGTGAGGTGGGTTTCCGTCCCAGGCCCGGGTTCGAATCCCGGCAGTAGCAGAGGTTTTTCAGTGGTGTGCCGGGCCCTATTTGCTTGCTGTGTTGAGAGCACTTCAAGTTCAGTGCTCCATCCGTCCGATGGGACGTCAAAACGTGGAACCATTGGCGCCTTTCTTTAAGAGCAGACTAATGCTGACTCCGAGTTTCTCGCCACCATCTTCCCTCTCCCAAAGTTCCTTCCTCTTTCCAAGTCCAACCTATCGTCAAAGGAGGGAATGACCTTAGTTGACAGTCGCCTATCCCCTAATAAATGGGAAAGCGATGCTATCACTATTTCAGTTTTATTCTCTTTCACGAAATTTGCAGTAAATATGGGCATAGTATTAGGATATGATTTTGGGAAGAGGCATACTCGGGGGTATTATTGAGGAATTTGTTGTCGATATTAACGAATGAAGGTCTTGAGTGGAATGCATAACTCAGTTCATGGAAGACCTAACAACCGGATGAATAAATGCTTTGGGAATGGAAGACAGTGTTACAGCAACAGTAGGACCTACAGCTGCTCATTATGGCGCGTTATCGCCACAGGGAGAACGTACAAGGAAGCGGTTTGAATGCTTGTTTAACTAATAAGATGGGTGTCTGTCGTGATCACTGCATAATACCCTCCAAAGTAAGTTACTCTCTACACTGGGTTGCTGTATTATTTCCTCGACAAAAAATAAAATCGTAGGCTAATATCTTCGTGGGGCATTAATTATAGTACGGAAGGATTTTTTTAAACGTGTAATTTCTACGGGGAAAGAGAGGAAGTTATCACATAATCGACTCCCAGTTATTCCGTAATACTCAGGTTCAAGAAATTGATCGCAAAAAAGTGTTATTTTCCGGAAGGAATCGTTTTTTTTACCCCCATAATTTGCTTGATGGGAGGGAGATGGATTCTATCTACTATGGACTAAACGGATGGATTTGCAAAGTGAAAATTGCATGGCCATCAGTTTGCTTTGCTGAAAAACGTTAAAAATATTAATTGATGAAACGGGATGGTGTGATAGAATCTCACGCTAGTCGATAAGGATTGTTAGCAAATTTAGTGACAGCGGATAGAGTTAGTTTACGGTAATTCAATTTCTCAGGATAGAGCAAATGTACTAAAAATTAATCTTTTTGAAAGCATGATATTTTCTAGAGCAGAAAAAATGATCTCTCTCAGAGGTAAAAAAACTCAAGCAAAAACAGAGAAAAAACGAGCTCAAAAATGTATAGTATAATTAATCCTACAAATATTTGCATTTGCATTCGCATATTGGCAATAGCAAGCAGGAGAAAAATGATATCGGAGCCTAGCTATTGTGGTGCGCCATGATAATGTTGGATAACCGTATGATGCCTCTCGACATCTCTTGAAATAAAATCCTGAAATTAAGGAAGCTCGATATTTTGTGTTAAAATAGAGTAGAGTAAGTTGTAAGAGACGTGACAGCTAAGCGACATGAAGATTGAAATGTTATCAAATATACTCAGGAATGGGGGTCGTGGTGGCCTAGTGGGTGGAGCACTGAGCTACCGAAGGGTACCGGGTTCAAATCCCGCGCAAGAGTCTTTCTGGACACCCCCATCTAAAATACTCGCGAATCTATTTTCTGCGTGTCAGAACTTCATAGGAAATCGCAGGTGGCCCAGGGAAAGGAACTGGCCCCCCTTACCCTGAATGCGTGAATTTCACACGCCGTTGGCTTAGTACGGGGTGAGCTCTACTCTCACCTATCAAAGACCAACCTTCGGGTTGAATCACTGAGTGAGAGAGAAACTTAGGAATGAACTTCGCGCAAGTAATTTGATCTAATTTCTATTGATGATTGTTACTGTTTTATGCGCATCCAAATTTTGTTGTTTGCTCCTGTCTTAAATATTTATACTCTAGTGATAGATAGCAAACGTATATATTTAAACTTTCTCTATCAATCCTTCCGGAATCAAGAGTTTTGGGGAGTAGAGTTTTTGATTAACTTCATTGTATACACACAACTTTTAACTCTTTCCAAATTTTACTAATCAAATTACTCTCTGGTTACACAAAATCCTTTCATAATCTGTGAGATACCAGTCGAGGTAGGTTTGTATGGGCATAAATCATCGAAACCAATCTTCTACTTTGTTGTTCTTTTTCAGTTCCTTTTAATTTCTGCCACATATCATTTTATCCACACTGCCTGTTCTTATCCTCGGCGTTGGATTCAAAATTATTTCGTGAGGTTCTCCCTAAAGAAATTAAACCCCTGGGAATGTTACAGATTTAAGTTACGTTGCTGTAATTAACTGTGCAATGCTTAGCCAAAGTAATTGGGTCAGGGGGCACATTTTCAACGATCACTGTTAGTTGGAAGAAAGGGCGTGCTTTTTAAAACCTTTCTACGCTTACGCTACGATGGATCGAAGGTCGACTGGAGGCCAGCGCCCCACTCTCGTCTCTCCGAGTACTACTGGTATTCCAGATTCACTTTCCCCGTCTCCGCTCCCCTCCTGGAGCGTCGAGCCCGATAGGGCATGTACCCCGGCTCCTCCTTCGTCCACCCCCCTGGCCCCATTCCCTCCTTTTCCGACCACTATCCTTCCACCTCTCGCCCCCCCAATCAACTCCCGCTACTTCTTATCCCCTCCTGCTCCTGCGCGTGAAACTCCAGTCGAGGGTCGGCCTCGGACTGGAGAGCAGCTCTAGCATTCTTCCCAAGGCTCATAGGGCTGCCCGCCTAGTTCACGAGCTCACTCAGTTCGCACTGCAAAGTGGCGACATTTACCTGTGGATGTGTTCCTTCTCCGGAACGCGGTACGATTGGGGATATTCTTTCGGATATCAGTGAAAAAGTGCGTTGAACATCAGCGTCATAAGTCCTCGATTTTTTGAGATTGGTTTGGCGCCATTCGATCCTTTTATCGGTTACTCTATTCAAATTTGCATAGTTCTTTTTCATATTCTTCATTACTTGCTCTCTATATATCTCATGTGATGCCTTCCTTGTTAGTTCTTCCTGTTCACTCTTTCTTTGTCGACTGTCTTCACCAGTCCATTATCATACTGTGTTTTTTTAATAATTAATTTTGGCTCGGAGCGATGAGTAAAAAATGAGTGAATAGATATTAATGGAGTGGATGAACATATTAGCGTTCTAAAGATTGATTTTTTGTAGCTACCATAAATAGCGCCGTCTGAATACTTCTGAAGTGGTAAATTCGATGTTGAACTTTATTCCTCCTGTTTTCAATGAGCTGTTATAACGGAGAATTGAAAGTTCCACATCCAATATTTTATCGTCTGAGATAATGATTGAAACAGAATGAGCCAAAATGTTATAAATGTTAAGTAATTAATATTTTTAGAGTCACTTCAACATTGGAATGGATTTTGAGGTGTTATAAGTTTATCACTTGCAAAAGACAAAGAGCCGCGGAACGCTTAATATGTATATTTTTATTGTTAAATTTTAAATGAAAAAATATAATTTTCTAACCTCAATTTCAAAGTTTTGGTTATGCATTTTTGCGAATGAACTTCATTTTTGTTTATGTTCTGCTGTTGATCATGGTGATAGCATACGAACGTTGCTCTGGATAATTATGCTTGCTTCCATTGTCAACTTTCCTATTAACTCAGTGAGAGATTTTTTATTATTCGAGGAAAAAACTTTAAAAATGCACATGTTAAAGATAAATTTTCATCACCAATGAGTCAGATCTTATAGAGTCATGAAATATTTTTTCCTGTACGTGTCATCGGAAGTCATAACAAAATAGTCTGATAATGGAGGTATAATAAAACAATTTATCTTGAAAAGCAGTCCAATGCAATAAGCCTTAAGATTAAAAATAATTTTTTTTGAAAATGGCGGAGAAAATATTTTAGTCGTTTCGGAGAACCTTTGCATAAAACTATATCGCTCTGATATAGGTTCGGATAAATCAACCAAGTACTTTCATTTTTCTTGTTCTCTTTGTATAGATTTTGTATTGCGGAAAAGACGAAGAATGTACTAGAAATCAAACATGTAACTTCTGTAACGATTGCCGAGAAGTAAGACAGTGTTGATCTTGCATAAAATAGGAAAATGGCGTAAGACTAACCATTTGCTCTTTTGATATCGCGTTGTACTTTATATAGGTTGTAACATAGTTCTTTTCCGTTTGTTTCCCTGAAACTTCAGGTTCAAGAGGCTGGTTATTGTTTAGATTATATATTATTGAACACAGTTTACTGGAACTGATTGTGAGACAAAATTCAAGTGTCGGAACTAGAGCGGTTTTCTTTGCTTCCTTGAATGTAATTTGAGGAGGAAGGAGTGAGAGGAAAGTTGAAATGCCGGAGAAATATAGTCGATCAAATTGGCTTGATTCACGGCGCTGTAGGAGGCAGAAGTTTCCATTCCCAAGGTCTAGGTCGAGGGGTTAGGGAATGAACGATAGAATTACTGATTTCAAAAGTGATGTTAATTTGAAAACAGAAAATAATTCACACATACGGTCTAGGATTCGTTTTCTATCGGCTGCAAGTTTTGGAGAAAAAAAAATTAGCTCTCTCTTTAGACCATTCTCAAGTATGCTATATCCTATTATATCCTAATCTTCAATCCTCATTATGAAATAAATCATTAGATTAAGGCACATGGAAGAAACTCTACAGCTCAATTTTTAAAAGAATAAATATTCAGTTGTATTCTAAAGAACACAGTTTGGAGTAGTCTTAGAACTCCGTTATCCTGGAAGATAAATTTCTTTCACATGACAATCTCTATTTCATTCATGAGTTAGGGATGTACTACCGAGTGTTAGAGACCATAGTACTCTACTACCGAGTACGCAAGTCTTCTTGCCGAGACGCTACGACCGTGGTTACCTAGTTATTCCAAATTGTGCAGTTTGTGTAATATTTAATCTACATAAACGAAAAATGTATACTCTTTCAAAGAGTTCCTTTTCCACAATTCTTAATTTTACATCTGCGCAAAATGAACTAAAATTAGGGGTAATGCTTTAGAGAGGGGCTACCAATACTTTTAAAATGGCCATTTGCTTTAAATAGGTTTTGTAGCTTCCCTTCAAAGAGTTACAGATTTTTGCATTCTAATATTAATTTAATGTAAATGATTGGGATAAATTTTGTTCACGATACTTAATGTAAGTTATAGTTATTTAGAATCACACAAAAGCATTTCAGATGTTCCGAACACATTTTATAAAATATTGCTAAGATATCATGTTCATCAGTTGTTAGTAGACAATAGTTAGAATATGGGTCAATATTTGCGCTTGTTTTCCATGCTGTAGCCATAGATTTCCCCTTGAATATAAATGCATAAATATTGCACTTATTTGTTTTTTTTAAACTGATAATGGCAGATTTTTTTAAAATTTCTTACAATGTATCTCTTTCGTAACTCCTGTAGAATGATATTTTCTTGGGTATTTGACGAAGCTGTTAAATTATTTTCAAAATTTTTGTCTCCGAATGGATACTATCCATATTTCCTTTTTCTTTCGCGATAGGTGAAGGTTTAATGGATTAAGAGGGATCATTTAAAACGTTCTTAATCTTCACCTTGTTCAAAAAGCCAATATTCGTGAATGAAATGAAAGGCTGAGCACTCCCCTGGTTTAAACCTGAAATCCTCAGATGTGCATGCTTTCTTAGTCTTTTATTTGAAATGTGAAGAAAGGATGTTTCTTTCAATGCTTCACGATTCCCCTCCTGGCACGGTTTCACTGTTAACAGAATCGAATGACTCTCGGTAGGAGTCCTCAAGCGAAAACCCACTTGGCTTCCTCCCTCTCTCTCTCACCACCGCTATCTGCCTCCGTGCACCGTTAAGCAAACCGAATCGACCCCCTCCCTTCCTATCCTCCCTGCGTACGTCCACCAACCCTTTCCCCATGAGTAGTACTCACATAGATCGAACCCGCCATCGTGCACTTCCTCGGAGTTCTCCTCTCGCAGTCTCCTCGAGCGTCGAAGTCTCGCACCTTTTTCTACCCTCGCGTTGAAATCTCCGAACGGCGGCTCCCCGGACAAGTCGTGGACTTCTTCCAAGGGACTCTCTGGCGAACTGGACGCTTTTGAACGCGGGTGGAGAAAGAGTTGAGACCGTGGTTCGGGGGGAGCACTTTTGAGGACGGAGATGGCGGTGGGACCGAGTCTCCAAGGGAACAGTGGTCTGTAATTACTCCCATTCAGCTTTTATATCGATAAAACCCTCGACCTTAAGACGGAAACCCATCCCTCGGCCAACCCCCATTCCACCCTACAACTCTTCAACTCTTACGTCCCCCACCCCTTCGCTGCAACTTCCCTCCACTCCTCCTCCGGTTACTCGTTGCCCTTACTCCTCCGCCCTCTCCACCCCTTCGCCCACATCAAAGTCCCTGCCCCACTCTGTCCCACCCCTCCCCACACCAGGCTCTCCCTAACTCGCTCCCAGAGCCTCTACCACTCGCAAGAGTCGGGCCACCTCCCTTCTCCACCCTCCTCCCGCTCGCCTTCTCTCCTCTCCCTCCCCACCTGTTCGCCACTCCCTCTCCACCGCTATTTTTCAAGGTAAGTGTATTCGTCCCTCCTCGTTTCTCACCACCATTCCCAATGGCTTCGTCTGCTCCCCTCATCCCACCTCCGGAGAATTCGAATCCTTGGGCTACCGCATCCATCTACTCGCTTTCCTCCTCCTTCTATTATTATCCAACCTCATTTTGATTTTCGAGTGCACACTTGCTACACACTTGCTCGTGGAGCAACCGGGTCCACCAATTCCAACCTCATTCCGTCTCCCACATTATCACTAATTTTTATAGGTCCCTACGTACCACTCACTGCCATTTTCATTAATTGAATCATGAAAATTATGGTGTGCTTAATATTCTGTACTCATGTCTTCATTCTCATCCTCTAGATTCTCGTTGCATGCCAATTAAGTAAGTTTTAGAAATTTCTGGCGGAATTCTCAATTTCCTGCGGAATGATATAAATTATTTGGATCGTGACCATTTGGATTGGATGTTACGTTTCTCGTTATTTCCAACCAGGGCTCTTTCATTTACACCACATGACTATTTTCTCTCCCCAAATTTACTTCACTAATAAGATTTTTCTGATTTGTCTCATTTGACACGAAATCCCTTCGCCCTATAATTTGTGAAACGTAATAGACTGAGCGTCATTAAAATAGTATTTTGAACTATTATTTCCATTGCCATTGTACAGGAACCAGATATTGCATTGTACGAATCATTGTGAAATACTAAAGTTTATGAGCTGAAATTTCAATTCTTGTGTTCGGTGAGAATTTTGTTATATTTGATGTTATTTCCTTACTTTTTGTTGTGAAAGACCATGCAGAAAAAAAATAGTTCAGATACTATGTCCAGCCATATTAATAAGGAATTTATTTTGTATCTATAGTGTAGCCACAAACTATTAGCTGAAGATGGAATTTTTAAATCTCCGCCATCGATTTCATCGAATGGTTATTTTATATTGAACCTTATTTATTCTAGTTGCCGTTTATTCCTGTACAGAAATTTAAAATTCTCTTAAATCCCATATATGTATTTTCCTCCTCGAAAAGTGTCTCAAATTCGAGCGAAGTATATTACTGTTACTTTCTGGAATGTTCATAAATTTCTATAACCTAAAATTCGTATTTATCTCTGTAAGCTCTCAGTCCGATCTGTACCTCGGTTTTCTTAATTGCATTCAATGAGGTCCTTTAAAGCTATCATCTGAAAATAATAATAAAGGCAGGCCGAGTAAGTACGAGGAGGTTTTTAGAGGTGTGGAAGAAAGAAGAAACCTCTTAAAATTTCTGAAGACATTATGACCTTTTGAAGAAATCTTGGGACATAATACTCTTAGCACGGCATTAACCTAGTTACTGTTATTCATCATTGATAGATTCCACCAAGTCACGCCTGAAACTACGAATTTTTTACCAAGGAAATTCTCGGTGGGAAAGTGAATGGGAAGAATTGCAATGGAATAATTTGAATGATGTTTATGGACCGTGTAGTGAAGAAGGTAAAGGGGAGGAATGATGCTAGTTAATGAAAAGGCTTTATTACGAAATAATTGAGAGACGAGTTACGTCAAGCCAATTTTAAGGAATATTGATAAGGGGTGATGAGTAAGAAGGGAAAAATGAATTAAAAACATGAAATAGCATTGTGGACACTAACCGAGAGGGGAATGAGGTAAATCCAGGAAAGTGAGAATTGTGATTCTTAATTATATATCTGCTTTTATATAATTTAGATTCAAAATAGGCGAAAGTTGAAAAAAGTTAAAGTGGAGATTGATGCAGTTGCAGCCGTCAAGTAGTGGTGCTTTAAGTTCTATTCGAGTTTGATCTTCATGCGTAAGCCAAATTATAATAAATAAAGGCCGACCACAATAGGTCGATAGAGCGTTAGACTAAAGCATATTCAAATCTTTACTGGGGCATTGATTTTGTTTAAGATAAACACAACGTCCATGCCCCATGTTCAATTTCAGTTGGAGAGAGTGATGTGACCGCGAAAACGAACCAGGTGTGGAATCACGTATCTATCTTTTGCGTAATCGCAATCTTTATCGTTAACGCTTGCCCCTAGAGTAGCGAAGGGTTAACAATCACCGTCTATAAAATTCGCTGCACTAATTGTAATAAGCGATTTGAAGTGCTGTGCGAAAAATGATGAACGGAGATCACGTTCACTCTAACATAAGTTAAATAAAAAAATAACGATAACGGTAGCGCACACGTTATGAAGATCCATACGTTACATCACGTTATGAAGGCCCAGATACGCATGGGGTGACTCGTGTCTTTATATCAGACCTCCTCCATCCCTGGAAGTCAAGGGGTGAATATTGTCTTCACATCAGGCAATTCTTTTCCCCAACCACACCACCCGCACGTCATGAGTCTCGTATCCATGCATTCCATATCACCCTCGGTGTCATTCCATCCAAACGAGCCTCATGTGGGCGCTAGCCATCTCATTCGCTCCGCAGGCACTCAAATCCTTCTTGACGGGTGCACGGGCATCCAAAGGCATCGCGATCCGGAGGAAGGAGCCCACCGGAGGGCAATTGGTGAAAGGAAGGGAAAGGATGTGGCGAGAGGGTTGGCAGCATCTCTGCGTCCTTCCATCACGCATATCGTGCCGTCAAAAACACCACTTTCCCTTTCCCCGAAATTCAACGACCCCTCCCGCCTCCCTCCTTTCTGCTTTCGTTTTCGTTCCTCTCTCGAGTCCGGAGCAATCCAGCGGCCGGCCGACCCCACGCGCCATTTCTCCCGCCCCCCGCCCCCACGCCGTTTGACCACTCGACGGCGGACGCGACTGAGAGATGGTTAGACGCCCTCTCGGGCTTGGAATGCGAAGTGTGAGAGGAAGGAAGGACGTTGCGTTTGCTGTAGGTTTCTTGTGTGTTCTTACAATTTAGTCCTGCCTCAATCCATAGTACACTCGGTTAACAAGTTCTCCCACTGATAAGTTAAATCATCGTCATTGTCCAACTTTAGGTGTTATGCTTAGCTAGGCTTGGTAATCAGGATGGTTATGCATTAACCGGACTCTCCAAAGTTGCTGTTTTTTCTGGCGTGGGTGTAACACTCGGTTAACAAGTTCTCCCACTGATAAGTTAAATCATCATCATTGTCCAACCTTAGGTGTTATGCTTAGCTAGCCTTGGTAGTCAGGATGGTTATGCTTCAACCGGACACTCCAAAGTTGCTGTTTTTCCTGGCGTGGGTGTAGACTTTGTCTAAGGATTAAACCAGGTTAGAAGGAGCTATATAACTTAAGCATTCGTAGAACCAACCTGATATTAGAGCTACCTTATTCTTAGATCTGTATCTTTTGTGCCCAATTAGGATTTGAACCCACAACCTATAGACTGCTAGGCCAGAGAGTTATGGACCTTGCAATCGCAGCTTAAACTCGGTAAATTCCTGATTTTCCGTGCTATTGACTGGTAAAGTGTGCGAGGATGATCGGGGAACACGGATAATCCGCTGTTAGATTCTTAACAGATACATTTCTCTACGGTGCGCCGCCAAAATAAATAAACACTCTAAGAAAATAACACAGCCTGCCAAAGATATGATCCTCGCTTTACATAATAGCATTTTATGACAAAAAATAATCCAGTAGAGCTGTACTGGCCGCAATTAAATATTCGCAAGCCTCGGGTGGCGGCTTCGGACATCGGACTTGGCGGCAGGACCGTAGTGAAAGTCACGATTGGAGGAAAATAACAAAGTATACTTACTTTTGAGATCACTGCCGATACATAGATTTGCGATGCACGGATAATCCGCAGCCCGGATAACGCGCGTACGGAAAATCCACTTGCCGTTTCATAGTAATGAAGTTTAGTTTAAGGTTATTCAACTGCTTAGATTTTTATTATACCATCTAAATTCAGGTCATTATTCTAAGGCAAACATGACATCTCGTGGCGGTACTCGAGCCCGAGACCTCAATGTCAAGAGGCCTTGGTGTTTACAGACATGGCTGCCGCGACGGCCTCCCGCCGTTTAAGTCCGGGCGTGAGATTGGCCAGAGGATGCTTTCCACTCTAAAATAACCAGCCTTCACAACTACACCTGGAGCTGGGGCTCGATAAAAGGGTACCTCAAGCTGACAGCAAGTGCACCTCCAATCACAGATGAGGACTCCTATCCTATCAATAGTTTTTTTTACTCTTGAGTAATGGCAAACTTGTAATGTCTTGATCGAGAACATGAATATTTCTGCGTCGAAACGATTTTTATTCCTTCATACTCAATAAATGCAATGACATATGTGGGAGTCCACAGATGCATCGGGCGTTTTTTTCTTGCTGAGGGAACCTGTTTTTTCTCTCTCATGCTATGGGCGTTTTTGTGTGGGTTTTACACTCTTCGAATCGAAACCGTGCATATCAAATCCCGAAAAAAGAAATTGTAAATTTATTTTTTGCGATGAATTCCCCTCAGTTTTAATTTCATATCACTCTAGTCCTTCAAGTCTTACAGGAAGTCGCGCGAGCTCAATTCTCACACGTGGTGCTGCCTTTTAAATGGGCATCATCCTCCAAAGAATGCTAAATTGCTCGCTTCCGCTGAATTCGCGTGCAGGATCCGAACGAATTCTTATGCACAGCTTTAAAATGATTTATTTGTATAACAATGGGCATGAAGGTGGAAGCCCCTGACCCGGTTTAGGGAATGGTAAGGCATAAGTTTTGCGTCCACAGTTTGCAAAAATGAAAACGAATGCGTGGATTAACCGAAAAACAGGAGCCGATTTTTTCCTTGGATTGAAAGCGCAGTGGAAAAATATTATGACCTTTCAGTTCTGAGGATTTAATAACTGGTAATATCAAATATAAATTATAAATTTGAAATGTCCCTATCGTGCAGAAATAGAAAACAAACTGCACACGGTTATATGAATGCAATGATTCGACTCTACATTTTTCCTCATATTTTAGGACAAGGCAGTATTTGGTGTCTTGCTACTCATAGACAAGTCTCTAAAGATATGAATGAACGTTAATAATTGTGTATCAAAATTGCTCTTAATTTGTTTGATGAATTTATGTGCTTTTTAACATTATTATTTGTCAAAGTGGCCTGTTGGAATTCCAGAACTCGTCACATTGCCGTTGAAAAACAAAATTGAATGAGTAGGTTGATACTATCTATATTAAAAATAAAACATTTGATTGCAATATAGAGGTATTTTTTTGGAAACTTCCATTAGTTTTGGAGTGTCTTCTAAATTTTACTTTGCCGTAAAATGAAATTGAGCTATCAAAGTCTTAATAAATAATATGTTCCATAGGCGTGTCGGAAAACTTTGTGAAATGGGCCTTAAGAAAAGTATTGTGGATACATGTGGGAGGGTTATAAATTTTTATGCATGAGTTATATCGCCCTTAAACATGATTTAGTGGAAAGCTATCGAATTATTTTTTTAGGAGGAGACATGCAACTTGGCGGCAAATCATGGGCAAGGAGCCATTGGATACGTATGGTCGATTTAGAAGTTGAGCTTTGTGTGGGAAAATTTAAGCGTGGACATTGTATGATAATCAGACGCCTTCCTTGAATATCTCTTATCCCAGAGTTTGATGAAGTCATTAATCTTTCGAGTTTTTAGCCGTTAGTTTTTTATTGCTCTTAAGCTCGTTACATACTTTTAGTGGCTATTTTCTGATACTCCACTGCTATATTATTCACCTAACACTTTCGGCGTTATGAAATTCTGAATCATTTTTTATAATAATCCTATCAACGAATTTAATTACCTTGTTGACCTATCTTTTGATACTGCGTAACTTTTTCGAGTTTCAATGACCTCTACGTATCAATAACTGAATTATCTGACGATTTTCCCTTTTCTATCGCTAGGTTAACGGTTAACTTCGTCAGATAAATCAGCTGTTGATTTAGATTGGCGCAGAAAAAATAAATTATCTAATATAAATATCTTCATGGAATTATTTATTATGTTCTAGGCCCTACAGTCTTGGGCAATTGAGTCTATTGAGCGGCTTCATTTCATTTCTTAGGGATGACCGTTGTGTCTTGGCGACCTCTTTACGCAATGGAATTATGAATATGTAAGAGTGAAGAAGATGCACGTGAGATAGACAGTATTTCATAACTTTCTTAACCAGTAGACGAAACGATTGATTCTGAGATTGCAGGTTCATGTATAAATGGATTATTGAGCTATAGACCCAAGATCGATTCCATGGGGTTTATTATCATCCTTACATGAGTAATTCTGCTTCGCCTTCAGTTGGGTGGGGCAAAAACGAGGGAAACTGGTTATTTGCCACCGCTTATGCGACCGACATCTTTTTATTGCAATTCTTTTTCTCATTCTCTTTTTTTTAAGACAAGTAACGAACGAGATAAGCTCTCGATTTCGATTCGGATGAAATCGTTATATTGGTCATCTATTATACAAGTTCCAATATCTCCTTGGTTTGCCACTTTATCTAAATTGTGCGACGGATTTCAGTATAATGTCTTTCACTTCATTATCTTCAGATAAGAGATGCCATGTTGTGAGTTAAATGCGCCAATAACTGTTAATTGATATTTACGTGAAGCATAATATGTTTCAATGAATTGAAAGGATAAAAATATGCCTATTTCGTTTTAATATTTATTCCATTCCTTTCGCAAACAGAGTTATCGGACGTATGCTATTAAATATGCTCCAATAATTTGAAGTGAGAGAAAGACGTTGCCCGAATAATGTACATAGTATCCGTTACTAAATTGGTATCTAGTGCAGTAGAGCAGGAATATATATTACTTGAACTTACTGCAAGCAGGGGGAAATAGATGATAAGTGCCATTGTCAACAGCTTTTCCGTGTGTAGATGAAACTATTTGATCTATTTTGGGAGTTTTCTGATCAATATATGCAATCTAACGAGAAGACAACAGGAGTCGTATTATGTCCACTTCCGGTCAAAAAAACCATTTACCATACTCTTGTCCATTCCAAAATCTCTTATGGTATACCATTATATATAATCCGCTGGGGCAGTGCACACATGAACACATTTAAGTGTGCACTCGTTCTGCAGAAAAAATAATTCGTGTCATAGCGTCATAAAACTCTTACAAACACTCCTTTCCGTTGTTCCGGGCCCTCAAATTGTTCCCACTAAGGCATTTGTGTGTATTTAAGGTCTTGAAATTTTTTACGCCAGAAGTGGCAATATACCGAGTGCATCTGATAACTGCAAATATAATTTAAGGAATGAGTCAAACATGGTATATAACAGGCCAAGATTAACATTATACAAACGTTCCTGTCTGTATATGGGGCCAAAGATATTTAATATGCTGCCCGCTGAAATTAAAAAAATTAAATCCTCAAAAAAATGTTAAAACTTACCAAAGACTGGCCTTTTTCTCAAGAAAATATTGAACATCTATTTTGATGATAATTTTATTGGAACTATACTTATGCAACAGATACTGCTTTTACTGTAATGGCTTGCATGTTTTGTAATTTGCTGGTGGCTCAATTCTGGTCTTTTGACCTTCGAGACCACCTAAAGCTCCCGCTCTTTGTTTGTTACCAGTTTGCACCTATTATGTGGGAGAAAATAAAATATTATTATTATTAGCTGATTGGCTTCGAATACACGCGCATTATTTTAAATTTGCACAACGGAAGTCACCAGAGCGACGAACAATATTAGAAGAAAATAATTTTCCTGAAATTGCGAATGGAATTTCAGCTAACTAATCTTAAAATTGATTTCAATGGAATTTACTTTGTAATATAACGTTATATATTTAAATGTTAACGTTGAAAGAAAACACTTTATGTTTTGCATTCTTGCTAATTGAGACCGAATGGAAAATTTTTGAGATGCTCATTTCTTGGGAGCTAAGTGCGCCTTTGTTACTCGTTACGATTCAAAGGACTGCCATAAATCTTTCGGTCTCCTCCCATCGTTTGAAGTCACCCTGAGACCACACGCCCTCTCGTTACCGAAGCTTTATTACGCTGCCTTGGAAGAAGAAAAAAAACTACTGCTAAGGATTTGGGGAACTCCGTTGCACTTTCCATTTAGATAAAAATATTCTCTAAGATCGGTTAAAACTTGGTTTAGGAGATCTATTACTCATTTTAATTTGTTGAAATCAGCGGTAGGCTTGAAAGAAAGATAGTGTGGGCTCATAATTTACTTAGTAGGAAATGGCATTAAAAATACGAATTGGAAGTGATGCAATTTTTTCCTTTTCTTTAAATCTACTGATGATCATAAGATGCTGCGCTTTTCGTTTAAACCCTGAGTTGGGTGAATTGTTTTCCTATACTAAGATAACTTCTCGAACTACCTGATTAATGTAAAAGGCTCAGGGGGATTCTATAAATATTATTTTTAAATCTAGGATTGAATATACAAAATTTACGAGTAACATAATGAAGTGTTTATGATTAACACATAGGTATATGAAGAATTCGTCATTTCTCATTTGCAAATTCAGAGAATATTATGAGGATTTATAAATAAAAGACATGTTCCTGTCACATAATGGATTTTTTTTATCAGTTGCGGCCCTGTGTCGCAAATCTCACTTTCGAAATGTTCTTGATTTCAAAGTATTTGACCTCTAGAGACGAAGATAAAAGTGTTCCAACATTTTGTCCAGAAAGGATTTTGGTTAGCCTCCCTTCAAATTACTAGCTGCGGATGTGACTGAATTTTGCATACAATGTCCGGAATCACAGAAGTGAACTCTTGGTAAGTCTTACCATTTCCTGGCAGGACTTTTGTGTGCCTTCTTGAGCATTCGAAATGTTTTTTGGGAACCTTGAGATGTGGTGGTTTAGCATGGCCAACAACAGATGGCTCTACTGGCTTAAGTGTATCTTCGATTGCATCAGATTTTTTCGCGGAGCTTCGGTGACTACGAGTCTTAAGATATTTTACATAAAGGAGTAATTAAATAAAAGATCGCATCGATGAGGCTGGCCATTTTCATGCTCTTTTTATCATTTAAATCCATCTCGACGAACCAACGATTCAGCTAAAGGAGTGGGCAAACTGGCGCAGGTTCTTTATTTGGTTTTGCAACACTTTCCTGTCAAAGATACACTCGCCGCGAAGGAGGAAGGAAATATAAGTCAAGTATAGAGAGTGGAATTGTATGGCGCCGAGACTGTCTTCAAGGAAAGGGGGTCAATATATAGACTGTTGGCTGTTGAGATTTGGGCTAAGAGGTAAGGCAGGTGAATAGGTAGACCAACTAGGAAGTGCTGTGGATGGTTGGGGAGAAAAGGAGATTGATTGAATAAATCGATGAAGATAGAGTGAATGGATGGGACGGATGATAAGAGGTGAGGGTGTTTTGAAGTGTGTGATGAAGGGAAGAATGTAGATAAGCGGGGTAGAGGTAAGCAGAGTAGATAAGATAAGAGCAGGTAGTTTGGATAGATTAATGAGATGTAGGGTGTGTGAAGAACTAAAGGGCATATATGGAGAACTGAAGGACTTCTCTGCATGGGAATACTACGAATTATCTAAAGGTTGCGAGGGAAGAATTCTAATAATAGTAATTCAGGTAGATGACTGACAAATTAAGTATTTTGCGCCATTTATGACTGTTGAATAGTTCGGTAGTGGTAGAAATTTTTCAGGAACATGTGGAAGGGTGGAGAGAAACCGGCCGTTGACATTCCACTACACCTTAAAAAACGAGGCAGGAGGTCTACAGTTCGACACATAGAATGTTTCATTCTAAGCGTTCTCCTTCAGGTAGTGAGCAGATTTCATTGAAAAATCTGCCAATGCCGGAATTAGAAACCGGATCCTCCGGGCAGAAAGCTAGTACTCTATCCACCATACAAATGTAACCACCCGGGAAGAATAATATGTCCACATTTACCTACTTTAGCTGGTAGAACTTTAAATAAAATCATATTAACCCATGAAGGACGTCTCCGCAATGGTCGATCGTTATGCCGTGGTTACCATGTCGCCTTTTGTGAAGAGCAGGGCAATACCGATGTCGGGTTTCTCTCCACCCTTCCTTCTTACCCTTTCATTCCAATCCTTGAACCATTCCTCCCGGTCTGAAGCTCCTATAAGTGCGGGCACAGACACAGAAACACAGATGAGCACTAGAAATGGGAAGCTTGGCGATTTGGAATTTTGCTTCGCATCACAAGCAAAAAACTGCGCCTTTTAATACTCCTGCGTGAAAACTTGTCTGTCGAGAAATTTTCCGCACACAAGAGCGAGTTGGGGAAGGGTTTTTTTTCAGCTCTAATGAAAATAGGTCAATTTCAAGGATAAATGTCGCCCAAATCGTCCCATCGAGGACGCCTAGCTATGGATCCTAAATGGATGAAAAATTCCTGTGGTGGACATTCTCAAGGTACCATATGGTTACCGGGAAATTATTCTGGTTAATGGTTCCGCGAGTAACCGTAACTTAAGAACAACAAATGCTCAATTTGCACGTACTGAAACGTTTAATTTCCTGTGAGTGTACCAACTATTTGGGAAATATTTAGCCATTTGAGCGCCAGGGGGTATCCTGATTGGCTGACCTGAAGAGTGCCAACGTATTTAGATGAACATTGCAGGAGCTGTTCGGGTGCTTCACCGGGTCAATTCTTTCAGCGCTGCCGACATTTATAAACTACGGCGTTGAGGGTAGAATTGACCGGGTGGAGCGCCCCAACAGCCTTCACTACTAGCATACGCCGGGAAAACTTGCCATCTTTTTTCATTGTAGCAGTTCATTTAAATACTCGTTATTGTCTTACTGTTTATGGTTTTATTTAATTTTTAAATGCACCGACACCTTCATACATCCTGATTGATTATCCTGCCTTTCTTTGTAAAATCTCAAAATATTTGGCTGATAAATATCGGCATAGTTTTGAAAATTTTGGTATCACTATGAGTGACGCCTCGTTGGTCGTGTGGTGGTTAGAGGACTGGCTTAGTCCCGAGGTCCCTACTACAAATTCCGGAATAGGAAAATCAGCGTACGCCGGGACTGCTGAGTGGGGAACACTTTTATTTGTTCCCCGTTCGTTGTGTAATACTTCAAACATTGAACATCTTCACCCTTTTCGTTAAGAGTAGGCTAATGCCTCCAATCTTTTTCAATTCCCTCTAAATTCCTACCTTACGATTTATCACCTAATTATCAATGACGCAAACGACATTAGTTTTCGGTCACTATTTCCAATAAAAACGACAACGTCTAATTTCCTCTCCCCAGCGAGGTCTGAAGTGGTGGATTTCTTAAGATAAACAGTAAAGAAGAACCTTAACCGATAACCTTAGGTGAGATCTGAGCGTGAAAACCGCGGTTTAGCCGATGAGTAACGAGATCACAGGCTCAAAGGATCTGAGGATAAAGTTAATAATTTATTTAATTGATTTCTTGCCGGACACTGTTACCAGTTCGGTAATGCTCTGGCCTGCTTACCCAAATGTCGTAGTTTTGAATCTCACCCAGGGAATGGATATTCTAGGAATAAAACCTTACGTTAGAGGGATCGGTATAGCCTTAGCCGTTGGATTACCTAAAAAAAACTCAAGGCTCTTATATCTTTTGACTGGTGCCCGAAATTCAAACCGAACCCTTACTTTGATGCAGCTGATTATTAATTGTTTACTCCGTGAGTTTAATTTTTAAACTTGCCGAGACCCCTTATTTCCTTCCACCTTGACCGACTTTTCCGACCGACGCGCGATTTCACTAACGTATTCTTCCCACGCTGCCCTAAACCGTGTGTACTGAAAATCCCCACGACATACCAGCCTCTGAAGATGGTTTGGGGAAAACTTGGAGAAAAAACACCTAATGACTAGACTAATAGGTGGGAAGGATACATGTCTGAAATAATTATTTGAGCAAGTAATTAACGGCTTGCAAACAAAGAGCGTTCTCTCCAAATCCTGGACTCTGCTGCCTCGAAATCAGTGTACTAGGTCACGTAGGTTGTCAGCAATTATCTTTGCACGCGAGATAACTGCTGACCCTACTCTTTTCCCGACGCACTTTTCGCCCGCCTCTTCCGAAGGACATCTCCCCGTAATTGGCTCGCTCTTCTCTCGTCCAGAACATGCGAGGGGTGGCATTCTCGGAAAAATACCTCTCGAAGCTGGAAATAGAACCCGGACCCTCTGTCGTGAAATGCCACATGTCCCCAAGTCATGCTCGTTCCAGATACTTTTCACGTATAACAATGCCTCCTAGAAGTAACAGCGTTCCTGCAAAGAAAATTTGAAGGAACCACTACGAAGCCACTTCCTGGTGTCCAAGGACGTGCCCAAGGTAGTTTTAGTGGTAGAGGTAGAATTCGGTTTTCATATCGCACCGTCAAACATAAGCCTAATCCTTAGATATGACCAACTACCTATTGCCAATTTGCCGTGGTATTTTCTATCCAGCGCGTTACCGATACAATGACTTCTTGTGCTCTAAACTTACTGCGAATTCACACCCCTGGTATGTAGACTTGTTGAAGTCGGAGTGGCAGTGATCATTGAATTAGGTTTTAAGGTTCTCCATCTGATAAAGGTACATTGAATCGTCCAATTTGATTCTAAGCTTCATGCTTGGGCAAACAATATCCGTAACCGCGGCTAGATTCGAACCCACGATCTTTGGATTGTTAGAGCGACGCGTTCACAAATTGGGTGTCAATTCTGATACTTGATTTTCCGTGGTATTTTCTATCCAGCGCGTTACCGATACAATGACTTCTTGTGCCTTAAACTTACTGCGAATTCACACCCCTGGTATGTAGACTTGTTGAAGTCGGAGTGGCAGTGATCGTTGAATTAGGTTTTAAGGTTCTCCATCTGATAAAGGTACATTGAATCGTCCAACCTGATTCTAAGCTTCATGCTTGGGCAAACAATATCCGTAACCGCGGCTAGATTCGAACCCACGATCTTTGGATTGTTAGAGCGACGCGTTCACAAATTGGGTGTCAATTCTGATACTTTTTAGCAATTGATTACGTAGCGAAGGTGTTAGCAAAGGTAGCTAAAATTCAAAACCAGTTCCAGTTTCTTTCCCATCACGCTATGGTAGCGGTCTCTAAGGCGACCTAGCAACGGGTAAACAGCATAACTCTATTTCGAATCTGTGTTAGCAACAGATAAATCGTAGCTGTGGCCAATCTACGCATCGCCGATTGCAAGGCTGCTCAAAGGTATTATTAGGGATCAATAGTTTGGAAGAATATATCAAATACGACTTTGAATCCCCAAAATTGAAACTGATATGGTGTAAGTAGTTTTTATTTTTAATTTGTTGATGCTTTCACCGGCATTTTTTATCAACCGTGTAACTTCAGAATTATGCTGTAGATACTCTTGGTTAAAATTCTGAGTCGATGGTTATTGAGCTAGTAAGTTTCTCGTTATCTAACGAAATGTCAAGCAAAAGGTGTTTCCTCGACGTTTATATCTGGAGCGCAGCCATTTAAGGTTCGACTTGATAAATCTCTATAGGAAAAGCAATATAAACAAGCAATACTCATCGACTGTAATTTATTTATCAATTATTTCAATGGCCTGGTGATGGATACGGTAGAAATGGCATCCTCAGATATTTCTTGCGTTGTAAGTGTTTTACGTTATGCTAAATTCATAATATATTCACATGATTATTTGTCAACGATTGACCGGGCATATGTCGTATATCTTATAAATGGCCATTGAAACGTACAGCACTCTCTTAAATGTTTAAATTATTGCACTACGATCAATAAAAAGCGTCACCACATGCGTTGCAGCTGGCAAAATTTCCCAGCGGTATTGAATATTTGGAAAAAATCGTTTTAATATGTTTAAGTGGGATATTTCCAGTAGCTTAATAAAGTTCGCTACATATATTTCTCCAGAAATTCGGTGAAAAAAGATTTTATTGATTTTTATTGGTAAATACACAATTCAGTAAAGCTAAATTTAAAAGAATTTATTCTCTGAGGCTACTGCATTTCACGTTGCCTCAACTCTGGTGTAAGGTACCCCATAGGAGGGCAGAAAGGGTTGACATCCACACTTGGCTACACGTCTGACTATTCGGGCCAAGGTTGAAGTTGGGGAAGAGCTGAAAATTCTCACGAAGAGGAGAAAAAAAACAATCTTTAATGAAAGCAAAAACGTGTGTAAAAACTGGAGGCACATAAGGCACCAAATATATGCATTCTTTCTGGCGTCTCACGCTTATGGCCATAGGGTCATCATCATAAATGTTATCAGGCATATTATCTCTTTATAATAGCCATTTTATCCGTAAATTATCATGTTCGGGTCCTGCGTATCCTTCTCCCTGATTCCAGTTCCTCCTATTCTCACCATATTACATTTTTAGGCATGAAAATAACGCATGAATATTTAGCGTGGACTGAATTAAAATTAAGCTCGCCTCTATGTTGTTTTCTATTTGCTCACTCTTATGCTCAGTATCTCAATTCACTAGCAGCCCCAGTGACTGTGTTTAGTATGCACTTATAAAGTTAATAGGGCGGAGGTACTTCTAAAAAAAATGTCAGCCTGGAAAAATCAATCAATTATTTGTCATAAATGAAGAAAATGAGGCAGAATAACAATGCAGTGATATTGAAGTTAGACTAATTTTTTCTCACTAATTACTGGTGAGTTTCCATCATTATCTTTATCCCTGAATTGAACGAAAGTGGAAAAAATTGTTTAAATGTTCTGTTTTCGTTTGCTGCCGTGAGTGAACTTTTCACGTGAATCTCCACCCTTGAAACCGGTATGTACTGAGCATTTACTGATGTATGCACTCCGTTTTGAATGCTAATGCTGTCAAGGAAGAGGGATACCGTTGTCCGATAAATATAGAATTCTGGTAAGATGCCAATTTATGTATTATTGAGTCATTGAATCGTTCCCCTCACCACCTTTCTCTCTCAAAGGAAAGCTTATTATGCGAAGAAACACCTGTATTACTTATTTTTTATTGCTGATACGTTCAAATCTTAGTTTTAGGTGTTTTTAACAAAAGAGAATGTATGGTACGAACGTTACCCCATGCTACATGCTCTGGAGGTAGTTCACTGGGTATATATTGATAGTTAGGAAGAAAGCGTTAGTATTGACCTAAATGTGTGCCTTGTATAGCTCCGGGACCTGGGTTTTGCTAAAGATTGCGTAAAAATATTGGAAAGTTTATAAATCTGGGTGTTGAGGAGAATGAAATATGTGATAGACGAAAAGGACGGATGAAGAGTTGTTGAGTATGGTTGGGGAGGAAATTATTAGCTAGCTATCCGAAATTAGGAGGGGATCGAGCAAGTGGATGAAATCGGGAATAAGAGACAATGGCGTACTCCGTTACCGAGGATAGCATGCGGGGTAAACGAGGAAGAGGAAGGAAAAAAGGTATATTGAACAACATGAAGATAGCTAAGATTTGAAGAAAAAAATGGGGAACGATCCGTTAGCTGAAAGAAATGCTGGAAAGAGTAGAAACCCTCCATTAAACCTACCCTAATCGATAGAACACTGTCAATAAATCTCAATCGTAGTATTCAATACAGTAGTAAGTAGTGGTAATAGCGAGGCAGTAGAGAAAAAATACCAAATAATTCTTACTTTCCCCATAACAAATATATGCAGGCTTTGCAAGTTGATAACTGCACCTAACTGGTAGAAAGATATCAATCAATCTTAATATTAGTATTTAATACTAATGGGGATGTGATAGAGATAATCTGCCTAATAATTCTCACTTTCCCCAAAGCATTTGAACATGTTTGATAACTGCGCCGGAATTAATTACCTTATTTCTTGACCATATTCGCAGGTCTCCCCTGTCCGCTGTCTTTGGATGGGAGCTACATCGCCATGGCATTCACGGCGGAGGTCAGTCGGATCGACGCCGAAGGGCGTCAATCGCTTCAAATCCTGAGCCAAGAGTTACTCGCTCACTCACCACAGGATTCACTGGATTACACCTTGCCATGAGGTGCTTGGAGAATGGAGGATGAGGTGAGTTATTTCATTTTTATTTTTGTTTTATGAACGAGACGCGGAATGAGATATTTGTATGGGTAAGAATGAATAGTTTTTACCTGTATTGTATCCATGGATTGACCATAGTTTGTGACTCTTCTGCGAAAATCAGTCGAACACGAATAGTTAATTCCACGGAGCTGTGGAAATGTGATACGTGAGTTGAGAAATAAATCAACGCAACTGATTGGATGCGACTTGTCATCCTTATGTCACCTTTATGCTATGGTGCAGTAGATGTGGAGCGAAATGGATTATACAGTTGCAAAAAATATGAAAATAAACGTAAAGTATTATAAATAAAACATTATTTAAACAATACGCTTTATCTTCGAGAGTGTGACTGCATAGTTGGATTTAATAAATGATAATTCTACGTTTGTCATAAAAATAAATGTTAGTTGTAAATTTGCGATTGTTGGAGGTTTCTATGACATGACTTCTAAATGATCGGATTAATTGGAATGATACGGAAGCGTAGACCACCCGCTCGACGAATTCTCGGAGGGTTGCTTGCATTCACGGGGACTTATAGATCCACGGTTTTCATTATAGGCTGCCTATTGGGTTAGACCAGTGTCTTCCAATATTTGTTGCACTAAGTGATGGTAAATATTTTTCGCAATAGGATTGCGTACTAGCAACTCAACACTCATGTACAGGTACGTGTACCACGGTTTCGGATCATTTGAGTAATAATATTCCTTTTCAATTTAGTTATCGTTTAGTAGTAGGGAATACCGGAAACTAAAATGAACGCTGAAATAAAATTAAGTGAACGCTTAAAATAGAGTTACTACCCTACCATATGTGATTGAATCGATTCTATCTTCCCAAAAATTATCATTGGTAATGAATTGGAATATCTACGAAAGAATTGTCCACATTTTCAATGTTGAGCGTTGTATAAATTTCCAGACGGAAATCTATTCTTCTTCATACCGAAGAACAAGAAATTTTTTCTCAAATTCGCAATCTATGTTGGTTCAAACTTTCATAGTTTCTATTTCTTAACTTGGCCAATCTGTCATCGCAATACCATTTTGATTGTAAATGGCAAAGCGCGCCAGGAAAATTATCTTGATGCAAAGGTATAATGTGGAAGGTTGAACGTAACTTAAGTTGAACGTAACTTACTAGATAACGAGTTTAGATGCGAAATAATCTTGGCCTTTAAAAAAGCAGAAATAACATATTATACGTATCAGGCCAAATGACTTTTAGTGGCAGATTGCGATCATGTTATCAAATTACCGCCGCAATTTCCCTGGGCATGACCATATTTATAATCGATCGCTTTCACGAATTTAAGGTAATATCTGTTCTAAACATTTGATCGTGGCAAAATAAAATTTTTTAAAAACTATTTTACCCATTTAACTCTTACAGGTATAATAATATTTAAGACTAGTGATCTCAAAGTAGTCTCAATGAGGCGAATTCTGAGCTCGTTTACATTTGAATGTCATATCATATATTGCTCTTCGACCAGAAGCAGAAAATATTTCTGGTATCTCATAATTCATGTGTTGTTTTCACTTGCGTATAGATGTTGTTGCTATTTTTAAAATTGACATTTAAAATCATTTCTGCTTGAGGCAAAATTCATTTATGGAGAAACACTATCGGTACAATTTTGTGGGCGTCGCATATACCTTTAAAAGAAATGACATTCTTTTATGCATTAATTTCCTTATCGAGGCCGTAGCCGGCTGATCTGTGCTCTTGCCCTGATGCATGTTTATTTCCTCCGAAAATGCTGTGAATATATTTTTTTGGGTGAGGCGATTCTTCACGCTGTTTTTATCCCACCGGGAAAAATTTTTAATCAATTCTTTTTCCTAAAAGTGAGTCACTTTTGACCGGAGAACGGAATACATTTTCCTGACGGGGGAGGCAATTTCGGTAATTACGGGTTTCCGATACCTTTTCAATTTTCATCTTCTCGAGCCGCTCAGTACGGCGTGCAAACAAGGGCTCGTTCACCCGTACACAAAGGTCTTAGCCATCTCAGCGAAAGCTATGTGATATGGGCGGATCTTCTGAAGAAAATCAAGAATGTGAAAAATTGATTTAATACGAAAGAGTTAGTCAATTAGCCACTGTTCCATAGAGTTGTGGATCTACACCGACATTTCCCGACTTTCCGGGTTTATAAGGAAGCCAGGTGGACGTTGGAAGGATAAATAACTTCTTTTTTTGAAAAAAAAGACCAGGAGTGAAATCGCTGCGCAGCCAGAGTATCTCCACAGGCGGGCTTGGCGCCTGCGTTTTCCCCGAATAAATTTATCGGGATCCATTGGGTGAGATTATTTTAATTCGGTGCGAGGTAGTCCACATCAAACACTAGGGAATTATGAGTTTTTTTTTAATTCTTCCAATAGATGCCGCATTCAGGCAATCAACGTATGACTAGTCCTTCCTCGTTTCAAACAAGTGCACCTATCGTCCGGGGAGTTATTTAATTAAGAAATATAGCGATTGAATTTCATCCGAATCTACTCGTTAGCGAGATAGAAAGCAGAGATGTAGGTATTGCATGAGAAAAAAAGTAGGGAGTGAGAAGAAGCCTTGTTGCAAGTGTAAAATTATTATTTGCTATTAGTCAGACGCGGTAGCCAGGCTGGAAACGTACTGGCCTGGTAATTACAAGGCTGCGGCTACGATTTCCTCCTCTGGCATGGTTGCCTGTACCTCTCTCGTGCAGAGAAAAAAATGTAGCTGCTCTGTAAAGTCATGGGGGATTTCTATTCAAAAACTGAAGATGTAACGTGGCACTGTATGACGCCATCAGCTCTTGTGCGAGGGAAATTGGGGATCGGGTTGTTTTGTTGGATAGAGTACTGACCACTAATCTCGGGGCTCAGGGATCGAGTCAGAGTTTCATCTTTGTTATACCGATATCTACCAGAATGCCGTGTGGAGAACATGTCTAGTTCAGTATTTCGTCCGTTCGATGGGACTTTAAACTGATGAATCCCTTGAAGTCTTTCGTTAATACCAGGCTCATGCTGACGCCTGGTTTCTCCCCACCCTTCCTCCATTCCCTGAAAAATTCCTTCCTTTATTAGATTTTAAATATCACAAATGACCTTAGTTGTCTTTCACTTTCCCCAATAACAGCGAGGGGGTTTTCACGAGGATTTCAAATTCCTCCAGTGACAATTTCTACGCCATAACTCGGTGATTCATTGACAGGCACACCGTCGGGTACCCGAAAGGAATATCAACTGGCAAATGGCTCCCTCCTGAGTGTTCTACTTTCTTCTCAGGGCCGTGACGCAACTGTGACGTGCGAAGTGTTGCTCGCAGACGCCCATCTTAGTCACGCCCTTGAGGGTACGAGCGATATGTGTCCCTCCGAAGCCTCTGTGGGCCCCAGGAAAAAAACCGTGCGGAAATAATCAGGAATTATGAACGAGGAAAACCAGGAAAGCGACGCCATTAACGAAGACTCAGGAGAGACATACCGGGGGATTTCCAAGGGGGAGGTTCGAAGCGTCCTTTTTTATGGCTTTTTTATCACTCTTAAATTGGTCCTCAAACATTTGGCCTCCCTAAAATATTATGACGGTCGTGAAATGAAAGCAGTTGGTGACACACTCATTAGTTTACTTTCGGTGGGACCTTACGGGAAAGTGATCTACTGTGTGAATATCTTATTTTCAGTTAAGATTGCCCTTGACAGTATTTGTGGAGGCGACTAAGAGCTCAGGTTATTTGCCCAGTTGATAGGACAGGGGGGAGGTTGGTTGTATAAAGATGTAATTAAAGAAAGGAGTAATTTTAAATAGTCAGTGGTTAAAGAAATTAGGTATGTCAATGTTAAAAGCTTAAATGAAAGGAGAATCGAGAGGAGAACTGCGTCATTCCTTCTGTGCTTTACTTTTAAAAAACTGTACCTCTTCGTTTCATGTAGTAGGTACGTATTGCATGCATGGTTATCATTCAACCCTGCCACACACCGTCACGGTGGAACTTCAGATATTACGTAGACGTAGATGTTTCGTAAAATTAATCACTAGTGTTGATCATCTTTTAACCCTTTTGCTGCTGTGAACGTACCTAGCACGATCACACGGTAAGCTGCTGTGAACGTACTTTTTCGTTCTCACTGTAGCGCTTTTACTTTTCCGCCGCATGTGACGAGTAGGTTTCCGGAGTGTGTGCCGCAGCGAAAGGGAATATGAATTTTTTTCTATTATTTGAAGGGGTACAAAACTTCCTCAATACATCTTTTTAACCCCAGTTGACTGCAAAGACAATTATCTTCATTCAATACCGAGGCTCTATCAAATACAAGGTAGCTAATTGCGGAAGACCGACAGCTGATGTCATTTGCACTGTTTAAATTAGGTGGGAGGTTGGGTAGGGTTGGCAGTTTTTCAAGGAAACGAGGAAGGAGGGAGAGAATTCCGGCGTCGGTTAGCTTACTCTCAAAGGAAATTTCTACATCTTTACGCCTTATCCGATGGGTGGAGTACTGTTCTTGAAATGCTATCCGCATTACGCTCAGAACAATACTGGATTACAAACGTGACTCTAACCTGGATACTTGGAATGAAAGGCCAGTACTCAGGCCACCACACCAACTCAGTCAACTTAGGCCTTTCGTATTTTTGGTAAAGATGGAGGACGTAGAATGACTTGGTACAATAGAGAATAGACATCTACCCATACCAACCATGTAAAATTGTTTTTTAGAAAAAACTCTAATCTGACTTTTGGAAACATTCCATGTTTTAATATCAGTGAAAAATTAATACAGTTTGAGTATTCCATGTACCAAACAATAAGAATAAAATACGTGGCATGTACGTAATTTCACGTGGGTATCTAATAATTATAGACTACCAAAGGAAAGAGTTGATGTGTTTGCTACGCATGAAGTCGGGGATGTAATGGATAATAGTGAAAAAATCACTCCGCGTGGACACATAACATTTGATTGTCTAATGTACGGTAGCTGAAGTCAAATATCAGAAAGATGGTGCTGGTTGTTAATATCACCATCTGGACTTTGCCGACAGCATTGTGTACCAGCTGATTAGTACGTCATTTTGGTGATGAAGGGCGGGTGTTGCGCAATATGTGAAAATTGTGCAGGAATGGTTGATGCGTTTTCATACATACACTTTGTTCTTGGGCTAAGCGTCGATTGGGAGGGAGCATTCCGGTATCATGTCAAGAGTCAAAATTAGCCTGAAATACCCGGACCTCGGATTTGTATTCGAGGAAGGAACCAAGGGTGTGGCGTTTGACATTTCGCCGCCATGAACTCACCGGTATAATTTCATTCTTTTTTGAGATGCACTGTCCCACAAGATCTACGGAAATGCCGTCGTAATCATTACTGAAAAATCTCACGAGAATGGTTAAGGTAGAAGCAACTTTAACATAGTGTTTCGTGATCTTAGTGGATAGCATCGTGGCTCAACGGGTCGAGAAAACTACAAGGTCGACTAGGAAAAACTGTGAGACTGTAGAATTAGTAAATGGAAACATGACATCAGGTGTCACTTGTTTGTTGGTTCTCAATGGATCCCAAGAATCGGAACCATTCAGGTATTTCATTGGGTTTTCCTCAACAATGGTGCCACAATTTCTCACTGTAAAGCTTGAAGTAGCCTAAAGCACTGAACTGTTGTTATTTGAGCTCACTGCTTCGCGAAAAGAGGAATATAGTGACTTCAGATAGAAAGATCCAGAATGTTTGATAATTACTTGACTCTCCAACCGCTAAGGTCCTGATTACACCTTCGAAATATTTTTAAAAGGGGGAGCACGTATGAATACCTATTAGAGGCCAAATGATTTAATGAATGAAACAACTGTTTCTAGAATCGGTTTGTTTTCAATTATCCATTACGTATATACCTTAAATCGAGAGTTTGACAATTTATCGGTTTTTTATTTTTTTATCTAAGTTTACTTCATTGCTTAATCTATAAAAAATTTAGTGGAAGTGATTTATTTCACATTCACCGAAAATTTTCCTCCCACTTCTGGAAATGCCATGAATTTACCCTCTATGCATTGAAAATATCTTATTCTCGGACTTGTGTTCTAATGAAGTTGAAATCCGAATAATTGATCCACGTTAAGTTGAGGAGTGTTTGATTCCAAGCAGGTATTTTTCTCTATGAAAACTGGTGAATGAACTTTCGCCTTTAAGAAATCCCTAGAGTACAAGTGGTTTTTGCCTCATAAGATTTTTTCTTCGAGTTTATCTCTCGTTGCAAACTTAATTTGTCGAAACCTTTCAGTCGTGGTAGAATAAATCTTACACCTGTTTTTGCTCTTTCCATCTGTGCAAAGGGGAGTTGAGTGAGGGTCATCAACCCGGATTTTCGCTGTCTCATAGGATAACATTGAGGAAGGCGGAATGAGGGGTTACGTCAGGTAGTCACGTGGGGCGTCCTTTGGCTGCAGCAAAACGACCATACTAGTCCTTTCTTAGGTTTTATCTCTGACGGTGATTCTTTATTGCCCCTCATAAATTCCTATCTTGAGTTGCTATCGCTCGTATCTAAAATTTTTCCTGGGTCATGGACGTAGAGTTGGGTCCGAGCACTGTTGCATCAGGACGGATCACTCAGTGATTCAACCCGAAGGTTGGTTTTTGATAGGTGAGAGTAGAGCTCACCCCGTATTAAGCCAATGGCGTGCGAAATTCACACATTGAGGGTAGGGTGGCCCTGGGCCCTGGGCCACGTTCGATTTCCTACCTTCTGGCTCGCAGAAAATCGAATCGCGAGGGGTTTAGCTAGGGGTGTGCAGAAAGTCTTGCCCGGGACCCTCCGGTCAGTAGCTCCGCGCTCTACCCACTAGGCCACCACGACCCCATCAGGACGGATACGTAACACAAATTTAAGTACCTTCTAAATTCCTCCGTGTAAAGCTTATCACTTCCTATCAACGTCGCACTGCTGCGTGAGATGGATTTCGTGACCGCAAAGTCGTCGCAAAGCAAGCAGAGAACGACTGAAGTTCTTCTGCGCTTTGAAATGAAGAGGTGAGTTTTCTGTATAACGTGACTCAAGTTATCTTTTTTTACCGTTATTTTCTGCCGCCTACACAAACTTTATGCATTCCATCTCTTTCCACTCATTGATGTCGCTGAGAACACGTGTGAATACTAATATGGTCTAAGCTAATATCTATAACAAATGAATCCTCTAACTCGCATTACCAGCTCCCTACCTAACAGAAAACTAGAGTATAATATTTACAGTGTTATTCTTAAATCTGAGGGGTGATATGAACTAGTTGGCGATAACCGAGTTACGAGGTATGTTTCTCGTATTCCTCTTTACCTTCGTTACTCAGTATTTGTCCAGTGCAGTCCTGTGTATAGTTTAAAGCAGGATGCTACTTCGCGTGTGAAATTTTCGTGTTACCTTGGTAAATCAGTTGTTAACAGTGAAAGCGCTGATATGTATACTAACATTATGAATTTTTACTCGTTATTTCATGCTTTGTGTGGTGTCATGGGAAGTTATAATGTACCTACTGCAGAAAGCATCGTAGCTGATGTGAGAAGCTGGCGATCACCTTGGAGAGTACGGGAATACGACCTTGCTAATCGCGATATTCGTACAGTTGAAGTTGTTTTTCATGCGGTAAAACTTAGGAATGCTAAGGTAATAATAATACCTTATTATCTTAGTAATATTTATTCAAATATAATGATATTCATACGGTAATATGAAGAACGGGATGCATTTTTGAAATGAACGGTTTCAAGTGCGCAAACATGCAAACAAGCGCCAAATATGTTATATGTACATCTAGTCATCATGTAATTTAAATATAATAAATTCCAACCAGTTTTAAGGCACAATATTGACTCAAAGGGGATTCAAATGTAAATTTATCACCTCCCTCTAACAACCTTAGGAAAATTCTTTGGCATCGCTGCGATAAAAGCTGGGTATGATCTCATTGTTATTTTTAATACATTCAGGCTCCATAAGCGGCCATATGAACCGCAATGTTTTGTACGGAGTAGGTGGGGTATAACCCTTTCTAAGAACACTGGCTTAATTCAACAGAATCAAGACGGGGTTCTTAGAATAGAATAATGAAACATAATTCAAGAATTCTGGCTTCATTGTTACATCTGTATCTACATCTATACAATACCTTGAAAGCAACCGCAATGGTATGTGGCAGGGGTTGAATCATCACCAGGCATGATTTTTACATCGAGAGATAAAATACTATGCTTGTTACTAAAGTACGGGTTTCTTTGTTAACGTTTTACGGGTTTCTTTGTTACCCATAGGCTAGCATGTCATTACCTCTTCCAGTACACCTTAACCTCCTTGGTGGTGTCACCCCCCGACACTCACTATTGCGGTGCTTACCCAGTAACATTTATTTGTTGACGTAGATGAATGGGACGTCATATTTCTCTAGCCATTTCATCTTTTCATTCGTGAATAATTATCTAATTTAATGCTTGTCATTTTTTATTCTTTTCTTCAATTTTTTTTCAATCACCAAAAATTCCTTCTATCGCGAACTACCATATGCATTTTACTCAAGTTCCCTTGCCGAGAACCTTTTCCTCTCCCTTTTAAATTTCGCCTATCAACTTATCTACCATTAACATGCCGAGCACTTGTGCCTCCTTCTTCACTCTTGTCGATTGTATTGTATCCCCTTCCAAACCTGCTTCTCATTTAGGTTTTCCATCGACCTGTTATCATCCACTCTCTTCAATGACCACTCCTCAGGAAGTGGTTTGAATTAAAATGATTGCGTCAACGCTCTCTTGACAAACACGAACTGTCTAGTAGAGGAGCATACTTAATGGTTGGAGCGTTGATCTTGTGGAATTTCCGCGTACTGACCGGGTAAATAAATTGTTTATTTTCAAACCAATGATTTCGATGTACTCAAAGTGGTTTCCAATTATTTCATTCGTTTAATCCGTATTACTCTTGTAAATACGATTAACGGGACTTCAGTTGCTAAGGGTATATCGCACCATCTAATATAGTAGGATTGGATTAGTTGTGGTGGCTAGCGTACAGGCCGTAGTGTAGCATTCTGAGAGCCCGGATTCGAATGTTGAAAGCAGCGGAGAATTTTCATTGAGAATAGGTCCCCAGTTTAAGTGCCGTGCGCAGAGTACTTGGAGTTCAGCCCTCCGTCTGCTGGATGGGAAACAATGGATTTCTTAGCACCTTTCTTTTAGAGCAGGCTAATGCCGACACCGAATTTTTCTCCACCATCCTACCGCTCAATAAAGACCTACCTTTATTCAATCCCCCCTATACTATTTTGCGCTCATGACCTCAGCTGCCAGTCTCCTCACCTAATAATAACCACAAAAATCACAAAATCCTAAGACTAGCACAACACGCAAACCTTAGGCGGAATTCAAACTCGCAACATTTGGGTTCGCAAGCCGGATCTTTACCGATCTTACCACCGCGGCCGTATCAAGGAGTTGTCAAATGTTGATAATTCATCATGAGTTGCCCTAGGAATGTTAACCAAGCGGTAAAACCAGAAGGTTAGATCAACATACTTGCCACGGAATATTTCACTAGTATAACGAGCCCTGTAGGTCTACAGGATGAGACATCTACATACCCTGCAAGCCACCGCAAGGGAGTGTGGCAGGGGGTATGACTACCTAGGCCGGCCACTCAAACTTTCCTGACTCCGAAACCGTATCCCAAGGAGTTGCCAGGTCGGAAAAATGCTGGCCTGGCAACTTAAAAGTCGTGGGTTTGAATCCCGCTCAGTACTTGATATGTCTGTCCTTGAATTACGATATTCGGTCGGACGGTGCGATATAACTTTAGCCGCTGGAGTATCCAAAATCATGACTACTGCTAGGCGTCAGGGGAGATGGGCCCTGGGGCTCCGGCCCTCGAGGACCTCCACGACCGAACCGTCCTTGCTCGCGGGCAAAGTCGCGGTCCTCCCTACCATCTTTGTTCCCAGCGAGGTCACGCGTCCGGACGTGAGCACGGGAGACCCTTGAACTCCACGGCGCGACGGAAGCCAAAGCTCGCGCCGTGCTCTCGGCACGAAGACCGGCGCGACTTGCGGCCCGTAGTGTCGAGGAGAGGGAGAGAGAGAGGGGTGGGAGAACGTCTCACAAGACGGGGATTACGGTATGGGAAGGGGGGGAGGTGCGTAGAAGAGGGAGGCGGGAGATCTTTCGGGGCCCACGACTCTCCCAACAGCCGAAGAGTGTCCGGGAGGAGAGGCGTTGGCGAATTTTGTGGGTGGCCTTGAAACGTGTATTGGGGGGGGGGGGAGGGGGAGGTGTTGGAGGGGAGAGGAGTGGGGAGGGGGCGATGAAAAGGGTGAAGGGGGAGTTGGGGAAGCCAGTCAGCTCAGGGTGGGGGGAAGGGGTGGCGGGGCGGGTGGAAGGGGCGGGAGGGATCCAACCGAATGCAAAGTGCGCGGCTGGTCGGGTGTACTTCGTCCCATCGGGAGGGGCATCGGGTGTGGGCGCCAGCCAAATCATAGCTTTCGTTTCCCTAGTGGGATTTTCCCATCCCTTCGGATCCTTCTAGCCTCAGTCCTTTGACACGAAAATTTCTCGCAACTCTCAAGCATTCCGCTCAAAGGAGATGAATGGAAGAATGAAGTAGTAATAGTTATTCTGGCAACCGACTGCTAAGGTCATTTACGCCATTTATGATAGGTGGGTAAGAAATAGGAATTTTTCTATGAACAAAGGAAGGCCGGATTGTAACTCGGCGTCAGCATTAGCCTACTCTTAGTGAGTGTCCACGGTTTAGCATTCCATCCGATGGACAGAGTATTGAACTCGAAGTGCTTTCCACACAGGACCAAGTGGGGGCTGGTATAATAATAAATAATTTGCCTCAGCTCAGATTAAACTCTCGCCCTCGAGATGAGGAGCCTGACCTATAGCTACCAAACGAACCGGATCCCTAAATAGAAGTACAAGAAAAGGAAAAAGGAAGTAAAGGAACTATCTTAACGACAGCTGACCACCTCTCTTTCTCTATATATATTCAACAAAAAAACACAACATACACGGTAACGCCTTTAACTTTAACCTCCCAGATGTGTACAAATACATTTCCATAATACAACTTACATTTTTCAATTCAAAATCTCCTAATTCAACGAAACAAATAAATAATGGAGACGGATAGAAACCATCTTGCTATGTAGATGAATTATTATCCTTCGGATTAAAATGGGTTTAGTAGTCTGGACATCGGACGGCGACTTGTGCAGGCCAAGTAAACATTCTAAGCTAAACTAAGAGTATCGAATTGATGAGAGGCGCCAAAAGAAGGAACATGATGGATAGATCGGTGAAAACTCCAACATGAGGCGTCGGGTTTCAAGGTTGTGAAACAAGATCCTTCCGGCCAGAGGACCCACAGAATGTGGAGGCTTTTGAAAATGTAGATGTGAATATAGTGTAAAAAGGTAGAAGACAAATAAGTAAGTGTGAAATATTGTAGGAGAAGAAAGGAAGTTGATTGGCTAAATTGGTAGGAGACAACAGAAATGGATTGAGGACCTGCGAAATACTGCATCAATGAAAAGGATGTCTGACGGGAGAATCCTTGGTAAACGTCGCAATGGGTGGTGTAGAATATATGTTGCTGATAGTATAGCAGACAGGAGATCTAGAGATTTAAATGCAGATTTGATGGAGAGTACGTGGGCAGAAGGCAAGAAGTCATGCAGGAAACGATCTACAAGGTTTTGGAATAGCAGTTTGGGACTACTCTCAAGCCTTCTATGATGCTACAACTGGAATATTTGCGATGATAGCTCACCATTGAGATGATTAGCATTAGTTTGTTAAAAGAAAAATAGCAGCACCATGTATCTACAAATACATTTCACCCTGCGATCCAGCGCAAAAGTGTGTGGCAGGGGGTATCCGGAAGATAATCATGAAAATAGGGTGAGGAGATGAATTAAGGTGAGCTACTAATTAGCTTAAATGAAAATTTCCGAAGACAGGAATATCAGAATGCCAATTAAAGTAGGGAAATTATATCTCCCAACTGACCCTACTGTATTCGGACATTTTCATAGGGTGAGAAGTTGATTCCAGCTTGCATTTTGGTAACCGGCTTAGGAGATAGGGACTGTTTCCTAAATTAGTTAACTTTATTTTATATATACAAGTAGACATGAAATAACTGAGAGCTAGATGATTGCGGATGCTGGGTAAAAGAAAGTGACGTTATCCTACCCGGTGTAATTATTTTTTTCCCGAGTGTAATCTTGAGTAAATTGGCATGTCATGATAAAAATTGCTCATTATGACTCCTGACGCTGACTGAATTGCTATTCTATCTTTTCAACCTTTTGCTGCGATGTTATGGTCCACAAGGTCTCTGCCCCCTGAATTCTAATCCATTGATGTCGTGTCAAATATACGAACATGCATGAGAACTCCCCCATATCTCTATTTAAGTATGACTTCGGCAGAGGTATTTGCTACGTGCCCTGCTCGCTTTACTATCAACAAAGTATATGCTAGACCAGCCATTTCTACGTTGAATTACCGTTGTTACCGAGCATTATCCCTTCAGACCTCGCAAAAAATCATTTTCAGACATTCTTGCAAAATATACGTATAAAGGTATTTTGAGTCCTGAAAAATCTATTTTCGACCGTTTAAAGAATCATTTCACAATTTGTAAGTAAATATCGAAGGAGATATTTGAGTTTTTAGACAGAGATTCAGTTTTTGTAGAGTAATAGGGTAAGGGTATTGGGTGAATATCTGTATTCTATATTGTATGGAAAGTTTTCAAAATATTCATCGTTTCATTTAGAACCTTGTTTTACCATTTAGCGTTGCTTGTGCGAGTCTCTTGAGAGCTCTTGCTTGTGGAGATTACGACCCTTCTCTTACTTTTTGGATTTCCGAAATAACCTATCGTTGATAAACGACTTGAGTAACAGATCAATTGAGTATGCTCGTGCAGTAAAGTCTACAGCTGATTCAGTGCAACACTCGGGTGCATAAATATATATCATGCACATGAATTGCACCTTCTTTGATTGGTTTGAGCCTCAGGGGTGGTAATCATTGAGTTGCAGCGTGACCTCGATAATGTCGGAGGTCATGGGAAAGTGCTTTCGGAGATTGAGATGTGTCTTACGTTCTCCCTCGTGAATGCTTGACAGGTATCACTTTATCCACCGAAAGTAAACACTAGCAAGTGAAACTCTACTATCAATCGAAAGGGTGAATGTTACCCATAGGCGCTCTGAATTTAAAGCTCAGGTGTGACGGAAGATATTTTATTACATGGCCTCGGCTGTTTCTCGGAGATGTTTACGCATTTTATTCCTACGCCAAGATTTATTTATTTATGTTGACCTGACCGTAATTTCTTAAGATTTGTGATAATGTCCTGCGGGATGAAAAAAAATCCTGAGGCTCATTATTGCTTTTATGCCCAGCTATTGTATTGCTAAATTTAGAAGTTTGTTTTTAATATATGCCTTTGACTGAGAAAAAATTACTTAGTTTAATCGAAAACATTATCCACTTGTTCATTATTATCATTAATTCGATGCGTTACCTGCTTAACGTTTAAGCTGCATGTCCATGCAAGCTTTGATGAGAACATTACAACAAAATACTGCTTTTTACTCACACATAAAATAGGGTAGTCATGCAAAGGTTCTACATCAATTTAGGTGGTCGTAATAAGAAAAATATTGATAATCTACCTCCATTTCCTGTGATAAGAATGTGTTGCGCCATAATTGCTTTTCGTTTTTCTGGTGTTCGAATAATTTTCCATTTTGGAAGACCCCCCCTAATTATGAATACCAAATACATTCGCACGTAAATATCATCATCATTTTCTAATCATGTTTTTTTCTGTGATTTGACTTTATTGTATCTTTTAAAGCTCTTTAGGCCTATGAAAATTAATTCAGGCTAACTGAAATGATGCACCTCACCAAGAAATAATTTTCTCTTGAGCTTATCTTCGACAACACACCTAACGGAGTGCAATTATTGGAAGTGAATTGAGCGTTGCACGCATTTAGTATGGAAATTTCAATGCCCCCTCATTTAAATTCGTGTGCATCGAGTTGACACGCTTTAAGCGTAAATATCTAGCCGTATTCATACAAATCAATGTTTAACTGATACGACGTCATCGTTCATTGGCGTAGAGGCTACCAGGATTGCTTAACCTGACAACGCATTTTAATCAATGAGAATAAATCTCTTGAATAACCGGTTTATTCTGACTTCCGGAACAGGTTTTCTACACGGAGAGGAAAGATTTGGAAGATGGACCTGTAGACTGAGCTACTTTTTAACGTGTTTGATGTGATTACTATGGCAGCCTCCCTGGCGTATTTTTAGAAATAGCGCCGGTCGCGGTAGTCAGGTCGGTTATGTGCCTTCCTGTCCATTGGTCGCGGGTTCAAATGCCGCCTCGGGCATGGCTGTTGCAGCTCGTGCCGATAATTGGATAAACTGCTGAAAATGCCAATGTAATACTCATCATCATTAATAGTCAACAAGCATAGGATTAACTTGACGAAACTATCGACTCGACTGTCCAATCGGCTAGCTTCTTCAGACTTGCATAATTTTCCTCCTTAACATCCTCTTCTTCTTGTTCTAAATACCTGGTATCTGGTAAATATCCTGTTTGAAATATAAGGTAGGCCTTCTGTCTCCATTTTTCCGATTCACTTTACCCTCGATGATTGTCTTCTTCTTAATGCCATCATGACTGCAGATACGAGTGATAAGATTTTATCGTCTTCTTTTTTAAGTTTTCAGCAGGCTACGATTATTTCAGCAGGCTTCGTATTATTTTCTCCTACTTAACGGATGGATTTTGTTAAGTAATGAAGACAAAAATTATCTGAAGTTAAAAAAGGATCTGATGCTTTCCCGGCGTATGCTGGTAGTGAAGGCTGCTCGGGTGCTCCACCGGGTAATCTCCTCCATGGCTGCCGACGTTTCGGGGTACGAGTCGTACTCCATCATCAGGGCCTCGTCGAGGGAGTCGTACTCCATCATTCAGCCCTGATGATGGAGTACGACTCGTACCCCGAAACGTCGGCAGCCATGGAGGAGATTACCCGGTGGAGCACCCGTGAAGTTAAAAACTTTAGCCCACAAAAATATTTTTTTGTTTCAACAGTCGAGAGAGAATATTAAAAGTTTGCCTATTATTTCACCGACCGTTTCTTGCAATCGTACGATGGTTCGTAAGATCGAGATGTTGCTAACGATGTTTTTGTGTGAATTCTCTCGGTTAGTTTATTTTTCCATACTTGAGCCCCTCCATTCGAGTGAAAAACGATAGGAATAAAAATAATTGAATCAAGCTCAGCTTTATAAAGCCCATATTTATATTTTCATGGTGAAGGACAGACTACAACTTTGTAGCTTTTACAAGCTTTGTTCAAACTTAAGGGACACAATGCGTTTCGCTTCGTTGTGACATAGTCATTCGCAGGTTAAAGTAGATTAGAGTCCGTAAAATCAAAAAAAGTAGTTGTGTGTCTGTAAAAATGAAGCGATAGGGATTTTCATAAGAGTAACTTTGAAAATGGTTCCTGCTTGAGTGCTATGTGGAGAGCACTTCGATTGCAAATACTCCTTCAGTTGGATAGGACGCCAAGGTGTCATCATCTTCTCGGCTTTCGTTAAAAGCAGGCTAATGCCAAAGCCGGGTATCTCTCCACCGTACACATCCATTCACATCCTTGTACCTTCCTCTTGGTCTGAAGTGTCTTCAGCTGCGGGGACAGACTCGGAAACTATAGATGATGATGATGAGGAAACATTGGCAGAACTCCTGTATGAGTTTGACAGAATCGTGTGGTAGGAGGCTTTATGAATATCCTTGAACAGTCTTGCTTAAAGAGAGAATTTTTCATATTCTGGGGAAGGAGAAAGGCTAAATGATTTCATTGTAAGGTCACGACGAAAAAATCCTCCCTTCGGACGTTGAGGTCACTGAGGAGCATGACCAAATTGCATTCTCAAGCTGCAACAACTCATTGCAATGACGGCGAGAATGAACTGATCAATGTCTTCCATCACCACAGTGTTTATTTGTTTATTTTTTGGCCGTAAAGTGCATTGGGAGCGTGCTAACCTTTCTCCTGCTGCACCTGCTTCCCTCATCTCTCAACCTTGATCTCCTGCACGGCTACGAGATTGGAAGACGTTTGTTTTTTCCCTGCGGAAATAACCCTGGGTAATTGAACGTGGAAGACGGAGATTATGAAAAGGTAGATCCGTCATCAAAGTCAATTATCCTTTGATAACAAAAGGCTTACCCTAACCGGTGTGATACCAAATAAAACGGTAGGAACTTCAATAAGTTCGCAATCCATACTGCATTCGCGCAAGCACTCTCGTGAGTTAAATCTCTCTTTTTATATATTTATCGAATAAGCTTCATCCACTTGAGGTCGTATTACCGTCGACGGCAAAAACTAGTTCATCATCAATAGTCGTCCATTCTTAGGTTATTTTGACACTGCCCTACATTCAAGTGTTTTACGATCAAACTTTTGTATTGACATTTTTCTTCCCCTTTACATCCATAACTTCTACTTACATGTATCTCATGCGCCTTTTTTTGCACGATTTATAGATATCAATACTTTTCTGCCTCTTCTAGTTTCAGCAAAAAAGTAGTTGAGGATGAAGTATTGATAAATCCTCCTCGATATTCTAAATTCATCTAACTATCGTGATTGATATTTTATACTGTCAGGAAAAAATCGGGCAAATGACAATGTGCAGTGTGTATCTGCGATGATTGATCGTGAATGATGGAGGCAAGCGCAAGGCACATTCGTCATCAAAGTCACTTCTTCTTTGATAGAAAAAGACCTACCCTAACCAGTGGGAGAAAAAGTAAAACGAAAGGCTCAAATGTCTCTTAGCAATACTGCACTCACGCGTGTACTTCCCGGGAGTTAAACGCCTCTTTATATATTTTTAACTGCGGCACTTCCTCCATCCGAGGTCAAGCTCTTGCCGAAGGGAAAAACTTGTTGAGGATGAAGTATCGATAACCCACCCTCCTTGATATTTTTAATACGTCAATCGATCTCACAGATGATTCTTCTGTATAAGATAATGATTGAACAAATAACAATGGGCACTACATATTCCAAAAAATTAACTACGATAATTTATCGTGGAATATAGAGACGAGGAAAAGGCTCCTCCTTAGCCAAGTCCAGTAGTTCTGTGATAGTAAAATCTACATCTATCTACATCTACATAATACCCTGCAAGCCACCACAAGGGTGTGTGGCAGGGGGTGATTGCTCACCAAACATGCACTACATATCATGCATAAAAAAGGAATAGTATTAATATAGTAGTCAGAACTACACTATTTAAAAAAGATAGAAATTGCAAAGCAAACATGCAAAAACATTCTGTTAGTAGGGTTAGCTTTAAGTACTCATACCAACATGCAGCTACCAATGCTATTCATTGCTACTCTCCGATAGGACATATTTACCGTTATTCGTATCTCTTATTGTGCGAGGGAAAAAGGACATTTTGAATCGGTCAGTTCGGCAATCAATTTCTCTAACTTTATGATTATGGTCCAGTCTGCCATAGTAAGTTGGGGTTCGTAAAATATTTTTAACATCATCACTGAAAATATTGCCTTGGAATTTGTGTAAGAGATTAAGTCTAAATGTCAACCTGCGATCTGACAATGATTCCCATTTCAATTCATTTAATAGACTGGTTACGCTAATATAATTATCGTATCGTCCCTTTACAAATCTTGCCGATCTTCGCTGCACACGTTCAAGTTCATTACTTAGACCGATTTCGTAGGGATCCCATACACTGGCAGCATATTCCAAATGAGGTCTAACAAGGGAAAAGTAGCTGGTTTCTCGTACATGATCGTCACATTTACCCAATACTCTTTTAATGAAACCCGTAAAAAGGCGTAAAAGGCGTAACCTAAACGTTAGAATATCATACAAAACGAAAGCCCCAAATAGTCCTCGCACGGATGTCTTCCCGTATGTTAAACCACCTATATACATTAACATATTTGTACATATATACTCGTAAATGTATTTTTAACGAGGCACTTCCTCCAGTCGAGGTCTTGCCAAAGGGCAAAACTCGTTGAGGTTGTATCGATAACCCGTTCATGCTTTTTTGATATTTTATTATCATCGATATCTTTGCTGAGGATTCTTCTGGCAAAAATGATCGGACAAATAACAATGGACAGTATTCATTTCAAGAAATGATGATAAGTTAGCTACGATTAGAATGCGTTCTGCAGTCTGCACGCTGTGAGTAAGCGGCGGAAAATGTGAGTCGAGCCAAACGATCTCACGAGTCGTTCCCATGACCGTGGCCTTGCCTGCAGCAGTGTGATACAGCTTTTTGTTTCCGTCACTATCGCGCTCGCGCCAAGGTTGTCCCCTCCCGTGCTGAGTCCATCAACCGGGAACTCGACCACTCCTCAGCTTGTTGCTAGCAGACAATGACCATGCAATTTTCTACAACATTCACGTTGAGCAGTTCAAACTTGGAGGGAGTTCAATCGTTGAAATCACCGTTGATCTGGAAGGTAATGACTGGCGGAATCATCACCACGTCTTGGGTTCATGTCATTCTCTTCGTATTATGTAACAATGCACTCGCTGCGGTTTTTGTCATCACCTGGTGTCTCCGATCATACTCTCTACATAATGACTTTACATTTCGAATGATTTCCTCGTTATTGTGATCTACGGTGTCATTATTTTTTTAAATTCCGCAGCAGTTGATATTAGTAGAATTAGGATTCCAAATTATCACTAATTATATTCTCCATTGTTTTTAGTGCCGTTTTTTAAAAAATATTTTCTCGCTTTGAGTGTCATCGTGGATGCACACTTCCGCTCCACCTAACTTCCACTCCAGCTAATAAGCTGACTGTTAAAGGTGATTACCAATCAAAAACTTTGAAGTGATCACGTCATCGACTTAACTTCCACATCAACTGTGGCCTAAGGCTAGCCTTGTAGTATTAAACCGGGATTATGTGCCACATATTTGAATCAATACATAAGGTTGACAAACATTCGTTGAAAGAAAGATCTTCCTCACCTGAATTAAAATTTATTTTTTAAAATGACAACTGCATGACTGGCTTGTTTATACATTTTTTGAGTTTGACATATTTCTCACGCATTATTAGGATAAAACAGGAACTTATAAATATTTTAGTTATATGAGTACACAATGAACTAATTTGTGAAAAATGTGATGTAATGGAATGCACTGAGAATTCCCTTGTCCGATTTTATTTCTACTTTTGCTTTTACATATCACTCGGATAAGTTTTATTTTAGCTCCTATTGCCGGAATGTAACGAGTATTCTAATAGAACAATCTCTTTTCACTTAAGTGACAGAATATCATATATCCGGGTTTGAGTCAATCTGCTCACTCTTCATGATCATTGCCAGCCTGACTTGTGGGTACGGAGCGGAAAATGAACAATAGTTTCACACTTTTGTGATAATTCCGTAAAAAGATTATTCGAACGTGACATTCCTGCGAAGGAAGTGTGATTTCTCGATGTTTGTAATTTTCTTATCCAGCTAGGTCATATCTTTCTGTCGATCTTGTTGATCGTGTTTCCCCTTTTTTTGTGGATGAGGGAACACGATTCCGAAGACCTTTGGGTGTCCCTCGACGTGGAATGAAAACATTTCATTCGATCACTGATAAGCAAGTAAGTGACTATGGCTGACGCAGAACCGTTCTCACTCACCCAGTGGTCACGCTGGAACGGGAGTGTTTTTGTTTTTGTACTGCTTGCTGCTTATAATATGAAGGCATATAATATGAACTACATTTTAATGGACCATCCAAATACAGTTGCCTTCGTAAATACGGAATTTGTTCCATACTAATGGTGATATGTGCCGCATTAATTATAACAAATTCATTGTTAAGCGCTTGTAAGGTAACTTCTCATTATATCCCTTTTACCGTTCATCATCTATTTTGGCCATGAGTATGTTAAATTAATATATTAATTAATAGTTTAATAAGTGGTGCTATATGCTACTTATAACTTAAATGTGGACCGTACCAACAAAATTGAATGGGCTGTTAACTTTATACCATCAGTTGAGTTATTATCTCCCAAATTTGTGAAATTTTTAGATGGTTTTTCCTCTGATCAGGCGTAATATTCGACCACTAAAGCAAAGTCATTTTAAAGTTATTTGAAACATGGCATCATGAAATACCACCCAAGGGTTTTCAGCAAGGATTTCTGATTTACTATTATTTTTTACATCAAATGGAACTTGGCAAATTATTTTTTAATTGATTCAGTTTATTCGTGCTAATCTTGAATGGTTTATGGAAGGTGCGCCGGGGCTTAATATGTTCATTGGCACATGAAATACCTCTAGGAGAAAGGTGAAACGCAAGTTAAATCTTGACCCTGGTTGCACCTACGCGGATATTAATTTCAAGTGAGCGAAATATTTTCGGTCCGAGCTGCATAAAAACTGGCAGCCACTGGTGGCTGTCGTGTGGCAGGTTTATTTGTGTGGAATACTTGTTCTGACATCGCGAGAGAAATCGATATTATCCGATGCTGCTAGTGTATCAAGGACTAATCTGTCAATCTGCCTAACCTTCGGAACAAATGAGCTTTGAGGGTGCAGCAGATTTTTGCTGCAACCGATATTTTTCCATCCACACGATGGCCATTACGAAATAGTTTTCCTCTCCTGGCGACAACATTCTTTTATTTTGGCCAATCGTAAATTTCCTACCGACTCGTAAAACAAGCACCTGATGTCCCTAACAACCTCTCCAGGGGTATAATTATCCGGACAAGAGGTCCCTCTTGACTTTTTTTTGTTCCAGCACGATTATCAACCCACTGTATTTGGATGTACTGATTTCATAGCATTATTTTCGGTGGATTGAGACCTTTATTGCCCTACAGAGCGGTACAAATTAATAATTTTAAAATCCTTTCTAAGAATTCCTCCTATCCATACTTTTTTCACGCACTGTCGGAGACTCGCTGAGTTAATTCGCATGGAAAAAAGTGAACTTGTTTTGGAAGAATTTTTTGGGAGTCTGTGTTACTCTTTCACCACTCCTAGTGATATTAACTTATGATTTTATACCCTTAATATCGGGTATATCATTACTTACTCGCCAGATGCAAATTTTATCGAAAATATTTGTTACGTCTCAAATATTTTGATATTGATTATGGACTGATTTATTTTTATTTATTTCTGCCATATAACTATAAACCTAGTATGGGAAACATTCGAGGCAAATTAGTAACGTCTTAAAAATTACAAAGTAGTTTATGTACTACTACCAGTAATCCTGTGAAAAACTTTAGCACATACAACCTTACTCCAAATGTGAGTATGGCACTCCAACCTTACTCCTTCGATGGACGATCACTCTTTGTTGTTGAAATAAAATAAGGAAGTGGATACAAACAAAAGTAAAGACAGTTTATTAATGAAAACGTATTTACAGTTTCCAATACCTTTTGTTAATTATTTATTTACGCGGTTAAAACACATTATGTTTTCTGGCGACAGTAATCCTTTCTTCCTTGTTATTTATTTACAAAGTCTCCATGGTGACCTTCGTGTTACCTTGTTGCTGTTTGCTACGCTAAAAATGTTTCTTTTAACTTAAATAGTTTCAACTCTTTCTTAGTACACAGAGTCATAAGTCTTTAAAAATGTCCTATCTAATGATGCCTTATTCATCGTTGTAGGATTCGTATTATTTGAGAAAAAGGGATGTTGACAACTGAAAAAATATACATACTACTATAATTATAGGTACAAAATGTCGTGGGGTCGGATTCCGCGTCAGAAATGGATGTTGTGAATGTTTTAGAACAAAGTTAGGTTAGACGTTGCCATATAGCCGTCATAGTTTGAGCATCTAAGAATCTAATTCTGTTACTAACATAAACCAAGAATTAATACAATAATTTGGGTGGGAATCATTATCAGAGCGTAGGTTAAAGTACAGATTAAATCTATTAGAGAAATTTAAATCGGATAGCTTTACTGAAGATGTTAGGCACATATTAAAAACACCAGCGTATTATGCTAGATTCGACCAGATAAATAAGATTAGAGAGATAGATTGTCGTACCGATAGATTCAAAATGGCATTTTTCCCCCGTACTATAAGAGAACAGAATAGGCAGCATAGGAAAGGGATAGGTAGGGGAAACATTTTAGAGTATTCTGTAGTGCATGATGCATGTATTAACCCCTCAAATACTATAGATACTAACAATCTAGTTGCATGAGATACTTTAGTTGCTTGTTTGCATGTTAGTAGTGCATGCCTGGTGATCTTCACCCCCTGCCACACCCTCGCGGTGGCTTGCAGGGTATCGTGTAGATGTAGATGTAGATGAAACCAAAGTAGGTAACCTTGAATTTGATGTTATCTCTGTTATATCATAATTGTAGCTCTGTAGTAACTTGATTAAAATTATCATCTTAGAATCACCCCTTGAGTGAAAGCTATCTGTAGAAACGATATTTTAAGATCTTCATTAAGTAATTCACGCTTTAACTCTGTGCCGTGTATACTAGTCATTTATTTGTTGGAATTAGATTTTAAATGTCGGACGTGAATTGTATATTTACTTACGGCCTTGCACGGTCCAGCAATAAAGATAGGGTAATAATATTTGAGCTTTAATGACCTCTCCAACACGAACCGGAGATGCATTTTCCTTGAAAAAATATGAAAGTGGTGGATAATGGTGATTTTGCGTCGGAGCATTTCCCCGAGGGATGACGAAAGTGAAAGTTCTCATTTTGAGTCGCTTCGTTATTGCGACCCCGTCGACCTTCGCCCTACCTCACTCGGTGCATCCTCATCTCCACTCGAAGGGGCCGCCGGTCGCGGCCCTCGTGGGCCCTATAAATTTGGCCTGCAGATGGACGCGACGGTCGCGCAACCGACGCATCTCACGGAGATTCACGTCGGGAGAAAAAAATTTGCTTAATTTCGCGCAGACATCCGATGACGGAGTGTCGGAGCGCACCCGAGGTGCAACGAGCAAAGGTCAACCTCATTCTTGCGTTGCCGTGGGTAATACGACAAAGCGAGAAGCACCATAAACACGGCAAACGGTGGAGTGCTCTCGTGCGAGGCAATAACTCCGGACTCACGAGTGTACCTGGAAAATTCCGATGCCGGTAGCTCGATGGCCATTAAATTCGACTCGAACAGTGCCGGTTCTTGTAATTCATTACTGCTGCTAGGGAATAATAAAGAGAAATGTACGGCTTGTAGCACGGGTGTTTCATGCGAGGATGTTTGACGCTGATGTAAGGTAAATGGTTAATCCACAAATTCAGGAGGTGGTGGAATTGGGCGTCGATTCAGAGTTGGCCAATAAGTAGTTCATGAGCAGGCCCGAACGAGGTAGGTGTTATTCCCTCAATGATTTTGATTCGATATTTTATTAATTTTCATTCTGTTTAAGTTTTATTTGAACTTGTAAACTTGGTGTTAATTAAGATGTGTGCTTTCTTGACGGTGCTTCAATTAAGAAGCGATTTAATTATAAAATTCGTCGGCGATCTCGAACGAGAACGTGATAAACTAGAGAAGTTTTTCTTTGAAAGAACAATCTCGCGATCTACGACTTATTCAGCTTGTATATAATACACAAAATCCCCTTTTCATAACGGGCTATGACTTATTGTAACCGCTAAACATGAATAGAATATTAATCTTTCAATCTTCTTATAAACTTTCAATGTTATTCTCCCTATTCCAAACGGAATATTCCCATTGAAAATATGACAATAAAGATTAGGTTAATTAACGTATGGTACGTAACTTAATACGCCTTAATTGATGAAAATGATTATGGAGTTTCCTCATAAAGTTATTTTTGCTGTCCAAATGATGAAGGCATTTAAACTGGCCTCTAAGTGTTTCTTGTACCGCGCAAGAAAAAAAAACTTTTCCGCAGCGGCCTTTCAGCTGCATCAGAGTTAAAAATATTTCTGGAATGAGGATAAATTTTTTGACTTATTGTTTTCTAGAGTTGCTTATGCTAATATTAAATGAGATTCGCTTAACTACAAATTCTCGAGTGCCGATTTTCTATCGTTTCCTTAAATTATTTTTTCTGTGTGGATCAAAGTATAATTTTTCTTGATCCTCTACCTAATGATATAAATGCAAGTAATTATAACCGGTTGATTCGTTTAAACAAAAATTTTATCTTGTTAATTGCAGTCTTCTAGGCTTTTCCCAATTACTGTATTGTTACTGTGTACCTATTCAACATTATGTTGTACCTTTAAATGAATTGTTTTGAAGCTGTGGTCTTTTCATTTCCTCATTTCAGAAAGCATCACGATAGTTTGTGTCCACAGGTGAATCGGCAGTCATAAACGGTAGACAATTGCCTTGTATTTGGAACAAAGTCAGGTGAATGAGGTTTATGCTTAATACTCCTACATTTCCCTATACTTTCAGTAGTATGTCATTAAGTATTCGTTTCAAAATATAATTACTCTCATTCATTACGTATTTTATCATCAAATTGAGCCATTTTTATTTCGGTGTATGTACTCGAGTAGGGACTAATTGTTTAAAGTGGGAACTCCTAATTTATTCGTAGAAAAGGTTATAAAAATGTCGTAGTGATCATTTTTTCCGTTTTACTTTATTGTGTTTTTTAATCAGTTCATATTTAATGGTCGTATAATTGAAGCTGTATATATCTCTCTTTATACAACTCAATTAGCTTTATTTTCATTACCTAAGTAACTTAAGAACTGGCAGTTTGGATATAATAATGGGAGGTTGGATGAATTTTATGTCGATTTAAACCTGCCTTAACTGATCGGATATTGATGTACAGCAAGTATCTCAAAAGTATCTCAAAAAGAATAGGTGTACTATAAACTTGGCAGAAACTCGGCAGCTCTTTAGTCTGTTATCCATTGAGTTAACTTTCTTCGGCTGGATTTATTCGTAAATTCACTGGTATTTTGCTGTGATTTACGTATATTTCGCTTCTAAATCGATTCATTTATGCTGATCGTATGATTGAAGTTGGGTGTATCCCATGTCACAATGCAATCACCTACCTATTTTGTCACCTCTAAAGTTTCTCGAAACTGGCAAAAAAAATTTAAACTCGGGCAAGAGCCCAGCGACCACTAGGTCAGGTATCCACTGAGTTGACTTTCTTCATTTGGAGTGATTTTGTAACTTCACTTGGAGTTGCGCGTCCATAAGGAATTACCTCACTCTTTGGTAATTTCTCTCGGTTTCCCCTCCCTTCGTCATGAACTCTTTTGAGTCCAAAACTCATGGGCATGGAGTGGGGGGGGGGGGGGGGGGTTTACAGTCGACGCGGTTCGTGAGTGCTCCTCCCACGTTCCTCAGGGGCTAACTTTTCCTCAAAATTTACACGAAATGGTCGCAGTAGCCAGATACGTAACTTAACGTCTTGGCCATCCAAAGGCCGTTCCTTCTAATCCCGCCTCAGGCTTGGTTTACGTTGTTAGGATTTTGGAGCAGGGGTATGATATAATCTTAGCTGTAGCAACACCTCAAAAACCTATTACTACTATTCATAAAGGTACCTACCACAGTAAATTTTCACGCCGTCAATTTCTATTATCAAGGCCTTGATAATGGCGTTTCATGCCGAAAACTGGGTAGGTGTACAAGTTGACTATCCTGCCTTCATTGATTATGAATGCGAAATATGACTACATTGTTCCGCTGGAAACGTTTTATGGCGGTAATACCACTATTTCGACGTTATTCACCGAAAATAAGACCGGGTTTTATATTGATTTTGGCTCCAAAGGATGCTTTAGGATTTTTTTTTCAAAATTGTTTGCAATTTTACCGGTAGTTAAAGTCCAGGAAAAAACCTACTGCGCAGTGATCAGGTTTTACGTTGCTTATTTATTGGTGTTTACCGAAAGGTGTCCGCTTTGGGAATTATAAATTATTAATTATAGTATACAAATTATAGGTAGTTTATTTTAAGCATAGCTGTCGTCATTATTATTTATTCATATATTAATATCAATTACCTATATTATTTCTCTAAGCGTGTCTGTCCGTCTGTTGATATTTTTTCGCGAGTTTATAGCTGGGCGTGTGTGAGAGTTTCGGAGGTAAGGTAAAGTGCGTTACATTAAGCATTCATCATGTACAGCTATAAAAATTAAATGCATTTAACAGGGAGATATAGAAGTCGAAAAATTGCGAAAAGGATCTCTCTCATTCGGAATTTTCGCTCTAGAAATCTAAGATTTCAAGCTGGCAAAGTCGGACCAAGTGCGCTGTATGAAGTATAATGTTAACTATTGTGTGTTATCTCATTTGAAGTTAGGGGTAGAGATATGAAATCGTTTTTATCAATTAATGACTCAATTTTGTTTTCAACATCGTGACGACAGATATGGCTTAAACGGTTCAAGTGCGCTGTTTAGTAAAGTATTTCGGCTATTAAATAGATTTTAATTTGTTTCATGGGCTTTTGATGGCAACTTTATTAAGGCGTCTAAACTTGAATGAGAAACTAGGTACTGCCTACGTTTTGCATGTGTATATGTGTACAAATGTATCTCGAATCACACCTGCAAACACGCGGCGTAGCCTGCAACAAGATATTCCAGGCCGCTAGCTATAACTTTATAATTAAATCTGCCCATCTGGCTGACCATCTTATGGGAATTATATTTGGGTCTGGACATATATTACAAGCTTACTATATTATCTTGAAAAATATTGCTTATATTTTATTGTTCAATTCCAATTATAGCAATAATAAATCATGCTAGGCATTGCATACAAGACTGCTTTCAAATGCCGGAGGTGGAAATAAAAATACTCGTTGTTTTAGTGTGAGATTGTCGCGCTCGGGGAATCCCCCTCATTCGCGCTGAGATAGTTTGACTCCCGGTTGGCATCTATACGCCACGGACGAGCGTGGAGCAATGTGCTCCGAGCTACGCGCTCGCTACTATTAAGAGACGGAGGGGAGGAGTTATCGAAGGGAAGCGTGCAGTAACGGTTCGAGGGAGGGGATTGGTTGGGTGGGAGGGGGAAAGAATGGATAGGTGGCGTGGTGGTGGGGGAGGGAAGGTAATACGTGAGATGAGCAGGGAGATGCCTGGGGAGACGCCCTTCGGAGAAGTTCCACCCCACCTCCGACTTTGCGAAGGTCCGGTTCATCCCAGTGCTCTTATTTACTCATTTAACGCTCTAACACTCTCGTCCTTGGATACATTCCAGGGGGGAATCACAAGGCGCGCAATGGTCTGTTTTTACGCTCTGTTTATGAATTGGGGGCTGTCGAACGCATTTAACCGTGATATATGTTGCCGTTTGTTTTATCAGTAAGATAATTTTATGTATACAGAATCCTTAATTTTTTCCTTGATCCTCTGACCATTGTCAACAACTTAGGCTATCGAATGTGTGATTTTTATTTTTCCCTGATCCGGAATTATATAATATCTAGCATTAAAAAAATGGGCCACACATTTTTCACTAAACAGATAATCAATGAAGAACTTTACGAAACATGGTTTTCATAGCCAAAAGAGGGGGGAAACCTTATCATAAGGCTACTTAACGCCAACTCTTTTGTTTTTTATCTCATTTTTATGCCATAAAAACTCTGCTTTCTTACTTTTTCCCTGGTGGGCATTTCCTTTAAATTTCATATAAATGCAAGCAGTTTCTTCGAACAATTTTATCCTTTAAATGAAATATATCGAGCCGGTTGTGAAATATAGTTTGAAACTGTTGCACCGAAATTCCGATTAAAATGAAAACTATTAACATTTCTATTTTTTGTCGACTCGTTTTTCTCACCCTTGGTAGGGTACATGATCGAAATTGACGAATTTCATATATTAATTGTTTCTTATGCATAAGAGGTCCTGTCATGAAAAATTTTTAATATATTCAAACTGCTAATAATTGTCTGTTGTTCCTGTTATCTGACGTGTTGGTAAAACGCGACAGTAGTTTATTTTAACAACATTACGCATGTATACTTTTTCAACTTACAATTGTCAAATAATTCGCCTACTCTATATCAAGGTGATTAGTTCACTGTTTCTCTAAAGAAGGGCAACACGCGCTGAGGAGGATGGGATTCTTTGCCCTAACAACTTATTGGTTTCACGTAGTGTGGCGCATACCATTACCAAAAAGAAGACTGCTAAGATTGGATGAATACCTTGTCATTACATGTTATTTTGATCTCAGCACTTACCATTTTGGGTCTGTTTGTGGTCACTTCAATTTGTCCTCTATTTTCTGCCGATACTTCAGTTCCTTCGACTTCAGGTACTCTGAAGATGAAAAACTCTCCAATTTCTCCTTGAAAATGAGGCGCCTTCAATGTAAATACGTTTTGTCACAGTTTCCACCGCCAGCGTGTTCTTGGGAAGATTGGCGACCGCTGCAGAGTTCCACAAGTTCACGTTCACGAGAGTTCAAGAGTTTCACGGAGGCGTCTGATTATTGGTTGGAGATCGTCCGGGACAACTCGCGGTGCAGCACAATCATACGTTGGTGGGGACTTCACTACGGCGTATTGCGTCCCTGTCCGTTTTCTCGGCGACACTTATTCAAAGCTGGTTTCGGGAGGAACTCGGGAGCCCCTGGGGATCAAATTGGGGAGAGAGGAAGAGGACCTACACGGGCAGGGATCGGCGTGCTAATAATGAGATAGCCGGTATGTGTCGCCCCTTGTATCATTTCTCCCTCTCTCGCTGACATATCGCACCTCCCCTTTCCCCTGCTTGTCCCTCCTTCTCCCTCAGCGTCTATTCTTTCCTCCTGCCCTCACTCTCCTTAGCCCCCCCCCCCTTTTCCCTGCTTCGTGGCACGATGGCACGGCTCTTCTCTTGGCACCGGTCGCGTAAAGGTGGGGAAAACCTCTCTTTCGCGCGGGGAAGTGGACCATCCAAAGAATCCCCATGTCTCTGTCACCCTCTCTGTCGCGCCCCCACTCTGTCGACGCCCGGTCGAAGTCCCCCGAGGCCTCTTCAGCCGCCGCCCGGAGGCCTCCTCCGACTCCGTGCCCGGAATCCGTGAGTAGTCAGCCGAGCACACGCTCGCAGACAACCACACGCGGATTCACTCGTGATTCGTGCTCAGCTCTCTCTCTCTCTTTCTCTCCCTCTCTCTCTCTCTTTCTGTCCCCTCACTGCCACATCGAAGTGTGACGAGATTCCGAAACAGTCCCCTCACCAAAAATGAGTTCTCTGACTACTCTTCTTTTGTCTCTTCCTCTCATTCTCTCTCTCTTTCTTATCTCGCGCTCTCCTTCTCCACATCTCTCTCTCTCCTCCCTGCCCCCTGACGAACTCGTTTGTTAGTCTTCTAGTAGTTAGGGTAGGTTTGAATGTAACGCCCCATTTTCCATTGAATTTCCCGAACGGACCTTTCCCTGCACTTTATTTCTACTCAGGTCAGCATATTTCCGATCTCTCTTCATTAAATGAAAAATTCAAATCACATGAGCAGGCTGACGTCACCAACACCCGTGGTTTTCAAATTCGTCATTGCACATAAAGGTCCATCAGATCGGGAAGAAAGGTGCAGAGGCGGGAATGGGAGGGTAAGGAGGAAGGGTGGAGAGAAACCCGGCGTCGGCATTAGCTTGATTTTATCGAAAGGGACCAAGGGGACCACAGCTAAATTCCCTTCTGGTGATTCAAATCGAAGTGCTCTCCGCACAGCACTTACGCAGGGTCCAGGTAATCAACGAATTACATTTGCCTCTGTCGGACTGGATTCGAATACGGGCTCTCGGGGTGAGATGCCAGTATGTACTCTAGCCACTACACCAATCCGTCACCCAGTAACAAATTCAGAGAGATTGACTGTGAGACCGAGAGATAGGAAAATACCTTTATCCCACGCACAATATTGGACTACCTACATCTAAAAAAAATTCTATTTTCTTAAAACATTACGAGTCACACCATTTTCACGGCTGTTGGCCTACCATCCTCTGCCACATGCCCTTGCAGCAGTTCCCTTGGTGATATGCAATTGTCGGTGTTATCGTGAAAATGCCTTTTTTCTCACTGTTCCTTGCTTACCTCCAGCAACAAATTTCAGAACCCCATTGTCCCAAATTACTTATCAATCTTCCGCCCCCTAATTCCCACCAAAAAGCGTTCACTGATCTGGGAGAGCTGTTGAAATTCGCAGGAAATTCTCTGAAGCAATATAACTGTTTAATCGCTAATTATTAACTACAGTTAACTTCTATATCTTTTAATTCGTGGGGTTCGTGGTGGCCTAGTGGGTAGAGCTCAATCGAGATCGGAAGGTTCCAGGTTCAAATCCCAGGAAGAAGCCTATTTGGACACTTTACTTAAAATTCTTGTGATACTATTCAATGAATGCCCAAGCTTCGTGGGAAATTCAGGTGGCAGAGGGAAAGGAAAAGACACCTCTACCCTGAATGTGTGAATTTCACAGGCTAACGGCTTAGTACGGGGTTAACTCCTCTCTCACCTATCAAACCAACCTTCGGGTTGACACTGAGTGAGTGTTTCTTTTATTTTTTATAACAATGACTTGTTTGTTTCTGAAACTCGAACCCTTCACTGTAAACTGCTTTCGTCATTTTTCCCGGTAGCTCCTACCTAGCTAGACCATTATGACTTCTTTTTATGTTCGGCAGATCACCCATGAAGATTGAATGAAAACTAAAAGAGCCTGAAATATGTTTAAATGAGGTAGACCTTGGAAACGACATCGTGCATCGAAGTCTAGGTCGCTGACCAATCATCCTACGGGAGAATTGGCAGTGAGTTTCCTTCCTCCATCCGAGGCTGGCACATTTCACAGCTCCGGCCTTAACGTGTCGCTTCGGGTAACGGAAGGGAGAGGATAGTGGGGGTTGATGTTGGGGAGGATCAATGGAAAGGGAGGTGATGATTTCCCGAGCGGAGAAAGTGCGTGGGAGGACTAGGAGGATGGGGGGGTGACGGACGGTTCCGCCAAGTCTCCTTTGCGAAACGCGCCGCGGTTGACGTTCCCGAGGTTGAAATAAATTTAAAAAAACTTCCTTCCCGACGTCGCATTACTCATTTCGATCTGATCCGCGATCCAGGTGGGGACGTCGCTTCCGTGAAATGAAAATCGTCTCCCGCAGGTTCAAAGAAGCTGTGCTCGAGCCAAGAGGGCTGACAACACGTTCTAGCGGGAGCGAACCAAGCGCACGGCATCCGTTACGTCCGATGACATCTTCGGGCGTTCTATAACGCTCATCTTGCTGACATAATTCGTATTTTGATTTCTTGCTGACTGGTAGTCTCCTTCGTTTAGTGGACGGTTAATGCATATCTAAGATGCCGGTTTCGTGGTTAGCCAAAGGAGCTAATTCTTCTGCCATTCATGTGTTTCCTAATTTCATTTTACTATCAGTGTCGTTTATGATATAGCTACCTTGGTAGTATGCTGGAGGAAGATAGTGATAGATCTTGATAGATCATAGATCTTGCGAGGTTCGAAGGAAAGTCTCTCAGTTAGGAAGGAATTTACCTGAGTGTCGTTTATGATATAGCTACCTTGGTAGTATGCTGGAGGAAGATAGTGATAGATCTTGATAGATTATAGATCTTGCGAGGTTCGAAGGAAAGTCTCTCGGTTAGGAAGGAATTTACCTGAGGAAGAGTAATGATGACAGGGACATTGGGTAGAAAAGTTCACTGTAAAAAGTAGATCTGATTTTAAGGTACAAAAGCGATCTGAATTTCAGATGCAACAATTTTAAGACAGGGTATGTTGAATTTCAGCAGTAATATCTTGTCTAAAAATAAGGCAGGTGAACGACTGAAAATCAGACCATCCAGAATCCTGCTTCCTCTGCTTCCTGCTTAACTGCTCCTGTACCAACCATCCATGTTCCTGCCTCTTCCGTACCTTAAATCCGTGTTCCTGCCTTACAACCAGACAGCGCTTAAATTCAGATCGCACTGAAAATCAGATCAACTTTTTACAGTGTTCGGAAAATACCGGAAAATAGTTTGACATGGAGCGTAGTATCGTATGGCGCAGAGTGGTTGACTTACAGGAAAAAGGATGGACATCTGTCGGCTTTTGAGATGTGGGAATTGAGAAGGAAGAAGGTATGATGGGAGGAAAGGAAGACAAATGAGGAAGTTCTGGGAATAGTAGAGAAGGAGAGGACTTAAGTTGAATGAATTAGGAGGAGGGTGAGTGGGTGGATGGAGCGGGGAAGTGGGAGTTTTTTGTAAGACATCATAGAGGAGAGAATGCTTGGTGTAGAGAGAGTAGAAGAACGGGTAGTTGGACAAAAATAGTGAGAGGTAGGAAGTATGCGGAAATAAAGAGGGGAAAAATTTGAAAGAAAGAAAGATTGCGTGAGAAGACTTTTTAGGACCATTTAAACGTCTCAAACAGTGAACCAGTAGTAATAATAATCGTATTGGTGTGATCTGCAGCACAGAACACTCGGTCTCTACGCATGATTACAGTTCAATACTCGCTACGGTGGTATTTCGGTGATAACAGTAATATCATTGAGATCCCAATGAGTTCCATTACTTATGATAGAATGTTGAGATTCCTATAGCGTAATCCATCGTATCAAAAAAGAGCAAGCGAACCAGACAAACGTTTCGTATGACCTCAATGTTAAGCTCATGCATTTGGTCCAAAACTTACTCTCCCCAGTCTCACTCTGGTCTTACATCATAACCTTTCCAGAACTTTGCCAATCGAAAGACTGATTATACAGTAAACACTGAATTGGGGTTTCTCGAAATATTTCCGATATAACTTCATTTCGGTGTGAGACAAGGATGTTCGCTATCACCCGTATTATTCAATTTCTACAACGAAAAAGCCATCCAAGAAGTCAAAGAGAAGTCTTCGGGAGTTAACATCAACGGGGAGAAAATCAGCATGCTGCGATTAGCAGACGACATAGCAGTCATGGCAAGACACTAGGAAATATGGAAAGGACAATAGCTAGATACCACTTGAAGATCAATACAAAGAAAACTAAGGTACTGATTGGTATGCAGTGGGAGAAAAGGAGCCTGGACCAATAAACTAGGAAAAAAAACCTTGAGGTGAAAGAGTACTGTTACCTGGGAAGCCGAGTAACCAGTGATGAACGGAGTAAAAGAGAAATTACTTGCCAATGTGTTTCATGGAACTTCCAACGCTTAGGGGTTACTTTGTCGGTATTAAATGATAATAAGTTTCGCCTGTGATATTCTTATTTCAATAAAATTTCCTTACTCAAATTTTTAAGCCAAAGCTAAGCTTGTTTGTAAGATATAATAATTTGACATTCATGTAAACTAGCTTTCATATTGCCAGTGGATAAAAAAACTGAGTCATTGAAGGAAATCTTTCTTAGTCATAGTACTACCTTTTTTATAAGCCTGGGGAGACTATTGTTGAGGGCTGTTAATGGCACAGACAGGAAAGAAAGAAGTACATTGAGATCGTGATGAAAGTTTGAGTATATTTTTTTGAGGGAATATATTGCCAAGTGTAGGCGAAGTGCCTGGAAACCGAGTGTAGGCTTTCGCCTACACTCGGTTTCCAGGAGACCATGAACCAATTCTACCTTGGTATTTGTATAAAGAGAAGTTTACTTAAGTCAAGAGGCTGGAACTCAAGGTGTTTTGGACTTGTATTTGTTCCATTCCAAACCTGGCTGAAAAAGACATCATGCAGCCAACTTCAGTGATTAGGAAGCAAGCCAATGTGGAGGTCCCCAAAACCTCCTTTTTCGTGGACGGTTTTCCAAAGACCTTTGGCTCACTTGGACGCAATTGATCCTTCTTAAGTCTTTTTATGTAACAGTGAGAAAAGCAGTAAGGAGTGCCAAATCTGCTGGACGCCAGCAATGCTATTACTTTCACGTAAATATATAAGATCGTTATCCTTGAATCATATGAAAGTTTTAAAAAGGCGTGTGTTTTCTGAGAGAAAGTGGCACTTACGTCATACCTTCAACTGAATAGAAAACTCATAGAAAATGGTCACAAGAATTCATATTTAGTGAAACGTTAACCTTGTGAAGCAGAAAGTAGGAATAGGGTAGTTTCCTTCGTCAAAGAAAACGGACTTCATTAATTGCGATTTGTGCCCTGCCATAAATGTATTTAAGTTACGCAAAAAGTTTGTATTGAGAAATCCCAGTTTACTAGAGAATTAAATGTTAATTTTAAGGCCATTTGAAAAGGCTCTGAAATGGCGGGGTGCGCTGCCTTCATGCTGACGTAACAGGAAGGTAGTTTACGTTGCGAAGCATAGGAAAATTCGTCTACTGAACTTACCGTTGTATTTCAGGGCCCCTCAGCTCTAGTGAATATTTATTAGTATTAACCTGTAAAAACTATCAATGTTGGAAAAGAATTCTCGGTTAAACATGGTCTTATTAGTCATTTTATAGGCTCAAGGACGTCCTGCTCGCTGTGTCTTCTGCTACGACGAAGCATGGCGTGAAGGTCGTGCGGCGATAGGCGAACTACATGATATGCTTGTGAAAGGAATACTGACTGATTTTAAATGAATCAACTGCATAAGTCATGTTAAATAAATAAATAAAAGTTAATTATAATTAATTAACGGAATAAATATGCCTCCAATACTTGTTCATAAGCCTTAACGGAGTGCGGCGTCTATTTGGAATAGAGGCACTGTACAGTGCCTCTAATTTGGAAGCGTCCGCAGCACCACCTGGTGGCAGGTAGAAGAAATAGTTGAACGTCACACGTAGGATTAACCGGCATGCAATAGTTTGCCGTCGCGTTTTCGCGCCATTGATTTTTTTCACTTTTTAATTAATGAGGAAAAATACTTAACGTCATTTAAAAATCGAACGGCTTAAAACACGTACTCCAGAGGTTATAAACTTTCGATCAAGACAATAAAAAAATAATAGGAAACTACCCTATTCTTCATACACACGGCAAAGCATAGTTAAAAATCATCTTCTTTTTTAGGAGTTTAAAATTGACTATACCTATGACAAAATAAAGGGAAATGTTCTGTGAAGACAACTGGATTAGATGAATAATCATTCATATTGAGAAACTAATACATTACTGAAACCAGAGTGACGAGAATTCACTTCTATTTTCCCTTTTTTAATAGAGGTAAGTCGTTTACGACGTGGGTACGTAATCGCGCCAACAATGCTAGCCAGCTCCTTCGAGAATCAATGCCAAGCTATTCTAATATGCTCTCAGGAAAAAAATGAAATTCAGGCTTCTCATTTTAATAGAAATATATTGCAATTTTCCACAAGTAAAAATTTATTTCGACTAGTTTCGATACTACTACATCATTGTCATGTGGAGACATTTGATAATGATGCAGTAGCATCGAAACTAGTAGAAATAAATTTTTACTTGTGGAAAATTGCTATATATTTCTATTAATATGAAACGTTTCCATCGGATCACACCTGAATCTGATTTGTTTATTACGGCTTCTCCTTTCCTCATTGCTTTATCAAGTGTCTCCCATTCTAGTTTTAATCCCATTATCTTACTTCCCCCTATGCTTATGCTATCATGACCAACTGTTGTATTGAGATTCAGTGGCGAAGGTAGGGACTAGTATGAGAACTACAATGAGTTATAATCCTTGAGATTACATTTTTTTAGGTGACTGTTCACTGTTACTTCCCAATAGCCGTATTTCGGATTACCGTTGCATATCATAATCCCTTCCCTTACCCTTGGTGTTCCACACTAGGTCAAGGCTCATTTCCTAGCGTTAGAATACATTAAACTAATCTCGTGAACGACAATAATGACCGTAACCGTCGAGGCATTCCTAAACATCCCATTATTTTTTTTCCATTCTACTAAATAATACATGCGTACGAATAAGCTTTATTTCTAATGCTGAAGGGTAAACACATCCGTGAAAAATCAGTCATCAATCAAGCAATGTTATAACTATGTATTTCCGTAGAGAAATTGACGGCACCACGATGGTATATAACCTTTTTTAGTACCTACCTAACCAGAAACATGCAAACAGTCGTAGTGACTCTTGAAAAGTTATTTTGTCACCGGAAATACAAATCTTTACATGTCAATTATTGATAAATGACAAATTAGACACTTTTGAGATATGGTGTTTCTTTTATTTTCATATTTATCATGTGCACACACTACGTAATTTTTGGGAGGATACGTCCACGTTTGAGATTATATGCACATTTTTGTCATGTCTGGTTGGGGTAGGTAGTCATCAGGGAATGGCGAAAAGGTGCAGGAAAATGTGGCGTCGATATTAGTCTGCTCTTCGCTAAGGGGGCCAAGGGGTCTTAACGTCCCATAAGGGACTTTCCGTCATAAGGGATTTTCCGTCATAAGGGACTTAACGTCATAAGGGGCTTAACGTCCCATATGACGGCAGAAGTACTGTCCTCGAATGCTCTTCACGGAGCACTCAAGTGCGGATCGATATGCCAATGAAAAATCTCTACCTCCGCTGGAATTCGAACCGGGACTGTCGGGATGGGAATCTAGCCACCTCACCAAATCGATCTCCGTTCGGTAGCTCATTGATGATGAGGATATAAAAAAAATAAAATGTCCGCAAAAGGAAGAATAAAATCTTTTAATAAATGTGCTTATTCCTTATATTTTGCGATTTTCCGCAAGTTAACCCGGAACATTGTTACTAAAATTGTGCAAAATTTTAGTCCTCTTTTTTTTCCGCGCGTCACCTGATGTGAAGTAGCTTTGGGAAACAAATGAGTCTCCCGAATTCCTTCCGTCATGAGGAGGAGGCAAGGACCGGAGTGAGAGGGGTGGGGTGAGCGTCTTTCGCAAGTCAGGAAGAGTGCGTGGGAGGTGGTTACAAAACGACTCTTGGCCGAGGGGGTTGGATGGACCGCATGACGGGGCGATGCAATTCTTTCTTTTCTTTTAGAGGTGGAAAAAATGGAGAAAAGATTAATTAATGGAGGAAAGCTAAGACCCGAGTGTTTATTTATCACTTGACGTATTTGTCCGCTCCCTCAGTGATCCGTGGAGGAAAGCAAAGAAAGTTGAGCCGAACCATTTTTCATCGTGATTCATACAAGTGGAGATAGGGACTATAGTAGTGGCTTCCCATACAGAAGACCCGAGTTCGATTTTCGGCATTGGTTGAGATTTTATGGAAATACTTCTAGTTCAGTACCTTGTCCTTCGGATAGGGCTTTAATCTGTTGTCCCCTTGGAGCCTTTCGTTCGCATAGTAGCTGTAATGACTACGACGGGTTTCTCTCCATCCTTCCTACTTACCTTTCCATTCCCGTCGTTGTACTCTTTTCCCCGGTCTGAGGCGCCTTTAAGTGTGGGTACAACCTTGCAACCACAGATAAAGTGAAAATAAAAGATTTCTCGGCCTATTTAGCGCTACATTTTTTAAATAAAAATATTTTTACGAGAAGCTCAGTGAAGGAGATACACTTTGAGGTATTAAAATAAGAATGTTGAGATGAATGTCAAAAAAAGCATGATATGGAAAGATAGAGGGTAAAGGGTAGTGTTATACAGCATTTAAAATGCGGAACTTTGGGAAGACGGCGGAATTTTGCGTGAAAAGAGGAAAAGGAGTTTAATTAAGTATTCAGTCATAAAGGGAGCTAGTGAATATGAAGATCTGAAGGAAAAAATAATGTAGTAATAAAGGCGTGTAATAAAGGATGAAATACACGTATGCTCCCTCGTTGATTAGGCTGAGAATGCGTAGACCCTCCAACTTATAAAAATTAAGTAATGATGACTCTCTCCTGTTGCATAATTGTGAAATTGGATAGCTAAAGAGCTATATTATCTCAGTTTACAGATGAAATCTTCCCATTTATTTGTTTTTTGATTTTTTTCTATATTTTGCCCATTGTTAAGTTTTTGGAAGAGGCTTTTGCCAATAGGAGAAAAATTATGACAGCAATTCATGTTAAAAATGTTATAAGAATACTTTAGTAAGGAGTATAATTTGGAGTATTGCGCTGTATGGCTGTGATGTATTGACTTAGGACAAGGTTCATACATAATTGTATTGTATTGTAATCATACATAATTAAAAGCCATTGTAGAGGGTAGAATGATATTAGAAATGGAGATAGGCTTATTCTACATCATTAAGGTTTTTCTTCAAAGGGAGATGAGTCCAAAAAGCCGATTAATGAGAAGGAATAAACTCCTGTACCGGACTTTAGATCATCTCGGTAACTATGCATGGGGAGGAGAATTGGCAGAAATGGATTGTGGACAGATCACATTATAAAAAAACTACGTGTCAACATAGAGCTTGGCCATGAAATTGAAAACCATGCTCTACATTGAAACGTCATATCATGTGCTCCGTCAACAATCGTCTTCCACCAATTCTTCTCCTCGTGAATGGCCACCTAGATGATATACACATCAGTACTGAGCTTTATTCCTTCTCTTTAACTGCCTTTTTGAACTCTTCTTTTTGAAAAACTCTCGTTGGTAATTTGGATTGGTAATTGGCCAAGTCGATGTATATCATTAACGGGGGAGATAAGGTATGCTGAATCAATGAGGGAAATTGCGTAGGAAAAAAAACTTAGAAAATTTTCGAAAGAGGGTTGACATGTCCATGGAAACCTACCCTTAGCGGTAGAGTACCCCTAATCTATTTGGATTCAGCGATCCCCTGGAGAGTGACAGTTTTCGGGGTGATGGGGGAGGGGAAGTGGGCCCTATTTGACCCCAATCAGCTACGACTACCGTGCCGATCGGAATTTCGAGACGACCGAATTGTTCGCTGGTCTCCTCCTCTCCATTCTTCGGGAGGGCGTTCCCCGCTAATGTTACGGCAGAATAAGGAGTCGAGAGGGAGTATTTTGGAACCCTTCTCGTGGGGAAGTGGAAGTGAGGGAGAGGGCCGAAGAAGGAGAAGGGGAAGCCTGAGAGGGAAAGTGAGGAGGGTCGTAAGAGTGAGAGAGGGAAATAAAAGTCGATGGGCCGAGAGTTAGAGGGGCCTCGATCGGATTGGGAACGGTCTTCGCCGAAGGTTTAGGCATTGAATCCTTAAACAGAATGCGGTGGGTCTAAACTTCCGGGAAGAAGCGAGTAAAATATATTGCGCCACCCGCTCTCCTCTCTCGATTAAATAAATATACATATGGCTTTTGCAGCGGAAAGCATGGATACCATTACCTCATTCTTCGGGTTTTGTGTTCGCAACTTTTGTGCGGAGAAATGAAAAAGAAATTCAAGGTGAACTTTCCGTAAGAAATGGAATCGTTACCATAAAAGTGATGTTTCCACATTGTGCAGTTCTTTGGAGGAGCGCATGGACTCTCAAGCTCACAGGAGTGTAATTATGACTGAAACCATGGCAGTTTTATGCTAAAATATTGGTAAATTTACTATGAAGGAATGCCATTGGTGAATAGTAGGACAGTATCTTTCACGTTAGTAATATTTTTGCTGAATAACAATTACTGTAAAAGAGAATTTAAAAGAGAGGAATGTAAAAGAGAGGATGTAAAAGAGAGAATGTAAAAGAGAGGATGTAAAAGAGAAGAATTACGTCACAATGAAAAGGTTGGCCGATAGAAGAATTGAGTGGAAAGCTGCGTCAAACCAATCCTAGGATTGTTGACCAATGATGATGAACAATTATTTCTTACATAACTGTATCCAATTTAATGAATTCCGCCTGAAGCTTTGCAATTAGCTCTCAATGGTGAAGAAAGAGTGGAAAGTAATTTTTTTAGATATCATGGATTGAGAGTCGCACCTCATAGGCTTTCGTGAATTACGATTATTATAAACGTGTTTTAATCACTAATTACCTCTGAATCCGTATAAGACTACCCTGAATTAACTTTTTTCTCTATCTCTCTTGGCTTGGACCAGTCGTTTCTCGATATGCTGCTAGCAATGAAGAGCCGAGGAATCGATGAAGCGCGATGAATGGAAATCCCGAGAAGAATTCTCCATCTGTGTCCCTTATATTTTGTTGGTGGATACAAATATATTAATGTGATGCGTTATTATATCTACATTGAGCGTGACTCAATAATTGTGTTGGCGATTAATATGGATAATAGCACCTATTACGTAAGCGTTGGATCTGTACATCATTGGATCCCCTGAAAGATACAAATCATAGATGCACCAAATTTGGAATCGTGGATGAACATTCTGAGTTATAAACTGTGCATCGGACCTATCTTTACATATGCTCTAGAATAGTCAAGTAAAATTCTTTTTAAGGCCGTTTTACACGGTCATTGAAACTGCGCAAGTTGATGTTGCTTTTGTTTGATCAGTCGTCTGCGAAAGTCCGTGACGTAGAAAATTACGAGGACGCTTGCTTACAGCTTTACACGGTGCAATCGTCGGTGCATTGTCATTATGTCAGTGACAATATACCATTCAGTGGCGATAATACCGTCAATATAACGCATAACGTCAAGGTCTATGAAGTAGCAATTAATTGGGCGTGAAAGATGCGATAAATTACCACTACATTAAAATATGTTAAAAGCCATAGTCTAAACATAATAGTGGAGGCTCTAGTCCTGTATACTTAGCCCAAAATTTGCATCACGAACGAACGGCTGTGGGCCAAGGTAACGAGTTCTTCCTTTGAGAATGAAATTTAAGCTTCCACGTGATTAATCGCCCAGCTCATCATTATTGCACTTTATTCACTACCTAAGGAGTTTAGTGCAAACAAAAACCCCCAACTCAATCGTCGACAACCTATTTAATTGCTAGAATTCCCCAGGTGAACTGCCGCAACATCGGCACCATCTAGGGAGAGAAATGAACTTCAAAAATGCGCGAACGCATGTATCAGATTAGAACATGTTATAATTTGCTCGCAGTCGTTCACGCCGTTGCGCTCTCTCTCCTCGCAAGTCGTCGCTTTACACGGTGCAATATTTCTTGCGCAAGTGTTCTCGCAGCAGCCTGCGCAGTATCAATGACCGTGTAAAACGTTCTTTAGACTTTTTAATGCGTGAATGGTCTGTTTTTTTTGTGTTTAGCCTTGCTTGACGTGATAATGATAATGCAACCTAATTAACTAGTCTAATCCAACGAGTAGTCCATGGCGAAGGTGAGGATATCCTTTTAATTGTATCGCGAATATTTGTAATTTTTTGTTATATTATTTGAATTTTATTCAGCTGAGCATATGTGGGGTGTGAAGCCACCCGCAAAAAAATCACAGCTTTACCCTCGTAGCTTCGCATCACGGACACCGGCGGCAGCTAACGTGCTCAAAGCTTGCTTGTATGATCTTGTGATAGGCTTTCTTAGAAGGCTGAGGTAATGTAACATCGTAAAATGAATTTCGCGCGAATCGTCCCATAGCATAGTGTTCTTTCTGTGGGCGGAAATTCAATTCACACCCCATGTTTACGTATGATAAAATGATGGCTTAGAATGACAATGCAGGAATGACACGAATGGTTTGCACAGAGGTTAAAAATTCCTCACTGCCGCAAGATGTGCAAAATGGATTAATATGGAGAAAGGGCATGCCTATTAGAATTTTTGATCGTCAATCCACCGAGTAATATTTTGCTAGAAATTATTTTATAATGTTAAAGATGGAAGGCTTTTTGAAATACTTCCCATGGACATTCTTAAGGCTCATATATGCAGTTGTGGGCGATTTTACCTATAGGTTTCAATTACGCAAGAGAAATTCTCATTAGCAGTATCAACGAAACTTTTTCATTTTTTTATGTCTAAAGCCAACGAAAGGGACAATTGTTTAATCATCATCATCCAAACTGATTAAAGGATAGAATTCATCATTATTAGTCTTAACAATTGTTTTCATCCGAATATTGTCTTCGAGCTGTAGTTTAGTTTAAATTCAACTGCATGACAGCATCAACTTATGTTTCCTGGGGTAAAGTTCATCTAGTAATGTGGTACGTGTCAACAATTGATGTTGTATTGGTATGTATGAGAATCTGGAATAGGGCAAGAGAAATATAAATATTATTACCTGAGACACTTGCCGTAAAAATAGATGTACTGCATGTGAGAATTTCCCCGCGGAAAACTTCGTTGCAGCTTATAATTTGGTCCTTAACGTATGATTCTCATGCAGAGAACGACTACTTTTGACCATCGCAGCGCTAGCATTTAAAACTGGTCCGAGTTTGAAAAAAGCATTGAAAATTTGCGGTTAATCACCAATCAGCTATGTGGATGATAGCCGTGAAGAGAACGTATTATCTTCGCGTGGAACTATTGCTTTCCCAGTGACGTCATTTTTTGTTGGCATCAACTTCAAAGTCACAGCTCGTGCCAGCCCATATTTTTCAATTATCTCCGCTCCCTTTCTACTTTAAGCGATGACACGTCCTACCGTTTCTCTTGAGCTTGATAACACGGGCGAGGAAGACCGCCCAGAAGCTAATTTCTGGATACCTATGCTCATGGGCGTGAATGAGTATCCAACTGGGTTGATCCTAATGGAAAGACACTCACCGGATGAAGTCAGTGAGGTGCCACTTAACGTTTTAATGAAGCCGTGTCTGCTGTTTTTATCTCTTCCACTTAGCTCGAAAGTGAGTATGAAAATTATTACGATCTCTTAGCTCTTGTATTCTACCAAAATTTTATCATCTTTGATATGCTTTTCGATAGTCCATACGTGCTGATTTCAATCAATGTAGGTTGTCTTTACCTTTCAGTTCATCGTTCGTCATCTGTGAAAATTTCGGTTTTAAATTTAATTCATGACATTCACAATATCTATTTCTTTCTCCCTTCTTCCACATTTACCTAACATTCTTCGCACTATCACCAACTTCCTCAGTCCGCTACCTCTTAAAATGTCTTTTAGTTATTTTGTTCGTTCTCTACCTAACTTTCCGTGCATCCTCCTCACCTCTTCTACTATTATCAATGGTGATGAATATGGAATCTGGTAAAGCAGTGAAAATTTTACAATTTAGCTATCTGTTACGAAATAATCTGTTCACAAATTATTGAAAAATATGGTTTTTCACGGTTTAGATATTTTCCAGGGTGTTGCGACTGCTAGTTGTGTATATGTAGGTGCCTAAAATCTTATTTATAATTGTAAGTTTATGATTGTACTAATATAGAAAAAGGGCAAGAGATATGACATTAACGATAGCAAAATGGGCTCAGATTTTTAGGGAGAATAGGCCAAAAAAGCTTGGGTTATATTAGGTTTATGAAATTTCTATCAATCCATCGTCATAATTCATATGTATTTCAGCAATATTGGTAAGTTGTTGGGTAGTGCGTGCTTGTTATTCTCTACACACGTACCCTTTCAAATCAATCAGCATATGTTAAATCAAATTTCTCTTTAAATCTTCACTGCCCTTAATGGTATCCAGGGTACTTTTTCTTTTCATTTCTCTCCAAAGTTTGCCTAACATAATTTCTTCTATAATCTTCTTAATATTTTTGGTTCTTCTTCGAACGTCCTATATCTGCCTTCGTTGTCTTATAATTTCTTCGACCAACCTCCTTTCTTCTCCCGGCATCATCCTCATTCGTTCTCCCCTCAATCTAGCAAATCCTCTCCATTCATCACATATCAAAGCCTCCTGTTTCCATTTCTCCTCTTTCCACGTTGAACAGGTTTTTAAACCATTCAAAGACTCGTACTGTGTTAGAGTTTTGCATACCCAGCTGCTAAGAAAAAAAGAAACATAGTTGTCCCACCGCATTTTCTTCCTTCTCAAAATCTGATATCATTATTTGCGAAATATTTTACTATCATATGGATTGCGCGTTCTGCACTGTATTCGGTGCTGAATATGTTAGATATATATTAAAATCTCCAGCGTATTATGCTACATTAAAACAGATAAATATGATTAGAGAGATAGATTATCGTGCCGACAGATTCAAAATGTCATTTTTCCGCCATACTATAAGAGAACACAATAGGAAAAATAGCAAAAGGATTTGTGAGAAATTGTTTCAGGCGTGACTTTGTGGAAGTTTGTGGTATTCATAATGAAACACAGTGGTATTACTCCACACTTAATTTTAATATCCCACCCGGGTTTCGGCAACTCAGTACCATTTTCTAGGTGTCCACCCGTTCCACCTTTACCTAGAAAATGGCACTGAGTTGCCGAAACCCGGGTGGGATATTAAAATTAAGCGTGGAGTAATACCACTGTGTTTCATTACGAATAGCAAAAGGATTGGCAGGTGAAATATTGTTAGAGTAGAGTGTAGTGCATTATGCATGTAATAACAACCAATCCCTTTATTTCTCTGTAGATAATAACCATCTAGCAGCATTTTACCCTATTATCTAACATGTTTCCATGTAGTAGCCTGTTTGCATGTCAACAGTGAATGTTTAGTGATCTTCACCCCCTGCCACATACCCTTGCGTCATTTATCCTATACAAAAGTCTTCCCAATGGTTAAGCGTATTTCTCACTACCCGATATTTACTGCATTACGTCAAAACATATCCGACCAGGATGTGGGAGTCGCAGACGGGGCATCGAAGCAGCGTCTTCTCTACTGAGAAGATGTTCATGAGGGCGCACTGGCGGAAGGGCTGATGGCGTCCCCTCCTGACGGTTTTGCATTGCAATTTATCTTCACCGTAGGTGAGATAATCGCGTGACAGAGCTCTGATCTCCCTGCGTGCTCCAATGAATCCGGTCCCCTCGCCATGCCGCCTTTTCATCGGTGGTGCAGCCGAGCGGACGGCCGCAGGTTTGACAGGCCGGGATAAACATCCCTACGCGCAGTGCCGCCTTCCTCGTTCGTCCCCTAGAATGGTCCCACTTAACCATTGTGTGACATGAATCCGCCTTCCTCCTCAATCACATATCAATTTTTCGATCTTTTCAATTGAGCGGTACCGTGAGAGGGAGTGAATGAGCCAAGACATAATCGAGAACACTTGGATATCATAGGTCCCCCACTTAACACAGCTACTTCTCGGGAATGGCAAAGAAACTATACTTATTTGCTCACTGAAGAGACTAAAGAGACATTTAGGCAATCCTGGACTTCTGGACTTGTGATTGCCTTTTGAGTCCTCTGTTTCGACTTTCCGCCTAATCAGGCTCTCTGGGAATTCTCAAGAAAAGTCTAATTCCTCATTTCCTTTGGCATGCAATTTTTTAACATTAATTTTTACCTACGGCATTCAATGATTGCACGTTTCAAGTGGGGGAATGAGTGAAAATATTTGTTTCTTTTAAAGTAATGAAAATAATATTTGATACTGGGTTAATATTTCAAATTCCTTCTTCGTTTAGATATCTTTTTCCTTGGAAGTCCAGTTCCATTTTCACAGATGTTGTTTACAGATTTATTCCGAATTTAATTTAGTTTATAATTAAGTACCAATATTTCTGAAGACCTTTCTTTTACGCTCCTATGATTGCTATCTTTTAATTTCGTAAACTTAACTTTTTTTTGATGAAGGGAAATTTTATTATAGTTATACAGTCAGGATTTTAAAAACGATCACCTTTTTGTGTATATATGTGTACCACTCGTAGCTGCAATGCCGGGAAAATCTGAAATTTCGTACCGTGTATCAGCAGTAACGCAGAAAAATATTAACATGCTACTGGTAGTTTTCAGGTCTTAATCATAGAACATCTCAAATTTAAATTAGGAAATGTTTTAGTGAAATGTGAAATTTTTAAGCTATGAACGTAAGTAATAAATGAGAACTTTTTTTTAGCTATGGTAGCAGACTCGTACACTCAAATTTTTGACGGCAGCCAAGACCGATGCTTTGAATCGTGAAGTTTGGCTCGATATTGCGCCTTGAGAAAACCGGAAAAAGTTGCTGCGATTATTTTAGTTTGGGGTGATCACACAGCGGGTTCCCAGGCATCCTTCGTGCTTGGCACCTTGGAATCTTTCACGACACCTTGGTTATCGGTCGGAAACCGCGGCGGTAGCTAAGCGTCAAGTTGGATTTATGGTATACGCCCAGGGTGGAGGAGGGGAAAACAGGAATTGCTTTTTTTTTCCTTGGCAGTGGGATCGCGTCCCTGTTCGGTCTCAGGCAATTCGATTGCAACTCTTTAAGTTTTCGCAACATACGATGAAGGTCGCAATCCGTTGGGGCAAATTAGTTATAGCCCGTGGAAGATCGATTATTTGTATATTCTCTCCATTTCAAATTATGCCTTTTCAACTAGAGCGAGTGAACAAAATATTAATTAATTAAGTTCCACATCACGATTCCATGCCTATATTAACGGTATATACGACATTGCGTAAAATGTGTCCTGCAGTAGTTGCGTCGGAACTATTTTCGTTGGGAGGGGCCAACCTTGAAAAGGGCCCGGCTCCTATGAAAAGGGCCCGCATTGTTTTTGCGGATAGGAGGGGGTAGAGACTAGAATTCCACTAAAAGTGCATATGACGGTGATAGAATATGCGTCCGAAGGGAAAAGGCAAGCTAGAAACCGGTGAAATTTAATTTTTATTAATGAAGACTCATTTCTCAAGGGCCCGGGGCAAATTCTGGGGGGGAGCCGAATGCCCCTCTTGCTCCCCACTTCCGACGCCGCTGTCCTGCAGTGATGGGAGAGTCGCAGACAGGACATTGAAGCAGCGTGTTCTCTACTAAGATGAGGTATATCCGGGCCCACTGGCTGATGGTGTTCCCTCCTGAGGGTTTTGCATAGTAATTGATCTTCACCTTAGATGAAATCATCGCGTAACAGAGCTCTTATCTCCCTGCGTCCAAATAAGGCAGTGCCTGTGGAAGATCGATCTCGGCAATTCAAATCATATACTGTATCTTCCCGGCGTTTAAATTTATGTACTTTCAAACAGCACTAGCGAGTGAACCACAAATGAATTAGTTAAATTCCGCGTCATGGTTCCATGAGGTTACATACTGTCGGAAGCTTTTGCCATAAATAATTTTTCAAACAAAAAATAACAGTACGAGTTTGTGAAAATGTGAAATTATCGCGGAAAACTATTCTGGAAGCAGCTAAGATAATGGGCCTGAGTCGATTTATTGAGTTCTCAAAAAGCTGTGTCAACCTTAATAGTCCGCCAAAAATGGTCTAAAGTAAGCATGATCTTTTATTTTTGGGTTTTCTGAAATCGATGGATCATACTTTAGTTTGCTTTGAATTCGAATTCTCTCCAATCCTAACCTTATATCTCTCAAGATTAATGAGTTAACCAGCCATTTTCCTACCTATTTGACTTCCCTCATCTTATATGTCACTTCCATCTTTACCTTAGGCTTTATACTTGAATTTTATCGCTTTAATTAAAGTCAACCTTCAAAGTTTCGTATTCAAGATTTTTGACGATATTTGTAACGAATCTATAAACGTAATAGCGTAAAATAAATTGAACTATAGCTCATTTTGCGCTTAAACTTATTACATAAACCTGTGACTCATGTATCCATAAATATTCGCCTGTAGTTTTTACAACAAGTGACTTCAATAGTAGATGTGTTGTGGGAATAGTTTTGTAGCTTATATCTCAGAAAAAGCACATGCTTACTCTATGTGACATATGCATGCCTATTTAAACTTGCTTTAATAAAATGAATTTATAGCTAACTAACGAGAATTACTCAGTTTGAGATTCAAATAAATACATTGTTAATAATTATGGTCAAGTATTTGTCGTGAAATGCCATAAACGGGTTCCACTGAAGTATCGATAGCTACGCGGAATAAAAAATTCAATAAAGCACCAATTTGGGTAGCTTCCTCAGTTTTTTCCTGGTCCCCATTTCGCATAAAAGATGCGGATGGTTCTGCATGACCTGGAGGCAGGTTTAAATTTGATTCTCATTGCCCATACAAGATTTATATATCTTCTCATGAATGCAATTACCAGCTGAGTAGATATTTTAGGAACTTGAGTAAAAAACGTGTCGGCAGGGCACCTTTGCATGCTCGGGCATGTACCTCTCACATTTCTCTAAACTTTTTAGTGAATATAAGGAAATTATAGAACCTATGTTTTGCTACTAAGTATCATGAGTAGAAGAATCTAAGTTTATTACATGCTATAATTATTATTTGCGGTCAAATCATACTCAAAGTTAATAGAAAAATCCGATTTCATTATTGTGCACCGGAATTTATTTACCTAATATAACCATCGTCGCGCAGTGCAAGTGGCCTATTTAGACGGGGGTCGAATAGACTGACGAATAGGCGTCTCTTTCCGCAAAAAGGATTTGGCAGGGAAACAAGATATGTTAAATAAAAGGAAGTAAAACAAAGATACACTCTTTAGTAATTTTGGGAATTCCATTAAAATCGCATGTTATTAATAAAGGTAGTCGTTTCAGGCTTCATTTGGTGGAATATCATAACGAAAGAAAAAGACTGGCAATTTTCCACAAGAATAAGATTTATGCCAGAATTTTTCTTTCGCATGTTATTGATAAATTTTACAACCTCTTTAAATATGTTGTGTGTGACTTGTAAAAGTTTATTATGAACATATCTAAAGTGAAAGTTTTTTTAAAAAATCTGACGGTATCTGCCACATGGTACACACTTGCTGACTTATTTCCGCAGTTTAAAGAATATGCTGCTTCCTTTGTTTATTTTCCAACGCGGAAGCCATTCCATATGCGCCGCGTAACGAGCGGAATATCTCGATTCGAAAAATGGCCAAGATTTCCATGACGAAACCCGACCATCCGCAGGACGATACACCAAAATTTGTCAGCGCGTCGTCGCCCGCGGACCGGACGTGACGTGTTTGCGCTATCATGACGAAGCGCGTGCTCCGTCCGACGCACGCGTCCCCTTCCTCTTTTGTTCTTCTTCTACTCCTTTTCGCTCCCCGTCCAACTTTTGGCCGTTGCGCCGCTGGTGTAGCAGTCGACGGATTCCTCGAGAGATTAAACTCCCGCAGGGTTTTGGGATGGAAAGGGAGTGTGAGAACCAAATGAGGAACCTTGCAAAACCGACATACTCGGACGGGACGGAGTCGAGAGTTTCGAAATGATCTGTACGAAAAGAAACGTCGACGGGACGCGTTGCATTCGATTGCGGATGGGTAGGGGGTTGGGAGGGTGAAGGAACCACGAGTGATGTAGCTTTTAGGGAATCGGGCGAAGAGGATCACTCACGGTGCTGGCAAGTGAAGGCGAGATCATGAAGGGAATCTGGGTGCGGGGTGACGTAAAAGACTCGCGTTCATGTCCCTCACTCCGGCTAACTTTAAGAGGCAGAGGGTGTGGAACAGCGTCTTCAGGTCGAAGGCAGGATTATAATGTCTCTATTTCAATAGCAATGGTAGAAATTTGTGAAAATATTTTATGGGACGTACTTATACTATATATTTTCAAGACATAAAGCCGAGGCACGAGGAAAAAAACATTACTTGAAGCAGTCGATATGTGATTTTGGAGGAGGCTTACTGTCAGTTGGACAGATGAGAAAACCATTAAAAAGTTATTACAAATACAGGCTAAAAGTGTATTGCAGGAAAACATAGGAAAAAGAAAAGGGAATATAATATGGCACGTACTCAGTCGTGACATCTTTCTAGAGAACATCCCGGAAGGAAAAATTCCAAGCAGGAAATGAAGAGGGTGACCGAGAACGTCCTATTTAAAAGTAATAATTAGGTAAATGGGATGTAGAACATACGTATAACAAAGAAGATGCCAGAACCGCAAGTGATGGCTCCCGCGACAAGGATCGCCTTTAGGAAATCAGGGAAAGTAGAGCTAGGGTTATAAGTTTCTCCACTTACTGAGGTAATGCGCGTTATTTAACCGCACTTGAGTCTAATTATTATTCTTGGGCAAGCACAGCATCTATGCCTGAGCCTGGATTCGAACCTGCTGCCTTTAGGTTGTCGGATCGTTACGTTACCTACCTAATTACCTCGGTTAACTTCTTTATTTTAAGGCGTACCTAAAAATACCTTTCAATGTGACCGAGGGTGGCCTATTGAAAACCACGTCAAAGGGCAAGCAGTATAAATATGTGAGCCTGCAGTAGAGCTGAGATTAAGAAATATTATTTTTTGGGAACAAAAGCTGAAAGAGCGTTTCCATTTTCATTTCAGCCACCATCTTGTCTTCCAGCATTCTAATCTGAATTCCTATTTCTTCTCTCCCGTTTCCCTATTTTCATCAATATCTTTTATTTTCTTCGATATCTAATTTACTCCAGCTGATTTTCTTTATCATCACTTCTCAGAATTTCACCCTTATTCTTTGCCACATTTTCATTTTTTTTAACTCTCATTCCTCATTATTTCCGTCATCCTACCTTTTTTAAATTCTTGCCCTCTTGCCTTTTCTGTTGCCTCTAACAAGCCGTGAATAAAGATTTTGTTGTGAAACGCGCATGTTTTGCTTTTTACATTCTTTCTTCTCCCGCTTTCACTCTGGTTAACACTCTCTGTCTTCTCTCCAAGTCTTGTCGTCTGAGTGTGTGCCTTTTTGACTCATGGTTTCGATGTCGTTTTTATGGACTTAACACGACCACAACAGCTCATATCTTAGAGATTATGAGACCTCTCCAAATATTTTTGCAACCGCCCAGTCAAGAAAAAGGTTTGGGCATATGTGTCGTGATGAATACACGTATCCCTCCTCAAAACTGGTATTGATTCATCCTCTGCCACACACTCTTGCGGTACCGTGCATGGTATTGAGTTAATGTAGTTGTAAACTCCGGAGTTATTATTTACTCTCTTGATCTAATGCGCTTGAAGAGCTTGACTAATTTTAGGCTAATTTTAATGTGATCTTTTTAATTTTGTTTTAAGACATGAGTTTAAAATGCAAAATAGCATTACGTATATCTGTGAAGTCCGAAGAGATATTCATACTATGATCTCTCATATGCTCAATTGTGTTGCATCTTCAGACTTTATTGTAATCAGGAATTTTTTATATCAATATGAAGGTAAGGAGCTCACATTTTTCATCTAAATTACGAATTTGTATTACCGAGAAGAAACAAGAGAAAGCAGGCAGCAAGAGAAATTTTATCTCACTCTTTTATCCATGCTTTTTAATTTTATGGATAAATGTCTTCAATACGTGGGTCTATCAGGGGATTTCTATTTTACAGTAAATGCTCATATCGACTAACTGATTGTCTGATGCACATTACAAATTTCTAACAGTTGGGGACTACATTATTAAGTTAACGTCCTAAGAAATGCCACTAAAGTTCACCGAGCATTATAAAATCGGTCTTGAGTGGCTTACAGCTGTACTTTTTGAATCCATGCTTTATTAATTCACGGTTATATTACTGTTGCGAATTACTAAAATATTGTTACGGAAATAATGCAGCATAACTTTATATTATAACCTAGTATTTAATCAGCATTGCCTTGACAAAGTTACGGTACGACGGGCAGCTTATTGAAAATTATATCAATTACATAATAATCTTAAGGTTCACAGAATTATTGCATCTAACAGAATAACATTTTTTTCGCGCATTGTATTTGGGAATAATATATTTTGTATTCGTCTCCTTTTCGTTCAGAGGACACTATGTTCATTTCAAAGTAAAGCTGCAGTTTAAAAGTAGGAGAGGCATATTAGACTGGAAAGGTTAGAGGCAGATGGTGACAGCACCAATGGGGCAATGAACGCGGGGAATATGAAGCGGTTCAATTTCTTCACGATGGGAGTGGGAATTCCAATGCTACCCGGACACGCACTTTTTTACCGCAAAAGATCAAGATAAAAGGGTGCTGACGGAGCGAAGACTACCAGACTAGTCTAAAAATATCGCTAGGGAACTAAAACCCGAAGACTCCGCTTTAACGGAACTTTAAAACAAAAAAAGACGCATGAAAACTTAGCAGGACTCGACGTACAGGATTGCGTTCATTCTTCTCTCTTTCCCTCGACGTTTCTAGTCCCGTTATTCCCTCGAAAACGAACCGCGATCGAGCAAAAAATTGAAACCGAGAATGTTGATGGGAATCGGGCGAGGATGAGGAGGGAATACGTAGGAAGGAGATCCCTGGTGACAAGACGCATGAGGGACGTGTCGGCCGTTGGAGTCTCCGGCCGTGTTTGGCGCAGGAGTGGGCGAGCGGAGAGGCGCTCGACGTCGGCGGAGGCGTCGTCCGCCGCCGCTTTTATCTCCGTTGCATTTCCGAGTGTTGCATCGCCTTTATCGCCGAGGTAGGCGCACTCAAGCCGGCCGTGTTTACTCTCGCAGCACGACCCGGCGAAGGAGAGAGGGACACGGAAGGGGAAATGCGTTTTTCATCCATGCGAGAGGGGATCGGGTTTGAGCCCGTTTAGTAGTCCGAAGAACTAGTCATAACGGCTGATACGTGGGAATCCGTACAAAGACCTCTGCTCTATGATTTAACCATGATGCCATGCTCTTCAGAAATAATCCAAATGCATTTGCCTCTCATAATGTGGGTGTGGAGAGGGAATGGGAAAAGTGTAATGGAAGGAAAGAAGGACGAAGGAGTACAGGTTGGTGTGGGGGTTAGAGTGCTGTCCTCCCAATCCGAGTGCCTGGGTTAAATCCCCACAGTGGCAGATCTTTCTTTGTTATACTGCTCCCTACTTGAATACCTCGTGGGAGCACTCCTTGTCCTGTAGTAGTACAGTCCTTACTCAACCGTATCTGGTCCAGTAGTCAGTGATCGGATTGGACGTTAAGCCGGAGGCCCCCTGGCGCCATTTGTTAAGAGCAGGCTTATGCCGATGCAAGGTTTCTCTTCACCATTCCTCCTCTCCGTGAAGAATCCTGCCTTTATCCAATTTTCTTCATATTCTAAATGGCGCAAACGACCTCGGTTGTTAGACTAATACCCCAAACAACAACAACGAAAGAGAAAGTAATGTGCGTAGTATGGGAGGAAAGAAGATTTCTAGCGGAAATTAAAAGGTAGGAGAACGGATGGAGTAATTAAGTGGAGTAGTAGAGTAATGAGGGCCGTTATATAAAGGTAAAATGTTGGGCAAGCAATAAAAAGGAAAGAAAATACCTAAAAGATATTTTGGAGGCCAGAAAGGTGGGAAATACGCAGATCTGAATAGAGGAATAGTTTAGAGGAGCTGTTGCCGTTGAATGGATGTAGTTGATGGAGTATCCCTACCCTTCTTTGCCTTCCATTCAACTGGTAGGTGAAAAAAGACTTGGCAATTCCACTGTTAAATAGGATTTATAAACGACTAGTTTCGCTACACTGTAGCATCCTCAGGTATAACAACCTGAGGCTATTATTTATACTGAGGACGCTACAGTGTAGCGAAACTAGTCGTTTATAAATCCTATTTAACAGTGGAATTGCCAAGTCTTTTTTCACCTACCAGTTGAATGGAAGGCAAAGAAGCGTAGGGATACTCCATCAAAACCTACCCAAATCGGAGGAAACTAAATAATAAACCAATTAGCAGAATCCTTAACTAGTGTTCATTCCGAAGATAGGTTTGATTGGATGGTATTAGTAGAATTAAGTGGTGTTATAACTGATTAAAGTGTATCGCACCGTCTGACTCAAGGAGGTTGGAATCTATTGGAGGTGACATTGCGGCTGATTAGAGAAGCAAGGTCGGCCATATTGGTAAACATGGGCATACGGACTTGTTGCTCGTGATATTCGTACAGATGAAGTTGTTTCTGCACACGGTGAAACTTAGAGTAGTACGATGAAAAATGGACTGCATTTTTAAAATTCGTCAATTAAACAGAGGAAAGTACGCAAATAAGTGCCAAATATGTAGTTTCAATAGATTAAATTTTAAACAACTTTTAGGTACACAATTACCTCCTAGTGGAATCAAATTCATTAATACCTCCTTATAATAGCTTTAGGAATATTAACTGGCGCCGCTGCGATAAAATTTTGATTCAATTTCATTGTCTTTAATGTTTTAATATACAAGCAGTCTCCATAAGAGATAGTAAAAACTGCAAAGTTTTGTACCGATCAGGGGAAGGGGGGCTAATCTTTCCAAACATCCATTCTATATTTATTGTCATCCGTATTCCAGAATGCGTATGCCACCTTCAGTACATTCTAACCTAACGTAATCCCAAACCTTATGAAGACCAACACAACACCCATGCCCTATGAGGAATGGCAGCAGAGGAGCTGTGCCCAGACTCTGAACACAGAGTAAGTACCTCCGTTGGTTTCCATCACAGGTAGAAACCTTAAGAATCTGTCGAGGAGAAGGAAATCCTAATAACTCCTATGGCCGGTTCTCGATGAACTTTATCTGTGCGACGCCTACGTGAAAAGAATTGGAGAGCGAATGACCACTGAGCTTTGGGAGGGAAACTTGCTAAAGAGTTCTGGTACGTGAAAGCTGAAGTCGTCGGGAAACCATCAATGAATGCGTGCTATTGGTTATCCATCGATATTTCAAGAGTTAAACTTGGGACTTGGCCACGCTCCAATAGCTTTTCCCACACAGAGATGTAAATCATGTCCGTCTTCCATTCGTCCTCTTGTGGCATTGCCTCAGGATAACAGATACCTCGGCTGAAGATTCTCCCGCTTCCTCGGCACAACCGAGAAGCGTTTAGGGATCCGGGGGTCACATTATTATTCATAGTGGTCTTTTCCGTAATAATGGTTCTCTAACTTCGTCTCACTTTTACATCTTCCTCGACATCGTAATTTTGCTCTCGCGCGCGGGGCGCGTGGGAGCATGGCGGACTAGAGCTCGTTCCGAGGTGATCGAAGAAGGTAAGAGTCGAAGAAGGTAGGGGGCGTGCTTTAGGCGAGGAGTGCCAAATAAAGGCGTAATCCATTTGGGCTCCCATCCCACTCGCCCCAACAAAGCACTCTCACTTCGAAATGGAGCGGAGAGTTCGCTCTCGGAATATGAATCGAAGTTGATCCACGATCGGAGCCTCCCTAATGCGCTGCGAAATCGCAAGTTTTCAGTCCGTTTTGCATCCATCTGCGACAGGCTCCTTTATGACCTGTCTTCCAATGGTTCCCTTCTTCCAGGGGGTCTGTTTTGTGTAGTGGTTAGAGTGCTGGCCTCTCACCCAGAGGGCCCGCGTTCAAATCCCGGCACTGGAAGGCATTATTCATTGATAACCGGCCCCTACTGGAGTACTTTGTGGAGAGCGTTCAGGGTTCAGTACTCCGTCCGTCGGATCGGAAATTAAGCCGTATTCCCCTTGGCGTCTTTCTGCCAAATGCCGAAGCCAGGTTTCTCTTCAGCCTTTATCCTTACCCTTCCATTCCTATCCTAGTACCTTTCCTCATGGTCTAAAGCGCCTATAAGTGCGTGTACAGACTGAAACCTCAGATTCGTAATATTTTTGGAAATTTTAATTCAATAACCGGATAGCTCTTTCGACATTAGTCACCGGTTTAATGTGAAAAGTTAATTAGAACTTCATTATTTGGTCGTATGGTCAAAATCATTTCGGGTGGAAGCAATTTTGGGGAAGACATTAAAGTTTTTCTTTTCAGAGTGCAATCTATTTATATTAGCTCCTAGATCATTGAACTTTACCAATTCTATACTTGTATCAAGTTCATAACCTTTTAGTGATTAATGAGAGGATGGTTCCTAAAACTCAGTACCAAATTTGCGGAAATTGAGAGAGTCACCAAATGACAACTCTTTTTCGCTCCAATAATCGATATAATTGTGATTTTTAAGCAAAAGTACGTTTTAAATACATAAATATGTAAGTAATTAACAAAATAATGTTGCTGTGGAGGAAATAATGAAGTAATAATATTCTGTAAATCTATTTGTAATTGAAATTTTTGATCAATTATATCGTTGCCTTCGATACAAAAGCAGGTTCCGAGTGTGGGGTATTTTGACAATTCCTGGATGTTTCCCCATTTAAAATAGCTCACACAATGGCCAGGTGAAGGAAAAAACTCTTAAGTTTTCATTCGTTCATTACAAAAATGACTTGAAAATTTTGCTACTTTTCTTACTGAAGCCCGGTAACCTTACTTTCCTTACTTGCTGTGAGGAGTCGACCCTCTTTGAAAATTGGAAATTGTACAAATTAAGCTCGGTATAGGCAAAATATGAAAAGAGTACACTTTTCTTTCTTGATTTTCTTTTTTGATATCAGTAGTCTACGGTTATGACTCAAGACTGAACAGTTTTAAGGGGAATTTCAGTAGCGGTGAATCATTGACCAGAATCATAGAGGGAGATTTAAAATCAATGACGAACAGTGGTTGAAGCGCAAGGGATGTGGCTAAAAAAGGACTGAACGAAGTACCACGTAGCATCACTGCCTCATTCCAACCTAACCTTGGATCATCTGTATAAAATTATCATTTATGAAGTGTATTTATCTCATAAAATGATTTACCTATGCCCTTAAAAATTAAGAGCGCTGCCATGAATTGTATTTTTCACTATTCTAATTAAAGTTGTTATATATTCGCCGTAGGGTGCAGGTAGAGTTTCAGCCGCGTCATTTTCCCTGTGGGTTGCTGTACCCATAGTAGGAGACCGACAATGAAATAATTCTTCTCTCTGTATCTTATTTTTTCCCTTCGCTCACGATCACGTGTCCAGTGACGTTGGCTTCGGTTAAAATGATGGCTTTGGTATCCGGCTCCGCAGATTAATCTTTGCGTTGTGTAAACGTGATAATAAAGGCAACACGGCGCCCCTGAGGCTTTGCTGTGGCCTTACATTATGGTGACGTATGTCTTATGGACCTGTTCCCTTTCTCCTACATGACTTGGAAGTGGAAATAATCATCTGTATTGATGATTCTTCTTAATAATGTTCAACCGCGGATTCAACAGTTTCCTCCAACTGAGGGTGGCAAAGCATGGATGCTCGATGACTGTACCTATATCGTAAATTTACTTCATATGTTTTTAAATATATCCGTATTATTCATGGGATACGTATAACTACGGTTTGGGATGTAAAGATGAATGTGATTCATGTCTAATTCCAGAATGGGATCCGTTTGTTAAACTGCATCGTGTTCGTCGTTGATATTTAAGAGAAGTATACTGAATGGACGTCAGTATGAGTTATGGTCCTTGCTTGTACTTTTCCATAAATTTTGGTATCAGATATAATTTAATGCCTCGTATTAACAGGCATTATTATCGTCAGAATGTTGGCTGAGGGTTATTTAAGTCACGGTTCATAATTAATTTTTATCATTCATTATTCAATCGCACTAACAGCCGGTCCAAGGAAAAAGTCTGTGAATTACAACGTAGAGCCACACAAATATTGCGGATCATTTTATTTTCAATGTTTTTGCCCAAGAGTAACCAAAAAATCTATTATTGACTTCAAATGATGCATCATGAATATTTAACAAATGCCAAATATGACAATTACTAGAAGCTCAGTTTAAAAATTTGGTAATCTATTAAGTGGACAGAAATGTCATATACGTTTTTAAATTGAGATTTAGAGATGAAAAATAGCCTCTGCGATGCATGATCATAATAAAATTGCTTTAAATTAAGAGATCCTGTCTTTGCAATACAATTGATTTCGCAAACATTCTCAGTGATGTTGTGATACGATAGTTATTTTGATCCATCTTCATCACCACGGTTATGATTACGTACCGATTTTATTATTGCTATTACACTGTCTACAAATTATGTCGTCATGCTCGGTGTTTGCATTTACTCTGCCCGTATGCTATTTTTTGGGGGCCTATAATACCGTTGCTCTCCAATTATTAACAGGTGAAGGATTCTCCGGTATTATTCTGAGATTTGTGGACCTCATCCAATGGTTTTGAAATATTTTGTGGAAGTGATTTTTGAAACATATTATCCATCCTGCTGGCGATGGAATCGCTCTGGATCTCGTAAATACGCAGGTATCGTAAAATAGTCACGTAGGAGAACTCAGTTGATAAAACGTAAGGCTTCCTTCATACGACTAATGTAAGCGACTCTACTCATTGAGGAACTATGCCCAGTACAAGGAGGTGTTTTCTTCTTTCCCGCTACGGATGAACAAAATAAAATAACGGTCACGATATTGAAGCGGTAAGAAGTCCGAAATACTCGAGTGCTCCGGATGAGTGGGCTGAAATAAATAGCCCTCGCCCCACGCAGATCATGGTCCAGGTTGCAATTTTGAGAAACTTGCGGACTGCGTTGGAGGATCATGCGGGTGAATCATCGACAAAGCTATACGCTGAAGTGAGTTAAAACGGCAGACAGTATGCAAAACATCGTCCCCGTCACCTTTGGTCGTTCCAATTGATGTCGAGAGTGAAATTTTATGAGGTTGCTAAGAGAATACTCCGATATTTAGGAGAAGGTTCTCGTGTTTGAATTCAAAACAACACATTTATTCCCAAATGCTACTTCAACCTCCTTTGCTGCTTTTTTAGGAAATTTGCTTCACGGATTTGAAATTAAAAATATCAATACAAAAAACAATTATTTGCCTAATCCTGAGATTTTCTCGCTACGCAAAACAGTTCTTCTTTAATAACATGGAATCACTTAGATTCTAACTTGACTCACTATGAGTCTAAAATTTATTCAAGTGGTCAAAATCAAGAACAAGTAATTCCCAGCACTACCACAGTGAAGCACATTTCTTTCTTAAAATATTTGCTGCTAAATAATTAAAAATACGTAGTGATAATCTCTTTAAGTTTGAGAGAACCTAATTTGAAGTGAGAAAATAGTGAAAAGTTGGTGATGAAATTAAAGGAGGTTTAAATCTCATGCAAATCCTTACGCATAGACTTTGATTCCAAAATGTAGAACCCCCTTTAGAGTGCTTATGTATCTTTCATTTTTCAACACTAACATGTTTATTTCCTCTGCATATTTTTATATAAAGTATTAATTTATTAAAGCAAATTACTTAATATGTCTTAAATGCTCCTAGTATGTTTTCTCTGCTCAAATTATGAGTTGATATTAAAATAACATAATGTTTTGTTTTCGGCAAGGTTGCAGTTTAAAAGATTTCATCATGCCCATAGTTAGAAATGACTTTGAAGCAATCGAAAACACTGCAATATGGTAAAAATGATGTCGCTAATATTAGAGTTGTCGAGCTGTTTGAGTTCATTAGTGAGTATTATAACGTGCTCTAATAATCTTTAGCGTTAGTTCCTTCCTTGTTTTTATTCTTCGAAATCGTTGATGGCACATGAACTTTACTCTCCCACTTACCCTTGTGGCCCGGCATGCGTGGTTCTCTCTCCTAGCCTAGCCTGATCTTCTTCAATTGCTTTTTTTTGCGACCGTTTCTGCCCTCTTTTAACTTTACTGTAGTCACTCAGACGGATTCGACATTGTGGGTGTTGCAAAAGCATGGCTTCCCACAGTTTGGGCCATGAGTGAGTGATTTCAATACCGATATTGTCACCCAACCTGGACATTGGGGAAACAATGCACCCTTGCAAATACGATTTACGGCCATCTCCATTATTTTATTATCACTCTCCCTCCTCCTCTCCCACTCTCCCTCCTCGCTTTCAAAATAGGGCGTTTGAGATTTATATATCGATGTCCTTTGGTGCAACCCCAGTTGTCGATGTAGTTCTGTACTAATTGCCCATGTTGCTGTCCCGCGGGGTGGTCTTGGAAGCCTGTCGCCTCTTGAACGTCCCACGCTATCCCCTTTCACTTTTATTTCACCTTTCTAAGGTCCAGATCGAGATCATCTCCACCACCCGTCCCTCGTAGGCTGCCCTCTCCAAGGGATGAATTAAGGTCGTCTTTTCTCTCTATTGAGCATCCAGTTCGGTAGCTTGCGCGAGCGCAGGGCACTATATCTACCGTTCCTCTTATAAAGTAATTCAGTTACTCTACTTTTTTCAGAGCATAAATTCATTCACTCGACCCAATCCCTTGAGCCCTTTCCTCCACGGGTTGGATTTGAATTATGGTCGTGAACGGTGTCCGCACGTCGCGATTTTCATGTCAGTGGTAGGCCCTCGGAAGGGACTTAATATTCCCAGGCTTGGAATATTAAGTCCCTTGGAAAATAAACAAAAAATAACGTTGTATATCGTAGGGAATATTTGAAAGACTTTGCAGGCTTAAAAGGATTTAGGAGGAGAGATAGTAAAATGGAGAACTGCAGTCAACCAATCATAGAATTGCATGACTAATGATGATGATCGTAGGGAAAATGATGCTCTGATAAATGAACTTTCTCTTTAAACTCAACATTTCTCACTCCAGCAAGCATTCTCATTTCGTGCAAATCAGTACTGCACGACATGATCTCATGTGGCACAGGTTTCTTATATTCATCTGCCCAATCATTATTACTGTTAATGTTAATTTTTTTATGGTGGATGTTAATTTTCATCTTATCCAGATTGAAAATAATTTTCATTATTAGCGATTCCAGAAAATGTCTGTTGATTAATTTTTTCAAATATCTAAATAACTATTTCTTGCTCTATTATTTGACGAGATTGTCTATAGAGATATTTGTTCATAAGAGTACGCTAACGGAGATAAAATGTACTAGTACTCTAGCCGTTGGATTCCATTCGAGCGGTAGTACTCTACCACTTATCCAGAAGAAGAAAATTAGATTCTACATTTGAGCTTGAAGTTAATGGTGGAGATCAGGCTGATATGGTTACCAGAGTATGTCTTCTATAACAAGGGACAGGAATTGACTCCCGGCCGTGGCAGATATTTTTGCTCATTGCTATTTTGCTCCCTGTATAAGTATGGTCCAGCAGATCTGAAGATCAATAAAAAGGAAACTAAGGTATTGGTATGCAGTAGGAGAAAGGAAGCCAGGACCAATGTTAAACTAGGAAAACAAAAAATCGAGGATTTGGAAGAGTTCTGTTACCTGGGAAGCCGAGTAACCAGCGATGGGCGAAGTAAAATAGAATTTTCCAGTAGAATTGCCCAAGCGAAAAGGGCATTTCACCAGAAGAAGATTCTGCTTACAGCTGCAAATACAAGCGTGGAAGTGAAGAAACATTTCATTAGAATTCCATTTCAGCGGCAGTACTTTACCAATGTAGATGTAGAGTGCGAAAAATCTGACAGATATTGAATGCACGAATGTTGGCCTCCTATACACTCCCGCGATGACCTACGAGGTATTGCGTAGATGTAGATGCACAAGGAATCATCGGTGTAGTTGATTGCAATCCTAAGATTGGTTTGACGCAGCTCTCATACAGTCCTTCCTGTCAGCTAATCTCTTCAGGAATTATTTCTTTCACATCCTTGGCCAATTTCTTCAAGTATTTCACACGAGGCCTTCCTTTTTAATTCTTCCCCTTCAATTTTCACTATTTTCATTTAACCATCATGACTCAAAATATTTCCAATCAGGTTTTTCCCGCCTTCTAAATTATTGAATTATCTTCAGGTATCTCTTTCTTTTACTATTGTTACTCATTTTATCCAATTTATCGTCGTCGTATGTATTAAAAATATACCAAATATTTTTTGATAAAATTAGTTCATTTATCTTAATGGCAATTCCTTACATTGGTGCGGAGGCACTAACTCACCATCATAGTTTATTGTGTATTTTATTTTACATCCTTATCTTTTTAAGTTTTTAGCACGTTTTATGATTCTATTGCCTTAGAAAACCAGTTCTGACTCTGTATGTCTAATGTGAGGCAAGATCAGCGTCTCCTTTATTGCGCCTCGTGTTGGTCTACCACTGATTCCTTTTTTCTGTACATATATCTTCGATATTTGCCTCGTAAATACAAACGTTGCAAATTTGAATAATTAAATGGTGATTATGCTGTCCGTAGCTTGCTAATGCCTCACAGACTCGAAACGCATTTGAATTAGAAGTTCTGGTAGATCGCAATATGTATATTTAAGACGAGTATCGGTTTAAGATATTCTCTTTTCCATTTTGTACTGTTTATGATTCCGAAGATAGTTTAAACCTGCCATTTCATGAAATCTCCATCTCTTTAAATGATAATAAAATGTTTATGGCCGTGGTACCAGATAAAACCTCACGGCTATCCAAGACGTTTCCGGGTACCCTAACATAAATCCAAGTTTATAAATTTTGTGACCACAAAATATTACTCCAATTAATAAATAAGTTAGTTGTGTGCAAAATACTACATTTCAGTCTATAGATTATTGATCTTCGGGTGGGCTCATTTCACTAAATTCACAGTATTAAGACTGTAATAATGAAAAAAAGTGTTGCATAAAAATATAAAGTGTACTGGTGACTGTCATTAGCATGTATGCATATTGGCAGTATATATGCTATGTTTTATTTACTCCAAATATAAATGTTAATTTTATTTATTTCGTAGTATTTCTTAGTAATTTATACTAACTATGTAGCTGCATGTGACCCATATTATTAGCATGTTTCCATGTAGTACCCTAGTTGCATGTCAGTAGTGCATGTTTTGGTGATCCTCACCCCCTGCCACACACCCTCGTGGTGGTACACAGAATATTTCGTAGATGTAGATGTTAGAAAATACATCTGTAGCATTCTACTATATGGCAGCGAAGCATGGACAATAACAGCAGCAGGGAAGTCCAGGCTGGAAGCATTTGAAATGTGGTGCTACCGAAGAATGATGAAGATAAAATGGATCGATCGAGTGACAAACGAAGAAGTCTTAAGAAGAGTGGGAGAGAAGAGATGTCTGCTGAAAACCTTAAAAAGAAGACGGGACAACTTTATAGGCCACATTTTAAGGCACTATGGCCTGATGGAGACAATCGTCGAGGGAAAAGTGAATGGGAAGAATGGAAATGGCAGGCCTCGTATGACATATATGGAGCAAGTTGTGAAGGATGTAAAACAGAGGAGCTACGTCAATATGAAGAGGTTGGCCGATAGAAGAATCGAGTGGAGGGCTGCGTCAAACCAATCCTAGGATTGTTGACCGATGATGATGATTATGAAAAGCATGGTGTGGAGATTATTTTTAGTACACTGCTCATTCTGTCGGATGGGACATCAAACCGTTGACCCCTTGGCACCTTTCTTTAACAACTGGCAAATGTTAGCACTGAGTTTCTCTCCAGCTTCCTCCTTTTCCATCAATAATCCTACCTATATTCAACCTCCCGCTTATCCTAATGGCACAAATGAACTTCTCGGTCGGTCGGTCTCTACCCCTAACAACAGCAAGAACGTGTTATGTTTCAGAACAACTTGCTCTGAATCTAATTACGCAGATTATCAAAGGAGCATCGGAATGCGTCTCAGTGACGTTGTTCACCCCAGGAAAAAATGTGATATGGTGTCACTCATGTCTCAGAGAGAGTGCCGAGTGTGTCAGTTACGAATAAAAAAAGAGGCAAAAGACTATTCGGGGAAATAAGAGGGTCTGTCCGTATCGGATTAGATTTCATCGGAACGAAAGTGAAAGAGGTGGGAGGGGGGGGCGTTGAGAAAGGTGAAATGGTGGCGTGGAGATTCGGCCAGCACGAATATTATTCCGGACGCGTGCCACCTCACTTTCATTTTCCCGTTATTAATGGCCGTGCCTCGCATGTCTCGTACGAGGGAGGCATTCTTTTGTCGTAGGACACGTTGTTGACCGAATCAAACGATCGACCGGAAAAGCACGAAAGCAGGAGGTTGACATCTTCCGGTCTTGAATTTAGGAGGTGGCCCAATGTTAGACGGATAGTTTTCTCTACGCGGTTATTCTGCTCGCAAAACTAATATTGAGCGTAAAATTTTATGATCCAGAAACCTTGGGGGCTCATTTTGGTGTGGTGGTTAGCATACTAGCCTCCCATCATGAAGGCCAGATTTTGAATCCATAATAGAAGATATTGGTATATCGGTTTCTAATTGAGTTGTTGTGTGGAGATTACTTTGGGTTCAGTACTCTGTCCGTCGGAAAGGACGCTAAGCTGTGGTCTCCCCGGAGTCTTTCGTTAATTGAAGGCAAAGACAAAGTTTCTCTCCACCCATATTCCTAACCCTTACATTTTTAGACCTCATTTGGAATATTCTGCCAGTATATGGGATCCATACGAAATAGGCCCAAATAATGAATTGGAACGTGTGCAGCGAAGATCTGCAAGATTTGTTTAGGGACGATATGATAGCTATATTAGCGTAACCAGTAACCAGATGGACTAAAATGGGAATCATCGTCAGGCCGTGGGACTAATTTCAGGCTTAATCTCTTAACTAAATTCCAAGACAATATTTTCACTGAAGACGTTAAAAATATTTTTCGAACTCCAACTTCCTGCGGTATACTGGACTATGGTCATAAATTAGGGAAATTGATTGCCGAACTGACAGATTCAAAAAGTCCTTCGTTCCTCCTACAATTACGTATACGAATAGCTGAAAATATGTTCAGTAGTTTATACATATATGTGCAATAATTATTCAGGGGAGGGGACCAGCATTTTCGTCGATTTGCGGCATTCGTGATAGCTGGGTAATTGGATATATGTAGGTGGGAAGTTTCAAGAAATGGAAGAATTGTGGGGAGAAACTCGGCATTGGAATTACCCTACTCTTAAGGAAGTTTGCAAAGGGGCCCACGGCCAGTGTCCTGTCCAGTACATGGAGTTCTGGACTTCTTAAGTCCTCCCCCAAAAATTGGGGAGTGATATACTAATGAAAAATCTCTTTCACTGCCGGGTTTCGAACTCGGGTCCTCGGGATGGGAGGCCAAGGCTCTCCCTATCACACCAATCCGATCCTAAACCACTTGAGATATGGCCCTGGAGAAGGGCTGCTGGACGGAAATGAAATTGAATGAGGAGGAGTTAAATATGTTAGAAGAGAAAGGAGGTTGGCCGGAGAAATATCAAAAAGGTAATTTGTTGATGGAAGGCGATTTTTAGAGGAAACAGGATCTCGATCATGGATCTTCACAAGGTATGCGCCAGCGTTATCGTTATTTTTTTATTCAACTTATGTCAGAGACAACGTGACCTCCATTCTTCATTTATCCCACAGCACTTGAAATTGCTTATCACAATCAGTGGAGCGAATTTTATAGACGGTTATTGTTAACCCTACGCTACTTTAGGGGTAAACGTCATCGATGCAGATTGCGATAACGCGAAAAATGCATCCGTGGCTCAACACCTGATGGAGCGAGTTGAACGATGTATGCAACTACTGAGCATGAAATAATTACATCCGGGAGGAGGTGAGTGAATGATGAGTGAAAATATTCTTGACTTAAGTCAGTACATGTCATATGCATACGCTTGGTCCTTGAGCTAGGGGGCAACTGCCATAAAAGGGCAAAACTTGTATGGTGAGCATCGCATCATGGCCAAATTGTTAGGCCCGATGGTTGAAAAGGAATTTCGAGACCCCCAAGGGCGTACGCATATGATAGGAACGCTCAGTTTTAAAATTCCACTTTTTACCAATTTCGTCATATCTAAAAATAATTATTAAAGGCGTTGATAAAGAGGGGGGTGCGTTAAGGGAACGCTGCGGAGTAAGAAAAATACTAGGCGTATGACGGATGCCTGAAGATGAATTAAAATTTATAGAGTATGCCAATGGAAAAGTAAAAGACAGATGTTATCTTGCACTTCCAAGTCCATATGTGGAATATACGTTAAGCGTTTTGGATCCAATAAATAAGATTTGATTTGAGAAGTAGCACGTTTTTTAACTCCTATAAACGTACAGAAAGGGCCAATTGAATTTTGGAAGAACTTGTTTGAGGAGGTTGTTCGTATGATAAAGGTTAATTGAAAAATTCAAATCAAACTAATTTTAATCTGGCAATGAAGACATATTTATACCCCGATTCTTCATTAGCAGGACAGGCAGAAGCAAATAAATGAAGAGAAATCAATTGTCGGACTGCGCGATGTAAGAATTCGTTTCTCCCACGCACAATACACGACTACAATGCAAACGAAGTATAATTATTTCAAACAAATCATACGCAGATCCTCATTATTAATTAACGAAGTTTTTTCAATCAAAACTCAGCTTAACGGATGGTGACCTACCATCCCATGCCACACGCCTTTGTGGCGGGTAAAATGTTAATATGGATGTCGGTATGGAATAGAACGGAGAAGTCTTGCTCGATGGATAAGAAATGCTGCATATGGAAGCTGAAGAAAAGTAGTTGGCCAAAGAAATTACAAGGCAGCAAAAAGGTATGGACGGTTTTTTTAGAAGTGACTGAAAGCTGAAGTATGTTCTGTGGGCATAAAAGAAGGAAAGAAATATACGCTCTGAAATGTATGACTGTAGGCAGAGCATATGAAGATTAATATATGGATTTAATATACCTAGGAAACGTGGATTGATTAGCAAAGAAAATGACGATCTAGTAGGTTAGGGTTAACGGGCTGGTACTATACACAAGTCTATGTGTAGAATTTGTTAGAATACTCTCAATGTAGGGCCATGCTTTTTCGATTGATGCGGCCGAGCCAAGAGAAAGCTAGGATGTATTAAAAGAGTACTTGGGAAATGTGATGAGAAGACTTGAGAATGTGAAGTGAAGAGAAGAAGCGATGTTACTTTTCACTAGTCAAGCCCCACCTTGAATATCTAGCCAGTGTAGGGGATCCGAATGAAATAGGTTTGATTAGAGATCTAGACAGTGTGCGGCATAGAGCAGCTAGGTTTGTTAAAAGGTGTTGCGATAGGTTTAGTGTGTCAGAATTAACAGAAGAATCCGGTTGGGAATCATTATCAGATCGTAGGCTAAAATACAGATTAACTCTATTACAGAAATTTAAAACGGATAGCTTTACTGAAGATGTTAGGCATATAGTTAAAACACCAGCGTATTGTGCTAGATTCGTTCAGATACATAAGATTAGAGATATAAATTGTCGAACCGATAGATTTAAAATGTTGATTTTCCCCGAAATATTAGAGAACACAATAGGCAGCATAGCAAAAGGATAGGTAGGCGAAATATTGTAGAGCAGTCTGTAGCGCATGACACACGTATTGACAACAATCCCTTTATTACTATGTAATAAATACCTAGGAAGCGTGGAGCCTAACCATATAGCTGCATGTAACCCATATTATTAGCATGTTCCCATGTAATACCCTAGTTGCATGTCAATAGTGAATGTTTTGGTGATCCTCACCCCCTGCCATACATCCTCGCGGTACACCTACGTGTTACCCATGCAGAGTATAGCGTTGATTTAGATTTAGATGAAAGAAAGATGGAGACAGTCGCAATATCAAGTTGCCGACTTGTCAACCCTATTGTCGCGTGTTCGGATACCGCCTCAGAAATAGGTTTCGGTTCCTCTTAGGATGTCTCAGAAGTAGCTTACTTTGCAGTGTGCGATAAGCTAAACAACTGAAGAACCTGAAAACCTAATTCTACTTCTACAAGAAAGAGATGGTGGACGTCTCAAATCACGGTTTTCCGTATATCAGTAATCATCATTGAACAATACGCTTGGTAGAGAAAACCCAACTTGCGCCAATTATTGTTCAAAAGTACCAAACATAAATGACCGTCAGATGAGCATAATCACGGTAATAGTCCTTTCGCTCAACCAATTTCAATGCCAACCTGTTTAATCGCCGTAGATCCATAATGTCTTTAATGGAGGAAATGGTGATCTCTGTGGGAGGCCATCGTCAGATAAGGCCGCTTGCATTATTAATACCAGCCGTGTAGAGAAATGGAGATAAATGGCTTTATCCGTGGTGACATCAAGGCTGTAAAATGTTCCTCTTATAGCAGCCAGTCAAGCAGGGTGCTTTGGGAAAGAGTAATTGAAGTAAAGCATGGAGTTGTAGAAACGCTAATAAATGCTTATTCAACAGCAGGCGCCTAAGAATTGCCCCATTTCATTTTTAGTTGTGAAGCTCTGAACTGGAAGAATGCGTAATTCTTCCCGCTGAGTGGAAGCATAAATTAAAGACCTAAAATCTTCCTCTACCAATAATGTATTCAAATGAGACGATAGGAAATTCTCAACTCTACGAGTTGAGGCGAAGGTCTCCAGATCTGTAAAAATATACTATCGGGCGCAGATGAAGTGCAACGTGACTGGTCAGCTTATTGATTATTGGTCGACTAATGTATACTTGCAGTTCATTCGTCACTCAATAATAACACTTGATCGGAAGGTTTGCAAATCATAGACTTTGCTACAACATTCGCAAGCTATCTTAAATTAATTTATGATACCGGTATATATTTTATAGCAAAAGAGAAACGTTCTAAATTTATAGTAGTAGGTAAAATCCTTACTTGTTTTTTGAGCAAACATATATGTACTTATTTCTTCATGAAGCCTCTGTGTAACTGATTAACTTAAATTGAACATGTTAAATCATTAAATTTGTAATTAAAGAGGATTTCGCTGCGTTAGTGTTGATGTGTTGACAACAGCTATGCACAGTTAAACACAGACCGCTACCCCAACACCTCCTCTTACCATCATCCTGCGCAGAAGACTTCCCAGAAGGTAACACTCGTAAACCACGAGTACAAACTGTCAGACCACGGACCATTGGTGGCAGAAAAGAAGAATCTTATATTAGTGCTGCAAAAGAACGGCTACGAGAGACACTTGATCTTTAAAAGGACCGATAAGGAAGAGTGCCAACTAAAAGACACGACACTCAGCGAGACAGAAAAGGACCGTGCCGAAAAGTACCCGGTTATCCCATTAATCCCAAGGACGAGCAAGAATATTTCGTGGGTCCTGAAGAAAAATAGCACGATCACGAGGTACATCTGCGTTGCAAAAATAGACGCTATACTTCCGAAGCCCAAGGATAGAATTAGTAATCTGTAGTGAATGATGCATGTATTAATATTACTAACCCATGCATGGTAGGTAAAAACATATTAAAATATTTAGATAAATGCCATTATAACCAATAGGTATTCCTGTAATACTATGTAAATACTAACCACCTATCTGCATGTGACCCTATTATATAACATGTACCTATTTAGTAGCTTAGTTGTAAGTCAATAGTGTATGTTTGGTGATCGTCACCCCCTGCCACACACAATCGCGGTGGCTTGCAGGGTATTGCGTTGATGTAGAGAAGATTTCTCAACAATTATAAGAAAGGATCGGACTCAAGAAAACAAAAGGGTGACCCAAAATGACCAATTTAACCCATCGACTACCGCCAGACATTCATGTTGTGAGCCCGGTTATGACATTAACTTTGATGAAGCGAAAGTAACAATCAAGGAATAACGCTATTTACTCGGGCTAATCAAGGAATCGATTGAAATTTTCAAAAAACAAAGCAATCCAATCGTGAATAGGGTTATAAAACTTCGAATTCATGGTAGTATTAAACCCCGCTAAAACTTACAATTGAACATGGTTATTTATCTTTGCCATTTAAATTATCTGATTCTGTTCTTCAATAGTACCGCTTTATCTCTTTTGTTAATACCATGCTGAAACTATTTGAATTTTGAAAGTGTTGGACCTCAATAGTATCCGTAGCTATACGCCATGGATTAGAGATTACTTTCAAATGAGTTTATTTGAATTTTGGCGTCGACTTGAGTAGAATTTTTGTTATTTTCATGGAAATTAAATGAAGGAAAGTGCGCGGAGGATCGGTGGAAGGCAAATGCTGATCATTCCCCTGGGTCTGTTGGTCTAGCGTATCAAAAAGAGGATCAAAAGATTGTATCTTATCATCAGTTTTTCGCAGTAAATCCTCAAGATTGGTGTACGCATTTTAATGAAATTCCTAGGAGAGATGATAATGGAACTTTCAAAGAGATCCGCGGTTTAACTTACATCCGACGGACGGAATAATGTACTCATGTCCACAAAGCATTCAAATGCTACCTTTATACCACCTTCGCATTGTCGGTATTCAAACCCGGGCTCTCGGGATAAGAGGCCTGTACACTAGTCACCACATCAACTTGATCTCCATCAAGTTACATTGCAAGCTATAGTATTGGATAAAATGATTTGGAGGCGGAATAAATTTTTTGGTCCATGCATGTATAGAGTATCGAGCCAGCCACTTCGAGGATGCTAGGCAAGGAATCACCCCACCAAATATGGCCACGTAACGGAAACTTAGAAAAGCCGGTTCAATATAAAACGTAAAAAGAAATACTAGTGTTAGTTGGACGCGCACCGGTCACGTGATGCTGGATGATTATAAAATAAGATGATAAGATAATCTGGATGATTATAAAAAAAGAAGCAAGATTTTTCTTGGTGATAATTCAAGTTAAAGCTTAAAGAGCTGAAAGAATATTGGTGTTTTGGAAACAGAAAACCATCGCGGGACGAAGGAAAGAGGAGTAGTCTTTTGAGTAGCGCGGGTGTAGAGGGCATTATACCAACATGACCATTTATGTACTCCTGGAAATGTCGGTCACTCCCCAACAGCAACATAAGAAATCACCTTACTCGCATACAGTCATGCGGGGAGGGGTTAGAGCGGGAAACCGATAATTAAATTCCTTTGCGCCATTAAGGATAGGTAAATGACTGGGTAGAGTCGGGAGTCTGGGTAGAGAAAAGCGGGAGGGTGGAGCGGAACCCAGCGTCGGCATCAACGGAAGATGCCAAGCGGTCTGAGTTTAACGTCCCATCCGACGGACGGAGCTCTTAACTTGAAGTGTACTTCACACGGCACTCAAGTAAGAACTGGTATACGAATAAACAATTCCTCTCTTTCCCGGGAGAAAAGAGAAGTCTGAAGACAACTCTAAAAGGAAGACGGGACAGCCTTTGCGGGCACATCTCGAGATATGATGGTCTGATAAAGACCAAGGGAAAAGTGAATTGAATGATCTATGGGAAGTATTCCATGAAATATGTAGTGCAAGCATGAACGAATGCTAAATTGTAGAATAACGTCTACATGAAGAGGTTAACCGATGAAAGAGTCGATTGGATAGCTATGTAAAATCAATAAAATGCTTAATGACCGGTGACGATGAATATTTATGGTTTTTCTTACTTCTCTATAGCATTTTTTTACTTCAGAAATGCATTAGGGTTAATTCAAGAGAACTAGCACTGTCCACATTTCGACACCAGCAATCTGGTCATATGTTTCCGAAAGATGTTTCACACCTGCCTTCAAGTTGGCCAGGATCAAAAGTTTTCCTTCCCCTCTCCGTCAGCGTTCCCCAGCCCATCCCACGCCAACCGCGTGCGGTGGAGGGGCCCTTTATTGCACCCATGGAGGTTCAAAGACCCACCCGCTCCTCTGCTTCGCGGATTTACTGTGATCGTGGAACGGGACTTCAATTCGGTTCTTCTCACCATCGAAAGAGGAGAAGGAAATTGTTGAAGGGAATGTAACCGCAGGAATGCAGGATTTTTTGCACAGAGGATGGAGACAAATTCCAATTATTGTCCTAATATTCTCTTTAAGTTATGGAAAGTTAATTTGATGAAGACTCGGTAAGAATTAACTTTGTTTTCTCCATCGTCACGAGGCTGTCATCTACCAATATTTTGGAGTTTTTTTCTACCATCTCAAAGATTCGGAAAAATATAATATTTTTTCGTCATCAGTCCTTAGACTAATGTGACGCAGCTCTCCACTCCATATTTCTATCAGTCAACCTCTTCTTCATATTTTCTTCCTATTTACATCCTTTAATTCTAGCTCCCTATAATTTATGCGAGGCATTCCTTTGCCAGTTTTTACATTCACTATTTCGTCGACGAATGTCTTCATCAACCTCAATGTGTCATGATACGATTTGGTTGCCCCTTCTCCTTTTAAGAGTTTCCATCAAGCTCCCGCTCTTCTTAAATTTTTCCTCTTTTGTTACTCGGTCTCTCCTTTTTATTTTCTGCATGCCACATTTAAATTGCTCGGATATTTCCTTTATGTGTCTGTTTTTTGTCCATGATTCATAATACATCAAATTACTGCATGAATATTAAGTTATATAGTTCAATAGGACCATTGGAATCCACATTCGTTAAAACTGTTATTACTTTTTTGCAAATACGTTTATTCTAGTATTTAAAATATCTTTTCTCAATGTCATGTTTTTTTCCAAAATAGTGAAAGTGTAGGCAAACAAATGTGAAGGACACGATTAATGAAAGAATATTGGGTAAGCGGGCAAGAGGGAAGAGAAGAACGGGTATTTTGGATAGAATGATGGGAGGGAGGAGGTATGAGGGACTGAAGAGGGGCATCGTGTGAAGTGTACGGGTGTGGGAGGATGGGGAACATGCATTAAATTTGTTTCTCGAAGATTAATGATGTACTTGGTGCGAAATTTTCTCACCAATTTAAATATATGGGCCAAATTTTTCTGCGCCCACCGCAAATGATATCAAAATGTTCCCGGAAATTGACGAAAGTCACGTGACCTGAGACGCCTTCTGACGTCACTGCACGGTATAGGTTCCATATTGCTACGGAGATAGACATTTATTGTTAAAAGAAAACGAAGTGAATATATTGTTTAGAGGTTTTTAGGCGTTTCTCGAACGAAACGATGACTAAAAAAATACTTAAAAAAGCACTTTCCGACGATTACCTTTGGTTGACTCCCTTATGGCGACGTTCTTCTTAAAAAAACCAGCGATTGCATAGACGTAGTAGAAATTCTTGGGCACTAAACAGGCATTATATGATTAATGGACGATTTGCTCGTTACAATCCATACTACGTATATAAAAATTCGAAATAAAATCGTTTATTGCATTAAACAAATGATATAAATACATACGCTATCGCCAAGTATTCATTTAACAACTTACCTCCATGCATAAGCAGATAAACAACGCCCATAGTGATACCGTGCCGTGACGTCATGCGATGACGTCGTGTTTTTAAGCTGCCGAAAAAGTACAATTTTCAAAGAGTAATATCTTTGTTACACAACTTAATTATTCAGCGAAATTTTCGCCAAGCACATTTTAGCTAATAGACTTCACATTCAAAGAGTCATAAAAAATGGTGCATGTTCCTCATTACATTTCCATTTAGACCTACCTTCACCGGTAGGATACTAATAGTAATATGCACACAATCTAATGGCTAAATGAATGTGAGAGTTCATTACTTCGAGAGCAGTACGCACGTTAGTGTGCTTACTGTCGTGTTTCACGCTTAGGCGCAGTGATCCCAGAGCGAACATAAAACCTAAACCGTGTCTTGAGATGATGCCCTCATGTAATTTCTGATTCCCGACCTGGAGTACGTAGTGGTTACCGCGTACCATTTGCCATGGAGAATCAGCGGGGGGTAACTTCGACTTTATTATTTGCTATCTTTATTATTTACATTTGCGGTCTTTCCATCTTGCCATAAAATGGCATATCTGCGATACTTATATCGCTATCGGTGATTTTAATGCTCTTTTCGTAAACTGCCCACCTCGCAGTCGCATTTACCTTGTCTCACTAGACGTTTGCGTGTTTGTGCAATCGTGATATACCCTCCGCTGACAGTTGCATGCTTGAATTTCAAGTTCAAATGCTGATGTTTCGGGCCACCGCTCAAGGGCGCCATCGATTGATGGGGGTATAATTGCTTCCGTTGCGGCGTGGGAAATCCATTCCTCAGTCCAGATCACGCCTAGCCGTTTATCTCTTCAAATGTCTTCCAGCATTCGACTTCTAGCTCCAGCCTGCGACATTTACGAAACGAACTTGGATAAAAAAAGGCAATTGTACACAATCGCGTAAATTACTTATCCTTTGGAAGCATTTAATCTACAAGCCAATTTATTTTGGTACTTCTTAAAATTTTCCAAACAATCCACATGTTGATGAAACGGACCCATTGTAAACGAATCCATTGGAATAGGTTGAATGTTGATTATACCTTTACAATGAATTACATGCATTATTGCCGTCTTCCACTCCGTGATTTCTCGCCTTAGAATTTTTCGCGAAGTCCTGTTATAAAATCACCCAACTAGTTGTTTCATTTCTTGAGACCCACAGATGAATCTGCAAGCCACAGAACCGTCAGCAGTTGACTTGGGGTGCCAATTAGGATGCTAATATCCGCTATATTTATAGCCCATGTTTATACTGGTCAGCGTAGTCTTTGATGAAGTATTCCTACTCTTTTTTGTATGGCAGTGTAATTATGCATCGGTTTTTAATTAAAACATAGCTCTTAGTTCAATAAATTTTGGATTATTTTCTCGCACGCGAAAGAGCAAAGCATCATAGGGGATAAAGGAAAATGAATAAAAATGATAGGGGTTTTGATCGGGATGATGGAAGAGGGACGATGCAAATAGCTAAAAACTGAGATATATTGTAGGGAATGTGCACTATGAAGTGATGTGAATGAAGGAGAAATAAAGCGGTGATAGATCAAGCAGTAACTATCCAAGAACCTATCGTTGACAAATTATGAATGCTTTAGTCTCTCGCAAGCTTCTTCGGTGTCAGTTTATCACGGAGGTTAAGCCAATTCATTCGGAGATCTTAATTATGTCTCTTTCGTCCAGGATCGTAATATTTTATCCTTGTATATGCCAACAGAGGGTTGTATCGCTATGTTTATGGCCCATATTCCTTGATATACGGTTAGATGGCGAGGACGATAGAGAATAACTCTGGCGCGTTGGGGAAGGTTCAACTTTTAAGTAGTTTAAATATGGGAGAAAACTCAAATCCATGGTCATTGTGCTCATTCTCAGGCAGAGTTATTCACATTATCCCAAATGTTGCAGAAGTCAACGTTTCAAAAACCCTGAACTAAATCATCTGAGTAACGGACGATGTCTCCCATCACGTGACATAAGTTTTCGACCCACCCGCCCGGTCCAGACGTTGAATCTGATTGCGGTCCCCGAGAGATATGCGGATTTCCCGTGGGTCAAGTCTGCGGCCGAGCGGGAAGTCCCCGTAGTGGTCTCGAGGTCAGGAAATACCCAATGAATTATCCCGAAGAGATCTTCTCGTTCCCACATGGGGAAGTCTCGCTGAAACTCTCTTCCGCGCAAGGAGTGTCCTTTTGCATTTCGCTCGGCGAATGAGGTGGCTCTTTCAACTACGGGGTGAACTCAACACCGAGAAAAAGATATTCTTTCTGATTCCTTTTCTATGGACTTTGGACGTGCGTAATCGTTGAATAGTTTTATGATGATCTCGCGTTTGCTAGCTCAATTTAACGAGCTATTCAGACTGCTATGTACTATTTAACAATAAATAGAATGTGTGTATGTATATAAGGCAAATATGCATGTACACACTAAACTATGGAAAATGCTATTCAACGTACTATTCAAAGTGCGCACTATTCAATGTGCTATTCAACGTTCACGAAGTAAAGTTCAAAGCATTTTCATTCTGAATAGCTCTTTCACTCAAATTACAGTTTCATCATAATTTCAATATATTTACATAGTGTTTTTCTAATCATCACAAAGTTGTGAGGTAGGGGTACACCGCGCCAGAAATATTTTACCGTAAAGTTAAAAATTCCTTTGTAGGTAATAACGTTGCCGATGTATCTCTTAGTTCAAATCGATTAAATTGTCCAAGGAAGTAAAAGTGCTCAACATGTAGTATAGCTTCTTATGATAAACTGCAACCATATGGGACAGATAAATTACACCCCTAATACGAGGACGCGAAAAAAGTATTGTTTAAAATTATCTTTAATATTTTTGAAAACTTTCGTTATATAACATGATCTAACATGCATAATTGAGGAGGCAGTGGTTTTTTTGGCGAAGTAGTTGGAAGGGGATCTAAAATTAAAGCTTGTTTAAAAAACATGTAATCTTTAAATTATCAAACATAATTTGGTACACATTTCTATACTAGGACGGAGCCCATCGAGTGAAAAACGTCACAGATATATCACCTGTCCATCGGGAATTCAGCTATGTGTTTATATTTCAACCTCATTCTCTATAATATTGTCCATCAAAATTAAACTTCAGAAAAATTATTCTCAGGTGGTATTTTTTGAGATGGGAGGCGAGATTCCCGGCACAAATCGTAGGCGATCCTGTCCCTCGAATTCGTCTGATCACGCTTTATTTGGTCGCGGGGGCGCTTTTTCTTGAGGGCCAAGGTCATCCCGAATATATTGGCGACACTGGTCATTGCACTCTCGGGACGCCCACAAATATCAACTTCGAGTGGCGCGCGAAACAAGTCGCCTATAACTAACACGAAGTTTTCTTTTATGACTCATATAACTACCAAAACAACAATATTTGCGTGGTATTCCTTAGACAATTGCGGTTTCAATATTTTCGCGCCAATTTTTTTTTTAACTGCTATCTTTTAATTACCTTTTTATTCATTCATTGCCATAGAAATCTGAGTCAAATTCACTGTCGTGATTCACATATCCGGTCTTTTTCGTATTTTTTATAGTCATCTTCCAAGGGCACAGTGATTAACTTCTGGAAGGTAGAAACACATATTCTGTGGCTATCTAAATTTACCATTTTAAATCGTTGAATGTTCTCTTTTTTTAGGACGTTCTGTATTTATCTTAAGATTTACACTTCAAAGAATATATTTTACTAGAGATATTGAAGCGGTATAGCGTATGTGAGTTTTATTGTACTCACATGTTACAAACTTATTTGGTGCTTGCTTTCGAGGCTTGGCTTCGAATTTCTCTGCAAACTCAGATACCGGAGAAATCGGACGGTTAAAAATACCTTTGGAAAAAATGTTACAGCCGCTGTGTTAACATTCGTTATCCATCATACTCTGCCAAAATGTTGGCTATCCTAAGAGTAATGTGGATTTTTGATGTTCTAAAATTGCTGCCTATGAGGATGTGAAATTACGAACGATGAGTTTGAGTCATTACTTGTTTATGCGAGAGTTGATACGCGATATGTTGCTCATGAAAATCGCACCCAGTCATAACATTGGGGTCTGCCCGAGGCAAACTAATTTTATCCCCTAACCTTTAGGTTTTTTACACATGCCACATGAATACAGGACCAGTTTGTGAGAGGTAAAGGAACCGGATATACCTACTCACCTCACGGAAAGAATAGCTGTGCTCTTAAGGTACCAGGAACTTGAAGGAGTTAAGTGTTTCTAAAAATAAAAACGTTCTCAAGCCTGAATCGTTAGGATGAAGCGTGATTAGGAAACTTTTAGCAGCTTCATTATTATTTTATCCTTAGCTCAGTTAGTTGAACATCGGCGATCAGAGACTGCGAATGATTTAAGATTAAAGCTAGACATTGCCGTTTACTAGTTACCCACGGAGAGAATTGCTCTTATAATGGTTATATTAATGGAAACTTTTCCCCAGCCATTGCATTTTTGGAGGTAAATTTTTTTTCAGTGATTTCCTGTCAGATATTAAAGAAATAAGTTAGCACATCTTAAATCGACTTACTAATTCCCTACAAACGTGAATATATAAGAATATATTGGTAAAAATTCAGTTTCAATTCATTTTTCGAATTGGTATTGCTATAGATAAATTTTGCACATCCCTTGGCGCATGTGATGGCTTTACAACCAGCGCAATTCCTCTTCGTTTCCGGAAAAAACCCCACTCGACTTGCTGAGAGGATTTTATCGTATTCACTGGGCACAATTTGCTGCCGACAATCGGAGAAAATTAGTTTATGATGTTTGAATTAAAGGCTTGGTAAAATCATTAACGGTTGAATAACCTCGTATTTTCCTCAATAGAAAACATTTTCCTCTTTCTGCCTTCGCCCTTGGTGACCCAAGATTCCCTCGTCACTGTTTGAAAATCTAAGTATGTATCCAGTACCCACTGCACCTTGATTCACGCAGAATTTTTCGTGTTGAACTGCTCACCTTGGGTCAACGGAAACGGTATGGCGCGCGAAGTGGCATATTGTAAGGAATCTGTTACATTAGAGTGTAAAACATTACGAGTCGCTTCACTTACCCTTAGTCGCTCGTCGAAGTCTCCGGAGTGCTGGACCTCTTGTGCGGTAATGAATCCTCTCCGTCGGACCTTGGGTAGATCTACCCCCACCACTGCGCAGGCGCCGATCGACGGTGGATCCTCTTCCTTCGTATCCGTCCCTCCTTTCGGTTTCAAAGAGGGGGAGCCGTGTGACCTCCAGCTACTCAGGGTCACGGACGAATCCACAGGTCTTAAGCGAAGGAACGGCTCCTAAAAATAAAATGAGAGAGAAAGCATGGAATTCTCATGGTTCTCGTAGGTAATTAAAGATGCGAGGAGACGGTTGGCATCAATTATTTCAGCCGCATTGCGGCATTTCTATTGCTTTGATGGCGGGGATGAAGTGAGATTACACTTCTTCCCCCTCCCACCCTTAACCCTCAGCTCTATGTGCAAGACTTGCTGCAAATGAAATCGGCACGCCATAAATTGGACACGGTGGTCCCCCTATGCCCTCACGTGCGTCAGATATCCATTAGTGCAGAAAATTACTCGGCTGCTTCAAGAGTAATGAAATGTCTACCATAGGGATGTACTTATTTAATCTTTGGACTCTTCCGCCGGAGAGTCTGAGCTAGAGTAGCCGCGGGAGGTGTCTTTTCGCACGCGGCTAGTGGTTAGCCGCGCGACGGCAACCGCTGAACGAATCGGAATCGCCGAACTCCGCAAAGAATACAGCTTCCCCCGCTGCAGTCGGTAATTAAAGACAATTTATTCCACCCACAATTTTAATTTTAAGCGAAAAAAATTGAGCGTCGGAGATTGATGCTAAATGCGGTGTGTCGTCGTGATGACCTAAGGGGGGCTGCGCGGCGTGTTGTTGCCGATGACCTTTTACGACTGACTCCCCGAAGCGGCGATTTTTTGCCCTCCCCGTCTCCCGCTTTGTGTGAGCAGCTTTTTGGCACCCTCAACACAGGCGGATGACTCCTCACCGTTTCCTCTGCCGGAGTCCTCAAGCGTTCCCGGCACACCACTCTCGGAGGCGACGCGGATCTCGAAGGAGAAAAGCACACAACAATCGGATCTCGCGAGTTGATACACGTCCTCTCGACGAGACCGCGAAACCCCAAAGAGGCCGGAGGTGTTCGTCACACTCTTTATAACAGAAGCTCCACCACACTCGCTCACTCACTCTTCCTCTTCCCTCTCCTCCTCCTCCCTCTCCTCCTCCTCCCTCTCCTCGTCCTCCCTCCCCCCGTCCCTCGCGAGGTGGAAAAGGGCCGCGCGGGGGCGCCCCTTACAGACAATCCGCCTCGTGCTCCACACCAACGCCGGCCGGTCCGAGTCCATCCCACTTGGTTCCCTCCGACGGTGTCCCTTTTGCGGAACCCTCGGGGCAACCCGGGACGCCCTTCTCCGCCCGTCCTCCTATATTCTCCGCATGTCCGTTTCCACTCCCACGTCCGCCCCGGATGGGGACTGTGGGGACCACGCCTCTTGCCCCCCCCCCCCTTGCTCTCTCACTTCGCCCTCCCCCCGGGGCCGATATCCGAGAGAGAGAAGAGTTGAGAGGACCCCTCCCCCGACTTAAGGTCCCCGTCCTCCTCCCGCCCACACCTCCAGGCCCTTGCGGAAGGAAACTTCGATAGGCCTGTCACGACGCCGTCCATACTCCACTCGTATATTTTATTTTCCAAGCATTATTATCATTATATTGTTATTATCGGTATTCTGCCGATGGAAGATAGGTTTTGATGGACCATATAAATCCTGCTCTCCTCATTAAAGTATCTCTTTGCTTTTTTCACTCCATTTTTATTTCTTATTTTGTGGACTGCTCGCTTCCTACCTTTCATCCCATCTCAAATACCTATATTATTCCTCCCTCTCCTAGCTTCCTCACTTTTCACTGAGGACTCAGTATTATCATATTATCCCTCATCATATTATTCAATCAATCTAATCTGCCTCCTCTTAATTTTCCCTTATCCTCCCCTGGTTAGTAGAGCACATTGATTTCGTAGGTATGTGTTCCATTCTTTCTCCATCCTTCTACAACCTCACATCTCAAACATATTCCAATCCTCTCGCCTCAATGTACTTATTTCCCAAACAGTGGTTATCCATGCTCCTCATATAACTTACTTTTTCTTGTATAATTTTACATTCAACCTTGATCCTCACACAGAGCTAACTCTATTTCCCCTTATTTGAAATAATTTTTTCTCACGTTTCCACTCTTAGATCATTTTCTGCCTTTTTTCACGGTGATCGAGCTAAAAGGCTACTCTGTTGTTAATATACAGTCGGGTTTTTAAGATAATAAATGTTAATTTCTGTCAAACAAGATGACAAAAACACTAAATTATTGTAAGATTTTATTTTGCTGTTATGCACGGCATGTTTTGAAAATTCCCCGATGTAAAAGGTTTTTTGGACCGAGAATCAAACCATGGACCTCTGGGTTTCCAGCCGATGCGCAGAGCAACACGCTACCCAGGAGCTATAATCTCAAAGACAATTTTAGGAGGATCTGTAGGATCTAGATCTCTTTTGCCATTACGGTCCATCAAAGATGCACACGCAAGGAGGAATCGCGCTTCAAGGAAGCCATTGTCCACAAGGATTCATTCTATAATTTTTTACAAAGAACGATAAGCCACCTCTGTAAGGTTTTATACAGCTGTTATGCACTATAATCAAGTATGTTGAAAGCAAAAGAAAGCCTAAGGTCCGAGGCTCTTTAAAAAACTACAGGTCCGTGATTAGATTCTCCGATTTGACATCTATCTTCCGCTTTGTCGAGGATTTAAATAGATTTCTCCGACGAAATTAGGAGTCTCCAATGGTAGTTAAGTCTTTAATATTAAGAAAGAGTTATCAAGTCTATGCCCAGGTGTCTGGAGAAAAGCATTCCCCATGTAAGTAATTTCAGCAAAAAATTCATCTGAGTCGTCATCCATTTAATAGAGCGTATTAGCTGAAACACAATCTACGTTCAAAATAGTGCCTGACGTGGCCGGAGAAATATTATGCTCTGTATATATGAAATTATCTATAGCATTAAAGAGAAAAGGATAAATGAATAGTCGTTAAAATTCTTTTATCTATTTATTCATTTTCATAATGCTATTTTTTTACTTTTAATATTAATTGTACACATCAATTTCCTATTTTATTTTACTATACAAAATGTATTTGATAGTTTATTGAACATTTAATTTTGGTCATTTGATGACCAAATTAAATGACAAAAAACCGAAACACTTGATGTAATAGGTATAATTTCAAATTTCCACTCTATTGGAGGGGAATAGTAGTTTGTTATTTTTGACCTCCGGCTTTAATTGTGATACCGTCTTCGAAGGGAAATCCTTGTATTACCCCAAAAATAAAGAGAATCCTGTTAAACTCATCCGTTTTGTCTCCAATTCTATTCTTATAGATGCAGTTTGTCCATGGAATTCGACCCAAACTTTGTCCGTATTGAAGAGCGTTCGAGATATTTCTTACTGAAAAAATATATTGAGTTGTGAGAATTAGAACCGCCTAGGCGACAGAAGGTAAGTGGAGAACACGCCGAAGGAGAATGCGTTCCGAGGACGAGACAGCGAGTAAATTGAATCGAGTTGTGTACGCGAGAGTGATGGTAAAACTGAGGACAGCAAGTGGGTAATTTCTTCTTCGCCCTTCGTCCTTTTCCGACTTGCTATTCCCCCACATCTCGCCCTTGCGCAACTGCTGAAGCCCCCGAAGACTCAGTTGATGACTCTAACTGTAACGTTCGCCTAAAAAACGCATTGCGCTGGCATGTGCCGGTCTGTCTTCTTCTGTTTCCTCCATTATGTTTTTTTTGTCATTCTTGCGGCCAGGGTTGCCACCTTCGTTGAAACTTAGCACAATGTTGATGGTGCGTACCAATCAGCCGTCGTGAACAGGGCAGTATTTTTCCTTGGACAAAAAAATTTTATTTATCGAAGTATATTTCGTACTCGCCATATTCCATCTCCACTTTCAACTACCACCACAAGGAGTGCAATGGCAACAACACTCATAGATAACCATATTGTGCAGTTTGGGTTAGGGGTAAAGTACTCGCTTCACAATGTCGACGTCCATGGCTCGAGTCTGTCTCCGATTAGCGCTGTGGGTAGCGTGTTCGCTTCTCAATACAGAGATCGCCTGTTCGCGCCTCCTCGATGACAATTTTTTAAATTACAGAAATTGATTGCCGAACTGACAGATTCAAAATGTCCTTTTTTCCTCGTACTATTAGGGATATGAATAACGGTAAATGTATCCAGTACGAGTGTAGCAATGGATAACATTGGTAGCTGCATGTTGGCATAAGGACTTAAAGCTAACCCAACTAACAGCATGTTTTTGCATGTATGCTTTGCTATTTTAATTTTTAATTACAAACTTGATGCATGATATGTAGTGCATGTTTGGTGAGAGTTCATCCCCTGCCACACACCTTTATGGTGGCTTGCAGGGTATTATGTATATGTAGATGTAGATTTGTTCTACCCGATGGTCGGTTGGTTGGTGGGCATAAAACTCACAAATTACAGAGAATTACGGTGAGTGAAATTCACACATCAGGGTAGAGAGGTCGATTCTGTTCCCTGTGCTACCTTTGATTCCCCAGAAAGATTTGAGTGCACATACCTTGACTGGATATGGCCTAAAACGCCGCTACCACATTTGAAATCGAGCCTCCATTCCCTCCCTGTGTCCTACGCACTGGGATACTGCGTCGCGCGACCTCATAGTAATTCTTAATTTAAAATATTTCCATGTAGCAGGAGAAGCTCATATTTTACACAATGTTGTGATGATATTGTGCAATTATGTTTTGTATGAATCTTCTGGCTGCTTATTGCGACCCCGCATAGCTTCTTCAAAAACAAACTGATAAAATGTTTCACGGCATTGTCCACATTTAATTGCGATAAACAGAATGTAAAACCTTATTCAATTTATATTGTTATGACAAATACTGATAGAAGAGGTCAAGAACCTTAGTTTTAGCTGAAATTCACGGTGTTAGTGCAATCGATGCATGTACAGTCTATAGATATTTCTGAACTTGGTGGATGTCAATGGGGATTCCCATGAATGTGAAATTCGGATCAAACGGTTGTTTGTGGGCATCGAATGAGTTGACCTCAGGTAATTTAACAAAATATTTTAATAAAATGCTCATTTCACCCCTCAACTACTTTTATTTTTTATAGTTTAACAGTAATGTCCTCCTTCAAATGTGAGCACTTAGGACAACTGTGGCTCAATTCCAGTAAAATTTACCTCAATTTAAACCGAGCATGATAACTTTATTCCACCTGGACATCGAGAATGTTTGATTACTTGACTTCTCCCGGAGATAATTTATCAAAGTCTGGAAACTCTCTGGGCAAAACTCGAGGTGGCGGCAAATCTGATCCTATCTATTTCCGTTTTCTTCTCTTCTCTTTCTAGAGCTCATTCTCCTCCTTCCTCTTTAGTCTTTTCCTCCGTCTCCCCTACTTTTCTCTCTGCCCTACACTCACTCACGATACCCTCGTCAAATGGCCCTCCCTTCCACAGTTTTTACACTCCAGTGTCGGAGCCTCATTTCAGTCAACTCATTCTCGTCTTTTTAACGAATTCCACTGTTTCTTTCTCTCTCTCCTTTCCTTTCCCTCTTTATCTCTCTCACCCCTTCCAACTTCCCGTTGCGAGTGCCTCTTTCATTTTGCCCCACTATTGCGAGTGGGAAAATTCCTTTTCCAAGAATAGATTCCACGTACATGCTCTTCATCATTCGTCAAGTTTCATTGTGTCTTTAATGAAGTTTTCCAGAAAGGGTTGAGGTCTCCTTGACAGTATCTTATGCATGAGAACTTGCACTCGGATACAGAGCCTTTTCGTTAAACGACTCATTTACTCTGGCACAAATCAGGGTTAGAATAGAAAAGGGTGATGGTTATTAGGAGAAGTGGCCGACACGGCTGAGGTCATTTCCGCCTTTAGGGTTAGGTGGTTAAATTGTAATTGGGGTGGCTATCCTACAGGAGGTATGGGAAGGTGAGTAAGACCCACTCGTCGTAGACCTAACACCACTCTTAAGGAAATGATCTAAGATGTCATCGCATCTGAGTATTTCGTGCACTTTATGTTACCCATGGTGCATCTATGCATGTATATTACCATTGAATACCTCATATCACCATTCATTACCATCGTTGGGAAGCCAATATCTTCACCCTCTGCTCAGAATCATTGGGATATGATTGGATTAGCCATAGTATCAGATCTCCTCAAAAGTTGCAAAAGAAAATAACGCTAACGTTGTAACACCAACGGAGTGAATCTTACAGGAGAAATATATGGAAGCACGCGAAGTGTAACCATTGTAATGGGTACTAACAAAAGGAAAGTATTGTTTCTTTGTGTGGTATTCCAGTTCTGATTGAGATGCCGCCGAGAACATTCTGGTGTTGGAAGTTGATAACTAGCCCCAGACGAGGGAATATTGAATGTATTGCAACTGTATTCAAATTTTGACCAAATTAACTGCAAGCACACCTCGTCAAATTTTTGTCGCTAGTCATAGAAAAGATGGTCATCCACAATTCGTTAAATATGCAACCATATCAACAAAAGTTTATACACTCTCATGTTGATTATACAAAATATGCTTTACGTAAATTACATTTACCCTTTAACCTTGTTCATAAAATTTGTTGATTAAAAGTGCATATACACTCTGACCACGAGCTATCACTTTACATTTCAACATCAATTAAGTCTTTCTTGTTAGCCTTCCGTGTCTTAAGATGTTCTTGATAAATGGATTCTCAGTCGGGAATTGAATGTACGTAACTCCATCATTATTGTATGCAAGGGTTGTCATCATGCAGAGGAAATGCTCCACGTAAAGAATTACGGTAATTAATTGCATCTATTTCTCAGCTGACTCTGAATACTACCGCACTAAAAAGGACGCAGCTGGAAACGAGGAAGAAAGACGTGGAAACCTTCGCGTGGAGTATGGCACTCTATGGTCAGAAAAGTTGACCAGAAGGAATATAAGCTCTCGAGGCACAGTTTCTACGGAGGATGTTGGACGGAGGACGGACGGATTAAAATAATTGAAGTATACAGAGGAGTTGATGAATAATAATTGGAAAGAAAATGAAATAACACGTGGAGCGCAGTGCGAAAGAGATATATATCAGATAGATTGGACAAAGCGTAAGATATAACAGATTTGTCAAGACAAAACTGTGGTAGAAATAGAAAAACCCGGCGAGAATAGCCAAGGGCCATGAGCACATATATGGCTAAAGATGGGCTGGATGAAGAAGGCCTATAAGGGCCTTTGAGGGTCTAGAGGGTGTATTAGGGACTAGAGGGCCTATGAGGGTTATGATTCAAATCGTGAAACATTCTTGTTCTCTTTATATCAACTGATTGTCATCGCTTCGTGTCCCCTTTGTTGGGCATGATTAATGTTGAATTCTGTGTGATCCAGAGAAGCTGTCTCAGTGGAGTCCTTTTTTCCTATATAGTATAGAAAAAATGCTGCGGAAGTTGGTTGCGTATTGCGATATCTACTCCATTTTACTGTATTTTTTATATTTTCCCCGTCATATCCATAAAGAATCTTATTCTAACAATAGACAACGTGGTTTCAGAACGATTCTAAGGTTAATTATAGGTTAATATGGAAAGTAATCAGTGGAAAAGGGTATAGAATTTGCGAGTAAATGATATCACGGAGACTTAAATCAGGCACATTGGCCGTTGCCTCACCTTCGTCTTTTCTGTTGAATGAGGAAATGTTGTCAAGGGATGCTCACCCTATTATCCTGGAAATGAACGTGCTTCGCTTCCACTTTTACTAGGTATTGCGTTTTTGTCCTAGTGAAACCCATGGACAGTCCAGAGTGGACTTTTTATTTAATTTTCATTTCATTGATAGTCCTTGTGGAACATGGTAACTGTAGTTGGCTAAATAGTGGAATAAATATATGTTAACTTTCAAATACCAAGCAACAAATGTGCCATCACAAAATGGCGAATCAAATTTCTATGCTGAATGTTTCCGCAGTTCGATTGTCGATTGATGTGTGGTCGTGCACAATAGCCGTACCTGATAATTACAGAAATTATTCATTTTTCAAAATAATTTGATTTCTTTTCCTACTAATAATCACGAATTATTAGTAGGACTTTGAATTAGTGCGTCAATTAATTTCTTAAATATTCTCAGTCGTGCATGTAATTTCAATTAGCCAATCCTTCCTTGAAAATTTCTAATAACCATTAGTTCTCCGGAATAGGGTGAGTAAGATGTCAGGAATATCTTCAAGCATGTTGGAGAGAAACTAGAATCCTCTAAAACTAGTAGTGCGCAAAGGAAAAAATTCCATGCAATGAGATTGGAATGCGGCGGAAAGGCCATGGTTCTGATAAAATAAAGTCAATTAAACCTGAGTTAGCCACCTCGTTAGTTGGCTTCCCGAACCTTCTGAACCATGAGTGGCCAACGTAGTGAGGTTTTACTGTATTTACATATACTGTGAAACACATATTGAGAGAGGTCATATATTTCCAGTCATCCAAGATGCAGTCCTAAAAATTATTCGGCTGGCCGTTCGAGAGGGACTTTATTGAATGCATTGAAGGATTTATCAAGGACATCGATCCATGCAAGAGCTGTGAAAGTGAAATAAAAAATGGTCGCAATCTGATCTATGACAATTCTTGAAATCTGATTTTAATCGTCTTACGCATTAATGACTCAAAATGAAACGGATTCTCTCAGATCATGAAGTCCGATTGAATTTTCCCGCGGGAGCAAAATACAGATGGTGGCAGAGGCGTCGTCGGCAAGGAATTAGAGGTGCATTCATCCATCACCATTCCTGAAAAGCCCTCTCCCTGCGTAAATAAACCTTCCCTTTCCAACAGATGAAAGCTTACGTTGGCCTTCACGAGGATTTCGTGAGGAACGATTCATAAAAACCATTTGAAGTCCCAGAAAGCGTCGTGAGGAAGAACGCAACTCCTCGCTTAAGCTCTTCTTTCTTTTCATTTTCTCCTCTGACAAAAAAAGGTTCCTTCATAAAGGAGAGTCTTTTTTAGTGAACAACAACAACAACCTCTCATTCCTCCTCCTAGCCTTTTAGGCTTTCATTTGTTTCTTTTCCTACCACTCCGCTGGCTTGCCTTAGCTTTTTTTTCCCTTGCCGTTGTGTCGTTTTCCTTTCCTTCTACCATCCCCCTTAGCATTCCCACTCTCCCCAATAATGTCCTCTCCAATTTTTTTTGGTCCTTTTCAGCATTTCCGTGTTTCACACATTATGCTTATTTGCTTCTATTTGTCAGCTGTTTTGTGCGAAGGTAATCTTGGAAAACCATAGCGTAAAAAAGTCGTGGGATAAATTTTTCTCCGTACGTTGGACATTCTTACTGAATTTGTGGAGGTAATTAAAATGTGGAATGTACCTATGGAACCTTGGGAGTTCATAAGCCACAGTGCAAGATATCTCTTTATTTCAACGACTTATTTCTGGAAAGTATAATTCGTTTAAATGACGTAGATGTTTTTGATGCTTAAAATCTATGTTGTACCCTCATTTATGGTTAAAAAATAGGGTTTATGTGTGCCATATATCACATGGATTTTTTGAATTCTTTATTTTAAGATCTGAAAGGACATTCATCTCTAAGTGTTATTTTCTAGGTACGAACTTTATGAACTTAAGGGCTAAAAAGCAATAGAAAACTCCTGATTTGGGCACTATTATATGCTATCGACGGATTCAGGCTTGATGTAGTGAAAGGAATCCACAAATGAAAAACTTGAAGCAGTTTTCCACAGATTTAAGAAACAAAGCGTTTCATTTCACAGATGATGATGATTCACACTGATGATGATTCTGTGAGTTAAAACGCGTAGTGTGTTTATGGAATCCGTGGAAACGTGATTATAGTTTTTCATTTACTATTATATGCATAGACATCCATAGTTAAGGCGGAGGACATAGTGAAATGTCAGCTGTGTCACACCATGGTTGGCCAAGGATGTAGAAACTAGTCTCTCTGTCTTTGACTCTCATGTCTTTCTTAGGGCTGATGCCAGAATCTGGTGTGGAATCACGGATGCATCTTTCGCGTTATCGCAATCTGTATTGATAACGCTTACCCCTAAAGTAGCGCAGGGTTAACAATAACCGTCTATAAAATTCGCTCCACTGATTGTGATAAGCAATTTGAAGTGCTGTGCGAAAAATGAAGAATGGAGATCACGTTTTCTCTTATGTAAGTAAAATCAAAAAATAACGATAACGCTAGCGCACGCCTTATGAAGATCTATGATCTAGGCCCTGATCGTGTGCTACGTCAAATTGAAAAGGATCAGGAGAGAAAGGAGGGTACGGAAATGGAATGTATGGGTTTTAGTTGGAAAGGAGGAACGGAATAACAGAGGCTATTTTATTTTATCCTTACTGATATTCGGGGTAGAAAAGCTATAGATGATGAGTGGGAAAATCTTAAAAAGGAATAAATGGAGCCCCGGAAAGGACAACAGAAATTTTTAGGTGATGAAAAGAAGGGAGCCTTGATTTACAGAAGATAGTCCTGGAAAGATTAAGGAGAAGAGGAAATGGTTGAATGTTACAGCATAAGAAGTTTGAATGAGGAACAAGGGATAAAAAAATCGGATGGGTAATCAAGAAACCAAGAGAAACGTAGGGAAGTGAACAGATTGAGTCTTTGAAAAACGAATGAGAAAATTTGAATGGAAAAATTTCGGCTAGCTAGATAAAATAATTGTCAGAAAGCTCAAAGTAAGTAGTGACCTATGCAGCAAGAGAAAATAAAGTTATTATTTTTATCAAAGAGTAAGAGCAAGAGACTGGAATTCGAGAGGAAAACGGAGAAGGAGATAGAGAGTGAGTTGTTGAGAGCGAGGTTTTCAACGAAAATATTTTTTTAAGTCGAGCGGACACAAAGAAGACGAATCTTTACATAATATACATATTGTATAAAAACCCAAATGTTTAAAGGTATTATTTTATTTCATAAATTTGATACTGAAATAAGCACAATAATATGGTCGCAAAAACTAATTATTATACCAGAAAGGGTTTTTAAATAATAATGAAAATTTTCAAAAAGTTCCACTTCACGCCGAATTCGACAAAAAAAATAGTTATCGGCTCTGTCGAGCCGGTATGAACAGGCTGAATCCCGCCACAGATTTAGATCCATTGTGATCAAACTGCGCTTTTATGGTGTTCATTAACGATGAATACATATTCTGGGGTAGTTCCGATTATCCTCTGGCCATAAATCGTCCGGCATCTTTCTTTATTTCTTAATCATGGAACGAACAACACTTCCTTCATTGGCAGCCCTATACAGACTCGAATCTATGTCATTCATCCAGTCAGTAATAGTGCCTAGTTTACATGCTCGCCTATCGAGTAGTCCGTATGTTTCCGTGGGAAGGAGAATGCACCGAATGCACTTTACGAGTCTTGTTACAGCTAGCTATTCCGTTCTTGCGAGAATACCCGTCAATAGAATATTAGGAGTCCACCTTACAAGCTCAGACCATTCCCGTGACCGTCTCTTCCATTCCATTTCGTGAGAATGAGAAAGAGTTCCTTTCCATTTATTATCATTTCTCGCCTGTTCAAGATCCTTTCTGTCTCCCTCCCCTCTCACCCTCCGCCTCAGCCATCTCACACCATTTCCTCTCCTTTCCCACCACTCTCGAAGACGTGGGCGCGTCCATTGGGACTCGCTTCTCGACTCGTCCCTGAACTTGACAGTGAAAGGCCATCATTTTGTAACTCCTTTTGTTTCCCGCCGGGCGGCGCGGCGTGTCGCCCACTCGGTGCCGAACGGTGGAGGTCTCCCATGCAACCGTTGCCTCTTCTTTTTTTTTGTGTCCGCCTGACTTTAAAAAAAAATTTTTTTGTTAAAAATCCCTCTCTCAACTACTCACTCTCTCTTTTTCTTCCCTCTCTTTCTCTGTTTCCCTCTCAAACTCCAGTCTCTCGCTGTCTCGCACGTCGAAAGGATGGCTTATTTTATTATTATCACTTATTTCTGGACATCCCAAACTTCCGCCTGTCTCACTCTTGCATACTAATAGATCCGAATCGGTTACATAATCGCGAAGCACCTCCCATGAGACCTATCATCGATTTCACAACTTAACCCTCTAAATGGACCACCTAAAAGTAGTTTTAACTTCAAGGTACTCCAACTGCCAGGGCTATGTAGCATCGTCTAAAATAACTTAATACTAATATGAACACCATCGGGTACCGGGTCGACGTGGTAAATACAGCACTTGCTGCACATCTCGAGGGCTTGGGTTCTTCTTCCAACGATGTCAGAGATTTTCATCGGTGTATCGGCCCAACTTGGTGCTATGTGGGGAGCACTTCAGGTTCAGTACTTGTTCCGTCTGATTGAACGCTAACCTGTGGTTTCCTTGCCCTCTTTCGTTAAGAGCGTGCTAATGCCGATTCACCCATCTCCACTCCCTAAAATCTCCTCCGCACGTATTAATAAGATTATGTCATTTGGGTATATTGCAGACATGTAGGAATAAATGATTGTAAAATAAGATGGAAAAGTATTCAAACGAATGGGTTACGTATTTGTTTGAACTCACTGGAGTATTTTTACCGTGATATGCAACTGCTCAGTTAAGGTGAGAGGTCCGTACTTGAGTACCTAGTGGAGGGAACTTCAAGTTCAGTACTTCATCCGTCGGATAAGATATTAAACTATGGACTCCTTGGCGCCATTCACGAAGAGTAGGCAACTGCCGACGCCGGGTTTCATTCCACCCTTTTTCATTTCCCGGAAATATTCCGAATATATATATTCGGAATATATATTTTTCCGAATATATATTCCCTGAAATATACCTCAACCCTATTACCCATGTATCCTAAATGGCTTAAATTATCTTAGCTGTCGGTCCCCTTCTCAAAATAACTAACAAACTGAGTAAGGAGGTGACAGTAGAGTTAAGTATTTTTTAGAGATAAACTACAAGGTCATCATCAGTATTTCAATACTAGGATTGGTGTATTGCAGCCCTCCATTCTGCCCTATTCAGTGTTAATTTCCTCATGGTATGTTTTCTCTTTCACGTCATTTTTTATTTGTCCTTTATATTTGTCCCATGGTCTTGCTCGCGGGACCTTCCCCTCAATCTTCCCTTCTATTATATTTCTATAGTGCCCAAGGTATGTCCAATCCATCTGGTTTTTCTCTGCCGCAGGGTTTTCCATATTGCCCTTTCTTCATCTGCTCTTCCTCTTCGTTCCTCACGGGAATGGGAATTATTACGGGAATGTTCTAAAAATATATCTATCGCCTTTGGAGTAGAGATCAGCTTCATATTTACTTGAATGGCTTGGTTTCAATAGTAACCCACGGTTTGAGAGCGATTCCTATATAAATGCATTAGCTTCTTATCAGTTATCATAATGACCGTTAACAAATGTTGCCGATATTCTCTTCAAACGATATACTCCTCAATCATACCTATCTTGTACAGGTACCATATTATAGACTGGCGAGTGAAAAGTAGTACCTTTCTCTCACTTTCTCGTCTTATTGAACTAGATATCGACTAGTAAATTAAAATATGATATAAATCTTTTTAGAAAATCTTTTGTTGGAGATTGGAGCTGAAAAAGGGTTGATTGGGCGTCTTCAACGGTGTTCTAACGTGCTGAATTCTCGTTTTAATATCTTCGGTTCGAAAATATGCGCTATTTTTCTCGTCTCCTCTTCACTTCTCTCTTCTTTTGGGATGAAACTCCATTACGTATCACCGCTATGCTAGTGCATGCATTAAAGTCGTTTATTTTTTTAGCACTGAAAAGCGGAAATTCCATTGTCATCTTTCAATATGTTATTTATTTAGTGATCCATTCCTTCATAGAAACATTGAGAAATTCTTGAGGATGATATCCTCCATAGAGACGGCCTTCTAGTGTTGGTCATTGTGAAAGAACTGGTGGAAATACAGCATTATAATATGTGGTTCAAATCTCCAGATTAAAGCGGTAGAGCTACTTTCAAGAAAAGAAAATGCAAACGATGCGCTGCAATTATGTTATTGAGGCTCGTGTAAAGGATAACGATGATAATGCTTAGGAATTATTAATATCTTGACGAAGATTTTATTACCCCATTACTCGTCTGTTTGCATTGCCTGTTTCTCCGTAGAAATATGACGTGATGCCGAAGAACAGTGAAAGATAGTCAGACCGGTGCAGCGACTTATCACTGAGGAATAAGGCTCTTCATTTCCGTCAAGTCAGGAATTAGGTAGTCCTAATTGATCGCCTGCCTCGGTAGTCAGGTCGGTAAGGCGCCGATCTGGCGACTCTAGGGCCTCGGGTTCGACTCTCACCATAAGCATGATGTCATGTCCATTTTAGTCTTTATTTTATCATTGAGTGACTTTAAATAATGGATATAATCTTAGCAGTTGGAGAGTTGGAGCACCTAAAAATCTAAGACTATTACTGCTACTTTTGCCGTTATACCTGTTGAATTAGGTTTTCAAAATTGATTCTACTAGTAAGTTTCCTCCACATATTTATGCCATACATAATATGATTCATTTATAATTCAATTTATAATAAATAAAAATTATAGGATTTTCAACTTTTCCCCCGAGTTTGATCACTTCTCTGAAATCTACATTAACGCTCTTGTCCAGTGGGGATGTAGAAAGTGTTAATGTTATTAGCACCTCCTCTTAAATTTAATGTCAATTTATACGACTTATACAAATGGCAATTTATAAAAACTTACACTGGTGTCAATTTATACGATATATAAGTTGTCGGAAAGCGTTTGTTCCCCCTCCTAATGCGTCGATTGACCAAGTGAGCGTATAGATACGATTGAAGAATATCTATATGCAATTAACAAAATATTATTGGACTCACTTGATTCATGTTTTTGCTGTAATGACATATCAAAGTAAACAGTTCATTCTTCATTTCCGATATTGTTTTCTTTATGTTCACCGCTAACAAGCCTGCATTTTCTGATGTAGGTATCTTCAATAGGAATACTTTGGAATACTTTTTTCAGATCTAAAATACATCTCTTACAAGTTTTGAATGTATGTACACTTAGCGTCGTTCTTCTACTCCATGGAATCCATAATTTAGCAATAGTTGTCATCATATGACCAGGTGCCTCATCGTTATTTTGATGAGCAGAATTTTTATTATACTGTTGTATTTAGTTTAGAAGGAGATATTTTTATTTTTTTAGTGTGCTGCCGCATAGGTTGGGATTTGATGGAGCACCTTTATTGTTTTACTTCTCCCGAACATTTATTTTATTTCCCCTTCTCTGAACTATTTCCATTAAAGAATACCTATTATAATCACTACCTCTTTTTATCCCATTGAAAATGCTCACTCTCTTTCTTCCTTAGCGTTCTCCTTTTGACATTCTCTCATCACCTATAATTACCAACTCCATCCACCTACTCGGTTTCCTCATAATTTCCTCCAGCAGATCATTTCATCTTCCACCGACTCAAGAACTTCCTCGCCTTTCTTTCCGTCCATCGGACCTTCTCCTCCCTCGTCCAAACCGGCATTTTTACAAAAACGCTATTTTTTTCTCTCTTTCACCTGGGTCCAGTTCTCAGTAAATATATACACTACAGTGAATGCAAATATGAATACCTATTGATATTTTTCTTGATTTCTATCGTGCATTCTAAAATTTTCTAAGAGCATAGAAACTGTTGCTATGTCTTTGGCTGGGATGTGTCGTGTAACTATTGCTACCACTTATGAACAAGGAGCGAAAATACCATTGTCCTTCTGCCTTCTTGTATCCAAAGATCCCTTGATTCGTTGAGTATTCACAATACTTACCTTTAGCCAAGGAGACTGAAATATGCAATTTAGTTTTTCCGTATGTATCACTGAAATGATCATTAGCCAACGATTGTTCGTAATTGCTGGTTTAATATGCATTCACATCTCCTGAACGTTCCCGAAAATCTGGCCAGGGCATACCATACTTTTTCTTCTTCTACCATCCTCCTATGGACTCTCCCATATGGGGTGAATATACCGATTCCCCCACGCTCTCTGGACGCATTTCTTGGCGGATGAGGCCCCACGGACCTTCTTCATGGCCCGCCGAGTGAAAGGGCCTCGGACGTGATGAAGGATAAGGACCACGGACTAAGGCGCCAAAATTGGCGTCAGGAGTCTCAGAGATTGGACCCAGATCGTGTGTTGGCTTGCTGCGTCCCAATGGTTTTTTTTTGCGGTCCCTTGCTCTCTTTTTTTTGCTCTGGGATTCCTGGGAGAGGACGTTAGCTTATGACTCATCACGAACGGAAAGATCCCTTTTTCATCTTTACTATCCCACCACGCAGATATTGACCTCAAAGATTTCAGAGAACTCATAAGAAGTTATCGTTTTTTTGCTTTGCATCTTGGAAATGAACGGGAGAATCGTTTTCGAGCAATAAAATACCAAGTTTACTACGTGCAGACACGAAAGACTTGGTCATTCTACTTACCATATTCAGCTGATCCAAATTCCGGTCTGGGCTTTTCTAATCCTGAGACATCGAATTTCTCTGAATACCTCCAAAAATGTCCAATAGCTTGATTTATTAAGCATAAAAGGGACGCCATAATTTGGGTGCTGTGAATGATTTGTGGAGACAGGAAAGTTTGCTGCTAAATATATTCAATTCCTAGTGGATTTTCATATAGATTTAAACTTCCCATTGCATCGCGAAATTGAACCCCTTGAGTGCAGCAAACCGACATAATTGAAGACAGGAAGACTGATAGCTAACAAAAACATGCTATATTTCCCGAAGTTTTACGTCATCGTGTATAAAATTAAATTGTTATTGCTGTCAATGGCATGCTGTTTTATCAACGGAATAGCTGTTAAGATAGGTACTGGAAGAGACTTGACAGCCAAGAGTAGGATAGCATAAATTTTGAAAAAAATATAACCTGGAAATATAGAAGGTTATTGTTGCTTTGAATGCGGAATAACCAGAGATAAAGTAAGAAATAATCAAAATTATAGCCAAATCCGAAAATTAATACCACCAGAAGAAAAGCTAACTCAACACTAGCAACATAAGCCTAACATTTACCTAAACTATATGAACGTATGCCTTGGGGAATCCCCTTCTTGGTAGTGAGGCATGGATTATAGCAAGAATAAGAGAATACAGTAAGGTTGGAAGCATTTTTAATTTGGCGTTTGAGAATAATATTGGAGGTCAAATGGTTAGACCTATTAGATAATGGGCAGGCTTTTAAAAGAGTAGGAAGAAAAAGAAATATAAACATTCTGATGCCTCATCAGATGCATCCTGAGATATGATGGTCTCATGGAAGCAGTCGCCGAGACAAGATTGAAGAGGAAACACTGCAGAGAAGGCCTTGCATGAGATTTATGGAGAAAGTACGGAGTGATGCAAACGAGAAGATATGTGTTAGCATGAAGGTTATAGGCAAGTGAAAAATAGAGTGGAGCGAGGAGTCAAAGCCATCTTAGGATTGATGGCCGGAGATGATGCCGATGAGCAGGCGATCAAACTATAGACGCGCAAAACAGCTCTGAGACCGTAAAATCAGGTTTGTTTTCCGAAAAGTATTAACGTTACGAGGAGCGGCAAAACGGAAAAGGTCCTCACTTCCCACGCTTGGGGTGCAAACTCATGGCAAGTGTGGGAATGGCTGTAATGTCTTCTTCTTCAAAGGACAGATTGGAAAAGCGGGTGATAAAATTGTTATTGCTCTAAAGTACCGCTTAAGATCAGGCTCGATGGTTTTATTGGGATCCTGAGAAAAAACACTCTCGTCAAAGTTCGTGGGCTCTACTTTTCCTCACGTTGTACTTGTTGGCATTTGATTTTTTTCTGTTTGCTCACGGTCCCTTCCCGGCCCCCGTCCTTCCAACCATTTCATTCGAGTCAAGGTGTTGACCCAGCCCTCTGCATATAAGGTCACCCAGAGTTTGAGAAGGTACACCCTCGTAATTGGAATCAAACGTTTAACCCACGCGCTGTCCGTGTTATCAAGATCTTAATATTCGCCTAAAACATGGTCCGTTGCGGTGAATCACGGCAAGGCTCAGCCCTTCGAGTGGAGTGATGCTTCGGGCAAGTCATTGTGAAGGAGGTGCTCGGTTAATTACAATGCAACTCTCTCGGTAACGGTGGGGTGTAGTTAATGACGTCAACCCGCCTCGGGCCGGGACCACGGCCAGTGTATAGCGATGTAAAGTGTGCGTTTAAGGAAATCCGAGATTTAAAATGAGGAAAGATCTGTTGAGATTTATTTTATACTGCGCAAGAGCTTCAACTCAAATCAATTTTGCTGCGAATTTCACTTGCTAGCTTTTCTATTGCGTGTAGATGATTTATTTGCGATTTTGTGAAATTTCTGATAGTCATTGGTGCTGATGCTCATAGGGAAATATCGGAAATTGCTAAAAAGCATAATGGACCCTTATTATTCTTTGATTAGAATGAAACTTGATATCGATTTACAATTTTAATTGTTTAAAGCAGGTTTGATGTAGTGTCCCTACATTTCTCCTCATCGCTCACACCTAACATCTCCTTTCCATTTAGGTTTTTTCTTCTTCAGATCAGAGTATTTCCTAACTCTATTTTTACCATTTAAAATGCCTTTTCTTTTCTTCTCTTTTCTCTAGCTTACTTTCTGAGAATTCTATCATCTAACCTTATCCACCACTGCTCACTTTCTTGCTTTACCACACTCTTACGCATTACCTACCATAAGTAATAATGTTTTAAAGTCCAGGGTAATAATTGCTTTGTCTATTCAGGCATTAGCCAGTTGAAACGAACTTCTAACGATAATCCTAAGATAAGATGCTAAGAAACCTTAAGTAAAGGTATCGTATTGGCCAGAGATCTAGACTAGCTCAAGATGACAAGAATTTGTTGGAAAACTATGGTATGGAGAAGAAAATGTATTATGTAATACGGATGGATGCACAGCATTCTGTATTTTAGTACAGTTTTCATTTTCTCATTCACCCTAATAATCTGTTCAGTGCATATTGTACTAATATCTGCCAAAAATCTTATTTTCTCCCCATCCATGCTCAACACTTCATTTGTCCTTTCTGCCCATCGCGATTTTTCGATTTTCCTCCACACCCACATTAATGAATCCTCCTACGTTTGTGGTCATTTTTATTTAAGTGCACAAGTTTCACATCCATACAAAGTCACGTCCAGGTCTTCATCAACTTTTTCTTGCTGCTCAAGGTTCTCGTCATAAGTTCTCATCCCTAGGTAAACGCCTGCTTAGTCAATACTATTCCAACTGCTCTATTTTTTCAAGCCTACATTCTCCTACTTAGATATTCTGTCGTATCCTTTTTTTTCTCGAGCCCCTCTAATGCTAGTTTCATTTGATTAATCTCTATCCCATATCTATCATACTGGTTTTCAAAGCGTTTAACAGCTTTTGCAATTCTATCGATGTCTGGTTACTAACAGTTTCTCTAAATAAAATATTCATTGTATATTTTGGGTCCATTTTTCGCTGTCAAGTATTTCTTAAAGTGATTCTTATGGGCCTTAAAGTAGAGTAGAATGTAGAGAGTAATGTAACAATCTCCCAATCCATATTCAGATGGTTGGTAACCAATGAGGATGCATCTCGAGGTTGAAAAACAGATGGTATCAGGCATGCGTCGGCAAAGTACAGCTCGCGGACCACATGTGGCTCTTTGGTTTCGTAAATACGGCTCGTAAGTAAAATTGAAAATGGAAATGGCACCTTCGTAGTTTCATTTAAATAGCATATATCGGAATTTGTAAATAAAACTGACAAGGTTTCAGTGAATCCGACTGGGAATCGTGTGCTAAATAAAAAACACTTTACAAAGCGCACATCAATAAATTTTCTTAGAAAATGCAAGCTCACTGCTCGTAAAAAATCAACAATGGCATTGTTGAGCGAGTTTTTTTATTTTAAAAGAGATAAGTAATACTATTACTTGTTATTATGTTGCCTTAAATTTCTATTGTGGCTCTTGAAAAAATTTTATGATATTGTAAGGGACAGGTTCCGTCTCAAAAGTTTGCCGACTCCTGGTCTAGGGTATTGACTGTGGAAACCAAAATGTAGCATTAAGTCCAGAGAGCCGGGATAAATTGTAGTTTTAATCTGTATGATCAAAATATAAGAGTCAGGTAAAATAAATATTTCATCCATAGTAAATATTTCGTTATTCAAATATTTAAAAAAATATTAGTTCGTGCAAAATTATGTAATGTGATGGGATTTATATTTTAAGCAGACACTTGAAGTTTACCACTTTACCTCTCAATGTTGGTAGCACAAGTAGGATTGATTAATGGGGGCGTTTCCTCGGAACCGAAATCGCAATTTTGTACACGAAATTGTTAGATGGAAACGAAAAACGAATTTTAGTGAAAAATTAATCTTCTAACCACAACCATTCACTAATAAATCAAAAATTATAACAAGCAAAAGGTGCCACCGAAAAACACCCAACAAAAAAGCTGCTTTGATAACATTGACGTCATTTTCCTTCCGTCCTTGACTGCTTTTAGGGGAAGGGAAGGGAGAGGACGGGGGTTTTCTGAAGGTCTGCTCTCGCACATCCTGTCGCAATCGCTCCTATTGGCGGAGTCAGCTGTATCCCCCCCCCTTTGCGATAAGGCGAAATTGTTAGATGGAAACGAAAAACGAATTTTAGTGAAAAATTAACCTTCTAACCACAACCATTCACTAATAAATCAAAAATTATAATAAGCAAAAGGTGCCACCGAAAAACACCCACCGAAAAAGCTGCTTTGATAACATTGACGTCATTTTCCTTCCGTCCTTGACTACTTTTACGGGAAGGGAAGGGAAAGGACTGGGGTTCTCTGAAGGTCTGCTCTCACAGATCCTGTCGCAATCGCTCCTATTGGCGGAGTCAGCTGTATCCCCCCCCCCCTTTGCGATAAGGCGAAGTAGCTTCGCGGGCTCAGTTGTTATTGGACGAAGTCAATGACGTCAGAGGTTGCACCACGCCCACTTTTCCGAAAGGGTTAAAAACATCAGTTTTTCGCCGCATATAACTCGAGAAATAATTGGCGGATCAAAAAACGGAAAAAATACGGGTCTTTTTATTTTATTAACTCTATATGATCCCATTCCCCCCGTTACTTCCTTTTCCATGCTGGAGTATTGCAACAATTTTTCAAGCCATAGGAAAGTAGAAGCAATTTTTAAGCACACTTTCATATGCCTTTTCCGACATTGTGCTATATATTTCCTTTTAAATCTTAATTCCTTCCTTTATATTATTCTTACTGTATGGAGGCCAAAAGGCCTAAGTAGATAAATCCTTGGAAATCAACACGAACATTTGAACCCTAGACGACCGAATTATGATGACATTTCTGCTTTCGTCATGTGAGGAAACCAGGATAAACGAATTATTTAGGGTTCAAATTATTTTAAGCAGTCCAGATTTGCAGCAGAGTTCTTTATTTAAAAATTGAATTCCCCTCTACTTTTACACTTATATAAAAAAAGAGTAAGGTCAGGGCGATGAAGTGCTTTGCCTTTATGCCAAGTGTTCCGTCGAAAGCTCGAATTGCGCCTCGTTTACTTGTCTGCGTGACCAGTGTAAGCGAGCTATCTTGGAAATGACCATGTCGGTCCACGGGACTTAAACAAGTTGCATCCATTTCCAACGCGAACCTATTGCTCCTTCCCTTCTCTCCGCGTATTTCATCCAAGTCTAGACTTTTAGCCGACCAAAAGTCGCGCCACATCCTGAGTTTTAATGCCGTTCTTGCTTTCCCTCCGATCTTTTTCCATTATTTTCTTCCTAACCCTCTTGTTCCCTTGCTCAGACGCAACATCCATACATTACCTGTGGGATCGCTGTGCATGTGCCATCAGATAGTAACACGCCTTTTACCTCCTAAGATACGCATTGAAATGAACTCCTGCAAATCGTGATTCAGCGAGTAACTTGACATTTTCTTTATTTCACGTCTTGAGCTTTGGCTTGTTTAGTTAAAACTGTTAAAAATAGTATCCTATATACACAAGGAATTTATAATTATACGCCTATTCACGGTCGTGAGGGAAGAAGCCTGAATGGAATGAATGTGGTTTGGAAGATGATTAAGTTGGTGGCTGCATTTGCGAATGGTCAACCGTTAGTTGCCCAGTCAGCAGAGGAATGCCTATCATTACTAGATGGCGTAAATATTAATCTCAAGTCAACGGAAATAGAAGTGTTTTAGACCATAGTGAACTAAATCACCAAGGGAGACTAAATTTAGCATTGTCGGCCACGTTTGTCAGGCCGGTAACGAGCTGGCCAGGAAATTCCAAGGTCGCGAGTTCGAAACCTGCCCAGAGAATGGCTGTTGTGTTTGCCTTGGTATAATAGAGCTTGGGTAGGACGATGAGATATAACCTTAGACTTTGAAGCATTTAATCCCATTACTACTACTTTAAATAAAACATTATGGTTGATAAGCGTGAATAGCTGATGGTGAGGAACTTCTCATACTAGTTCTACTACTAATATATTCCACCAAAATAAATGCACAACCACTGGTAGTAAGGCATTTACTTTTCTCAGATATGTGTGCGATGCTCAGAAGAATGGAAGAAAAGACAAGTCCGAAGAAAGCTCTATATAAAAGACCGGTCAACTAATGGCCAGTATTTTAAGACATGATAATCCGATGGAAATATTGGTCGGAGGAATAGTTAATGGGAAGAATGGCATAGAAAGACGTCACATGAGGCAAATAGAGTAAGGAGTCGAGGATGTAAAACAGAGGAGTAAAAGTTAAGTAAAAATTAAGAGATTAGCAGATAAAAGTAATCGAGTGGAGAGCTACGTCGGATTGACGATGATAATTAAAATGGTTAAGGCATGAAAAAGATAATTGTGATTGGTGATGCATTTAACAGAATTATTAAACTCTCTAAATGTTTGTATTCCGAATTATGAGCTTATCGAGATTGTGACGTTAAAATATGATATTTGTGAGGGCTCCGCGATGTCGTGTTTTTACTTAATGAGCCCTGATTACTCGAAGGCTTCAAAAACATGTAAAGTCAAAAATTCCCATATGCTAAATGTATTAGGTTATCAGGTGAACTTTCATCTGGGTCGTGGTTAAAATTGAGAGTCTATTAGAGGGCTCCATAGGGGGGTTTGGAGAAGGAAGAGAGATTAAGTAGGACGAAAATCACGTCAAATGCAGATGTGTAAGGCTTTGAGCAAATGAAAGAGTTACATTTACGAATTTTGACCCAGAATTGGGTGAGGAAAGTTCTCGGTGGGATGCTGAAAGTCGCGAGCGTGGGAAAATGTGTCCGCCTTGGAAAAGAGAGAAGAAAATGAGAGGGTTAGATGGAACACAGGAAGTCAGGATAGAGGCTGGGCTCGAGATAAAAACTTTTAAGTAATAATATTATCTGTGGTATTTAAGTTGTCCCCATATTTAAAGTTGCTTCAGGTCGGAGATAAAGTTACAAGGATTGGAATGGAAGGGCAGAGAGGAAGGGTGGAGAGAAACCCAGCGTCTGCATTAGCCTACTCTTAACCACCAAGGGGACCAAGGCTTACGTTCCTTCCGACGGACGGAGTACTGAACACGAATCCTCTAGGCACTCAGTGCCGGTATATCATATAAAAATATCTTTCAGTGCCGGGATTCGAACCTGGGTCTAGGGGGTGAGAGCCCAGTTCTATAACCACTACACCAACCCGACCTCCTCTAGGGAATGAATATTCGTAGGCGAAATTCATGTCATATATTGCAAGTTTATGAGCTTTTAATAATTACACTGCAATTGTGACTTCACCACTTCATGGAAACGCTCAATCTGATGGTCAAATATTTGCTAAGTTTGAACGCTAATTTTATTAAACAACCACCTAAGATTTAGATGGACAACTGTAACTTTCAAGATCCTCAGTGATCATCTTTGAAGACTTTGAATAATTTTTATTTGAATACCATCTTTAATAGTGTTAAAAACCACGATAAAATTACAAATTACGTTAATGGTAAAATAAGCGTAAATTATTTCAAGAGAAATGAAAAATTATGCCTCACTTTTTCTGTGCATTCACAGGATACGGCACCGCTTATGTCATCATTTCCTGGTTTGCCCTGTCAACGCATTCCATTCAGCAACATTTATTCGAGATGCCATGAAAACAACCCCATTTCTACGTTTGTGGTAAGTTTGATGCAAAACCTCAGTTAATTGCGTGTTTGTTGCCAACTTTCGTTTCTATCCAATCTCTGGGTATGATGGTTGTGTCATTGATACTACTGATAGTCCGATTTTATCAAAAAACTGGCATTAGAATGAATTTTTTGTTTAAATGTGCTTCTACCATGTTGAAAATTTACTATATAATCTCTGGCGTGATCGAAGATCATCATCCTTGTTTTACAATTGAGTCACGAATTCCGAATTTGGCTCATATCAAATTTTGAACATTATCAGAATACAAAAACTGAATTCCTGCCAAACTATTTGGAAAAAGAGCACAGTTTTGTCTCAGAAACATCTTACTATTTTGCTACTTCTTACCTTACCGAAATGGCTCGTCCATAAAATATCGTTTACGCATGCACATGACAAAATAGGGGAAAAGTACATTTTCAACATTTTTTGAGATTAGCCCTTTTTGAATTACATACTATATGCATGTACCTTGATGACCTAACGGTTGAAACGCGTCATAAAACTTGTGCCGACATAAAACTTGTGGAAAAAGTGCCATCTTGTTTAATTATCAATTGCATACTTAAATTAAAGTCGTGGTTAACCGCAGCCTTCGATTCTTACGTATTCATTTCCAACTTAGTTGCATTCTCGTACATCATTTATCATTAACTCTTCTTTATTTGGTCCATGAATTAATCATGTCTTTTAAGACTTCTGGTGAAGGTGTAACCAAAAACTCATGCCTCTTCATGTGGTCTTTCCTTCTATTTATCCTTCAGCATGTCCTCGGTGAAGTTATAGACATCATGTGTCTATCAATGATAACGCAGCATATATGAGGAAATTGAAGTATTGAGGAATAAATTTAAACGGAAAAATACAGTGCGTTCGGTTTCAGAACAGTCACTGATGTGTTCAATTGTCACTTTTGAGTTCTGTGACGCAGTTCTTGGCACTAATGTCTTGTGATTTTATTTTGCCTTTGTGCTCAGCAATCGTGCTGTTAATTTCCAGAGGAAAAAGGTTTCCTGATCCGGGAATCGAACCACGGGTCTTTGGCTTGCTGGGCCACTGCGCAGACCACCACGCTACCCAGGATTCTATACTATATCCAAAGGCGTCAGCGTGAATAAAATAAAAAAATAATAAAAGCGATGCAATTAATGTTACAAATCGTAGGAAAAGTTGTGTTCGTAAACGCCTAAATGATAGCCAAATTTAGGTTGTTTTGTTAAAATTAGCATAAGGGTGGTAAGTTTATAACAGGTAAGCGATGGAATTTTGATAGTGGAATTAAAACCAGATCGAATTACCACGTTAAATGAGTCAATGTATTCAAAACATATCTCCCATTTATCCGTGCTACGAGCTCTCATCGGATCACTCTCATGACGTCATAGAAGTGAGTGTCAGGCCTGTATATCAAGACGGCTATATCATACATCCTCCAACAAATTACAATTACAATTTTAAACACACCAATGTGGTAGTTTGTTTATACACGTACTTCGGTCTATGTTGGGGGTTATAGAATTGGGTTCTTAGATGCTGCAGGTGCTGAGGTCATGGTACCATCTAAACCTATCCTACCTGGGAGGAAACTATCAAAAACATAGCGTACTGCTGAAGTTGAATCCTGAGACGAATACGACTGTCATGACTTTAAGCGGTCGCGAATCCACAATCTTTGGCCGCCTCGCCGGCCCTTGGCAAATTCGGCCGACTTCGAGTATGTTATCAAAGTATTTAAATTAGGGATATTATAAAGAATACTATCTGAGTTATTACTTGATGGAATCCTTTCATGATTACGGGTTGAGGAATGACATAATGGTGATTCCTACCATTCAAACCATGGTCATGCTTTCAATTGTGAAAAATATAGAAGTGTATTGCACTGCTTCCTTGAACAGTTACTGTGTACAAACTGTGTTTTAGTAGTATGTATAATTGTATGTATTATTATGTGTGTAAATAAATAATATTTGAAGGTAGAAGTTCTTTCTAAATTTGTGAAAAATGTAATAAAAACTCAAGTTAATAATGGCAAGTTGGGTCATGTGTAGTGGAACAGCGAGGTTTAAAATTTCATTCTTTCCACTTGCAATTTGGGACAATAATAGGTTAAATCGAAGTTACCAGGTAATTAATTAGTATAGGCCTGAATGAATGCATTATCCTAATTAATATCCTTCTTTTTATTCCTTGTGAAACTCCTTATGTATATCATACCTGAGTGTAATTGGTTTCGACGTCTACTTGCACGTTTGACACATAACCGGAAATATTCATTTATTATTTTGCAGTTTTTTCCCGGCATGATGTTAGTTTGAGGCAGGTTGCCGTATTACATCTGAAGTCGCCATGTTCTCTCGCCAAATTAGACATTAACAGTGTAATTAGAAGCGCAGCCACTAAGAATATGACTGCTTACTCTTCGATAATGACTCGTCGCACATTGTTCTGCTCCACTTTCAAATCCCCTTGCTTTTACATCTCGATTAAATTTTGGATTCTCGCGCTCGCATTAACGCCCAAATACATCCCGTTTATAGATCGTGTCGCCCCCTCTTCCACTTCGAGACGTTAGGCATTTTTTTCCTCCACTCGCTGATAGGATTAGCATGAGAAGTCGGGCTATCTCCCCGCCCACCCTGAATCGCCCCTCCTTCTCCCCCCTCTCCGCATCGTCTCCGACCGACACGGGATGAAGTTCATTGCCTGTCTTCTCTCTCTCTCTCTCTCCGCCGCCCATCCGAGAGTTTTACGCCCTGAGCACACCAGCGTGTCCTGTGTCCCACGCGTGTCCGAACGTCGGCCACCTCCTGCGGGCCACGCGTCCAGACCCCTACGAGTGCTCCCGAACGCTCTCTCCCTCCAGTTTCGCTTTTGTTTTCAAGCCGTCACGTCCATTTCACCTTTCGCGTCCGAGGAAAATTCTCTCGCAATGCAGATTATTATTGTCCCGCCATCCGGATCTTTGTATTGTCTTGATTTGTAGCACCTTCTTCTTGCTTTCCAGGTTTAGGCAATTTGCCTGTTCCGGCTTTATCATCTTAACCTCGGTCTCCCAACACTTCTCTCTAAGGGCTTATAATCTAGAGGCATAAATTCTTGAGGTTCATCATGTTCTTTCCATCTTTATTTGTAATTTTTTGCTACTTCTGTCAATGGTTGTATTTCTAATTCTTGGCTTGTCTTCATTTTTAATGTTGTCCAGACATGTACAGACTTTCACATATCTAAGGAATTTCATTTCTGACGTTTCAATCTTTTGAAGTCTCTAGTTTTAGGTGTCCAAGCTTCTGATCCGTCATTGTGGGGATAGCCATTATTTTGCAAACTTTTACTTGAGTTTCTTCTGCAGTTTTTCCCTTTAGTTCTCTTCTTATTGTCTCGCATATTGTTTGGTGGTTGGTCGTTTTATTTAAAATGTCTTCGTCCTCTTCTTAGGAGATATTGTATTCCAAATATTTAACGCGTGATATCTGATCTAATACATTATTTTCTATTATTACGTTGATTCAGATCTGGCCATCTGCAAATAGCATTGAACTTAAATATGCGTTTTCTTCTATTTTATTCCTGGGGGTATAACTTTGCTCCATTCTCGTAGAGAGTGGAGCCTTATTCCTATGTTTCCTATGTTATTCCTATGTTGATTTTAAATAGAGTAGGCGATAAAGTGCACCCTTGTCTAACATCTTCGTTGGTTATAATTTCCTGTGTTGGGTTTTTGTACATTCCAGTATCAGTTATAATTATCGTATTCGTATAGAGAGATTGAATGGTTTTAATTAAATGAACTGGGTATCCTCGTTTTTCCATTATGGACCAAAGTTTTTCTCGATATATGCTGCGGAATGCCTTTTGATAATCTATGTTTCCATATTAAATTCTATACATTTTTGTATTATCAATTTTAAATGAAAGAAATCGTTCATAGATGATCTTCTCTTACGAAATCATGTCTGTATATCGATTACTAGTATGGCTTTAAAACGTTTAATGCCAGCACTCGGTCTTCAAAATTATGTATTTGCAATTGATTGTAAGCCAGTAAAGACGGTGGGAGAATAGACCGTCAGTTATCCGAAATCGTGTATATGGTATGATGGACTAGAAGAGAGAAACATAAAGAAGTTGTGGACGTGGCAGAGATGGAAAGGGCGTTGCTGGAAGAAATAAAAAAGGAAGTTTCAGCTAATGAATGAGATGTGATACTGAAGGTTGCGATTAGTGGAAAGATGCTGCGCAAGCGAGATTATGGAAGGCCAATATGGTGGGTATTTAATTTAATATAGAGAGAGGACATATGTTTGAAGAGAGACTCAAAATTTGGAGATAGTAAATCTTTACATCATCCACCAAAACTGGACTATATCGAGGCAAAGACAATGATGAGATTTGAGTAAGTTTTCGCTATTTGGAACAATATTTGTGAACTTGGCCAGTTAATTTCCGTTTCTTGATTTGGTGCTACCGCAAGGGATAGTCATTTCTCCGATCAAAGGTAGTTTCTATCCTTGATTTAATTTGAGCACATTTTTAAAAGAAATAATACCGTCGATTCCATGAGTTTTTGTATCATGAATAATCAAAATTAAGCCATATTTGTATTGTTCCTAAGTTCTCCGCGTATCTGTGATAGTCTGTTCCAATGATTTTAATTCGTGATTCACTATAAAATCTCCATATATTGATGTAATTGTCATTAACATGTAAGCGATGTAATAACCAAATTTTTACTAATAAATTGGAAACCATTTCAGTTTCATGCTAATGACCTGGTCCACGACCTCACGTATTACCATGATGAATCCTTGCAACTGTTTTATTCAGTGTCCAGTTGGTAATTCTGCCTTAAGCGAGAGCAACATCTACTTCGCTGTCGTTGTCACATTAAATCCTTTCGCAGTTGAGTCAGTACTAGATGACAACTAAATACAGAAGAAGCCTCTACAGAACGCGTGTACTAGGCATTGACCTTAATTGTCGGTCGCCTCCCCAAATAACGACCACGACATGAATCCCTGAAGAAATAAGAATTTAACAAAGACTAAAAATACCTACTGGAGAAAATTAGAGTACTTTGAAAAAGATGAGTGCTTTAAACGTAAATAGATGTTATATTTTTCTGCGAGGCCGAATAAACGAACAGCAGTGACGACTTGAGCGATAGTGAAGAACAAATTTAAAACGGAAAGAAATGTTGTCTATCTAAAAATTCTTATCTTCGGGAAAATTGGGAGGGTGACCCTTAATGCAGTCCAGGTAAGCAATTACGTGATGTTGTTTTAAGAGAAATTATATTCGACAATTTCAGTCACTGATGATTGTACATACATACATTACGAGATGTATCTAAAGGAAGGGAAAGACTTGGTCGCGTTTGTAAAACAACTGGTAGCGCTATTAAGAATCATATGGGGCATAACGTTGGCCAATTCTTTGGTAGAGAGTTGAAGTGTGAAAGTAACTTATAGATGAGGTGGAAATATATTGGAAGAGCTCGGGCTAGGTGCACGCAAAAAGACCAAGCCGAGGAGACGGTTGAGTTTTTTTGGAATAATAAGGCAGTGATATCAAACGTATGGTTTCTCACATATTGAAGGTGTACATAATTTGGTATATGATGATTGATGCGGAGAGAAATCTCTTAAATTGTGTAATTTATGAGCTCAGATTAGCAAAAAAAAGGTTATGAAACTTCCAGTGTTCTATGTGGTGACGTGAGGGCAGATCATCATTTGATGATGATAAAATGTTCTCCTGTATTTGTATTGTAAGTATTGGAAGAAGTCTAATAAAGTGGGCCATAGAAAAATTGAATTTGGCCGAAAGATCAGAATATCAGAAGTTTTCAGGATTATTTTGTGTGACTATAAGTAAAAATAAATTGTTTGGGAAGGAGTTGAACTGGGAAAATAAGATCGGTAGAGAAAACATGTTATTTTAGAATCAATTATTACTTTTCTATTTATTCGGACCATGAATGTGTGTTTATGTATGCATGTAAAGTGTGATCTATCACAATAGTAAATGACTATCTCTATAGGTCTAAGAAGAAGTTATATATTTATAGAGGCAGTTACTTTGAGAGGCGATATACCCGCGGAATGGACAGGTTTGAATCATTTAATCGAAAATTTAGGGATTAGAGGATGTTTCTTCCTCTACATGTCCCACCCTAAAAGTTCTCATGGATTGCTTTCGACACAGTTCTGCGCCTGACTCTCATGTCTTTTAATTCCCTTCTCACTCGGTTTGTAAGGCGAGTGCGTGGGTCTTGTCTTCTGCAAGCATCAAAAGGAACGCCCTCCGAAACCTTGGAGTGACAGGTTTTCATGACGTCACGCCGGCGCCACCGCTAAGGAACTCACGTCAGGCTACGTCTCGAAGACTCAATAACGTGCGGCACTATCTCCAGCGGGACGGACGTCGAGCCCTGCGTGAAATAATTTTCTCTGGCCGCACCATAAGTTAGGCGGATGGTTATGGAGTGGTCTGGGTGCGTACGATTTGCTGGCTCCCTTGTGCAGCGTGTGTGCATTCAGACGCCCACGCTGCTCCGCTTTTCAGCTCCAGATGGCCTTGTCCCAGCTGTCAGCCCGTCCACCCCCGCCGCTGCTGTCGCCGCCGCTCTGAGCAGCATTGTTCCCCGCTGATGAAGATGTGGCCTCCGCGATAGTGTCATTCCTCCATTCATCCCTCGCGCCTCTGCGAGGTTGTGGAGGACTCCCTACTCTCTCCGCGTCGCATTCCATTTTCTCCTTTTGTTATCAGCTACTCCCGTATTCATATTGCTCTCTCTCTCTCTCTCTCTCCACCTCGCCTTTTCGTGGCTGGTACCTGATGACTCAGTAGTTCGACTGACAAAGATAAACTGCGTACGCGGCGCTGTCGATTTTTACGCCGTATTTTTAGCGTTCAGAGTAAAAATTTACACGCCGATGTGTCGCCATGTGACTGAACATAATTTTTTTGTGGTGTAACGGTTGATTTTTGATACATAACATTTACAATTAAAAGCATGTGGAAGACATTTGTTTATGCAAATAAAAAAGGTTCACATCCTCAAAACGTACCCTAACCGATATAAAGCCAGCTATCTTCTTGGAAACTTGTGTTAGCCCATCTGTGCGAATATTTTCGATGTTTGAATGGGTAAATGTGAAATACTTCACGGAAATTTCAGCGGGTAACGTCGTTAAGGTTATCGCGGCCAGTTCGCGGTCCTTCAATTTGATATTTCACGGGAAATCGGAAAGTGTTGCAAGAAGTTCCCATCACAGGCATGTTACTTCGGAGCTTCTGTTCTTAACTTGGAAAATTTCTTATATGAATCATCTAGAGAATCGAATTGGTGTGGTACCTAGAGTGCAGGTCTCCCATCCCGAGGATCCGTGTACGATTTCCGGCAAAGGCAGATTTTTCAATGTTTTTCCGCCTCTAATTGGGTGCGGTTAGCAGAGCACTTCTACTTGAGTACTCCGTTCTCCAGAAGGGACGTAAACTGAGGACCCCTAAGAGTATTACGTTCAGAATATTCCGGTTTCTCTTTATACTTCCTACGCTTCCTTTCATTCCTACCTCTTCCCAAATGTTCACTCGGTGTAAATTGCGAAAATGGCCTTATTTCCATCGCCTCCCCCGAATAATAAAAAAATACGAAGCATCTTAGTGATACAGTGCCATGATGTATGCATCGATTTACTACGGAAAATGTGTTAATCTCCACGGGTTATAATGAAACTTTTCAGGAGGCATGTGGAGTTTCTAATTTGCTGAAGAATATTCATCAGCAATTTAGCCTCCCTTTTGCTTCCAATCAGCAGTATATTTCATAAATTTGTAATCGCGTAATAGCTTGCTGGCTACCTGCCGCTGTGTCCTCATTGACCTCAGTCCCTAGTAAGTGCGAACGACTTCCCATCTCCTCGTCGCCCACATGGTTGATGCATCGCTCTCGTTGGTGGTATCATTCTGGCGGGTTAGAAGCCACTCACCTCTATCCTCCCCAGCTCTCTCAGTTACTCATCGTCCTCTTCCGAAGTTGAACCAGTTGCCGGGGCGGAAGCTTTAATTAATCTTTCTCCCTCAGAGATGCTCGTAATAGCACTTTACCTCGCACCGATGGTAATTGAAGCCGATTTGGATGAATACACACTTCTGCAGTGGTTCTAGAGTTTCATCGGCGATCGATTACTGCAATAATAATTGTGCATTGTGATTCGCCGTCACTCTATTCCCAGAGTTAATTTCACTCATCACTTCTGCACTAGTTGAGAAGCAAGCTTTCGTCAAAATCCGTTGTTTGAATATAATGTTTCCATTTTAAGAGGGAGTTTTCGGGTGAAATATTTAATGTGAAAGTTTCAGAAAAGAAAACAATATTAGTCGTGCTTTTAATCTTTAAGATTTAAGGCTTTTAATTAATAAGGATTTTTAAGAATTTCGCGAACTATTCGTCTTCCAATTTACTTCTTGTACGTCTTAATGCTACGGTTTCATTAATTACATTAAGACATTTAAACCTGGATGTGGATATTAGTTTACTTCGTTTCTTAAAGATCCTCCATATTTTTACGCTTAAACTTATATTTTGGGAATTGATGGAAATAATTTAGTATTTATGACCACCCAAACCTCGCATTTGTGAGCTACCTTTCTAAAACACCAATTAAAATATGTTACTCATTTTCCTACTTCATAGTATTTGTGTGTCGTATTCAAGTCCATAGATGTGAGACGTGCTCTAAGAGAAGTCGAGTGTCTGGGGTCTCGTATGGAAGGCGTTGCGTGTACAAAAAAGAAAAAAAAGGAAAAATTAATAAGCATTCGAAATATGTAAAAGGTAAATAAAAAAGGGTCATTTTGAAGCCCGGGTTGACATGATGGTGGTTTTGACCCATCTTTGGATGCATTGGATCCCTTTGGAATCCAGGACGACAGTGAAACAAAATTGAGGGGTTGGCCCCGCTGCACCAGAAGAAAACTAAGGGACAAATACTCAGCGTAAAATAATTCGTGTAGTTGCGAAAGACTAATTATCAGATCATAAAAAAATATAAAACTATAAACGTAATAAGAGTTGAAATAATGAATTGTATGTTGGCGGGAGAAAGTTATGGTGCAAATATGATACATTCTAAAAACTAATGCTGGATATTATAATGAGGAAAATAGATACGGACTACGATTATGAGTGAATGTTGATTATTTATGTACTTACAAATTATTTTATCCTAAGATTGAATGATAATCGTTCAATTGAAAAGCTGCTGTTCGCCCATCCTATGCGCTGTAAAATTTCCATTTTTTTAATTTATGGGTCAATGTCTGTTTTACTTCTTCATCGAGCAAAAATCTTCTTAGTCCTTAATCTTTCCTATACACGAAAATAGTCGGAGAAAACATGTATGTGGTTGACTTTCTTGACTTGTTGAACTGTGAAAATATTTTAAGGATGTATTTTGCGAATTCCTATTGGTTAGGTTAAAAATAATTCTGGCATCTGCTCATCTTTTTTGTACGAATATTTTTTTCCCTGATTATTGGTTGTATGCTGCGAAATTGTTATCTTTTTTCATCCTTTTACCTTGATGAGTAACACAAAGAAAGTCTGTTTGAATCTAAATGTTAATTTTAGAAAATCTGCGTATCGTGAGGCCATAATGTCCGTGTAACCAACAGGCACAAAAACAGGCCAGAAAAGAGTTTTAATGTGTTTTCCGTAATGCTTTCTGAAAGTCGATTAAATTCGATACTATCATTTTATGTTCATATGTAATTTACGCACCGTAACTTCATTATTTATTTTACGCAGCAGTGTGAATATTTACTGCTTGAGACCAGGGGTTCGATTCTTCTTCTCCTTTTGAATCATAAACTTGGCAATTTGTCAAGGACCACGCCTTTCATCTGAGTACTTATCCTCCCGTTTTATTGCTTATTTTTAAAGTATGAGCCTACGTCACTTCACAGCTGCTTCTCCTCATAGTATAACCAAAGAGATTCGGTTACATATCCTCGCCCCTTAAGGAATTCGGAAGTTGAAGCAGTAGCAACGTTGCAGTGATCCAGAAGAAAATGGAATAATGAGTAAGTAAATTGAATTATTAATGCGCCTAAATCCATCAAATCTTCTTCGATTTTTAGAATCAGAATACTCTACATAGTGATGAAAAGTGAAATATCAATACCAATATGGAAGAATTGGAACGCAGAGAATTAGTTTAGAGGGTATTGCTCTTGTAGTGATTTTTCGTAGCCTTCCGTATTCATTTGGTCTTACTGTGCATCTGATTGGACGTCGGTGCAAATGCCAAAAAAAAAATACTTCGGATTGAAATGTCGTAGCTACGTCTGATTTCTCGCAGTAACCCTTACCTTACCTCTTGCAGTTTCTGCGCCCTCGGGAGATAATTAAATGACCAGCTGTCCCAGAAATGAAAATAATATAATGAAAATGTTTCTAGAGGCTCATTGAGGCCATAATTACGCACCTACTAAATATCATACTTAAATAGGAAACGGAATGGCAATTTATTCGGAATCTTCAGGTATAAAAAACGTGGAGCTGCGATGATCTCGAAAGGACATTTTTTTCTCATTCTTAACCTTGAAACTGTAGCAAAAAAAGAGCATATGCTATCGCAATTTAAAACAGTCCTGATGATGGTTCCAGAAAACAATTCATGATGAATAGAATAAACTTGGTTATATTCCACAAAAATGTTGGTATATTTTTATGGAATATAGCCAAGTTTATTCTATGCATCATCAGGATGGATGACCAATAAACATCTCATTTACATCTACGCGATACCCTGCAAGCCACCGCGACGGTGTCTGGCAGGGGGTGAAGATCACCAAGCATGTACTATTGACATGCAAACAACCAACTATAGGGTCTCATGCAACTAGATTGATAGTATTTACAGTATTTAAGGGATTAATACATGCATCATGCACTACAGACTACTCTAAATATTTCCCCTACCTATCCCTTTGCTATGCTAATTCTTGTATTAACTCTGATGCACTACTCAACCTATCGTAACACCTTTTAACGAACCTAGCTGCTCTACGCTGCACACTGTCTAGTTCTCTGAACAAACCTAATTCATTCGGATCCCATACACTGGCTACATACTCAAGGTGGGGCCTAACTAGTGAAAAGTAAGAATGTTACTTTTAACAATAAAATAAAATGTTTAAATCATTCATTTCGCTCCTTGGCTTTACTTTTGTAAGTACTGCCACAGATATCTTATGATCTTGTGGTGACAATGACTGCATCTGTTGGCTATGAATTATAATACTGCGGAAAATTGAAACAGAAATTCTTACCTTATTTACTCTCTCGCTATAGTAAGGTAGGAGCATGAGTCTCGGGCAGTGGAATAATAGAAACCCTGCAATACGGCAGTGGGGCCTTGTGAAAGCATAGCATCCTTTCCTAGAGTGCTTTGCAAAAACCTCTAGTTCCCTCGTCACCTGAGAACAATAATTCTTGCAATTAAACCTGTCATTTTTCTCCGTTTTTACATCTTCGATTTCATTTTACCCCACAGCATGCCGCTTGTAATTGACTCACCGTTTTCTACAACTCCGGTTGGCTTTTTTATTCCATTCTTCATCTGTTCTGTGAACTTTTGAAAGAATATTTCATTTTTTATATTCCTCATTTCCTAGACATGAACGTTCGCTTCATGGGGGTTTTCCCGCGGCGGTTCCGCTTCATTCATCAGAGGTTTTCCCAACGATATAAAATGCTGGGTACCTTTCCCACTACTTGTTTTAGCTACGTAATGTTGGGTACATTTGTGCGTGTCCCGGACAACGCAGCAACCGCTGAAAGGTCAAGTACCTGTTAAGACCTGCCATTCAAAGTGATTGCTCTTTTTAATGTGTGGTCCGTAATCACAATCTCAGTTATGACAAATCTTAATATGTTTTATAATCACCACTGAGGTTTGTGGCTCTTGCATAGAGACTCCTTGATTTCCGTTTTAATAGAAAGGTCTCAAATTATTCTCCCCAAAGGAATGATTAAAGGGTCAACTCTCTATTTGTATCCATCTTCTACATCTACGCAATACCCTGTAAGCCACTACGAGGGTGTGTGGCAGGAGGTTAAGGTCACGAAACATGTACTATTCACATGCAACTAGGCTACCACATGGAAACATGTTAGATAGTGGAGTCATATGCCGCTAGATGGTTAGTATGTACTTAGTAGCAAAGTAATTATTTGTTATAATGGCATTTATCTACATATAGATATATTTATCTGTATTTAGCTATCGTGCATGGGTTAGTAATTTTAATAGATGCATCATGCACTATAGACTACTCATTAACAATATTTCACCTACTTAGGAATCCCTTTGCTATGCTGGCTATTACTTTCTCAAATGGTACGTGAGAAAAATGAAATTTTAAAACTATCGGGATCACAATCTCTCTCTTCTTTCAATCTATCAATTTCTGTCTTGGAAAATTAAAGGGATTGGGGGTATTCAGTTTTTATGGGGGCTTAAGAATTAGCCTCCCATTTCGAAGGCCCGGGGTATCCCGCGATATCTATCCAAACTTGAGCTCTGAGAGGACCATCGTTTCACCATGGACCCCCATCGGAGCTTTTTGTAAGGTGTAGACTAATTCCGCCGTCAGTTTTCTCTCCACTTTTCTTCCGTTCCCTGAAAAATTACTCAACCTCTATCTAGTTAGCATCCTATCCGCAATGGCGATATGACCTTAGATGCTTAGATGACCAGATAAATAAGATTAGAGACATAGATTGTCGTACTGATAGATTCAAAATGTCATTTTTCTCCCGTACTATAAGAGAACAGAATAGGCAGCATAGCAAAGGGAAATATTTTAGAATAGTCTGTAGTGCATGATGCATGTATTAATCCCTTAAACACTATAGATACTAACAATCTAGATGCATGACCCTATGGTTGGTTGTTTGCATGTCAATAGTGCATGCTTGGTGATCTTCACCCCCTGCCACACACCCTCGCGGTGGCTTGCAGGGTATCGCGTGGATGTAGATGCATTATACGAGCATTAAAGCAGCGATCGTACTGTTTGCCACTTTACATTATTGCATTCATGGCCCGATAACAAAGAAGCCTAGCCTTCACCTCATGAACAGGCACTGTAGTCCATTAATCAAGAAGATAGGGTTTGGAACCGATAATTCGGGAATCGAAGTTTTAACTTGGGTGAGCACTTACCCACCCCTAATAATCTACAAGGAGACTGCTCAAAAGCAGGATCCCTGTTGGAAACTGTTTATCATGCGTGGCCTTTTTTGCGTACCCTATCCACCAGTTTCTCACCATAATTCTCTAAAGTTCTTCATGTGTACTTCTCTTTATATTCTGTAAAATTATAATTTATCCTTTGTTCTCTACGTTTAACCAACATTATCGCTTCAATCACCATCGCAAATATTATATTACCTCCATCCACTGTCGGCGTCCATTTAATTTCCTTCACTGAGTTCCTGGCTTCCAGTACTCCCCACCCTTTGAAATCCTTAATTTACGTCGTCCTTTCTTGACAGCTTGTTTCATTAATATTTCATCATAACCGCAGCGTCAGAATCTCCTATTTACGTTGTCTCATAAGAGGGTAAGTTTTGGCAACAAACACTGCTGAGCTCCAATTAACTTTTCCACCGATGTCTTCTCAAATATTTTTAATCAAATGAATTACCCTTCACTTATCCCGTCTTTGTTAATCCTTCGTCAGCCTACGTAATTTTTTTCCTTATGTCCTAAAGATTAAATCCAGTCATCCTCGTTTTTCTCCTCCTTTTCTAGTTTAAGTGCTTTGGCCCTCTTCGTTCTCAATGCTTTCTTCAGTCCCTTGGCTAGTTGAAAGCAATAGCTTAACTGGCTAGTCTAGTCTAACTGACTGTCACTTTTAATCGACTATTTTTCAGGACTCGGAAACTATAACTTCGTATCACATGTTCAAAATAATTGTGATAGTGTAGAACTCCTATTCGCTAATTTAATTCTTATTGCTAGTTTCAGGAGAAAAATCCTTAGCTATAATTGCAGAGCTACGATCAATAGCTTTGCTTTTCCGATTGACGTTCGTTAAAGTGGAGAAAAAGTACCAGTAATAAAGTTGGGATTTAAGGTGCTCCAAGTGCCTTGGTTTGTATCGCAATGTCTAACTCAACTTTATTCTAACCCTGATCATGAGACAAACACAACAAATATGCCGGAGGTGGGATTTGAATCTGCGAGTTTTGGGTTATCAGGCCGCTGAGTTGCCGACCTAACATCCGCAGAAGATGTGTGAAGAAACAATAATCAATGAAACCGTGGGAATAATATCGCTCTACTAAATTAAACTTCATGAACAATATTGAATTGATTTCTATAGTTTTTCCTTGAAACATATTATACTTAATATATAATTATTGGATGAGTAAATAATACCGGTGTTGGTAAGGCTGGAGGCGAATTAATATCTCCACAATTTTTATTGTGTAAACCACAAGTTTGCTGCTATCTATTCTGGCAACTTTAGTTGTTCATATGCAAAGATGTCTTTTTTCGTCAAAAATAAAGAGGAAAATTTTAATTGGGTGCAGTGATATGAAGAGTCTTAGTCATCTGCCTACTCTTTGAAAAATCGTTTTCTCTTGTACCCCATCTCCTGCGCCTCCTTCCCCCTACCGTTCTCCGCTTTCATCCTAGCTCAGTCTATCCTTTTCTCCGCAACTTCGCACTCGGTGTCTCCTTTTCGGTTGGAAGACCAAGTCACTCTCTCCTTCCGTGGAGGTGGAGTCAATTTTTCTCCCGGAGACGCCTCCAACCGCGCGCCTCCGCCGAAGAGTTAAAAGACCCGTGTTGTGAAAAAGCCTCGCCCACACCCTTAAACCTGCCTCCACCTCCTCTCACCCTCCCGACTACTTGCACCTCCTGACACGCCTCCTCCACTCCCCTCCCTCCCTCTCATCCCCTGCACGACTGAAACGAGAGGTCAAGCGTCCTATAATTGGCCTCGGACATGTGGAGAGATGGCCGTCCTTTCAGTGAACCGCCCCGCCAGCCTCGTTCCAAGTGGGATGTCGTGCATTGAAATCACGGTGCGTTCAAGTCACCAAGTTGTTGGAGTCGTCGGACTGCGAAAAGGAAATGTTTACCGCATGCGTTTCTCTGTTTCTTCGCGATCTGCGTGCTTCGTGGGTGAGTGTCTTCGGGCCGAATTGGAATTGGAGCGAAGGGATTTAAGGGAGTGATGGCATATCTATGCTCCGGAACATCTAATCCCACTCAATCGAGAAGTGTCTCCTTCTGTCCCTCGCTCTTTCCCTCTGAAAAGGGGATTATTCACGCCTGACTCGATTTTATTCCAGTCGGTGCTTGGATTTTTCCGATTTTCTTCTAAGTTCTCCGCATATCTTTAAGGGAAACGAATCCTGTCGTCGGAGAGCAGATGTCACGAGGAGAATAGCTCGTCGTTTGCACCAAGGAACACGGTCTCCTGGTTGTCCTTCGGTAAAGTTAGCCAGTCACGTCAGTAAAATGGAAAATCGACGTAAATGCTCGCGTGAACGCACTAGGATATGAGAGTTAAATTCTCATCGGTGTCCAATATATCTCCTCGTATGCATGTTACTAGCCTGTTGCATCAGCTGAGTACAAAAAAGGATATCTCTTCGTTGAATTTATTTTATTGAAAACGTTTTGGCCTATATATTAATCAATAATTATTTTTATCAAATTAATGTTGCTAGAGTAAGAGTTCTCTATTATTTACTATGGAAATAGTACTACTTGCATAACAGTCTTGTGCGGCTGAACATTATATGATATTTAGATTTTTATATAACTGGCCTATTTCAAATTGATTAATTCTTAATTTTATTATTTAATTCTTTTGCTTCAACTTAACAGAATATGAAGTGCAACAGAATGGCTGCAGTATCTATGTACGGAGTATTAGTTAACGACCACAAGACGATTTAAATGGATAAAAAATTAACTCCCCATTACATGGATTTTTAAGTACTCTGAGCGATTGTTGGTAGATCTTCATCTTCAATGCAAAACATGTACATACCACTCTTGTTAGCTCTCCTTTTCGTCATGTAGACAATAGATAATGGTGCTGAAGATACGATCTAGTTAATTGTTTTCTGGCATTTATTGCTTTTCAAATATTTTTTGAGAAGTTTAAAATGATTTTTCCAAGCCATAAGAATAACTCTTAACAACTCGGCCTCAAGTTATCCGTACGTTTTCCCCTTGTGCGATGTGCATATTGAAAGAAACAATTTATCTCCTTCTCTGTTTTTAATCTATCCCTTCGGTCAACGTGAAATAATTCAACCCGCAGAAAATTAAGAGCGGGGTGTAAAGAGGACTAATACCGTTCCGTGCTCGCCGTGACTGTGAAGTATGAGGGCACCGCTACGCGTCCACCGCCTCCACATACTCATGAGATCCGTCTCGGATGATGAATGTGTGGTTATCCCTAAGGGAAAAGTACGGAAAGGGAATGAGTGGAAGCTAGAGAAAGGCGTGAGGCAACGTTGGACAAATTGAAGTGGGAAATCTCAGGATATATGAATGCGGGAATATAAATACTTCAAGCCCACAATAAGTGATAAACGCGGAACCGATCCATTTGAGTCACGACTTGGACCGTTCATGTCAAAACGCTTGTGGTTTATGCGCTTTAAATTGAGGAGTTTGCACGTAAAAACGTCCCCTTTTTCTTTCCCTTGAAAAGAATTTTAATCAATAATTTGCGTCAAGTCGTTACTTATTGTGTCAAATTCCAAATGTATTTCCTCCCTCTCACCTTCTAATTGTAGATGGGTGAAAACCACTTTGAACAGATCAGGTGGATTACAATTTTATGGTAAACCTACCCTTTTGGCTCCGAGTCAAGGGCAGAGTTGGTTAAAATTTGCTCTTTTATCTAAAAACTTGCTAAGACTTTGATCATCATCGCTGGTTTTGTTTCAAGAATGGTTTTAATTAGCTTAAGATGGAAAAAAAAGTTTAGTCACCGCGGTCGTCATCTCGTGAAATCTATAAGAGCAGCAATGATAGTAGTGCAGAAAAGAAGACTCGAGAGTGGGTAACAACCGAATAAAGGCGTGGAATGCAAGGATTATGCTGAGCTCGAGGAAATTGAATTATAGCAGTAGCATAATTTGCTTTTAGGTTCAACGGCTGAGGTTATTTCGCACCGTCTACCTCATAGCATTCCCGTGGCGGAATTCGATCTCGCAGCCCATGGGTTGCCAGGCAGGCACGTTACCGACCTGGCTACCGTGGCATGTGGTACGAGAAATCAGCTACTTTTCCCTTGTTAGACCTCATTTGGAATATGCTGCTAGTGTATGGGATCCCTACGAAATCGGTCTAAATAACGAACTTGAACGTGTGCAGCGAAGATGGGCAAGATTTGTAAAGGGACGGTACGATAACTATATTAGCGTAACCAGTCTATTAAATGAATATAATTGGGAATCATTGTCAGATCGCAGGTTGAAATTTAGACTTAATCTCCTAAATGAATTCCAAGATAATATTTTCAGTGATGGCGTTAAAAATACTTTGCGAACCCCAACTTACTATGGTAGACTGGACCATAATCACAAAATTAAAGAAATTAATTGCCGAACTGACAGATTCAAAATGTCCTTTTCTCTTCGTACAATTAGGGACATGAATAGCGGTAAATATGTCCAATACGAGTCGTCATCCATAGGTAGTTGCATGTTGGTGTAAGGACTTGAAGCTAACCCAACTAACAGCACGTTTTTGCAACTTAGTTTGCTATTTTTATCTTTTTAAATATTGCAGTTTAGACTAATATTTTAATACTAATCCTTTTAAATGCATGATATGTAGTGCATGTTTGGTGAGAATTCACCCCCTGCCACACACCTTTGAGGTGGCTTGCAGGGTATTATGTAGATGTAGATAGATGTAGATGGGGTAATTTCTTATGAAACATTTAATTTTTGCTAAGGAATGGGATTTCGTTACTTTATCGCCATCATGTGTACATAAATGGGGAGTTGATTGTACCAGGCTTCACTAGGTGGAACTCCATGATGACGGTAAATTTGCTTCCTTTACCTTGGGGAGGTTTTCTGAGTAATGTAGGATGTTTTTCCTTTTCCTACTAAAGAATTAGCCAGAAAAAAGGCTGGGAAAAGTTAATGAGGTTATCACTGAATTTAAGAGAGAGCTAAATGGATAAACGCCTCATTAGAAGCTTGTAAATAGTCTTGCGGGACCGTTAAGGACAGCTGATGGAGAATCCGGGAGGGCAGCAATAGAGCAGGGTGGGAACATAGTGTTTTCGTTATCGCCGGTGCTCCTTGACGTGTGTGCGTAGGAAATGGTGTGGGAGGCGTGAGGAAGGGTGAGATGGGAAGTTGGAAAAGATGTAATTAGAGCGACTCGATTCTCAGGTGACCCAGTGTTAGTTGACCGGTCATGAAAGGGATGGCAGTCATCCGTAACCACCGAGAGGTAAAGGCCGACGCGATGAGTCGTGACGTCATCCTGAGTGGTGCTATGGTCGTACGTTCAGCCGTAACCACCGAAGGAAAATTCCACCCGGCTCTGTCAACACGTATACTTTACTTATACAAATCCGTACGTATGACCGAACGTTAACTTTAAGCCATTAGTACTGGCATTGATAAAGTTCTATCTTTGAAATTCGTAAGCTTGTTGCCTCTCAAAATTAAAGTCAACGGAGAATCGATTCTAGGATAAATGAAACCACCAAAGTTATACCACGGAAGTTAGGGGGAATGCGAAAATCAATCGATACTTGCTGAACGATCTAATGACTTGGAATAATTAGGCTTCACAATAAAATCAGCAATTGGAGGCTTTTGAAGATAGTACTTTAAAGATTTCACAAAGAGCTAAAGAGACATGAAATCCAAAACTTAGAGTTAAGTAGATAGATCCGGAAATATGAAAGGCATGAGACAAAATTGATCTACGAAATGCTTAGCTGACTTTAGTTGACAAACGCAACTTACATAATCCAAGGCATAAATACTTTTAGTAAAGAGGAACAAAATATTCAATTTCACACTCACCTACTCTGTTTTAAGCACATCTCAGCCAACAGCCTAGCAGATATCATGTGCCTACTTAAGCTATTTAAGGTCTAGGTTGATAGAAAAGAGATACTCGAAACATTTTAATGCAAATAATTTTATTACAACAAATATGTGACAAGAATATACACAACTTTTTAAAAAAATATTCAAACATCTTGCCGTCATTGTCTTTTCCTCAGCCACCAAATCATTCTTTTTTGCAATAATTATTTAAAAAATATTAGTAGCTGCACATAACAGAATTTTATCTACATCAATTGATCCAAGTAGTCCGTCTAGTATTTTCCAGGGATAACGTAGGACACACCTAGCTCTTCATTGCAGTACGACGCTATGTCTACAAGTGCATACTTTGGGCAGTTCGGGGACAGGGATGGGACAGTTGCTGATCTCAGCCTTGGCCTTCTCAGTGGAGAACACAGTATTTTTCTTGTCTTCTCTTCGTATTCCTCCACAACTCGCAAGGTATCATGTGGGTCAAAATGTTCTTCACAAACCTTTAAGAAAGTTTTAGTAATATTAATACAGAATACCAATACAATTTATCTATTATTCCCCCTATTTATGATAGGCGAATATGAATTATTCTCTTTCAATTCAGTGAATTAAATTAAAACTAATATCAGAGCTGGGTGAAATAGTTTGGCTAGTCTTCAAAGTCTAGAGATGGTTTCCTTCCAACTCTTGGTCATGAAAGTTACACAGTCCACATATTTCGCAAGGGTTTACTGCTAAAAATTATCTACATCAAAATGGAGATAATAGTCCGCAAGCCAAATCCCAATTTACGTATCGCTCGACCAATTATTTCGCGAATGTTTTCCCCACGTGAGATCATGAGTCGACATCTCTTTTTGGGTGAGCAGTCTTCAGCAGAAAGATGTATTTTAATTCACCATTTCATAATTATAAAGAGACTATTGCTTACATTAGAGTACAAGTATATTTGTGAGCAAGCATATTTACAAAGAGATACCCTCAATCCCACTCAAAATTTAAGCCAGCGAAAGGGAGCTACGCGTATTTTATTTTCCATGGGAAATTACTTCATAATCAGTCTGTTCATCTAAAATGGAATTCCTATATTTGATCTAATCTACATTTACGTAATACCCTGCGAGCCACCGCGAGAGTGCGTAGCAGGGGTTGAAGCTCACCAAATGTGCACTACTTACATGCTACTAAGAGCTACAGTGATACCTACTATTGCATGGAAAAATGCTAGGTATCAGATTCACGTGCAACTAGATGGTTACTGTCAACTTAGTAATGAAGTGGTTACTTGCCAGAAAAGTTTTCTCAAAATATAGGTATTTATCTTCATTTCCCAAGCAAGCACAGGTTAGTAATGATTAAACATTCTTCATGCACTACAGACTACTCCAACAATTTTTTTACCTACCTATCCCTTTGCTGTGCTACCTATTGTGTTCTCTAATCTACTTGGGAAAAATTACATTTTGAATCTATCGGTACGGCTTTCTATCTCTCTAATCTTGTTTATCTGTTTAAACCTAGCATAATATGCAAGGGTCCTTAAAATATATCTAACGTCGTCTCTAAACATCTCCCCTGCCGCACATCCTCGCGGTGGCTTGTAGTGTATCGCGTAGATGTATACAAATGGCTTTGAGTTTACTCCAAAGGTTAAGCCAAAATATTAACCTGCGTTATGATAGCAATGCTTCTTCGGGGAGAAAAAATATTCGGAAGATTTCAAAATGACAATAGTAGCCATTAATTGCATAATATTAGTGGGCATATGCCTTTTAGACCCTTCTTACTACATTAATTTGCTTGTCTGAAAGTATTCCATGACTTTAATATCCCACCGCGTAAATAGCCATAGTTTTTACCTCTACAAATTACGGTTTATAATAAGCAGAGAATAAACAGGAGAGTTTAATCGGCATCAACACTTATGAACTCAAGTATTGCTACCAATACGCAGCGAATTTTCAGAATAATTAAGCCAATTTCTAGTCACAAATGCAAAACATAGGAATAATAACTTAAATGATAATACGTTTGTGGGGATAATAACTTAAGCACATACCTTGCTTCTCTTGGAGGGCCCAAATTTCTCCCTTTTGATGGAACGTATCCATTTTGCTCGGAGGTCCTCTTCCGTTGGAATGTTAAAAACGGACACTTTAGACCCGTTCCTGTAATTTTCGCGGCACCGTGGAACACAACAGGAGGTAGGCACGACACAACACCACTAAATATTCACCAATATAGCGAAAGACAACTTATCAAGCGCGCACAAAGACTGCAAAAACCAGCGTTCCAAATGCGACTTTTGTGTTTACCAGTTTCAATCAACAGCCAACAACAATCGGCTCTAGCAATTCCGTAGACCCTCTATGGAATATTGTAGCACCACTCATAATGACGTCACTCCGTAAACCTCATGCTTTGCGCAGGCCTTCTCTCTCGGTGGTTACGAGTCATCGTCAGGTGCTTTGCAAGAGCATAACTTCTCGAACTTTCAGGTATAGGATGTGCGACGCACATGATTTATGTACATTGTGCGTTAGTCATAAGAAAGCTGATATAATGAGATCCATCCGTAAAAATATATTTCAACATTGATCACACAGAAATCTCATCTTTTAGATCTTATTGTTAGTGAAGGTAATTTTGCTAATTTGTCTCTTTGATATCCCATCGCCATTTGTTCCAAATACTTTAAAGAAGGTCTTCCTTTGCCTTTCCTTCAATTCACTTTGTCCTCAACGACTGCTTTTATCAGACCAACATGTCTTAAGGCATGTCTTCCTATAAGATTAATAATAGATCTTAATATTTTAAGAGATTCATCAAACTCTTTTATTCATTAGTCTTCTTAAAACTCCCACCTCACCATTATTCTTTTACTCCTCATTTAAAATATTCCTAATCCCCAGCTCAGCCTTCTTTCGGCTTTTATGCTCCTTTCTCCACTGGCGTAAAAACCATTATACAGATTTTGATTCGTCGCCGGTTTCTCTAGCTACATATCTAAGATTTTTCTCTTATACACGCTTTTTATCTGCTTCGAATATAAAAAGGTATATAATTGCTTGACTTTAGGGTAGGATAAACTAGGACAGGCGAGAGTGTTTTATAATTTGGGCAGGATTGTGAGCGTGTTCGGTGCGAGAGGTGCTCTAAAATGCTATTTTCCTGTAAGAGATAAAGAGCATGCAACTGAAACATCGAATGTGTTGAAATTTTGAGAAGACAATGAGTTAGAGTAATTTTGGGGTAAGTAGAGAGAAATTTGGGGTGAGGCACGAACAGATAAGATCATTCACGCCATGTAGGATATTTGGGCAGAGGTAGGAATTTTTCAGGGAACGGAAGAAGTGAGGAAAGAAACTCATTTTCGGAATTGGCTCTTAACGTAAAGTTCCAAGGGTTCCACGGCATAATGTTCCGAAGCACAAAGTACACTACTCGATGAGCTCTCCTCACAGCACTCAAGTTGGGATCAGTAGGCCTATGAAAATCTCTGGCACCTTTAGAATTCAAACCCAGACCCTCGATGTATAAACAACTCTACTCTCGCCTCAACTCACCTAATATCCATTCGAATTTGGATTTGTAAGGTACCGTTAGGGATCGTTCATATATTACGCAATACTGATATTCCGCCTTTTTTACCCTCTCCCCCTTATATACCTAGCTACTCTATAACGCGCCATAACATTCTCTAATTCCCCCATATATTACGTAACCCTACGAATGAACCCATATTTTCTGTGAATGATCTAACAATTACGTTAATATGAAGAGGTTGGCCGATAGAAGAATCGAGTGGAGGGCTGCGTCAAACCAATCCTAAGATTGTTGACCCTTGATGATGATGATTGATGATGATGATGATCTAACAATGAAATTTGTAAATACCTTACTTATCGAGTCTTTTTATCCATCAAACTTATTTATCCACTAATTGCTATTTGAATCATGATTATTGTTTGAACAAAGAATGACTTTCATGTATCTTTCGTCCAACGAAACTTAAATCTGGACCCTACCCTCCATGTCAGTAGTGACGGTTAGCCCAACCCCGGTCCGGCCCGGCCCCTAAGCTGGGAAAGTGGTGAATAAATTTGAGTATTTTGAGATGTGTTTGAAATGAGATGGGGAAATTGCGATGTACGGATGGAAAAAGAGAGGAAAAAGTGAATGATTGGGATTGAAATTGTGAGGGAAGGACGTAGTTAAGAAAAATGAGGGATGGCAGAGTAGGTGGGTAGAGCAAGTAATTAGGGGCTACGGGTACTAAAAGCCAGTCACAAAAAAAAACCATCTGGGAAAGCAGAAATCAGGGAAAAAGAATAGAAAATTTATATTGCTTAAATAGCAATGAAAATTTATGCCGATTGTAAGCAAAATAGAGTAGAAATGAAAGAAAGAAATGTTGTGAGTGGAAGAGGAAATAAAATATGACCTATGTAAGCTCTCCCTACCACCGAAAAAACTATCGGCAATCATGATGATATTTTCTTCCTTTACTTTAAGGCATAATTATTTCTCCCCCGCAAATTATTCCCATCACATCGGTTGATTACTCCATTACTCAGTATCTTGTTCACCTTGCTCTCTGCTATGTATTTTTAGGCCATTTCACACCTAACCCTCCGAATATTTATGCTAATGTGTGTAATGAAGTAATCATTTACGTACTTAAGTGAAATACCGAAATTCATTTCTCCAGAAAGGAGGACTGAAGGCGGTTAATTTGATGCTAAATTGTCTCTATGGTACGGACCAATTTGAAAGAGAAATATCAAAAAATATTGGTAAAGATGGTTCCGGTTTTTTTCGCCCAGCTACATTACCGAGTTTCCTAATTTGCCTAATACTGATTTACTTTCATTTTATTCTAGTCACAATGCTTAAATTAATCCTTTAGAGCCAATTTTGTCAATTTGATTCAATTTTAAGTAAATTCAGAGAAATTATTTGACAAGATTACACAATAATGACTATGAAAATAACGAAACTAATTTGTGTTGATAAATCTTCACTCAATGATGTGAAAACGTTACCGATGATAAAGCATATATATCGTATTTCTTCCATGAAAGATGCTGATTAGCTCTGTATAAATTCGATATTTTTCATCCCTCTTGAGAATGTTGGGTAATGAGCATTTTTGAGCTCTTTCTAAATAATTTGATTTACACTGTGCGTACATTGCTGACGAAACACAGTGTCTCAGTGCTCTTGTGTTTATCATGAAGTTGATTGCTAATGCACTTGCATACTGCTATCTAATGTAAGTATTACTTTAAAACTCGATTTAAATTACAGAAAACCAACAAAATGAGGCAGTAGAGGTTGTTCGATCAATTTCTTAGCATTGACATTTTCACCAACCACGATTCTCGAACCGGTAAGAGGCTTGGGAAGGGATAATTTCGCAATTTTTCTATTTCATCCAATGTCAGGAGAAACTTCAGCTAACGGAAGACGGGATATGAATTTCTTGCCGTCAAGAAAGGGAGTATGATACCTTATAGCCTTGAATTTCCTGGATAATTAATAAACTTTGAATAATGACATTGCAAGGCGAAGCACCCAGAAGCTGTTTCGTCGTCCACAGGTTTCTGAAGTAGCCAAATAAATGATCACATTTCACTTTTTCTCAAGGAGGACTCTTTGGCAGCAACTCGCTGCCGCCTCACGTTTTGTTTCATATTATGTACACCAATTGTTGATAGACATTACGGGCGGTATTCGTAAGTATGCATGCCTTTAAAAATCCTCGAGATGGCTTGCAGGATAGTCAGATGTGGCGAATGAGATGAAATATTTCTAAGGTAAATAGTTTTCAAAGCCCAAATACTCACCCACTTACTCATCGTTTATTTGATAAAGTGCGATAAACATAATGTGCCTTATCATAAGTGTGACTATTCTGCCTTCTGCTTCACTTCCTGGAGGCTTTTGATGATCATTTAAAAATGGGAACAACTGAACTTTTTTGGTAGAATAAAAATTTTATTCCTCATCGAGATGTCTGCTGGCAAACGGAAAGGTGAATGTCTATTATTTGTCTCTACATTATGACTTAGCTGCCGATTCAACTAAATTCACCATGGAAAGACGGCAGCTTTACGTGCAGTTCAGCTCCAAACTCGTATCTCTCTATCTTACTATCTCATTAATTTTACCTTTATGATCTAAAATACCATAGTAAGTTGAGATTTTTTAATAAATATCATTAACATCTGAAAAATAAGTATCCGCTTTAAAGTTCCTGCGGGAAATTTAGGCCGTACTTTAACGTAGCATCTAAGAGTGATTTCAACACAATTTTAAGAAGTTAAACCCTTTGTTATCTATCTTACCACCTTTAAACAAACGTAGCTGTTCTTCACTGGACGCAATCCAATTCCGAGGTCAAACCAATTTCACCTGGATCTAATATACAGCCTGCATATTTTGGGGAGGGGCCTAATAAATGATAAGTAACACCGTTCTTTCGCCTTCTAATTATATATTCGAGATAGTTTTTTAAATTACTAGCTTGACCCTATATGTATCCCGGATCGATCTCCCGGTCGTCTTGATTGGAGTCTTTGAAAATTTCATGGAGGTGTGATGGTTTCGATTATTTGAATAAAAATCACGTGATGTTGAGCAACGTAATAATATCTGGTACTCAGCCAATGCTTGTCAAAGCTCAGTCTTGTCGGGGGAGTTTTGGGTACTCTGTCCCAGTTAAGTAAGCACCCCGAGAGAGTATCCGATCAGCAGTCGTAATCTCAAGTCTTTGCAGAAAATTCCTTAACCAGGAGCGTGACCTCTCAAGATAAATTACAGTTAAGAGTTTTGGGGCACCACACCCTTTCCCCCTGGCATGTTTGACCCGATAGCCTTCTGCTGAGATTTCACCCGAATTTCCATGCAAACCCGATCGTTGCAGTTCTTACCCAAGGGAACTAAATTATCGAAAGAAAGGGGGAGAGAGAGAGAGTTGCAAGCGGCCACCGCCATTAATAACGGCATGTTGGCGCTTGTCGCACCCTTCGGGACAGTCCTCGAGTCGTCTTGGAAGCCTTCCCTGCCGCTGCCCGCCGTTCAGTCTTTTCTCCCTCCTACCCCTTACGGAGACAAGCGCCCCGAAAATAATGCGAGCTGCACTGAGGTGCAGCGGCCTTGGTGACCTGCATCTTAGCAGAGAGGCGGGTGTCGCAAGGACTCTTCGAAACAACTAGGGGTGGGGTATAGAAAAAAAATGTTATTCCCAAAATGCTTGTTATGTACGATTTACCTCGGCCTCAATCTTGTAGAACTATACATCCCCCCTCTCCCCGAGAATTATTTGTGTCGGATCTCCCTCAAGGGAATTTTAATGTCACTCTTCTGTCGTTTTCTCCAAGCCCTCTCGTTTCGTTCGTTTTTTTTTCAATCCCCGAAGGTTGATACCTCTAGCGACCGTGTTTTCGCACTTTTGAGCCTGAAAAATTGTAGCAATTAAATTTAATTTCAATAGCCTTCTATTTATGATAGTAGCTATTTCCTTGATTGCTCTTATTGAGTTGTAACTTCAAAATATTTCTCGCAGAAAAAATTAACTCGTAATGAACGCGTATTTGTTTTCATAATAAATTTCTCATCCGAAATATTTACGGCCACAAAGTGATGAAGCCATTTAATTATTTACGGTAGGAAGATTGTCGACTCAACACCCGTATGGTTTGATCTTTACAAATTTTGACTTAAAAAAATCATAGCCTTTCAACGCCACCCGATTTTTAAAAATATCTGTGATTCTTTGAAAGAATTCAAACTCGATTGCAGGAAAAATTACTTTGAGTTAATCATGAGATAATTTGTCCATAGTTTTGAATACCTTGATCAACCTGGAGTCTGGTTTTATATGTGAGGAGGAAAGGGAATCACATATATTCCAGTAGTATCCCCATATAAGTCCATACCCGTATAATATTTAAATATGTTCCTTTCCCTCTGCCACTTGCAATTATCTGTCAAATTCCGATGACCAGAACATTACACTACTTGGATTTTGAGTTGAAATTTCAGAAAAGGTATCCTTCCCATTTCAGCTAAGGATCATCTAGTTTGCAGCATATGATTCTACTCATGAGACTACAATTTTTCCAAAATTCTTCCCTGGGCCGAAAGTTAGGATATTTTTTTGATGATTTTCACTGATACAACCTGAAAAATTGCCCATTTTAAATTTAAGAATTGATGAAGATGACAGCACTTTGAAATTTAAAATTTGATGAATGCACGTTACTTTGAACAATACGAATATAGACTATGGTATTGGTAAAATAAATGATATGCTAAGTATTTACTACTTTCATTATTATGCTTCTAAATCAACATTAGGTTTTAAAAATCGCGTATCTAATTTCTACTAGGTACAGCAGTACTTATAACCAATCATGGTCCATGCGTCGGGCAGGTTATGCGTATTATTTCGCTTGTGCAAAATACGTTTCGCAATGTTTTGTGCTCTATAGCAACCTCAGGAGTGAGACTTAGCAAGTATATTGTCCATGGAGAGGGGAAAATCAGGTGAAAAAATAAAATAGTTTCCTTATAAGGCACCCGCTACATGCATTTCGTCGACGGTGCACGTTTTGCAAAGGAAAATTACGACCAGCATGCTTTGAACGTATACCATGCACACCACCTTTGGTGGCGACCCTGAAAGAAAAAGTTGTTTGTGGTGCTCCAGGACGTAAGTCTTGAGGTTCTTTTTTTTCTGGGCTTGAATACGATTTTCTGAATAATCAGCGGTACGAGTATAAGTTTACACCTTAGAGTTGCAGCGTCAAGCAGCACTTTTAACACCCATGAAGAGAAATATATCACCCTATCCTGGGGAATAAATCTTGTCGGATATGACCTTGAAGCTGAGTGAAAGTTGTGGCAATACTTTCAAATTTGGATGTGCCTGCATATGTGCATCGATGAAAGCGGTTGTTCGCGCGAGTGTTATAAAATCAAGAATTATATTTTAGCATATTAGCCGTCAGTGAAATATGAGCGGTTAGTCCAACAGTATTGGGATTCAGTGTTAGTCGAGTAAAGATATATATAAATACGGAACTACATGAATTTCTCTTTTTTTATCAGAGTCATGATATGAAGCGCATATTAATCCTGAACTGAGGGCCTTGTATTTATATTTCTTAGTTTTCTCATAGAAGTTCATCCAGATACACAGTTTCTAAAACTCCATGGAATGTATCGAACACTGTATTTGAACCGCTTGTACAGCATCTCCTTGGGCACCAAGTTTGGGGCTCATTTTCAAATACTTCTAAATTTAGGTTCGGCAGATTTATCACAGAATTTTATGAGGATATTACTCATGTGGAGCTGATAAACTGCACAACCATTTTGCGCCTCCACGTCCGGGAATGTGGGAGGTATAGCTATTTTCTTCTCGCAAAGTGCATTTTGTTGATAGTGGATCTAATAACTTATTGGCAGATGAAAAACTAGTCAACTAGCTCTTCCAAAACTTAGCATTGCCTCGGGAACGTTTTTAGGTAATGAATGAACTCACTAGTAGATGTGGTGACAAATATTTCCTACTGATATTGCCCGTGGTTGCAAATGCATCGCGAAATATTGCTTGATAAAAGTATGATTGAAATGTATAAATAATATTTTGAAATAGCTCACTCGTAACAGAAAACTATTTACAGTCTTATAGGGTCGAAGGAAAGACATTGATTCAAGATTGAATTTAAGGGAAATAGTCAAATAGAATGTCATAAAAAAGTTTTGTATTCATCCGATCAATAATTTGTATTTGCAGACTAAAGAAATTCTAGAAACAATGAGAAGAACGCTATAATTGTATTCATCTTACCTCGACTCCATATTGATATTTGTGAGTTTAATAATTTTGACAGTGAGAAAATTTACAGATCTAATCACTCAAAGTTTTCTCGCCGGAAACAAATGATTAAAGATTTACAGATAATCTTTATACGAGTTCCATATCATAAGAATCAATTTTGTCAGTATTTTTCATCATTAATCATTCGATTTTCAATTTCTGTAGGGAAAGACAAGTGCAACAGGGCTAAGCAGAGCGAAATATAAAAAGAAATGATTGAGAGATATCAGAAGGAGGCAGATAAGTGGATGCAGGTAGTTTTGAAAGTCAATGGGCCCCTGAAAACTTGTAGATGGCAATGATGAGTTAGGGAGAGAGAAAGGCAATGAAAATGGATTTGAACAGCATGAGGACGAAGTAAGAGATATGGAGAGATTAAAGAGTATAGTATTGAGTGTTACTAGTTGTGTTAGGTGATAGTAATCGATGAGTTCTAAATAGGAATGAGAACATGCACGAACTGACCGAGAACTTATCTTTACTGGCAGTACAATAATCTTGATAGTTAAATACTTAAATAATTGTGCTATTCCCATTTTTTCGCCAATTTAACGAGAGAGTTAATTGTTCCGCAGAGTTTCAAGAGAAAATAGTCTTCAGCAAGCAAGATGGAGGTGTATGTAATAAATCTAAGGACCCATCCACTATAATTTTCACCGGAATCGGACATTCTTTCTGAAGTTCTGAAGCTTCTGAGGTTTTTCATCTTGCTTAACTATTTATCTCAAACAATCTCTAACCCATTTTCGGCCAAAGGTGCGAAAACGAACCATTTTTGTTTTAGTTAATAACAAATACATTATGAAGAATTCTCCACCTTTTCTTTTATTTATTCTTTTATAAGGTACTAAACTTATTTTTCAAGGTGTTTTATTTTTGATTATAGCTAATGTCCCTCTGTTATTGATTTTCAAGTTTGCCTAAATTCAGGTTCAATGTGATGATGTGTGTGTCAATTCAGGTGATTAAATTTTTTTTTAAAATGATACTGCATGCATATGAATAGAGTACTGCCAAAATAGAGTACTCATAATCCCACGTCACATAATGATTCATTTAATCATTTATTTTGTCATTGAATAAAACAATTGTTTATTGAATATAATGGTGCGTTTTTGCACCTTTGGCGAGAGCAGGGTACAACAGCAGACAGCAGGTTCTGGATTGGCAACCGTGGTCTTATAACAGCGTATATTACTATGTAATGGTGTAATGGCATCTAGTTTATTTAGAATGCATAGAATGTTAAAGTTAAACTGACAATGATAGGTTTACACATAATTTTTTTTACGCAGTACTCTCAGATTACCCTGTAATGCAACAGAATTGCGTCGGATTTTTGATAGATGAAGCGAAATGATCTCATGAAAAATCAATATCAAACCGTAAGCAGTTGTCTCACGTTTTATGGCAATTTTTTTTACCAGAGATGCCTGATTATGCTTGGAAGATACTCCTTCTGCCAAGCAGCTGGGTATAATGGTTTGTTCATGGGGGAATGTAGGAAAGACGCGTAACTCCCTCGACCAACTCCATCTAGGAAGTTCAGCCTGCGCAGAAGTCCTCGTTCACTCTTATTCCTAGAATATCAGACGCAGAAGGATACCTATGTCACTTTCCAACATGTTATGAAACCCGGGTCGTGCTTATTCAAATATAAAGTGAACCTGACAAAGTTTCATTCTTTATTTTAAATATGAAGAGGCTAGCTGATGAGAGAATCTAATGGGGAACTAGGTCGAACCAATCTTAGGATTGATAACTAGAGATGATAATGACGAGGGGGGTCCTTTGTTATGCATGTATCTTTCCCGATGGCCTTACTCGTGGAATTCGATCTGCGAAAATCTTGGGAGTAGGTATTGGAGGGTGTACCCAGGGGCATCATCCTGATATGAACTCCAGGCACTTTTAATCATCAGACCAACGCTCTGCCCACAACACTGCCACCCGTCGCTAAAAATCAATCCGGGGGAGGGTGAAATGGTTTCAATGGGCGTGGGTTGGTGCCCCTCTCTGACCCCATGATACTCTTGTTTGGCTATTAATTCCCGTCGCACGTCGGCATCTTAAAGAGGACCGACCCACGCTCCCTTCACCTCAGCCCGGCGTCCGCTTCACCCGCAGAATCCGAGGTCGGCTCTGCGCCAATTTCTCACGAATGCACGGGTGGAGACGGAAAGGTTAAGGGGGGCGGGAAAGAAAGAATGTTAATCTCCAATAAATTCAGCATCGTGAACGGTTCTTACTGCGAAAAAATATGAAGTACGGTATGAAAGATTTGTTCTACCTTCGCCAAGCATTTAAGAAGCGACCTTGAAATTCTTTATCCCAAAATATCCCCAGGGCAACGTGGTAATTAACTATGTCCTCTCACTGACACGCCGAATATGGTTACCAAATACATACCATCATACCTTCTGCCAGCAATTATTTTTTTATCCTGATGCGTGAAAAAGTTTTCACAAAACGGAGTGAAAGTAAATGTGGGTAATTTATTGAAAAGTGTTTCCATATTAACATGAAAAAGCTTTTAAATGCGGGCAATTGAGCAAATTGAGAAAAGTAAAGTTAAGTTTAACCCCAAAGGTTGGTCTGGTTGGTCTGGTGAAAGTAGAGTTCATAAGCTAAGCTCAGCGGTATCTAAAATTCACATTTAGGTAGGGTGTTGGTTCCCAATGGTTTCCCGGAAAAAAAACAAGGCTTGGCCTTGGCTAAACATGTTCTAATGCCCCTTCCTGATTTGAACCCGGTACCTCCAGTTAAAAACCAACTCTTACCACAACATGAATTAAGAGTACAGCATGCAGAATGGGGTCAACACCCGATTTATTGCATGTATATTCTAAGGAAACATATATTTAAATCTAAAAAATAGGTAAAATCTCAATGTGCCGACTCTCAACTTGCTTAACTATTAGCGCGAAAACTTGTTATTCGGGTTAAAAGCTAAAAAAAAGGTAGAGATTGTTGGTAGGTGAATTTGGCCATTATCATTGGCGGGCTTTGGGGAAGTACCAGTTCACGAGTTTCATAATGAAACACAGTAGTACTACTCCACCCTTAATTTTATATGAATCAACCGACCCGGGTTTCGGCAACTCAGTGTCATTTTCTAGGTACGGAGTCATGTGGTGGTTGGGTACATATAGGTTAAAAGGTGTAAATGGGAGGAGATGAAAGAGTGAGAGAAAAAAGGCGGTTGGGTTGAGTTGGGGTGAAACAGAGAAAAGGAAGGTGACTCATTGTGAGGTTGTTTTTGTGGAGGAGTATGAGTAGCCAGGGTGGGTGAGGAGGTTGGCTGGAGGGCCGAAGGTTGTGGGTAGGGGTAGCAGTGATTTTTAGGAGAGATGAAGAGGTTGAGAAAATTACATGGTCATTGCATAAAATATTTTCACAATTAACAATTTCAAACTGTTCTACGAGGGCAGTTTTTTTTCAACCTCCGATCGCACACCATAAACGCTAGACAAACGACGGCAACTGCGCATCTCCCGTACCACACGCTCTGTCATTGCCGAGCTTAAGTCGTCAGTCTGTGCTGAGTAGCTGTCACATAAACATCATCATCATCGTCATCATTGGTCATCAATCCTATGATTGGTTTGACGTAGCTTTCCACTCGATTCTTCTATCGGCCAACCTTTTCATTGTGACGTAATTCTTTTCTTTTACCTCCATCACAACCTGTTCCATGTATCTCATACGCCTGCCTTTTCCAATTTTCCCGTTCACTTTTCCCTCGACAATAGTCTTCATCAGGCCATCATGTCTCAAGATATGACCGATTAAGTTGTCCCTTCTTCTTTTTAGAGTTTTCAGCAGACTTCTCTCTCCTCCTACTCTTCTTAGGACTTCCTCGTTACTTGCTCGGTCGATCCATTTAATCTGCAACATTTTTCTGTAGAACCACATTTCGAATGCTTCCACCCTTTTCTTCTCCGCTTTTCTCATCGTCCATGCCTCACTACAGTAAAGAAACATGGCCGCCTCAATTGATTCTCCCGCCAAGTGCGAATTGCGAAGCGTTATTCGTTTCCTGCGAACAGAACGGAACAGTGCTGCAGAAATTCATCGAAGAATGACCCGAGTTTGTGGAGAAAATGTTATGAGTGATGGTGTTGATCCTGAATGGTGTCGAAAATTTAAAGACACGAACTAGAACACAGGGAATGGGAGGCTAGTACTCTATCCGCCGTGCCTACTCACTTTCTCCCTCTGCTTTTTCCACTTTGAGGTATTAAATTACTTATAGGTGATTTTCGGGAATTCGGGCCAAATATTGGAAGGAGACTTTCATTAAAGGAGTAACTGATGTGCATGACGAAGGGTCAAGGACGCAAGTCTGTCGCTACAGATGGCCTTGTTCAACGAGTTGACGAGTCATGAGAAGAATCGATGAAGTGTTGGAAATGGTAAGAAAAGAGGAATTTCAATTAGACAGAGTAGCTGAATGGAACGGTTATCAGGGGTCAAGAATGTTTAGGATGCGAGTGCTAATCCCTTTATCACATCCTCTAAGAAACTACGGAGGGAGAATGATAGGCAGGTGCGGTAAGGTAAGAGAAAAACTAGCGGTTAGTATTTATCCGGGGGAGGCAATCCCCAGCTAAGGTCATTTGCGCCATTTAGGATTGGTGGATGATTGGATATCAGCGAGAATTTTTCTGGGAATGGAGGAATAGTAGAGAGGAGCCCGACGTTGGCATATGGTTGCTCTTAACGAAAGCGACCAAGGGGTGCACAGTTTAATGCCACATCCGACGGACGGGGTATTGAACTTGAAGTGCTCACGGCTAAGAATTCAAGTGGAGGCCATTATGCCTTGGAGAAATCTCTGCCTCTTCTGGGATAGGAACTCCGGCCCTAGAGTGGGAGGCCAGTACCCTAGCCACCAACCTGATCCCATAAACTAGCGATTTGGAGGGAATCCACTTATTACATGCGAGTTGCCGCAAGGCGTGTTGCTGAGGATATTAGATCACCGATGATGAAGGATGGCTGCAGCTGAAGAAGAACACATTGCAAAAAATAGAATAATGGGAATGTTAAGAATTATTTAAATCATTTTGAGTTCATCTAAACCCATCTTTACCAGTATATCACCACTGCTAATAATAATAATTTCGTTGGTCTCATGGGAAATTCATGAGCCTCTGAAACACTATGCCGGTGTCCTCGGAGTCTTGACCCATCCACTCTCGGCGGGTGGCTATAAATCCGGCGGGAAGAGAAAACGACCCAAGGGGCACGTGTCTCCATTGCGAGGTATGGAAATGAATATGGCGAAGAGGTATGAGAGTGAGACCATCGCGGTGTCCTATTCAGGAAATAAGGGAGGCAGAAAATGCTCTAGGGATTATATACAAAAAGCCGCCTATCAGTTTTCCCGTCATTCTAGCTGTTTGACGTCACCCACTTTGAAATAAAACATGGAGTGCCATGGAAAAAGTTCTTCATTTATTGCAAGACTTTAGTTTAATGAACCCCTACTTTAAAATGTTGACTTCTAGTACTAGATAAATTGAGACGCTCGAGGCTAGATAATGGTAAGCCACATTTAGGAAATTTAACAGGAGAGACTTCTGAAGGTTCGAAAAATTCCATAAATCAGGTGTAGTGTCTTGGTGCATTGCATAACAACAAGTTGTGTGCTGCCATCTCTTGGTTTCTTCAAATAATATTCCGCCAGTGGCTTCCCATCTTCTAGCAGATAAGAAAGGCGTACAAATCTCAATATTTCTCAATGTGTGGCTTACCATTATCTAGCCCCGAGCGCCTCAATTATGCTGCGGCCTTTTATTTCTAACAAATGGATTAACTTGCTTATGAAGACGCTCAAAACTTTCCCATTGTTGATGATATATTGTGTGAAAATCTAAATTAAAAATTATGATGCAAATAATGAGTCATCCATCTCATATTAAAAATTCCTATATTTTAATGCAATAATTGACAACTCAATAAGCCTTTTTCAAATCCTGCAACATCATGGGGTTGAAGAATTTAGTATTCGAATTCGCATCAAGGTTGCGATCACACTAGCAGCAATTTTCAGGCAACGATCAAAAAGGCAGAAAATACAGTAACTTAACCATTTTCAGTCAATTTGAATCATGTAACAAAGATATTTGCCAATATTTCATGAACCTTACACTATTTATACTAGCAGAAGAAGTTTCATTGCCTGTTGTTGCCTTATGAAGGTTCGGTAGAGTAGAAAAGTATATTTTTTTGGAGTTCGGATTCAGTAGCGATCGTAGAAAATAAAGATGAGAAAGAAACAACACCTGAAAGAATGATGATTCTTGGTGAAATGAATGTCAATGAAAATAAACGGATGTAGACATGAAAAAGATTGTAAATATAAAGTTTAACAATTCCTGTCAGGGTCTTCATCCTTGTATTAGCCCTAGAACGACACACCCCTTCCATTCAGAGAAATGGAGAGAGAGAGAGAAGTTTTCTCATCTTTTCAGTCTGTCGACTTGAAACATCCGGAAGTATCCAGTAGTGTTTTTCAGGCGAACGCTTCTTTGGTGTGGTTCCTAGTGGAGTTTAAGTATTACATTCCATCGATGATACGATCCATAGTCCACACGAATGGACGGTGACGCCACTCATCTAATTAACATAAATTGCCGTTTTTATTAAGTCGTAAAATTTGCATAAGGCCTTGTTATTCCGACCCGGATGAATTAAAATATTAGGAAACCTATAATTTAGGTGTGACGATAATAGGTATCGAGGAAGTATAAAATTCTAACACCCTAGAGTTCCACGTATTCATTTAGAAAAAAAAAAACAATTAACCTTGGAGTGAGTGAAAAATGAGCATGCTATCAAGTGTCTCAATTTTTTTACGCTCCGGAATGAATCTAGGTCAGGGAATAATACATAGATTAAATTTTTTTAAATTATGAATAACATTTACAGGTTTAATTCTTTGAAAATCATGTACAAATAATGATAGAGTACCCTCAGTTTACAAAAGATTTAGTCCTTTATTGTCGTATGAATGACTTGAATACATACACTGCCTTCATTTTCATACCTTAGCTAAAGTGATCAATTCCCAAACTTTTGGTAGATATTTTTGTATAATTTCACTCACTCATCCCATTAAATCTAATGGAGAAGAGAAAAAATAACGATGCAATTCCACAAAACTTTCCACAAGTTTTGTGGAATTGCATCGTTATTTTTTCTCTTCTCCATTATGGAAAAATTCCACCAAGTTACCCCGGAAACAGTTTCTTCCATTAAATCTAACCGGAATAAAATGGCATTTACTGGTTTCGTACATATGCATGTATTCCATACCACCCACAGAAGCATGGTAAGTAACGTATGTCTGGAAACCCTGGGGTCACGGGTATAAATCCCGTCTCTGTAGCTTCATTGGGTTTCCAATTCAATTCCAGTCATCTCTTTGAATTAATAATTTGTTGATATTTATAAATGTTATTTAATTTCGAATAAAATATAAGCTATTGTAAAGAAACATTTGCCGATCCCCTTTACTAGAGGCATTGCGTGATAGCTTAATCTATAGAATGAATATCGTGAGTCCGAAGGTTATGATACGCCATGGATTATATTAAACGATTAGGTCCCTGCTGTCTCGTATAAATTCCTTTTTGGATCTGTATTGATCCCGGGTATACACTGCCTTTTCAAGGAGCTCTCTATTAGTATTTAAGTCTTATCGACTATTTGAATAAGAATGTTCGAATTAAATGTTTCAAAATAAAGTTCTAATCCGATTGTTATTCATATCGGGCCAATTTTTTTATGAGCACGTACTAAAATATATACGCCAATTTTGATACAGAATTCTATATCCCATATTGTTATAAGGGGTGGCCGACCGACAACTGAGATCACACGCGCCACTTAGGATGGGTGGAATATTGGGTAGAGGTAGAATTTTACGAAGGTACGGAGGAAGCGTGGAGAGAAACCCGGTGTCTGAATCTGCCAACTCGAAACGGAAGGCAAACGTCCAATCCAACGGACAGAGTACTGAACTTGAAGTCAAGTGGGGATCAGTTTATTAATGAAAATTCTCTGCCACTGCCAAGATTCGAACCCAGGCCATCGGTGTAGATGGTCAGTAATCTAGCCTCCACACTAACGTGATCATTTCTCCTTCAAATATATGTATATTTGGTGGTTCATCTGGTTGCCACGCTCAAGTGGTGATGGAAAAACTTGAAATAAAATTTCCGGGCAAGCTAAATGAGTCCTCCACGTCAAACCCTCTCATATTAACATCTTGATTACGCTCTTGCCACTCGCTTTGACTGTTTTAGGGGTCCGTTGATTGCGGAGGCACGTTCATAGAAGGCGTTCTCCCTCAGAAAACAAGATGTCATTCCTCCTCCTGTCAATATTTTCCTTTTGTAAGAACCGCGTTCATTATTTTTTCCCCCCACCGAAATTTTCTCTCGCGGAATTTCCCACGGAGCACCCCGGGGGCACGCAACGGGCCCTGTAATAGTTAAATGATGAATGCTTACATTCTTTACGTTTTTTTTGTAAACGGGAAAGATAATTTATTGACCTTTTAAAGACTCGCTTTCTTCCCTCCTTCGTGAAGACCCGTTTCTCGAATGGGGGAGGGGGGAGTCCTCTCCATCGTCTCAATGACGCAGTTCCTCACGGAGAGCTCGCTCGCCTCGTCTCCGCGGCCGAGTTTTTTGAGGCTGAATCGGCCTTTTGTGTCGAATGTTTTCTCGGTCATCAGTCTCACGGACGGAGATTAAAAATTCGCCGCGGTGGAGCGATGTTTCTCAAGAGTCCTCCGGATTTTTCGGCGGACTCGAGAGACGTGGACGTGGGGTCTGGAGAGGGGGCTCACGCGATACCTATCACCTTCGGGGAGCTCTTGCTGATCAAGGACCCGATAACGGGAGAAATTTTCTTAAAAAAATGTTCATTCCCTCGTGCTGGCATTTTCTGCGTTATACTGCGAAAACCCTGTCATTCCTGTTAGAAACAAATTATTCTATCAACCGTATGCGAATGAAGTAGAATCCGATTTTTAGGTTGCTCCAACTCCTAAGGTCATATTTCACCATCTAATGTAGCTCAATATTAATAAAATCACAACACCTATGACCGGGACGAGATTCGAAGTTAGTTTGTTATCTGGGGGAGACGATCGACAGCTAAGGTAATTTTCACCATTTATAAAGGATGGGTTGTTGGATATGAGTTGGGGGATATCAAAGAATAGGAAGTGCCTACTCTTGCAACCTACAAGTAAAATCAGATTTTGAGGTTGGGCCAACTCTCAAGGTCATATTGAACCTTCTAATGTAGCTTAATATTAAGATAATCACAGCGCCTATGCAAAACTGCAGAATGGAGGGCTGCAGTAAACCAATTGTAGGATTGAAATAGTGATGATGATGATGCCAGAGAAGAGATTCGAAGTTAGTTTGTTATCTGAGGGAGACGATCGACTGCGAAGGTAATTTTCATAACTTATAATGGTTGGGTTTTGGATATGAGTTGGGGGATATCAAGGTTCAAAGGAAGAGTGGAGTGCAACCCGGCGACGAAATTAGGCCACTCGTAATGGAAGGCGCCAAGGAGTCCACAGTTTAACGTCCCATCCAACGGAAGGTCGAGGAGTATCATACGAATGTGAACTAGGGTCTCGCAGTGTAACACCCTAGTGCTCTTCAATAGGTGATTGTATACCTAAGTCAAAACATAGAAAGTAAATGAAGCTGAGCTAACCTTTGCCTGCGAGGACAGGCCTAAAATCTGATGGGATAATATCAATTTCTCCGCTTGGAAGCACACAGCGCACGGTTGAGTTCCGTTATAAATTGTCAAAACAATATATAAAAATCTGGAGCTACCTGCTTTTGGACTCACGTAATTAATGTCACCGTTTTTTAATAATCGGGATAGGTTGGATCGTCTGCCTGTATTGTAACGTGTTGATGTAGACGTTGCTTTACGAATGTAAAACATTACAATTTTGTAGATTAAGGGCTCCATTCAATAGTTTGTACTCTCTACATTTCAGCTCGGCTTCAGTGCAGGGGATTGGGTATTGGTGGTAGTTACTGTCCTCCCAAATTGGATGGGTTGCCCCCTTCCATACCTCCACCGTGGTGTTCTTGTCCACTGTCTGTAAGTGGTGGGCAGGTTAAATGTGGATTGGCACAATGGATCTAAAGAGATCTAAATGCCAGGGGGGCTCCAGAAGGCCCCCGCCCACCCCTCCAATTTACAATTACTGTCCTCCCATCCTGACCGGCCGAATTTAATATGGACAGTGGCAGAGATTTTCCATTGGTTTATCGGTCTCTGTTTGAGTGCTGTGTTGAGAGCACTTCGAGTTTCAGTACACCGTCCTTCGGATGGATGTTAAAACCGCATATCTCTTGGTGTCTTTCATTAAGTGCCGACGCCGGGTTTCTCTCAGCTCTTCCTCCATTCCCTGAAACATTCCTTCCGCTGCCTCATTACTCTCCTAATCTTCTTCTCGTGATTCCTATCCGTTTGCAATGCCAGCAATCATCATGGTGATGCGTACCTTGTTAGAAGAGGCTCGAGAAGGTCTATCGGTGGCATGTTAAACCGCACGTAAGTTTATCCACCACGATGTTCTCCTTGCTCATCCCCTTCTGTCTCCCATCTTTCCTCGTAAGCTGTGCTCATTGTGAACCCGAATAGTTTCATTCTTTTAGAGTAGTTAATTTTGACACGATCGAACAGAAGCATCAGAAAAAATTCGCACCTACTCTTCCCTGAATCGAGGTGAGAAATGAAATTCCAATTCTGATAGTATTCTAATTGAACCACCACGGTGCTCCATAGTATTTTCAATCGTATTTTACAGGTACGTCTACAACAAACTACCCTTAGTATGTTCTCTCAAGACTAGAAATGGATATTTGAAAATAAAATAATCATATTTCAGTCGTTGTGTTACGTCTACATTAGAATATTTGCACTCAAATGGTTGTAAGCTTCTGCAGATCATATTAAATTTTTTAGTGCTAAATTAAGCACATAACATAAACCGAATAAAAATGCTTCGGAAATCCTTTTGGTGATCACCTTTATGATCAATCTAATATTCCATGAATAAACAGATTTCGTCGGAAGAACTATTAACTATTTCCTTCAAATGTTACTCATTCGATTAAAGTCGATTTCTTTCAGAGTCGGTGAGGGTCATGGTTAGCAGAACTAAATGAATGCTTGAGATAACCTCAAGGCTGTCGTTAAGAACGTTGTGGAATCCATCATTTTTCAAAAAACCGACGTGTTAGTTGATGATAATTAATAACCTTGGGTGAAATTATATTTTAATTATTAGTGATCGATTGATTAAGGAATTTTTTAATGAATATGAAATTTTCTCATCTATTACTATAGCGCCATCCTTCGCATGACGTTCTTCTTTAGCTCCGCACTTCCTACCCATTATTATTCTGTCTATTTTTTCCACCCTCCTTCCCGATTGCCTAAATATCTTCCTCAATCGTGTTATACACCACACCGTGCCTCTTCATCATTCGTTGAGTCCACTCAATATGTTTCCTCCTAATATCTTTGATCGACTCCCTCTCCTCCGTCAGCGCCACCTCATTTGTCTCCCTTTCCATCGACCTTGCTTCCTTCATACCCTCATCTCGAATTCTCTTTCTCTTTACTTAATATCCTTGCTTCACCAACGTGCAATGCCATCAGGCTCTTGGCCAGGCTTTTCTTAGCATCCATACTCAATGATCGTTGGTTAGTTGGTTATTTAGGGGAGGCGACCGGCAGCTGAGGTAATTTGCGCCATATAGGATAGGTGGATAATTGGGTAACGGTAGGAATTTTCAGGGAATTAAGGAAGGATGGAGAGAAACCCGGCGTCGGCATTAGCCTACTCTTAACGAAAGGCGCCAAGGGGGCCACGGCTTAACGTCCCATCCGACGGACGGAGTGCTGAACTTTAAATGCCCTCCACTAGGCACTCAAGCGGGGACCGGTTTTCCACTGAAAAATCCGCCACTGCCGGGAATCGAACCCGGGCCCTCGGGATGGGAGGCCAGTACTTTAGCCATCGCTATGATTTCTCTCCTACGTGAGGATGCCTCGTTCGCCATAGCGATTTTCCTTCGAGTATCCCGGTTCTTAACTCATTTCTCCACCTCCCTACTCCCCAAGTAGCTAAATGCTTTCATCTGCATAGTTTTAGCGCTCTGACTTTTACGTGCCTTCTGCCATAAATGCGCCATGCGCATAAAAGGTCTTCGCTTTAGCTTTTTATGGTAATCAATATCTACTTGTACTCTTTCAGCCACCTCAAGGGTGTGAGACAGGGTGACTCGTCATCAGGCATCCATTATCGATTCATATATATATATACTTAATATACGTAATATAAGCATATAGTTAAGTCTCATGACAAAATGCGAGAAAGACCTAAAATGTACATACATTGCCTATCCTAATTGATTTTTTCCCAGTATCGTCAGTCATAGTAGATACTAATAGTTGTTTTCATTGCTGGAGGAGACGACCGAAAAGTGATGTCATTTGTGCCTCTAAGAATAGGTGGTTTGTTGGTTTTAGAATGATTATTATCGGATAGGGAGGAAGCTTGGAGAGGAACCCGGCATCGGAATCATCCTGCTCATGAATAAAGGCGCCAGGGGGTCAAACGGTTTAACGCCCCATCCGGCGAATGACGCGCTGAATTCTAAGTGTTCTCGCCACAACTCTCAAGTGGGAACCTTCAATCTTCCTTTCTTAAGCTCCCAAAATCTACGTTTATCCAGCCACCCCCTATTATAATGTTACAAATGACCACAGTAGACGGTTGTCTCCCCTAATAACAGCGGCTTCGAATTGTCCTCCTCAATTTATTTCCTTTCCTTACATACGTAAATTCTTCGTTAGTTTGTCAGTAAGGCCTGTTTATCCTCATGACGAATCAAAAGGTAAGGTGATCTTCCGTAATAACACAGATTTAACAGCAACCTAGCTTTTGATGTACCTACTACATCGTCTTCAGGTAAATATCTTAAGGTCTACCTGAAGGTTTGTAGTGCATCACAACCTATTTTGTTGTTAAAATCTTTATTGCGTGGGAAATTGACATCTATCATCATTTATCAAATCATTTATTTCGTGTTTATGTACCTATCCCGCCACGGCAATCTCATCGGAGACTTCCTTATTCAGTTTGATATCTTTGTCATACAGTAGTGGTAGAATTGCATTTTAAGATGCTCCGACCGCCATAGTTATAATGTACTTTTTAATCTTACTTATTCCTATGCCTAAAATGACAAAATAGTATCCAAGCCCAGGCGAAATTCAAAAGTGCGACCTTTATGTTGCCAGGACCACGCAGTATCATCCTGGCAACCATGGTTCTCAGTCCATCTTCTCAAGCATAATAGCCGTCATAATATCCATGACAAAAACTCGATCTAGGAAATAAAATCCACTCTCTCCGCAGAGACTCAAGTAACGGAAAATAATTTCAGGTCATTCTCTACGTGACCGGAGAGGAAGTGTCACCGCCTCAGCCTTCCACGGTACAAAGAAATGCGAGACAGTAAGCCATTCAAATCCATTCTGATCATCTTAAGGGTCAATCCACTTCATTTTAAGAATCTTATATTTGGGCTCTGCACCAATGGTCACAGCTGCGGCTTTATATTTCGGTTCTTGCAGGAAAGTTTCTTTTCAAGTGAATCATTCTAGCTTTATCTGCCATTTAATTCAATGAAAGGTCACCTGGACTTTTTTTTACTGGTATAATTCTATTCGGGTCCTTAGAGTAGGTTATCATGACCAGTATTTCAAGAAAACATTTTTTCCCTCGTGAAGCATATTGTTTTCCTGAATCTTATCAAAATATCGTCTTTTATCTCATCAAAATGCTTTCTCTTTCCCTCATCATTGAATCATTTCCATCTTTAAACACACACATGTCCTACTTTTACTTATTGCTGTAACTCGAAGTAGGTGCTCAATAATTTATATCCCTAGGAATAGGAAGGATCCCAATCGAGATCTTAATGTTTAAGGATTTCAATAGGAATTCTGATACGAAAAATACTGCCATCATGGTTGTTAAGTGCAGTTTCATAACATACCATCATGTTGCTGAAATAGCAATTACTTCAAATTTCTCCGTTTCTGATATTCTTTCCAGGTTTCATGTTAAAGAAAACTGTCGTCTGAATTCCATTAAAGGTTTAGCCGTTAATCGTTGCGCGTTGCTCTTCGACGCTTTAATAAGTACACCACTTTCTGTGTTCCAATCTTGTATTACATTTTGTTATGGGATATTCACCGTTAATTTATCTGAAAATTCTCTCATTTAAATCATTTTGCTTTCTGTATGTCTCCTTGTCGGTGGCATTTCTTGAAAACAAATTGACCGGCGTTTACGAAATCAGGTTAATAATCATCGTATTGTTTAAAACTAACTGCAAGAATTTCTATCCACTCGAGCGCAACTATCAGCCTTCGGCGAAACCATTGGCTTTCGAGCATGGTGGTACGACATGTGTAGCTTTAGTTAAGTTTTCATATTTTCTGCTCGGCGGACACGTGTAAACGGCAGGGACATGTCAGCGGATATGCTGCAAACGCCAGCTCCAAGAGCCTATACTCATAGCAACTCCCATCAAAGTAAAGGAATTGCTGCTAAAGTTAATTATGAAGTTTCGTGTGACTTATATTTACTTTTACGTTTTAATTATCTTTCCGTTCATTCAAAATCCCATCACTTTCAGGTTGGCATAGAGGCACTCATGCTTACTCTCACATGACTCCAAAAATGGGCGGAGCGTAATTAATGATTTCGGGCTTGGAATATATGCATCTTACAATTAGATAGAACAAATAGTGACTTAGTATTCCGCTCAGTATGCATTTCATAAGCCGCTACCCGAGTTTTCACATAATATGTCATATAGAGTGTAGAGTCTTCTCTTAAATCACATATTTTTGTCTACCTTAGTCGAAGCGTGTTCAGAGATCCTCAAAACGTGTTGTTGGAGAAGTGGTTGAAAATTGTCGGAGGAAAGTGGCTTCTTGAACTGGGAAACGAAACACGAGCCTTTGCCGAACCACTAAGATACCCAGAATACCTGATTCCAGAGACATTTTTAGCAATACTGGCCTAATAACCCAAAAGTCGCGGTTTCGAATCCCACGTAGGTCATGCATGTGTATGTCTTAGGATGAAGGTACTAGGTTAGAGGGTGCGATATAATCTTATCTATCGGAGAAATCATATGGAAGTCCTCACTCCCTCCAAGAAGTTTCCAGAACGGGATTCGAGCCATGGACGTTTGGCTGGCAGGGCCTCTGTGTAGTCCACTGCGGTACCCAACATCCCTGTTTCCAGGAATTCTTTGAAGCGCAATTCTCTCAAGTGCCATCCATGATGGACCGTATTGGCGAGTGAAGATCGTCCTAAAGATTTCTTGGCAGATAAGAAATGCAAGTAGCGTGGTAATATTCATATTGGACCGCCAAGCCCAAAGTCCATGATCAATTTGAGAATAAAAAATTATTACACATGTAATGGTTCACTATAAAGTCATCATGAAGAGGATCCACATACTAAGGCCTGAAGTCATTACCCGAAGTCCATGATTATTTCATGCTTCAGAAAACTTCTTTCTCTTGGCAATTTCCTGCATACTCGCTTTCTATCCACTGCGAAAGAGTAAATATAGCCTCAGAAGATTCTCTTTTGCATTCTGTACGATTCTGTTTTTCCATATACTCCTGGAATCCCATTAGGCTTTGCCTTGGCCAGTCATCAGGTTTCCCAGGGTCTAAACCAACAGAACTTGACGTACATCCATGATCTGGGTGGAGAAAAACCCACTCAGGTGGGAATCGAACCCGCTACCCCAAGATTAACAGGTGATGACTTAACCTCGGCGGAGGTGATAGACATTACACTGTGCACCAGTTCTCTGCTGCACAGGATTGATGGGTGGAGAGTGTCAGGGGAGATAACTTTGTCCGACCACAGACACATACTCTTCACTCTTTTAGAATCCAATTACAGGGAAATAACATATAGAAACCCCAGGAATACCAACTGGGGACTATATCGAGAGAGGCTGGGAGCTGCCCTAGAGGGGGAACCTCAGTGCAAGTTTAGAAACGTGGATGAGGTGGAGGCTGCTGTGGAGCATCTACAGAATAGCATCATCACATCCTACGAAAACAGCTGCCCCCTAATGACCAGGAAGGAAGGGTGTAAATTGCCCTGGTGGGGAGCAGAATTAAACGGTCTCCGTAGAGGGACTAGGAAACTCTTTAATAAAGCAAAGAGGACAAGAATGCCTCGGGATTGGGAAAACTTTAAGGTTGCCCAACGGAGGTACAAAGCAGCAATTAAGCGCTGTAAAAGGGACTCATGGAGGGGCTTCTGTGAGAGCGTAGAGACTGTTCCACAGATGGCGAGACTTCATAAGATCCTATCAAAAGACTCGGAAGCAGGGGTGGTTTCTCTACTGCTTCCCTCGGGAGACTTCACGTCTTCCGATAAGGAAGCGTTAAAGCTAATGCTGGAGACCCACTTCCCAGGCTCCAGAGAGTTGAGGGAGATGCAGTATGGGAGGAATCCCATCCGTCCGGCTCGGACAGAATGGAGACTTTCCTCCAGCATCGTGACGTACTCAGTTACAAAATGGGCAATCATGAGCTTTAGCCCCTTTAAGGCTGCTGGGGAGGATGGGGTATTTCCTGCACTCCTTCAGGAAGGGCAGGATTTGCTCCTCCTTCCAATGGTAAGAATATTTCGCTCATGCCTGGCTTATGGATATGTTCCAAAAGCCTGGAGGGTCACCAAGGTGGTCTTCATACCTAAACCGGGTAAGACGGACTACACAAGAGCAGATTCCTTTCGAGGAATCAGTCTTATGTCTTTTCTATTGAAGACATTAGAAAAGATAGTGGACAGGTACATAAGGGAGGGACCATTAAGAGATCACCCCCTACACCTGTATCAACATGCCTACCAGAAAGGAAAATCCGTGGAGACGGCGCTACACAATCTTGTTAGCAGGATTGAGGGGGTGCTGGAGCATGGAATGTACGGACTGGGGGCATTTCTTGATGTCGAGGGAGCATTTAATAACACGTCCTTCGATCAAATCTGCATTGCTGCAGGAAGACATGGCATCCATGCTCACATTGTGAGCTGGATTAGACACATGTTGGAACAGAGAACTGTCAAAGTAGTCTTGAGAGACAGTTCAATGAAGGTGGCAGTGACTCGAGGCTGCCCTCAGGGAGGAGTGTTATCTCCACTCCTCTGGAATATGGTAGTCGACAGTCTTATCTTAAAATTGAATAGGACTGGCGCATACACTCAGGGGTACGCAGATGATGTAGTTATACTCATCACTGGAAAATACCTTGATACTGTCTCCGGACTTATGCAGAAAGCCCTGGATAAGGTAATGGGGTGGTGTGCAGAAACAGGGCTGACTGTAAATCCGGAGAAAACCAAGCTTGTATTGTTTACCAATAAAAGGAAAATGGAGGGCTTTAGACCTCCCTCCTTGCAAGGAAAGGTTTTACATCCCTCACCATCGGTCAAGTATCTTGGAGTTATTTTGGACTCCAAGCTTAACTGGGGAGAGCATTTGGAGACCAGGGCAAAGAAAGCTTGTGCCTCTTTATGGATGTGCAGGAGGACCCTTGGTAAAACATGGGGACTTCAACCAAAAGCCACTAGATGGATTTATACGGCAGTCATTAAACCTAGTTTCCTGTACTGCTCTATAGTGTGGTGGAAGAGAGTCCGGCTCAAAACTGCTGAGAATAAACTGAACCACCTTCAGCGAATGGCCTGCATGGGCATTACGGGGGCTATGAGAACAACCCCAACTCTAGCTCTGGAAACGCTGCTGAACCTCCCTCCACTTTATGTGGAAGCTGAGGTACATGCAAGGACAGCAGCCTATCGTCTCAAATGTATGGGACAGTGGTATGACAAAGGAAGTTCCTATGGTCATAGACAGGTTTGGACGGAGCTCATGAAGTCAGTCGAGTCCCATCCTCGGGATGGGCAGTGATGGAATGATAGCCAGATTCAATCAAACACCCCCCTACTTCAAAACCCACTTCCCGGATAGGGAACAATGGGCTAGAGGAAAGGGGAAAGATCTTCACTCTGGGGCCGAGGTATGGTATACGGACGGCTCTAGGAAAGAAGGAAGAGCGGGAGCGGGCATCTACAATTGTAGTACACAAAGAAAGCTCTCAATCCCTTTGGGAAAATATGCTACGGTGTTCCAGGCGGAGGTATATGCACTTCTGACCTGTGCGTATGCTATTAAGGAGATCGGGAAGTTTAACAGACCGATACACATATGCACGGACAGTCAGGCAGCTCTAAAGGCGCTGACATCGCCATGGTGCAAATCACAGCTGCTGCAGGAGTGTCGTGAGGCACTCAACAATATAGCAAGATGCGGCAAGGTGGAACTCTTCTGGGTGCCTGGTCATGCAGGCATATCCGGAAATGAGATGGCTGATGAGCTGGCAAGGGCCGGTTCCAGCCGAGATCCGGTTGGTCCAGAGCCAATCATACCTATTGCTTCGTCGGTAGGGATGGCGGAAATTAGAATGTGGGGGCTAGCCCGGCATTCTGAGATCTGGCGAGTGGCACCAGGCCTTAGACAGGCCAAACTGCATATTGGAGAGCCTAGACCTGGGCCTGCCAGAAGACTCCTGTCATTAAACAGGGGTCAACTACGGACGGTAGTGGGTCTCCTCACGGGGCACTACCAGGTGATGAGGCACCTGCACCTCCTGGGAATCGTAGATTCCCCCAGATGCAGGTGGTGCGAAGAAGGGGACGAAACCACATCCCACATACTATGCGAGTGCCCTGCGGTGATGAGGACTCGAAACAGGTACCTGGGTTCCCCGTTTTTGGAACCCAGGGAGGTAAGGGAAATCCCCATCGGGGACTTGCTGGCCTTTAGCAAGGCGGTTGGCCTTTATGGGTGACTTCTCCAAAAGGGTGGTTGGCACAATGGACCAATAGGTCTAAGTGCTCCAGGGCCTCCGTTGCGAGGAACTCCACCACTATTTCAATCTATCTATCTATCTAACCTCGGCGCCACCGGGGCCTGCTGTTGATGTTTTCCTTTTATATTACGAATTCTAATTCGGTCCAGAAATAATGCTTTCATCTCTTAGCTCACCCAAAATTAAGGTAATCGTCCAAAGATTCTAATTTTCTGTGCATGGATACTCATAGAAATACTGAACATTCCATTTCATGGTGTTTCATTGCGAGGAGATAGAATGGGGTCGAAGTGACCTCTCTCATGCTACCATCCAATAACCGATACAGAGGGATTACTTCGTAATATCTGCTTGATCGCTGATTAATGCACTCTTATTGCTGCAGGATTTGAGGCGATAAGTGCCAATCCGATGGCTATTAATCTCTCCTGGTCGAAAAAAACTACGGTTACTAGTCTTTATTCATGCACTGGAAAAGATAGCTTTAATAGCACGGGTGAATACGTATCTACCCGCAATTCTTACTTGATAAGATCTGTCAAAGACTTAATTTTTCTCGGAGATGAGATAAAAATAATGAGCGAGAGTGTAATGAGAGGAGAATACTCTGATCCACAAGCATTATACAATTACCAAAATCATCAGCATAAAGTTATAAATATTTTACAAAACGATCACCCCAGTTTTATGGTTCTTATAACCGTCAGTTTACGAGACAGCGTCATGGCATTTATTGCCAGTTCTTCGAGGACGATATTTAATGGGCTCAGCCTAAATTTCTCGAGGTCTGAAATTCTGATTTTGCGACACGCTTATTTACAGAGTCTGACCGCAACATTCGCGATTTCTTCCTGCTTCCAGGAGAGGAATCTGGATGGATGATAACCAGTTCGACCTCATATTAGGCACTTCTAGAAATTGGCATGTTCTTATTACCTTGTTTTTTGAGTTCGTTTATAGCTGTATTTTGTCAGTAATTACCTAACTAGAATATTTAGAAAGAAAATTATAATTCTCAAAGCCCTACTTTTGAGGATAATCACCATCCGGATGACAAGTTTTGTTCTAATTTAAAATACTAAGTTTCTTTTATTTATCTAATATTTATCACTGCTCCCTATTATCGTATTCTTTCACTTACTCCACTCCCACACATCCTTATTTCTTACCTATGTGCTCTTCCATCCCTAAGATTGCTCGATATGAGAGTCAGTGACAGTCGACATTATCTCAGTCTGCTCCTATTTCTCAAGTTATGTGCTATTTAATCTTGTATTTTCGGTTGTTTGCCAATATTTCATTTGCAGATCATGACATAACCAGTTTAGAAAATTTATTTCCCCATCATTTCTGGAACCATTTATCATTTTTTTACCCTCTCATCTGTCACCTATTTTATTTTGACAGTACCGCATACCACTTATGCCGTGCTTAACATATTTAACCAGAATTTCCAGGATTATCAGATGTCCTAAAGTTTATTTCTGCTTAATAAGAAATTATAAAAGGAGAATCGCCTTTCCTATCGTTATTTTTTCTTCCTCGGGTTGCTGCTTGCTATTTAATTCCTTTTCTTCTGGTTAATATCTTGGTAATATGGAGACGCAACAGTTTTAATACTGTGCGAATTTGCTTTTACTTAATCGTACCTATATGTCTTCAAAACATTTTTACAGTGGCTTGAGAATTGAAATTTCTGGTTTGTGGGTAAAATTTAATGTTTAAAAATGGAAAAATAACTTGGAAGCCTTAAAACTTTTAAAAAATGTATAGAGCATTGTAGTTTCTAACTTATAAATACACTGCGGTATTACCTTTTGCGGCATTCAATATTGTTCGTTTTATATAGGAAATGCTATAATGAAGAATATATTAAAAACTCTCTAAATGTAGTTATAGAGTCTACAATTCCAAGATGTTAGTGAACATTCAATTTAGATTTAAAGGCGAATATTGTGCGAATATTTATTTATTTCGATTTGAAGTTCGAAATTCGATTCGATTCGAATTGAAATCGTTTCGAAGTGAATATGATTCGCACATCTCTAATGAACACATAAACACTCAGTTATAAAAATTTGGCTATTTAATTTGTTAAGAGATGAATTAAAATTGAGCTCAAAAATCCAGGTCTCAAAAGCGATCACAGGAATGGGAGGAATCACTTCATCGTGAGTAGCTATTTAACCGAAGCCCGATTTCGACTCTGGCAATCAACATTTCGTTACCGTTCGTTTTTATTTCATTGATCAAAGGTCATCCTTCCAGTTACTATGCAACGCATAAATTTAATTTAATCGTAAAATCAGTTCCCGATACAATCATCGGCCAAAAATTTATTCCGTCAAGTACTTGTCGAACAATGGGAGATTGGCGAAGATATGGTTTTCTACATCCGAAATTTGCGTTTTCTAACCAATAATTTCAGCTGAAAAAAGTAGACTAATGATTATCGTTTAATTAACGTCTACAGTTTTCTTCTTTTATTGCTGAGGAATGATTTTATTGCGAGGTGATCACCGCCCTGACCCGCGACGCCTGGCAATAAGACTTTTTTGCGTTCTTCATACCCTAGTCACACCGGTTCGTGATCGAAGGCAATGAGGATAACAGGCGCGACGCAACTAACACCTTCCTGCGGTAAGTACATCAGGATTCCTGAACCCCAGGCGTAAAAAAATTTAGAGAAGGCCACCGTCCTATTTATCTACTCTTTCATTTAGGTCTCCTCCCCCATTTATCGTTGTTATGCGGAAAAAATTGACACCTGAAGGTTTCGGATTTTCATTCCTGGATTTCTCTCCTTTCCAGCCTTCGAATTATTGCTGATGGTAGGTGTAGAGTTCTGGTGAAAGAGCAAGGTTTCTTTGAATTAGCCGTGCGTCTCATCTAAGGCCTGAGAGGGAAAGCCACTACCTATAATAATGTCAAATAATCTCACTTGGCTTTGGCGGGAGACTTATGCCTCATTTCCTTTATAAGAATGCTTGATTTTATATTATAGTTTACTCACTGTTGGAAGGCATATTCGATTACCCATTTCGATTAATCTACCGATAGGGGTACGGTGAATATTGAAACTGAGAAAAATAAACCTTAGATAGTCAGGAGTAACTTTTAAGGTCCATCCATAAATGCCAAAGGGGAAGGAGGATCGAGAACTGCAATACGATCTACAATTGAAATGAATAGGGGGATTCAGTCTTGCATTAGAATGAATATACGTCACAAAATTCATTCTTTGCTCAAATGATAATTAGGGAATAAATAATAGCAGTGAAAAATAAATGAGGTATTTATAAAAAATGTGTTCTATCATTCTCAAAAAGGCCGTTGACAGCGTTACGTAATTTAAGCCGTATTGAATGCCCAACTCGTCTCGATCTGCAACGAGCCTTATTATTTAAAGTAGTAGGCATTCATGTTGTTGCTGAAACCCTATTTCACAATATCCAGCTGATGGTAACTGGCAGATTGCGTAGATGTCGAGTTAATGTGTTAAGAGTAAAATTGAAATAACACATCCAATGCGGTTCTCTGGCCACGAATGTATTTAACCTGATATTATAAAACTAGACCTACGGCATAAGCCGATCCATTAGAGTATACTTAAAAGAAAAAATGGATCTACATTTCTTTTCAGGGTTAATCTTTTTTAATAGCATCCTCTGGTTGTGAAATGTGTAACATACCCCTTACTAATTGGATATGACAGACGTAAATATGTCTGGTATGAAGGAGTGGATCCAGTTCAGTTTTCTTATCCGCCTTCCCTGCAAAGACCTTGCGAACCAGATTAACTCGTTAAAAGTTGCCTTGTGGGTAATCGTCTCCGATTCCCTGGGTCATTATATTGCGTCGTGATCATCTTGTTTCAAAGCACGGCTCCAGACCACTTGAGTCCATAATGGTCAGCCTTAACTTCCTCCATCTGTTTGCTGCCTTCTCACAAATCCGGTTTCCGGTTATTTCTTTCAAGAAATTCTTGGTAAATGTACTTGTAGGAATGTATATAATTGTATTGTTAGTAATTGCGGCATAATAATCTAAACGTGGATGGAGGGTGGGTTTTCTCCGCACTCAAACTATTGCTTTGACTAATTTCCGCTTAAAGCGAAAAAATATTTGAATTTTCAACGAATATTAGCTGAGATGAAAACAAAAAAGATATATTTTCAGGAGTGAAATATTGATTTATATTTTTTTACATGTGACATCATGACTACTTGATAGCTGCAAATGATTTTTTTCAACGTGATCTTTTTAATGTATGATTTTTTTTAATCATACTATTTCAATTTAAGTTGTATATTTTTGGTTTGAAGCAAACGATAAAGTCGTGTAGATTTGAGGATGAAAAAGCGTTAGTTAGAGAAAATTAAAATTAGAGAAAATATGTGTTAGCGGCATAAACCAGAAAATGTGGAACAGCTTGCATATCTTATCATATATCATATGCATATCATATCTTATATTAGTGTAACTTGGATGGAAATGTTTCAGTAACAGGATGTCAGGCGAATAATCACCCTGGTCAAAGAAGTGCTCACTAAGAGCAATGAATCGATCAGATGTTTCCTTAATAGAGATGTGAAGGAAAAATTAGTTTCATCGACTGAACCGGTAAGTAGGTTGGAAACGCGCAGGCCTGTTAAACCAAAGGTCGTGGGTTTGAATCCCGTCAAGGACATAGATGTAAAAATATAAACCAAGACTATTAGGAGTTCTTAAAGGTATTCGTGAAAAATCAGAAGGAAAACTTCGGAACAGTTATGGGAGCAGTCCTCGTTTCTTCAGCTCGGTGAGATGCCCATTCATTCAGCCAGTACCTTTTTGCAAATGAGTTGACTTATATTTTGCCCCAGCCAGCTTATCATGCTTTTAAACTTATATCCATCTGGTGATGGAGGAGTTTTCAGACTATTGAAAAAAATAAAAATTTAACCAAGGGTATTTTTTTATGATTCTGGAAATTTCATTTCTTGAAGTATAAAATATACCGGGAAAAATGCATGCAACGGGAAGCTTAGTTCATTGAAGTGCATCCAATTTCCATATATAATAAGAGTGCATGGTAATTTTTTTAATCAGTCCTGGAATTGATTGATCAGTCCTCGTACTAATTGTCAGCCATTTGACAGTCAGTCACTTGACTCAGCTAACCTATGGCACCGCTTATATAGGAAAAGGTACCCCTTACTGAATGATCAATCTGGAATGTTTTCCTGCCTTTCAATTTATTTATTTGGTCGGGTTTCCTTCACAGTCACAGTAAGTGATTAAACTGAAAGGTTTTCGTTGACTGTGGTGTTTAATAAGAGTAGAAAATCAGAATAAAATTATATGCTGGATTGACTATTTCCATGTAGTTGTAATGTTTTACTTTTAGCATTAATAGTTTTTTTATACTGCACAGAAATGCTGAAGTCTCCTTTGAAATGATTACAGATATTTTATTCCCTAGTCTGCTTCAAACCATGCAAGCCTTTTGTAGGCTATTTGATGAGTGTTTCACTATGTAACTAGATGAGAGAAAAGAAAAGAAACCTTGCTGCCGGATGAGAGAGGTGAGGAAATATGGACATGTTTAAAACGTATCTGACTAAATTGGCGTTTATTTTCTATTCGTCTTATTTTGGAATCGATGATTTTAAGTGCTCAGGTAGTCAGAAAGTTTATGTAAATTAAAAACGTGTAGGAACGCGTAAAAGGCCAACCGATTTATTTCATTAACAATTATATTTTTTTTACAAAGCCTTCAAAGAAACAATTGGTTGCAGTTGCTTTACTTTTTTTTCATTCTTCAACTTCTTAGGTTATATCGTGCCGCCCTGCAGACTTTTAAGCCCAATACATATCTACATCTAAATCTACACGATACCCTGCAAGCCACTGTGAGGGTGTCTGGCAGGGGGTGATGATCACCTAGCATGCACTACTAACATGCAAACAAGCAACTATAGGGTCTCATGCATCTAGATTGTTAGTATCTATAGCACTTAAGGGCTAATACATACATCATGGACTACAGACTACTCTAAAATATTCCCCCTACCTATCCCTTTGCTATGCTGCCTATTCTGTTCTCTTATAGTACGGGGGAAAAATGCCATTTTGAATATATCAGTACGACAATCTATCTCTCTAATTTTATTTATCTGGTCGAATCTAGCATAATACGCTGGTTTTTTTTAAATATATGCCTAACATCTTCAGTAAAGCTATCCGATTGATATTTCTCTAATAGATTTAATCTGTACCTTAACCTACGCTCTGATAATGATTCCCACCCTAATTCTTTTATTAATTCTGAAACGCTACTCATCCTATCGTAACACCTTTAACGAACCTAGCTGCTCTACGCTGCACACTGTATAGTTCTCTGATCAAACCTAATTCATTCGGATCCCATACACTGGCTGCATACTCAAGGTGGGGCCTAATTAGTGAAAATTAACATTGCTCTTTTGTCTTCTCATCACATTTCCCAAGTACTCTTTTTATAAATCCCAGCTTTCTCTTGTCTCGGCCGCATATTTCCCGGATGTGTCTTCCCCACGATAAATCTTTAGTGATTGTTACACCTAAATATCTTATGGTTTCAACGTTTTCGATACAAAATCCCTGTCCTGGGCGTTATTTTGAGACTTAGTTTTGGTTTTTTAGGTTCTATGGGAACCTACAGCCTAAAGTCTAACCTAACTCAATCTGAAACCTAAAATAAACAATATGACAGACACAACTCCCATTCTCTATACAGGATTCGAACCGGCTACCGAATTAAGTTGTTGACATTTATTCGGAAATTAAGTGAAATTGCTTGTGACCTTTTGAGATGGCAACTACAAAGTCCGATCATGCTTCTGTACATTGCTCTTTATATGTTCATTGCGAGTTCCTTGGCTCCCTCCTGACGCTTGCTTTGGCAGTTCGTATTCAGCTCAGTTCCAGGCCACCCTGTTCAATCCGTGTGCATAGCATTGGAGCATGAAGACAAATAAGACGGAAATGGGAGGGGCATCTTTCTAAATTCTGCCTCTCCCGACGTCGAAAAACTCTTGGTCAAGTCTTTTCGCTAGTTACAATAATAAATCTCGGTCCTTTTTCGATTCAGGGCCGACTGGTGCTCTCCTCCGCCCCTTATCTCCCGCTCCGGACACCAAAAAGGGCGCGAGACCGCTTCCATCAAGTTTCCGGCTGCATTCCGCTCGACGCATTTTTCCCGGAATGTCGGTTCATCTTCCGGGGTGGGAGAGAGTGACATGATAGGGGGTGGGGGGGAGGGAAATGAAAAAGAATCCGTCGCTATTGGCTACGCGCTCCAGTTTTGAATATCGCCAAGGTCGCTTCAAGAGAGGCGCGGAAGAGAGGATGACGGGAAGTGTGGTTTGGGGGTGATCACGGGGTGATCAGGAGTGGGTAAGTGTCCAGAGGTCGAAAGCGAGTGAAGGAAATTGTTTTGACACGATGTTTTCGCGTGAGCAGGCGGTCTCGGGCCCAGCCGGTGCGTTCCTGTTTGGGTATCCGCCAGGTCTCTGGGCCCGGTCTTCGGGACATTCCAGAGCCATCATTATACGTGCGCATATATACTGCAAAATTTCGGGCGGTTTCGAGTGCAGTCTTGTAACCCGTCGTGTAACCCATGATGCGCAGGCTCATAAATAATACTGAAGGGGAAAAATAAAATGCCAACTTTATAATGATCTCCCAGTCTTAGAGTTGGTTTGAATGGGGTCGTTTCCCATTTTTTTTACTTCCGAATATGATAGAGATTGTAAAATATAAAGACCCGTATTTTTCCGTTTTTTGATCCGTCAATTATTTTTCGAGTTATAAGCGGCGAAAAACTGATGTTTTTAACCCTTTCGGAAAAGTGGGTGTGGTGCAACCTCTGACGTATATCGACTTCGTCCAATCACAACTGAGCCCGCGAAGCTACTTTGCCTTAATGCAAAGGGGGGGACACAGCTGACTCTGCCAATCGGAGCAGTTACGACAGCATCTGTGCGAGCAGACCTTCCAAGAACCCCCCTCCACTCCCCCTCTTCCCATAATAGCAGTCAAGGACGGGAGGAAAATGACGTCAATATTATCACAGCCGCTTTTTCGGTTGGCGTCACCTATTGCTTATTTTAATTTTTATTTATGAGTGAATGGTAGTGGTTAGAAGATTAATGTTTTCACTAAAATTCTTTTTTCGTTTCCATCTAACAATTTCGTGCACAAAATTGCGATTTCGGTTTCGAGTAAATTACCCATTGGCCACCTGTTTCATATGGGCTATATTCACCTGTTTCAATAAGCACACTGATTTTTTTTACTTACAAAACAATCCCCTCTTTTTTTGCTACTCAAATCGCTCAATCTTCCTCCTAAATTCTCAAGTTTTCTCATTTATAGACTCAAATGAAATTTTCTGCCTCGGAGTGTACAAGGGTTTTAATTTTTTTATTTTCCTTTTCCAACAGCGATCCCTCGTTAGAATCTGTCTGATGCCTTTTATACGTGTCCATCAAAACCCAAGGAGAATGATTTTATGAATCAAGGGTTATCTTTTTCGACCTAAATTAGTTTAATCCGCTTATTCTATTTTTTAATGATTATTCTGTTTAAATTTGAATCTCTCTGCCCATATGCCTATACAGTTTTCAAGAGAAAGATTAATTCAAAAAGCAAATTAGAAAAGAGACGAATTATTTCGTCTGCCAGTATTTTGATCATATAGAGAACCTTCTGAAAACTCTCCTTGACCAATTCGCTGCCAGTATCCCTGAGTTACGTTTCCATATTTAACGGATTTTTTTTGGAAAAAACACCAGTGAGCTTGCTTATCCGTCATTCCTTTATTCTATGTTAATGTATGCTGAATATTCGCAATCGTCCTTAAGTTATTTTCTACTTCAACGCTACTAAATCCATGAATATCATATCTGATATATGGACATGATTTTCCTCTAAATAAAATTATGATCTAATGGGACATATAAGTTAGGTGAAATCATTAACGTATGCACATAGATATAAAGATATTTCGTTCTGGGTACTAATTATTACTGTAGAAATGTGAGGGATTTTCTTAAATGCATTTTAGAAGTTTATTCGACCTTTATTCCAAATGTTACAACACATAAATCTATTACAATCCTTAACCGTTACCATTTCGGTATGCAGCAAAAAATGTATATGCTACACTAAATGTGAAATTTTACTATTTGACGCAGTGTAATTTTTAAATGAATATGCATCCGAAAGTAACATAATTGTAACTAAATATACCCAAAATGTTTATAAAAAAATTAATTGGGGTGAAATATTTGCTTAATATCCGTGCACCCATCTTTTATATAATTTTTACTTTTATTTTCCCATTCCCTTGAGATTGTAATTTATGATTTTTTGATATGTCATCGGGTATCATAACGATTATTGCGATGCGATTAAAAATAATTTTTTTGCGAGCCAATTAATATTTTTGCGTTGGAAGTGCAGCCTTATCCTAATTAAAATCTTTAATTCATAACCGGCCTCGCCCGAAATGGATTCTTAGGCTTCTCAGGGAAGCGATGTCTCACTTGAAGATAAACCGCTATAATATGCATTTTGATGAAGGATTCAACGGTGAATGGAGTTGTTGACCGTGCTCTTCAAAGTTATGATTGTCATAACCTTGCGATTACTCATGTAGCTATCACGGGATACATGCATCTTAGTTTAATTCTACGACGGAAAGTGCAAGATTGATAGAAGCTCTTTCTTTTCGTAAAATGATGTCAAGTGCTAATTCTGGAGTTGTTTGCCTAGTACAGAGCGTCTTCGGCATACGGACGTTCGACTTATGAACTTCCGAATTTCAATCTTTCAAGTATTCAAACATACTCGCCCTAGAGCTAAATTCAAATATGCGCTGGCATTTATAATTTGGTGGCAGCGTTTAAGGTTTATTTGAGCAGCAGGCGGCGGATGAGTAAATTTACGTAGAAATGTGTAAAGTTTACGTATAAATAAAATATGAGTGCTGCATGCCGTAGGATAACTACATTTCTGGATACCTGCGGCCCAAGTCTTGAATCTTGAATTCGTTATGCTATGACGAATGAAATGTGTCGCTATGATAACGTCATTCGTTTATCCTCGTTGATAACAAAATATGACGTTTTCGTTGGTAAAGAAAACGTCAATATTTATTCGGCGAGTAACGAAAGATTCAAGACTCGGGCAACACCACCTAGATTGCATTCTAATCTAGGTGGTGTTGACTCGGGCCACTGGGCTTACGATTGTTGACTAACGAACAAATTCCATTCACCAACAACATAGCGGGACGCAACTTGCTCGTATGCCGAGGAAATATTGTATAAGAAAATAAAATGTCCGCATCGATATATCGCTGAACTCTTCCGTATATTCAGTAATAAACTATTATTCTTCTTTTATGTTTGCTGGAGTTCTTTTTAATAAACCCATGGTGAATGGGTCAGATTAGTGCCTGAAACGAAACTGCGCTGTTGAACTCATTTTCCTCATCAGCGATTATTATAAATCTCATTCAAGTAAGACGCATCCCACGAAAGCCCATATAATTCTTTCGGAGATGAAGTCGGTCGTGAGAGCTAGGTTGCTAGGCTTGCTAGTCCGGCTACCCATGGGTTTAGATTCCATCTTGGGTATGGATGTCATGATGATGATGTGCTGTTTCAGCATTGATGTGCTTTTTCAGCAGAAAAATCATGTATTGGAATGCAATCACATCTGTTGAGACATTTAAAACCAACTTGTTATGATTAGTAAAGTTATGGGAATAAACAGTACTTCCGTTGGTGACTGTGGCATTGTATCAAAGGAAATTTACTCACCAAATTATTTCTTTTTTGGTGAATGCTTAAGTTAATTACAATAAATCACGCTGAAGAATCTTATTTTTCTACCAATTTTTACTTGCCTTGAGTTGTGAAGACTCCCAAACAAGCACCTTAGCATCTTTAAGCTTCTCTGCCATTGCCTAAGCGAAAATTATTAAATTAAAGAAAATTATATAAAAACACAAGCTATCTGGTCAATATGTCGCATTTTAGGAAGGGAAACACATTCAGGCGGTCCAACAAGAATGATCGGGACTATGGATGAAAAGGGTGAGTCATAATTTATGGGCCTTCTCTTAGAGCGACTGTAAAGCCTACTGGCCTTGTTTTTATTGTCCCTCCCGCGGTTCCAAGTTTCTGAGGTCAGTTTTTGAGTCCATACATCAGTGCTCGATTAATTTTATTCTCAGATTCACGGACAGATTGGAATACGTGATAAATTGCTCCCGGAAAAAACTCGGTTTAATTTTTCATATTCATCTGTCATGCAGATCATCTTCTTCTTACAACGACGAGTCCATAACTCGTCGGCTTTTATGACTCAGAGAATCCAGAGGTCTTCCGATAACTGGAGACTATTGAATCAAAGTGGAAGAAGGAGAAAAACTCGGCCGCCTCGGTTTTGAATCATAAGATAAAAACGTAGAATAGCAGAGTGGAAACCTTGCGTTCGCGGCACGTGTCCAACTACATCCTTGAATTTCCCCCGAAATCCCTTTTTGAAGTACGAGGCTGTCGTGACACTCGAACTGCATTGCTAATTAAATTGCTTTGGCATTCTCGAAGCGAGGCCGGGAGATCGAACCTTTTTAATTCAACTTTCATCGTTTTCATTTCTCGAGGGCATGCAATATATATGCACTTTTTAAAAGCATGCACTATGAAATGAATATTTTAGATTCCACTACCTTTCATATGCTCGTTCATTTTCCTAAATCTTGCTGTAAATCCGAGCTTTTATGAATTATGCCTTTTGGTTTAATGACCGCTGTTCTAAAGGGGAAATTATGCTGATAAGGATAAATCCTCATCTATTTGTAATGAATAAGCATGAATCTTCTTCATTTCAGATGCACTTTCACTCTCTCACTCGCTGCATCTTTCGAGGACTGTTAACTAGGAGAAACTTATACGGTGAGTGAATTTGAAACTTACTACCTGCTAATACTTTACAGCTATTTGTTTTTAATGTCATCGGCAGTTTTTTATGCATCAATTTATAGTTATGATTTCGGTCAAAATAGGCAACCCGATGAACCTTTAGGTTTAGGTTATCATGGTATAGCTCTTTTCATGCTGGAGTCAACGTTGCTCGCCAATTTGAATCTTCAATAAATTCGCCGTCACAAAACACTATGAACAACGTGAATGTTTCAATCGACGAGAATGTAGGCCCGTGATTCAATGACTTTTTTTCTGTTTTTACAGCCAATGGCAAAGTTTATTACTCAGCTGCTTCCGAAAACCGCTAATTGCGAAATGACTGCAAATTTATTTTCTTATAATTACTAATTATTAAAATAACAATTCATGAACTTTATGACAGTTGTAAGGAACGAATTTCAGGTTACGAGGTTTTACATCAAATTAATTTAAAATAGTAATCATTTGTGTCGTTGGTCATGCTTTTACTGTGTATCTTTTTGAATTATTTGCATTATTTGTAGATTAGTTTTAGCTTGAGAGATGACGACATTTGTAGGTAGAAAAATAAATAGGGTGAATAGTGAATGGATGGATGTGAAGTATGCAAAAAAGAGGAGGTTAGTCGATAGAAGAATCGATTGGAAAGCTGTGTCAAACCATTCATAGAATTAATCTTTAAATTTATATTTAGCTACCACTTGAACTCAATTGATTCAGTCACGTTTTTATATTGTTGTCATTCCAGCAGGTAATTTCATTAGTGGCTCCTATATCTCGTTTGTATGTACCATCTCATGTAGGATCCACTGATTTGATTAGTTTGACATACAATCGTCTTCAGTTATTTTGTTTCATCTTTCTAAAGGAGGAATACTTAATACAAACAATTGATATGCTATTGCCAAACCTCTTGCTCTCATTCTGCAGTGTTTAAAGCAATAAATGATATTGTTTTACTGACTGAGAAATGCTTGAGTAATCCACAATTCTAACCAATTTAGTCCAATTTCCGCTTAATTTTATCTCTTTGCCTCTTCTGCAGTATTCTCGGGATATAAGGAATATGCTATGTCGGTTTCCCTTCGGGAAAATTCTTAACGTGTAAACCTATTTCTTTTAACGTATATTGAAAGAAGATATTAGGAAATATGGAAAGCACAATGGCCAAATATCTCCTGGAGATCAATAAAAATAAAACAAGGTATTGGTAAAAAGAAAAAAAAGTATTGGTATACAGTAGGAGAAAAGAAACCAGGACCAACGCTAAGCTAGGAAAACAAAAAATCGAGGAGGTGGAAGAGTTCTGTTACCTGGGAAGCCGAGTAACCAGTGATGGACAAAGCAAAAGAGAAATTGTCAGTAGAATAGCCCAGGCGAAGAAGAACCAAAAGAAGATATTTCTTACAGCTGCAAATATAAGCGCGGAAGTAAGACAAAATTTCATCTGAACATACATCTGGAGCATGCTACTATAAAAGCGAGGACGATAACAGCAGCAGAGAATTCAAGGCTGGAGGCGTTTGAAATGGATCGGATAGACTGAATTAGCAGTGAACATGTGACGTGCGACATTGTACCGTAATTAGCAGTGAACATGTAGCGATGCTACTCTTTAAATCAACTGCTACGCTGTTTTTACGCTCTTCTCTCCTGCTGTTGCGGAAACTGACTGAAATCAACTGTTAAATCAGCTACTCCACGGCGCATGCGCTTTCCTCTCCTGCTAATTTCAACTGTTTAATCAGCTGCTTCTCAATGAATGCATTGTCCTCTCTCACTACTGCGAAAATTAACTGCTTCACAGCGCGTGCGCTCTCTTCTGCTACTAAAAATCAACGATTTTGTCGCATCTGCTAAAATTAACTGTTTTTGGACGCATTCGCCCTCTTCTCTTGCTAATCATCAGCAGGAAAATATCGACTGTCAGTGCCTCGTAAATAACAGTTCCAGCTTTTATAGGAGGGCAAGAAGGGTAGACAAAGACAGTACAGCAGGCAGTAGAACACGTAGCTGCTATTTCTGCCTGACGTTAGCAGTAGCTATATGCTAATGAATAATGACAGTTGAAAAATACCAGGTTTTGAATTGCGAATTCGCAACCTGGACGATAATTGCGAATTTGCAACCCATCTCCAGCTACTGAATGTTTTGTTTTCCATAAATAGTGTCAAAAATCATCAAGTTTTATTTTTAAAACCAAAGTGAAAACAAGACTGCAATTGAATTACGCATTTGTTGCCAATTGCATACACACAAACCAAAAACTATTATTACACTAAATAAGGTGCAGCCCTAAAAGTGCATAATGTGAAAGTTTTTCAGTCACGCAGTGGACTAATCCCTCCCTGCTTTCCAATCAAGGCTATAAGCGACTGTTAAAGATGTATTGTTGGGACCTATAAGCCCGTTTAGCTATATCAATTTTGAATATTTTAGGCCGTTTTACAGCATGAAATAGAAATCCCAGTTTGAAGCAGCCTTAAGTATTAAAATTGTTAAAATTAATGCATGCAAGTAGAGCAAAAATTCCTCGGAAAAAATTCATCCGTCTTTACCTTGGTCATTGTGAATTAGCGGTCCCTTTAATTTGATATAGAACAGAAGCTATTTTCAAGAATTCATTCGCACATTTGGAATGTTTTCCGAGCGATTCCAATTTTCATTGTCCTCGTATCATACTGCGCAATGACACGCGTAAAACTTTATTCTTGGCCCAAAAGTCCTCACCGGAATTATAAATAATATTTTATTCAGCGACAAGATTTTGAAGGCTGCGGTCGATTTATTTCCCTTCGGAAAAAACGTACTCAGCCGTCAAATTTCTCAACATGGTATCATCCTTTCTTGTTCTTCCGGTCTTCGTCCGGTTTTCGGAGTTCTTTAACGGCTCACTTAATGCAGACCAACGTCGAGTCTTCGGGAGTAAAATATTTCCACTTTGGAACCCGGGATGGGATTATTTTTATCTCTGCTCGCGTGCTGAGGTCCATAAAGAGGTTTGACCACCATTCCTCCGATACCGTTCCTCTTTAATGGGATGACTTTGGCCAATGTATTTTCCGGGCTACTTTCTTAAGTGTCAAATCCACTCACCTGCAATAAACAGGACGACAAAAAGCTAACAAGAGATGGTTTGGGGAATCAAAGTAGCTTCTTGAATATCTCCGCAACATATTATGAGGTGATCGGTTGGTGATATTATGAGGTTGGTATGGTGGCTTGAGTAACCGAGGACCCAGGCTCAGATCTCGGGCATGACAAAATGCTGGCCTATACTTGCGGGCTGAGTAGAGAACAGTTTGAGTTTAGTACGCCGCTCGTCGGATAAGACGTCAAACAGTAGACCCCTCTACTTACTTACTTACTTACTTACTTGAGTTTTATTTTACCTGGGCGGGATAGGACGTTGCCGTCCTCTCCACCCCCCGCCCAGGGCATAAAAGATACATTATTGGTTCAAATAGGTACAGAGTACAAATATATAGTTAAACGCATTGTAAAATGTAAAAAAAAAGAAAAAAGTACAAAACATTTTGCCTTATACAAATCAAAAATATTACAGGTAAAAATGATAAAAGATGAAAAATCAAAAGTATATAAATGGATTCTCATGAGATGTAAGTTCCCAGTAGTAATTTGTGAAGCCTCATTCTCGAGTAATTCGTTTTTAACTTCTTTGGCAATGCGTTATACGCCCGTGGAAATGAAGCAGCAAAGGATCCCGCCATCCTGGATGATCGGTGACAGGGGATTTGAATCGTCGAGGCCGCGTTCCTTGTGTTTGTGTTACTTATATCTTAAAAGCAGGCTAATTCTGACGCCGAGTTTCCTAGTGCCCTGAAAAAACTCAAACCTCTTCCCAACTATCCTACTTTCCTAAACAGCGCAATTGACCGTGGTGGTCGGCCTTCTCATCTAATAACAAGCAACACTTTATTTTGACAGAAATATAGCAAAGATTCAACAGTGATAATTTGAAGCGTTAGTTTACATACTCAAATTTTGGTAAAGCAATGAAAAGTCTATATTTAACAGTTTGAAAAAGAAGCTGAAATTTAATTTTAGGTGCAGAGCTTAAACTGCTAGTAAAAGTCAATTTGTGGAATAAAATCTGAAATTCGTCTAAGACCGAGAATTGTAGAGAGGAGTCGAAAGAGGAAAGAAATATCAAACACAAATCCGGCAGCGGTAGTAAGGTCGATAATACGCCAGTCTTTTAAACAAAAGGTAGCAGGCTCGAATCCCAACTCGAGGATGGGAATTGTATTATCCATGCTATGAAATGTTAGATTAGATATTGCGAATAAACTTCAGCACTTAGGGGACCTTAAAAATCTATTTCTACAAAAAAAACTAAAATGATTTGGAAGCAATCAACCACTAACTATAACTCTTCAAAGTACAATGAGAAGGATAAATAAACTGGAAAGAAATTAAATCAAAATATTAAAGAAAAATGCCATGGAAATAAACATACTTCGTTTCAAAGACGTCGATGTTGCAATATAAGAGTGAGGATCAGAAAGACACAGTGATTAAAATAAAACGAGTTCTCCAAGATCCTAGTAAATCAGTGGTGAAAACCAGAATCATATTTGAGTAAGGAATAAATTGAAGGCAAAGTTGCACTGCTAGGAGATAAGTCAGGGGAAGGAAAATCTTCTGCTAACTCAGTAGTGGTATTATCATTTTATTTTTATTGTATTTAAGAAACAGGAAGAACAACAAGCCTAATATAGCTTGTACCTCGAGGCTTTCATGATAAACAATCTGAATTAGTGAGCAGAGAGACGAGAAGAAAGTACGTGATATTCAAAGTAATGAGGGAGACACTCTTTAAGTCAGAACTGGACCATCAACAAGGGCCAATCAGAGAAGGATGAAATCCGGTAAGACAAGGTACTGGAGACAGTTGATGAATTTTATATAAGGTGTAGAAGCAAATAGTAAATATGAAGTAGTAGGTAGGCCCACTTAGCATGTAATACAACACAGAAGAAACAAGAGGACTGAGCCAACCTTAGCATAAGATATTTGTTAGAATTGCGATAGGGAGAATATGGAAATAAAACCCCATCAGGAAGAATATTGAGAGAAAAACCCATCAGGAAGAATATGGAAAAAAATATCAGAAAGGTTATGGGATGAGTACAAGGGTTAAAGACAGCCTTGTTGAATGAAGAGGAATTGGAAGGAATACATTTAGCAATTAATAGAGGATAATGGAGGGGAGCCATTGTTAGTAAATCCTAGGCTTTAGTACTGAAGACGTTGATGATTATGTATAATATGGTTAAATCATTCCTCCAAATTCCACCCCTTTAAATCCTACTCCATACACGAGTACATATGCTACAATATGTACGTGGGTCATTCCAAGTCAATTCGACCAGAAAATCGGCAAACATGACCCTTAGGGTCACCGATTTTGACCAAATTTGGCAAAACGGCTCCATTTTATAAGAAAATGAAAACCTCAAAGCCGTTTTGCAAAAAAACGCAACCGTTCTCGAAATATTGCAACTTTGCAAAATTCGAATTTTGCAAAAGTTACTACACATTTTACGGTATATCTCCGAGACTATTTGAGCTACAGACGAGGAAAAGGGCTTATTTTTAAGGCCTTAAATTAATTAAATATAATAAGATTCTAAGGGGTACGGTCACACCTGGGTGAATCAAATAGCGAATTGCACGGGCAAAGAGTTGGTATATGGTTAAAATTTGGTGAGAAGAAGATGAATGAGAAATTACAGAGATCTGAAGACACCAGAGTAGGTACCATACGGTCGGCCGGTAGGCGGGCTTCGCGGTGACCGTCGGGCGTTACGCCTTCACTCAAAAATATTTTTTTCTTAAATGAAATATTACCCCTGTCAAACTTTTTTATTTGTAGAGGAGGGTTGTTTCTACAACATATAAAAAAATGAACAAAATCGAAGGCATAGGTACTTCGTCGTAAATCGATTTGATCTTTAAAATTATTATAAACTTTATAAAATTGTTTATATTTCACAATATAATCTCTTATTATATTTAATTAATTTAAGGCCTTAAAAATAAACCCTTTTGCTCGTCTGTAGCTCAAATAGTCTCGGAGATATACCGTAAAATGTAGAGTAACTTTTGCAAAATTCGAATTTTTCAACGTTTGCAATGTTTCGGGAACGGTTGCGTTTTTTGCAAAACGGCTTTGGGGTTTTAATTTTCTTATAAAATGGAGCCGTTTTTGCCAAATTTGGTCACAATCGGTGACCCTAAGGGCAATCACCTGGTCGATTTGACATGGAATTACCAAGGTACTTATTTGCACTTGCCACTATACTACTTTACTAGGTTTTGATGATGTACTCCTATTTTGTTGAACTTCTCTTTATTATTTTACATATAAATAATTCTATCAAATCCTTTCTTTATAGAGTGAATCTCGATTTCACCAGTGCATTAATATTAAAAAAATAATAGCTTTCAATAGTTATTATTCGTATCAATCACTCATTTGAAAGGCTAGAGTTAAGTTTACCCTACCCTCTTTGGAATAATCAAAGATAGCTATGAAAGTGGAGGACTACCAGAGGACTTCCAGAAGAGTGAAATGATTGCAATCCTGAAGTAGACAAGAACAGAGAAATACGAAGTACACAGAACATTGAGCCTGGTGTCGCACCAATCGAAAATACTTATTAGGATAATTAACAGAAGAATGGAAGGAAAGATCGAAGGGAATCTATCGGAAAATCAATTCGGATTCAGGAAAAACCGAGGAGCTAGGGAGGCAATATTCAGCTTAAGGATACTGGCCGAGAAAATGATACACGTAAACAAGCCGTTGTATGTGGCTTTCGTGGACTTGGAAAAGGCCTTTGACAGCTTCGAATGGAACAAGATGTTCATGATACTGGAAGCAATTGGAATAGACTACAAGGATAGATGAGTAATCTATGTCTACAAGAACCAGTCACCACCATGCGAATGAAAGACGGAAGGAAGATAGGAGCCAAAATAAATAAAGGAGTCAGACAGCCTCTCAGGATGCAACCTCTCCGGATGCAACCTCTCCCCAGCGTTATTCAGTATATTCCTGGAAGAAGCAATAAGAGACGTAGAAGAAATTGGTATCAAGGGCATCAAGGTGAATGGCAAAGAAATAAACATTCTAAGGTTTGCTGATGACATCGCAGTTGTAGCAGAAAGTCGAGAGGACCTGCAAGCATCCCTGACCACAATGGACCAAGTACTTCAAGAATATAATATGAGCATCTACAAGAAGAAAACTAAAATCCTAGTGTGCGGAAGAGAGAAGCTTAGAGCAAATATCACAATTCGAGGAGTGAAATTGGAACAAGTGGAGAACTTCACCTACCTTGGCTGCACAATAACTTGGGATGGAAGAAGCTCGACGGACATCAAGCGAAGAATAGCACAAGCTAAGGAGGAGTTTATGAAGAAGAGAAGAAGATTTTATGATGAATACCACGGTGCTGGAGGAGAATGTTGAAGATTAAATTGACAGATAAAGTGAGGAACGAAGAGGTGCACAGAAGAGCAGATGAAGAAAGGACAATATGGAAAACGCTGCGGCAAAGAAGAACCAGATGGAATGGACATACCTTGAGTCACAATGAATTAGTTAGAAATATAATAGGGAAGATTGAAGGGAAGGTCTCGTGAGGAAGACCAAGGGACAAATACATAGGGCGAATAAAGAATGAGGTGAAAGAGAAAACGTATCAGGGCGTGAGGGAATTAACAATGAATAGGGAAGAATGGAGGGTTGCAGTAAACCAATCCTAGGATTGAAATACTGATGATGATGAGTTAAGTGTAAGGATATGCATCTCATTTATTTATTTCTTGCGTATTTTAGTTGTCCAAAAAAGTGAACATTGTTAAAATGAACTATTATTCGTTTCGCGTTTACATTTGTAAATATTAAATCAAAGTTTCAATTTAGTAAACAGCCTTGCGAAGATATACGCCAGCGAGGAAATAAGAGTTTTTGCAAATCCCCATATTCTTCTATACGTTGGCATTGCCCTACCTGATAAAAGAGCACAGGAGATACATCAGACTCTGCTACCCAGAAAAATCTGTCATTGCAGAGCCTCACCCATCATCTCTTTTGACGACGCCAAACTCATCCACAAATGGAAAGGATACTGGGATAGATTGACAAAGGGAACCATTGAGATACGACTAGAAGACAGAAAATCAATCGAGATACGAGATATGGGCTTGGTAATGCATGGAAGCCCATACTCAAGAAAAGCAAGGCAGAACTGGTGCAAAGGCTGGTGCAGCCAATCAGAAGTGGTCTGAGAGACGCAGCCGGCAATATAAGGCCGCCCAACATCCTATGCCTTAGGCATCAACACCCTGAAGACGATGGCGGACTCAACCTCGAAACGTCGGTATTTGGAATACCAACCTGGCGGGAATCCCGAGAGCATTTAACCAGAAGACTTTTCTTTGACTTCTTGGATGACTTCCTCGTGGTAGACATTGAATATTACGGGAGACAGTTCACAACCATGTCTCACTCCTTTTTTATTCTTGCTTCTCTACTGCTGGGTTTTGATTTGATCAAAGCCACCTGGTATTTATACAAGCTATGGATAACTCTTCGGTCATTGAATGATTATGCAATTTCTTCCAGAATCCTCAGCATTAAGTTCAAATCCACGTATTCAAATGCCTTCTCCAAACCTACAAACGCAACAAATGTCGGTAGGTTCTTTCGTATTCTCTTCTCAAAAATTAGCCTGCGGGCTAAAATCACTCTCTCCTGCCCTTGCTTTTTCCTAAACCCAAATTAGCCCTTATCCAGAAACTGCTCAGCTGTTCGTTCTATCCTCACACAGATATTATTCCATAGATTTAGGTAATAGAAAACGTAAAAATTGTACGTGAATAGCTTAGGCGATGTTCCAAAATTTCTGAGAATGAGAGCAGATGTATATCTTTCCCATGACATGAAATCAGTGGTTGTAAACAAGCAGTATGTGAAACCATGGCATGAAGTGTAGCACTCGCACTTAGAGGCACAGACCATCGGAAAAGCTGATAAGAAAGTAATTACAGCCTTCGAAACCAGGTGTTGGCCTAGGATGTAGAAGATTAAATACACGATGAAATGAAAATTGAAGAAGGATTTAGAAAAGTTGAGATAGGACGGTCCATGTGGAGCACAGTGCAACAAAAACTGGATGGATTACACACTTCTTGGTATTTATTGAAATAGTCAATGGCATAATTAAGGAAACTAGAAGAAAAGATCATACGAGGAAGACCAAGGGAAACATTTATGGTCCAAATGAGGAGGAATTTAGGAAAGAAGAAGTATCAGGTTATAGCTGAGTAATCGCTTGCTAGGGAAGAATTCTAATCTAAGGATTGAAAACAATTATGAAGAGGTCAAACTGGAAAACTGGGTTTCAAGATACGAACTTTCCGAGATGCAAGGACGAGAACGAAATGAATTCGTAACTCAAGGTAACGCTGTAATAATAATACTACTGTCAGTGGCGATGGGATTAGCTGATTCCTCAGGATTTAAGCTGTGAATGGCACGTCTTCCTACCTGGATGAAGGCAAACTACGTCCACGGTGCAGCGATCGATCTACCGTCGACGGTAATCGCGATATATGCGATCCTTCGCGATGGGGGGGCCCTTCCGCTGGTGCTCGCCGATTGAATTGCAAGCGGGTTTGATTCGCTTGAGAAAAAAGAGAAGTAGGAGGAGTGGATTTTTAAGGGGAGGGGAGGGAAACGGGATTTAACGCACGGAGATCGTAAAAGGAAAAATCACGAATAATCGTGTTCGTAAAACAATGAGAGGCATGGACGCGCGCGATAAATCGGGCAGGTAGCAGTCAATGTGCAAGGATTTGTGCCGATCTTTGGTGCCAGATAGTGACATGTAGCGAAAAAGATCAAAACAAATCGTAGCAACCGGGCTTTAAGATGATCCAGCTGCAGATACATATCTGTTCAAACCAATAATGGCCGCATAAAAAGCCGTACATTTATGGATGAGGAAAATTTTATTTAAAGTACCTAGCCTACGAATTTATGTGGCTGATGATGTGGCAATGATGTTAGCTATGGATTTCGTAACATTTTTCGAGGAGAATGATTTTATTGTTTGATTTGAAGGATGATATTTATTTATATGTCATCATAGAGTAAATATAATATTATTACATGCACTGTTATACTTATATTATTATTATACTCACAGTCACACAGGAAGAGCAGTCACTTTGGCTCTTGCGTAAGGCCTATAGCCTCGACTAGATTCAGTATTTATAAATATTTCACTATCTTGGATTTGATGCTTATCACCTGAGAAAGTTTCTTTGGGTTTCTTCGTGCGAAAGTTTCGAGCTCAGCGTATAGATCACTGTTATGCACAGGTTGAACGCATTGAAAAGGTTATATTTAATATCACACACATTGAAAATTAAATACGTAGAAGAGTAAATTACGAAGATAGTGTTGTGTTACAAAGTTAAGAATGATTGGACTATTTCATTATTAATTTAAGAATGATTGGATTATTCTTTAAAATCTATGCATTAAGGACACCATGTGGATATAAGAAAGGACAATTTTTGCCAAATTAGACAAGATACGGAAGACCCATCTATACTTTTCGGAAAGAATTTACGACATTCCAGCCATCTCTCGACTGCTCCACCGCTTGCAGAAATCTTTTCGAACAATGATATCTGTCCATTTCAAGTAACGGCAAGATCTCAGCTGCCATTTAGCAGTAATTGTTTCTACATTGTAGTGAAGCCCACTTCTAGTTGAATTGTTATTGCCATTCTCACCCTTCGCTCTAACCTAAGAACACGACTCTCGACGCAAGTCGAGTTTATTGACGCAAGAATTTATATACTCTGCACCACCCGTATATAAGTCAAGGGGCACTTTCAGACAATTGCAGACCACATTGCTGTGGCAATAAATTGGATTTAACGTCACAAGCGAGCCTAAAAAACATTCCTTCAATATAGAAGGGTGTCCCGTTTTAAGGGTAGGGAAATATGTAGAGAGAGAGAGAGAAGAGTGCGTCGCCTGTCACCCTCCGTATGATTTGTTCATCTTTCGGACGCCGAAACTGAATGATGTCAACGGGTGAAGGCTACCAGCTGAATCAATTACTTACTTACCTTATTCAATTCTCCGTCGACTCAAAATATACAGCTTGAGGAAATGAGGGCAATTTCCGCCCCAGGGTACGTCAGGGACGCCTTGGACCCAGCCCTGAAATGCACTTTGCGAGGTGGCACCCGTAAAGCTTTTTGTATACGCTTGCGTCGATTCAATCTTAATTGCACCTTTTCCATTCCCGTTGTCCCGTTGTTGGAGGATTAAAAAAAAGCGGGAGATTTAGTTTCGGATAAAACCCACGCCTAGGCGTCGTGCTCTTCAAAAATTAATAATAGCATCAAATAAATTAAGTAGGGTATAATAATGAATGGCGCGCGAAGGACCCTTCTCGGAGGTAATGGTCCTCCGGGGCGTCCTTCGTTCTCTTCCCCCGGCTTATTGGCAGCCTTGGCTGCATCGGAGACGTCGCCGGAGCGGGGATTTATGCTCCCCTCTCCCCGAGAAGGGTCGGGGAGGTGCACAAATGCATCCGTTTTCGAGAGACGGGGTCTCCCGTTCGCGCGGAAAACAGCCGAAGCGAAGGACGCGGAGAAAAAATCGGCGCGAATATGTTACGATGTTGAGTGGAAATTGATGTGTTGCAGGGCCGCAGCCGACGTGGCAGGCCCTTGCAGTTAACACGCCCAAACTGGGTGGATCAAAGGCCTTACAGCCCACCCCTTATCGTCCTCCTCCCTCGAGAGCTTTCCATTTCGCGGCACTCCCGCCTCGGTTGCATCCTACGGCGCATTATTCTCGCTCAGGAGCCGCCCCCAATAAAAGCTCCGACCTTCCCCCCGGCGACCCGTCTGCTGTAACTCCCGATCTCACTAGTATGCAAACGCCCCCCCCCCCCCCCCCCCCCACTTCCCATTCCTCCCTTGAGGACGCTCGCTCGGTAGGACCTAAACCGGTGCAAATTGAAGAGTTGTCTAATTTTTTATGGTATGCTAATGAGGAAAGGTTTTCGATGAAAAGGACCGAAGTGCGAACACTGCAGAAAAAACTGGTACACGAGTGCATAAGTGAATGAGTAATTATAACGATGCAAATCGGTGATTTGTAACGACGCCCGGAGTCCGGTATTACCTCGAAACCGTGTTTCATACGTTTCAAAAATGTGAACTTGACCTGATAATTTAAAAATTTTGGTCTCATCGTGAAATATTGCATTTTTTAATATTTTGTACAATTTTGCTCAACTTTAATAACCAATTATTACTTTTCGCCCAAGGATGTGAAAATTTCTATTAAGTGCTCTATAGAATTTACTTATCCGGCTGGAGTATAAATCTGAACACAATTGGGAAAGAGTTCAGGAGTATAATTGGAGGAAAATGTAAGGGAAGATCGTTCGATGAAAACCTCTAAAGAGAAAAGTAAATAGTTGTAATAGAGAGAAATTTAGGAAAGAAGAAGTACCAGGGAGTAAACGAGCGAAAATTCAATGGGGAAGGATTCAGGGTTCCAGTCAATGAATCATGGAGTTAAAAAATTTAATTTGTAGCGTTAAATTCAACTTTTCTTTGGTTTCATTTATTTGAATAAGACTCTGAAATGTTATTCTGAAAAAATTCTTGGTACCTGGAGTATTTTCTTCTTTTAAGGCCATCTATTTATTTATTTCACACTGATTTTCCACTATTTTTTATAACCCCTCCCTCTCTATAATGCTTCGTAACATTCTCTAAGGCGACCCCACTTCACATGCGTAACGCCGTCAATGAACATTATAAGTAAACGTCATATGTATATCTCAATGCTAATATTTATTTGTTAATTATTATAATTATTTGATCAGGGATCGATTATTAATGTATCTTTCTCCGAACGTGATGGAGGGCTGGACCCTCCCACTTCCTGTTTGTCAGTTGCATTGAAATAGTTGGAGCGCCCTTTCCTTCCCTCCGTTAGTGTTGCGTAATTTATGAATGGTCTCTTGAACTAAATAGACGAAAATTACTCAGCAAAAATTGGAAAATGGAAACTTAAGAGCTATTTGCATTTTTCCGTTGAAATCACTCGTAATATTATCGCGTTGCGTGTATTTTCATGATATAAATTTGCTCCATAACTAAGGTTTACACTTAATGACCAGATTAGAATCATTCAGGATGATCATGAGTCAAGTTAATATTTGCCAGTTGACAGTTTAATTTATAATTGACTTATCAGAATTAATCTTCAGACATTTCTATATTTAAGGAAATGGCGAACTTATTCAAGGAGTTTTACCAGAACGAAAGTTTCAGCTGGAGTTCTGAATGAAATCGACTGAACTCCCATAATTTCCAGCATCACGCGGTTCTGACTCAGAGACTAATGAAGGTGGGCTTTAAGTTTTTTAAATCCCTTTCAGTTGTCGTTTCAACGCTAAGGAAAATCCAAGCCGAGGACAAGATTTGAGTGGATATTTATGTCCATGCGCACCCACCGTTCCATAAGTATTCGTGAAATGTATGACGCTAGTCTTTAACGATAAACCGACGTCAGTTCAGTGGGCTAAGCATTAATCATTCACCAAGGTACCTGTGGCCAAATTGCACCATGGCCATCAGCTGGTTTTTCTGGATGAACTTTTCCGCCACCGTGAACAAATATGCAGCTATTTTTTGACTTGTTTTTTATAAAAAAATATAAAACTAACACCATTTCATAACGTGGACGGATAAAAAGGCCAGCCGTAGTAACCAGGTCGGTAACGAGCTATCCTTGCTACACAAAGTCTCTGGTTCGAATCTCGTTTCGGGTACGGAGTTAGGTTTTGGTTAGGTTAGAGAGTGTGGTATGACTTTTGGTATTTGGAACGCCTAAAAACAGACTTTTACGATACAATATGTGCCATGGTGTAGTATAAAATTATTCAGGAAGCTATATAAGTTTATTTAATGCGTTCAGCGCATTCTACAAAGATTTGTTTTCAAGTACCCTTCTCTCCCAGCATTCTCCATCACTAGATGACGGGGACTAACCGTCCCCGTCATCTAGTGATGGAGAATGCTGGGAGAGAAGGGTACTATTTACTTAGACGCTTGCGCCAAATCCTCATGTCTTTCTTTTTTCTTGTGGATGATGACTCCGCTAAAGGAACGGAATCATGAGAGGATCCTTAACTATCGAATTAGTAGCCAATTGCGTCTCTCTTGTAGTTAGTTTTTCATTATGGAGTACAATTTTGTTACCTTGACATATTGTTTTACATTGACCAAATTTTTCTGCAATAGCCGTCCTTATTTAACCGCTGATTTCAGGAGAGTATATTTCTGCATAAAATATTGCGTCTGTTATCCCGTAAAGAAAAAAATCATGAAACGTTAGTTATAACTTAATTAATAACTTAAAACTTATAACCTAATACTTAACGTTAAATAACTTAATAACCTCCTTTCCATTGGAAAACCATATTTGATACAGGATTGACTCTACTTTCTGAGCATCGGAAAAAATTATTCAGGTTCTTGTTTTCCAATCTCACTTTCACTCCTTACTGGATTCATATTTATAACACTGGCTGGTTTCCTCAGAAGAGGAGAAGCATTAGTATTGTTACTTAATTATCTTCATGGCTTCTGGAGACTTGTTTATTGTAGAAACTGGGTATTCCGGTTCTTAAGTTTCTAATAGTTTCTTATATGACATATGTTCCATTCAAACAGTTTCCGAAGTCTTAAGGATGGTAATAGAAATTAGCGTTGTGCGCTTTTCTGTTGCCTACCCGTAGGCACCAGAGAACTAAATTTTTAATATAGACCAAATCTCCAGATTCAAAGATGATTTATCAAGATAGTAACACATTTGATGTTAATTATGTTCTGTCATTAATGGAATAATTCGGAAATTAAGCGAAAAAAATGCGCACATACTTTTGAGATGTTGGAGTACGGATGAGGGACTGAATCGGGTATGGAGAAAGGCAAAATATGATGCATTGTATATCGGCGCAATACAATAAGGAGAAGAAAAGCAATTGGCTGGAATTCAATATCGAATGAGTCTCTAGGGAAGGAGAGATTGGGGCATGATTGAGACTAAACGGAATTCTGAAGGATTTAAATAGACGAATGTTTTTAATGAAATCATTAGGAAATGAATGAGAATGCCAAACCAAGGATAAGGAGACCAACGTTGAGGGAAACCGCAAGGAAAATTTTCTGGAAAAAATTTCTCATTCGGCGTCAAAGGTTTCCCAGATGTTCTTAAGGATTTCTGAGAATCGTTTAATGACTTTGTTTTCAAGGATCAAAAAAGTAATCTGAATAGGGTTGGATGTTTAATGTCTAAAGGAATGTGTTCATATATTCCATTAAGTATTGCTTAAGAAATATGTCCTCTAAGGTTAAAAAAAATAACCATCTTAATTTATCCTCTCGTGAAATATCGGAAATAACCATTTCTGGATCTACACTGTTGTGAAATTTGATACACTTGAGATATCAGTTCAGATGATTAATCACCATTTTAATTCAATGCTGAACGGGGGAGTGGCAAGTGAGGGAAGGAAAATACATATTTCATACGACTGACTTTACTTTTGCAGATATGCTGCGGGCAATCAATTCTCATTAACGCCCCAAAGACTTCATATTGGCCGTCCTCGTTGGCCTCCAGCTTCTTGAATTCCCGAATCGATAAATTGTTTTGCTTTGAACTTTTCATTCCGCAACCCAGACATTGGTTCACTCATTAACGAGCTTTTCCCATTAGTCATTCGTTTGATAGTAACGAAAAGACACCTCCTCCTCGTTTAAAGTTTTCACGCACCCAATCATTACGGTAGCTTTTTTGTGAGAAAGATGTCGCTTGATCACCGTACGACTCTCGGTGTCTCGTGTGTTTGACCTCCGAAAACATCATAATTTTGAGTGAAGTCATTTAAAGAACGTTCTTAACCAATTAATCATTTCGATCCGGTCGCAAGAGCGGATCCAATTTTTTTATTATAATGGCGCCCCGGTCTTCATGGCTAAATAAATTTGGCAAACTTTGATGAATAGTCCATAATCGTCGCTCGATCCCCCATTCCAGCGCCGTGATGCAATCATTTTCACTCTCTCCCTCTTCTCACCGACAGTATTCCTGGAAAAGTGTCGGAGGGCGGCGATTAGACGGACGAGGCCAGAGGTCCCCACCTTGTTTTCCCTTCAGTCGTCAACATCTTTTAGCAGAATGGGATCGACTCGTGTCGGTATTCGTGGAAAGACTCACAGTATTTCACCCCCACCTATCTCTGATACTACCAGAGAACTCAATAGGAATACCTTATTTTTAGCTATGAGATATTCGCCATTTTAATGAACTTTTTACAACGTGGATTGGAACATGATGCTAAAGGTTCTGAAAGAAATTGGAGTATCGTACAATGACCGAAGAATTATCCACAGTTTGTATAAAAACCAAGTAGATGTGATAAAATCTGGACCCAGCTGTGAAGAAGCAAGAATAAGAAAAGAAGTGAGACAAGACTGTGCACTCTCTCCTGTAATTTTTAATGTTTACATCGAGAGAGCCATCAATTAAGTCAAGGAGAAGTGCTCTGGAGTGAACATCCACGGAGAAACAATCAGCATACTACGTACGATTCGCTGATGACATATCAGTCATGGCAGAAACAGGAGATTTAAAGAAGACACTAGGAAATATGGACAGAAATGGGACCAGAAAAAAGAATAACAAGAAAACTAAGGTATTGGTATGCAGTAGGAGAAAGGAAGCCAGGACCAATGTTAAACTAGGAAAACAAAAAAATCAAGGAGGTGGAAGATTTCTGCTACCTGGGAAGTCTAGTAACCAGCGACTGACGAAGTAAAAGAGAAATTGCAAGTAGAATTGCCCAAGCGAAAAGGGCATTTTACCGGAAGAAGATTCTGCTTACAGCTGTAAATACAATCGTGGAAGTGAGGAAACATTTCATCAGAACATACATCTGGAGCATTCCCTTATATGACAGCGAATCATGGACAATAACAGCAGCAGAGAAGTCAAGACTGGAAGTATTTGAAATGTGGTGCTACCGAAGAATTATGAAGATAAAATGGATCGATCGAGTGACAAACGAAATAGTCTTAGAGAGTGGGATAGAAGAGATGTCTACTGAAAACCTTAAAAAGAAGACGGGACAACTTAATAGGCCACATCTTAAGCCACGGTGGACTGATGATGACAATCGTCGAGGGAAAATGGAATGGGAAAAATGGAAAAGGCAAGCCTCGTCTGAGGTACATGGAGCAAGTTATGAAGGATGTAAAAGAGAGGAGCTACGTCAATATGAAGAGGTTGGCCGATAGAGGAATCGAGTGGAGGGCTGCGTAAAACCAATCCTAGGATTGCTGACCGATGATAATGATGAATGAACTTTTTCTCCGAAGTAATTTCTATATTTTTGCTGTGAAAGTAAATTTAAGCTGTCAAGGAATGCAGCTGGAAAACTCGAGATTTTTCACCTTAGCAAATGCATTTTAAAAAGCATGTCGAGTCCCTTAATGCGAGGTACCTGCGTGTTTTAGTACGTTACAGTGTTATATAGAATATTAGAAAAATAATATCACATTTTCCAGTTTTTACGAATGATATTTTAAGAAGGGAACTCTCAAAACGATCATCTAATTTTTCTAAAAATAATAATACGGTGAATTATGAGAAATTAATATTCGAATAATAATCATGTATTGTTTAATCCTTGAAAAACATTCATATGCACTGATTTCTCGGTGGGAAAATCGTTTATCTGCTTTGGTCACATTGCGTTCATGCTAGGATCGGGATTAAACCAACGATAAGCTCATAGAATAGTTTTAGCAGATGGTTTTACCCCAATATTTTTATTTAGATGATTAAGAAAAAATACTGAATTTGGCGCAAAAATGTTCTAGCTTTTGGTTTCATTCGGGTTTCAAACACAATTTCTATTTCCTTAGAATCACCTTTAGCGTTTGAAATGAAAGTGAAAAGTTTAGCTGGTTTCAGCGCCATGAATTAATTCTGAAGGAAACGAAGGATTTAAAAAAATCTTTCGGAGGAGCCACAGACTAAAATGGAACCACTGCCGTAAATATGGGATACTTGAGCCACCTCATACAGTTTCAGATGTTCTCACAAATACATTTTGCCTTGAGAAATATTTATTATTCTTTTATACAGGAGTACTATTAAATACTATTAACCGTCAAACCATCACGGTTTTTTTTACCATCATTCTTAAAGTTATATAATATTTATTGGTGGCTCAAGTTACCCCGAGAATGGATAGACCTGAACCACCCTTTTAAAAATAAATTTAAAAAATTTTCCCAAAATGAAACGTCCGACATTCAAATTCATATCCTCTGTACTCTGAGTGGTGGAATTGGCCCCCTCTTATAAATTAAAATGCATAAAAAGGTTAAATATTAGTTTAATTTATGAAAACAAAAATAACCTAGATTTTTTTAATTGTGGTTCAATCATGCCCAAAATTTTCAAAATTCAAAATAGAAAGAAAAAATGTACTTGAAATTGAAATAAGGCAAAAATATTTGTTAAGAAATGAAAGAACATTCGGTTAGCTGGTGGTCCAGCACAAAATTTTCACTATATGCCTCATATGTTGCATAAGAATATATCACTTATATTTTTTTCGTCAGATATCACTCCAAAAATTAGATGCAAACAGATTTTTATTCATATTATCCCTCTCTGTAACCTGTAGAACACAGCCATAACATAAACTGGAGGGAATCTAAATTGTGCTCAGTGCAGCAAAGTTTGAAAAGACGCATGTTCCATGTGGCTCATGTATCCCTGTAATCCAAAGTAACCCCAGTTTACGAGAGTGGAGACGTATCTTACTTTCGTGTATCTTACCGTGTTGTATCTTATTCCCTGTTGTTTTCACCATTCGCTTTGCCGGCACCTATCTGCTTGAGGTTAAACTTTTCAAGATGCGTTTAATTATGTTTTTCCTTCTTCTTGAATAAATTCCGAAAATTACTCTTTTTTTCTTCAGCTTTTCTGAAAAATGCTTTGCTCTCTCGGTCTATCCAATCGATCTCCATCATTCTTCTGTAACGCGACATTCTGAATGCTTACCTTTCCCCTTTTCTGTGACTGCCATCATCCATGCCTCACCACCATAAAAAAGCATGCCTCCAAAACACTGTTGAACTTTCCGGCCCGTATTTCCCGATTTAAGTAGGCTTTTATTCAGATAGAACACCCTGTTTGTCTGGACTATTTTTACGTCACATCCGATGATTACTTCGCGTCCCTCTCCTAATTTACCTATTGAAGCTTCGGTTTCCAAAGATTTCACCTTCTCACTTCATCCTCTGTTGTTCTACCGAATATTATATGCTGTTATCTTGATTGCCTTCCTTCAACGCCTTTTTTTGTATCTTCTCTAAGCTGAAAAGCTTTTTAATTTTTTTTGTCTCTGCGGTAACCGCTTTGTCTTTGAAAATTAGTTGCGTTATTCTCGCAATTTCGCATCGAAACATATTAGCTGGCTTGATAAAGTTTCTTCAAATACTGCTATTAATGAGGTTGATCATATGTGCCGAGCAACCTCCCCAATCCCTCTCCTCTGTACAAGACATTAGTGAGCAAGAAAATTATTATTACTCTGTAGTTTCTGTAGAATTAGGCTGTAAATGTTCCATTACAATTAATAAATCTTGGTATTTTTCCAATGGGCATTTCCTGGAACTCTTTTGGACTAATTTATTTAATGTCTTTATCTTAAATGTTCAAATTATCTTTGTTCATTCTCTTCTCCCGATCCGTAGTGCGTTATGAATAACTAGGCGATTTCCCGTTATAACCTCCTCTTCACATATCCCTTTATGTAGAAATAAAGAAACAATAGGCAATTTTATATATATATTATTGGCACAACTAGTTTAAACGCATAGGCATTATATTCAGTTACCAATACCAAAACTAAATACAAATAAAACAAGTGTATGGAAAATTTCTTAGTGTTTCTTCAAAATGAAATTCCATGAAAGCAAGCCCGGCTCCATCGAATTTATTGTCCAATAATCTTCTTATCATAAGGTAGTACTCATTTTCTGGGTTTTGCATCAATGTGTGATATTTCTTGGTTCAAAATTTGGCACTGAGCACTAATATAGAGAGAAAAGTTTACTGTGTAGAGTGGTCCAGTTAATGTCTTCATTTCGGTCACTACCGAAACTTCTCTCTTTTATTCAACCCTAAACCTATATCCTTAACACAAACAGGGTAGCTACACATTTACCCACAAATCCGGTATCACCGATTTGCACTCAGATCAACATTTTTTTATTGAAGCTACCATTTATGAATCTGTTAATCAAACCTCATGAATGGCAGTATTTGAAGAAATTTCATCAAGATGTTTCGATGCAAAATTGCGAGAATAACGCAACATACGTTCACGGTTCGCCCAATACTTACGTTAGACCTCACCGTTGTGAAGTAGGAATGCATCTTGCATTTCCTTAACCACGCAACTAATCAATGTCATCGTTAATGGCTTAAAAGTCTCGCATTATTGAAAAACAATTCCTCAATCCGCTATCACCCCGGATCATTCGGAGCAAACGTGTGAAATGGGTCGGAGTCAGTCAATTAATCCTTCTTTGCCCACCCGCCTCGCTCTTGATTCCATGATAAAAATAAGGCGAGAAAAAGGAAAGCGGTTTAACAACCCTCGCAAAGAAATATTACGCTTCAAGAGTCATTAAGACAACATCAATCCTTGCCGTCTCCCGAAGGAGTTATATGAGAAGCATTGCACCCCAGGTATTAAAACCATTTACTTCCGTGCCGTAAGTGAGAAATATCTCCCGTTTCAAATCTCTAAGGTACAGAATTTTCTATCAATGGAATGCAAAAACTACGGTTGTCTTCTGTGCTACTTCTAAACGGAAACAGATGGACTTCTGTGACTTCCTTTCCAAGATATTGCTATCTCATGCAATACAAATTGAAGCTACATTTTATTTGTTGTGAATGATATGACTTTAACTTACACTCTAATAATAATATTTACCAACGTATGTATTTTCCTCTCCCACAATATTTTACGAACAAATATTCGTAATTTCTAAGTTTCCGAGTTTTTTGATTTATCAGGGAGTAGATTGAGGTTTTATATTCATTTGAGGTCAGTCATGATACACCGCAAGATTGTTCGATTATGTACCTCTGTGTCGATCTTGCCTACCACTGGATCTATTTGTACTAGTCAAATAGTATTTCCTCGAAAATAAAAGAAAATACATCCAATAATTTTACTGGGCAACCAGTTTGACGATTTTTTTAGGTGCCCTGTTAGATTGATTTGAATTAGGTTATAATTAACATTATTTAGAAAATTTATCTGTTTTAAATAATGTCCCTGTATGAACCATTGAGGTTCAACGTATTACCTCAATGGTATGAACAATGATTGTACTTACTATTTAATGCTTATATTAATTATCTTAATGTAAGAGTGTTTAAACTTAATTATTCTTGACGAATATATCTTTCATAATCATTATTCAGGGGATTAGGTTTTGGGTTGCTACTAGATTATTGATTTACCATCTCTGGGGCCCGGCTCCGAATCCTGACATATAATTCTATGGTAAAACGATTCATATATAAGTTGTGTGTGTAGAGCATTTCGAGTGTAGTACTCCATCCGTCGGATGGGACGCTAAACCGTCGACACCTTGGCGCATTGCGCCAAGAGCAGACAAAAGTCGATGCCGAATTTCTCTCCTCTATTCCTCACAGTCCTACCTCTTCCCAATTTTCCGCCTACTTTTAATTGGGCTAACGATCTTAGTTGTCGGTCGCCTCCATTAATAGCAACAACCAGTCGTCAGTGGTAAAAGTGAAACTTTTCCAAAAGTATGGCCGAATAAAATGGTATTGCATGCGTCATGTCAGTGCCCAGGTCTTCGTAAATAATTTTACAGCTAATGACCACGGGATGGATTCCCGAAGGAGGGAACTGCTACGGACTCCATTCCCGAATAGGGAAGTACTAAGGACTCCATTTCCGAAGGAGGGAACTGTTACGGACTCCATTCCTCATGTTTGGTGAGAGTTCACCCCCTGCCACACACCTTTATGGTGGCTTGCAGGGTATTATGTAGATGTAGATAGATTCCCGAAGGAGGGAACTACTATAGACTCCATTCCCGAAGGAGGGACACTGTTAGAATATGTCGTTATTGTAATTATATGTTTATCTTAAAAGCAGTCATGATGTCGAAATTTAATTTAAGAAAGGACCACTTATGAAAACCTTCCCTGAGGTGGGCAAAAAAAAATATCCGGTGTTTCGTCCCTCGAAGCTATAGTCTTCCTTCAAAAACTGAATAATTGAGGCCCGGGGCACGCACATAAAAAAAATGCCGTGTCTAAAATGCTACTCGATGCCGTAGCCTTGATGATCGGAGCGAGCGATGTATTTTTTTCGAGCCCACTGTTTATGCGACGGCTCAAAAGATACCGCTAATCGCTGGATCCGGTTGAAGCGATGGGGTGGACTGCAGGGAGGCTCGTTTCTTGTCCGGAGCCCTGTGTTACGGCCCATCAGCCCACATCGAGTTCAGCGCTCAGTTGACAATATTTAGTGCTCGATCTTCGCTTGTTGACGTATTTGTTCTCCTTCCCCCTTGTTAAATGAATGCAATGCATTGGTCAACTGTGGGTGGGTCTCGTCCAGTCCGATTTCGTACAGGAAGATATGTGGGCTCGGCAACAATATTTTATAATCGTGGTGCAACGCTGGATTCAATATTCTTTCCTGGTGTTTGCGGTGGACATGAGTGCATAATCTGCAATTGAACTTGACAGATTCTGATCTCATTAAAAGGTTTTCCGTCGAGAAGTAGTGGAAAGAAGTCACTCAATAATAGGATCATTGCACTTTTAAACTAGAGATTTTAATAATTTCAACAATAGATTAAAACCTCTAGTGGAATTGTGAAACAAGTAATAAAAATAATTCATCCAATATTTTGAGTAGCAGAAAAATCGCACTTTTACTCAAAAAGTTCTTATCTATTGATCTATTGCGGAAATTATTAAACAGGGTATATCGCGCTAGGATCAATAGGAGAGTCGCACTACACCACAGGAGATGTTTTGTCTCCGCAAGAGGTTTTAACAATTTCCACGAGAAATAAAAATCTCTTGTGGAAAAAGGAATTCTCCTCTCATAGAAAATGTTCAGTATTAGTATTATTATCAAAACATTATCAACGCATTTCACTCTGGGGTGATTGTAACGTTTTCTTATTGCATCAAAGATGAATTAGCTCACAGGCTTGGAAATGCTGATGAAGGATTAGAATGAGCTACTTCCTTTCATTATGCACGACTTCTAGCATGAATTATCATTGTCCCTCATGTATCACAGAATATATTAGAACAGGATATCCCCTCATAAAATAGGCCTATTTAGTCTACTTTCCACGACGAGTGATTATTGAGCAAGCGCGGAAGGGTAGGAAAATAAAATAAGTGTTCTATTTTTCATGAAAGCTCGCAGAAGTTTGAAGATTTAAAGAGAGATTTAACAGAAGGAAACGTAGATTGAATATGAAGTAGATGGAGAATGGTAAACATGGGCATTAAAAGGCAGGTATAGGCTGTCTACAAGCCCATCAATGCTGGAAGAAATCCTAATGTTGTTGATGACTCGTATAATGTTGCCGTGCAATATAGGCTGACCAGTGATGGAGAGAGAGAGGAAAAAATTGGTCAATGGGTTGATTTTATCAATTTTGAATTTTCCTGTACAGTATGTGGTGATAACGTATGAGAGTTTTATTCAACGCCATATTTCTTTTCTCCTTTCACTCTCATTATTTTTATCAACTATTATGTTTTATGGTTCCTTGAAAAAATATAACATTAGGTTTCATCTTTTTTAGAGCTTATATCTTAGATATATTCAGTTAAAGAAAATTTCCTAGCTTTATAAAATATTTTTATCTCTTCCTTGAAAATTAATGCTGGGATGCCAGTTGCTGTTTGCATTATATTTCATCTAATCCTGTAAATAAAAATCCATCTTTTTGATTACGATTGTGACCCATGTAGGTAAACTTACATCCTTGGTGGATTCCTGAAGGAAAAAGAATAGTTTTTTTTATCAACATCATAAATCAATTATCCTAGGATTAGTTTGACGCAGCTCTCCACTTGATTCTCTATCACCTAACCTCTTCATTATCACAGAATTATTCTCTTTCACGTCCTTAACAATTTGCTCCATACGGCTCATGCGGAGCCTTACTTTTCCATTCTTCCCATTCACCTTTTCCTCGAGTATTGTCTCTATCAGACCATCATATATCAAGATTTGGCAGATTAGGTTGACAGGTCGATCCATTATATCTTCATCATTCTTCTGCAGCACCACATTTCAAATGCTTCCAGCCACGACTTTTCTGCTGCTGCTATCGTCCATGCCTTCTTCACGAAAGTGAGACCGTGAGTTCTTTGATGTGGAAGAAATTTTGCCTTGGTTTCGAAATTTGGAAATAGACGCTTGTTAGGGAACGGAATGAGGAACTGCGCGTCTCAGGCTTTTTTTGCCGCGTCACCGTGACTTCGACCCGATTAATTTCTTTATTTTCACCCAATTTCCACAGCTGCGCTCCCAAGGATGACGGCTCGCCCAAGTCCAGACGGTCTTTTCCAGCGGGTGACGAACTCCTCCTTGCCGTCAGTTCTTGCGGAGTCATCGTTAAGCACTCCGCTCGGGGTTTCGGGGTCGTTTTCAGCATCAGTGCGACTGGTGAGACAGGGAGGATGGTCGGATATCGCACCGAGAATGGGCAAGGCTTCAGTCGGGCGCATTCGTCATTGAAATGACTGCGAGGGCTGGCGAGTATACTCGGACCAAGGACTCGTCGTAATTGGGTGTTTCCCTCGTCCAGACTCCTTCCTGCACCGAGAGAATTTCCCACCATTTCAATTTTTTCGGATTCGCGATTGTTTCCGGTTCGGAAAAGAAAATAAAAATGCCCACGTCAGTGATGCACTTCCTTCTCCGTGGCCCTCACGGGTGCAAGGGTGGAAGTATCCCAGTCTTCTCACGTCTTCCAGGCTGTCATTCTCCCTTCCGGACTTAAGACTGGTTGGTGAAGACCTGGTTGGTTGAGAAAATTTTTGACTTTATTTTGAAATAAGGAAACAGTTCATATGAACATACATCTGGAGTATGTTTCTTTACGGCGGCGAGGCATGGACGATGACAGCTGCGGATAAGAAAAGGGTGTAAGCATTCGAAATGTGGTGCTACAGAAGAATGATGAAGACTAAATGGATCGACCGAGCGACAAACGAAGAAGTCTTGAGAAGAGTGGGAGAAAAGAGAAGTCTGCTGAAAACTCTAAAAAGAAGATGGAACAACTTAGGGGGCGTCCATTAATTACGTGAGGCTATATTGGCAATTTTTCAACCCCCCTCCCTCCTTCCTTGGTGAATAGTCGTGAGATTTTGCTCGACCCCCTCCCCCCTTATCTCACGTTAGATTTTTCAAAATGCGTATTTTTTAGTGTAAATACGTTAATCTCTACTTGATTGCGTTGGATTTATAAAAAAAAAAAACAATTTAATTTGCTTAATCATTTTTATTTTTGACTAATTAAGACTAGTATTTAAGACTACTATGAACGTAGTCTAGAATCACAGTGAGAATATCGCGAGATGGCTGGCCGGTGGCGGCTAAACAATCGAGGGGCTACTGTGCTACTTAATGGCGCTCGCATAGCCGCGATAAATAATATTGTGTAGGATGTAGCCATATTTTAGTGGTGAATCATGTTTTACGTGAATGAACCCAGTTTTCTCGCAATTTTATACTGTTTCTTGCGGAAAAACATTACGTGATATTTGCCGAGACCCCTCCCTTTTCCCACGTGACTTTGGTGAGATTCGGCTCGACCCCCTCTCCCCGCTAAACGCCTCACGTAATTAATGGACATGGACTTAAGCGGCCATGTCTTGAGACACATTGGCCTGATGAAGATAATCTTCGAGGGAAAAGTGAAAGGTAAGATTGGAAAAGGCAGGCCTCGTATTAGTTATATAGAACAGGTTGTAAAGGATGCAAAAGAGAGGAGTTACGTCAATATGAAGAGGTTGGTCGATAGAAGAATCGAGTGGAGGGCTGCGTCAGACCAATCCTTGAATTGTTGACCCATGATGATGATGATGTTGAGCAAATAATCGCATCGGTGGTTTTGGCATCGCAAAGAAGATGGAAAAACATAAAAATAACCTATTTTAGTAGTCTCAGAGCAATGCAGAGCATCTTAGTAGATTTTTAAATTTAGCAATTACCTCTACATAATATGTACCCTGCAAGTCACCATAAAGGTGTGTGGTAGGTGGTGAATTCTCACCAAACATGCACTACATATCATGCATAAAAAAGGATTAGTATTTATATACTGTTCTAAACTCCACTATTTAAAAAAAGATAAAAATAGCAAACATGCAAAAACATGCTGTTAGTTGGGTTAGCTTTAAGTCCTTATACCAACATGCAGCTACCAATGTTATCTATTGCTACACTCGTACTGGATATATTTACCGTTATTCACATCCCTAAATGTACGAGGAAAAAGGACATTTTGAATCTGTCAGTTCGGCAATCAATTTCTCTAATTTTGTGATCATGGTCCAGTCTACCATAGTAAGTTGGGGTTCGCAAAATATTTTTAACATCATCACTTAAAATATGGTCTTGGAATTTGTTTAAGAGATTAAGTCTAAATTTCAATTTGCGATCCGATAATGATTCCCAATTCAATTCATTTAATAGACTGGTTACGCTCATCATGGGTGTTTTCAAGTCTGTTTCCGCACTAATAGGCGCTTCAGACCGGAAGGAAAGGTATGAGGATAGGAATGGAAGGGTTGGGTGTATATATGTCATGGGTGTTTTCAAGTCTGTTTCCGCACTAATAGGCGCTTCAGACCGGGAGGAAAGGTATAAGGATAGGAATGGAAGGGATGGGGATAGGATAAGGTCCGAAGCCGGGATCTCCTAGGTGTATATATCTAACCACTGGTTACGCTAATAAGGTTATCGTACAGTCCCTTTACAAATCTTGCTGATCTTCGCTGCACACGTTCAAATTCATTATTTAGACCGATTTCGTAGGGATCCCATACACTGGCAGCATATTCCAAATGAGGTCTAACAATGAAATTAAATATGAATCGTATACTTTCAAATACGAAGTGATGTCCCAGTGTATAAAGTTATGAGCTACTGAACGAATTTCCCGGGATCAAGTCAGGGAGAGACATCTGGACGTGTCCTGCTGAGCCAAAAATGTATTATTCGGGTACCAGATCTTAGTGGGAAACCACAAACACATCCAACATTACCCCTTTTTTTATTTTACCAGCAACGATTTACCATCAATTATTTTATCAGCAACGATTGTGAATGACCCGAGCGGGCACATTAGACAGGACCAGCCCCCTGCAACTTCAAAAAAAAAACTGGGCCCCTTAATGTCCGTTTACTTCCAGTACTGGCCGTCGAGCGCTAGTGGTACTCTCGTCCTACTCCTACAAGGGACCTTATGGGAAGGTCTCCTATTTATGTGCCGAGAAACGTATTGAGTGTGATTTATGTTTTAATTCCTGCTCGCATCGAAGGAAAACCATAATTGCTGAAACAAACACCTGAATATTTACCGAATTTAGGAATCTTTTTTCCTGTCAGTGCTACTTACCAACATAACTTTACACAAATCAAGTACAATTTCTTTCCATCAAACATGTTAAATACGACCTGGTTCTATTCCACAATTGTAAAAGTGTGGAATTTAATAAAGTTCCACATTCAAAATGCATAAAGCTATAGTATTCCACACCGTGCCGCAAGTGACATTCTCAATTATTTTTCCAATATGAGACCGAAAGGGAAATACCAACCTCATGATACGTATAATCAACTATCGGCATACATTGTACAGGCCTGAAATTGGAGAATAATGGGGAACGAACTTAAAAATTATTTGAGAAAGGACTGAAAAAAGGGCGAGAGATGATCGCATTTTGAATGAAAGACCATTTCAAGCTCGTAAGGACGCTGGATGCCAGTCCAAAAGCGCGGGATAGTGATTGACGAACATGCCTTGGCGTATTGTTTAGGGGAAGGTTGTCAGTTATTTAGCACCCCGCGTTAAAAAATAGCCCTCTAAAAAAAACAATTGTCATCCCTTTCTGACCCTTTTCCGTATTGGGAATTGCTGAGTCAGCTTTGGCCACAGACTCAACCATCTGTGGACTCAACTGTCTTCCAAAATATGCAATCGGATTCCACCTCCAAACCTGTTCAGCGTATTCGTTGCTTGGTAACCCACCATCAAAAGCTGGTCCTGAACCCTAAGGTCGGACCAGTTGGTGACGGTAGTGCCACCAAGCACTGAGCTCAACTACGTGTGATTGCTTCTCATGAATATTATTTGAAAGGGGTATTTTATACATGCATTAGTTTTTGTGGATTTTCAACTGATAATCAGTTCAATAATTCATTATAGTTAGCTACTGATCAGGTAATTTATTCATTTTTTGTCCATCCAATTGATATAACAGCATATAGGAATAATGTTATCGAATTTCAGACTAATTTTTGTGGAATAGAGCGTCTGTTTACTAAATGCTTTCAGACTGCGAATTTTAGTTGGGCTTGCTGTGTTATACATGCCAAAAAAATTAAAATTTACGTCAAAGAGGAAAATAAACACCTAGCTTTTTTCTGTTTTAGGTGAGCATTTATTCATATTCCAAGCGAACCTAGATACAGCCTCCAATGGTACCTCCACATTGGGATACCCGAAGATTGAAAACTAACAGCTACTAGAAAGCCATGATGGGACTGGGTCACTTCTTAACAGTCGTTCTACGCGGAAGTCTGGATGCAAATTTTTCAAGACTTTACTGTCAACGGTCTTTCAGAGTAAGAAACAAATTACCATCCCTCGAAAATAAAGTCATCTTTTTCGCTATTGCGGGATTAATTATTCAATGATATCGTTGACCATTTAAACCACTTGGATTTGACATCAGCTAAAGACTCAACCGCGGAGTGTGGTCATTTTTCATTCAAGCCTTTGAGTGAATTATTTGTACTTCCATATTCATTCCCCCCTCTCTCTCTTTGATGTCTTGGTGTACTTTCTCTGTTATCATTGGACAGCGGACGATTTCTTCCCATTGCTCGTTTTTTCTCCTTCTTCTGTTTCTTCGTGCTTGGCCATGCTCTTCGTAAATACGGGCACTGAAAGTGATCAAATGAAAAATAAATACATAGTTCGCGAAATGAGAATCTCATTTTTGAAACTAAACATACGTAATTTTACCATCACCTGCAATGATGCATTCCTATCAAGGCGTAGCTCAAAGTGAATTATTTTACCAGTATATTCGTTTTCGACAGTTGTTGGCGAAAAATATAAGTCAAAAAAACTATAGAGAGGTATCTATGAAGGAACGGTCGGCAATTAAAATTCCGGGGTCTCTGATTTTCAGTTCAATATTGTTAAATGGAGATTTCAGATTGAAAACCAATTTGATACGAGAAAGTTTAATTATCTTTTTATCTGCGCCCATTATGGTCTTAATAAGAAGCATATTCTTTCCGCAGTATATTTATATTTGTTATATACAATGAATAAGCTTAATTTTTACCGCTGTCTACGATACGTGGGGCCGCTGACAATTACTTGAGGAAAGAGGTCTCCTTTAAAGGGAACTGACCTCATTCCTTTGGGTTTCCGGGCCAATACACGCCACTACTAATCAAGATTTCTTGTAATAAAGGATAATTTTAATAGAAACTCTAGGTGTCATTCACCATTTTGTCAAAGATGATCCTCGTAAAGCCTAAGCGGGCTACTCGAAAGCCACCGTCCACGAGGATAATCTGTGACAAAACGCGGTAAGAAACACCCTGTAAGAATATTCTTACCAATATAAACCGCTTTTGAGAACGTAGAAAATTGTGGCATGATTCCTGGTACAGGAATAATTATTTCTCTGACAATTTTCAGAGCGCCAGAAACCACCACATATTCCAAATGAATAAATATGCTTTTGCAGAACTAGTGGTAGTTATTCGGGGGAAATGACTGATAGCGAAAGTCATTTGCGCCATTTAGGATTGGTGGGTAATTAGATATGGGAACGAATTTTTATAAGGAACGGAGGAAGGGTTGGGTGAAATCTGGCATCGGTATAAGTCTACTCTTAAAAAAGGGTCACCAAGGGGTCCACAATTTAACGTCCAATCCGACGGACGGAGTACTGAACTCGAATTTCTCTCCATACTAAGGGGGTTAGAATGTGCTGGAGGCGGCAAGGCGGATAATATGAGAACCAAGGTTGGTCATATTGGTAGGCATAGTCAAAGATGTTTGCTGCTCGCCACCTTCACGGATGAAGTTGTATTTTCACACGGTAAAACTAGGTGAGATAAATTTATGGAATGCATTTTTTCAAAGTCGTCACAAATAGGGTTTAATGTGCGCAAGCATGCAAGCAAAGCCAAATACGTACTTTAGCTAGGTTAAATTCGAACCAGTTTCAAGGTATAGAACTCACTACCAGGGGAATCAGCTTTATCAATTCCTCCCTTAAATAGACTTAGAAAAATTAACAACCACCTCTGCGATGATAGTGGGGCACAATTATTTATGTTTTAATAATCATGGAGTGTCCGAAGGTGGTATTAGAAAACGCAATTTTTGTGATGAGGTGAGACCTAGAATCCTTTCCATTCTCGCTTAATTGTCACCCATAGGTTAGTGTGCGTCTGCAGCCTCAGTATTTTCTAACCTCTTTGCTCCACACAGCACTCAATTGGGCTTTACCAATATAGCAATGAAAATTCTGCCTCAGCCTGGATTCAAACCCGAGCTCTAAGGCTGGGACACCAGCTCTGTATCCACCACACTAACTTAAACTCCCACTCCACCACCCATCTAAATGTTTTACCTTGACTTGTACTGACGAAACTATCAAAGTAGTACTTGAAAAACTTTACGCGTAGACCAAAGGTGAGAATTTCCACGCTTTGGGTGAAATTAAACAATTTTAAGGCCATATGCAATGTCATATCTATGGACTAAAACATTGCGCCATTATTTCTAGATTTAAATCTGCGTTCAGCTAAAATTTACCTTGCAAAAACGTTTACAGCTCACGGATTAACTTTGTGCAACTATTTTCCTGTAGCAAATTGATTTAGATTTACAACTTAACTAACACATAGGGTGGTATTTTTTGAAATAAATAAAATTTATCAACAATTTGGGTTTCAATAGATTTTTTAAATTTATATTTCATTTTCTCCAATATTCGTGTATCTTATTTGGTTATTACAAGCCATAATTTTGCGCTGCAGGACTCTGAAATGTTGCCTTTGAATGCTTAGGGCAGGTGTGCATCTGCAATTCTTCTTGCATTCCTTATTGGGAGAAAGGTGTTTTTTTTCATGGAATTGCTATCTGAGATGGGGAGGGAAATGTGAATTCTCAAGGCTATGAGTTAGGGTCGATTGCATAAAAAAAAAACAGCGCGAAAATGACGACATGTGCATGTGTTAAAGGTCATGTCTTGTAGCAGCTGAATTGCGATAGCGCCCAGGGAATCTGAGATACTGCCATGAGGGTGTAATTATAAAAACAATATAGTGACGAACCCCGTGGCTGTAGACTGACGAGGCTCGCCCACTGGCCCTCGCAGAGGTCGTCAAATGTCATCTCCTCCACTCGGTGACCTCCCAAGTCACCCGGTCCACGACAAGTTGCCGGAGAGTCCCAGACCTTTCGCTTATTCTCCCGCAACCACCTGGAAAAGGGATTTAAATCAGAGATCATGATTGCGTGAGATTTACGAAAGATTATCTTCGCGATGCGAAAGTGTGCACGCGATCTGACGGTGACGATTAGAGTGGTAGAATTCGGATTTTAGGGGTTTTCCAAATGCTTATACTACATCGAACCGTCTAACTAAAGTTCTTGAGTCTAAGGCGAACACATATCAAAGACGGGAGTGGATCCCGTGACCTTTGGGTTGTAAAGCCAGAGTGGTACCGACCTTGCTACCGCGGTGTGGTGTCCATTACATTTTTACTTTCCTCTTTATTGATGAAGGAAAAATATTGATGAGTCATGGAGGCTATAGCGATTGTGAAGAATGGCAGTGGAAGGCCTCTTAAGAAATATACCTATTGCAGAAGTTGAGAATGATATGAAAGTGTAGAATCATAGAATTGTGAAGAGATAATCCGATAGGAGAATCGAGAGAGTAGCCACGTCTACCGAATCATAGGATTCATGACCGATGATGACACGGTGTGTGAAATCATTGCTTATATTTCCTTAGGAACCTATTTTAGTAATCATTTTATCTACTTCATCAACTTTGGAGTCTACTAATGAATCGGGATACATCAGGAGTTGTTCGATTTTTTTTTTAATATTGTGAGAAACTATTTTTTTAAAGGCAAGGTAAAAGATTCAGCTTCCAAAACGTTGGCCTTTCCAGAAAGGATAAAAGCTGAAGCTTTCCCTTAGTTCATGTTTTAATTTTCTTGTTCCCGTAATTGTATACAAATTAATCGAGATTAAATAGCATCCTAAATTATTTAATCTATTTGATGCTTAACTTAAGAAAATTCTGTATTTTTTGCAACTTGATATTTCGACTGAGAATTTGAGACAAGTAAGAAACACTCTGAGTACTGTAATTTACCAGTACTGTAATCCTCTGCCTTGTAAGTGTTATGTTTAGTACACGGTAAAACAATAATTTATTTTCGTTAAACATTTAATTTGTGTTTACGCTTTCAAAATATTTTTAATGCACGTTCCGAGGTTATCACGCGTTAATTGCTCTCAGAGCATACATTTTGCTTCAATGTTTCTTCTTATGAGAAGATATTTAGAATGTGGGAGAAGTGTTTTTTGTATTAATCGGGAATTAGTAGTAGCATTCTAGCGAGACATAGCGAGGTGAGGCGAGATGTTGTGAGTGGGGGAGATCGGTCGGAAACTGTCAAAGAATATGTAATTTTTTGGTGAGATAGCTCATATTTATGATAGACGTTTTGAACCGTAGAGGAGTGTAGGACAGTAGCAATGTGTAATAGTTAGGTATAGAGAGACATGGACTCAGCCCCCATCGATATCATAGGCGAAAAAATGAGAGTAATGGACAAATGTGCCAAGGTAGTAGCAGTTAAACAAAAATGTGATGGTTATTATTGTGACTTCTTTTTATGAATTTTCATACCCTGTAATATACTCCCTCTCCATCTTGGAGAAATTAAACTCTGCGAGAATCTTCTTTTGTATGGTTTCCCAGAATGTTCAAATAGTTAAGTAGAAGAGAATGGCTATGTTTCCTAAAAAAAATCATTTATTTTTAATTCCAAGCAACTGTTACCATGAATTCAAATCCCAGAAAGTTCGAAGGTTCGTAGATAAATTTTGCTTTGCTTACAAAATAGTAGGCATCACAGTGTAGAGAATTTTATACTGTCTTCTTTGATGTGTCAGATATCATATACATTTACTGTCTCTAAATCCAGTGGGTGATGCAAGCTGTTTATAACCAGGGTAGTAAAACGAAAGGTATGGTCTCACGTTGCAAGGTACAGGATGCTACAGTCACAGTGCCAAGGGTTCTTCGCCAGCTTCACCGACACGAGCTTCGTGAGTGGATCGAAGAGTCGGGTTGGTAGGAAGTGGAACTTGTTGCTGTCCAGCTGTCTGAAATAGAAAAAGGCGTGAGTCCGTCGAAGCATTGAAAGTTACACTGGAATTCAATACAAAGATCAGAGGTGTCGAGTGAAATCGCTGTTTCTGTTAAATATTATTCATTTTTCAACCATTTGTGATACCGTATCCAACTCCGTTGCCCCTGAGGTAATTGATGCGAAAATCGCGCAAATGACCTTATTCGTCAGTTGCCTCCCCTAATAATAATATTTAATGGTAATGGTAACATTTTTTACTCGAATTAGGCTTCCTATTTCTAATGCAATAGACATTGAGCTCTCGGGATGAGGATAAGGAGAAGAATGGAGAAGTTAAAGTGGTAGAAGGTGAAGTGGTTAAAGATGTAAAAGTTAAAGACAGAAAGACGAACGAGGAAGTGCTAGATAGATTAGGGGAGGAAAGGAAGTAAATTGAGGAATTGATGAGAGGGAGAAGGACTGGATGAAGTAGGTATTGAGGGTGTGAGGATGTTGAAGGACATTAAAGAGGGTAGCATGTTGGGTAAGAGTGGTAGAGGGAGGAGGAAAACGAGTAGTTTATATAGAAAAATGGGAATAGGAGGTATGCGGGACTGAAAAAGGACATCATGTGAAAGATAGGAGTCTCAGTTGGAATTTTATGCCCATATAAACCTAGCTTAACTGGTGTATATCTCATAATAATAATAAATATATAATACGAGACGGACGAGTACCAGCCTAAACTATCTTGCCCGCATTATTGCAAGTCTTTTCTACGTTTGATGTTAGTATTTAGTTTCGTAATTTATTATATTGTTTTATGTTATAATTGACATTTTTATGCCAAGTACGGCGAGTTTCTCTTTAAAATAAGAGGAGGGAGATTGAAAGTGGCATATTTTACCAAAAATTAGGAAATTGAGGAATTGAGGAGGGTTGCCAGCCTTCTTCTTTCATGAATTTCGTAATTCAATAAAGGGTTTTAGTAAAAAACTAAATACATTACGTTCAAAATCGAGTAATTAAATTGCTACTCATATGATTTGTTCTGAATAGTCTATTTTATGCCTGTGTTCATGTTGATATGCACTGCTATTTACTTCCGTATTTACGTGCGTAAATTTCACTGTATAGTGTGTTCTTGTGGAGTAATTTCTTATATCATTTATTAATCCACTTGCCAACCTTTAGCCACCGGATTTTAATCCACTTGCAAATATATTTATTTATTTGTTTGTTTGTTTATGTTTGTTTTTTATTTATTTGTTTATTTTTTATTTATTTTTTATTTATTCATTTGATTGTTTATTTATTTATTTTATTATTTATGTATTGATTTATTAATAAATCCAATGTGATGTCGTAAAAGGATACATTTGTCTCTCTCTCTCTTCGCCGAAGGCAACAAAAGATGATCATACAGTCAGTATACTACAGTTACACTATACAGTCATATTTTGTTGTCTTCTGTCATCTATGATGTCAGTACATGTAGCTAACGTTTGCAAACAAGCTTCAATAATGCTTCTTTCCTTTGAAGAGAGCATTTTGGTATCTAATTGACAAATGCAGAACGGGTGCAGGGTCGTCTTCACCATCGTAGGGAGCGGAGTGAGCATTCCCATACAGTGGATCGCGCTGCTTACAGTTTCCGAAGGTTGGGAGTATTCTCGAACGCCGTGTCGCCGATTCTCCGTAAGAGATTGTTGTTGAGCATCAGCGTGGAGAGATTGTGGAGTCCGGCCAGGGAAGAAGATTCTAGCACCTCCAGGTTGTTGGAGAAAAGGAAAAGCCTCTCCATCGACGAGAAGGAATTCGGGCGGCTGAAGGCATTGCCCGGTAAGGACTCGAGGAAGTTCTGGCTGAGGTGGAGCTCCTTCAAAGACACGAGGTCGGAAAAGTCTGAAGCGTCTATCTGAAAGAAATGGACCATTGTTAAGATCTCGGTACAACTTTCAGTCCCGCAATATTGCGTTCTTCTATTTAGAGTGATAGTAAAAACCTATCAAATACCCCTCCTTTGATCTAGAATGCTAAAAATAGTCCTTTCCCTAATGACATTTACGAGTTTGTGAAGTAAGGTAAATCTCTCTCAAAGATCTCAAAATGTTGATCAGTTGACGGATATTATTTTTAGTGATTAGATTGTTCAGTAGAGATTAAGTTTAGCGGAATTAGACCAGTACAAAATTTCTGCAATAATTACAGTAATTATTTTATAGCTGGAGACTAAAGCGGGATACCTCGTGTTATTTCCAGAAACAATGCACAGAAGTTTTACTACGTATATGATTCCTGGTAATTTCTATGCTCAGTTTCATTCTCATGTTATTTTGCGCGAGCTTTTATGATAAAATAATAATGCGTTGACTGCTTGACTGACTGCTGCATGTACACTTTTCCGCAGGTGTCATAAATATAGGAAAATAAGCTCACTGTTCATAATTTCATTAATTTTGCTTAATATTATTACTGACTAAATGCGAAATTATTTGCGATATCAGATTTTGCTATTCTCCTCTGAATGGGTTTTATCCATTTTAATGTTAAAAATATTATTTTCTCAAACATTTAATTCATTTAAAATTTCCCTTTTTGAGACATTTTAAATATCTTATCTTATTTCTTTACCCCATTAAAACCAGGATATCTTAATGCCAAAAAACGCTTCTAGTGATCAGTTTAATGGTGATTTATTTTCTATCCTTTGTGCAATTTTAATTGAAGAAAGCAGCTGTAATGATGATAATCACATGCGGAAAGCTGCGGGGATGTTTGTATGTGAACTACTCTCTTAATGGAGCTCGTAAAATTTAAGACTTTAGGGAACAATGATGATTACATTAGGTTCGCTTAAGATGGAGATTTCTTCCCACGACTTATGGGGAAAGACACGTCTCGAGCCCAGTGGGGGTTCTGGAAATAGTACCAGGATCCCTCAATAACTTCGACGCAAAGGTATCAATTTCAAATGGGCACACCCATCCTTGCCCTAAATAAGGATCTTCGACAGATGGGAGGGAGATATCAATTGGCCCAACCCCTGTAACCCAAGCAGGGGGGATCACTTACGCTCGCCATCAAGAATGTATCAGAGACTGCGGAGGAATGATATCTTTCCGGAGAGCTCAAAATGATAATTTACACCCCAAGAAAATTTCGAGCGAGTTAAATCGACGCAAAGCAAGGGCGGAAAAATGTTTGCATTCAGAAACACGGTGAAAGTGTAACAGCATGTGAAACAATAGGCGGGGTGAGCAAATGGCTCTTTGAATGTGTGAGGGGGTGAGTCATACGCTGATTTTGCTTTTCCTTTCGTTTTTGTTGGTATACTCGGAAATATATTGTGCGTGCCTGGGAGTGTTAAAGGGGTGTGTACATGTGACTATCATTTACGTTTTCATAATTTTCGATGCTACGCCAAGAGATGAAAACGGCAAAAATTCGCACATATATGTACGAAGTATTCCTTTGGAATAATTTGATTCACGATTTCCTTTTGTTAAAAATTATCTTGCATGTTTTTGAGACAGGTCAGTGAGGATGGCAATCTAACATGGACGAAATTAGTGCAAAATGTAACCTGGTTAAAATATAACACAGCGTTTTGAATAACTAGCGCCAGTATTCTACTCACAAAAAACAAGTAATTTGTAAACCTCCGCCCTCAATGACGTCCATCTATAATGAAAACCATTGTGATAGCATTCCTTTTTTAAGATAGCACATGGCAAAGTTTACCTCATCCAAGGGTACTAGATGGCATTAATGGTGCTATATTTTTTCTTTATAAAGTTTATATCTTCCTAAATACCACTTAAGGTGGGCCCTGAACTTAACCCATGACGTTGATGGGAAGTAAATCTGCACTGTCTTAGCTAAGGGGCAAGGAGAAATACTGTGAATTTCATTCCTCAATGTTACTGGAAGTCTATGCATAGGCTGTGGGTAAACTTTGGTGAATTATTCCGAGGATACAGGATTGAGGAAGAAAAACTTACGCTCACAAGAGATGAGGATATATGAGCGAAAACATAAAACAGACTCCAAGTTGCCTTATCCGTCTCATGATGCTTATGAATCGGTCAACCCTACTTTCTCAAGACCATCTGTCGTGACTGACAGGGAAGTCTCTCACCAGATTGCGAATATCCATGTCTTAATTGAATGGCATTGCGTATGGGAAAGGAAACAATTGACCTTGATAAAGAGTTGTCAAATTCAAGGCCATAATTGTGATTGCCTTCTAGGAGAAAGAGTTATCGTTCTTCCCCATCATTAAATTTTCCCGACTTTGATCTCTTCCGTAAGACCATGTGTAGTTAGGTGGGGTGTCTTCCACGTTGATTCATATATCTCGGTAAACAGTTTTTCCGGCGTTGCAATTTATGTCTTCAGGTCAGAAGGATATTCAGGGCAGAAGTGAACTCAGGAGAGTAACACTTCTGACGTGAAGGTGGCCGAAATCTTCTTAGCATAATATAAACATGCTCTTGTAACGTAACTTTTAAGATTTAGGGAGCAAAAAAAGCCTTCTCATCCACTCTTATCGCTCGGATTTATAGTTTTTAATTATTTTTTTGCGAGCAAGAAAAGTGTATGGGCAATTCGCGTGAGCCAACTGGTATCTACAATTAAAGCACAGCCATATTTTATATTGCTAAATAACTCTGTACGTCACGCCATTGGTATGAGGATTTGCATATCGCTTTCAGATTCAAACTATTTACGAGGTAACATTGGCAATAAGTACCTACTGCGACTAGAATATTTGGACTATAAATTCATATTCCAGTTTTCGGTTCATTAGATTTTCCTGGGACGCAAAATTTTTCCCTGAAGTTACATCATCGGTGAGCTCAGTTATCACGTCTTTGAATGGTGAAATGAACTTCATTCTTTGACTTAACTGACTCTTAAAACTTTGGACTAATCCGCTCAGAATTTTAGTGCAGTTTACGGGTGTCTACGCATGTGGTCATCATTTTATTGTGCCGGGATCTTACCTTCCCTCAATTTGCACGGTAAGTTCAGAGAAAATATTCCAAAAAGCCTTACTTTCCATTATCCCCTAAAATCCAAATTTTCCGCGTTAATGTCTTCCTCCGTATTATCATGTTTTACAATTCGAATTTAATGACCCCTCGATTTCACGAAGATCGGTTAGTGCATTAAAAAATATGTTCTTTCCCTTGGAAACCAATCTTTATAAGACAAATGGCACTTTCCTAATAATTTTCACGTTAAACAGCCCAAGGCCACTGCTCAATAAATTCGTGGTTGTATCTTTATGTGTTTAATTCCAAAGCGGCAGTTTCCACTCCATCAAGTAGCTTCAGGGTCAGTTTGAAACTATACAACATCCTTTCGTGTTTCAAACCGGTTGGTCACGGTTAAAATTCAAGACTCTCCCTGGGATCCCATTGAATGTTAATGCTGACTGAGAAGTTTTTCGTGATGAAGAATCTTTCTTCTCGAAACATCCGTGGGAGGTCGCTCTCGGCCGGGAACTTTCACGTGGAGCAAGGGATTAATGAAAATGAAATCGTATTTGCTCTATAAATATTAATCGCAAGAATGTGGTAATTCTCGAGCACTTCAGGCCCATAAGAAACGTGTGGCAGGTGTATGAACACTGACTGACGTAGGGAAAAAAATGAGTAAAATTTGCCGTATAAAATGTCTGAGTGAAAAAGAAGACCAAAGAAACTCTAAAAATAAAAGAATTTTATAGTAGAATATCTGTTGGTTTATCTAAAATTTTGAAATAGATCATTGTTGTTGATGTGTACATCTTTGTGGTGGGGTTCAGCTAATCGAAAAGGGAGTTATCATGATTTTGTCCCTGGCCAGTTGTGGTGATATCTTATCGTATCTCTGATATTTATTATGTTGGTACTGCTACTAGTTAATAAGGAGGAATGGATTTATTACAATTTCCTGGCTTTGATTAAGTGTCAGTTACTCGGGAAACCATTCATCCCTTCCCGAGAATGTGACTACGAACCCCTTGAAGACCTCCCCTTACATATGGCCGTGTTGGAAATCCTTTGAAAAACTCTTTTGTATTTGGTAATTGCAATTATGACTCTGGTACTTATTTGCCACCCACATCAATGTGTTAAGTGATATCACCTGGTTACCTTCATTGCGATAAGTATATAATTATATTGATTGATTGTCGTCTACCGGTCAGGGAAGGTTTTCATGGAGTGCCCCTCCTCTTCTTTGTATTTCATTCATTTTCAATAGCTCCTTCCCTATGCTATATCCTTTTTCTATCTCCTCCTCACTTACCCATTATCCTACTATCAATAACGTCCTTCAGAATTCCATACTTTGGCTTCTTCTAACTTCTGCCAACAACCATTTTTTTCCTCCCCAACCATGATCAGCACTTCTTCATTCGACCTACTAGCCGTCCATGGCATTTTTTTCCATTCTCCCTCGTACATAAATGAACAAAGTATCCAATAGTTTCTCTTTATCCAAATACAATTCTGGAACAACGTTTTTGTATCAATTTCGAAAGGACATAGTAAATTTGAAATGATATCATTGCCGAATCATCCATCAACTGTGAAAGAAACTTCAAACGGAGAAATTTAATGTTAAACTCGCAGTGTTGTTGTGAAATAACTTTTTGTGTTATCGAATTCGAACTGGATTTGCAGTACCTAAAAATTACTTGTGACTTAGAACACTCAAAAGTTAGACTATAGCGTCACCCGCAGTTATAAACTCTAAGGTTGGTCTTGTTGGTGAAGATGGAGCTCAATTCTATGTAATAAGCCGAGCGGCGTGTGAAGTTTACATATCAGGGTAGGGAGGACTTTTCTGTGCCCAGTGTTGATAGTGGATTCACAGATAAAATTCAAATTAAACATGTAATTATTAGTTCAGTGACTTAAGGGAAATGAAGTCATCTCTTCCAACTAATTGTAATGAACTACACAAACCTCCATTCCCCGAAATTCAATCCTCTCCGGGCGGGACTCGAACCCGCGACCTCGAGCTCGAAGGTAAGAGCTGGCTTATATAAAATTACACCGGTTGGGTTTAGCCGGACTTGGTCCAAGGCTGTTTTCGAACGTCAACACAGGATCTCTGAATGGTGATCCTATGCTCTAAACACTAGGTGAAGAATCCTAGTAGTAGAATGGTAAAATTGAGATTTTCAACGCCACAACCTCGAAAATATCGACGCCACCTCAGTAATGTGTTCCAAACCCACGAGTGTATGACAGGTAAACACATACACTCCATACCTTAAAAAGAAGAAAAATAAATTACAAAAAGAAGGAAACTGCATTGATCGTCTCGAATTACGTTAAGATTTTCGTAAAGAAAAGGAGTATTGCCTATTTGAAAGGCTTTGTTTCCAAGAAAAAGTAGTTTTGACTGTGAAGGATGATTGTACTGGCCTAAATAGTCGCCCTGCCAATACTTTATACCTACAATGGCGACAAGAATTGTCTACTATTTCAAGTCCTTCCTAAGTATGGCACCAGTCCAGATCGGCCGCCATCGGTTCTCTTTTTGGGGAAAAAAATGCATCACTCACGGCTGTTATCCAGTTGGAAGCGAGCTCCAGGTGGCGCAATTTGGTCAAGCCCGAGAATATCCCCTTCGGGAGCTCCGTCAGCCTGTTTCCCCTCAGCGTGAGAAGTTCCAGGTTCAATACGTCCCGGAAGACATCGGCAGGTAGCTGCCGGAGCTTATTACGGTGGATCCGGAGGCGCCGGAGGGCGGGGAGCCTACGTAGAGGGGGCAGGGTGGAGAGGGAGTTTCCGGATAGGTCCAGCTCCTCCAGTTTCTCGAACCCGGAAATGGCGCCGTCCGGGATTTCGGAGATCCGGTTGTGTGAGAGGGAGAGAAAGACGAGCTCCCTCCTCAGCGGATGGAACAGTTCTGGAGCCAGCCGGATGAGGGCGTTGGACGAGATGTCGCTGCAAGAAAGAGATTGGCTGCAATTGGTCGATCTAACTTCCCTCCAGCAACCTTTTTCTCTACTCTACTGTCGTGAAATCACTTTGAGGCTCCACATTATGGTTGGATAGAGTACTGGCTTTCCATTTCGAGGGCCTGGGTGCGAATCTCGGTTGTGGAAGATATTTTTCGTTAGTAAACCGGTCCCTAATTGAGTTCTTTGTGGAAAGTACTTCAGGTTCAGTACTCCGTCCGTCAGACTGAATGTTAAACAGTGATCCCCTTGCCGCCTTTCGTTGAGAGCAGGCTTGGTCTTTCACCATCCTTCGTTCTAACCCATTCATTCCTTTCCTTGTACAGGTATCCGTCGTCAACCGCGGGAATTACGTTCTTGAAAAACCCCGCGGTTGACAAAACCACGGTTGGTAAACCACAAAGTATGCGGTAAATCAGGAGTCAGGTGTCATGTTCCGCTAAACTTCAGTTAGGATTTCTTTTCATTTTTCTCAAATGATATACATTTATATAAATGTAGAAGTATTCCCTTCCCACTATTAGATTGGGTCACTTTTACCTTGGGTACTGTAGCTGATATCCGCGCAGAAAAACAAAATAGCATAACCGAAATTCGTGTTGAAATGTTGGACCTAAATGCACTCGATTGGTTCAAAATTCGCCTTGAAGGTAGGTGGCTTATTGGTATTACTAATCGGCAACTGGGAGATCCGGGTTCGACTCCTGGTCAAGTCACATGAATTTTTCCAAGGCAATTCTCATTCCTTGATGTATGCATTTTAGCACTCATGCGCGTATCTATGTACAAAATCATCAGCGAAATTTGTGAATATTAAAAAGAAGGCATCAGTCTGGTCAGAACCGCGCATACGCAAGGGAAATACCGCGGTTGAGAAAAGTAGTGCCCAAACCGTTGGCCGCGGATAACCAAATGCCACGGTGTAAAAAACCGCTGTTGGCGACGGATACCTGTACCTGTCCTCTCGGTCTGAGAGAACAGACTTGGAACTCACGGATGAGAACGTCGGTGATTGCACTATTAAAAGAGGCGCCCACCCTCACGATGGGACTTACGGCCATAATATTAAGTAAGAAAGTCAAAATATATAAAACATAAAACTCTACCAAGAGCAAGGTGTTAGGTGGTAATGAAACCTTGACCCTGGGGAATAAGAATAAAAAAAGAGGCTTTTGAGATGTGGGTTTGTAGATGGATGGAGAAAGTGCAATGGATCTAAAGGAAGACCAAATTTTTATACAGTTTTTATGTGCTGACACCTAAAAATAAGATACTCTAGTTGTATTTAATCTCTTTACACACTTTTTGATTATTTGGTTGAAAGAAAGAGTACATCTTCCCGATATAAGCCTTCAAACTTAAGGGAATAGAGCAAGGCTAGGTCGAATTGTTTTATTGGGAAAAGTATACGAGTAGTATATGCTTAGTCCCATCTTAATCGCTACTATTTCTTATTGATAGCAGTAAATCATAAATACAGTTTTCAGTTAATTGTAATGTACTTTCATCATCACAAGCTTGATGCTACTTATTCCTAATTTTAGGGAAATGTTATCATTCAGTACTTACAGAGTGGCCAAGTTGAGCTGGTGTCGAAAGAGTTTCGCTGGCAGTTCCTCGACATTGTTGCGGTGCAGACGGCTGAAATGTTTGGCACAAAGAAAAGAGAAATTGAGGAAATGACTCCCTTGATGCTTCGGAGTGATAACAAAAGACGGAATACTCACGCATGAACTAAACTTTCTAAGCTGTCGAATATCGACGGAGGTAAGTAGTCAATCTTGTTGTCAAATAAATCTCTGAAATGGGAAAGAAACACTTTTCTTGCTGACGGTCGCCTATTCAAATAATTAAATCAAATGAAATTATAAAATAAAATAAAAACAATTTTCTTAATCTTACAACTGCCGAAAAAATAAATAAAAATTTTGAAAAAAATTGTAATGCATGGAAAAAAAATAATTTTAACTGAAAAAATAAATCACACATTCTTGCCTGGTGGTGCCACATCTCCCATATCAAAGGTAAGAGCTGTACAAATGGTCGAAAAGTACATCTCATTTAAACTGCGGAAAGAAAATGATTAATTTTTTTATACTCACAGCTCCATCAAATGCACGAGCCCCTTAAAAGAGTCGCGATGCAGCGCAGTCAAATGATTGACCCCAAGGTCTCTGAAAATTAAGAATTTTCAATTAATTCATGATTTGTTAAATTTAGCGAATTCACTACTACATTCACAGTCCCTAGGACAAGGTATAGATCACGGATAATCACAACCCGCGCGCTTGCATTATCGTTAATTGCACTTAGGAAAGCGATTTTTTTATAATACTAATTTCAACTTATTGGGGGAAACATAAGTACGGATACACTGAGTAGGGCGCTTCGAGAGAGGTATTAGTTATTGAAGATGTAGGTCCTCTGGGTTTAACTCCGCGTTGGTCCATGTTTCGCGAAGTTAAACCCAGAAGACCTGTATCTTCGCTTCAATCAACCCGCGGAGGCCTTCATTATTTATTTTTAACGAAGAAGTATCCATGATGCCGCCCCAGTAGTCTCCAAATATACAGCCTGCAAGGCACTTTCGGCTGCATGTAATTTGTTATCGGTGCAAAAGTACGCACTTGACACTAGGAATCACTTGCGAATCCACTCAAAATTTTTTTAATGAGCTTTCACATTGAAGGTCTTATGTAGGATCTGAGGTGTTTACAAACACACTCCTACCAGAGTAAAAAGCGTCCGCCATTATCGGGTATCGAACCCGTACGTCTCGATATCTCGCGAGTGCATTTTTCAGTTGGTAGATCGATACTTGACGCCCGGGAGCATGGCTTTTTGTTGTTTTCACCTCAAATCAGAGTGCGTCATAATTTTTCTCACAACCGATGAATGTGGAAATACTACACACATCACAAATGAAGTTACCTCTGATTCAGCAAAATATATAATCGTACTAAACGTATGAAGATTTCGACTTACCCTTGGCATGTCTCGATATACGAAGTTATAGTGGCTATGACTATGGTATAGCTGCACAAGAAACGGTGGTTTTATTGAAAGTATCATATTTTCTGTATAGTGTGATACTACTGTTGAGAAAATAGGTGCTACATTATACAAATAAAAATGGCAATAGTTTAATAGTTTTACTGTTAATTAGAAAATAAGACCAAATTTGATTTTGTTGTAATATTCAGTAGAGCTAATTTAATTGTTCTCCTTATAAGCAAAAATATTATTATGTAGTGATATTTAACAAACTTAAATCTAAATAGTTTATCTGGCTATAACTACCAGGGTATCTTCATTCACAGAATAGTTCGAATCCACACCGTGACATCCACAGAATATTTCGAGGAATCCGAGATCGAGTCCCGGACAGGCGAGTGATTTTTTTCTCACATAACTACTCGCAAGGTGTGCTTACTAATGGATGACTCCGTTGAGGGATTTAGTGGTCATTTGTGTGTATTCTCAAATCCAGTGTTTGCATTTAAAGTCTCAGTAGCATTTTCAATTCGGTCACTTTGTGCTTGTGTACTTCGCGATGATTACCTGATAAAATATCAACTCATAGCATCCATTCTTCCATTCAAAGTGTGATACGACCATACTATTATCGTAATAAAGACCACTTGCTCGGTCAAATTATTGAACTCCATCCGTAAAACTATTAATGGGGATATGATGTATCTTGGTGAGATGGATCCTGATACGATATACCCGTATTAACCACTAAACAAAATAGGGTGGACAAAGTTGCCCAGGAGTCAATTTTGGTTTTCATATTATCAAATTAACCAAATCATCTTAACGTAGATGTGTATGGGTCCATTTGTCACCATTTATCAGTTTCATACGAGAACATTGTACAGAAAAATACATTGTAGGGTGTTCGTTTGAACATTTTTCATAGGTTATTTTCTCTCGGCTTCATGGAATGCTCAAATATCGCGAAAAAATTACTTGGGGGAAACCAGGATAAATTAATTTTTTTCCTACAGATTATGGGTAAAGTTCTCTAGTACATAATTCCGATTAACAGCTAAATTAGTTTCCAGAGTATCCGTGTTATCATTGACAGTGTGTTTGAATGCTTAAAGATATGTTCTTAAAGATGCTAGTCTAATGTATGGACAACGCTCATGTTCGACCAAAGAATTCACTTTCATATAAAGCTTACTTATCGTTTGAGTTTTGAGACTCAAGGATTTTCATTATATTATGTGACGTAAAAACCACATTAAACGGCTTAAAAACATGTGGAACTGGAACATGGAACTGCATCAATACTAGGTTAGAGAGTGTCACAATTTTGATTGAAATAGATTTTAGGGCAGCTTAGCAACCGCTCACATGGTTTTGGTGTCCTCTGGTATGAACTGCGTTGGCGGTAGCTCCCCGAGGCCCTGTCTCCAGCAGCTGAGCGTCCTCGTCTCGGGCCTGCACCGGCAAGGTCCCTCCGTGCACCGGGTCCACTCGTCCGCAGGGGCCTCGTAACGGCGCGGTCGCGACTCGAGGTACTGTTGTCTTCGAGTGCTCAGCGCCCACACTGGGGCCGCCAGCGGAGGGCAAACATTTATGAGGCAGAATTAGTAAGGAAAACAAAACAGCGAAAGGAAATGGTCAGTCTGACAACAAAGAGGTTTTACTTATCGACTAGATACATTTTCAGTTGTCCATCTCTGATTCTTGCTCGCATCCTGATTGTTAAACCGAAATCCATGATTCGATTACCAGCTCAGTTAAAATTTCCTTCACGAAGTCGCGTTAGTTTAGTGGTTAGAGTAAAGATAAAATACTTGGTTGATTCTATAATTTATTTCGACTCTACCGGTTTCAAACTTTACAGGCCATCCTCAGAGTAATCTTGAGATGATTGAAAATTGAGCCTGTAAAGATTGAAACCGGTAGAGTCGAAATAAACTGTGGCATCAGCCAAGTATTTTATCTTTACTATGTCTAAATTCCACGAAGTAAACTCGCCGAACATCGATTCTATATCTACACGATACCCTGCAAGCCACCGCTAGGGTGTGTGGCAGGGGGTGAAGATCACAAAGCATGCACTATTGACATGCAAATAAGCAACTATAGGGTCTCATGCTACTAGATTGTTAGTATCTATAGTGTTTAAGGGATTGATACATGCATCATGCACTACAGACTACTCATCCCTTTGCTATGCTGCCTATTCTGTTCTCTTATAGTACGGGGGAAAAATGACATTTTGAATCTATCAGTACGACAATCTATGTCTCTAATCTTATTTATCTGGTCGAATCTAGCATAATACGCTGTTTTTTATATGTGCCTAACATCTTCAGTAAAGCTATCCGATTGATTTTTCTCTAATAGATTTATTCTAATAGATTCTATTTGTGGCTAGAGTTATTTATAGGGTTTATAGGTGCTCTAACGGCTTAGGTTATATCGCATCTTATTACCTAGCACTTTAATCCTAAAATGAAAACACATCCATGCCGTGGGTGGAATTCGTGACCGTGGCCTTTAATTTTTCAGGCTGTTGCGCTACTGACCTGGCTACAGTGACCTGCATAGACTAGAGCACTGGCTTCCCATACTCAAGAGTCTGGTCTAGAATTCCAGTAGTGGCAGAAAACAGTAAAATTAAGACACATACAGATCAGAAAGTTGCTGAAAATCTATAAAAAAAATGCTTCAGAAATCTGATAGCAAATATTTTTCTTGTTTAATACTTACATCTCCACTTTGGTGTGGTTCGATATATGCTGGCGAACATCTGCGTATACTACGTCTCATTCAAGGGTATTTGGATTTCAGTGATGGACATTTCATAGTACGCAGGACATCGCGTGAAATGCATTAGTAGGCATTATATATAAGTGCAAATAAGTGTTACGGTGAGAATTTGTGCAGGCTGAGGTCCAAGTGGGGTAGGGAAATAGACTGGGTGTAGTAAGGCAAGAAAAGAAGGCAATTTTTTGTACAATTTCTTGTACAAACGCTTGTATAAACTGGACGAAATTGTATGTTTGTATGAATGGAATTAGAACAGGTTCTATTTCCCGTTCAGTCATTCAGACAATCGCACAAGCGTTCGTACAATTTGCCGCTTTACACGGTACAATTTCCTCATGCAAGAGTTTGTACAAGAAAATGTACAAAAAATTGTATCGTGTAAAGCGGTCTTTTGAGAGATTCAATTGTGGAAGTTAGTACTTACATATTTATATCGTATCATGCGATAGCTGACATATTCGAGCGATGGTAACAAGGACAACTACTGAGTATTCATGCAAAATTACCCCCGACGGACGACTTAATCGGTGAGGGTAATTCTTAGACATAAATTTTTTTATTGGATTGCTTTTCGATTTACTTGGGGATAACATAAAAATTAGACATAAGCATGAAATAAATCTTCTACCTGTGATTATAGCTATAACTTTTCACCCAAATTACTCGTTCGTAAGTCGCGGCTTATTATTAGGAAGGAGAATTCCTCGCAAAAACTCCCTATAATTAGAAGGAGTAATTAAACCATTTTAGTGCCTCTAAGGTTTATCTGTGCTGACAAGAGGTGGTACGGAGGTTTTAGCAAAAAAGTTACACTTCGGGTGAAACGTACTCTAACGCTCATTTTTATACATCAACACGAATGTTTTTCTAACAATGAAGTACTCCTTAGCAGTGATACAATCAGACTTTATTGCTGTACAAAACTCACTTATTAGGCAGTCACAACGATTTTATTATTGGCATTCGGGAGAGTCTACATATTTCCCCGTGGCATTTGTATCTCGAGAAGCGAAAACCTATACATTTGTCGGCGGCACTAAGAGGGTTAAGGTGAATACTGAAGTCATCCTCGAAAACTGCTTCCGGTCGAAAGAGTCATTACACTGTTACACATGACCACAGACAGAACAAAATACGAGAGGCTATTGATGACGTACTAAATTATATTCCGGTCTGCCACATTATAGTGCACTTGCAAGGGTGATAAAATATAGATTTGTCTCGTCTAATCCGCTAGAAATTAACTAGCATAACAGTATTTTGAATTTTTGCTTCAAAAAGTATAAAATTTTACAACCATCAAATTGAGATTAGTAGCCCTCGTCCATTTGCAGGTGGCTTTTATATCATCGGTAAGAAAAAGCAAAGTATCCCATATGCAATGTAACATTAAAGGATATCAATCAGTGACGTTGATGGCGTTGTCGAATTGAAATCTCTCTGTACTTTAATCATGTATTAATAAAAATAAGGGTACATATCTAAATCTACAGCGCAAGACCAAACAAATAGGTATATGGGGAATGTCGATTTTGTTGTATTTATAATCTTTTTGAAATAATTTTGCTCAGTCGTCAATATTCACTGATTTGAGCTTATTTTTCGGATTAAAGGGAGAGAGTGGACCAAGAGAAGCTCAGCTGTCTTAACTGTCGCTTTATCCACAAGCAGAAAATTGCAGAGAGTGCTGAATTTTAAGTGTTTACCACACAACACTCTCGTGAGGACTGGCATCTCTCGGTCATCACACCACTTCCAGGATTCGAACCTGTACCCTTGGGATGAGAAGCCAGTTCCCTGGCCACTACATCAACTCGACCTTCTGAAATTTGTTTGCCTACAAAGGTTTTTATAGTATGTTCTCGCTGATCAATCAGCGTTTCGTGACTCAGCGTCTCACTTATTCACAGAAATTGCAATGGGCGAGCATCATGTATTGTCAGAACGATTTAAATTGCGTTACATTTGTAAAATTGATTTTCATTCGTTTCAAATGAAACGCTAATCACCACGAATTTATTGAGATGTTGTGAAGAATGCGCTAGTGTCAATCAAAATTCAAGACACTTGTTCGATAATGTATTGGTTATTAAAATTAATTATTTTTACGCAGGAAGAAGAGTTCTCGGGTTTCCAACCGGGTCCAAGTGTTTTTTGGCACCAACGTTTCGAAGGCTAAGTCCGCCATCGTCTTCAGGGTGATTCACCCTGAAGACGATGGCGGACTTAGCCTTCGAAACGTTGGTGCCTAAAAACACTTGGACCCGGTTGGAAACCCGGGAACTCTTCTTCCAGTCTATTCGCCGGGAAAAACTGAGATCCTATTTTTACGCAATTTTAAACAGGAGGACTAGTGATTAACTGTTGAGCATGATTTGGGAGCAGAAACGCTGCCGACGGAAATGAGGATGAGGTAGAATAGGTGGATGTAACAAGTAATAGCGAAAATCGGATACGAAAGGCTGTAAACGAAGGTAGAGGGCACAAGATAGCTACTCACCCGGCTGCTCCAGCGACCTCACGCGCCTTTCTAGACTGTTCAGCTTCTCCGTCAGGAGCGTCACCTGCCTTCTTGAATGAACGGCGGACGACAGGGCCTCCCAGGTGTCGAAATCGTCACCACCCCCCAGGGGAACTCCTCTCATGGAACCCTGAACCCCTTGATTCCGGGAACCTTTCCGGAACCCAAGGGGTTCTTCGGATCCCTTTGCGTCAGGGGCCAGCGCGTCCTCCCTGAGTGCTTCCCACAATTCCCTCCTCATGGCTGAGAGGGCTTGGCACCCGTTCAGGACACATTGGCCGCCGGGAGGTTCAGAACTACAGACCCCCACCAGGGAGATGGCACAGTAGATGACGATGAGGGCCCGGAGGGGTCCTTTGGTATCATCTTGGGTCCTCCGCCCTTCCATGTCTGCGAATAGGGGCCACCGAAGGTCGGCATAGACGTATTTTCCCCGCCGACTTCTTCCCTTCTGGAACATCCTGGAGGCTCAACGCTCGTGGATGCTGTGGTGTGACTCGGCAGATTTTGGTCCCTGGGACCGAAGGCGTTGGTGGAGTGAGTGGCTCTTTCAAACCTCGCTGGATTGATGAGAGGGTGAATTAAACTTACCCGCTTCTACTCACTTCTAGTAGGAGATGGGGGTTTCTTGGGAAACTGTAATCTACGAACTTAACTTCGGCGTCTTCTACCCCGCGATATTAATTGCTGTCTAATCCACAAAGGTCAGGTTTCTCTTCTTATAATCTAACGACATTTATTTCAATTCTACAGGACACGTAGCTACAACTAGTAGCTTGACTTTTTCTGTCGTTTTCTTAGTTTTTCAGCTCATGCACCGGATGCGGGAAATCATGTCCTTATTCGCAGGCATATCCCTACCCTCTTCACTAGTGTTACAACGTGTTTCACTAGTTAATTACTTTCTATGAAGAGCTATGATTTCTCGATATGGATGCTCGGATCAACCTCTTAACCGGTCACCACTAATAAAGGAAATGACAGAATTTCTTGAGTCGTTGCGCTCAAAATAACACTCGAAGGACTAAGGGTTGTCTAAGTTATTTTGGAAGATGTCGGCGAACTTAAGGATTTCCCATCACGACTTTGACCATCAGATCAACTCATTCGAGATTTGCAGGGCGAGACTTTCACTGTTTACACACAGCAGGCACTGAGTGACACTGACACTTAATTCTAGGTTGAGTCTCCCGTCTCACGACCAAACTTGGAGGATTCCAATTACCATCGCACACGACTCTTCTCCAGCCGGATTAAAGGGCTCGCAATCATCGCACCACTGATTTGTACGCGAGCAAACCTTCCCGTCGTATGATATTCGAGTTTTCGCCGGATTCGAAACTCCTCCTGCATCGCCCCTGGTGTTCGACTCGTCCAGATTTGCATGCGACTGACCCTCCACGCGACAGCCACCTCGCCGCCCATTTCTGGGCCATCAACTGACAAACGACGATCAATACGTCAATGGGAGTGCTCCTTTTACTCGGCAATCATCCTCCTTCCTTTTGACGGATTTCTCGTTCCCCACCCTGCCGGTCTCCCTCCACCCTCACGCCCTTGCCTCGAATGCTCACCCACCCCTCCTCCAGTCCCCATTGTCTCATCGCCGCCAGTCCCACGCGCGCCCACTAATCTGTTTGATCTGGACCTCCTTTTGCGTCGATCGGGCCTCGAGCCTATTGGAAAGGCGAGTATTCCTCGGTCACAGGCGTAAGTACGGGTGAGACCATGTGATATCCGCACCTCGCAAAATATAACGATTGGTCGAAAACTATCGACCAAAAATACATTCCCTGTCGAACACTACGTGTTTTTTTTCATTTTTAAATGCGCCATAGTACAAAAAAGTCGATTTCTTCATTCACAGCAATTGATACGCAATGTTTACGAATGACTGACCGGTAGGATTTTCGTGAAGCCTTTAAATATAAGGATCACTCATGAAAACGGTATATTTCGGTGGAACTTTCTCCAAAGATAACCTTCTGGCGTGAGTGACAGTAGTGTTGTATAAAATTATCACACTCTGCTGCACCTATAAACACCTATTTCTCCACACGGTTCTTTTTCTACGCGGAGAATTTCTCCTGTCTCTCTTCGTCCCCTCCAAAAAGTCAATTATTTTTGTCTCTCTTCCTCTATTCTATTTCTTAATATTCCCTCTTTTGTCACCTTTCATATTCTGACACCCCTTGTCACCTGTTTATTCCGCTGATCCTGACTTTATTTTAATTTTATTCAACGACTCACTTTCCTCTCTTACCTCACATAGCAATTCAACGCTTGCCATTCCTTTTTTCGTTGCCAATTCTTCTTAGCTCAATGACACATATTTCTAAAGTTCTACCACCTTATTCGCTCAATTCCAATATTTAAAAAAAAATAATGTGCTAAACGGAGAGGTATTTTGATGTAGAATACTTCTTATCTTTCTGGTGACTAATAAGTTCCCTCTACAAATAAATCGAGCGTTACGTTTTCATGTAGATTTCTATGAGGCCATTATGGACAATATTCTGCCGCCTTTCTTGTAACCTTATAAATAACAATATCGTTCAAACGTCGAAACATGTTCGGTTATACGATACAATATTGAATCTATGAATTAAGTACACTATTCAGTCGGCCAATGGGGATAAATAGACACATTTTGCGCCGCTCGGCGCGCGCTAAAATTATTTGGGATATCTCTTGACTCCAATGTGATAGAATGTTGAGTGAGGTATCGTGAAAACTTTCTCATTAAATTCTATGTTGTGCACAATGATAGCAAAAATATTGGTAAAAGGACTGAATAATCGTATATTAAAGGTGTAAAAATTGTGTTTAGATGAAATGTTGCAATATATTAGTGCTGAACTTGTTCAAAATATTCGAAAATGCATGCAGGAAGCGCAGGGAAAATCCAAAAAATAAATTTTAATCCGTTTATTTCCTTTCGTGGCAATTGGCAACCCTACAGCACACGTGACGTGCATTTAACAATAGGCATCAAGGGGTTCACAACATACCATTTATGGACGGAATAGGTACCCAAGTAGGCTCCGGTGAACCAATCAAAAATCATTACCATTGCCGATATTTGAAAAGCCAGTGCTTAAGCCACCACACTCGTTGGGTCCCCATTTAGCAGTGGGGGGATTGTAAAATACCATTAGGAAGGCGGTACGAAATGCTCTAAAGTATTCTTCCAAAGAGCGAATATGAGCTTCGATGGTAGAGTTTTGAATCCAGGGAACTGCAGGTCTTTTTGTTCGGCGTTAACCACTGAATGGCATATTTCTGGGTCGGTCTGGCCGATGTTCCGAACACTAGAATAATTGCCACTGTAATTGGGTCACCCGCCGCCGCTTTTATACGGCCGATTTGACGACAGCAATGCCCGACCCACGCAATCCCTTCGTTTATTGAAGGACAAAAACATTCGACCCCCCTGTCGCTAGCATGTCCCTCCGAGTCATTGTCCCTGCCTCCTTCGCCCTTACCTTCATCCCACTTCCCCGCTGGCACTGACCAATTCTTTATGAAGTGTCCCATTTTCTCCACCCGAGCTGTGTTGGAAATGATAAGCGTAGTTTTTTTTCGGATTTTTCCTAGGTAATTGTAAAGCTCAAATAGTTATATATATTTTTTTAATTTTAATACGACATGAAAATGGTCCCGACAATCTATCCCTGAATATTCGGGAATAAAATTTTTTCATGGGTCACTTCGTGGAAGCGCTTCATGACGGAAGGGAACTCTTTCCAATTCCACGTCTATTAATTAACTGGATAAAAATTTCACGATTGAATATTTCGATTTGTTGATGTAGTGAAATTGATTATGTGATTCTCTAACTGCTCAGGTTATTTCGTACCGCCTAACCTAAGTTCACAATCATATTATGACTATAACATTCATCCTTGAGGCGAGATGTGAATCCGTGACTCTTGAATTGCTGGTCCGGTATGTTACCTACCTCCCTACCGTGCCCAGCTTTCATGAGACTCATCGTGAAAATGTTTATTTTGAGGTGTTTTCTCAGCTAAAAATTCTGGCAGAAGTTAAAATCTTCAAAGGTTCTCGTGAGAATTCATGAAACTCAATTCTCCTTAGAACGAAGGAAAATTATACTTTTTCGAAGCTCATTACTTGACACCATTTCAAAAGAGCCACTCTCAAGTGCTGACAATTTTAGCTAATGTAGAGTTAGGATTTAGGTGCTCCAAGTGCTACGATTTTATCTTGCCGTCTAATGTAATTCTGAGCCTAATTCCAACGAAAATACAATACCCATAATCTCAATTGGGTTGTCATGGCGGTGTTTTCCGAAGTGTTAAAGGGCAAGCCTGTAAAGTGTCTCAGAACCAAGGGGGTTTTACAGCTGGAAGTAATTTAGTGAAGTGAGTGGACCGAGAGAAGGAGGTCCAAGAATTGCAACCTAGCCGCGAATATCCTTAGTTATAGTACTTAGAGTTCCACCGGGTAGAAGGAAACCTCGGTAGCTTAACTGGTTGAGTACCTGGCGGGAAATCAGGGGGTCCCGGTCCAGGGGGGTTTTTTCCTTGTGGAAATCCAACTTCTATGCATTTTCAGACGGTGGTTATTTGTTATTGAGAAAACTACGTAGGAGTTGCTGTAGTTATTCGGAGTTGGGGACCGACAGCTAAGATTATTTGCTCCTTTTAGAATAGTTGGGTAATTGGGCGTAGGAAGGAAATTTTCATGAAACGGAGGAAGTAAAAGAGGTAACGTCCTATGCGACGGAGTAATGAATCTTAAGTGCTCTCCGCACAGCACTCAAGCGGGGATAGGGATACCAATGAAGAATCTGCTACGGCCGGAATTTGGACGCGGGCCCTCAGGTTGGGAGGCCAGTAGGTACTCCAGTCACTTCATTGATTTGATCCCTCATGAAACCACGTCCAAGAAGGGAGTTGCATATATCAGTCTTTAAATGGTTGAAAGGGGGAAAGAAGGTAATAGAGTTGGGATACGAGAGAGAATATTAAAAATGGGTAATTTCATTCTATAAACATCACTCGATTTACTTCATAAAGAATTAATTTGCAAAGTTTTAAACAAATCAAGAAACTTAAAACTCATCTCTCTCTCTCCCCCCCCCTCTTGCTCATCATTATCCGATGTACCGCTGCTACGTCCATTGCCATCCCATCCACTTTTCCTGCCCCGTTTAAATCACCCCGGCAACGATTATTCCTCCCCCACCTCTCCTAACACTGTTTAATTCGTATTCCTCTCAACGCTGATTACTGCGTCCATCCTCAAAAGCCTTTAATTCAGGACGTTAACAGTGGTGAAATCATGTTTTCAGCTGCTCGAACTGCTAAGATTATATCGCGCCGTTCAACTTAACCTAATGCAAAGCCATCACGAATGCAAATTCGTGTCCATGGCAGGACTACAACCCTCGGTATTGGAGTTGCCAGACCAACTTGACTACCGCGGCCGGCGATAGAAATCACTTCCTGTTATATTCAAATTCATAGTTTCATTAGAATTCATCGCCACTAGTTTACGGCCTTCAATTGCTTCTAGCGAACGGTCAAACCCATTTAGATCAAGTTTTTCAAACATATGGTTCCAAACATCATCAATTTTCTTCTTCAGTCTTCATTAGTCTTTCCCGCGTGTCTTTACTCAAGGTCCCTGTTGTTACTTCATTTCTCATTGAAAACCCCTTTTTTGCAAACGTATTTATTTTCTTCACTTAATTGTGCTTACCAATCACACGCCAATAAATTCAATTTCAATCAAAATGCAATTATTCGCGTGGCTAAGTATTGAAATTAAAATATTGACAAAAGTCCGTTCTATTTCAGATTTTGAGTAAATATATTAGTGGTAGACGATGAAACCAAATGAAAATTGAATATGGGAGATAAATACTAAATCCTCTTGGTGCGAATTAATGAAAGGTTTACCAAGGCTTATCTAAGAATATGGTGCGAATTATCAGACCTAAAATCATGTTTATCCATGTACCTATGCGATAGAAGATTTTTTCACAATTACCGTGATCAGTCCTGAATATAATTACTTGTTGATGCATACAAGTTTATATCAACCTTATTTAGTGATACAATTGCTACATCGTAAATGGATACATCGTAAAATGCCAAGTATCGTATATCTCCCTGACAATTACCGGTTACCTATAGTTATTCGTCTGATATTTTTGTTTTAACATTGATCCAGTTGATCCACACATCGCAATGACGCTATGTCATCAAACACGTGCGTGAATAATGGAGATTGTATGTGTTAACTCGGATTGGCAACTTGCCCTTAGCTTTTCAACGCCCGAATGGTTCAAGCTGCTGCGAGGCCGATACGACCTGTTGCTTGAGTGGAGGGTTCTTTTGAATGAGGAGCACTTTGGTAAGTACGGCACGTGATACAGGGCTTTCAAAAAAATAATCCGTTTTGGGCCCTTTCCTCTGCATTACCCCATGTCGCGCCGTATTGCTGTGTTATGGCCTGTCTTAGTACTAAAACTCATATGAAATAATTCTGAACATTCCTTTTTTAAGTGATGCTGAGAGGTTTCATTCATGCTATTAAGAGATGTGTTACATTCTCTCCTCAAGTAATAAAATACTCTCCTTGATTGTCCTGTATTATTTTTTTCATCATCTTTATACCTATCGTAAATTTTGTGTTTCTTTATGAATATCTGTTGAGGAGTGGCCGTAAGGCAAGCCCTGTGCCCATCAGGAAAAATAGTGTAACGGGAAAACCCTAGCATCCGAGTTTCCCGGAAATAACTGTGGTATTATAATGGTAAAATGGTAAGAATTATCGTTTGACCCCTCCGGCTCATTGAAAAATTTTGTTGATTCAGTTAGGATACTAAAAATTGCTCATGAGAAGAAAGTGTGGTAATAAATGAATGAAGGTGAGCAAATACTCTATACTAAAATTTTGTACCATGAACAGAAGACTTTTTGATTAACAAGGATTGTGGAAAATCTAGTTTGTCGTTGTAATAGCAGGTGAACAATTTTTTCCTTTCATTTCGATGTCGGGTGAAACACTTGCACTTACGAAAAAAATTGTTTCATTTCTGAATTGACTGACTCTTGTCCAGATTCTTATGTTCAGGAAATTCATGATGAGAAAGTGTGTGGATAGTTTAAATGTCACCAGTTATCATTATCATCATTGGCACCCTACCCGTTGAAATTAGGAATGAACAATCCCTCAACAAAAGTGCTCATCACACTGTAATCAAGTAGGGACCGATATACCGATGCCACTCCAGAGACACGAACCCAGGCCCTCGGAATGGGAGGATAGTACACAGGCCACCACACCAATGCGGTCCCAATAAGTTTTTCATGTAGCTTCTTCACTAACTGACCACGGCGTAACGTCTCATCGACGACCAGTGTACTAGACCTGAAATGCTTTCATCGCATTAATTAATTATGATCCGTTATACCGATGAAAAAACCCCAACTACTTCCGAAATTCTAAACAAGACCCTTGGTTTAGGAGGCTTGTACCCTAGACACCTCACCAACCTTATCCCCGTCTTTACATGATGTTCTTATTTAGCTAATTATGATTTCAGCCTCTTAATTTTCACCTTCATTTCTCGCATTGAAAAATGTCTCCCAATGCCGGGTTTGAACCCGGACCCTCAGGATAGGAAGCCAGTTCTTTGGCTACCTCGCCAGCCTGATCCCCCCAAGCTTCCGGTCTATCTATTCCACTCCATCGCCATTCACTACCAGTCTTCACTTCAAAGAAGGGGCCTATGAGATAGTGGATGAGTTCACGTATGTAGGAAGCAAGATAACATCAGGTGGTCGCTGTACGAGGTAGGTATATAATTAGCCGTATCAACCAGGCCAAGATAACCTTTGATAAAGAAAATTAGCTATTTTTACCTGGTAGTAAGAAAACGCGATCAATGCCTTTATTTGCAGCAGCGCCATGTTCTACGGCAGTGAGATCTGAGCACTTGGAGAGGGAGATAAAATAAGAAAAGAAGCATTTAAGATGTGATGCTATCTTAAAATGCTGAAATTTCTCGGGTTGAAAGAATCACAAATGAAGAGGTTCTTCAAAGGATTGTAGAGATAACTGGAGAATATGTGAATGTGCAGAGACACGGGAGTTTAATTGCCACTCTATTGGGCGTGCAACAGAAATAAATAACTAAAGAGGCATAATGATTATTTCGGACAGTTAGTGAAGGAGCTAGGCTGCCAATACTTTCAAGAACTGAAAAGACTTACACAAGATCGCGATGGATGGAAATCTGCTGTGGATCGGGTTCAAGTAGTATCCAGAGTACTGACCTCCAACCCCGATGGCTCGGACTCGAGTCGCGGATGTGGCAGAGATTTTTCATTGGCATATCAGTCCCCACTTGAGTGATAAGTCGAGAGCAAGTTCCTTAAACTGTCCGTCGGATGGGACGTTAAACTGTGGTCCCCTAAGCGCGAGCAGGCTAACGCAGTAGCAGGATTTCTCCCTTCCTTTCCTCCGCTCCCTGAAATACTTCGTACCATTACCACTTACCAATCTACCCTGAATTAACTTAGCTGTCGGTCACCCCTCCTAATTAACTATTACAACGATCAACTGGAAATCTCCTGCAAACCAATCCTTTAAGTTCTGAAAGAGGAAAAGAAAAAGAAGTCTCTTTCCCGTTGCTCTCATTGCCGTTTCTCGAGGATATACGATGAGACGGTTTACCCGATCTCCCCTTGACCAGCTACCCACCCCCGTGTCCTCTGTCGCTTCCCCTCGGCTTCCTCATTTCAAACCCCTTTCCCAAATCGCCGCCAAGCAAATACTTCCGATTGACAGCGGCCTTGTGCCCATCCCCGCAGGGCCCGCCCCTCGTAATATTTTAAGGAAGAGCCACTTGCTCCGTCAGCTCGCCGGACTTTCTCAGTCGCGCAGGACGCTTTTGATGGGCGGTGGATGAGGGCAGTGGGGGCGGCATGATTGAACCGTTTGCGGCCGTTGAAGGGGTTCGTTTAAGCGATTGATGGGCCTCGACGTGTTCGCCGTTGCCTCACGATGGACCCAATAACACTGGGCGGCATGAAAATCGGCCCAGACACCATTCCTGCTGTTTCTCATGTTAAATGACCTCCTGAATCCGAATGTAACCTCCGTTTTTCCTCATCACCCACCATTTTCGGGGGAGCCCCCCCCCTCCTTTTTTATCACTTTTCGATAATTTGGAGGGATTAAAAGCATTATTTGAGCATTTATATCTCTTATAAGGGTTTAAAGGGGTGCAAAATTCTAAAAAATGAACATTAATGGTAAGAAGGTAGATTTGGGGGGGATTGATCCCCGTAAATTGTATAAAAACGCATTAAAAATGATCGATTTTGCCGTTTTTTCTCAATTTCTCACGTATTTTCTAAATTTTCCAGCTTCCATTTCACCTCATCCTCCCCCGAATGATGAAAATATATGTCAACAAGAAATAGCAGTAATAATAAAAATAGTTTTCTACAAAACATAGCAACAGTAATTAAAATATGTAGCAATAGTTCGGAAGATTCACTTTACCACGCTGGCGCTCGCAATGCCTCGCCCGCTCAGGCTTGGAAAGCAATTCACATGCTTTCACAGCAAAATAAGGAAAAAAGAATACTTTGTAATTCCGCTAAAAATATAATATTGAGATCTTATATTTCCATTGAAGTTATAATCGAAGCGAACATTAATCTCTGTCCTGGACGCTGAAAAGTGTTTGGAGTGTTTCATTTAGGTTTTCATTGTATTGAAACTTAAGGTTTAATGTGGAAGGTACTTCTATGGAATGAAGATAGGAACAATTACTCATGATATAGATTACGAATATGAAAGGAATAATTCGTGCGAAGGGTTTAGCGGTGCTTTGACATTATAGGTTTCATTTTCGGATTTCACCGCATGGGAATATTTCACTGGCAGCATTTTCGGTTGCGTTACAGCAGCGTCAGGTCTTTTTTTTAACCTGAAGGCAGCTGTAAAGCAAGCAATGCTAGTTTCAGGTTAAAAGGTTAAAAAAACAAATACTTTAAGACGGCTGCTGTAAAGCAAGCGACGCTGGTTTTAGTAAAATATTTCCACTGTGAAAGCCAAAAATGTAACCTGTCATAGTAGGTACCTATACATAGTATATGCTCAAATGACCTCAATGCGTAATGGCATTTTTTTATATACTTGATAATGGTTTAAAATCATGGACGGTTTTCTTTTTACTTTTACTAAAGTTCCATAAAATTACTCCTACCTAGCAGCAGTGTGAAACCTAAAGATGCTTACAGTTCTACCTACTCTTTCTTTAACTTGAAAGGCAAAGTTAGACCCAAAAGGCAAGCTTAGTTAAATGTTTAGGCACTTAGAGAAGCATATTTTTAATAGTTGGTATTCTTTATATGTTATTCTAGAGGTGTTAACGGAGCAAGTTTTTGAATTAACTACCCCCACCAGTTTCAACACCCCCTTACCATCCATTGCCTGAGCTAGCATTTAAACTGGTCATGGCATTTCGTAAGGAAATAAGGAGATTATTTTTAATGCTATTTTAGTCGCCAATCTCTCACAACACCACAAAGCCTGTTTTCCTGTTTTTTTCCTGAGCATTTTTTTCAAGAATAACTCATTCCATGTAGTATGTAATTACAGTTTTTTCAAGAGTTCGTAAATTACTGTCAGCACCAGTCATATATCACTCCCTTTTTACACATTTTTTCTCTTACTAACCCCCTGGCAATGCTGATGTTCACTTAGCCAGTAGGTTCGGTAAGCTAGACAAGAAGCATATACACCTGCAGAATGGAAAGTTGCAATGAATGTTTCTGAAATGGGCTTTACTTTCTGGTTTAGCCTTACCAAGTAGTTGACTTCCTAAGTCACCATATGGAGAGGTAGATCAAGGAATCTAGTCAGTGCAAATGTATTAGGGAAGCTATCTATGTCAAGGCCTGAAGCTGTGGGAACAGGAGAGGATATTTGGAGCAATTCAAGGGAATGAAAAAGATATTTTAGCTTCATGGTGAAGCAGAATACTTGTTGGAAGGATATTAGACTCTAAATATAATTATTTATTTATACACCTATTTAAAATCCAAAATTCTGTAATAGGTATATCTGTATTTTAAATTCAGCTAATGGCTTTCCAATGGCAAGTGGAGTCTTGTTCAGGGTGGATGATTTTTTCTCTGCAGAATTCTTTCACCAGTGTGCCTATCAGTGGGTTTCTCCATTAAGGTTATAAGTATGTTAAACTATTGTAGGTATATATGTATAGGGCAAGGACCTAGCTACATTGACACACCCGTGAGATCACCGAAGTTAAGAAACGTTGGGCCCGGACCGAGGTTAGATGGGTAACCTTCCTCCATACCTCTACTGTGATGCTCTTGTCTCCTGTCTGCAAGTGGTGGACAGGTTAAACAAAGGGTTGGCACAATGGGTCTAAAGAGGACCAAGCGTCAGTGGGGCTCCAGAAGACACCTGCTCTTCCCTCCAATTTACATTTTTATGGTAGGTATATTGAGGGTCCTATGGCTTTGTTCCAGAGTTGATGTTACTTCCAGCCTTCCATGGAATTCCTTCACTGTATCATTCCTTGATAGTAAAATTCTTTTTTCCTGGTCTTTCCACACCAAATACCCCACTTATTTTGACTCTGACTGACCAATTATTTATTTTTCAATGATAAGTTTATTCCTTCAAACTTAAACAATCCTGAATGTAGTCTTGTTGTGTTTTACCCTGGATTAGGCTTCATATGGCCAACATATATAATATTATGAGGAGCCAGTTCCTCAACTTACTCAGGGTGAAAAACTATACCAGGTTTTGAAATTAGTCCAGTATTAAATAGTGTTTAGCCATTCAGGTGGATCCTGATATGTATTTTATAGTGATGGACAGATCCAGGTTTTTATTCCAATCCGGAACTGGATCCTTGCCTTGGTTTCGGATCTTTGTCTCGGTTTCAGATCCTTAGTTTCAAATACTGGAATCTTAATTTCATTTCTTTTCTAATCCTAATATTCCTATAAAAACAAGTACATTTATTGAAGAGAAAAAAAATAACTTCGTATCATCTCTGTGGATAATATTTTCCTGGACCACGATTTGCAGATGCATTGTATGTTATCACTTCATGTATGAAGTTTACTTTCCTTATCACATACTCATCAAACAATACATTTTTTAAACCTGTACTACTATTCTTTAGAGCGAGCAGTTAAAAGAAACATAATTTAAATTAATTTTCATTACTATTTGAATTATTTTCCAAAATATAAGAGCGCATTGTTTCCATAGCATATCACCCTCTATCTAGAAATTATAAATACAATTATAGAAAAAAAGACTTCCAAGTGTACACTTGGAAGTCTTTTTTACATATATACTGTGACGGATTGGCCGTCTTATCTTTTGTTTTTCCCTGGTCGCGCCTCCCGCGCGTCGGTCATTTCCCGTCCCAAGCCAGGTTCCCGTTACGTAAGCGAGATGAACGCCTGCCTTTTTTTGATGCAATATCTGGTAAAATGTTCCTTTGTCTTGTGCATCGGATTCCTTAAGAGTAAGAATCACGCCACTTGTGTCTACCCAGGTCATTGGGCAGTGTAAGCCGTGAATCTATTGGTGATTTTTGAATTGAAGTCACGTGTGATGGGGATGAGCGTTACAAGGAGGACGCCGACGGTTGAGTCGGGTGAGATATCAGTTGGCAGTTGGTGATTGGAAGTCGAGCAGAGAAGCTCAAGGTGTGCTGGTGAAGCCAGGCGAGAGTGTGGACGGAGAGAGAGGCGAGAATTGGAGTCGGAGATCACCACGACTTCCGCGAGGAATTGACAAAGTCGTTCCCTAGCGGTTTTTCCTGCGTTCTGCCCCAGAAGAGGAACCAGACGCAGCGGACCTCGATCCCGGCACCCCAGAGAGGAGGTGCGGTTTCGGGTAGATAAGGGTGACAGACCGCCAAAGGTAGCGGGTCGCCGCATCCCCGGAACCAAAGGTTGGACGAGTTCCTTTCAGTCGGAAGGTGCATTATTTCAACAGGAGTTGTTGAATCCCGTTCTCCACGCCACCATACCGAAAACTCAACGGTGCAGTCTCTCCGCGCTGGATTTCGCCGTCAAGCTCCACACCAGCTCACACATAAGTATCGCCACACCCGTATTTCCCCAATCCTAAGTGGTTTCAACCCTCTTATTCACGCATCCCCACTGTGAAACCCGTGTGCGCCAGAATAAGTGGTGTACGAGATATCCAAACAAAGTTAAAGTCCCTTCAGGTCAAGAGAAGAGTCAAACTGATCCTAAGAGTGGACAATCATAGTCCTACGGGACCATATTTCTGTATCACTTACTCCCGTCCTCATCATTAGTATTCAGAAAAGGACGAGGAGCGTGTAATTCTTTCCATTTAGTAGTTTATTTTATTCTATTTTTTCATGCTTGGTCATTTATTTGGACAAAGTGTTACAGGGTTATTATTTCATTGTGGTTAATTTCGTTCCATTTATGTCTCGCCATTCATTCGCATCTTCATCCCTCATTAGTCATTAAGACCTGTGTTATTTAGCTGTAGAGTGCCTTCGTGTTCATTTTCATGCTAATTTCAGTGAATAAATGTTGCTTGTGTTAATTGTAAAAAAAAAGGCAGATGTTCATTCTTACGCTTCGCGTAATTTCTCCCGCGCTCACGTCATACGGCCCTCACTGTTTTACCGTCCGCCCTGGCTTAAAGTCCCCCCGACCCTCGAACAATTTGGATCGTCCTTGCTTTGCTGGCTGAGCTGGTCCGATGCCGCGGTTTTGAGGTGGCGCCCTTCTCAAACACGCGACAAAGGTCGCGATATCCCTTTTTCTCAAAACCATTTCCCACCCGGGAAAGTCCGAAGGAGACGAGGTGTCGAGGCAAAGGTAAGGGTTCCAGTACTCGAAGGCGTAAGGACTGCGGCGAGTCAACGGGCAAAGGAGAATCAAGCCCGTTCCGTCACAATACATATCAAATGCCAATAAAAATAAAATATAGAATATTAAATAATATACAAAATAAAAAACTAAAATTAATACGGTGCAGCATGGGTTTACATTCACTTATTCCATTGTGAGTTGCTATCGTAAGTCAAATCCTTGAATACTTTCATATTATTTTTTAGAATCACAAATAAATGTAATGTGGTCAGGGGATTCCATTTTTAAGATGAAGAAATTATTATAGAATAGTTCAAACTGGTGAACTAGTAGTTTTGGAATGTCTTATTAATGATAACCTTTCAAAGAAAATTTGTGAGTTTTATATTCATAAGGAGAGGTTGTGTAACTCGGATCTTGAAATGAGATGAGCCTTTTTCATGGAACTCTAATCAAAATAAAGAAATATATGTCTCGGCTTTTTTCTCCATTGGGTTTGCAAGGAAGAAAGTAGAATATCATGTGGGTAGCTGGCATTCTCCGAACTTGGTTAAGCCGACAATCAGAGTGGGGTACTGCACTGCAGGTAACGAAGTTCAAATCTTATCACCATTTAAAATTTTTCTTTCAGCTGTTGAATAAAATATTTTATCATCCTTAATTTCCAACCCTTGTGCGAGGATACTCACTTTTTTGTAATTTTATTACTTAAACTAGATTTACTAATGCATCACTAAAAAATACATCGTAAAGTTAATGCAACGTTTCCGCAACTTCAATTCTGCAATAAAATTTTTTTCCTATCATTATCACTAACGATGAAATTTATTTTTTTTATGTTTAATTTCTTCACTTATGAATTTTCATGAAATTTCTGATAATCTACTTTTTTCAAGTGCCTGCTTGCCTGACCCTAGGAATACAGCACTGAAGGTAGGTACTTCTGGGCAGAGTTCACACCAATGCACATTGGACTGAAATAAAGAAAAAACACTATTTGACTTTGAGAGATGAAGTGTGTTTCTTTTTCATCCCGGACTTTGAAACTAGGCATGGTGATTCTCCATTTATTGGTGCATTTGGAAGTAAATTTACAAAGGCATCACGAATCACAAGTATGGTGTTGATGTAAGTTCTGGCCTTTCTTAGTACAGTACAGAATCAAAGTCAGATGAGTGTATGTTTATGAGCTCCCTGGTACCTCCTTGATTACTGAGAGATGAAAGAAGTGCTAATTTGAAAGTATTATAGCAATCTAGTTTGTACTTGATTTGTATCTCTATGGAAAATCTCCAAAATCTTGTCCTTTACATTGAAAATTGCGGTAAAATTCAGGTACCTACTTGCGTTTCAATTAAGTTAAAAAAATTGAATAGATCCATGACTATTGTCAACTAGACATGGAAATCCCATTCATCTTCAGCACATCAAGGAGATCAAGGGTAGTGGTGATGGTGGAACAATATTACTTGTAAAAAAAATTGAAAATTCTAAAGTAATGAACATGGGAGTTTTTGTCATCAGTTTTTGTATATTCCTCATTGTGATTAACAGAAATTTTTTACTAGCAGCTTCATTTGGAAGTGTTATAAAAGTAGAGAGTCATCATCATCAAGGGTCAACAATCCTAGGGTTGGTTTGACGCAGCCCTCCACTCGATTCTTCTATCAGTCAACATCTTCATATTAACGCAGTTCCTCTCTTTCACGTCCTTTACGACCTGTTCTATGTATCTCATACGAGGCCTGCCTTTTCCATTATTCCCATTCACTTTTCCTTTGACAATTGTCTTCATCAAGCCATCGTGTCTTAAGATGTGGCTGATTAAGTCTTCTTTTTATAGTTTTCAGCAGACTTCTCTTTTCTCCCACTCTTCTTGAGACTTCTTCATTTGTCACTCAGTCGATCCATTTCATCTTCATCATTCTTCGATAGCACCATATTTTGAATGCTTTCACCCTTATCTTCTCCGCAACTGTCATTGCCCATGCCTCACTGCCATAAAGAAACATGCTCCAGATATACGTTTTGATGAATTGTTTCCTTACTTCCAAGCTTGTATCTCCAGCTGAAAGTAGATTCTTCTTTTGCTTTATCATTGCCTGGGCTATTCTACTCACTATTTCTTTCTTGCTTCATCCATCGTTGGTTGCTCTGCTTCCAAGGTAACAGAACTCTTTCACCTCTTCCAGTTTCTGTTTTCCTAGTATAATGTTGGTTTTGGCCTCCTCTCTCTTGCTGCACACCAATATCTTAGTTTTCTTCTTATTGATCTTCTGCTGATGTCTGGCCATTATCCTTTCCATGGTTGTTAGCATCTTATTCAGCTCCTTCTCTGTCTCTGCTATGAGAGCTATGTCATCAGCGAATCGTAGCATACTGATTGTTTCTCCGTGGATGTTCACTCCAGAACACTTCTCCTTGACTTCATTGATGGCTCTCTCGATGTAAATATTAAAAATTATGGTAGACAGTGTACAGCCTTGTCTCACTCCTTTCCTTATTCTTGCTTCTTCACTGCTGGGTCCAGATTGTATCACCGCTACTTGGTTTTTATACAAACTGTGGATAATTCTTCGGTCATTGCACGGCACTCCAATTCCTTTCAGAATTCCAAGCATTAAATTCAAATCCATGTTGTCAAAAGCCTTTTCTAAATCCATGAATGCAATGAACATTGGTTTTTCCTTCTCCATTCTCTTCTCTATGAGCAGCCTAAGGGACAATATTGCTTCTCTGGTTCCCTTACTTTTCCTGAATCCGAATTGATCTTCATCCAGGAACTCCTCCCCCTTTCGCTCTACTCTTCTCTATATGATTCTGGTCAATATCTTCGAGGCATGTGTCGTTAGGCTTATGGTCCTAAAGTTTTCTCATTTCTCCGCTCTCTTCTTTATGGGAATAGGAATTATGATGTTTTTCTCGAAGTCCCTGGGTATTTTTCCTGTTGAGTACATGAAGTAGACAGTAGTGAACTTAAAAAATATTTATTCAGGTATAGCTAAGAAATGTTTTGACTTTTAACTTTGACATTTAAAACTAAACGAATATGTTTCGTTTCAATCCGCTATTAAAAGAAAAACAGAAGGTGTTAAAAGAAAAATAGAATGATGTAGCTCTCCCAAGTCAAGAATCAATATAAGTGTCAAATAGGAAGATTAGGTGACAAGGGAATCCATTCCTTAGCTTCAGAGGGCATGGGTTCATAACAATGTACATCGCATCACCATATGGATGGAAAGCCAGGTCCGTATGCATCAACATCATAAAGGCTTGAGGGCTTAAGGTTTTATCCTCAAGTGTAATTTCAATAGCCTCTTTTGTGAGGCGATCCCAATACCTGTTGAAGTGGAAAAGGCTTTGTGTTTTGTCATAGTTGATGTAGTGGGCCATATTGAGGCTATGCCATATGAGACACACCATTTTTGGAGCAGTGAAGTTAGGGAAATTGCCAATGGCCTTCACCAAGGCAATCAGCCTCGATGGGTGATCATTGTAAGGTTACTGGCACGATGGTCCAATAGGTCTAAGTGCCTCAGGGATAACTGAGAGAAACTTAACTGATTATACCATCTACAGATGGAAGAACCATCATCCCTTGCCAACTTCTCAATCCACTTACATATCGCTTTATTTCTCTCGGCAACTTCCTCTCCTCTCCAATCATACTTCCCTCTTACAGTACCTCCCCGTTCCCCTCTTTTCTTTGCAATCCTTCTCCACAGCTCCCATATTTTGAAAGCAATTTCATGGCTCTCTTCCACATTCAAATCAAAAGGACATTTCAGGACCACAAAATGCAAAACTTCTCATCAGATGTTTCACTAATCTTTCCTTAATATTACTGCTCAAGGTTTCTGCAACCAAACCTCTCCACTTAGTAAACTCCTCTTTTGTGGAAACAATTCTCCTCTGAGGATGATTATTATTATTATTGGTTTTCTACCAGTGAAGGTAGGTATTAATGGATATTTAATTCTTCCCACCCCCTAAATTTCACATGATGTCCCTCTTCAGTCCCTCATACCTCCTGCCTCCCATCATTCTATCCAAGCTACCCGTTCTTCTCCTCCCTCTTCCCCACTTATCCAACGTTCTTATCCATGGCCTCCTTTAAGGAGGCCATGTCTTATCTCAATCACTTCTTTCAAAATGTGTATGCATGGTGCACCATCCCCTGTTAATACCTTTTCCATCCACACCTTCTGCCTTCTGCTAATTTCATGTATTAAATTACTTTCCTCTCCTACCAATTCTAGCACTTCATCGTTCGTCCTCCTTCCGACCCGCTTTACTTTCTCCATCTTTCTCCACACCCACATCTCAAAAGTCATAAGTCTATTTTCATCTTCTTTTTGCAAAGCCCGTTTCCACACCATATAGCACCACGCTCCATATTAAACTTTTCACTAGTCTTTTCTTTACCTCCCTACTCAATGCCCCTGTCATTAGTGCATGCCTACCAGTAAAAGCTTCTTTTGCCAATGCAATTCTCCTTCTTACTTCAATGCTGCTAAACCCTTTTTCCTCCATCACACTACCCAGATAGCTAAATTGCTCCACCTACTCTAGCTTCTGACCTCCTACTTTCACAGTAAACTTTTTCATTCTTGAAAATTGCATTACTTTTATTTTCTTCTGGTTTATCTTCATCTCATATATTTGACATTGTCCCTGCAACACATCCAGCATTTTTTTCAAGCCACAGGCAGACTGGCTGACTAGCACTTGGCCATTCGTGAACTTTACCGACTTTATCAATTTCCCCCCTACCTTCACTCCAGTCTCCAGCTCATCCCAAGTCTCTCTTACCATTTCCTCCAACTATATGTTAAAAAGTACTGGCAATAACGGACAGCCCTGCCTAACTCCCCTCCCTATTGTGACCCAATCCAATTCTCCATTGGCTACTCTCACCTGCACCTTCTGTGCCATATATGAATTCCAAATCATTCTCCTGTCTCTCCAGTGTAATCCTATCTTTTGTACTATTTCCCATTAATTTTTCTAGTCTTCACATTCTTTGGTCACCCTCTTTTTCGGTATAGGTATCAGCACGGTTTTTATAAACTCCTGTGGCCAAGCCCCCTCCTCGTATATTCTACTTACAAGTTCATAAAATCTCTCCCTTCCCCCTCTCCCTGGGTTCTTCAGAAGTTCAGCTGGAATGTTATTGAATCCCATAGCTTTATCCGCCTTCATGTCTCACAAAGCTTTTTCTATCTCACTATCCAGTATTCTGGGGCCCATGTCATCCTGATCTACGTCCTTTTCCTTTTCTATGCCCAAGTTCCTAGGTCTATTCTTGCTATCATACAGTTCCTCAATGTATTCATTCTACCGACATTGGATCTCCTCTGGTTCTTTTGCTAAATTTCCCCTTCTGTCTTTGATGCACGGGACTGTTTTCTATATCTTGAAGCCTGATAACCTTTTTAACCTTTGAGTACAGACTGCCTATTTCTCCTTCTCTCTGGAGTCTCTCCATCTCCTCACATTGTCAACTGCACCACTTCTCTCTTGCTCCGAGGATGATGGTAACTATTAACTTTTTATTCCTAAATATTCAAAGGAACACAATGTTCAAACTACTCCAAAGTATTTTCTCATACTATTTGGTCAGCCTCATCTTTGTTTACCTGGAAAATTTCATCACATTATTTTTCAGTTAATATGATTCTCCATTTCATATTTTTGCATTGGTTTTCCAATGAATTTACTATAATCTTCAATCCTTGAGTTGATAGCCAACGATTATAGTCAGCAGCAGTTGATCATCCAAAAATCTATCAACTTTCCTTCCTCCTTCATTCCTATACCTGTCCTTGGTAATAATTTTTTAAAAATTTTTCTTGGAAGCAGGTAGGTTTAAGTTTTTATGGGTGCATCGATGACTAAAGTCATTTGCACCATGCAGTCTATATAGTGTACTAAAATAAAAATTGGATATATCAGCGATAGAAATAAAAAGGAAAAAATATACGACACTATATTAAATCTTATTTAGAAGGCTGGCTTTGCGCTGCATAGTTTGTTACTACGCACGTCTTTCCAAGATGTACTCCACTGCTCTAGCACTACTTTACGAAGAGTAGCCTTTAGGTCCTGGTAAGGGATCAGCGTCATTGTCTGTTCAGGGATCTTTAGAGCCCTCTTCGCAGCTGCATCTGCCGTCTCATTCCCGGCAATTCCCACATCCAGGGACCCAGAGGAAGGTTATGGTAATTCCTCTTCTAAGGCATAGGAGGCTGGAGTGTATGCTCTGGACATTGGGGTGATTGGAGAAGAAGGCGGAAATTGATTGAAGAGCACTCATGGAGTCCGTACAAATGTCGAATGCTTTAGCACTCTTCCCTATCCCATCAAGAGTCATCTTAATGGCCAGCAGCTTGGCTGTGCATATGCTACACAGTGGTACTGCACAGTGGTATGCTACACAGGGCTGGGTCTGACCTCAATGACGCCGTGGTGAGAGGAGGTAACTGCGCATGAGCAAAATGCCTCAGATTTAGAACCATCAGTGAATAGGGCGATGATGTCGGAGTGGCGAGAGAGAAATTCATTAAAAAGACGCTGGTACTCTAGATCAGTGGTGTGGGCTTTGGGGGGCCTACTGAGACCCATGCAGATTTCAGGGGGTGGGATTATCCACGGTGGGTAACTAGAGTACCCAACAATTTTCTTGGAATTTACTAAAAAGAACTGATGACATCAGGCAGTTATGCCATACTCCTCACCAAAGTACTGCCCTTTCAAATCTACCCACTGTTTTCCACCCACTATTGGTACGGCCCACTTCTGCCATTTAAGCCATTCAAAAATGTATTTCTCGTCCCTTGTCCTTACAGTCTACACCTGCATTCTGAAGTGCTTACAATGACTTTTACCATTTAACTTTATCAAATGCCTTCTTGAATTAGCTTGAGGAAATTAAAATCCTTGTCCTTATGGAAATACAGTAATCCTCCTGATTTTATTCTAAGTTCATGTCTAACAATATTCTTAGAGCTGCAATAACACCTTGAGAGTCAGTCCTTGTAGTAGTTTATAGGGGAAAACCATAGTTGGCTTAAGCCGAAACTGATTTTCCTCTAAGAATTCTTAAGAAGTTAACTTATTTTCCCTCTTTTCAAATCTTCAATTGATGGTGGTATTACGTGAACAACATTGACAATCACACTCATCAACGTAAAATCTTCACATTTCTTTTCTTACCTCATTTTAGTATTGTAATTGAAAGGTGTATTCATGAAATTCTCTTAATAAACCTCTTATAACCATTTGTAGTTCTAACAAAAATCTTCAATTTCCTGATGAATCTAATTCGTTGAACAGGGAAGGTAATATTCAATTATGACATGATTTCATTTAAGGCTGGAACCAGCTGTTGCCTTTTTTAAATGTTTCTCTGACAACATTGCTACAAGATTGTTTTGTGGGATCCCACAAAATCGAAATTCGGATTTTGAGGCAACGAGCATGCAACATTGTGGCACAAAACATCAATGTTGTTTGCACTTGTATATCTTGGCCCATTAGTAATGTTGTCACAAAGTTGCATCATCATTCTCTGCTACTAGGGATAGAGTCATCATCATATAGTCATACCATATGCCCCTTTAGTGAGCCCTGAATATATTCTAGTTTGATAAGCATTGTCTTCAGCAGATATTATCGATTTTCATCATTTGCAACAAACTTAAATAAAACCTTATATTAACTAGCTCATGTTTCATCTCTTTCTTTCAATCCACTATATCGATAAGATCTTATCACCTTGCTATCTCCACCAAATTTCCTTTGTGTTTGTATTAATTGAATTAAGTTGTTGTGAAAAACTCTGTTTCTCTCTTTTCTGATTGCAATCATTCCATTAATCTAAGCCATATTCCCCCACCATAGTCCCATTCTTCTTTCTCCAAAAACTCCCAACTATCTCTTCAAGAAATTACTACCTTTTCCATGGGCATATCCAATAGATTCTTTAATCAATTATTTACCAGTACTTTTATGATCAAAAACTCCTGGTTCTTTTGTATAGCTTATTCTCCCTTCAATCAACAAGCATATTACACCCACATAACAAGCAATGTAAATTCCAAATGGTTATTGGCTGAATCGGATGTGTCAAGACTGAATCCAGCTTGAATGCATACCAAAATTTGTAAATGGTGAGAGAATTAGGGTAAGGCCACGAAATTCATATGCGAATGACGACAACAACTCAGGTATAAGAGATAGAGAAATTCATTGTTCATTACCCTTCTTCCTGATTTTGCATCTAATACTTATTTAGAGATAGAATTGTTTTCTTGGAGTTTTTAATGCTTATGCTCTCCAGCTGAAACCTTTTCTCCACTGTTTATTCTATCACAATCACTGCACAGTATTATCATATGTGCATATTTTGCTTATTTATTTCTCCATCACTCCAAGAGTGCTACATTTTTGCTTTATCCTTTTGAGCTTTTAATTTTTATTTAATATTCTCAATCTCTTTCATCCTTCCTGTATATGATGGTTTTATTGAGTATCATTTAATAAGTTTCCAATTAAGGTGACAAATATCCCCTGACTTTCTATCATGCGTACTTATTGGATGACAAAATTCATATTTATTTACAAATACAGTTTTGAATTACCCCCATTAGTTCAGTCCGTAGCCGTTCCTATATTCCAGTCGTACAAGACGGGATACGGTTGATAGATTTCCACTCCAACCGTTCAAAGCGTACCAAAATGGTAGGCCTGTGATTTGCCCGTTAGCCGCGAGATGCCATTAGTGAAGATTAAGCTATTGTCAAGAACTGAATGTTGTTATTTATAGGTTTTTTAAGAAAATGTGGTAATGTGAGGATAATTTCCGGAAAATATAACGTGAATACATAAAAAAAATCATAATATTCTTGAAAAGTTCTCTTCGTACTAATTGTTTTATTTACCCATCCCATTGTCTTGGACCTTAAGTAATTAAAGAAAATGCTGAAGCTTTATTACATTTTTCTTGGCCATCGTCAAACAATAAACTACAATATTACCCATCCATAAATTTTATCTCAACTCGAACAAGAATGTCAATAGGGTCTCTGACCAGCTATGTTCTCAAAAGTAAGCTGAACGTTTTTCGCTACTGGATCTAAAGTATTGTCAGATTTCGATTCCCCTTGCAAATACCTGTTCTTCTAATGGTGTTTACTGTCTTGGATGACAAATTTTAAACTTTTATACAACAATTTTCCCAATATATCACGCAGCGAAGGTTATTTCCACACTTCCCAGTCTCGACGTTCGTTTTCGGCCCGCTGTCGACTGATGAGAGAGAGAGCAACTAGTGAGACAATCACAAATTTGTTACCCATCCTTGCCTCCATCGGAATCCAATTGTGATTCACCGTTTCTATGTGGACGATTTGTTCCGTTCCTTTATTTATAGTACATTCTGTACGAAAAGCAAATGTGAGAAAGTTCATGTGCGAATTCAGTAGTGTGAGGATGTATATATTACAGTTCTAATTCCATTGTCATTGAAATGGAGATGTGTCTGATGAAATAGTGTTATCATGAACCTTGACTTAGGCAATTTCTCGAAATATGTTAAATTCCCAAGAGTGATGTTTTCTTCCGTCGCGTGATGCAACTATCTTATATTTAGAGTATCATTTGTGCCTAAATTTCTCCTGTTAATCATGTTCAGGTACTGCACGGTGACCTTATTGCTCAAACTAATTTCGTTGATGTATTTTTTCATGTTTCCCATCGTAATTTTCTCTTCCTTAGCCGGCATTTATGTCTGCGGAGTTGGACCCTCGTCGGGTGTGTGAAGGTGGTTCCCACAAGGATAGCTGTGCGGGAATTCCAAAAATCCTGTGTTGGTTTATCAAGAAGACAAATTTCGAAGCCTAGCAATACGTTGCATCCTTTCGAATCAGCAGCCGGTGGAGGTAGAGCTTCGGCCAGAACGTTGTGGAAGCCTTTCGTGTTTACTGTGGCTGTGAGTAATTTTCTGCTATCTTTCACCGGCTTAACTTCCTCAGGCTGCTTTTACGTGATGCTGTTTTCCTCCAGTTTAGTTCGTGTACTTTTGTTGGTGCTTCATTGTGGCAATATGAAAACATGCGGAATAGAGCCCTAAAGATGGTGAGGAAACCTTTGAGCTGGATAGAAGAGAGATTCTATGGATCCATAAAGCAGGCATGTAATCTGTCGTATGACAAAGAGAAGTAAATAGTTCCATCTTCAGCTCTTATTTGAGTCTTAATCCTACTCTTCTTCAGTGTAACAGTGGGGTGGTTTGCAGGGTATTAGGTAGGTAGATGTAACGGTAGTCTAAGGTATTGAAGTGTTGAAGTTGTTTTGCTGGTAAAATCTAATTAGTTTTCTTGCCTAGTTCATTTCATCATTGTTAAAGTTACCTGTTCTGATAATTTGAGATGTTGCTGATGTATGTTCTTTCCTAAATGAACGAAGTAGGGTAGTTGGCGACGAGAAATCAATTCGTGGTGGAATGGACTGAGTGAAGGGCAGCGGTTATTTTATCCTATATGCTTCGTCAACTGCTTGGTGTTTTTGGCTTGGCGAGTTCCTCGATTCCAGACGTCGATGGTGAAATATTTCTGCTCCAATCCCTGCAGTAGTGAGTTGCCCAATATCACTTTGTTCTAGCTGTGTTTCTCTCAATATTTTTTGAGTTTGTCTATAACTTTTATTTTTTTAATATAGGTAATTTTGATACTTAATATAAAGCTATAAATAGTGTTTTGTATTTTTTTCAACATCACATATCTGGTTATTTACTGCCATCATATTTTGCAGGAGTGCTTTGTTGGCCAATGTTGTTGTCCACGTTCAGCCATTACTCTGCCCTTCACTTGCTGGCCAACATGTACGTCCTTCATAGCTTCTCAACAGGTAAGAGACAAATGGGCCAAACAAGTGAACAGTGTAAAGTCATTATTTTCTAAGAGGCTAAAGAAAGTAAACAGTTGGGATCCATTCATTCATAGTTACTTAGTTTTTTATTAACTTTTTACCGAGGTGGAAAATGTATGTTTAGCATGTTACTTGAATCTGTCAGTAATTCAAAGTTGGCTTTAGTTTAAATTCCCTAGTACAGTAAATGACTCTTGATATTGTATCTACATACATTCATTAAGGCCGCTTTACAAGATATAATTTCTTGTACAAATGCTAGAATGAGGAAATTGTACTGTGTAATGCGGTAAATTGTGTGAATGTCTTAATGATTGTGCAGAAAATAGAACCTGCTCTAATTCCATTCAGTCAAACATACAATTTCGTTCAGTTAATACAAGCGTTTGTACAAGAAATTATACAAAAAATTGTATTGTGCAAAGCGGCCTTTATACATTTATCTTCTTTGGCCTAAGGCTATAACATCAGTAACCCTTTGAGTGAATTCTTCGCAGGCTATCATCAAGTTAAGGCTCTTCGTCTCCGCCCAAATTTATTAGTAATTATTTGTTCAATATCTTCAGAGCAATGCTAAAAGTCAAAATTTTCCTCTATGTATACTGCACTCTCTGGCTCAGGTGCCTTCTGATTGGTCCCCAGGTTGACCTGCAGCTGCATATCTGCTCATTGCTCATGCGGTTGTCCTGGTTGTTTGGATGCATCTCAGTATGAGTTTCTATGTGTTGCTGATTTGGTAAAGAGAGGTCTGAGGAGCCATCCAGACAGTCAATCGAAAGAGAAGCTGATTGCCAAGGCATACCACGTGTCTCCTTGATATGGTGGAAAATCTCCTTGATTCTCAGCAAACATGACATTGACATACTGCCAACAAAAATAAGAACCCTTCTATTCCGTGCAAAGGATCTAGTCAGGATCAAAATGCCAGGAGTCTTCAAAATCCCCTGTGCATACGGGACAGTCTTTGTGGGAGAAATGGGCCATCCCATTGAAACCCGTGCAGAGGAACATACTCCTTAGATTGGGACAACTGGAAAAGTCAGCTGTCTCCAAATAAAGTATTACCCAGGATCGTACCATCAGCTGGAATGAGGTAAAATTGCTTTTCAGGGTACAAGGTTACTGGGACTGTATGAGTTAGGAAGATATTGACAGGGTTTATACCGGTCAGGGAAGTCATGGAAATGTCAGGGAAATTAGATTCTGGTGAGGGAAAAACTCCAGATGTACTACAAAAAGATGAAAATCATGGTTGAATGCACCGAACGTTGCTGCGTTCGAACGGCGAGGTGCACATTTTGTTACCATCAGCTTTCCATTTTGGCTGGGCGGCACGGGTAGCACCGACTTGGCGGCTCGCTCGGGCTTGGGATCTGGCTGCTTGGTCTGCTCATCCGTTGTTTTGTTTTTGAATTTTGACTGGAATGGGTTACTTTCCTGGAATAAATAAATTTTATTTCACAAAATAACTTGCTGAATTTTTCCATAAAATCCCTATATACGACTGCTTTGCCATTGATATAAAATCAGGGAAATTTCAAAATTGGGACTGGAGATGAGGGAAAAGTCAGGGAAATTGAAAAGGGGAAGTTGGTATGAAACCTGATGGATATTGAGCTCCAGAACAATAATTTCAACAGGAATAATGGTTACAAATGAACGAGTAATAAGCAAAAATACATTCACTTGTTGGCCAAGGACCAATCAGAAGATGCCTGAGTAAGATGTATTTAGCAGACACTTTCAACTGATAGTACTGCCCTGAAGATGATGAATCAGCTTATTCATAAAAACATCAGTGAGGATAAAGAGCCATACAAGACTAGTGAAGATTTTACTCAAAAGATATGTTGGGAAAGCACAAGAACTTTCTTCGTGACAGCAACCCTATTTTTTTCCAACCATTCTTGTTGAATTTGAGTGCATTTATTTAATTCTGCTTCAGTTTTTTGGTTGAGTTCAGATCAAAACAATTCTTAGAGCAAGTAGTCCTCATGACTGAGCTAATTAAGTTGACATCTGTGATAATTCTCCATGGTTCTGTTGAAAATTCTTAATGCAGTCAATATTGTTCCAATGGTAGCATGTTCTTGGTAAGTTCTCATTATGTGGACTCAGGTTTGATAAACCTGGTTATTAATTTCCTAGTGGAAGCTGTTGGATAGGTGTGTAGTTCGATTGTTTTTAAGTGGGTTTTCCTAGTACAATCCATTGCAAAAGTTTGTCTATGAATAGGGAACCTTGTTAATTGTCACTCAGAATAAACTTGGCAGATGTCTTGTGGAGGAGGGAGAAAGTAGACAGGCAAACATGGAAATAGTATGCTTTGAGATATTTTTGTTATAATTTGAATAAGCTCAAGGAAAGCCAAATGTCCTAATTCAGATTAAATCATCACCAGTCATCAATCCTTAGGTGAAGGAAATCCACTTGAGTCTTTCACATTTTTTTAAAACTCAGAGTGGTTGATATTACAAGAAGATTTCCTTTGTGCTATTCACCAGGAAAGCACAAAATCTTAATCCTATGGTTTGACATAGCTCTTCACTCTTTCCTGTAGGCCAACTTCTTAATATGATTATATTTCTTCTCTCTTTTGCAACTTTCATAAATTACACCATTTCTCGTGTACATGATCTTCTTATCCAGGTCTTCCCATTCATTTTTCTCTTGATGACTGTTGGATAATAAGGTTGTCACTTACTTTTAGTATTTCATGTGATGATTCATTTAGTGATTTGATGAGACTGTTTTTTTAGTTGTTGCTGTACTAGGGTATAAGGTGATCCACCCGCCTTATAATCTTGTTTTTTTTAGTGTCTTAATAATCAGATGGTATACTGTGTTCTTTTGGTCATGATCACAATCAGAAACTGCACCAATGTGCCTTTTTCAAGTTGATTCCTGAGTCCATATTAGTGGGTAGATGAATGAAACTATTTATATTTTTGTATCTGATATCTTGTTCTCACCTTTTAAGATACATATAATTTTTTCGTAAAATAATGGGAGATTTCACATTAGGCTGCGCAGCAGCTCCGACATTTTCTGGATGACTGTAAAAACACTGCTGTATTCATTCAACTGCTCTCCTACTCCAATTTAGTTGGCCAAGCAAGTTCTAACTTGCCACAGAATAAGAATGCAGTTCAAGGTTGAGAACAGTTCATACGCAATGCAGTATGAAAAATAGTTCATTAGTAATGCAAACAGTCTCATTATTTTTTGTGTCAGACCTGATATTGGTATTTTTTACTCTTTGTTCAGCTTCTTTTTAGCGTAACCTAATATGTGGTTGTGGCATTCACATTGCAGGTGCAGTTGCATCTATGGGAAAGGAGCAGTTTCTTGGATTTTATTTGACTGCAGGGGTTGTTTCATCATTCATAAGTTATCTACATAAAGTTTCCATAGTCAGTAACAGCCTTTCACTTGGAGCTGTAAGTTTTCTGTTTAAATTTTTCTGTTAATGCAATTTAGTAACTACCAGAAAACCAGGGCTTCTTGAAGGAATGATAGTGATCCAAAAACTGGGTATTTCAGCAAATGTGAACATTGACATAAAATTGTGGAATACCATAGGACCATATATCTATATCTACGACATACCCTGCAAGCCACCTTGAGGGTGTGTGGCAGAGGGTGCATCCATACCACGAATAATGACATAACTAACAAAAATGAACAATAGCATAGGCACAAAAGCCCTCATAAGTTGATCAACAGGTGTCATGCACAAAATTCATAAGTAAAAGTTCACCGCACATGTGGGATTTCATATTTATAACAGTAGGCAGTAAGTACTTCAATAATGCAAGGAAAAAAATAAAGAAATCTTTGAAGTTAGTAAGGATATCTAAAATCTGGACAAATGAAGAAAAATGTACATGGAAGCTGGGAAACCTAAATGAAATCTCATTGGGTCATCTTTATATGATACATGACTTCATGTCATAGTCACCTTCACTTGATTGTAAGGTTGTGGTCAATGGAAAAGGTTCAAATGTAACGTTATAGAGAAACAATTCAAATATGGGCAGGAGGTAGCCATTAGGAAAGGTGCTCTTTTGCTGCTATCAGGTAACATTTACACTATAGAAAAACAAGTGTTTTGATATATTTTTTATCTTGTACAAGTAATTTCAAGATCTATCCACTTAAACCCTAGAAAATTTGTTTAGTTCTAAGTATAGGGGAGGAAAGAAAATGGGAGTTTTTGGTGAATATTTATTGTAAGAGGCTTGTTTGAGCAGTTAGGCCAGCCAGAGATTTTTTCTTTGAAGTTATTTTCCTTCTTGGCATTGTCATATAGTGATAAAGCATTGAATGATATTACTTGAATAAAAAGATAAAAATTTCTTCTTTGAAGGCTATTCCATGAATTTAGTATAAGTAGCCATGAATTTTAGAACCATAATTCTGGGAAAATCAGCTCTCCTCCAAATTGAATGCTTCTGTATCGGAAATATGCATCATAAAAACAATAGTGAGTCATAATTGAACTTAGGCTGCTATTCTGAATTATTAAGTGACCATGATATTATGGTATATGCCAAAATAACTGACCGGAGTTGCTTTGCCTTGTAACGCAGTCCCTAAATCATTCAAAAAACAGCCTTAGTTTAAAGAACTTTCATAATTTGGTGCTATTTTTCACTTAACAGTGGTCATAATGTGCATGATGTTCCAATGAATTGTCATTTGTTTTGTGGTAATAGATCTATAGCAACATAGTAGAGGAGCCATTTGCAGGGTAGTGCTGTTCTTCATTTGACATCAGTGTGTAATTTCTTCTGATATCTTCAACGCCAACTCAATGAAGGCAATTAATGAAATCATACAAAGTGATACATAAGTGATGATTCAAATAAAATCAGCTTATTTTATTTACCTGGCATGCCTCAATAAATTTTCTGGACCTCTGGATTTCAAATTGATGGTATTAGCCTAGTTTTTACTTTTAAAATGCCTTTGTTGTGGCCTGGTATTTAAAGTATTTTTAAACAAATTATATGGATGGAAAAAACAACAATGTCAGTTTTCAGCATTTGCTTTGTTTGCCAAAGCAAAAAACAATCAAGTACCAAATTAGTAGTAGTAAATTACCACAGCATCGTTTATGCCAAAGTAACTGAATAAGTAACTTTTAGTGTAAAAGTTACTTTTTTTTAACTTTAATCAGTTAATTTTTCTTGGTAACTTTCCAAACTGTGCTCTGTTTGAATATCACTTCTTTCGTTTTTCGGATATCAAGCCTCAAAGTTGACTCTATATACCTTTGGGGTGAATATATTCACAGCTACAACACAATACCAAACAACATATATTATGGTACATGTATACAAAATGTGCTGTTTGGTCATTATCGTCATAATTAATTATCGAGTGAGCAACATAAGGCATCATATGTATTGTAAGGCATAATAATATTGTCCATCATGTTGTTCCCCTGGAAGTTATGCTGCTCACAAATATCTTCAGTATGCCTGGGAAGGCCTAACCTGTTTAGCATGATTTCCTTGTTGCCAAATTCAGGATTTTGGGTCCAAACATAAATGACCTAATGAGAGTCCACTGTAAATATAGCCTGAGAAATCCTGTAAGTTAGAGTATTTACTTTACTTTTCCAATTGATGGTTATGCTATTTTTATGCATAATTGAGAGAGATATTTTGTTTTAATATCAGACTATCTTATGGACATGATGAATTAGGTACAAACATTTTTGAATGCTGGGACCCATTTTAAATCTCTATCTAAAGATGAACCTTTCATCACAAATTTCAGTTGTATTTTATTAAAAGGGTAGTCTGTTTGTTATTGCTTATAGTTTAACATTTGCGAACCAATTCTCATAAAAGTAACATTTTTTTCTTTTCAGTCTGGAGCAATTATGGGAATTTTAGGCTATGTGTGTACTGTACACCCAGACACTCAGTTAGGCATCATTTTCCTGCCCATGTATTCTTTCTCTGCTGGTAGTGTAAGTACTTCTTTATTAAATATTTGTTTTTTGTTAGTCTATGGAAGTCATTAACTTTTTTATAATTTGGATGCTATTTTGATCCGATGAAAGGATATTAGGGATGGTCAGATCAGATCCCAAGCTCCGCGGATCTTTCACTTTTATTCAGATCCGAATCCGGATCCAAAGACACAGTGTAAAATCGGATCTGGATCGTAGATTTGAAATTTCACGGTATGGTGATCAAAGCGCCCCTGAGCTTGGAATGGAACATGTGAAACCTGTGTGCGTGGAGTGGAACCTGTGAATGGAATGCAGGTACGGTAAATATTGGCAAGGAGAGGTTGTGTAACGGCATCGTGAGAAAAAAATACAAATGCAAGGCAGGTAGCCTACATTCGACGCAATCAGGCGGACAATGAGAACAAGTGTACTGCAAGAAATTCAATCCCTATCGCTGTTTAAATTTTTCTTTCAGTCATCGCATCAAAAATTTTATCAACTTCAATTTCCGACCCTTTAATCTGAATACCCACTTTGTTATACTTTGATTGTTTAAATTATATTACAAATTTCATCATCATCATTGGTCAACAATCCCAGGATTGGTTTGACGCAGCCCTACACTCGATTCTTCTATCGGCCAACCTCTTCATATTGACGTAGCTCCTCTCTTTTATATCCTTCACAACTTGCTCCATATACCTCATACGAGGTCTGCCTTCTTCATTCTTCCTGATCATTTTCCCTCGACGATTGTCTTCATCAGGCCATCATGTCTTAAGATGTGACCTATTAAGTTGTCCCGTCGTCTTCTTAAGGTTTTCAGTAGACATCTCTTCTCTCCCACTCTTCTTAAGACTTCTTCGTTTGTCACTCGATTGATCCATTTTATCTTCATCATTATTCGGTATCACCACATTTCAAATGCATCCAGCCTTGAATTCTCTGCTGCTGTTATTGTCCATGATTCGCTGCCATATAGTAGAATGCTCCAGTTGTATGTTCTAATGAAATGTTTCCTCACTTCCATGCTTGTAAGCAGAATCTTCTTCTGGTAAAATGCCCTTTTCGCTTGGGCAATTCTACTTGCAATTTCTCTTTTACTTCGTCAATTGCTGGTTACCCGGCTTCCCAGGTAGCAGAAATCTTCCACCTCCTTGATTTTTTGTTTTCCTAGTTTAACATTGGTCCTGGCTTCCTTTCTCCTACTGCATACCAATACCTTACTGTCTGTTGCAAAATTCTGTCACCCGAGTTTGAAGGCTAATATCTAGAAAACGGCTCAATGGATTTTAAAATAAAATACATCATATTAAAGCATGTTTATTTTTGCGTATAGTGAGGGTTTACACATTTTTTCACCTATTATATTGATATCAGTATGTGCTTCAAAACGGAATTTTAGCGCAATTTTCCGGCTACCGGACGGTTGCATCGCATTTACGGCTTTGTAGTAACAACACGGATCGAGATATTAAAATTTCCTCTTCACATAATGTAGCAAATATCTTTCTTAGTAGTCACTATAAGTTTCATATTATTTAATGCATTAGTATTTTAGTTGTTATTGAAAAGGCAAGACTGCGTTATTTTCCGTTCCGCGCATCCCTGAAAATCGCCGTTTGGACCATCTTTTGGCTCTTCAGCTCATCACCACTAATCCACTAATAAAAACTTAAAGGAATTCGTTGGTTAATCAGTATTGATTAACATTTATTTGGGAAAAAGAGCTGAAGAGCCAAAAGATGGTCCAAACGGCGATTTTCAGGGATGCGCGGACCGGAAAATAACGCAGTCTTACCTTTTCAACAACAACTAAAATACTAATGCACTAAATAATATGAAACTTATAGTGACTACTAAGAAAGATATTTGCTACAATAGGTGAAAAGGAAATTTTAATATCTCGATCCGTGTTGTTACTACAAAGCCGTAAATGCAATGCAACCGTCCAGTACCCGGAAAATTGCGCTAAAATTCCGTTTTGAAGCACATACTGAAATTAATATAATAGGTGGAAAAATGTGTACACCCTCACTAAACGCAAAAATAAACACGCTTTAATATGATGTATTTTATTTTAAAATCCATTGAGCCGTTTTCTAGATATTAGTCTTCAAACTCGGGTGATGGAATTTTGCAACGGACAGTAGTTTTCTTTTTATTGATCTTCAGATGATATCTGGTCATTGTTCTTTCCATATTTCCTAGTGTCTTCTTTAAATCTCATTGAATCTCTTTAAACAGCCTTGTCTCACTCCTTTTCTTATTCTGGGTCCAGATAAATCTGGACCCAGAATATATCTTATAGCTGGGTCCAGATTTTATCTCATCTACTTAGTTTTTATACAATCTGTGGATAATTCTTCGGTCATTGTACGATACTCCAATTCCTTTCAGAATTCCAAGCATTAAATACCAATCCACGTTGTCAAAAGCCTTCTCTAAATCCACAAATGCAATGAAGGTCGGTTTGTTCTTCTCCATTCTCTTCTCTAAAGGCAGCCTAAGGGCCAATTTTGCTTCTCTTGTACCCTTACTTCTCCTGAATCTGAATTGATCTTCATCCAGGAACTCCTCCGCTTTTCGCTCTACTCTTCTCTATATGATTCTGGTCAATATCTTGGAGGCATGTGTCGTCAGGCTTATGGTCCTAAATTGTTCACAGTTCTAAGCTCTCTTCTTTTTGGCAGTAGGGATGATGATGTTATTCTCAAAGTCTGTGGGTATCTCTCATGTTGAGTACATATCGCGTATGGTTTATTTCAGCTGAGTAAATGTCTTCTCTCCAGTGTTTTTTATTAGTTCGGCAGGAATATCATCTATTCCCGAAGCCTTATTTATCTTCAGATCCCTTACAGCTGCATCAAATTCTGATCTTAAGATTAGGGCTCCCAATTCATCCTTATCGACTTCATTTTCCTTTTCGATTACTTCCCTTCTATATAGCTTCCATTGTAAAATTCTTCCAAGTATTCCTTCCATCTCTTCACTTTGTCCTCATGTTCAATTAAGAGTTCTCCATTCTTGTCCCTGTTGCTGTTACATCTTGCAGCTCGTTCCTTGAAGTGATTACTCACCATCCTGTAGGCAACTTCCACATTTCCTTTTGCGAGGTTGCTTTGTACATCTTCGCATAGATCCTTCATCCACATTTCCCTTGCTTTTCTCGCTTTACGGTTTATTTCATTCCCGATTCTTTTGTAGCGAAGTTGCCCTTCTTCAGTTTCCACATTTTTATATTTTCTTCTCTCTTCAATCAATTCTAAGACTTCTTTAATCCATGGCTTCTTCTTGACAACTTTTCTTCTCTCCAGAACTTCTTTTGCTGCTACCTGTAGCCCGATTTTGATTTTCTCTCATCTCTTTTTACTGATTTCACGGTCAAATCCTCTCCTATTTTGTTTTCCACTGCCTTTTGGAAGGCCAACCGTTGTAGAGGTTCCCTTAGTTTCTCTACTTGCCATCCGTTCTTCATTGATTTCTTCAACTTCTTGAATTTTAAGTGGCATTTCATCATCACTAAGTTGTGGTCACTGTCGATATCTGCACCTGGGTAACTTTTGCAGTTCTTCACCTGGTTTCTGAGCCTATGCTTCTCAAAAATGTAGTCAATTTGAAATCTTCTTCTGTCTCCGGGCATTTTCCAGGTATATCTTTTCAGTTGGTGGTTTGTAAACAATGTGTTTGCCACCACCAACTTGTGTTGTGTGCAGAATTCTATCTTGAATCAGAAAGTCTTTCTCCTCTCTCATTTCGATTTCCCAAGCCATATTTTCCTGTTATTCTTCCATCTTTACCTTCGCCAACAACACCGTTCCAATCTTCTAAAATAATTAAGTTTTCTTCTCTTTTTACATGCTTTATTACTTCCGTGATATCCTCATAGATATCTTCCACTTCTTCATCTTCATAGTCCAACATAGGCATGTAAACTTGTACCACAATGGTATCTGTAGGCTTGGTCTCAATCTTCACCATTATAATCCTCTCACTGTACTGCAGGAAGCTCTTCACACTCTGTCCTGCACTCTTCCTGAGAATTATGCCAACACCAGCATTACCATTTTTTGATCCAGTGTGAATAATTCTATAACTTCCACTCCAAAAGTCTCCTTCTTTGGGCCATCTCATTTCTCTGATTCCTAATATGTCGAGGCACATTTTTGGCATTTCCACCTTAAGGTTCTCCGATCTCCCACCGGTCCAAAGCAGGGATGTGACCCGAAAAGGCACTTTACGTTTCGTGCCGTACCTGGGAGGCACCCGAACCCGAGTCCGAGCCTCGGCGTTGAAGGAGACCCAACCCTTCACCACGGGTGGTTTATAGCACCAACTGACCTGTCACACTATAGTTTATAACTTCTTAAAGTTAAGCAGAAATGGCACAATTATGTTCATCTTTGTGTTTTACTATTCATGTTGATGAAAATGGTTTTTTGAACACAGTTGTACGATATATATTAACCATTTTATGTGAATTAGTAAACCAAGCCAGTTTAATGTACATTTAATTACTAAATCATGTAAATTGGTTAATATCTATCGTATGACTCCGATGAAAAAACCATTTTCATCAACGTGACTAGTGCAGCACAAAGACGAACATAGCTTTGTGATTGATGTTTAACTTTAAGAAGTTATAAACTATAGTGTGACAGGTCAGTTGGTGCTATAAACCACCCGTGGTGAAGGGTTGGGTCTCCTTGAACGCCGAGGCTCGGACTCGGGTTCGGGTGCCTCCCAGGTACGGCACGAAACGTAAAGTGCCTTTTCGGGTCACATCCCTGGTCCAAAGTGATCACACGTTCCTACCCTAAAATGATTTTCACACTTCACTCTTGTACTCTCTCGGGTAGTCCCCCCCCGGGGATCTGAATGGGGGACTATTTACCTCTGGAATTTTTTACTTGAGAGGGTTCCATCATGTCGTGATAAGAAAGAAAGGAATGGAGTAGCTGCAACTCCTTGGGATAATAATGCAGTGGTTTCCCCTTGCCTTACACATCACAGTACTACAGCCATTAAAGTAAATGTTACCACGCCTGTAGTGAATTGAGTGTTGCTGTACTGACCACTGTGGTCTCCACCTTCACTCATTTGAAGAAGAGCTGCTGCCCTCTCCTCCGGGTGCAAGGAAGCATAATTGTTGGCGGCCTCCCGTCCGCCAAGTCACAGCATCTTCACAGGTTTCGGTATCATTTTTAGGCCTATCTTACCCAATGATAGACCAATACCCCCTCGGAATGCTGTCGCTTTTTGTCCCTGACTGCTTCTTCGATGAGTTAACTCACTTATCACCCAGCTAACCTCTATCTAGAGGTCGACCCACCAACCCCGCAACCTGCTGGACGCACTTGGTGGCTTTAAGCTCAGCCCCGAGATTTACAAATGTACCACTCAAAAATTAGAGATGGGTCAGATCCAAGGATCTAGCTACGTATGGCTGTGAAGAAAATAAAGTCTGTGACCGAATTTAAAGGTATAAGTAGTGAATGGTGCAAGTAACTGTAGGTGTGGGATACTGAAGGGGGAATGTTAGCAAGGAAGAGAGAGGAAAAAATTGAATCTTTGTTAAATTAAGAGTTAGATAATATGCGGTGGCAAAGGGAGAAATTTTATGAAAAAGGTGATGGAAGGAAGGAATGGGCAAAATGTGTATGGGACAGTAAAACACCATCAATGGTCAAACTATTGTGAATGCTCCGATAAATTTTCCCTGTGTTTTATGGATTTTGTAGCATTTTAGGATTTATGCTAATCATGATTAAAGGTAGCATTAGAATTATGTTAATCACCTATATATTTACTACAGTCAGGCCATTTATAATGAAGTTGAGGGGGCCGAATATTTACTTCATAATAACCAAACTTCATTATATATGGACCAGTTTTTCTGAGCTTCTCTTTGATGTGGAATAGCCTTCACTTTGTTATAACCGGAACTGCATTATAAATGGGTTTGATATAAGTGGGCTTGACTGTAATAGGATTTCAGTACTTATAATCTATCATTATCCAATTAAAAATTGCTTTAACCTTAATTTTTTGGCCATGATGAAAAGAAGGAATGGAATTTTTCACGTAAAGGAAAATCAATAATTAAAAAATAAAATTGCAAATGGTCATTTTTTTCTCTTAAGTTTCTCTTTAGGGCTTATAAGTCTCTTTGTCTATGCTAATGTTGTAGTATTTTTGAATGTAAAGGTGTTGGTAAATGGTGCTCCTAAGTTTGTCCTTGCTATTATGTGGTATTTTTTTACAATTTATTCCAGGCTATCAAAGTAATAGTTGCCCTTGATGCCGTAGGAGTTTTGATGGGATGGAAATTCTTTGACCATGCTGCTCACTTGGGAGGAGCTCTATTTGGAATGTGAGTACATGAAGATAGTGCAGCTTTGTAGCCTTCATTAGTTGAAGATGTAGAGTCCCTAGTTTAATGAATCACTACTGACTACACTAACTGAGAGGCATGTCTGAAAGTTACGTCAACCAATGCCTATTGTTGCCTGTGCAGATTTTTGTCAGAAATATTGAGTCTGGAAGTCATATCTTCCTTGACATTTATTCAATTTAGTGATATCTGTTAATAAAGCCCATTCCACACGGTACTTGATCCAGTGCAAGGTCAAGTATATTAGCAAGTACGCTAGCTTTCCAGTATCAAGTGGATAGAACCAGTATGCTGGCTAGCAAGCATGCTCGCTAGTATACTCGCTGAGCTACTAGATTTCATACTTGATGTGGTACTAGTTTTCTAGTAGCTCCCAGTAGGACCAGTAGCCATCAACCAATCAAGTCACACTATAGATTCTGTGCGAACTTCTAATTTTTTAATTAGTATGGAATCGTATGGAATAACCACTTCATAGCAAGCACAATATCAATGATCATGTGAAACCTCCCAGGATGGTTCCAATCATGCTATATTCCGTCCTCAAATCAAGTAGCGGCCAGCACACTAGGTCTTGTGCTGGATCAAGTATCGTGTGAAACAGGCTTAAGCACTCTGCTTGAGCTTGCATACTTGTTGACTTCCAGGTTGGCAGTTAGGTTACTTGGATAGTTAATAAGACAGTGAAGGCTGGTGTTATATATCCTCATAGCATTATTGACATTAGAAATTTAACTTGTACCGATACCACTTTTTCCGATACCAAACTGATACCTCGATACCAGTGGCCGATACTGATAGTATTATTTGCCAATACCTTACTTATTTTTCTAGTAAAATTTGATAACTGCTTTGCTTCTTGTGAAGTCAACTCAGTAATCAAAAGTGTATTAAAAGAGCACCTAGTTATTGATAGAAATGACTTTGTGACAACTCTTTTATTTTGCTACTCTTACAATTAGCACTGAAATGGGATATTATACACTAAGTACTCTTGCAATAGTAAATACTGAAAATTCTTTTTAAGAAATAAGAGCTGCCAAACATGCTCAGCAGTTAAGAGGGTTCTTCTATCTCGACCATAGCACCAGTTATTGAAAACATTTGCTCAGGAAATTCTAAACCTGCAGGTGCACCCAAATACAGTGGACTCTCGTTAGCACATTTTTGTAGGGACCTGAAATCCTGAACATGGTAACGAGGAAAACTAGCAGAACAGTTTAGGCCTTCTCGGGTTCTGGCGAAGATGTGTGTGTGGGTTGCATAACTTCCAGGTTACCAATATGTATGCCATCAAGTTAGTTCATTGCTGGCGTTAATTTATTGTAACAAAGTTTCGTTTTCAATTATTACGCCTCCCAAAAAATACATGCGATACCTTGCATTGATGTGCTCTCAATAATTAATGATGGCTATATGTCCAAATAGCATATTTTATATTTACTGTTCATGCAAAAAAGTATATATATACAGTAGAATCCTGATTCAAGGTTTTTCAGGGGGGACAAAATTTAAAACACTAAATGCGGAAAAACACTAAATGAGGACTTGCCATTTTTTTGAGGTTTTAGGGTCTGTAATGATTAGAACAGCTTTCTACGAAAAGACAATATAGTTATAATATAATAAATATAAAAATATAAAAGTCACTAAAAGGGGTCACATAAAACAATAAAAAGTTTTCATTAGTTTTATATGCTCTTCCCAAAGAAGGTTAGATTCAGTGACAAAATGAAAATAAATGAAAAATGAACCAAAAATGGAAAAGCCTAAACCAAAAATACAATGCTTTAGCCTTCTGACTACTCAGGAATTCAATATCAATTTTAAAACTTTTAGGAGAGACTAATTATATTTCTGAACAGCTACTTTTTAAAAAAATCTGAAATTTTACTCTACTTATTTTTTTTACTATAACTAAGAGGTAGCTCTTTTCCAATTTTGAAACCGTCAGTAAAGTAGATTGATTGTTCTCAATGGATGAAAAGTATGATTTCACTTTTTCAAGTCCAACCACAGCCTTTGAAAAGGTATAAGCCACTGTCGGCACTTCCTCATCCTCATTCTCACTGCAGTTAAAATCTGTTTCATTTGATGAACCACACAATTCCCCTATTGAAACAATGTCACTGGTCTGCAGGTCATCATCACATTCAACAAAATCACTGAACGATATTTCTGAATTCAAAGTTTGCCATTCATTATCGCCCACAAAAGTTTGCAAATCACATTCTGTTTCAGTGATATTCAGGAACCCCCTTTGGCAAAACAATTTTAGATGGTTGCACTATTCACACTTTCCCATGCACTTGCAACGAAATGGATTGCCTGTAACAAATTTATTTTGGCTTGTTGCTGCCCACAATTTATTGATACTATTGCCTTTCTCACCAATGCAATGTAAATGGCTCTCCAGTTCCTCAAACGAGGACTTTTTTGAGTGCTTACGACGCTTAGATAAAACACACAATGCTGTGGATTCTCTTAAAATTGCTTCCCTTTTCATTATGATGTTGTTCAATGTTGTTACTGGCATGAGCAGCTTCTTCGCCAAGTCAATTCTCTTTAAGTGAGGATTTTTATCCACCTCCTCAATAATTTTTCTCTTCTCTTCGAAGCTAAGAGATTTCCTTTTTGAAGCCATCCCAAAATCAAAGCCAGCAGCCTCTACTCTCTATAAACCAATAGAACCCAGGAGACTGGTACTGGTCGATCAATGGTCTTGTTGAAGAGTTTTTCCTTGTAACACTGCCGAGGAGCATATGATTTACAAAGAAGTCGCCAACTCTCTTTTCTGAGCCACTTCTCACTGGCTTCAAATGTGGCTGTATAATAAATTGTATTTTTTTAATCTGTTACGAAACTAAATAAACCCTTACTACTGACCATCCAACCCTAACTCGTAAATGCTCTAATTTGAACCTTCACGCAAAACACATTGTGATTCAACCCTCCCGCCTTTTTTTGTGCGGCCGTAACTTAGCATGAAGCTAACCTCTGCATTTTCTGGGGTTAAATTTTACTGTCGTTGTCACTGCGGCACCTAATATATGTTGGAAATTTTCCTAAGAAAAATGGAGTTAAGGAAAATTCCCACTTGGAATATTAGTGTGGATGGTTATCAACATTAAAAATTCCATTTTTACACATTTCTCAGTGGTCTTGATGCATTTTTACACCCATTTTATTCTGTAAAAGCGAGGTGTAGGTGGCTATGTACTCGAAAAATCATCATCATAGCATCATTAAAGACGAGCGAAAGAAAGACATTTCATGTCGCAAAATATTGATACTTTCCGATTATGAGAATATTATTGATGGTACGACATAATGAGAATGCCTTATTTAACAATCAATTTTGATTTGTAGCTCTGAGAAATTAAGCTGCTGTTTTCATGTAAGTTTCTCACATGGCACGCAGTTCCACATTCATTTTTCTACACAGCGCCCGGGAAAATTTCGACGATTTCAACTGCCTAATATGGCATATCATCATTGGGTTAAACCTACTATAGGGGAAAATGCGGTTTTACATTTATGTATGTATTACCAAGAGCATACAATATCTTAATGTTCGTATGTTCATTATACATTCATTCATTGTGCATATACAAGCATCTTAAAGCGAAACCTTAAGGACCATCGACCTATTGAAAACTAATGCTGGTGATAGTCATCACTGATGTATGGATAATCATTTGCATGAATCCTCATGAATAAACCTTAAATCGGGTAAAAAAACTTGTGCGGGAAAATTTTTTACGACCTAGAATGCGGAAAAACGCAGAATGCGGAGACGCTAAATTAGGACAATTTTTACATTGTTTTTATAGGGAATGAATCGGGACCTCAAATAATAAACGTTAAATGCGGAAAAACGTTAAATGCGAAAACCTTAAATCCGGATCCGACTGTATATATATAGACTCAACTGTGAGGCTTGATATCCCAAAAAAAGAAGCGAAATTCATAGAGAGCCTATCTGCGTGTAGATAATTTAGCCTTTTGTTTAATGCAGGTACCAGACATTTTTTAATAATTACTTTTGAGGCATGTTTTTTGCTGTGAGGATGAAAAATCGCACATTTCTTCCAGCGTCCAGAGTCCAGCGTCACTTTGGACATTGTCATAACAATATGAAATGCACAAATGAAAGGAAATTTTGAAAGAATATTGTAACAGACTCAAATCAAGGTGGGATCGTGCGAGGGCATTTATGTGTATTTTATTTTGGGCCCGGCAACCAAATTATACAGGGGGTGGTAGGACTGTGCCAATGTGCTGATTTTTCATGGTAGGAACACCAGCATTTTATTTCACATCCATTTATTTATATTTAAAGTTTATTGCGCTTTCATCCATGTTAGACACCATGCGACGAATTCCAACAATCAGTAAAGACCGGAACCACGCTAAATTTCAGAACAATCTAGAATACCGGAAAGTGTGACATTATCTAAGCTTCTAGAAGGACAATAATACCTCAGCAAATCGCTATACAAGCCGGCGTGCAACGAGCGTGAGGGCAGTCTAAAAATCCCAAGTGCCGCTGGCCATAATGCTGGAGAGCAGACTCAACAAAGAAGAAGTTTATCTTGCCCAGTGTTGTGTAGAATAGAAAGGCAACGTGATTGGTTAAATGGTGAATCTTCAACCACCAGCAGCAAAGCGGGTTAGCAGGGGCTAGGCAGTCGAGACAGTGAGACAACGAGCATGGGGGCGTGATGCTGGAATTTGACAACACTCGATAAACCTTACGACACCTAAAGGAGGTATTTTGAAGGGTGCTATTCTCCCGATGTTGTGACCTTTTCTGTAATTTGTGTGGTATCATACTGTATTGAATGTCATTACGTGTCGGGGCAAGTGACTTAAGTGAACGGTATATTATTTTGTTTATGGAATGCATAATATGTATATGTTTTAAGTGAAGGGTATTTTTTTGCTTGTGGATAAATTGAGTGCAATCACCTGTGCAGTTAGGACGGTGACGAATAAAATAGTTTGTTAAATAGAAGCTTGATCGCTCTGATTTGTATTTAATAGTGTTACCCAGAATCTCCTGTGATGGGCATATTATTGTTGTAAAGGAGAAAGGGTTACAATATGAATTGTACTTTGGCCATGACGTCTGATAAGTTTCAAATATTTATCTATATTCATTTAAGTTTTTCTAGTCAATTTACGAAACCAGATTTTCTCCATAAGTATGCAACATTAAAGGCAAGCGAGCACCTTCGTCTACATTTTAAATTTGCTAATGCGAATTCATTGCCATCGTAACACTTGACTATGCCACAATACTTTATTTGCATATCATATTTTTTTAATTCGAGTTTGGAACGTAGGCAGAAACATGGAACAACATATGCATGGAGCAGAACAAACTTGAGTGGATGGCAGAAGTTTAATTTTTGCCGCTATTTCAGCAAACTTTCTTCTTACGTGGATTTTTGTCTACTTTTCGGGGGAGGTTGAGCTTTTCACCTCAGGCTTTCCCATGGCCAATTCTAAGCACTTGTCTCACTTTTACTGTCACGAAGATCGCTGCTAAGTAAACAAATACGTGACACGTTGGTAAGTCAGTTGAAGAAGGTGGGATTTCAAAATTGTATGTTTTTAGATGATTTTCACCGAACGAATAATATCGAGTAAAAGTATCCAGAAAAAAACGAATACTCAAAAGTATCCAAGTATCGGGAAAACGGCTGATACCCGATACTTGCTATCGGTATGTAGTCTATTAGAAATGATGTGAATCATTTGGAACCTCCAATAAGCAATCCTCCTTCGAGAAATATATTTTGAATAAAGTTGATAAATGAGAGTGTAGTAAAGACACCATAACTCATACAATACCTTTGAGGTTACAGATGAGAGCTTCATAAAGCTTAAATTTGCTGAAATTTCCATTTTCAATTCACTATCATTCCCTCAAAGAGCCCTGTTTTACTGTTACTGTTAAATTACTGAAAATTAAATTGCATTAATGTAACAAAGTATAAAACAAGAAAAATCTTACAGTACCAACTGGTAGACTGTTACTGACTATGGAAACCTTGTGTGAATGATGAAATAGCTCCTGTTGTCAAAATCCAAGAAACTGCTCCTTTTCAAGTGATGCAACTACTCTTGCAATGTGAATGTCATAACCATAGATTAGGTTCTGCCAAAAAGAAGTTGAATAAAGAGTAGACATTATTTCATTGAAAATTAAATTGCAACAGATACAGCAGTCATTCAAATTTAAAATACTTGTTATATTGTGGCCCAAAATTTGGATCCCTTTTCCATAAAATTGTATGGCTATAACCAACCAACAGTTTTGAATAACCACCCAAGCTACAGCCATTTGCATCTCTCCATCACTTTGGAAATGATGTTCGGGTAGGAATACCTTGAGGTGAAAAAAATTGTTGGAATCTTGCTGGAGGCATGATCTGGACTATAAATGGTGAATTGGGATTTAGCTTTTCCCATTCAAAAACTTCGTGAAGGCCGAATTTCATAGTCAGAAGGGAATGGAATAAGACCTGTCATCTTAAGCTGCTATTACAATAATACTTCTCCGAGCAGTCAGGAAAATTAACCTGGTGCACATGATTGCCTCATGAACTCATCATGTATTTACATGCTCTTTGTTTCCACATTGGAAGCGCCTCTTGGGCGTGGAGGAAACTTACATTCTGGATGTCCAACATATACATGTGTGCAAGTGGTTTTAGTGTTATGTTCCAGTCCTTTTCGTCGTTCGTGAGCTATCTAGATCATCCGTGGCTTGGGATGAAGTCCATTAATTCTGTACAAAGTAACTTGGTCCATTTGAGTGACCTGTAAAGAGTGATGCAGTAAGACCTGTAAAGGCTGTTGTTTTTAATTAGATAAGGAAGGGAAAATATCTGATGGATGAAATAGACTCATTTAATAGCATAGAAATAAGAAAAGTAGAGGAAGGAGGCAATTTTATTGGCAGGAAAATAAGACATGGACCACTGAACTAAAAGTTTTTAGTGCAATATTGCATTTATTAGTAATTCAAGTGGTAGCTTTACTAATGCCGAGTAGTAAATAGTCTAAATGTACAGGTATGGTTAGATCACGAAACTGTTAGTGATAAAAGCAGTAAAAGATTTTTTTGTCCTTTTCAGTTCTTGGGCATTGTGGGGAAATGAATATGTATGGAAGAAGAGGGAGCCATTGGTGAGGTGGTGGCATGAGATTCGTGGAACACCAGACTGATTAGTGATGTCAATTTCAACTGGGGGATGAAACAAAGTGAAGCCATCTCATAATTTTATCCTCCCAAAATCAACTCAAAGCCTCTGTTACTTGCTTTAAAAATGACGAGATTCAAATCTTATAAATGTATAGTTTTATTATGATACTTGTTATGTATAATAAATTTTGTAAATGTATCACCGATTTATTTTTTGAAACAGATGGTGATTACCCTTCCACTTGGATTTTATTATGATCATTATTATAACTGATTCTAGGTAGCATGTTGTTGGAAAAGGGGTATAGTAGCATTGAAGACAAATAGAGAATTGTGTCAACATAAGAGGCTTTTACTCCTAGGCGTGAAGTAATGACTGGGTCATCGAGTAGGGAAGTGAAGAAAAGAGTAATGAAAAGTCTAATATGGAGCATAACACTGTATAGCATGGAAGCATGAACTTTTAAGTAAGGAGATGAAAGTAGACTTAGGGTTTTTGAGATGTGGGTACGGAGAAAGTAAGGTGAAAAATGAAGTTCTAGATATGGTAGGAGAGGAAAGGAAATTGATTGATGAAATTGGAAGACAGAAGGTGTGGATGGAGGTATGTAGTAATAAAGAGTGAGAAGTTTTGAAGGTCATGATTGAGGGAAGAATGCTGGGAAAGAAGGAGATGGAGGGATGAACAGGTAGTTTGGACAGAATATTGGGAGGTATGAGGAGCCGAAGAGGGACATTGTGTGAAATGTAGGGGTCGCGAGAAGAACTTTGAGACCATTTAGACTTATCTTCATCAGTAGAAAACTAATTAATCATTATTATAACTGATGCTGATATTAGTAATAACTTAGATAAGGAGTGTGGGATTGTATGGATCGGTGATTTCAACTCAGGGGAAAAATGATGAGAATAGATTGAAAGCTTTTGAGATGTGGGTGTGAAGGAAAATGGAAAAGGTATGATGGATGGAAAGGCAGATAAATGACGTGTGTAGCATGTTTGACGAGAGGAAGGAAGGACAAAGTTAAAGGGTATTAGGAGGAGGCAGAGTATTTGGATGCAAGAAGTAATTAGGAGCAATGAATTCTGAAGTATTGAGAATGATGGAGAGAGAATAAGTTGTTGGTAAATTTTCAAAGGATGCACAATAGAAGGCTGGAAGTAGTAATTTAGGACAATGTGGTATTGAAGGTGGAATGGTGGATAAGCTAAGAGAAAGATTTTTGATTAACGCATTCACTGCGGTGTGACCCACCGGTGGGTCACGCAGATGCGTCTAGTGCCGCTGCCATAAAGTTCTGTGAATTGTCGTAACTTGCGAGAAGTATTGTGAGAGTAGGAATCGAGAACTTCTCAAGTGACTTCACCCAGAGGTTAGTCAATGTTCAAATAATAGACTACTATGTGACACTTAGTGTGACCCACCGGTGGGTCACGAACAAATTTACATATTAGCGTATTATATCCAAAATACGTTAATTTTTTGCTTTCTCTTTGTTTTTTTCATGTTTATGCGATTTTTATACATAAGGATGAACAATACTCGATATAGTAAAACATATCAACTTATTAAAAATAATGAAAATGTTTAGGAAAATTTTTTCTCCTCAACCTCTTGGCTGTCCGTCAGTTGCTCGTAAACTAAACAGTCCGAACTGCACTCGCCCGGCTTTGTGAGAGATTGACTCTCTCTCTTCCCTTTCCCCCCCTCCCCCTCTACGGAAGGGCAATTGGGAAAGAGTCACGTAGCGTTCTTGACCCAATCCCTCAGTGGTGGATGAGTGACCGTGCCCTTGCCGGGTGAACGTCTTCCGAAATGCAGACACTACTTTTTTCTGAGTGAGACAAACCACTATGTACTCTTTCCAAAGGATCCCCCTTCCCTTTTCTCATAGTGTGAGCAGGGCTGGGGAATCGGTACGCACGGACGGCCGTCTACGTCTCACAGACGGTAGCGAACAAGGGCAGGCGCAATAAACAGAGATGGGTGGGAGTCTCCTGGGTTTTCGAACGTCAGCAAATCTTTACCACATGCATTGTATTGTTGCCCCTCTCTTCCCCCATCCCACGCCAGGGTCTAGAAGATAGCGTGCCCCACGTGGCCGGTGGAGGGGTGGGCTGGGGGCGAAGCTGGGAGTAGCCTCCCCCAGCCTTCCTCTAATCTCAGGAAACAGCTGAGTGTTGCCGCTTCAACCACCATCCCTCGGCAGTGGCCAGAAGCTCGGAAGGACTGTGACCCACCGGTGGGTCACACCACCCATGCAAAAGGCTGAGTGTGACCCACCGGTGGGTCACGCCGTGCTGTGAGGAGTAGGGCTTTAAACAGCTCCGCAGTGAACGTGTTAAATTAAGTGTTTGAAAATATTCTGATTGGAAGAGAAAATTAGCGAAGGGCAGGAATTATTTGGGAAATTCAATGCAACGAGGAACAGAGGTGTTTATCAAAACCTGCCCTATCTAGTAGAAAGCTCATGATAATCAACCAAGATAAGTTTTAAATACTATCCATATCATCTGTGTATATATGTAGTTACGAGGGTCGTTCAAGTCCATAGAAAATGGTAGAAAAACAAATTATTTTGGGTAGATTTTTTTTTGAATTTTTCAACATAGTCTCCTTTTATGTCTATACATTATTCCCAGCATTTCTCCAACTTTTTAAAGCCGTCCAAAAAATAGGATTTCAGAAGGTCCTCAAAATATGAATCTGTTTGGGCGATGACCTCGTTCGAAGTGAATCTAGCCAGTTTTTCACCTAGCCATTTTTTCATGTTTGGAAATAAAAAGAAGTCACTGGGGGCCAAATCTGGGGAATATGGCGGATATTGTATTAAATTGAATTTTAATTCCACGATTTTCACCATCAAAACTGTGCAGGTGTTCACTCATGCATTAACTTGATGGAAGAGAATTTTTTCCTCGCCAAATGAGGACATTATTTTCTTGATTTCTTCACTCATTCAGTGCAATAACAAATCATAATACTCTCAATTTATTGTTTGTCCTTTTTCCAAGTAATCTATACAGATAATTCCATGTGCATCCCAATAAGCCATTGCCATCACCTTACCGGCCGATTTCTCCATCTTCGCCGTATTCAGAGCCGAATCATTTACAAACCAACTGTTTCAACTGTTCCTTTGTCTCTTGTGTGTAGTAATGTGTCCATGTTTCGTCCACAGTTATGTATCGATGCAGAAACTTGTCATGGCTGCAATGCTAAAGTGCCAAACCAGCCTCCGAGTTGATCACACAATTGTGCTAATTCTCCATTGATAGCAAACCCGGTACCCATCTTGCTGAAATTTTTTTCATACCCCATTTTTCGTGCAAAATTGAAAACACTGTACCTTGTGATATGCCTGTGGCCTCAACTATTTCGTGCGCAGTGATTCGTTGATCACTCCAAACCATATTTTGGATTTTTAAAATTGCTTCAGAGGAAGTCACTTCCACTGGACATCCCGAACGATGGTCATCATTTGTGGATGTGCGGCCACATTTAAACTCATACCCCCAATAGTTAACAGTCGTAAACACCAGAACAGATGTACCATGAACTTCATCCAATTCAGCTTTGATATTTTTCGGTATTAAAGCTTTTGAATAGAAGTGTTTCTCACTTCTATTTAAGTTAGAAAAGTTTCTCACTTCTATTTTAAGCTGGAAAAAAAGTTACTCACGAAACTCACTTTTTTCCATTTTTCTAAATGAATAAGTTTGTTGCTATGATTGCAAAAAATTGTTGCTAGAGAAACCACGTGATGGATATAGGTAGCTGAGAATTTTACAGCAGTTTAATGAGAGACGACCCTTATTAAAAGCAAACCTTATGAGATTATATCATCGCCACCGATTGGATTTTCTAAGGACTTATTGAATGACCCTCGTATCCTACGGTAATCAAATATCCAAATAGTTTTCTTATCATTTCCTGCTTTGGAGTGGTGACCAGTAGTGAGTAGCAAGTGGATAATTCTTTGCATTGTTAATCTCTCATGTGATAATGATTTTCTGCTTTGTTTAGCAATCAATTAGCTCTATATATCTCAATGTTTGTCAGAATAATTGTATCTTGACAAAGCTAACAACATGTCATTTTTTAAGCTGTATTCTTCAGTCACCTGGTGGGAAATTGGAGAAAATTCTACGCAAATTATATGCAAGGAAAGTATCGACTCTGTCAATGAATACCATTATGTTTCAAATGATATCTGTTGTAATTGTTATATGTAGGAGGTGAACAAAAGTTGCTTGACATGCAATTGATAGGTCAATTTTGTCAATAAATATTGGTGGGTATATTTAGATAGGGATAGGGTGTCGGGAAAGCTAGTGCTGGAATCAGCCAGCTTTTTAACAAAAGGGGCCAAAGATCCACAGTTTCACATTGCATTTTACACAATGAGTACTGCTCTCTAAGGTTTCTCTGCACGGCACTCAAGTACTTATAGGGCTAGCATTCCAATGAAAAATATCTGCTGGAATTTGAGCCTTGGCCTTCAGGGTGGGAAGCCTTTATTATAGCCACCACACCAAGCTGGTCTCTCTTAATGACTCTCAAAGCAGTTTAAGATGGAGTTGTCCACAGTATTCTTTAAAGTGCATATGTGAAGACAAACTGGTAAGGTAGGTGAAAAATATACAGAATGACATTAGTGAATGTCCATGTTATGTGTACATGTACAGCTCGCTAGTGAGCAGCTAAGTATAGTTGTAATCACTGCTAGGTACCAGGATTCAGGGACAATTATTGTCTTGGAACCTCAAAGGCAAAGATGACAAACCTAAAATAAATATTTAAGGGAATGGAAAAGTGTTGTTTTTGGTCATTTAAGAAATATGTTACAATTTGCTGCCAAATCACAGCATACTGGAGAAAATATTGAGGTAAAATAGAGACGGAAATAACTATTGCCGTTTCTCTCTTTAAAGAGAGATTGGCAAATTATAAGATATGGTTACAGAGGAAGGAGTAGGCAGAGTAATTAGCTTGTTAAAAATTTCATGGAAATGCCATTCTTTAAGATTGTTTTAGTGGTTGAAACATTGTGCAATAGTAAAAGATGGGGAAGAGGAGGCTTTCTGGATGGATGATGATATTAACTGAACAGACACTGATGTAAGAAAAGGAAGGTTCAAGAATAGCAGAAGAGGGAGGAGACGGTTACAAAGGCCCTCCAACCTGGAGTAGCGTCAGTATATTTTAATAGTGGCAATGGCGCCATTAAGTATTCCAGGTCAGAGCGAATTCTATAAGCAATTTTGTCAAGAAATCGTTTTTTAACATGACCAACCGCTCACTACATTGGTTATTACAGAGTCCTCAACATAATATCGACTGCTACGTTGGAGCCGCGCCGTCGTATTCCAATATTTATTCTCTTTCCCACATATCAAAGAATAAACATGAAGCAGCGCAGTCTTTTTACTTAACGTCAACAGATACTTATTGAAGGTTATGCGAGTGTCATAATTCTATCCAATCCTTCCCTAAGGTCATTGACCCTTCAGTACTAACTTTTTTTTACTTGTTAGAAATTGTATTAGAAGGTTTTATACCGTTCTACAAAATAATGCACTTTCCTTCTAACATTTCAATTATTATTATAAAACTGTAGCAACACTTATTACGTGAAAGTTTAAAAAAATTTAATGATCCGCGACAATTTTCTGGGTCGAAATGCTAATTATGTCCGAAGCAGAAACGTTTTCTGCCATTACGTAAACAGTATTTATTTTGACGTGAGTCATCATTCGTTCTGGTAGATGTCCTCCCATATGCATCAGCTGTTCATGTAGGCCATTGTGGAATCAGCTGTTTGGATCAAGTTCTAGTTTTCTTTAATGTGATAAAAGCCCTTATAAGCAAGTACAGAGAAAGTAAGCGTAATGGATGGTTAAAATTGGAAGGCACAGTCAACCGTGTCAGCATGTAAGTCCCTGATAATCCCATATTTAGAGGTATATACGATGCATAATTTGACTGGCCATAGCAACTGGAGTTCTACTTCATCTGCGTGGCTGTGTATCTACATACGACGTTATGCTGAATTAAGCATAATATTCATTCAGGCGTTTCTGGATCATTATCTCAAAATTTCAATTGTTTCTTAATTTCATTGTTACAAATGAATGTCATCAACGCATCATGTTGCATTTTGTGGCCATACGACAAACTGGTAAATGCGTATCATAAATGGCTGAATTTTTTATCTATTCTCACTGTTTTTTACTATGGAAATAATTAAACTCATTTCATATTGCAGAGAATCAGTTTTCGGAAATTAATTGTGCGTATTAATGTTGAAGTGTTTAATTTTTTAAATATTTGTCCTAATAATTCTTACAGCCCAGTAGTTTGGGTTTGATTTAACTCTTTTGATCGACAGGGTTATTCAATAAATTAAATGTAAGATTCATTTTTTGATCGAGAAAAAAAAACAGCGAAAACATCGAATTTTTATCAGCCTGTCTTGCTTGTAGCCATTGTAAAGTGGGAATGTGGATATTGTACGGACGGTTTTACTTACACTTCCGAGCTCGCTCCGAGTCTTTTCACCCTGGGGCAATGTTGGACTGAAATACTTTGTCAACATCTCGTGTTGCGTATTTCTTGACATGGGGGCCATCGAGTCTAACGTAAGCTCTGCAATGCTTTATCAAGGTTATTTATAGAGTTGTGCAGTACTGTGTTAGGAAAAAACTGGGTGCATTTATGAATTCTAAAATTATATATGGATGTTTTGTCCGTTCTAATGAATGGTGTAGGGATGGAAATAGTGGTTGTCTCATTTGACAAATAATATTTTCATGCAAAAACTCGAGATTCAATTTGCCTGATGTGAGGTAAAAATTCCTTAACTTAAAATGTGGCAGTGCTCCTGCTTGCATCAGGGTACCACGGTTGTATTGCATATATTTTCCTTGAATCGGATTGATTTGTCAAATATTTCTCTTTGCATACGTCATTTGAGTGAAAGTTCCTGATTTACATTTTTACTTACCTCAGTCATATCGAATGTTATTGCACCCTCCCTTTTGAATGCCCTTTTATTAGCCCGGCTTCCTCAAAAGGATTCAGTTGCGCTTTGTATAACATAAATTATTTTGTTGCCTTGGATGGAGTCTCTGACCTTGTAAGCTGCCCTGGTGGAGGTGGAAGCAGTATGACAATGAAGCCTGAGGAGTCGGAGGGTGACGCTTGTGAGTGCCCTATGGAAAGTGATGACAGAGGTCCAAATCAACATGTACCATCTAGCTCTCAACCATCAACTTCGGTCATGGATAATTGGAAGCAAAGTGGACCAGAAGATTCCTCTTGTGATGAGTTTGGAAGGAGTTTGAACACCCCAGGTGGGGTTGGTGAAATCAAAGTTGGAGATTCAAGTGAAAGTCCTGCCACAAAAGCGGAGGAGTGTGGAGCATCTCAAGTTGTGGCATCTGGAAGCCGTTTGGCAGATGACATCATGGAGGCACAGGTGGCAGGTGGTGAAGAAGATGGCATTAGTGCAATGGAGACGTCATGCCATCTCAGTGAGGGTGAAACTTTTGCCAGGGATGCAGAAGGTGAAAGTAGCAGCATTAAAGAGCAGTGCGTTGTGGGCCCTGAAATTTTGGAGTCACCTGGAAAAAGTGACTTGGGAACAGGAGACTGCTGCAATGATGGCAGTGCACAGAAACATTCAAAGGATGATGCAGAGTGTGGGTCGTCCAAAGATACAGCCAATGTAGTCCAAGAAACCAGTTCAGTATTCGCTTCTAATGAAGCCAATTCGTCTTTCTCCTCAAGTGAGCCATCAACTAGCAGCCCTGGCTCAAGCCACTCAGGTGCTAAGATGTCTTTGGATCATAAAGTAAGTGAATTTTTTTTAAAAATTGATCATTATCACTCAACTCTTTTGTAAAATAGGTATGTCCCATCATCTTGAACTAGTGGGGGTCGTGGAAAATATTTGTGAAGGTAATAGTTGGTGCTTATTGTTTTATAAAGCTCATTTGCCTAGACCTTTTAGTTAATGGATTGTTTCGAGGTGCCTCTATTGATTTCTAGAGTTAAAACTATTTTTTTTTCGTTTGTTGTTAAGTCTTGGTGACATCTTCATTCTTGTAAAATTCTAATTTCATTATCTTGGTGGTAACCTATATCCCCTATAGATACCTATTGTTTCCATATGTACCTATGTACTAGTTTATCATCTTTCTTATCTCATAATTTATCTTCTTTATGTAATAATGATACCTCCACATCTGTATTACTTTTTGAGAAGTTATTTCGTTTGCAATAGAAATAATCTTATTAATTCAAACAGAGAGGAAAATTTATTCTCATGAGGTAATTTACCTAAAAATTATTGAACATATTTTATTTCCTTTTCTTAATTCTTCACATTGTAGATATGACAGGTGATATGTATTTACTGAGAAAATTTACCCAGTTATAACTGGGTAAAACATTAATTGATGGCATCATCAATGTATTGGTTGCCATCTTAAAAATATGATGGGCTTAGAATGAGAAGGAACTGCCCAGGAAATGTGTAAAAATTATGAATTTGAATAAAAGTTGAACAAGTAGTGTGCACATACAATGTCTCACAAAGGCTTTCATTGTTCTTAGTGTAGACTTCCTGCACCTCTCTTGATCTCAATTCAAATTAGATACTCAGTACTTAACTATTTCCACCATTTCTGCATCGTTAATTTTCTCTGGGATGAACTTTAATAAAGACTAGTAATAGCTTTCCAGAAAAACAATTTGAGTGTGGTGAAATGTGGCATTGCTTGATTAGAGCAACACTAATCAAGAAACCTACCTTCTCATTTGTCAAACATTAATGTTTGACAAATGAGAACACAAAACAAAATTTTGTCACTTTAACTCATACTTACCTGATTTTAATTTTGCCTCTGCATTAAGAATGAAGCTGTTATGCTCAAAAGTAACCCCAAAAAAAGCAAAGCTATGATGTCCATACGTCGCCAACATTCTGATAAAGTGATGCGCAACTTGGATCAGATGAGAAGAGAAAATTTGCTGTGTGACGTGGAGCTTGAAGTTGCTGGAGGAAAGATATTTAAGGTTTGTGTATTCACATTTTTACTTCTCGGTATAATACTGAGAATTTCCAGTATTTTGTATTATGTTAAACACTTAATCTGGTGCTCCTTTTGTAAAACTAACATGTCATTTTACTAGTCTTAGAAATAGAGGTCACCCTGCCGACTAATGTGATGCTTAATATTGACAATAGAGTTAAAGTAGGTACAATTTCTTTTTCTGATGGACATTGTTTATGTACATTTAAGTAACTTGTAATTTCACTTGAAAAACAGGACTCTAGTTTACTTCTAATTAATGCTGTTAATTTCCCTGGCATGTTAAACTTGCATGAGTGTTAGGTAGAAATAAGGACAAGGTGTCTTTTTCACCAAGGTGCTGGTATCCAGTCAGAACACTATAGAGATTATTCTGCTACACTTTGCTGTAATCTGGAGATGTTTGTCAGCCAACATGTCACTATGACTTTTAACTGAGAATGGAAAAAAGAATATTACTCTACAGGTCAGACTTATGGTGAAGTTGAAGTCATACCTCTGTTGGTCGTCATTCATTTGAGGTGTTGTTGGGATATGGTATGGGGAAATGCAGTGTAGATTGGAGGAGTGGGTGGGGACCTTCCGGAGCCCCCCTGGCACTTAGACCCCTTTGGATCCATTGTGTCCCCACCCCTCCAACCCCCATCCAGGCGCTACGTTGCTTAACTTTTGTGATCTGATGGGAACACCAGTGTTTTAACATGGATGGGCTCTTGCCCTGGGATGTGCAATAGTTATGGATCAATGGTAGATCCTTACCTGTCGTGATTTATTATGTGTGAATCTGTGACTAGTAGCTTGAGAAATCCTATGGTAACCTGTCAGATCACCCTTGTGGTGAAATTCTATGGTTAGCTCTTTACTCTCCATATTTATTATGTGTTGTGTTGCCATCAAATAGAAAATGTAGCGGTACATAGTATGTGAAACTATTAGCCTCTGAAATTAGGAAAGCCATGAATGCACACCCTAGAAATGCTCATGCATGACTAAAAACTAGAAAGGCTGTGTAGCCAGCCATCTGTAATTATTTCTTTTTGGATAAGGCTAGTAAATGTTTTTTTTTGTACTCTCAAATAAATGGGTCATTTATGTTGTGCATTTATGTTGCATGTCGCAGAAATGATGCACAAGTATCTTCTTAGTTAGAGTGCTCATGTACTGTGTAGGGGAACATATAATAGGAATTTGCTCAGTATCTTTTCCATCAAACCCATATGGAACTCAAAATTCATAAATTTCTGTTGCTTACATGTGATTGGCTGTTCAAGCTAGTAGAAATGAGAGTGTAATATCAGTTACACATTGTTTGTTACTATTATTATTATTCATTTTGTATTGGTTATGCAGTGGACTCTCGTCAGCACGTTTTTGTAGGGACCTGAAATCCTGAACATGGTAACGAGGAAAATGTGCTAAACAGGTTAGGCCATCCTGGGTAAGTTGAAGACGTATGTATGAGTTGTATGACTTTCAGGGGTACAATATGCGAGCCATCAAGTTAGTTCATTCCGTAGATTGATGGTGTTCATTTATTTTAACAAAGTTTCATTTTCAATTGTTACACCTCCCAAGAAGTTCATGATTAACGTCAAAGCATTTGACCATGATGCAATACTTGATTTGAATTTTATATTTTTTTTAAATGAGTTTGGAGCGAAGCCAGAAATGCCGAGCAACATATGCATTGAGTAGAACAAACTTGAGTCGACAGCTGAACTTTAATTTTTGCTGCTATTTCAACACGCTTCATATGTGGATTTTCGTCAACTTTTCAGAGGAGGTTGAGCTTTTCAATTGATTTTTTTCTTTTCTCCTCAGGCTTTCCCATGGCTTATTCTAAGCACTTGTCTCACTTCTACTGTCATGATGTATTGGTGCTCACGTAGTGTTGATCTCCAGTTGACTCCTGTAAAACAAATAAACATTGCGATAAAATATGGGGCTTTTGGCTGCCCTTGTAATTCAGCTCATTATTCACAATATCAACCTCCATTAATATACGATGGTTTTCTCCTCACCTTATCTCAAGAAAGCCATCGCCCTTATAATTGTTCGTTTACATTTTTTAACCATATTATACCTGTTTAAATATTTGAGTCATCAATGACAATCTTTTTAATGAGATTTAAACCTCTTGCGAGATATCCATCGTCAAATCAACCTATGCGGTGATTATTTTCCTGTTTCAGATTTGGTTTGGTCCTCCTCTGAACGTGCTATAGAGGTAACCAAACTGTGCTTACCAGTATTATTTATATGTACTGTGACACGGACCTCAGGAAACGCATTTGCAAATGAGGAAAATGTCCTAAAGAGAGTCCACTGCATTAGGTTTTAAGGGAATATTCCCATTCTGCTTTGCCTTTTCTGAATGCCTCCATCATTTTTCTTTTATTTGTCATTTTTCCCACCTCTCTTTATTTTCCAATACCATACTTAAATGTTTTTCACTGACTCATTCTGGATCATGATTGCGATGGAATTAAATAGAGTGGTTAGAGAGTTTTGTCATTGTTACATAATATATCACCTATCTTGAATGCTGAAAGGGTGGGTGTCATATCAGCACAGAGAAGATGAAGGTATTCATTGTTGTTTTGTGAGAAATAAAAATGATGGCAAGTTCTTCAATGTTCTCCTGTTCTTCCCTGAATTCTCACCCTATTCCTTGGTTTAGAGAATTGTTTTTGGAAATATGTCCTGACTATCACCAAAATTTCTGCATTTGGTGAGCAGTACAAGAAAACTTTTCCCACCTGGTCATAAGGAGCATAATAAATGAGCTAATTTTATTCTTGTTGTATGTTGTTCAAGTAATCAGAGTTTTTGTTGGTTAATATTGTGCTGGTAATTACCTTCATAAAGTACTCTGTAGAAAGATTGATTTCCTATTGATACTTTTAAGTCTTGGGAAAATGTTAAGTTTTTAATCCTCCTCTTTCAATTGATTTGGCTCATTCTAACAAATTTCATCGCATAAAGTGTTACTTCTCTTTTGCAGGCTCATCGATCAGTCTTGGTGGCTGCTTGTTCTTATTTTAGAGCCATGTTTTCTTCTGGATTGCTTGAGGGTAAAGAATCACGAGTAAAGATGCTTAGTCTTTCCCCTCAAACAATGTCTACCATGCTGCAGTTTATTTATACTGGTATGTGGTATCCTAGTAGTTTTGATAGAAATGAGTTATGGGAATTCTATTCAGACTCATGTATCCTGTGATTTCCACATCCTCTTAATTTTGGATTTACCCTTCTGTAGCTATTCTGCTAAATACCTCCTTACTACTTGATACTATATTGATCCCATTGGTTATAGATGTAGTTCCTATTTTTTTCAAAATGCCATAGAGGTATTCTTTTTCATTTAGGTAAGCTTCTACCAGAAAGTGTATATTTGATAGTCAGTGGTAACTAACTACATGAATAATTAATGATTTATCAGCTTTAAGAAATTATTTCATAGTCGGATGGCTTACAATCACAATAATAATAACAACTTCAAATACTTGTCCAATTGACACCCTGAATTGTTGCGAAATATGGAAAACATTCGTAAAAAAAAGCCTACCAGCCATTTTTCTGTGCCATTTCACGGGATAACCCTCTAAAAAGGGATTAAGGCTATCAGTTATATTGCCTACCACCATAAGATTCAATGACTCAAGTAGTATTAAGTGTAGGGATGGGACATTCGAATCTCTAATCCCTTGAATAATGGAACGGTTTCACATAATAAGGCCTGAAGTTATCAGTTATATCAGAATAATGACTTGCTGAATCCTTGAATTTCACCTCAAATCCGAATCCGTGAAAATCTTAGTCACTTGCATTCTCACCAGATGAAAATCTTTGCATTCTCTTCAATTCAACTTTACCACCACCACCCTTGATCACAGTCGATAGCATGGTTACGACTCATTCTTAGAGAGCAGCCTGATGGTGCTCTGTGTCATGCTGGCTGAAAGAGCATCAGAGAGCAATCATCAACAGGAGCATAAATGAATCTGCCATCACAGAGCACGCATCCTCTGTAGGTGTATGAGAAGAACATAATATTTTAACAGAAAAGACACAGATAATAGCAATAGAACCTTGCTACTACACAAGATTACTACAGGAGGTGGTCAAAGAGGAACGTTCATGGAACTTCAACCGTGGTGATGGCATTAAAATCATTGCTGTATGGAAGAGAAACTTTCGGCCTCCACCCAAGAAAAAGTCCTTGAAAACACCCAGGGTCCAGTCTGAGTCGTCATCTTCTAACGTGAGCGGGGAAATTGCCAATAAGATACTAAACCAATTAGGGCCAACGACAGAAGGGGAGAGGGTTATGTCTCCCCAATAAATAGTCAAGATATCAACTTCTTCTTTGACATTGTAACCCTGATAATGCAGCATGTAATGGATGCCAAAGGTCACAATCAGGTGAAAAAAATCCACATGCAGTGCCTCCTGAAAGAGACAACCCAAGATGGTAAAATGTTCGATGCAATGGCTGAAAAAAAATTAAACTGCAATAGGGATCGAACTTCGTGCAGTACACTCACTAGCTCTTGTTGTCCGCATAATCCCGGCGAATGTAGGCTACCTGCGTGGCATTCTTCATGTGTTTTTTCTCGTGATACCGGGGTTATGGGAAAAAAGTAATTTTTTTATTTTGCTTCAGTTGCATGGAAAATTTTTCAACTAATATCGTAAACTGAATTACACAACCTCTCCTAGTCAATTTCCACCACACCTACGTTCCATTCATGGTACGATTCGATCGCTAAGCCACAAAAATTTTTAATCTATGATGCGGATTCAATTTTCCTCCGTGTCTTTGGATCTGAATCGAGAACTGAGTAAAATGAAAGATCTTTGGATCCGACGGATCCGATCCAACCATCACTACTCTTTTTAATATCAGGTACAGCCTTCTATACCTTCCTCTATCTTACATATGATTTCCCCTACCATGCACCCTCTATGTGTATCCCTCACCAATTGCCTTAACTTTCCCTTTCACCCTCCACTCCTCTTCCCTAATACCCTGTGTTAGTTGTGCAATAGCAATCCAGTAGTTGCATTTCGTATCATTAGCAGGGCAAGACATTTCCTTGCATGTCCTGAAAGTGATTCTGTATTTAGTCGGAGAAAGTTTCCTGTTGTGATAGCTTTCCATGTTAAAGCTCCATAATAATCATAATTTGTTACCCTCCCAACCATTTTGTTATGAAGATGTAAAAGAAGTAAAGATATATGTAGAGTAAAATAGATTTTATTTGTTTTGAACATTCATCCACTGTATTAATGTAATTGCGAGGTGAACAGTAATCAAGTGAACAAATTTAATATGCAAATATAATATACATCGTTCAAAGCTGGCCAATACACTGCATAAAGGTATTAGTTTAATTTACACATTACAATTACAGCCTTGTAATTTTTGAAATGACATATTTTTTCAAAAGTTCCTTGTTTTGACCTTGATAAACTTTAAAAATTATTATAAAATGTATTTAATGCTATCTTATTCCTACATTTGTTCATTGAAACATGGATTTAATGATATTAACTTCCTAGCTTAGATTGCCTTAGCTGTTGAATAGTTGTTAATCACCTTTCTAATTGTATGTAAGAAAAGTTTTCTCGTTTAATTTTCAGTTATGGCACTCAATCTCTGGTAGACTAGACTTCACTAGTCTCTAATTTTTTCTATTCAAATTTATGTTTTCAATCAGGCTGTGTTCATATATCAGTGTGTGCTTGAAATTCAAAAATAACATTTTTAGGTGAGTTACACGTGGGCTTGGATGAAGTACAGGAACTAATGGTGGTGGCAGATATGCTGCAAATGGGAGATGTCATCGATGGATGTACCCAGCTCATCCATGATGAAATTGATCCTTCCAATGCTCTAGGCATTTATAGGTTGGTAAATTATTTTTAAATAATGAGTTTAAAATAAAATGTGTGGGACTTTATGTTAATGTACTTGTCTGATGCTAAGAGTATGTCTTATGGCTCTGCCATTTTCCTGAAATTGCTTGTTACGAATAGGTGAATATCAGGTCAAATTTTCATTGACAAATAAGAAAAGTTGCCATTGATTGGTCCAGATATGCACATAGCATCACTCTTCTCCTGTTGATTAGCCAACAGTTGATGCCATCGTCAGAAAATGGTCATGTGGGTGGTGTTCGATTCCTTTGGGAATCAAAATTGAATTATTTGATGAAATTAGCCATTTTAGTCATTGATGATTTTTATTGTAGCGTCTAGTCTGGAAATTGGTCAACTTAGAATTAGAACAATCCTTTCTTAAAAAATAATGACCTTTGTACCATAATTTCTCTTTTTATTCTCACCCTTGCTCATTTGTTAAATCAGCAGATGTTTGCTTAAGATCATGGTTCTTCCCTTCTATCAATGATAATCTTTTGATTGGGGCTTTAATTCCATAATTAACTTTAACAGTTTTCTGCCTTAATTCTTCTCTAGCCTCTTATCGTCAATAAAAAAATTTTGAAGCTTGGAAAGGTAAATGGTTCTTCTCTTGCCCCCCATTGTTGAAATACCTTGTATATAAAAAGTATATGCAGTATAAATGAATCTTTTACAATGGCTTTTTTTTTCTTTCTTCTCATTTCTGTACATTATCTGTTCTTTTAATGTTCCACATCTCTTTCACGTATCAGGCTTCCAAAGCACCTGCATTTCTGTGTTACTTTTGATCCAGTAGTCACTACTTTTATCCATGAGTACCTATGTTCACCCATATATTTCCATGTGCAGCTCTATCATTTACTACCATATCTTCTCTTAACTTATTACTGTTCTTCACTCCTTGAAGGAGAAGCAATGGTGTGAATGTAGTGCCCAAGTAAATAAAAGTTTAATTTCTATTTTTTGTAATGCTTTGTCTACCATTCAAATTATCAAATTATTGTTATGATTTAATTCCTAAAATGCTAAATAGTTATTCAGAATATTCTTTAATTTTGTGGCACCATCCAGAATTTTATCATTTTGCCTGATTTCTTCCAGTTAACTCTAATCATTCTGTGTAGCATAAGCATTTTAGTATGATCATTATCAGACTTAAAAAGTTACTATTTTCACTGCTGGGATTCATGTTTTTTTGACCTCATTTAAGCATCACTGTTGACCTCACTAAGCATCTTTCTGTGGTGGAAAGGGCGGTTTTTTGTTCTTGATGAGTTACTTTGACATCCTACTATTGTGTTTTTTATTGTTTTTGCTTAATTTGTGATCCTATTACTCATTTCTTACAAGCGTTGATGAAAAATGTCACTGTACAATAATACTCTTCTTTTAAGTTACATGTAGCTGATTGGACAGATTATATACATATTCTTATGACGTTGTCTTTCAGATGTCATTTCATTCTTTTAGCCATTGCAGGTTGGGAGATGGAACCAATTTAAATTTCTTTCAGTGTATATTTTTTTGCCCTCGTGAATGCATTTTTAATGGATGCCAGCTTAGGGAGCTTAAGGTTTATTCTTTAATTTGTGCATTTAGCCAGGAGAGGTAGAATGGAATAGGAGTAATTATAGTGGTATATAGTCAGTTGTTGGAATTTAGTTCTTCATTATTATTGTTAGTAATCTTCCGATTAAGATAAGTTTCGATGATTCTAAAACTCTTACTTCACCCCCTGTCTTTCATATGATGTCTTTCAGTTCAGCATACCTCCTACTTCCCATTATTTTATCCAAATGTCCCATGTTCCTACTTCCTCTTCCATGCTTACCCAACATCTTTCCATCTGTCTTATCTTTCAGCCCTCACTCTTGCTCCTCATTACCTGCTCCATAGAATTTCTTTACCTTCGTCTTACTTCCTTGATCAACCTCCCATCCTCCCATGCTATTTCTAACACTTCCCTATTTGCCTTCCTTTCCATCTGACCTTCTCTATCCTCCATATACACATCTCAAAAAGCCTAAATCTATTTTCATTATCATTCCTCAAGGTCCATATCTCAGCACCATACAATGCCTTATTCCATATCAAACTTTTCTCCAATGTTTTATTTAAACCGTCAAGCCCGTTTATAACGATGTTGAAGGGGCCGAATATTTACTTCGTAATAACCGAACTTCATTGCAGAAGAACTTGGACAGTACATTTTTGAAGGGACCACAAAAAATGAAAGTGCTAACCAGGAAAGTAAATAATAGCTATTAGGGTAATTGCAATGAGGTAAAGTCGTCATATAATTACAATTACTTTCGGAAGTTATCGTAAGATTGCCTCTTTGCACGTTTAAAATTAATAAAATGGGTGGGACATTGCCAAAACGATACAATATGTATGGAAATTACAATGTTTCATAGATTTCCCCAAGACAATTACATAAACACGGAGGCATTTACCCGTGATTTATAATGTATATAAGGAGAGGACAAGTTAAGCAAAGTCATTTCATCTTTCTTACATCTTGCTCTGAGAATATAATAACCATAAGTATGTCAGTTGGTTGTTATAAAGCTTAGTAAAAATTAGGTAACATTTTATATTTACCTAAAACTCGGCAACAGCTGTACCCATTTCGTTCCTTCGTTCTTGGTATGATACCATTTGATTGATTAATATATCGATTGATAACGCCGTTAATGTTTATTACAATCATGTTTTTAAATCTACAGTTTAAATTCACGCAAAAATTTGTCCAATGTAGTGAGCTATTTATTTATTTTGCCGAGATCAAGTATTTTTGCATCTAGCTTCACGTGGAGATCCAAAGTGTCGTCTGCTCCCACAACACTTGGGAAGTAATGGCGTACATACTCCATAGCCTCGACTGTTTTGGTTAAAGAGGGAACTGGATCTCTCTCAATTTCTTGCTCAGTATCATCGTTTTTTGTCCAATTCTACCAACTCCTGCTCGTGAATTTCATCAATCGAAATGGTCTGTCAAAGAGTAATCTTATTATCGCACTCGCAGTATACTCAACGAAATTCACCTCTCTAGCAATCTGACACCACTCTTCTAGGGGGAAAGGAGTTAGTTGTGCCTCCTCTGCTGTGTCATCCGTTATTTCAGACTCTATACGAGTGATCCAGCAGCTTTAAAGCAACTGGTGATGTTTTCTTTGGTTACGGAATCCCTGGCATATTTGATGAAGTGCATGGCATGCATGACGTCTATCTTCCGTTCAGCTGTTTGTAGGGTTGTCAGCCTCTTTTGTACAAGCAATCTTCTTTATTTTTGCTTGAAACATCAGATGATACCTTGGTCAAGGGGCTGAAGGTGACTAGTTGTGTTCGCTGGAAAAAATTCGACCTGAATGTTCCTTAGGTAACTTGTTTCGATGGGATGAGCAGCACATTGATCGACAAAAAGTAATATTTTTCCATTTTTGCAAGTTTGGCATCAAACCCATGCAGGAAGGTTTCAAAAATAGATGTCGTCATCCATGCTGGAGAGTTAGCTGTGTATTGATAGGGAAAGGTTCGAACGTTCTTGAAACACCTTGGGTGTTTAGATTTCCCTATCACTAGTGGCATCAGCTCTTCAGTTCCAGTCTCGTTGCAGCACAACAGAACTGTCAGTCTCTCTTCGTTTAATTTTCCACCATGGCGTTTTTCTCCTTTTGAATGCATACGTTCGATCTGGTAATAAGTTGAAAAATAAACTAGTCTCATCGGATATGTAAATATCATCAGGACGATGATATTTACAATGATTCGCAATTGACTTACAATTTCATGATGATTCCCATCACGAATGCGCTTTCTCTTTGTGTCATCAAGACGTCGGATTTTTTCACGGTTACTTACAATCGTGCTTAAAGTGGATGCAAGAATGTTTAATCTTCGTGCTAATTCGACTCACTTTATGTGTGGATTTTGGTCCACTTCTTTGAGAATTTCAATCTTTTCTGCAGTTGTAATCTGCTTCACCACTCGTTTTCTTTCCATGTCAAATGAAATTAAATTGTCCTTACAATCGTAACACATGCAACACGAACAAGTGTCCGCTCACGAACTCATGAGGAGCTCGGGGTGGGGGATAATCAGGGCTTCTCATTGACTGCAGTAATATAGGTTACTGAACGACCAATGACTGTTTTCATACCAGACAGGGCGGGACTTAAAATAGCGACCCAAAACCCATGCTACTAAATACTCACTTCTATTCAGAACCGCAAACCATGATATTATGAGGCTGAGAATATCACCGTGAAATTGCGACCCATATTCAGACACTCCCGGTGAATGGCCACGTATTGTTATTAACCACGTCACGAAAATTGAGAAATGCATATGGGTGAACGTTAGATGGTCAAGGGTTGATAATAATAAACTAGCATGTAAATTCGGTGGCATACATAACTTAAAAAGATACTAGAAAAGGTCTTGCGGGTTGCTTTATAGCAAGTGATTGAACGTACTAACCAGGAAAGCACTATTTTTAAAAACGTACTAACCAAATTATTTTACCTGTATTTTGTACTGATGGTACCAGGACGGAGCAGAATTGCTGTACAAAGGAGGAAAACATGATAAGGAGGAATGTACTAACCAAGTTGACATATACAGTGAGTATATGTGGACCAGTTTTTCCCAGCTTCTCTTTGACGGGGAATAGCCTTCACTTCATTATTAACGGGTTTGATATAAGTGGGCTTGACTGTATCCCTAAATCACTCGCTATGATGATATTCTTCCTCTTGGCCTTTCATGGTAAAGTGGACTTATGCTGTATTATCAATCCCCATCAATTTCCTCTCCTTCATTGCCTTCTCTATTTCGCAGTTTAGGACTCCCAGTCCCAGCTTTGCATTGTCTTAATCCTTTTCATCTTCTATGTTCAAGATCCTATGCCTTTTGTCACCACCATTTCTTCCACATGTTCCTTCTGTCAATTCTGAATCTCTCGTGATTTTATCAGTCAATTTTATGTTTTATCTTTGATATGGGAACCAATTTCACCATCTGTATGGAGCTTTTACATCTCATCACAATGTCCCATCCAACACTTGTTACATAAGTAGAAATCTTGGATTTATTGAATTCATGTGATGGGTGCCTGAGTGAAGTGATGTATTTTACTATCATCTAAATAATTATTCTAACAGGAAAGTCCTACTATGAATGGCAGGCATATAAGTGATAACTTCCAAAGATAATTAACATATAAGTTTGCCTGTATTAGCTCTCCAATCAGCACTGTTTCCTGTTGATTCTTTCATTTCCTTCTGTTTTATTTCCTTGGTCTAATTTTTAGCTATTTACCTATTTTCTTCTCACATTTCATTATTGCCCTTCTCTTCTTGTTAAGCATTTCTTCATTACTCACTCAATAATACCCATTTTGTCATGACCATTCAGGAGAGGCCTTTTTGGTTGTGAAATGTCAGTTGAAATATTTTCTGGGTACCAAAGCTTTCTAGGAAGCAGTTTAGTGGGGATAGGAATTGGTTCTTATTCCTGGACTACGTGTATTTCAGAGATCAATAGGACCTCGTACTTCATGAACTATGTCTCCAATCATTTCAACTTAAGAAATTGAGACTGTGCTTGGTTTAGATCTCCATTGTGTCTCAGAAACTCAGCTACAGATCTCCATAAAGAATCGGTATCTTTCTACAGTTGATATGGATTGATGCACTGAAATAGCGGTGGATTAGTTCAACCTGAAGTCTCCAATTGACCACCGTCTCTTGTACCCCCTGATTTCCATGAACTTCTCACCAAATCACTAAGTTTTTCTTTTCTCTGCTTCGTAAATTTGGGTGTACCAATATTAAGTTTCTCTTTGGGGAGAGAAATATAAAATTTCACAGCATATACATGAGTGATGTGATAGAGTTAGTCTGGAGGCTTCTGCTTGTATCCTCACGTACTGATTATTATCTATCAGTTTTGACTTGTACCTCAAACTGCATACTCAGTATCTTGAGATGTTTTAAGAGTTAATTTTTATCATGTGTGTTGTCTCTTCCTTTTGAGGCTGTGTACTTAGTAGAATGTGAAGTTCTAGTATGTTTGGATGGCAAAGGAACCCTAGCCTATGGGGTATTAATGGAATAACTGATGGATAAAGTATGTTTCATCCAAAGCATTTAGGATAGCTTTCTATGACTGTAGTTTCCATGGGATCAGGGAATGTGGACATATGGATATCATAGAAGACAAGGAAAGTCACTCATTTAGGTAGTGAAAAAATATGAGAAAGGATGTAAGTGTGGCCTATGAGGTATTCCATGTTAGCTATTCGTGTTCTGATAATAATTGTAGTTTATTTAAAAGCACCTTACAAATGTCTCCATGTTGGCAATTGAGTGCTGCCTTTTGGCCAAAAGGTCTTTCGTTGTTTAGGTGTGCCTATATTTATTCCAAATACAAGATATTTACCAGCATTTGATCATAAATTTGATATTGTTGGTTAAGGCTCAAATCTTTCTGAAAACAGAAAATTTACTTTATAAAGTTGAGTGAGGAATGAAAATTATGATATTACGGATGTAAATATGATTAGTGGTGAGGAAAATTGTGGTTGAAATTACGGAAAGAGAATTGGATAATCGACAGTAATATGGTCAACCATGTGAAAACGTGACAGCATTTTAAAGTTTATGAGCAATTTGTTTTAATGTTTTGAGAGTATCTAGTCCCTAGGTGATGCTAATTTGGAATATACAGGATAGTTTATATTTTTTTAACTTTTTATATTTGTTTCATTACTTTTATAACAGCCTTAGTACAGTGGTATTCTATTTTTTTCCTTATGTGGGGAAGTATTCAGTTAAAATAACTGTTTATTATAATCATATTGAAACCTGAGTGTGAATATTATAAAAGTGAACATTTGATTTGGTAAATTGGTCACAACAGCAAAGTGCTTTAAAAACATTGAACCTTAACCATGGCTTTTAATAATCTGACAGTTAAAGTTGCATTCATTAGGAGGAGATTGATGATAAAAAGGGATGAATCAGTTGAGGTTTTCAGTGTGTACTTCACTCAAGAGTTACATTATTTCATACATAGGTTTGCTGAAGCACACAATTGCACAGCCATGTCCAAGATGTCTGAATGCTTTGTGAAGCAGAACTTTGTGGAGGTTGTTAAGGGTGAGGAATTCTTGGATCTACCTCTCAACATACTCACTTTCTTCCTTTCATCAGAGGGACTTGAAGTGGACAGTGAGATGCAGGTAACAATTTGAATTCAAATCAAGATGTGACAACTGAATCCTCTGGTCCAAAGAAAGTCTTCTCTTGTTAGACTTCTCATGTATCACATTCCATATACGTGAGTGGTAAAAAGCATTCTAATGTGCCTGTTGACGCATTAGAAGATTGAACATCCAGTCCCTCCAATGATCCTCCACTATATTCCATTGTTTTTAATGTTTTTTGTACTGTTATTGCATTGTTGTGGCCAATTTCTAGCTCTGAAGAATCCAAACATTTTCTTTTGTTAGGTTTTTGAAAGTGCTGTGCGATGGCTTTTCCATGACCCACCTAACCGGAGGCAGCATGTGTTTGAGGTTTTGCGTCATGTGCGCCTGGGACTCTTGCATCCAGATCTCATGTCCTTGAGAGCTTCGTCGACCATCGGAGGTGACCCACCCCTTGGAGTTGCTTTGGCGTCAATTAGAATGGAAGTTGAGGAGAGGGCCAGGAGACAGGTTAGCATTCTCCTAGTTATTTGCACAGATGCATCACATGCAAGTACAGCAGGGTTTATAGGAACCTGGAAATCCTGGAAAAGTCAGGGAAAATGAAAATGGCTATGGATATCCTGGAAAAGTCAGGGAATTTAACGTGTGGTCAGGGAAAAATCACAAAATGTTTAAATTTATCACCTGAAAATGCCGAGAGATGAAAAACTGCACATAGGAGCGGAGAAGGAGGAGGGTGAAGGGGAGGGGACGGCTGGCCTCAGGCCGGCTTCGTTACGGAGGCAGCCCAGGGGCCCTATTCTGGTTCTTTCTGGCTATAGCCTGCATGATTTGGTGAATAGATGGCGAAAGCTGTGCCATTTTCATTTTCATTCGCTAGCGATTTCGCCAGGAATGCTTCGCTCTGTCCCTCTGGCAAGAAAAAAGTTATTCTCAGTCAAATTTGAAGTCACTTTGCCAAATTTGTAGAAGGATGTGAGGAAGAAAAAATCAAGATTGATTCAAAGAGCTACTTTAACATGACATCAGGTTTGAAGGAAAAGCCAGGTTAGCCTTCTTTGCATATATTTTTCTGCAATTAAAACCCTTTCTGAAGGTATATCAATGTAAGGAATGATAATTTTTATTTTGTTGACTTAAAGTTGTTGATCCCTTATTACTGGAAGTTCATATGATTAATATGAAAATAAACCTACAATTTTTCATAAGTTTAGACTTCTTTGCTTCCTCACTACCACTTTTATCTCTATAAATTACCAAAATATTGGAGTTTTCAGGCGCTCAAAATTCAGGGAAAATCACTAATAATAGTCTGGAAATCCTGGAAAAGTCAGGGAAAATAAAATGAAAACTCCTATAAACCCTGTACAGGTTTCATGTGTACATTTAGACCTTACTTTTATGCCACCAGAACTGGTTTTTCATGTGACCTACACTTATAAGAGTCCATAATATCTATGGGACCTATGAATCTCAGTACTAGAGGAATCACAATGTATTTGGCCTTTGCCAGTAAGAGTTTTCAAATATCCTGTAATGAATGGTGGGAGACTGAGAAAACAGCGTGTAAGGAGTTAAATGCCAATGATTACTTAAATTATTTCTTATTTCTTTTTTTTTTTGTGGTAGTGAATAATGTTATATTATCAGTCATCAATATGAGTAACCCTCAACTGAGTAACATGGATGATGTATATCATAGTATCATGGTAAAATGGTTGTGGTTGTTATGTTTAAACGTTGAAGAAGTAATTACTTAGTCCCAATTGACAAAACTTTGAGTAAACTGTGCAGATCACTTTTCTGTCTTTCTGTGATGAAGTTCCAGTACCACTACTTCATCTTGTTGCTCAATTAGGATTCCTGTAGTAAGTAGTTAGTCCATTTTTGTTGTATTAAATTGAATTAATAATTATTTGAACAGCTCAATTTTGCCTTTGTGCTGAATTTAACCAGTTTTACATCTTTGCTTTATCTGTGCATCTTTCGCTTTTTTCTAGTCATTTTTTTTTTATTTCTACTTTGTACCTATTGTGCTCTGAATCTGAAAGTTGTGCCTGAACCATTGCCTAACTCTGAAATTGCTTAACCTGTTACTTGTTTAATTTATGTGCAGATAAATATAAAAAATGCGAGTATTTAAAACTCAAAATATCAATGATAATGGCTTCTGGACATTTCTCTGCAACAGTGTCTTTGGGTGTCAACAGTTTCTTCAGCCATCCTGCTGGCATCTTCAGGTCAGAAGAGTTGATACACTAAATTCGTCCATGTAACTTGGGTCCTGGGGTCTCTAGGTTGGCTCTCATTGGCTGAGAAGGCTGCTGAGACTTCTGACTGGAAAACTCTCTTCCAAGTCTTTCCAAGCATGTATGAATGGGATAAACTCTTTGATAAATTGAGCTCACTCAAGGAAGTGGTTAAGATCCAGATGAAGTTTGTATAGTTTCGACACTTCTAACCTGAAGGTGGCAGCTGAATGGCTGGAGAAACTGTGGTCTCCTATAGACACACCAATGTGGAGGAGTGCCCAGTTCTTGTCTTTGATGATGAAGCCCATGTAAACCTTAGATCCAACTGAAAACATTATCGTATTGGGTCTCTTACTTGTGGGATTAAGGTCTAATATAAATGCAACCCTGAAACATTTTTTAAAGTAATAAGCCCGTTTGATTTTTGGCCTTAAATATGGAATTGCCTAACTTTTAAAGCACATTGAAAAGAAAAGGTAGGTGTCTAGTAATAGAATTGTACAGTGGGAAATCCAGCGAAGTTTTTTAACTTACTGGTTCAGCACCTTTTCTATGTCTCACACAAGTTCTTTTGCTTTTTGGCCTTAAAGCACGTGACTGGTCATGAAGATGTCCCACGCCTTGGTGCCAAGAAGCGTATTGTTGTGCTGGGAGGGTGCCGAAGAGAGCCAGTGCCATGCCCATTACGTTCTGCTGGACGATCCTCATATTCAACATCACATCCTGGGGAAGTGCTGTGTGCTGCAGTTGAAGTGTTTGATGTGTTCCACAAGGAGTGGTATGGCCAAGGAAGTAAGTGGAGTGAATGTCTTGTCTGAATTACATCAACTGGTTTTTCAAGTGTATACCAACGATGAATGGCACATTTTTTCTATTTCCCACTGCCGATTTTTCCCACACTCTTAGATAATCATAATTGTAATCATCAAAGTCTTATGTTGAATTATTACATGTCAGTCGTTCAGTAGTTGTAGTATTGTTGTTCACAGGAATTATTTGATTCTTCCCTTAACACATTCCAGACTTAGTGTAGGCTATGCTCGCAGTCTCTGGATTTAAATGGAGGATGAACTGCGGGCTCTGCCCACAGTCTCATATATAAACTCATAGATAAAGAATGACAGGCTGATTGATGTTTTAGTCAGTCAGAAATCTGTTAGATGGCAGAAGCTGGTTGAATTTCTTGTCACTGGAAGCAGATGTCTAGGAATCAGTTTAGGAATCACAATTTTACAAAAAACCACCAAAAACCCCAGTCCAGCGTGCAGAGAAAGCCCTTTAAACCTCTGACTGGAATGTGTCAGTATTTGAGATGCCTTTCCATTCTACTCCTACTTTTTTATTTAAGTACTATAATCCAGGGTACCAGTTCACAAATCAATTGGGAATAACTCTTATATTGCAGTTGAGTGTAAATAGACTAAATTAAAAATTTTCCTGCAAGCATAATTTTTTCCTAAAGTATTGCTGCTTATGCTCTTATTATCATTTTCAGGTTCACCCAATTCACAGTCTGCTGTGGCAGACACACGAGGTCCTCCTCCTCTTCTTCACCCTCGTATCCTTCCTGGTGTGGCAGCATTGGGTGGGATTATTTATGTTGTTGGTGGGGAACTTGAGAGCCAAATTTTAGCAAATGTGGAAGCGCTGGATGCCAGAGCTTGTTTTCTGAGTAAAGGTTGGTAATCTTTTTTTATAAGCTTCTGGTATGGTGTTAATTGCTGTTTTTTTCAATGAAGTGTATCTAATTCTCCAAAATAATAATTTCATTCTTATAAGAATGTATAAAATGTATGATATGATTACTATATGCATTTCTGTGAATCTACTCATGTCTATGTTTAGAGAAATATAACAAGTACCATTTTTGACGATGTATTTAACAAAGGCTGACAGTGATTTCAATGCAAAAGTGTCCATGATCCTAGAAATCAGCACTTATGTGTTGAAAAAGTCATAACTAATATAGTGCGTACATTATACAGCTGTTCATAAAAAAATCTTACTACCTCTAAGGAGCATTTTTCTAAGTTTTGAGGGCAAGGATATTTGGCAGCACTATGACACAATCCCTGTGCATGAAAAGTTGAAATGTATGGATCTGCAAGAGAGACCTTCTGCCCAATATGGTGGGGGAGGAGGTGAGCACACTGGTGATTTGGAGACTAATCCCTTGAGGGGTTATTGCTTAAGGGTGGGGATTTGTTGCATTGCTGCTCTCTAGATATTTGTCAGCAGCAATGCCTTGATGTACTTATTTGTTTGAAAGCTAATTAGTTAAAATATGTCTGATTGATTGATGGTACATGAGTATGTATTTTATGCTTTCTTTTCTATGATACAGCACAGCATATATTATTTGTCTTTTACATTTTTCTATGACCACTCTATGCAAATGTATTTTGCCTATGGATAGTAAAGTAATAATAATTATTGTGAACCTTTATCCAAACCAAAGCAGGTGAAGTGTATGTGTCAATTGTTCATCATGTCAGTCACATCAGTGTCTAGTATTCAATTAATTGTTGTTATTTTTTAAAGGAAGAGAAGTCCAAAAAAGTAATTAAAATGTAGAAAATTAATTTTTTAACACTAGAATTTTGGTCTACAAGGTGACCATCAACAGGAAAGGAGAATTTGAAGGATAGTGTAAGTCAGTTAAGTGATAGGCTCACAATGCATTGGCTTTTTCAGACATCTCTTCTGTCGAAAAAATTATCTTCAGCCAATTTGCTCTCCTTGAATCATGGCTGTGGTAAGCCAAATATTGCAACCATTTTCATTTGAAACACTTGTGTCCACGGTGGCAGCATTAACGCCTTGAATATTTATGTTTTAGATTCGAGGATAAAGGAAGGCGAGGAGGAAGTAGGGGGAAGTGGGTTGAGGGAAGGGTCCAGGTTGGCTGAAGTGAGTGACACTGTGGATGCAACGGGAGGAGAGGATGACGAGAATGATGATTGCGATGGTGGGGAGAGGAAGGGGAAGAGGGAGGAGGAAGATGAAGAGGGAGCGGAGGGAGAAGATGGGGAAGGAGGAAGCGGTGATGGAGGAGAGCCGGGGAGGTCTGGGAAGAGGAGGAGTGAGGAAGTAGACCCAAGCCTCCGAATTGGGAACAAGAGAGGTGAGTGAAGTATTCGCACCCTACCCTCGTAAAAGAGGAGTTTTGAGAAACCACTTTGCGTGGTGGTCATAAATATTTTTTTGCATTTATTTGAGATGGATTTTTGTATTTATTAGAGATGATGATAATAGTAGCAGAGAAGTCAAGCCTGGAAGCATTTGAAATTGGTGCTACCGAAGAATGATGAAGATTAAATGGATCAACCGAGTGACAAACAAAGAAGTCTTAAGAAGAGTGGGAGAAAAGAGAAGTTTGCTGAAAACTCTAAAAAGAAGACAGGACAACTTAATCAGCCATATCTTAAGTATCGATGGCCTTATGAAGACAATTTTTGAGGGAAAATTGAATGGAAAGAATGGAAAAGGCAGGCCTCATATGAGATATATGGAGCAAGTTCTGAAGGATGTAAAAGAGAAAAATTACGTCGATAAGAGGTTGGTTGATAGAAGAATCCAGTGCAGGGCTGCATCAAACCAATCCTAGTATTGTTGACCGATGATGATGATGATGTTTAGAGACAGGCCGAATACCAGATTTCTCGAATTCAAATTTCATAATCAAATATTAAATCATGACACAAATATCTTAAATTTTGAGTACCTCGAATAATAAAATTGCAATTGATATTCTAAATGTTATCCTGCAAATTAATTTGGTGCCTGTTGAAGTAAAAAGCAACAAGTTGATTAAATGAAAAATATCAATTCTGGTTCAAAATGTCAAATATATGTAATAAAATATTTTTTTTACCTAGTATGGACTGTTGAACACATTAACTTTTATAAGCCTTAATAAGTGAGCAGATAGTGTTAATACACCATGTACTGTCCAGTTTTGAATTAATATGATGTAGGTCATTAACAAGCCAAATATAGCATAATTATTCGAGATCTTGAATATTAAATTCTTTTAGCATAATTATTCCAAGGCTCAAATATCAAATATTGTATATTTCAGCAGATAAGACGATAGTTGAATCATTAAAAAAGGCCCCCAAAATCTGGGGTGGTCTTATAGGACAGATACAAAAAAATAAGACTGAAATTTATATAGATACAAATCATTATAAAACAAAACAAAATACTCAAAGTCAATGTATTTTAAATCCTGAAAAATCCTCAAATTCATCATCTGAGGCAAACGGCTCCTCACTTTTGTTTTGGAGAAGCGTATCATGTAGGTCCCATTCTGTATCTTAGAGCAGATATATGCTTAAACTATAAAAATTTGACAAAATTTACACCTCATTTTATCTCAAGGTCGTCTTACTTGCAGAAATATACAGTACTTTGCAGTATTCAAGTATTCGCGGGAAGTGTTCGCACATCTCTAGTATTTATGTTTCATTTGCAATGAAGGGTGAGGGTGTTTTGAGGGTCATGATTGAGGGAAGAATGTTGGGTAAGTGGGGTGGAGGAAGGAGAAGAAATGGTAGTATGGATAGAATGATGGAAGGGAGGAAGTGAGACTGAAGAGAGACATCATATAAAAAGCTGGATTCTTGGGAAGAATTGAATGTCCATTTAGACCTTTTGTCACCAGTAGAAAAATAATAAAAATAATGCTTCATTTGAAACTGAAGAGAGCTAGAAATACCCATCTTGTGATCCAAGGATATACACTTTCTTTCAACTGAAAGGCAGTGATGTCCCTCTCATCTGGAGCAGAAGTAGTAAATATATATTCCCCTCAATGACACATGCCAAATAAAGGTATATTTAATAACAAGCCACTCATCATGATGACAGAAATAGTTAAATTGAAGAAATAAAATTAGTAAACATTATGGAAAACAAGATTTTACACTTAAGGATTGTTTAATATTTATCTACCTCTGTCCAGGATGTATAAAATAGACTGTTAAACTTAAATTTTCCAGATAATGACAACTTCCTACAAAACTGTCTGTAAGAAAATAAAATTGTGTACATAATGCAGTATTTCTTAATCAGCTGTATATATTCATCGCCCATGAATGAAACACCAGTATAGTGATATGATAGAGCAAAAGATATGAAATTATTCTTATAAAATCTGTGGACACACCTATTGACTTGATGCTTGGGATGATTCAACTTCATCTAGTACACATTTGTTTCTAACTTCAATACTCAAATTTCTTTGAGTTAGAGTAACAATCTCTTCTTTTCTCCATTTTTCTATGATTACCAGGGCGTCGTTTGGATCCAATCCGATGGATGAGAGTGAGCAGTATGGTGGTGCCTCGTTGTGAATTTGGCCTGTGCACTTGTGCGGGCCGACTTTATGCCATTGGCGGGTGGGTGGGGTCTGATGTGGATTCCAGTGTTGAGTCTTATGACCCCATTGCTGATGAGTGGCGCCTAGAGGGCAACCTTCCCAAATCCTGCAGTGGAGTTGGTGCAATATCATATGAAGGTCAGTAGCTATTCAGTGAGACACCATTCATTCTTCCTCACTGCTACTTGAATGGCCTTTAAATATTGAAGAAATGAAGAGTACAGAGAACTACAGTTGATAAGGATGCATGATGGTGTTTGTTTCAAAGCTGAAATTTTTAAATGCCATCATTTTTGAGGTGTGTCTATGTATCCCATGAAGTATTCTCTCTACAATAATGAGATTATTCCATTGTGAATACACCTGCAAAGAAAGTACACTTGTATACAAATGAATTCATTTTAGAAATTTGTTGTATTTTTCATTCTATGATATCTACTCGGATATAAGATGGTCATGCTGAGCTTGTAGGGGGGAGGGGAAAAGTGGAGAGGAGGTGGGGGAATGGCATCGCAGTACGTTGGTGATGTTCCTTCCTCTCCTTCTAGGCAACCCTGGGGGTCGCGTGTAGTTTGTTAACTGGAACTGCTTCTGTGGGGAGAGACTGGCATATGTGGGAGATAAATGCACCACTAATTCACGCATTTCTTTTTTGATGCACCGTAATCGGCAACACTGATTTGTTAGGTGTCTGTGCTCACAAAAATAGTTATGCTGAAGCAGTTTTTCGCCAAGGTTCATATAAACGAATTCCATTCCTACCTCGTAATTAAGAATAATTCGTATTTTCGAAACTTTCTATTTTTGAATGTTGCCATATATTTACTATAGGCTTTTCATCGGAACCAGCTGTTTTGCTTTGTATAATCGTGCTTCGTCTTATCGAGGTTTTACTGTAAATATATTAACTTGATTCTCCATATTGATGACTGAAACAATGGAAATTTTTATTACTCAAGGTGCTCAAGTTGTTAACCTGAGAAAATTATGTGCAAGTCCTGCTTTGCATTTCAAAACAAATTTTCGGAAGCTGTACTTCAAAAATTGGGAGGGGGACTATAATCAGGGAGGAACTATATTAGGAGGAATACGGTACTTATGGTGCAGTTTAAGTTTTATAATAAGAATGAATAAACTTGATTTTTCCACAAATTTTATTACTTTCGTGCTGGTTTTATTTTGTGTTTAGGCAGGACTTTCGTGGCTGTATGGGATAACTGGCCGAGATATCGTATTCTCTTCCACTTAGCATCCGTATCACTTGTTGGGGAAGAGCTACTATAGATGGAGTTTATGGCTATCTTGTTGAGTTTTTTTTGGTACAATTTCTCCATTAGCTGTGGTGGATATCCGTTATTAATAGCTATGTGTTTAATAGTTGCCAGTTCTTTTTGGGTGCTGTTAGGTGGGTATAGTCACCAGGCGGTTAATCATGGAATGAAAGGCAGCATGTATATGGGAAATGTGGTGTCTTGATTTGGCGTGAATTATTTGGTCAGTGTATGTGTCCTTCCTGAAAATCCAAAATTCAAGTTTACGTTTGTTTTTGGAAATAGTGATGCATAAAAAGTTGATAGAAGCTTCCTTTTCTTTTTCCAAAGTGAAATTAATAGTTTTACTAATGGAGTTCAAAAAGTTCAAAAATCTGTCTAGTTGTCTCTCAGAGCCGGACCACACACAAAAAATGTCATCGACATATCAATGCCAGCAGAAAATATTTTTAACCAACGCATTTGAAGAGGCAAATAGATCACTTTCCACAGAGTTCATAAAAATGTCCGCTAGCAATGGAGACAAAGGAGATCCCGTTTAAGTTTTATTTCAAGGTTACTATTAGATGAAAATTTATTTTAAACCCAATAATGGAGAGCTTAAAAATAAAAGTGCAAGAAAGAGAAAGTCTTAGAGATCAAATTCTGTATCATTAGTGCTACATTGCTGGAATTCCATCAATAAATGTCTTGTGTTTTCAGGCCTTATATATGTTCTTGGAGGTTGCACAAGACACCGGAGACACCTGCCCTACCTCCTTTGCTTGGCACCTCCAGGGTCTCGCTCGCACACACGCCAGAATCCCAATCCATCGTGGTGCTCAGAACCAGTGCGCCTAGCTCCAATGCGAACTCCTCGATCTCAGATGGGTGTGGCCATCCTTCATGACTCGCTCTACGCTGTGGGAGGCACAAATGGAGGCAGTGATGCCCTCAGATCCGTCGAGAGGTATTCATTTGCTGAGGTATGGATATTTTATTTTCTTGGCATTTGTTTGTGGTACTAATTGCAATGACACTGTACAGGTGGATGAGAACTTTTTCTTGTAGTCATTGCACCTTCTTGGTGAAGTCCATCCAAGTAATGATCACGATATGTAATGAGAACTTCTCATGTCTCATGTGCCGATATGAGAGCAAAAAATTGACTTTTAAATGAGAATGGTATACTGAATATGCTAGCATGTAGGACTCATTAATAGAGGTCCGTGAAAGTGGTTTTATTTTTTGCTAAAATTAGTTTTAAAACTATGTGATTTCGGTGTTATAGAAAATCTTGGCGGTGTTATTATAATGTTACAATTTTTGTACATTTCTAGGCGTTTTATTATTTTTGGTACACATTTTGTGAATGCTTATACTTTTGTTAAGCATTTTACATAACAAGAAAGGCAGTGAAATAAGCACGCATAACTACACACAATCGGAAACAAAGAAACTTGAACTGGGGGGTGTCGAAATGATTTTTTTTGTATTGAAGCTCAGTGGAGTGCCGAATATCTGACGATCAACCGCCAATAAGTAGCACCCTCTCTCTTCCTATCTTTTCTGTTACTTCCCCCCTTGCCTCAACTGCTAGCGCTTCCGTTCCCAGCCAGCAGCCGTGTTTAAGTGTACAAAATTGTTACATTAGGCCCAAATTGTTACATTAGGCCCACACTAAAGGTTTTCCTGCAACAAGTTATCCAATTACGCTGTCTACTGCGTCGCGGTTAGTCACCGGAATTACTGCTCGGCATTGACACGTGCCGGGCACGTGAGCTTATATTTCCGCTCTTCTGCGGCCGTGTTCAGCACATTATTGATTCAGAATATCTAATTCTTCAGGAGAGAAAGTGCGTCATTCTAGATATTTCCAAGAATTTCAGGATTGATAAATGTGAATCAAAGAGAGAGGCGGTGATTAATTTAACGGCAAATTCCAGCGGAGACATCACTACAGTGCGTGATATTACGCGAATGCGATATGCGCGAGACAAAACAAGCCAATTTACCTTTGAATTGTAATGAGATAGAGCGAATGAACATCAGCAGCGTTAAACAATGAAGGCTAAGACTTTAATCGATTATGACTCTTTACATGTGATTTTTTCACTAATTCACGTAAAATTCGCGAAAAAGGCGAAATTTCATTTTATTTTCCGATTTTGCGTTATTTCGCGATATCGCGTCTCGCGAATTTCACGGAACTCTACTCATTAATATAATGTTCACTCCCCTTTTTATGGACAATTTGAGAAAAAATAATTTACTATATTTTTTAAGTTTTTCTTTGGTTTAAGATTCTCTTTTTTTCTCTTCTAATTTCTCTTTTTTTCTCTTCTCAACACAACTTTGTTGTGCATTTTCTCATGTATGCAGGTTTTAGTGATAGCAATATGGAATCCTTAGAAATATACTGTTCTTGCGTCAGGGAAAAGCTGGGAAACTGGGAAATGTCAGGGAATATCATCCAAAGTCAGGGAAGTTTGAAAATGGCTGTTCGAAAACTACCATATTTCCAAGTCCATAAGACTGTTTTTTAATCCAAAATGTGCTCTAAAATCAGGTGTGGAATCACGGATGCATCTTTTGCATTATCACAATCTTTATCGTTAACACTTACCCCCTAGAGTAGTGCAGGGTTAACAGTAACCATCTGTAAAATTCACTCCACTGATAAGCGATTTGAAGTGCTGTGCGAAAAATGAAGAACAGAGATCATGTTCTCTCTGACATAAGTTAAATCAAAAAATAACGATAACACTAGCGCACGCCTTATGAAGATCCTTGATCGAGGCCGAGCATGCATCTTATGAGCCGAGGTATCAATTCGTCTTCTAAGATGCAAGATGATTCGTCATGGAAAGATACTATTAAATATTTTTCCTGCATCAGGCATAGAAAATGGTTACCTTTTTTAAGGATGTTTTACACAGTACATTTGTTTGCACAATCTATTGTGCATAGGTTTGCATGAGGAATATTGTACTGCGTAAAGCGGCTAATTGTGTGAAGGCTGGTGCGAATGTCTGAATGACTGATCGGAAAATAGAACCTGCTCTAATTCAATTCAGACAAGTATACAGTTTGGGATTCAATTGTGTGAAACAGTCTTCACAAATGTGGATTAAAACACTGTTTTGACACATTAGAAAGCAGTAGAGTTTTAGTATTTCCTTGACAGTACTTCCTAAAAAATTCCCAAATAAGTTGTATTGTCTACAGTGTAGCATATGTGCATGTATACTATGCACTGTGGGATCGACAATGACTCTTCAAGTCTGAGCGGGCTGTAAAATTTCCGATATCTCGGTTTCCAGACATCATAGAACCTTCTTTCTTTTAATAATCTGAGGTGCCTTGAATAGAAAATAACAACTAGCGTATTTATTGGTTATACAACAACATCAAATACAAGACAAATTACGACATATGAATATAATTTTTTTTCTATTTTTTAGGTGCACCTTATATTCACCTAGGTGCACCTTTTTATCACAATTATTTGGGTAGGATTATGTTTAAAACATTTTAGTTACCAATTGACATGTTTTTATCAAAATAGATAAAAGTAAAGTATAAATATACAATTATTATGACAAAATCATTCTTTTTAAATAATATGGCTATCTCGGCTTCTATTGTTTGTAGAAACTTCTATTTAATAAAAACAAAATCGCGTTTTTAACCAGCTTTTCTATTCTTTTTATTAAAAATATCTAAAATTGAACATAACAAACATTCTATTTGTTTATAATAAAAACAGCCAAAAATGTACTTTTTGAAATGCAATATTTTAAGACCTTTTGTCAAAACAGGCTATTCAAGTTGATAAATTATTAGATAAGGTCTTAAACTTTTAGATGGGAGTTGCTAAGTCTTTTTTTTTACCAAAAATTAGCAACTTTACTAGCGAACAAAATTGGCGGGATAAAGAAATTAGATTTTGCAAAGCCAATTGCATTTACAGCACCTATAATGGGAAATTTTAACCCTTTCAGTCCCCTTGTACAGTATACTGTACATTGATTTCAATTGTTTATATCTCTCTTTGCAATGGTTGCAGTCGTCTGAAAATTCCTGTATTAGTAAGTTGTTGTTTACTTAGTGTACATGGATATAAATTACTGCCGTCTGTGTCATAGTTTCGAAAATAAACGCCAAAATAAGTAATATGGCTGACTAGAGGAAATCTTTGGCTTGTAAGTGCTACAATTATTTTGAAATTGTATTAGAAAATCCTTAAAAGTAACATGAACTTTAATGATTTTCTTAACAAGAAGAATTACTTTAAATATGGAAGCATTTATAACATATATGCATGATTATTTACTTCTATTCTACCACTTTAAATTTTATGTACACTATACTGTACATTGGGTCTTATGTGTTGCACAAGTGTGTCATGTGAAAAATTTTCTTCTGTGGAAAGATAGACATGATATTTTGATTATTTATTTTTTTTACATTTTTATCAAAGAAAAATATATGGCGAGTAGAAAAATTAAAGGAGGCTCAACATCAGCTGGAATATCAAAAAGCAGTGGGAAATACCATAGGAGAGAACCTGAATTAGATATCAGTGGAAGAGCGTTGGGAAAATATTAAATGTGGAGTACAAGAAACCGCAAAAGTAGTTCTTGGAAGAAGAAAAGTTCTTAAGAATAAGCCATGGATCACGGAGGAAGTCTTCATTGAAGAAAGAAGAAAGTACAAGACTGCGAAAATTAAAGAACGGCAGCTTTGTTACAAAAGAATAAGGAACGAAATAAGTCGGAAAGCAAGGAAAGCTAGAGAGATGTGGATGAAGAATCTATGGGAAGATGTACAAAGCAACCTTGTACTTGGAAAGGTAGAAGCTGCTTACAGGATAGTGAGGAACCAGTTCAAGGAATGGAGCGCAAGATGCAATGACATAAGGGACAAGTATGGAGACATTTTGATTGAAAACGAGGACAAAGTGAAGAGATGGAAAGAATACCTGGTAGAGTTATACATCGGAAAAAATCTCAGCACAAAAGCTATTGAAGAGGAAAGCGAAATAGAAAAGAATGATATGGGGGCATCTATATTAAGATCGGAATTCGACGCTGCAGTAAGGGACCTTTGGATGAATAAGGCTTCTGGTATTGATGATCTTCCTGCAGAACTAATTAAAAATGCAGGAGAGAAGACATTAACTCATCTTTACAAAACCATTTGCGTCATGCATTCAACAGGAGAAATTCCAAGGGACTTCGGGAAAAACATCATCATTCCTATTCCAAAGAAGAAGAGAGCGGAAAATTTTAGGACTATAAGCCTGACGACACATGCATCGAAGATACTTACCAGGATCACCTACAGAAGAATAGAACGAAAAGCTAAGGAGTTCCTGCATGAAGTTCAATTCCGTTTCAGGAAAAGTAAGGGTACAAGGGAAGCAATATTGGCCCTTAGGCTTCTCATAGAGCAGAGAATGGAAAAAAACAAACCGACCTTCATTGCATTTGTGGATTTAGATATAAGGCTTTTGACAACGTGGATTGGGATTTAATGCTTAGAATTCTGAAAGGAATTGGAGTGTCATACAATGGCCGAATGATTATACATAGTCTGTACAAATACCAAGTAGCTGTGATTAAATCTGGACCCAGCTGTGAAGAAGCAAGAATAAGCAAAGGAGTGAGACAAGGCTGTGCACTGTCTCCCGTAATTTTTAATTTTTCATCGAGAGAGCCATAAATGAAGTCAAGGAGAAGTGTTCTGGAGTGAACATCCATGGAGAAACAATCAGTATGCTACGATTCGCTGACGACATAGCTCTCATAGCAGAGACAGAGAAGGAGCTGAATAAGATGCTAACAACCATGGAAAGGACTATGGCCAGATATCAGCTGAAGATAAATAAGAAGAAGACTAAGATATTGGTGAGCAGCAACAAAGAAGAGGCCAAAACCAATGTCAAACTAGGAAGACAAAAACTTGAAGAGGTGAAAGAGTTCTGTTACCTAGGAAGCCGTGTAACCAATGATGGACGAAGCAAGAAAGAACTAGTTACTAGAATAGTCCAGGCAATGAGGGCATTCTATCAAAAGGAGAATCTAATTACAGAAGGAAATACAAGCGTAGAAGTAAGGAAACAGTTCATCAGAACATACATCTGAAGCATGTTTCTTTACGGCAGTGAGGCATGGACGATGACAGCAGCGGAGAAGAGAAGGGTGGAAGCATTCGAAATGTGGTGCTACAGAAGAATGCTGAAGATTAAATGGATCGACCGAGTAAGTAACGAGGAAGTGCTAAGAAGAGTATGAGAAATGAGAAGTCTGCTGACAACTCTAACTTCCTCTTGTATCAAGGAAGCAATACTGAAATATCTAGAAGCCAACGAGAATTATATGGATTAGAACCTGCAGTTTACATACCTGAATTGTTTCCTTATTCACATGTCTTTAATTTGGGAGTGTTGCACTTATGTGAAAGATTATCCTCTTTTGGACATGAACTTTATAATGATAATTATTTTTCATCCTATAATTTACTACAGGCACTAAAACAAAGAAAAATACGTTCTGCTGGAACATTACGTGTGAACAGCTTTGGTAACCCTCCATTGATTTCTGAGAAAGATGGCAGGAAAAAAGAGAGAGGGTATTCTGAAGAAGTAACCAGTTTAGATGGGGCTGTGGTGGTTGTAAAATGGATGGACAATATGGGAGACATGTCGGCCTCTAACTATATAGGAATTGGTACTGAAGATAAAGTGAAGAGGTGGGAAAAAAAGGCAACATCAATTGAAATATCAAGACCTGAAATTGTAAAGAAATACAATCATGGAATGATGGGAATTTACCTTTTAGATCAGCTGATTTCTCTATATAGAATCCATATCCGGTTAAGAAAGTGGACACTCAGGATGATTTTTCATTCCCTTGATATAGCCATAGTAAATAGCTGGCTAGAATACAAGAAAGATGCCAGGAATGAAGGCATAAGAAATGATCAAATCTTGGATCTGATGGAATTCAGACTGAGAGCAGGCGATGGACTGATGAAGGTTGGTAAAAAAGTCTACGACGCCAAAAAAGGATGACCTAGCTCAAGTCCTGCAGCATCTCCAAGGCCATTAAAAAAGCAATGTGTTGAAATAAGACCAATGAGAGAGGTGCAACTAGATGCCATAGACCACTTGACTGAACTTGATGGCAAGAAGGAAGCTACGCGATGTAAAAACAATAGTTGCAAGCAAAGGTCACATATTTTGTAACAAATGTGGAATGCACTTTTGTATTAACAGAGATCGAATTTTTTTTTATTTTTCATAGGAAATAAATGTAGATAAATTTTTCAAAGGAAGTGACTTTTTCACTAAAATGGTTGTGAAATCAATAAAAACCTAATACTATGATAGTTCTGAAATGGATTAACAAAATTTTCAATGGCTAATATAATCATTGCTTAAGTTATTAAAAGTGTAAGTTGTTTTTAAAACCTGTATTTAACTGTAATCCTGTAATTAATAAATTAACGTAGACCTTGCAAAAGATTTTATCAGTTCATAAAAAAATCCCTTAAAAAAAGACACCCACATTCCTAGCTTTTGCAACGCTTGATTCCTAATGTACAGTATACTGTACATCTCGTAACTTTTTTAATTATTGTCAGATTTTGATAAAACTTTGTTTACATGTTTCTGAGATGTTTGTTATTATAAATATCTCATGATAAAATTTTTTTGTTGAGCGAAAAAAATTCAGGACTGAAAGGGTTAAGGGCATATATCTCTGTGTATTAAAAAGCAATAATCCGCTCATTGTTTACGGCCTTGTGAAAGTCCCATGACTAATCGGAGCCCTTTCCCATCAGGTATCCTTGTATTTTCCAAATGTAAATATATTAGGCCTGTCGGCATGTGTAGCCTCTTCTCGGGCTTTGAATGGAATCTCAAAATTCCTTTCGGAAGTCTCCCAAGGGTTGATTGAAAATCCAGCAAATAGGCTGAACATTAAAATATATTGTTGTTACAGCTGTTAATGTATGAGATTGGGCATTTTACATTGATTCCGTGAAATAATAGAAAGAAAATAGTTTGACCCGACTTGAACACTCACTCGCGAAGTATATTTTGTATTTCTTTGATTATTGATGAGACTGAAATGCTAGTTGTCTCAAATTTTTACGAAATTGTAATCTAATAAATCTTGTTTTAAAAAATAAAGATTTTATTTCCAAATTTAAGGTTTATCATTTATCTTCCATGTGCACACGACAGACTTGGAAAACAGGATAAACTTCCTCAATTATGCTCAAAACAAGTGAAACATTCTGCAAAAGTGCTATTTTTAATAGCAGCAAGATGCCATTTTTAGTATGGAAAAATTGTAAATTGTCAGTGAAAAGTCAGGGAATTTGAAAAGTCGTCGCCGCTGAACACCCTGAATTAGTTTTTCCACAATATTTTACCTGACACAACTGGTTTTTGACTTCTTAAGTCATCTTCAGGTGTCACCAGGGACTGTTTCCTATTTTTGAAAGTTCAAAATTTTATCTTTTTCTTGCATCTACCTCTATATTCCATATTCTTACCCACTTTCCTTTCATCATCCTTTTGAATTGAGCATCATACTTAATCATTACTAATTTGTGATCAAAATCTGTTACATCACTAAGGAAACTGTATGAATTGATGGTGCTGTTCTTAAATCTGTTGTACCATAATAAATCTAATTGGTATCTATCAGTGTCCCCTGGTATTCCAATATGTACCTATATCTCTTTGTTGCTCAAACCAAGTATTCGTTATGACTGGCCCATTCCTCCTGCAAAAACTCTCCTTTTTGGTGCTCATCTCTCCTTCCTGGCTCTTACACCCCCACATCAATGCCATCCCTGCCTTCCAGCACTACATTCCAATCTCACATCACTACTGATAAGGAGACATCATGAGGCTGATGCTCGGGATCTAAATGATGCAATTATTTTCTGAAACTACAGAGGGAATGAAAGAAAAGTGTCACGGCTTTCTTCCACAAATGCCCAGGTTTGCGAAAAAAACACATAGATAGAATTTTTCTCCTTATAAATTCTTTGTAGGGCACTCCAGTATTAACAATAGCTGTGGCCAAGTGGGTTAAGGTGCTGTGAAAGTTATAATAGTGAACGTACGTTATGGTGAGTCGCAATTGGAGCAAAATTTTTCCTTTGAATATTTTGCGGAATCATTGTTAAATGACTAATCCTGTACATTTATGGCACAAATACAATATTTTTGAATTTTCAAACTTGCCCGAAAGGGGGCTTCACATGCCGACAGGCCTAATATGTTTAGATTTTAAAAATACAAGAATACTTCCATGAATAGGATGGGCCTCTTTTGGTTGTGTCGTGGAAGGACTGACGCATGTCATTGAGTCCAATTCCTCCTCACCAGGCAATAGCTAACCTAGGCATATGTCTCTTTGGTAGCAACGAGAGGTCACTTCTCGGGAGTTCCAAGTTCCCTAACCCTTAGTGCTTACTCAGCCCGCTCTCGAAGTAAACAAGTCAACCTTGCAGACCAGCCCAATTCCCAAACACTTGTGTCTTAAGCCCGAATCACACGATCATTTTTCTCGTCCCTTTAAAGGGATCATTTAAGCTACAGCTTTCAGGGACCGCAAAAATGATAGTTCAAGCTATCATTTCGCCGCTCACACGATCATTTTTACCGTCCCTTCTCGCATCATTTCTGTTCGCGAGATATGGTAAACAACTTCGTAACTATGGATGATTTACATCGTCGTCGACTGCTTTTGGCTGCAGCCAAACATTTCTTTCAGAATGTGCGCTCTGATTGGCTAAATGACAGACCCGAGGGACGGAAAAAAGGATGTGATCAAATGACGAAAAAAAGGATAGCGATCCCTATCATTGCCGCTATCCGTGAAGTGATCAAGTCAGATGATCATTTTTAAGCTATCATTTGAGCTATCCCTGAAAAGGGACATAAAAAATGATCATGTGATTCAGGCTTCAGCATGGCAGTGTGTGAGGCATCATAAGTTAACTTCTCAGAAATGTCTAATATGAAGGGCTTCCTATTTAGTGAAGAATTCGACATTTTGAATCAATTATATATCCAATTCGATGGAAACTTATCAAATATAAAATTTCCACAGAAGCAATATAAACTCGCTTGTCTGGGATGGGAAAGTAGTGAAGTGATTCAGGAGTCTCACTATAATACAATGTTGTTATGAGTATAATTGGATTCCCTGATGCAGGAAAACCTTTTGTGTGGGAAAAACGTCACAATTTTGTCTTAAATTTCAATTAAATTAGCAGTTTTGTCATAATTGACTTAAACGCTGCCACTGTATGGGAGAGCAAACTGGGGAGTGGGAGAGAAAGGTAGGAAAGGCTGAGTAGGGGAGGGAGTGGGGGGACTTAGTAGGGCCTGACAGATGGATAATCTGATGGTAGTCAGTTAATTGAACGTCAAGTAATAGGTGCTCTACTGTATTGCCATTTAATACATCCTCTTTAACCAGCCTCATGAAATTGCATTAAATAAGATACTATATCTACTACAGACTGCACATTGTCAATTAAGCAAATAAATATTACTAGATTTGTTTTGTCATATTGTTATTAAGTATGTTTTCATACTGTCCTTTGACATGCCATATACATTTACTTGGTACTTACGTATTATGTGCAGTCTATCTTAGACAGATAAATACTGTCTTAATTATTTTTCTGGAAATTGATCAGTGTACATTGTGTTGTGTATGTCCTTTTCTGTTAGCAGTATTTCTCATATATTGAAACCATTCTTACAGAACAAATGGCATGAGGTGGCACCATTGCGTGAAGGCCGTTCAACACCTGCTGTTGTAGCCTTGGATGGAAGGCTATATGCTATTGGTGGCACCAGCTCTTTTCGCACTTATCATTATCAGGCTCAGGTAAGTTTAGATTCAGATTTACTGCTATTGGTTTTACCTGCACTTAAAATTTGTATGCAATAGAACCCTATATTCTTGAAATATGTTTCAAGACTGGCAGTTTACTGAGCCTGCGGATAATAGTGAGTACCATGTATTTGTCACATTTTATTGACATTAAACCTGACAGATAACCTTCCTAATATTAACATGAAAGTTCTTCTTCGAACTACTTTGGTGTTTATCTAACGAAAAACTCATTTACAGAGTAATATTTGTACATATTAGCTACACAAAGTGATAAGCAGATTCATTTTTATGCTATGCCTCATAGTAAGGTGATGGTATTCACTTTTCCTCTCCTTTGTTGCACCTCCATCCTTCTTTGAAAGGGTAAGTGAGAATTGGTCAAGTTTTCTTTGCTTTTATTGAATTAATATCACATAATGGTCAAGATGTGTAATATTCTGAAGTTCATATTATCCTCATCTGATCCTATATTGTTATAAAGTCAGCCATGGTCAAATATAGAATATCCACATGGCTGCTTACTATTCAAATTTCATATTGTCCTCTGATCCTGAAGTAGTAATCAAGTCAGCCATGAGGACACACCATATACTGTAAATTGGGGTGAGTTCAGACAGTTGTGCTAGCCAGTACTTACATAGAATTTTCTCCTGAAGCTCACACTTTTATATAATTTAATCATGTCTTAGAGAAAAATAATGATACAATGTAGCATATTTCGTATAAAAGCAGTGAATCTCACGTTTCTTGTTGTAGTCAATCTGATTAGTTTGCTACGCAACAGTTGGGTGAAATTTCGTATAGGCGAAAAGAAACTACTGTGCTGTTTGGCAAATGCTTCTGAATTTTATGACATTAATTTCATTTTAAAGCTACATGATTTTTCATAACATTTGAAAATTTACGTTTAAATGTCATGAATATTTTATCTACTAGAATGCATTATTCGTGTTACGTAGCGCGGCACGCAGAATGGCAAGAAGGTGTGTGAGGGTGTAATTGGCGGCTGGCACAGGCACAATGAGCAGCAAATAGAAAAGATCATGAAATGTGGAATCATGACAGTTAGGTTGTGTGCAAGGAGTTTGGAGGACCAAAAATAATAGTCCATGATAAACTGAAGAAAAAGCTCGCAAACACAAAATCTGCGAAAGAAACTGTTCCATTCATCAAAGAAGATCAGCTAACTCAAGGGGTTCTTAATGTAGATTCTCTGACCTCAAGTTACCTGTATGATTTCTAGTCCCCACCTGCAGATCGGAATGGGGGACTATTTTACGTCTGGAATATTGTAGTCGAGAGGGTGCCATCATGTCTTGATAATAAAGGAAAGAGTGGAGGAGCTGCGACTCATCAGTATAATAATGTGGTGGTTTCCCCTTGTCTTCCACATCACAGTACAACTGCCGTTAAAGTAAATGTTACCTTGCCTGTAGTGAAATGGGTGTCACTGTACCGACCACTGTGGTCTCCACCTTCACTCATATGAAGAAGAGCTGCTGCCCTCTCCTCCAGGTGATGAGAATCATAATTGTTGGCGGCCTCCGGTGCATTAATGTGCCGCGTCGCAGCATCTTCACAGGTTCTGTATTATTTAGTGGCCTACCTTACCCAGGAATAGACCAAATACCCCCTCGGAATTCTGTCGCTTTTTGTCCACGACTGCTTATTCAATGAGTAAACTCGCTTATCTCGCAGCTAACCTCTATACCTCGAGGTCGACCCACCATCTGCAACCCGGTGGAAGCACTCGGTGGCTTTAAGCTCAGCTGTGAGTGTGACCTTGTGTAAGTCTATAAAATGATGCGAGACAACAACCTGGTGTATATGGCTTGTAATGATAGAATGGCCTTGTGTTGTAGTTGTAGCAAAGCAGGGAAGGCGAATGACAGGCATTTGACATTGTTTCCACATTAATGGTGAGTTCTTTTCCCCTAGTAGCTCATGTAAAAAAAATGTAAATTGTAGGGGTGGGCAGGGGCCTTCTGGAGCCCCCCTGGCACTTAGACCTCTTTAGATCCATTGTGCCAACCCACATTTAACCTGCCCGCCACTTGCAGACAGGGGACAAGAGCACCACGGTAGAGGTATAGATGGGGGGCTACCCATCCAACCTCTGTCCGGGCCCAACGTTGCTTAACTTCGGTGATCTCACGGGAACCGGTGTGTCAACGTGGCTAGGCCCTTGCCCCTAGTAGCTCATAGCGATGTACCTAGTTTTCCTATATTTGTTCATGTTCAATCACAATTTATTGTCCAAATTGTGCACAAGCATTAGTTAAAAAAGTCATTAATTCAACAGATAATCTCAGTCATGGGTATTGTAATTTACTACTGCCAGATGAAGCCAGAACTTCCTGCATCCCATGAACATCAATACATATGTGGTGTTTTTGCTTTGTTAATGTTGGAATATTTCTGCAGAGAAACAAATCAATCGTAGATTGTCCGCTTAATGGATAAATTGGGCTTCATTTATATGTATGAAAAAGATTTTTTTTTACTATCATAAGGCACTATTTTTTACAATCATAAGTTCAGTATGCAACGCAAGAGATTCAAATTGTTAGATTTATGGTATGTGTGATGGAGAATTGATGTCCAAGCATTTAGTATGGGCTTTCAACCTGGAAATGACACCTTAGGTTTGTAATAGCAAAATTTTGTATTGATAATAGTTTTTAGCGTCAAGTTTCTTTTTTACATCCCATATGGGATATTTGGTATAATAATCTTGACTCTTTTAATCCCTAGATATGATAAATTTTCATCTTGTCTGGGTAGTGAATGATATTGCAGTATGGAGGCTCATTGATAGCTCTAATAATTTTTACCAAATATTGTTGTTTTCATTTCAAATTCACCAGTTCTGTCGACAGTCAGTATCTATGAAACTATTCCATTCTGTAATAATTTCCTATCTCTTTTTCTGAAGGTGTCCTTAAGGACTGTGGAGATGTATGATCCAGTGACAAATATTTGGACTTCTATGCCTTCACTGCCACATGCCAGGGGAGAAGCTGGAGCTGTGGTTGTCTGAGACTGTTGTCCCTATGCCACTTGGAGATAATTTGGTCCATTGTCATGTACTGTAGACTTGGTCACCAGATTCAAGTCTTCCAGCAGTGCTTTATAGCCTCATTAGAGGCCCTCTGCATGTATATGTAGTTGTATTCGTTTAAGGTACTTTTATTTCCACAAAGGTATGTTGTGAATGAAAGAAATGGATGGACATGTTCGATCATAAATGCATAAGAAAGGATTTGTGGAACCTGCAGCTTTGGTATTGTTTCTTTACTTTCTTTACAGTCTTAAACCTGGTATTTTGTTTATTATTGTGCTAGCAGTAATCACTGTTTGCCTAAAAACAGTGAACTTATTTAATTCCATTACCTTTGTTCTCTCAGTATTCAGGGTTACCACTGATTAATACCTATTCTGGTTAGCCCAATAAGGGAAATTTTTAATTTTCCTGGAGAGTATATGGACTGGAAAAAATCAACATAAATCAATGTCCTATATAATAAACTTGCCAAGTGGCATGTTTGGTAGTTGGCTTCACCACTGAAAATGTAGTATTTTCCTATCAGTTAAGAATTTAGCCATTTTTGTGTGGTAATGAAAAGCAGGATAAAAATAAAATGGTGAGGTGGTGAATTATCTATTATTTTATTCTAAAAGAAGCATCAATCACATCAGTGTTTTTCAGAAACTACTGTGTTTCTAATTCAAATTTTATTCAGTCCCTTATGCATAAAATGTCACATAGTTAGATATTTGAATTCTTTTTCAAGTTTTAAATGGATATTTGTTTCACTATAATATTATAGTATCGGTTTCCTATTGTTCAAGACTAAACATATGCGTTTATGTTGTTAATCATTTAAGCATCTGACTATTTCATCAAATAGTTCGTTTTTTTGAAATATTCAGTATGATCATATGACAAAGTTAAATATATTATTGTTATCAATGTTATCCCATCAATGCATGGCTTAGGACAGGTTTATAGTTATCAGGAATGGTTTGTAGACCATTTTGATTCTTATTATACTTCAAAGAATTTTATTTTGTCAATTGAAATTTATTCTTCCAGTCATCAGCATGTAAGTCAATTCAAATGAATTCAAATTCAAACTGAATAACCTGTTAAATTGTTGAACAAAATATTTTTGTGACCTTGTATCACCATGTCCTGATATTTGCTTTGCATGCAAATACACTCAGATTATAAACACTCTCGGAGCCCCCCAACATTTTTTTGGCATTCCCATATTTACTGCTTAAGCACTCAATTGCATTCACATATATATTTTTAAATCGAAATATAATTAGGATGACTATTTAAATAATAGTTCCTTCGATTGAATTGCAGTGGAAAGCACAAATTTCAATATTTCTGAGAAAATTAGAATTTTAGTTGGCATGCATGCACCTCAGTTTTGCGTCAGTGAGATGTTACATGATATTTCAAAGTAACCTTCACTGATGTCAGAGCAGGTTAGACCTTAAGGTAATATTTGGGAGCAAAGACCAATTTAGAAATGTCAATTAGTTTTTATTTGATAATTGGCTGCATATTGCAAAGAATTATATTAAAAATTAATTCCCAGTCTCAATCAACTTTTGGGGATGGTTTAAAATCAAGAGGAGGTCTTCTAAGTGTTTTCTAATGATTTGCTTATTCCTGTAATACCATACATGGGTAACCAAATGGGAATCATTTTTGGAGGGAAATAAGTATGACAACATTGGTCAAAGTAAACTGAGAACAATACTTGTTCTTTGAAACCATTACATCAATTTATTAAGACCTCATTTCCACAAAGCAAAACTTGTCATAAAAAAATTTCTAATGGTTAATGGTTATGTGGATTGATTGCCATTAATTAATGTGGTGGCTCATACCTGCATGCCAGCATATTAATTATTATTTTTGAGAGCTTTTTTCATCTTTCATAAAGCTCCATTGAGCAATGTAATTCATTTATACTGATTACATTGTGGACCATATCTCTTGAAAATCAGTAAGGAAGAAAATATATGTATACATATATACAATTTGAATAGTGTGTTGCATGAAAATTGGATTGAAGTAATTGATGTCATATTTATTTTGATTGTCAATAATGTCTGTGAAAATCATGCCATTTGTTTATAAATATATTTTGTGATCTGTGTATTCATGCAATAACTATAAGGAAAATTTTGATAAAGTAATAATTGTATAATTACTATGCTTTTGTTAAAATATTTTTTGTAACTCTCATGATATAAATATATATTCTTTCTTCACATGTGTGTGCATTAGGGTAAAAAGTTGGCTCATTTTTTGCAAGGGAATACATAATGGTAATCAATGGCTCATTTTTTCCATGGAGATTTGTTGTTCAGTGTTATCTCCACATGACCATAACTGATGTGTTAACATTAGCTTTTAACTTGTCAAAAATTAATGCATGCAGACCTAAACATTTATAATTAAAGTATATGAGGTAATACCAGTGTTTTACAGCATGTCATTTACATTAATAGACGAAATTATAAGTTGTAAAGCCAATTGTAGTTTATGGAGGGAATAAAGATTAGTTAGTAGTGACCATATTTCTCTGCAAAATAATATATCCATTTGGTTTATCATTATATTCAAAGTTGTAAGGCTCTGTGTAAGTGTAATGAAGAAAATGATACTGTACTTAAACTAAATTTTTTTAAAATTGGTCCTCTTTCATAGATTTAATAACATTTTCTAGTGATGTGACTGGTTAAAGTAACGATATTTTATTTGACCATAATTAAAAGGGGTGTTGGTGACTGTAAATCAGATTTATTACTTAAGTTGTGTGTTGTTTGTATCCAGCTCAGTATAAGATATGAATTGAATTTAACATAATCAAAATTTTTGGAGAATTTCCACAGAGAAAATCATTCACCTTGTCCAGGACTTGAATCCGGAACTTCTGATTTTCAGCCCGGTGCTTCTTGACTGGATATCAGGTAGTCCCAGCCAAGGTGAATGATTTTCTCTGTGGAAATTCTGCTATTGTGAATATTAGCTGGCAACTCCATTAAGGTTTTTGTGGCTAATATGCAGTCTTGAATTGTTAATAATCCTTAACTACATAGTAGTGTATGCCTTCATTTAATTATGTTTTTTTATCTCATTACAATGGTGAATTGATATTTTTTTGTTTACTATGAAAAATAATATATTTTGTCTCCTAATTATGAATCTCTTGAGTTGAAAGTAACTCTATGTGGTCCTTTTTTTAATTCTCAATTTAAACTATATTTTATTTATAAATTAATTACAGACATGTGTTCATTTAAAAATTGTATTAATTATTTTTAGCTTTGGAATGATAATGTTATTTATAAAAACTTGATAATATAAGCATGTTACTCAGTCAATCTGTTGTCTTAATTTTGGAGAAAATTTCCCTATTCAACAGAGAATTGTACAAGATTATTAAAAATTCTGTCATTTTAAATTTCCTAATAGGAGTAGCATGCTCAATGCGTTTTTGGATGAGACTGAGGTCAGAAGTGCAGATATAAGTAAATGTATCACATGAACAAGAGATTCCAAACAAGGAATTTTATGGCAGGCAACAAGTTCAGAGGCTCTGATCAAATTAGTACACTTTGGAATGGAGTGTGGTTTTACATGTTTGTGGAATTTGGTTATTGGCGAAGGACAAAAAATGAAGGGCTTTTGAGGATGGAGAGGGTAAGCCGGGTAGAGAGAGATAAACAAACTTGTAGGCGTTTTGCTTGGTAAGTGAGGAGAGTAAGAAGTTGGTAGAAATTGAAAGGTGGCAGAAGTAGTAAACAGGTGAAATGTTGAAAGTCAATGGACTTCCTGAAAATTTTAATTGATGGTAGAATAATGAATAAGTAGGGAAGAGGATGGAAATTGATTGGGATTCAGAGCAGCATGGGGCAAGGTAATGGAAATGAAGAGTTGCGGAGTTATATTAGAGGTAGTAGAACTCTGAGAAACTTTTCAAGACATTACCATTTCCTGTTAAACATCCATATAGTTCTGATATTCTCGTGTTCTTTTTCACTTCGTCAGAGTGCCCCTCAAATTTGCTTTAGGGAGATGGTTTTGCCGTCTTATAACAATTTTACATGGCCAGGCCAATTTTGAGATCATACTCTTTACATATTTTTTAATTGGTTTAACATTTAGAACTTGTTGCATCAAGCAAATATTGTTTTCCAATGGATCATCAAGGAACAGTATATAATGAAAGAAAAATATCACCAATTAAAAAAAACTCCTTTCTTATCTAAAAATTGTTAACAGCATATGAAAGGATGCAGTTGATGGTTCAATATTTTTCTTAATTAATCCCACATTACCATCATAAGGTTCCTTTATTTGCTATCAGAAAATGATTGCTCATAATGATAACTTATATAGGCATTTCATGAGTTTAAAATTATTTTAAAAAATTACAAAAAAAACATTCTCTGCAAAATAATATATCCATTTGGTTTATAATTATATTCAAAGTTTCATTTTTGGTTTGGTTTATCATTATATTCAAAGTAAGTTCGAAGTATCTAAACTGCAAGCTTTATATTCCAGGATGTATCCCAGTAAACATATCTTTCGCTTAAATGTAAAATGATGCCTATACAGAGGATAACATGTGTGATGTGCACTCATGAAGTAAGTGTGGCAAAAATCAGTAAAACCAGCATAACAATGATGGTACATATATGTTAACGTAAATATTTACGAAACCAAGTATTTAATTCAAAATGGAGCTGAATTAACTAATATATTACTTTTACTAGCTCATCTATCATGGCATAATGATACAAATATGGTCAATGCTGCTGTGAAGGAGCTATACTGAAAGCAATTTTTTGTGAAACCATGAAATAGGTACCTAATGGCACTAGATTCAACGAATATGACTGATGCAATACTTGATTTTACAAGGTAAACACAGGATAATGCTTTGCTGAGTGAAATGGTGCTGAAAAGACTCGGATAGTCAAAGGTAGGTACTGTGCTTTTGAAAAATGTCGAGGGAAGAGGAGAGTAAAAAATACCAGTAGATAAGAAAAATAACATTGTCTTTTTCTCTACTCCAACCATGACCAGGAGAACAACAGCAATGAAGTATTTTCCTCAGGTGATAAAATGGAAAAGTAGTGCAAGATAGTGTGTAGTTTTAGCTAATGGATGTAGTATAGAGCTAGTGAAATTTTTATCACCACTGAGTAGAAGGCATAATACAAGCGTTGGATTTCATATCGTATCTCACCTCACAATCAGGAATTGTTCTTCATCTCCTACATTTATGTGTCAAAAGCGAGTGAGTTATCACTTCATTCAATTTAATCAGATTACTACCTATAATAATGAGGATGGAATCATCTGGAACAGAGTAAAAGCTATTGAGATGCGAGTGTTTCATGAAATGGTACATAAATTTCGAAGGTAATCCTTTAAATTTTTTTCTATGGCCATATGTATGTACATTTTATGTAACCTCTCACCATTTATAACGATTCAATAAAGTAGATTTTGAGTTTCCAAATGGCTGGCCTGGTTGATGAAGATATTACCCAACTAAGGGTGTATGAAATTCACACATCGAGGTGGGGGATATTAAATTTCTCTGTTACTTGTATGGTTTTTTGGAAAGAAGTACCCAAAAATACACAAATTGGGTTTATCTAGACATGTCGGAGTCTAAATCCTCCATCAGTTTCAAACCCATGACCAGCGGACAGGATACTAACTGGTCTGCATACTGGGCCATACAGTGGCATAGGCAGGATTTCCTTTTGGGGGGGCTTAATTAATATTTATGTGCATCATCATAAAATGATATTTAGATTATTATTCACTGAAACAATAATTAAATTAGGTAATATTCTCTTTTCGTGAAGACAATTCAATTATATTTTACAGCCAAATAATGCAATTTCATAACACTAGTGCAAAACATACAAAATATAATAAATTACAAGAGTGTTTTTGGGGGGGGTTTAAACCCTAACCCTCCCCTACCCTCTGTCGGTACGCCATTGGGGCTATAGCCCAACTCTCTACCTCTGGGGTGATACTAAAATAGAATATCCTGCAAAAATCTGGAAATATTCACAATAATACAAATCGCATCCATCCCAGGTGCTGCTTGACGTATTGGCTGTACTTTGATGGACAGTTCGCCATAAAGGCTCGATTCTCGCGTTCTCTAAAAGTAAATCATCAAACATTTGTACTGTAATTGGAAAAGGAGAAACAGTGGGTACTGTTACTTGGTCTTGAACGCGGAATATTATAAGAACACATATTTTATGGGTAGAAATTGTGAATCTGGTGGAGGGGTGGACTCAGACGTCAAGTTTGGGGTAATGGAAGGGATGGGTCACACAGTAAAATTCCCATGATGCCTTTCCCATGGGAAATGATGGGTAGGTGTCCCCATAGGCAAAATGGTCTTTCCCATTGATTTATGGAACGTTTTCCCATGGGAAATTTCTACCCATGGGGAATTACTCCCCATGGGAAATTCCTCCCTATGGAAATCCTCTCCATGGGCAAGGTCTTGGTCAAGGCCCATGAGAAATTCCCTCTCTCAAAACTCATGGGCAAGCATGATAAATCAGTGACATGGAAAGCAGCTGACCACAATCACAAAAATTCAAGTGCAAATAATGAAAAGTACATAGGAGACATATCCAAGGGGATATATAAGCACAAGGAGCATTATAACAGAAAAATGTAATGATAAAATTGGCAAAATTAAATTGCACTAAATATTGCAATGTTTAAGATATAGTGACATGTCACTATATCTAGAGATGATAATAAAATTTCTCAGTTACAGTTTACAACCCATTGTATTGCCTTTGGAGGGGGCTGTATATGGTGTTAGTTTGCACCTTAACCCATAGGAACATGCACATTTCCCATGGGAACATTCCATTTTTACCATGGGAAAGCAACTTTTCCCATGAGAAAGCCACTTTTCCCATGGGTGGCTTCATGGGAATTTTACTGTGGGGTAGGCTAGCAGTCATACTTGGGATTCAAGAAAATGGCAACAGATAAAATAGATAATAATTTAAATAAAATTTAGGATTGAAGGTAAAGATAAGATTTGGATTCTAAATGAGCTTAGAGATTCGAGGGTGAATTTAAGATTCAGAATTGAGAAAAAAACTTGATTTGACCCATCAAAATTTGTGGTGGGAGGCCTAGTGGGTAGAACACTGAGCTACTTACCGGAGGGTCCCGTGTTCAAATCCCGGGCAAGAGCCTTTCTGGACACCCCCAAATAAGTTGGTTTGTTATTCAGGGGAGGCGACCGACAGCTGAGTTCATTTGCGCCCTTTAGGATAATTGGGTAATGGTAGGAGTTTTCAGGGAACGGAGGAAAGGTGGAGAGAAACCCGGCATCGGCATTAGCCTACTCTTAACGAAAGGCGCCAAGGGAACCACGGTTTAACGTCCCATCCGACGGACGTAGTATTGAACTTGAAATGCCCTCCATTAGGCACTCAAGTGGGGACCGATTTTCCACTGAAAAATCCGCCACTGCCGGGAATCGGACCCGGGCCCTCGGGATGGGAGGCCAGTACTCTGGCCACCACACCAACCCGATCCCCCCCATCTAAAATTCTCGCCATTCGATTTTCTGAGTGTCAGAACTTCGTAGGAAATCGCCGGTGGCCCAGGAAACGGAACTGGCCCCCCTACCCTGAATGTGTTAATTTCACACGCAATTGGCTTAGTGCGGGGTGAGCTCTACTCTCACCTATCAAAGACAAACCTTCGGGTTGAATCACTGAGTGAGTGATCTATGACTTGGTCACTATTAAGTTTATGAACACATTACAGTAACTTAGTTTTCAGCATCGTATTGCGGGGCTGGTCGTTCCAAGGTTTCTCCACCCAGAAGGGGAATGGCTGCCCGCCGCCCCAACTCGAAGGGAGGTGGACGTGGGACGAGAGGTGTGGGTGGGCCTTGTCGTCTCCTCGGAGAATGACTCGTCCAGGATTAGGCGCGCTCGGGCGTCGAAATCGGCCTCGCCAGTGATGCAGTTTTTGAAAAATTTCAAATCGGTGTAGCGCAGCTGAACGGGAATGGGCATAATTTTTCGCTGCTGCGGAGGTGGGTGGGGAAGATGTAATGGAGCCCTCTTCCTTGGGCGCACTGCATCTTTTTAATGTTCTCCTGATGGCAGTCTATTTTCAGTACCGAGGGTACCGAGTAAAACGTCTTCCGGCCTTGGTGCCATTAGATTGAGGGTACTCAAACGCAAACCCGCCTCTCGCTTTAGCTTGCAAGGAAGGGAGTGGGGGGATAAGGCTTTGTGCTCTTGAGGGCACATTTTGGGCATCCTTCCCCCGACTTCTCTTTCTTTCACTTCACAATTTCTTCCCCTCGTCCCATTCTTACTTTTCCCTCTTCCCCTCATTCCCGTCCAATCCCTCAACTCGACGTATCCCCTCCGGTGACGTCACTAGCGCATTCCTTATGACTTCGTCCCTCCGCACACTTCGTTCTTTTCTGTCCCGGGTGGCTTCGACCGCGGGCGCTCACATCCCGAGAAGGCTCCGCGGAGTATTCCTGACTTCGTCGCTCTAATTGTGATTGACGACGTCGTGGCCACAGCAACGGACACTATTGAGTGAGGACTGTATTCCAATACTAGTCACGTAAGCTGATGAATGACTACTTTTTCAATTTTTCCGCATTCTGTTGAGATTAATCCTTTCGAATTATTGCTTTTTCGGAAAACTGTGCAATAAGTCTATCCACGTGTCAAACTTTCTAGGTCACTTGTGCGTCGCCAATCGTCCGAAAACCAGTTTTCATTTTGAAATGTGAAGTAATTTGCTAATGCTCGTATGCGCCGAAAATGTCGACCTCGTGGTGTTATATTCGCTTTCTTGAACTAAATTTTCTGCATGTACCAAGGTTTCGGGATTGAGCTAATTTTCCTTCGCATGTATGTACCTACTTTTCCGTTTTCCTACAATTCAATCCCTTTAGCTTGTATTGTGCTGTAAGCGGCGCGCTGATGTGAAACGTATGCTTAATACTACTTCTGGAATAGATAACTCTGCTGAGTGTACCTAGTGTTTGCCATCCGAATTTGAGAACGTGCTTAAATTTCCCTTCATATCAACTAAAGATCGATGTAATATCCTAAGTTTGGAGACTGCGTGGCAATTCTGCTGGATTGCGTCAAGTTGTTTAATGAGGGATGAAAATTGAAATCCGGGAAAGTCAAATTAAAAATAGGTCTCAAATGATGTTGTTAGGCCATTTTATATGTTAACTTTATTTCGCACAGATTTAATCACGGCGGATGACCTAAGAAAAGGGATAATTCTCTCTATTATGTGAAATTACACCAAATACATCGAGCTCAGTCCAATTAATGTTAACATGTTTTGAGATATACTGTCTCTTTGTTCTAACCTGTCAGTATTTGAAATAGTTCTCGTCCGATCTAATTTATTTAGGTAAAAGTTGTCAAACTGTAGCTAGTGCTATTGAGTGATCGTCTCAAATAGTTTTTCACAGCCTCTGTTCCATTTTACTTGGGTGATTTCACCCTTCCCTGTGAGAATTTACCAGAGATATCCACCGCAACCATAAACATATCCATAGGCTATAGAATTTTCCCATAATTTGGTACAAATTTATCTTTTCATGCAAACTACGTAGATAACGTAGATCACATCGGGATCGAAGTTTGACTAATTAGTAATTGTAATTTCATAGTGTGTACAGAGTGCAGTAAATAGCGCCGTTTGACATTTGTTTGGTAGTTTAAAATAATTTAGTTTTCCAAGGGAGACGATTTATGATTGAATGAGGACTTGGAATGTCGTTTACACATGTCCATGGAGTTTGGACCTAACAAGTGACTTTTCCAATTTTTCGGCCACTTGATTTAGGTGAATATTTGAATTAAGCAAATTTATGATTTTGCAGACGGGACAGAGTACGCAAATGCATGCTAAATCAAATCAGAGGTTCTAGCTTCAGAGTATCTCTATGCTAATCGGTACCAAATCCGTTTTCTGGGTTCCCTAATTTCCCCATTCATTAATTTGCGATAATTAAGGGGGTTCTATACCTCCGCAGAAAACGGCTCTGCAGACCCTTGCGAGATCGAAGATAACGAGTTTAATATAAGTCGCAGAGCTGATCGGGTTTCAATAATCGTTAGATTAAGGATCAATGTGAGCGGCTATTTGAACAGAATGTTCATTAGCAGTACTCATTAAAGAGCTTCAGGCACTGAAAATCGTAAAAATAGCCTGATTTCAACTTTTTTTCCTTTGACATTGAAACCGTAATGGAAACATGTGTTCAATTATCCGCTGGGATTCATCCTTCTCTTCTACTATTATATCAAACTCAAAGACCTTAGGTGCATACTAAAGTTGCTATTTATTATTTTCCGAACCATGTTTTCACTATTTTACGTGCTAAAAATCTTTCGTTCCGTGGCGCTGCTCTAGTCCCCCCCCACTCCCGCTAACGTCACCCTCCACCTCCTGGCTCCTTATCTCTCTCTCTCTCTCTCGAACCATTCCAAGGCCACGTCCGAGCCACTTCGCCTCCCTCCGGCCCCTTGTCGAAAGCCAGAGCTCTCAGGCCGAGCGAGCTCAGCAAGGATATTTTTTTCATTAGCAGGCGGGCACGTAGCCAGAAATTTGCTTCGGGGGGGGCTAAGTTTAGCACGTTTAGCCTAACTTCAATTCAGCCTTGCCCGTCGGTACCGACATGAAACAAATGTCTTCCTTCATTTTCAGTGCTCTGTATTTGCTTTCACAGTGCCCATTTCTATCTGTTTTCTCTGGTTAAGCTCACTGTTTATCCTGTCATGAAGCAGTTAATTTAACCGGCCCCAGAACAGAAGTTCAAATCGTGCATACATATCCGATTACTACAGATACATACATATCAGATTGGTAGATTAAATAGTGGGTCGATAAAATAATTATCGGGGAAAATTCTAGCTGAAAAAGAGCACTAGGAGAGAAATAGATTGGGAGAAATAATTTCAGTCATAGTAGTGAATTGTCGTAGTTTAAGAAATAAAGTAGCCGAATTTCACCACCTCATAAAAAGTACTGATGCTGATATAATCGTACGCACAGAAAGATGGCTTTCGAAGGACATATCAGATATGAAGTATTCCCTAAGTGTTTTCCCGTATACAGAAAGGATAGAGTAAGCAGAAACGAAGGAGTATTATTTATAGCTGTGAAGGACCCGTATGTTAGTAGAAGAAAACTTATTTCAGAGCGAAGTGTAGTAAGTATTTGGTGTTCCGTTAAAAGTAAAAGTAGTGACGCAAAAAAAAGATATATGTAGGTGCATATTACAGGCCACCGGATGCAGACATCAATTCTATAATGGAACTAGAGTCAGAGATAGGAACATTGATTTCTCGGAACAAATACAGAGGAATAATAGTAATAGCAATGAAAAACGTTGTGACTTCCACAATTTTATTAAACGAACTACCGGTTTCGGCTGTCAAGCCATCCTCAGGTACATTAAAATTATTATCAGCGGAACACAGGTTTATATAGTCCGGGAGTGCTATGAGAGGGAGAAGGGTGGGGAGGAGGGAGGGGGTTGGCCGAGTGTGGGGACGAGGGAATCAGGAGGGTTGTTTGGAGGGGAGGAGGGGTGTGGGGAGGGAGAAGTGTTTAAGGTGATGAGTAATAAGGGGGATGGGTTTGGGAAGGTTATGTCATTGAGAAGGTCTTTTCTATTGAGGCTGATCTCCCGAATCTCCAAGGCATCCATCTTCCTTCCCTTTCCAGTAAAATGCAGTAATTCAGGCTGAAAACTGCTTCGGTGCCCCGTCTCCAAGAGGTGTCGGGCGAAGGCTGACGAGTCATCTTTGTTCCTCCAGCATGCCTTATGTTCTTTCACTCTGCATTTGAAGTTACTTAATAATGTTTTTTATTGGTACAGATATGTCGATGATATAATCTGCTTGTGAACGGGCAGCATGCGACAACTGGACATGTTTTTATCCCTTTTAAACGATCTCCACCAAAATATTAAACTAACCATGGAGGTCGGTGGACCAATTTTAAATTTTTTAGATTTGACTATTTCCATAGAGAAAAATAGACACACATTTGCTATCTACCGGAAGCCTACCCATACGGACACCATCATACCAAACAGCTCATGTCATCCATATTCCCATAAACATGCGGCCTTCCATGCCATGATCCACCGCCTTATTAACATCCCCCTACGGGAAACGGAGTTTGCACAGGAACTAAACATTATACGACAAATTGCCCACAACAACGGATATGAGCAATCCATAATTACTCGGATTTTAAATAGGAAACTTAGAAGTTTTAACTACTCTCATTCAAGTTCCTTGCTCCCCGCTGAGCCAAAAACACCAACCAAATGGTGTAAATTACCCTTCATCGGCCCCTTGTCTTATAGTGTAGCAAAACGAATCCCGAGGAATAATTTTAAAGTATGCTTTTATAATAACAATACCCTAGGCAACTTGTTGAACAATGCAAAAGACGTTTTAGACCCTAATTGTAAATCAGGTATTTACAAGTTAAAATGTGAAAATTGTGAATGCCATTACATTGGCCAAACGGGACGTAACTTCAAATGCAGAGTGAAAGAACATAAGGCATGCTGGAGGAACAAAGATGACTCGTCAGCCTTCGCCCGACACCTCTTGGAGACGGGGCACCGAAGCAGTTTTCAGCCTGAATTACTGCATTTTACTGGAAAGGGAAGGAAGATGGATGCCTTGGAGATTCGGGAGATCAGCCTCAATAGAAAAGACCTTCTCAATGACATAACCTTCCCAAACCCATCCCCCTTATTACTCATCACCTTAAACACTTCTCCCTCCCCACACCCCTCCTCCCCTCCAAACAACCCTCCTGATTCCCTCGTCCCCACACTCGGCCAACCCCCTCCCTCCTCCCCACCCTTCTCCCTCTCATAGCACTCCCGGACTATATAAACCTGTGTTCCGCTGATAATAATTTTAATGTACCTGAGGATGGCTTGACAGCCGAAACCGGTAGTTCGTTTAATAAAATTGTGGAAGTCACAACGTTTTTCATTGCTATTATGGAATCCTTCCACTACGTGAAAGCTTCAAATTTTAATTTAATAAAGGAATAATAGTAGGCGGAGACTTCAATCTCCCTTCGATAGACTGGAATACGTGTAGTTTTATAACAGGAGGTAAGGATAAGTAACTCTGCGAATCACTGTTGAACACCTTTACGTCACATTTTTTACATCTACTTCTACATAATACTCTGCAAGCCAACATAAAGGTGTGTGGTAAGTGGTGAATTCTCACCAAACATGCACTACATATCATGCATAAAAAAAGGAATAGTACTCGTATAGGTACTGTTCAAAACTACGCTATTTAAAAAAAGATAAAAATAGCGAAGCATACATTCAAAAACATGCCGTTAGTTGGGTTAGCTATAAGTCCTTATACCAACATGCAGGTACCAATGTTATCCATTGCTACACTCGTACTGGATATATTTACCGTTATTCATATCCCTCAATGTACGTAGAAAAAAGGGCATTTTGAATCTGTCAGTTTGGCAATCATTTTCTCTAATTTCGTGATTATGGTCCAGTCTACCATAGTAAGTTGGGGTTCACAAAATATTTTTAACATCATCACTGAAAATATGGTCTTGGAATTTGTTTTAAGAGATTATGTCTAAATTTCAATCTGCTACGATCTTCTTCAATTCAAGTGCTAAGAGGAGAGCTATTCATTTTCCAAAAATTCATCAAGAGACAATTATTAAATTTTAATTCTAAGTGCCATGTATCACACCAATCTTCAATTGCTTGTAGGTCATCATTTAAATATTCTTTATCGTTTGGGCATAGAATTCCCCTGTACACTACAGTGTCATCGGCAAATAGACGAAGCTTACTTATGACAACCTTATTGATATCATTTATGTACAGGAGGAACAGGAGTGGACCTATCACACTACCTGATGGGACACTCAAAGTGACATTAATTGCCGGTGAGGTAACACCGTCCAAAACAACCCTTTGCACCCGATCATGCAGGAAATCATTTATCCATGATTTAATGTTACTGTCTATGTCATAATATTTTAATTTCAAGATTAGTTTGCTATGAGACACCTTCTCGAAAGCTTTTTTGAAATCGAGAAATATAGCATCCACTGGAATATAATTTTCGCCAGAAACTAAAATATTGTGAGAAAAGAGAGCAAGTTGAGTTTCACATGATTTGCTCTTCCGGAACCCATGCTGAACATCGGCCAATAAATTCTGGCTATATAGTTGTCCCATGACTGAACTAATAATTATATGTTCCAGGACCTTGCATGAAATGGATGTGAGGGATATAGGTCTGTAGTTAGATGGCTGCTCCCTATCACCACTTTTAAAAATGGGTGTTACATCGGCTGCTTTTCAGTCCATCGGTACGACGAAACTTTAAAACAACTAGTAAAAGAACCGACCAGGGGAGACAACATACTAGACTTATTCGCAACAAATATACCCGAATAAGTTCTAAATGTAGCCACAGACAGGAATTAGTGATCATAAAATAGTTCATGCGATATTGAATGTAGGCGTTGAAAAACATTATAAACCAAGAAGGAGGGTATACTTATTTGGCAAGGCTAATTAACGACGGTATGAAAGAGGAATTAAGGGAATCGTTTAATGTATTTAGCGAACAAAGCAAAGGATTAGATATAGAGGATTCGGGGAGAGAAATTCTTGAGGTCACCCGTAAAGCAGTTAATAAATATATACCAAGTAAATTGATAATACAGAGCATAGGTGGTATGACGCGGAGGTTAGGAAATCACTAAAGCGACGAAGGGTATGCCACGCTGAGATGAAAAATGAAGGACTGGGTCTATCGGTAGAGGAAAAAAATGAGTTAGTTCAAAACTATAAAAAATCGAGAGCATTAGCAAGGAAATCATGTCGGCAAGCGTTATCACATTTCAAGAGCAAGATGTTAGGAGAATATTTAGATAGCAATCCTAAAGTGTTTTGGTCATATGTGAGAGAGAGAACTTCAGGGAAATAGGTCCACAGTAGGTACACACACTTAAAAGTGATAAAGGAATTAGAGTCACCTGAGGGTTTGGAAAATGCCAATACTTTAAAAGCCTTCTTCCAAAGCGTATTCAACTCATCGTCACACATCGCAGTGGAACCTCCGCCGAAAACATTCAGTGAGCAAATGCCCGAATTAAAAATTTCAGGTCGCGGAATAGAGCAGCAGTTAAAAAACATTAGTAAAAACAAATCACCAGGTCCCGATCAAATTCCTTCCCGGGTATATAAAACATTAGCTTCTGAAATAGCCCCCTATCTAGAAATAATATTCAATAAAACACTAAAGAACCGCACAGTACCTACGCAGGGATTGGAAAGTAGATAACATTACACCTATTTTTGAAAGCGGTGATAGGAAAGAACCTAGTAACTACAGACCCATTTCACTCACGTTAATCTCTTGCAAAGTATTTGAGCACATTGTAGTCAGTACAATCATGGGGCATTTGGATGTCAGGGATTGCTCATAAACAGACAACGTGGGTTCCGGAAAGGTAGATCCTGCGAGACACAATAAGCTTTATTTGTACACGATATTTTAGTCAACGGCGAAAACAGTACTGAAGTTCATGCGATAGATTTAAGATTTTAAAAATGCATTCGATAAAGTACCACATGATAAATTAATCTTGAAATTAGAGAGTTTTGGTTTAAATAATGACGTTGTGTGTTGGATAAAAGAATTCTTAAGTGGGCGAGAGCAGAGGGTTGTCATAGATGGTATCATGTCAGACACAATCAAAGTCACATCGGGAGTTCCCCAGGGTAGCGTAGTTAGTTTTACGCTTAGACTTTTTGCAGACGATACTGTAGTACGCAGGGGTATATCAGAAGAAGACAGGAAGCAAGGATTTAGATATAATTCAAGACATGGAGGAGGAATAATTCTATAGAGCGATCCTATAAAATTAATAACACGAAGGTCGAAAGCGTTGAAACCATAAGGTATTTAGGTGAAACAATCACTAAAGATTTATCGTGGAGAAGACACATCCGGGAAATATGCGGCCGAGCGAAGAGAAAGCTAGGATTTATAAAAAGAGTACTTGGGAAATGTGACGAGAAGACAAAATAGCGATGTTACTTTTCACTTAGCACATGAAATATAAGCAGTTTAATCCGGATTATCATGCCCAGTTAAAATCAGAACGATAAAATTTCTTGGAAAAAGTTTCGGGTCCCCCTCCGTATCGCCTGGGAAATTCGGGGCCCCAGGCCCTGTTCTCGAAAGTAAATTGAGAAAAGTTAATTGAGGTAAAATAGTTAAAATGGGGAGCTTGTGTTCAATAAGCTGACAGTAAAACGCAGAACAATGGTCACCTGGTCCGACCGAGTAACCATTTAACGTGAAATTTAATATTTCCTTTTTAATGCATTAGAATGGATCTACAGTAACTGGATTACTCGTGCAAACTATTGTACTATTTAGGATCGGAAAAAATTGCTTCCAACACATATTGGATAAAAGTACAGGGGGTTGACTCCTTCAAGCACCAATCTTGTTTATGTAAGTAATGCTAAATGGAAGCGTATTTTACGTTTACGTCCGAATTGGAAAAAATCCGAATCTTACGAATATAATCAACATTTTCGTAGAACTGCAGTTTAGTTTTTCTCGTATATTTCAAAACAATATCGGAGACATTTCATCCCTCTGAAACTGCGGCACTGCGATTCAATAACATTTGAAAGGCCAATTTACAAACGTAAAATCCATGCTTGACTTCAAGTGATACCACTGAAGAGACAAAGGAAGGAGACAGCTTATGAGCCTTCTAGAAGAAAAATGTTTGATATTAGACACCGTTTCACTTCTCTGTTAGCTCTGGGAAATAATGCACCATTTAGCTGCAAATACTGCAGTATATGTGCGAAATGCAGAACTATGAAAACACAGGCCAAACAGCATATGTGCTTCAAGAATTGGAACAAGTCCTCGACGGAAATGGAAGCCGACATAATTGTCGAGGGATTTAAAACAAGAGTAGAGATGCACAATTTGAAGTACCACCGGCTTATAGGCGATATAATATGATGTGCTTGTCATGAATCTTATAAATGGGTGTTGTGTAATTAGTTTTATCTTTCTTCACGCAAATACGATAAAATTTCCATTTAATTCGTAGGGGATGGCGACAGCAGTGCTACCAAGAAATTGGCCGAACTTCTTCCCTACGGCGTTGATCTCCCTGTCATTAAAATAGATTGCACCAATCACTTGCCGCGATATTGCTGTAAGAGGTGGAGAGAAATAGCTAAGGAAGCAAACTCCACAGAAACAAGATAGACAATATTAAGGCGATGGACCGAAGGATGCTAAGAAACATGCATGGAATTAAATAATGGACCGCAAATGACACAATATACGAAAAAGCTACAATTGACCCACTAGAAAAAATAATAACAAATCAAAGTACGAAATACTACAAAACGATAGAAAACAGTGAAAACACAGCTATGGAATGTGCAGCCTTAAATAAAAACAATCCAATTGACAGTTTCCATAGACCGAATGATATTTTAATGAATAATTAAAGATCCTAGTCGGTTCCGGGATTAAAATGACACATATAATAAGCCAGTTTTTGGCATACTATGACATAAAGTCACCCTAGGGTGACGAGCCATCAGTCAGTCAGTTTTATTTCATTGAATTACTGATGCTCAATTTTCTTTTTTAAGATTCTCTCTTTGGACTTTTCATCTATCGAATAAATATAATTTACCGTAGTCCATAAAAAGTTTTGCTCCAGTTCACACTTACAATGACGTTGTGTTTTAGTTTTTTCTCGATCCCATTTAATTTCTGGACAAACTTTAGACGGAGTTACACGTATTTGAAAAATCTTGCAATAAAGAAATTAGGTTTTAGAGAAGCATTTTACTTCTGTACTGAAAATAAATAGCCCCGAATATTTTACCTGGTAGCGAGAGTGGACTAAATCAAATCCCACTTATAGACAAGTTACGTTCGTGTTAGGTGAGTAGCAAAGATAAGCGGATAGCTAAGATGAGGAAGACGAATGAATCACTCGTAAACAAAGATTCCCTCGGCCTTCGTCCAAGGGGTCGAGTGACGACGTGTGACGCAATAGGCGATAAGGAACATTTGGACCGGTGGTCACTCATTGGTGACTGAATAAATAAGCCACTCCCCAAACACCCCTCAAAGATGACCCCCTCCTCCCAGTAAAGTTACCCATCCCACTGAAACTGAAGCGGCGGCTCTCGGAACTAACCCCCGTGGCGGTTACTCAAGAGATATTGGTTTGGTATAGAACAGCCTTAAGGAATATGCGCACGCGTCTATCATCTTGCTGTCATTTCGCATTTTTTTTCTCGTGCAATTTCTGTTATGGTTTGCAGATCAAATGACATCAGAGAATTTCGTCGAGCATTGCGTCGATCTTGAAATAAAAAGCGCCGGATGATTCCTGTGAATGCTGCAGCGGTGGACGGTTCTTCGTTAGAACACTCTTCGCTGGAGAATCCGTTGCATGAGAGCACCACGGTGGGACGCCGGTCGCTAGACATCCCAACGGTGGAGTGCTCGTCGTCGGAAATTCCAACGATGGAAACCACCTCGCTGGAGTACAATTCGCTGGAATTTTCGGCACTGGAGAGCCATGGTTTAAACGCTTGCTGTAGTATCATCAAGTGTGGAACCATATCGTCGCAAATCGGCGTAATCCCCTGGAAACAGCCACATCAAAGATGACTCAGGATATCCAAGATTTCCAGCAAGGAACTAGGATGGAATCTGAAAGGGTATGTCTTGCGTGACTTAACTCGCGGCTTTTGTTCATAGTATTTGTTCTTCGGTGAAGGGAATTGTTTTACTTATTCATCTTCCTTTATTTAAAAATTAACATGCAATAAGCTGCCTTGTTTCAAGTCACTGTCGAGGCAGGCATTCTTTGCGATAGGCAAGTTTGGTTATAGTTATTAAGCTATTGAGTGCAAATTTTCTTTAAGATTCTTTTTAATGACATGCCACATGTGATACGTCATCGGAGTAGAAGCATCCTATTACTCCTACTCTGCATTAATTAATTCCGTGGATTAAATAACATCCCATTAATTCCAGATGTGATAGTGTAAGGATAAATTCTCAGCAAAGATTAAAAAGTCTCGGCGAACGACGCAGGGGAAATTTTAGTTCGTTACATAGCATCTAAAGTTGAATTTCAATCATTTTTTAAATAAAGTATACTCTTGTAAGTTTGCTCATCAGGCATAGTGCCAGTAGAATCTTTTTGTGACTATTACTCGAGACTTACTGCGGAGACAACATATGCGGTGGATAGTTAACCAAGCAATCCGTCGGCTAGGGGTGCTAAAAATTGTTATTGGTAGATATGTGATGATAAAATATGGAAGCTGGCTACTTCATTATTTGAAACTGGAGCCGCAATAAAAATTATGCTGTTACCACCCACCTTCAGTATTTTGTTATAGACATAAATAATCATTTTTATGATTTTCTTGTAACAGAGCATGCGAAAAATCTGGAGGAATTGTGTACCGCAAAGCTCGTATTAATTTTTATCCATGGATATTTACAATCAGAATAATGAAAATCCTGTACTCACGCACATTATTATCAATGCATTTCATTAAGTCACAAGATTAATGAAATAGACGCGATTTGTAGATAAACTCAAGTGCGTAAGGCCACTTCTTAGCGTAAATAAGTAGACAAGACAGGTATCATAAGGCTATTGGCTAATTTTCTTAGTAAAAAGCCTATTTTGAATGCTCATGCATAGGGATTCTCATATTGTCACACTTATGTTTGTCTGACTTAATTTCTGGCATTTGAACAATGGTGATTGCCGAACAACGCGCAAGCGATAAATAGTTGTGCAATTTGCTACCTCTTCAGTAGCATGTATCTTGTACTATGGGAGAAAAAAGTATCCCAGCAAATGGAGCGCCGCCACTATAGCTCTGAGAGAAAATCAGATTCATTTCTGACGATGCACTCCTCGCCCGAGTATGCGACGGAATGTGACAGACAGCTTGCCTGCCCCGAGCTGCGCTGGCGTCCAGAGTGGATGCAAATTATTCAGTGCATTCACTTTGAACGCTCTATTTAACTGTCTCGTTCTCGCCGAAATTTCCTCCGCAATGTCTTTCCTATGTTTTTCTTATAGGCTTTGCTCCTTCGCTCACACTGGAGCAAGGTTAAGGATTCACCAGGTGTTCGCCTCTTCGTTCTCTCTCATTTGAGAAAGTTAACAAAAAACGATAGAGAATATTTTCCGCGTCCGTATAAACAGTTCCGTTAATATCGGTTTGAGATGGTCGAGCGACTGGTAATACGAATTTGAGACCTGAAGATGGAGAATATTTTTGGTTCACCATTTTGATGTTTTACGTAAGCACTACCCACACTGAAGCCCATATATGTTACATAGATTTCCCGTATATGTCCCATTTATAGGCTTGCTTCAGTGTGGGTAGATACATATTTTATATATATATCAAAGGCACGTGAAAGGAATGTTATGATACTTTTTACCCTCGAACCTTCCTCTCTTTCGCCGTGGATACCTATGTCTTGTCGTTCAAACGAATTCGGGACTGATCTCATGATAGGTGGATGGTTCTATTTTTACTGCTGCAATCGCTTGCGGAAAGAGAGCCGTATTTCGCTGCTTTAAGATGAATTCTCCGGGAGCGTAAAGGGACCCTTTTTATGTCCAGCTCTTTGTCTGCACGTCTAACGGCTTCTCGAAAATTTTCCGCCCTCCCTGAGCTGTATTTGAGCCAGAATATTATTTCACTCAACTTGCCTGGGATTATTACCTTGTCTTTCTATTTTGCTTATCGAATACTGCCAACTATCGTGCGAGGTATCTACATGTTGGGGTTGTAAAATCATCATTCGTTCATTCATCCAGAGAGGCCATGCAATTATCAGTATTCAGGTCGCATGTTGGCTCTTTGAGGCCTACAACGTAATGATAATGGGTTTCCAACTTTCTTTTCATTTTCCAACGTGCATTTTTTATAGTATAAAATACATCGCTGGAGAAAGTTATAAATCCACCTGAATTATTGTATGCATTTCTTCTAAATGCATGAACTTATAGACTCAAATATTTTTAAAATAATCATTTTTCAATGATTTTTCATTGCATGTGTTTAATTACTTACTCATTATGGAATATTTCCCTGGGTCATTGTCTGCAGTACAAGTAGATAGTTAAATAGAGCGTTTAAAATGCGTGCGAGGAATAATATGCGTCCGTCCTGGATGTCAGCGCTATTACGGCTCGGGGCAGGCAAGCTGCCTGTCACATTTTGTCACATACTCGGGCGATCACCTTACCGTGTTTGAACTTTCCTCGTGGTGGCAGAGAATAGTGGACCATCAGATAGGAATCCGATTTTCTCTGAATGATTGTGGCGGCGCTCCATTTTTTAGGAAACTTCCTCCCATAGTACATACATAACTCACAGGTTTCGGGTTCTTTACAGGTTTCTGGTTCTTTACAGGTTTCTATCAATTGCATGCAGGTGGTTCAATCCTTACCACAAGCACCATTGAGGTGATTTTCAGGGCACTCCGCGGATTTGGTCAAAATAAATCTGTTTTTCTCCTTCCATCGGAGGGTAGACACGACTACTAGACTAGAATGTCTGATACATCGTCTTAGAATATACAGGTTGTAGTCTTTATTGTAAGTACACTGGAATGACGTTGAATTTTATTCAATTCACGTGTGTCGCGAAAAAAACATAATGGAACCTCAAGTGACTCCCTAAATCCGAGCACAGTGATAAGAGGCCATCCATTAATTACTTAACGATAAAGGGGCAATCGGTACCTAACTGGTATGTACTATCGATTGGGTGGGGGTGAAGTGTTCAGCTTTCAATTACATACAAAGAAAGATAATTATTAACGCCTTCCTTTTATATAAAAAATTATACAGATAATAATTTATGGTTAAATAATAGAATCGTGAAATAAATAGTTTAAAGATCTCTTTTAGCACTTTAAAAATTAGTAGTTGGTACCTTATTCAGGGGGTGAGTAATAATTTTAAGGATCTTATTGGAGAATTAGGGGGTTGAAAAAAATTGGGAATCCAGCGTTATGTAATTTGTATGGTTAATAATTTTAATCGTAAACTTAGTTTCACTTTCATTTCAGCTCTAGCGATGAAAGTACGTCAACCTGTCCTTTCAATTCGTTTACTGCTTCTAATTTTGTTCATTTCTCATTTACCTATTCCGTAATGACTTCGTCTTTGTTGTGCTCCGAAACTTTTAAACTCCTGCTCGATTCATATTAGTCTGCTGATATTTGCGTCCATCAACCATGAGTTAGTTAATTAGTAGTTATCCTCACTAAGGCCATCGTTTCACCGTCAGCTAACACTTACACATGCATATAAATTCATCCTAAACTGAATCCTATTTTTTTCAGAAGCATTTGTAGCAATTTAGTATTTTTCCTCTTGCGATGTGGATTAGGGGAATAGTTTCCCGTCTGAACTGTTTCAGGGTGATTAGAGAAAATATCTCAATATCATACTTTTTCTAGAGGGGAACCCATTCGCAATGCAATGCTAGAGTTTGATGAAACATGTCAGAAATAGAATGGCATTTCAAATTGAACTTAGCTAGGGTTTTTCCACGAGACTTTAATCATCCCATTTGGTCCTTCCCCTATTTTGCTCTTCCCTTACTTCATGGGTGGGTGTGGGTTGGCTCCCTATTTGATTTCATTGCAAAGCTTGTAGTCGTAGGTAATACTTGATATCCTTTTCAGCTGTAGGAGAAAAAGTATCTACTTGGCAGTTTCCACACGGACGTTTATTAACCACGACCATGGTTTCGTAGCAGGGTTACATAAAGTGAACATTAAAGAAAAATTTCCAGTATATGTAGCCTCGGGGCAGAGCTTAATGCCACCGAATGCGTACACCGCGTTGTGGATGGTGGATCGACCTCTAGATATAGAGGTTAGCTGCGAGATAAGCGAGTAACTCGTCGAATAAGCAGTCGTGGACAAAAAGAGGCGGCACTGCGATGTGGTATTGGTCTATCATTGGGTAAGATGATACAGAAACCTGTGAAGATGCCGTGACTTGGCAATGGGAGGTCGCCAACAATTATTCTTCCCATCACCCGAAGGAGAGGGCAGCAGCTCTTCTTCACATGAGTGAAGGTGGAGACCATAGTGGTCGGTACAGCGACACTCATTTCACTACTGGCGTGGTAATATGTATTTTAACGGATGTAGTACTGCGATGTGGAAGGCAAGGGGAAACCACCGCATTATTATCCCGAGGTCACCGAATTATTATACCGTATTATTAACCGCATTATATATATCCGCAGCTACTCCACTCTTTCTTATCATGACATGATGGAACCCTCTCGAGTAAAATATTCCGTAGGTCAAATTGTCCCCCTTTCGGATCTCCGGGCATGGACTACCCGAGAGAGTACGTCAGTCAAGTGTGATAGTCAATTTAGGGTAGGAACGTGCGATCACTTCGGACATGCGGGAAGAATCTTAAGGTGGAAATGCGAAAATGGACCTCGACCGCCTCGACATATTAGGAATCAGTGAAATGAAATGGCCTGAAGGAGATTTCTGGAGTGAAGTTATGGAATTATTCGCAATGGATCAAAAAATGTGAACGCTGGAGTAGGCATACTTCTCAGGAAGAGTGCAGGACTGCGCGTGAAGGGCTTCCTGCAGTACAGTGAGAGGATTATAATGGTGAAGATTGAGACCAAGCCTACAGATACCATTGTGGTACAAGTTTACATGCCTACGTCGGACTACGAAGATGAAGATGTGGAAGACGTCTATGAAGTTATCACGGAAGTAATAAAGCGCGTAAAAGGAGAAGAAAACTTGATTACCAATTTTAGGAGATTGGAACGGTGTTGTTGGCGAAGGTAAAGATGGAAGAATAACAGGCTTGGGAAATCGAAACGAGAGAGAAAGACTTATAGAATTCTGTCAACAACACAAGTTGGAGGTAGCAAGCAGTGTTTAAAAACCACCAACGGAAAAGAAAAGAATAAACCCGGAAAAGAAAAAGAAAAGAATATGTAGGGAACCTTTGCAGAAGTATATACTCAACACGTGTCTTTCGATACGACATCTTTATTGTACTACCTCAGCACTGACCAAGAAATGTACAAGAACATACTAGAGTGTGGCGACACACTCGCCTACTAAAAAACAAAAGAACTGAAATATCTTAAGATGAAATACTTAACAGAATATACCTGGAAAATGCCTGAGACAGAATAAGATATCAAAGTGACTACATTTTAGTGCAGCAGAAGGAATGAAAAATCTCTGTAAGGAATACATACAGAAAATTATTATACCATTCAACCTTATTTTGCTGAGGAAATGTATGCATGCTGTCCATATTTTGTATTATTTTGAAGAATATTTGTACGAGTAATGGAAATATCATTAACCTATCTCCTTATCCACCTCCTCTAATTAATTACTGATCACTGAAGACACCTCTTCAACAGCCATGATAGAGAAAATTAGGATTTAATTTTTCATAGTTTTTCCCACTAATACTGCTTTTGTTTTTCAGCTTCGAGGTGACCAGTTTATCAAGGTACTTCTAGTCGGACTGTTTAAATCATAAAGATGGAAGGCGCCAAGAAGGAAGATATATTAAGCAGTAACACAACGCTTCTGTTGCCGAATTTTGCCCTCTGAGTAAAGTAAGTGCTAGATTGTGCAAATATTTTTATATCTTCACGAGTATGTTGTGAAAAGCAGGGACAGCAATCATTGAAATTTAATAGCTATGAAATTTGAGTACTTCTTACCCTGTCATCATAGTCTTGATATGATTCTTGTGTAAACGCATTACTACTTTAGGGATTTGGATTCCTTTAGCTGGAATCCTATTTTAAGCAGTGGTAACATGAATGCAAATCTTTAGATGATATGTCTTATTTTGGAAGCATTTTCACGTGTGAAAGGAACTGTTTATTCCCCATAAACTGTTGTCCCAAATTTTTAATGCAGATAGTCTGTGGATACAAAGCATTAGATTGTGAATTAATTTGGCTTGATTTAATACCAGATACTGGTACTGAAATTCACCGGGATACACAGCTTCACTGGTTCATTTCACTGTATTCATTGTTGTGGCTGTTGATATGGAACTGCAGTATATTCCCTTTCGTTCGAACTATTTTCGTTGGGAGAGACCAACCTTGAGAAGGGCCCGGCTCCTGAGAAAAGGGTCCGCATTTCTTTGCGGATAGGAGGGGGCAGAGACTAGAATTTCGCTTAAAGTGCGTATGAATGTGGTTTAATATGTTTCAGAAGGGGAAAAGCAAGCTGGAAACAAGTGAAATTTAATTTTTATTAATAAAGGTTACTCATTTATCAAGGGCCCAGGGCAAACTGGGGGAGGGGGGCAGGAGGGGCCCAAGGCCTTGGGCCCCCTTCCGACGCCGCAGAGTATATTACTCAATAACTCTGTGTAACTTAGTGTTCATGATACTACTTTAACGTAACTCGGTGATTTTGCGCAGTCGGATGTTGGTTTTCAGTTTTTTGCTAAGTTTGTGCGGGTGTAATTCAAATTGCAAATTTTGTTACGTAATTAAAGACTGCCAGTAATGATATTGGAGTTTTTACATTCCATAACTTTCCGTTCACATGCCTTTTGTGATGTAGTGATTCCGAATTGTTGTAATACATTAAAATCAACATGTGAAGTTGGCACTGCTGGCATCTTTTCCGCACTGGATTTTCTCTGGGCAACAACGGTTCCCTGAAGATGCCAGGAGGATTTCTGGAGAAACTATTGTCACCCAGAGACAAGTCAACGTGGAGGATCTCCTGGAAGCCCTCTTCATGAATGATAAACCCCGTGGAAACCTCAGAATCAAAGCATCCATGTCGTTGAATTGGACTAACATTTATTATAACTGACATTTTCTAATTATTCAGCAGATAAAGTTTTTTTCGTTGGTTCGTAATGGGTCATACCTAAGCTGCAGGGTCTGCAGTTCAGCGTACGTCATAACAAGTTTTTCTTTTTTAAACCTTTTTTTGCGAATTAGATGGCTGCATTTGTTTTCCTTGGTCGTTCTACTTATTCCGCCTAGTGTATCTTTTCTAAAAACGTTGACTACTCTATCATTGTCAGTGTGATTGCTTAGATTCATTCACTAGGATTTTACAAAGAGATTAAATAAATGAGAAATCTTAGCTGTGATGGGATAATCTGTTCTAATTGGTTTAACTCGCGGCTGAGCTTAAAGCCACCGAGTGCGTCCACCGGGTTGCGGATGGTGGGTCGACCTCTAGATATAGAGGTTAGCTGCGAGATAAGCGAGTTTACTCGTCGAATAAGCAGTCGTGGACAAAAAGCGACGGCATTCCGAGGGGGTATTGGTCTATCCCTGGGTAAGATAGGCCTCTAAATAATACAGAACCTGTGAAGATGCCGTGACTTGGCGACGGGAGGCCGCCAATGATTACGCTTCTCATCACCCGGAGGAGAGGGCAGCAGCTCTTCTTCACATGAGTGAAGGTGGAGACCACAGTGGTCGGTACAGCGACACTCATTTCACTACAGGCGTGGTAACATTTACTTTAACGGCTGTAGTACTGCGATGTGGAAGGCAAGGGGAAACCACCACATTAATATCCTGAGGAGTCGCAGCTACTCCACTCTTTCCTTTATTATCAAGACGTGATGGCACCCTCTCGAGTAAAATATTCCGGAGGTAAAATAGTCCCCCATTCGGATCTCCGGGCGGGGACTACCCGAGAGAGTACATCAGTCAAATGTGATACACTTTTTAGGGTAGGAACATGGAACGTGAGATCGCTTCGGACCTGTGGAAGACTGGAGAACCTGAAGGTAGAAATGCGAAGAATGGACCTCGACGTATTAGGAATCAGCGAAATGAGGTGGCCCGAAGAAGGAGACTTTTGGAGTGGAAGCTACAGGATTATACATACAGGATCATTAAATGGTAATGCTGGAGTAGGGATCATGCTCAGAAAGAGCGCCGGAATGCGTGTGAAGAGCTTCCTGCAGTACAATGAAAGGATAATTATGGTGAAGATCGAGACCAAACCTGTAGATACCGTGGTGGTGCAGGTTTACATGCCTACGACTGACTATGAAGATGAAGAAGTGGAAGATGTCTACGAAGATATCACGGAAGTTATAAAACAGGTAAGAGGAGAAGAAAACCTAATTATTTTAGGAGACTGGAACGCTATCGTCGGCGAAGGTCAAGATGGAAGAATAACTGGAAAATACGGATTGGGAAACCGAAACGAAAGAGGAGAAAGGCTGCTGGAGTTCTGCACTCAACATAAGTTAGTGGTTGCCAACACATTGTTTAAAAATCACAACCGCAGAAGATGCACATGGAAAATGCCAGGAGACAGAAGAAGATGCCAAATAGACTACATTTTAGTGAAGCAGAGATTTAGAAACCAAGTGAAGGACTGCAAAAGCTACCCTGGGGCAGACATCGACAGTGACCATAATTTAGTGATGATGAAATGCCATCTAAAATTCAAGAAATTGAAGAAAACAAAGAAGAATATATGGCAAGTAGAAAAACTAAAGGAGGCTCAACATCAGCTGGCATTTCAAAAAGCGGTGGGAAACAACATAGGAGAGAACCTGAATGAGAAATCAGTGGAAGAGCGTTGGGAAAACATTAAATGTGGACTACAGGAAGCCGCAAAAGAAGTTCTTGGAAGAAGAAAAGTTGCCAAGAAGAAGCCATGGATCACGGAGGAAGTCTTAGAATTGATTGAAGAAAGAAGAAAGTACAAGAATGCGAAAACTGAAGAAGGGCAGCTCTGCTACAAAAGAATAAGGAACGAAATAAGTCGCAAAGCAAGGAAAGCTAGAGAGCTGTGGTTGAAAAATCTTTGCGAAGATGTGCAAAGCAACCTTGCACTTGGAAAGGTGGAAGCGGCCTACAGCATAGTGAGGAACCACTTCAAGGAACGGAGCGCAAGATGCAATGCCATAAGGGACAAGAATGGAGAAATTTTGATTGAAAACGAGGACAAAGTGAAGAGATGGAAAGAATATCTGGAAGAGCTATACAATGGAAAAAATCTCAGCACAAAAGCTATTGAAGAGGAAAGCGAAGTGGAAATAGATGATATGGGGGCATCAATATTAAGATCGGAATTCGACGCTGCAGTAAGGGATCTTCGGATGAATAAGGCCTCAGGTATTGATGATGTCCCTGCAGAACTAATTAAAAATGCAGGAGAGAAGACATTAATTCATCTCTACAAAACCATCTGCGACATGTATTCAACAGGGGAAATTCCAAGGGACTTCGAGAAAAACATCATCATTCCTATTCCCAAGAAGAAGAGAGCGGAGAAATGCGAAAATTTTAGGACTATAAGCCTGACGACACATGCATCGAAGATACTGACCAGGATCATCTACAGAAGAATAGAACGAAAAGCAGAGGAGTTCCTGGATGAGGATCAATTCGGATTCAGGAAAAGTAAGGGTACAAGGGAAGCAATATTGGCCCTTAGGCTACTTATAGAGAAGAGAATGGAGAAGAACAAACCGACGTTCATTGCATTTGTGGATTTAGAGAAGGCCTTTGACAATGTGGATTGGGATTCAATGCTTGGAATTCTGAAGGGAATTGGAGTGTCCTACAATGACCGGAGAATTATACACAGTCTGTACAAAAACCAAGTTGCTGTGATTAAATCTGGACCCAGCTGTGAAGAGGCAAGAATAAGGAAAGGAGTGAGACAAGGCTGCGCACTGTCTCCCGTAATTTTTAATGTTTACATCGAGAGAGCCATAAATGAAGTCAAGGAGAAGTGTTCTGGAGTGAAAATCCACGGAGAAACAATCAGTATGCTACGATTCGCTGATGACATAGCTCTCATAGCAGAGACAGAGAAGGAGCTGAATAAGATGCTAACAACCATGGAAAGGACTATGGCCAGATATCAGCTGAAGATTAATAAGAAGAAGACTAAGATATTGGTGTGCAGCAAAAGAGAAGAGGCCAAAACCAACGTTAAACTAGGAAAACAGAAACTGGAAGAGGTGAAAGAGTTCTGTTACCTGGGAAGCAGAGTAACCAACGATGGACGAAGCAAGAAAGAAATAGTGAGTAGAATAGCCCAGGCAAAGAGGGCATTCTTTCAAAAGAAGAATCTACTTACAGCAGGAAATACAAACATAGAAGTAAGGAAACAGTTCATCAGAACATACATCTGGAGCATTTTTCTTTACGGCAGTGAATCATGGACGATGACAGCAGCGGAGAAGAAAAGGGTAGAAGCATTTGAAATGTGGTGTTACAGAAGAATGCTGAAGATTAAATGGATCGACCGAGTGAGTAACGAGGAAGTGCTAAGAAGAGTAGGAGAAAAGAGAAGTCTGCTGACAACTCTAAAAAGAAGAAGGGAAAACTTAATCGGTCATATCTTGAGACACGATGGCCTGATGAAGACTATCCTCGAGGGAAAAGTGAACGGGAAGATTGGAAAAGGCAGGCCTCGTATGAGATACATGGAACAGGTTGTGAAGAATGTAAAAGAGAAGAATTACGTCACAATGAAAAGGTTGGCCGATAAAAGAATCGAGTGGAAAGCTGCGTCAAACCAATCCTAGGATTGTTGACCAATGATGATGAATTGGTTTAAATTTATCGTAATCTTCAAACAAGTTAAATAGCTTTAATTCAAAATCTAGTTCTAATCGTGAATTAACATTTTGGACAGATTTTGAAAAGCAATTAAATTTTTGAAGATTTTAGCTGATTCTTCCGCAATAGACTTCATTACTACACTTAGCATTTTCCTGTCAGCAGTTTCCCTTTTTTGTTTTATGTTTGAATTTTTGAGTTTGTTTCTGTTGCGTGTTGATATGGGTCTTAATATCAATTAGTATTGTATACTTAACTTTATCCTTGTAAATTTCAAGTATGTCAAATGACTAGATATCCTACTAGCTCAAACAACTCATTCTTTTATTGTCCAGTGACATTTTCATTGAAAGGCAATTTTCCCTCGGGACTTAATTTTCATTATATATTCTATTTTTTCCTACTCCCATATGGATAAGGACTAATGGTCACGTACTTAGTTTTCTCAGATATTAGAGATATTAGAGTCCAGATTGTTGCAATAATTCTATGAAATTTTAGAAGAACTCTTTGCAGTAAGTCTTAACTTTCAGCAACTACTATGGCTTCATCTGCAGAGGATATTGATCCTTATATTGTGACCACCCATTCGTCATTATTTCATGTCTTCTATTTGCTATTACCTCGTCCATCATTAGATGGAAATACAGTGGACGGAGTCTCCATGGCTATAGTCTTATTTTTATATTACATGTTGATAATTTATTAATTTGCTTCTTTTATGCTTCTTATTATTTTAACTTTCCTGGCGCTTCCTTTTTCTGTAGCATATAAAATATATCACTCAGTTGTATGCTGCCAAATGCTTTGCGCTCCACTACAAAACAAATGCAAACATGAATATTAAACTAACAATTTTTGAATTATTTCTAACAATGACATTGAATTATTGCAAGCTCACCCCTTGGTGAAAAAGTTCTCATATTGTCGGCTAATTTTGTTCTTCAGTATGTTTTTGATGATCCTTAAAACGATTTTAAATGTGGTACTTAAGGTTAATGCCTGCTGTTTTCTTGGTTTTATCCATTCGCCCTTTCATTAAGACCTAAACACCCTTAAGATTTATAATACCAGTTATCCATTCTTTAGATACCTCAACCTCCTTTTCTTTCCCTGCTTCAGACTATCCTGATGGTCAGTCATCTTCCATTCTTGAGTGGTTCGTCATAGATATCATCATATTCAGTTGGTTTTCGGTTCCTTAGTAATTAAGTAACTTTGCCACTTATTTGGCCTATGTAACTGTATTTTCATCATAAGAGATGTGATATTGTATTTCCACCTATTGGCTCTTAGGTCATAAAAAAGTAAAATAAATCAAATTATTTTACCTCATTTGGTGCGATGAACATATTTTCCGAATCTGTCCAAAATTTGAAATTACGATTAGAATCCTATACTTTGAATTCAGCTTTTTCACTCGTTCTAAGGTTACGATTAATTAAAACCAACTTAGGGCTTAGGGATAATGATCTTAATTAAGCATCTTGATAATCCTCCTTTATATCATTGTCAAAATCTGAAAGATCCTAAGTATGAATTCTTTCACATTCTCTTATTAAATTTGAAACTCTTGATGATATCGAATGTTTCGTGTGGAGATAAGGATCCTCCTGTGATGGGACCATCCCTGTAGGCCTGTGCCAAGGCATTGCTTTCTAGATTTGTACGGGCTTCAGAGGTAATGTAATAACTAATTTTGCCAGTTTTGTGTTATCCTTTTGATTTTTTCTGTAAGCATGTATCAGAATTGTTTTAGTAAATCGCAGGGGTTTGGTAGAGTTAGTCATTTACATCAACAAAGTATTTTAAAATATATTCTATAGTTGTGAATACTCTCCCCTAGACAATTAAGCCTACTGTCGGCACAGAAATTGTGAACTCGGTTGAATACGAATGACAAATTAACAGCTTGGCCACCAGAAAAACTAATCACACCCTAATTTTCCATAATTCATTCTGCGTTATTGGATAGCAGACCTAAATTTTTAAAACGCATTTTCATATTTTTTACAACAGTTGTAACGTAAAAAGTTCCGATTTTAGATGTGTTCTGTTGGGTATTTCTTCATTTCCATGGGAATAACCACTCAGCAATGAACTTAAACGTGTGTTGACGTGGGTTGTCCGTAAAATAAGGTTCCCAAGGCGCTGTAGTCGCGACGAACGCTTTAGCGCGGGATCTGAACACGGTCGGGTAGCTTGGTTCTCCCACTCATCCCTAGCCTTAGAGCTGTCTTCGACGCTCTGTCTTCGCTTGGCAGCCGTTTGACATGGAGCTACCACTCGCTTCTCCCGCCAGGTGTGAATTGCGTTCTGTGATTCGTTTTTTGTGCGCAAAAAACATTGCACCGTTGGACATTCATTCTCAGATGTTTGAAACCTACGGAGAAAAGTTTATGAGCTGTACAACACGTACGAAACTGGTGCAAAGAGTTCAAAGACGGGCGTACAGACGTCCATGATGAGCAGCGTTCCGGACGGCCATCTGTTTCTGACGAAACGATTGCAAAAGTGGAAGAATCAATGCTAAAGTATCGAAGGGTAACTGTATGAGAGCTCTGCGAATTGATCCCTGAGGTTGGTAGAACCTGTATTGACACGATTTTGACAGATCGTTTTGGGTATTCTAAGGTTTAAGCAAGGAGGGTCCCAAGAATTCCTACGGAATTCCTCTCGTCCGCACACCACCCTTGTGACAACCAATCTTCTCAAGCAATTTGGATGGGATACCGTAACACACCCACCATACAGCCCATAGACCCAAGTGAATACCAGCTCTTCCCTGAATCAAAGAAACACCTGGGTGGGACGCATTTCAGGACCGGAGATGAGCCGAAAGAAGTGGTTTTAAGCTACCTTCGCCGCGCGGCGGGAAAGTTCTAAGACTCGGGCATCAAGAAAATGATACACCGCATGCCAAAATGCATCGATCTCAATGGCAATTATGTATAAAAATATGGAAAAACCTAAACTTAACGAAAAAGTACGATTTATTAAAAATAAACAGGTTTCTCAATGTGAAAAAACAATGGGAACCTTATTTTACGGACAACCCACGTAACAATGTATTGCACGAATAAGAGGATACATCATACCGCACGTCTGTCTTCCATGGTGTCGGACGAGAGAGAGAGCTTAGGTCTCAACCAAGAACATTGTTCTTGGTCTCAACATTACCCATAATGCCACGAAGAAAAAAATAAATAGCAACAGGCACAATAACAATGGAACAACTATTTAAGATCAGACAACAAATGGATGAGTACACTTGACAATTTCATACACATGTTTGAGCGAAGCGCAGACTTATATGACTCGTAAATCAATAATAAGGAATTCAATTGCAACCAACGTTTGAAGAATGACAGATATATACTTTTTCCACGTACTCTGTAAGTTTCCTGTGTATAACTTTAATCGAAGAAAAGTTGTTATCAATTTTATAAAGTTTCATTTCAAAAATATTTCAAAGCTGGGGTGTCGTAGAACTTCGTTCTTGGTCGCGTTATAACCCACATGTCCTGAATGTATCTAATATGTGATTGTCTAGTATTTCAACACATGTGTTTAGATCAATTGTTATTCATACTGGCGAAAGCGAGATTCCTCGGCAAGCGACCGGCGTGGTTTAAGCCATGCAGTGTTGCCTTGCCGAGGGAGCTCGCTTTTGCCAGTTCAAATGCCAATAGATTTAAATTAAACGCATGTGTTGAAATATTAGACAATTACATATTGGATACGTTCAGGACATGTGGATTATAACATGACCAAGAACGACCATCCGTGGAGGGTAAACGAAAGGTAGGGCGGGTAGGGCCACGTCCTCCGTGGAGTTACTCTCAATGGAGATGGATAGTATATGGATAGTAAGCGAAGGAGTTCCCAGCGAGGGTAGTGGAAGGGTAGTGCTACCCTTCCTTTACCCTCCACGGAGTGTAGAGCGTGGGTTGACGGAGGGTAACTACCCACCATGGAGGGTCCATCCTTTGCCCTCAGTCTGCCCACCACAGAGGAGTTTATTTTTATCAGGGTTCAAGAACTTTAAAGCAATCACACATGCGTCGTAATTTTACATGCTGATATTCGATAAGCCTAAATTGTTCAACGCTTCTTTTATAACCCCTGTAACATTGATCTAATATGTTATTGTCCCTTGTTGTGTGGGAAAAATAGATAACTCACCTGCCTTAATGTCCATAAAATTTTCGTAGAATTAATCAAACACAATACGATGGAATGTTAAAAATATTTTCATATCATTGAGAATAAGTATCCTTAAATGTACTTTGAATAAAATTGTATGATTAGCTTCAAATGCAATATATTCAAATGAATAGCATTGTTCAGTTACCTTCCAATTATATATTACAATACCAGTTGTTATTGGTTTTTTGAATTATGTGACGAATGGTGTCCTGAAAGGCATTCTCAACTCCATTCCTCGATTAGCCACATCACTTAACTTTATCAGGGCCTAGTGGGTAGAGCGCTTGGCTACTGATCGAAGGGTCCCGGGTTCAAATCCAGGTGAAGCCTTTGGTTGCCACCGAATTCAAAATCCTCCAAGTACGAGGTGGCCCAGGGAAAGGAACTGGCTTCCCTACCCTAAATGTGTGAAATTCATACGCCTGTGGCTTAGTCCGGGGTGAGCTCTACCCTCACCTATCCATACCACCCTTCGGGTTCAATCACTGAGTGATTAAAGGCAGTGCTCATAGAATGCTATTGAAATTCTTAAACTTTGGGAAAGTTGCCAAATATAGGAATTTATTTGAAATTTGATGAAAATGTAAAATTCATTGATTTACATTACTTTAACTTGATAGAGAATGCAAAATGGTGACATCATCGTGTAAGTTGAGTGTAATAGGATTAGCAAATTGGGTGCTCAACATCAGCGAACAAGCCTACTTGAATTGGATAACATCAAAAATTCTTAAATGGATTATTCTTTTTGGTGTGTAGGGATATAATTTGTTCATGTCCTGTAGGGAATTACACTCATCAACGACTTCAGGTAAATGAAGCCTTTGGGGCGAACTTATCATTTTTGAGCAAACTTAGTGATAGTGATGTATTTAAGGACACTATATTATCCTTAAATAAATCCAGTAAGCTCAATGTAGAGATTTCCGGACGATTTTTACTCAAGTATAATGACCATTGGCTTATCATGCTCCTCAAGCAATGTCGTAATAAATAAGTGCAGATAATGAGAACAAAATCAATTATGACAGTTTCGAGGTTCAGAAAGTGTTTAAAACAGTGATGATTGAAAATGTCTTTCAAGGTAGTGCATTTTCGGATAGTTGCATGCGCGTATTCGTTCACTATCACTATTTAACCTCCCCTAGGTTTCAACTTGTTAATCATTTGGTAACAAAATTAACAAGTACACGGGTGGTTATTATTCGTCTGTAAAACTTATTAGCTTATTTAGTGGAGTTACGAGGGTCGTTCAATAAGTCCTTAGAAAATCCAACAGATTGCGCTCGTAGATTGGAAAATGAATTTTTCCCAGTAAGCAGCACTCCTAACTAGTCAGGTGTTAGTGTTTCAAATGTATCAATCACATAGTTTCATTTTTGTTGTTGATTGTAGTCAACAACTTTTGCTTATTTATAAAAATGGAAAATAGCGAGTTTCGCGCGGTGATAAAACAATTTTATTTAAAAGGGTTAACGCCGAAAGAAATCAAATCGGAGTTGGACGAATTTCATAGCACATTTGCGCCTATGTTTGCAACTGTTTACAATTGGATGAATGAGTTTGAACGTGTCCGTAAATACACAAAATATGAACATCGTTCCGGACGCCCTGTGGAATTGTCTACCCCCAAAATGATTGACAAAATCCACGATATTGTTTTAAGTGATCGACAAATCAAAGTGCGAGAAATAGTTGAGTCCTCAGGCATATCGCAAAGCACAGTCGCTTCAATTTTTCACGAAAAATTAGATGTGAAAAAAATCTCGGCAAGATGGGTGCCGCGTTTGCTCACAGTGGAGAATAAACGGAATCGTGTGGTCGACTCTGACGCTGTTTTGGCGCTTTGCCGTCGCAATACTGAGGAGTTTCTGCGTCGATACATAACTGTTGATGAAACGTGGATACATTACTACACTCCAGAGACAAAAAACAGTCAAAAAAATGGATTTTCAATGGCGAACGGGCTCCGAAGAGGGCAAAGACGGTGAAATCGGCCGGTAAGGTTATGGACACGGTCTTTTGAGATGCACGCGTAATTATCTACATCGATTACTTGGAAAAGGGTAAAATGATAACAGGAGAGAGTATTATGCGTTATTGGACCGGCTGAGCGAAGAAATCAAGGAAAACGTCCTCATTTGAAACGGACAAAGATCCTCTTTCATCAAGACAATGCACGGTTGTACAACTGCGCAGTTGCGATGGTCAAAATTACGGAATTGAAGTTCCAATTATTACAACATCCACCGTATTCACCAGATTTGGCCCCCAGTGACTTTTTCTTATTTCCTAACTTGAATAAATGGCTTGGCGGACAAAGGTTTAAGTCTAACGAAGAGGTCATCGCCCAAACCAATCCCTATTTTGAGGAACTTCCGAAATCCTACTTTTTGGAGGGCTTAAAAATTTGGAATAACGCTTAGAAAAATGTATAGAACTGAAGGGAGATTATGTTGAAAAATAAAGAAAAATCTACCCAAAAAAATGTTTTTAGAACTAGGAGGAACATACTATTTTCTAAAGACTTATTGAACGACCCTCGTAGTATAAACTCTACTAAAGTCTGTATAGACTTTGAAGATTTCATCCTTGATTGAACAAGTTATTTCAATGGCAATGAGGCTAAAATATTGGTTTTTGAACATGGATGTGAGCTTAATGTACATTTTATGGAATTAAAGAAGGTTTCCTTAATTACTTTTTCATCCTTAGCGATATTTACTCTCAACTATCTCACCTTTCAGGGGTTCTGCATCCATACTTGCCGTTTACCTGGACAGCCCTGAGATTTCATCCCACTGCCAACTTGCTGTCGTACTTGCAGTAATTGGAACTCATGGGGCATGCCCCGGGATTGGATTCAGAGACTTGACACTCAGCTGATTGGAAGAATGTATCGCTCAAGTGCTTGGACCTCAAGAATTCTAGCTGCTTGTGATGTTTCGAGAAAACATAGTTGCCTTGACCACCACAATCCTCATGTACTGCATGCAGTCATGCCAATAAAGTATTGGTTAGCGTGGCTGCATGCATTTGTTAAAACCTAATACTTTGTCTTTTTAATACTTTGCTTTTTTTCATACTTTGCTTTTTTTAATAGTTGGATGCGTTTATATGTTGTATGAACTTTTGTTCCAATAAAAAGACGTAAAATGCCAATGTATTGTTCATACTCTGGACTTAGCACAGTTCCTTTGTTTACCTTTTGGACTTAATCATTCTTTCATAGTTTACACTTTGGACTTGAAATATATTTGAAAACTTCTCACTCAGCATTGAGAAATATAGCAAAAAAGAGAAAATGTGAGAAAAATATCTTCTCGGAGCCAATTTTAGGTACCAATTTTGTCTATTTGCATTTGTACGTAGAAAAAGATGCAAGAAGGATAATTGAAAAGCTGAAGCAAGCAAGTACTTACCGAATAGTTTTCCTCTACTTATTAGTCCTTTTCACCCTGTCCCTGTCTGTATTGTGAATGCCATAGCCTCCTAATTAGAGGAGAGTAAGGTGAGGGGATTCTACGCTCTTCCTGTTTTCTCTTATTCTCCATTCATACTCACGTTCTTGGAAATGCGATGACTCGGAATGAAAAGTCATTTCCTGTTCTGCTTCCTTCACGTGTAGCAAAATATTTTGTAAACATAAGGAGAGGAAACAGTAGTCTGACTGTAAGCAGCAACATCCATTCACTCTTTCGCACCACTCCTTTCCACTCTCTTCACTGCACCACAAACTTGCTAACCTCCACTTTCTCTCCCCTTTCTTTCATTTCCACCACCTAGTGCTGTCCTTAGGGATTAAGGGACCCAGTGAAAATAAAGTTGGGGCCTACCATTCCATTTCTGATATAGTATCACACTTCAAGCATATTTCATGGAAAGAAGGAAATTACCCGATGAACTGTCTAGTGAGTCCAAGAAATTTACATATGGTCTTACCATGTTTAATGAGATAAGCGGAATGAAAGGATAATTATTTTTATTCTGATGAAATTTACATAGGTACCTACATTTTAATGGCCCATAAAAATTTTAACATTAAATAGTAATGAAGAACAAACATTTTACAACATGGTATCTTAGATCCTAGCAGTATTATTTCATTTTGAAAGTCCACTACAACCTACAACACTTGAAATAACGAGTTCCCTTGAGCAATGTGGAATCATGGATGCAGCTTTCGTGTTATCGCAATCTGTATCGATAACGCTCACCCCTAAAGTAGCGGGGATCGGGTTGGTGCGGTGTCTAGAGAACTGGCCTACCATCCTGAGGGCCCGAGTTCGATTCCCGGCAGTGGCGGATTTTCCAGTGGAAAACCGGTCCCCACTTGAGTGCCTAGTGGAGAGCATTTCAAGTGCAGTACTCTGTCCGTCGGATGGGACGTTAAGCCGTGGTCCCCTTGGCGCCTTTCGTTAAGAATAGGTTAATGTCGACGCCGGGTTTCTCTCCACCCTTCCTCCGTTCCCTGAAAACACTCCTACCATTACCCGATCACCCACCTATCCTAAATGGCGCAAATGACCTCAGCTGTCGGTCGCCTCCCCTGAACAACCAACCAACCTAAAGTAGCGCAGGGTTAACAATAACCATCTAGAAAATTCACTCCACTGATAAGCAATTTAAAGTGCTGCATGAAAAATGAAGAATGGAGATTAACTTCTCTCTGAAATAAGTTAAATAAAAATGTAACGATAACGCTAGCGCACGCCTTTGAAGATCCATGATCGAGGTCCAACTTGGGAAATAATTAAACACTTTAAGCATCCCAATAAAACATTTCCCATAAAGCAATGGTACTCTGGATATCCCTCTCTCTACCTCTCTCTATGATGGTACTCTCAAATTAACAATATTTTGTTCTATAACAAACTTATTATACTTTTGAATTCACACTTTATTAACCACCATATCATCATAAATAATTGGGCTACAAATAACATAAACTATGCATGAATTCACTTTCTTGCAGTAGGCATCTATTGCTGAACTTTGAATTAATTTCCTACACTCCTGCCTCTCGGTGAAACAAACGCCGGGCTTTTTGAAACCCTCGCTACGCTACTGATGGTCAAAATTGAGTTCATACGTCTCTTCATACGCAAATAATATCGATAATTGAGACATTATTTCAAGGAGTAAGACCTCCGCTTCTGAAGAATCGTTAATTTACAGGTGCAACATCTATTATTTGTGTGAAAATCGAAGTCGAATTCTATTAATTTTTTTTCGCTGGAGAATTGTTAGTTGCCTATACACAAGGATATTTTTCAGGGATGTGTACTTTATTTCCGGGTTAATCTCAGCCTATACTTGTTATATTTATGAAAGGCTTTCCTCCGCTGTCGTTAATATTGAAAAAACAGAAATGATGAATGTTAAATAATATATTTTGTAATATCATTTGCTATTGTAATATTGCTATGCTAATTGAATGCTACAATAGGCACCAATTTATTCCTAAATTCCCGGTGGCACTATGATTAAACCGACTGCCTGTGCACATTTAAGGCAATAACGCGGTTAACAAAACAAATGTCATGACAATATTCATAAAATCAATTTTTGTATGTTTACGACTACGGAGGAAAGCCTTTCAAAAATAATATAGATGGAGAACTTATTATTATAACTACGATGCGTCCCTTGAAAATATCCTGGTCATCCTGATGTATAGGCAACCAACAATGCTACCGCGAAAAAATAACAAATAATATCCTTCAACTTCGATTTTCACACAAGTAATGTATAATACAGCTCTAAATTAAGGATTTTCCAGAAGCGGAGATCTTACACCTTAAAACAGTACCTCAATTATCGATATTGTTTGCGTATAAAGGAACGCATTGACTCAATTTTGACTATCGTTAGCGTAGTGATGGACGGCTTCGAAAATCCCGGCGCTTGTTCCACCGAGAGGGGGCAGATATGTAGGAAAGTAAATTCGAAGTTCAGCAATAGATGGCAATGGCAAGAAAGTGAACTCCTGTGCAGTAAATGTTACTCATAGAGATTATTTATAATGATTTGGTGGTTGAGAAAGTATGAACTCTAAAGAACAATAAGTCAATTAACGAATAAAATATTGAAAACTCCTTAATCTTCCATGGTATGGGTGCTATGAATTTTTAAAGTTAGCTCTCACGATTAGGTATTACGAAAATAGTTATGGAGTAGGCCAGGCTTGGAGGATTTCAATTGACGACAGAGCATGATTGGTTCACTGCCGATGCAATGCCCTTTACTGGCCCGGTGTGGCCGCCACTATGGCCCACCCTTGTAGCTGGTCGTAATTGGCGCCGCTAGGCTTTGCATCCATGAAGCCGATCCTCTTGAGGTGGCGTGGCTCACTCGGCAGAATAGGTGTATGCGGTTCTCCGCTATGTGGGTTAGCTTGAGAGAGGGGACTTAAGGGAGGGAGAGTCAGTCGTGGAGATGACGGCTCGATTGCAGAGGGACCAGTCGTGGTTGATGGCTGGTACCTCGTGGGCGGGGGGAGTTTCCCGGAGGGGAGACTCCCTCTCTGCCCTGGGGTGGGAAATTTCTCAGAGGGGGGGGCTATGTCGGATTTTTCTTCACTCTCTAATATGGTCTCAATACCCAAAGAAACACTACTTTCTTATACCATTCCTTCGAAATGAATTTAAGAATGTAAGGTAAGAAACTTAAATTCAAAAAGTGTCCACCTTCAGACCCCACCCCCAATCCCCCGGGTACAAGCTCCCTCTACTTCATGTCTTCCGTTTTCTACATATTGATTATTGATCATTATTTTTCCTCATTTACTCACTTCATTATGGCTATATTCAAGCGTAGTTTCCTACGTTACATTTCTCTTATTTTACGCTACCTTACCATTACAATTATTTTACAATATCATTTATACTTATTCCTCAAACTAAAAATTTATTAACCTACTCCTCCACCACTGCTGTAATGCCATCTTACGCTGCAGGGTACACACCCACGGCCGACTTCTACCATGCATCGCTAGGTGCCCCACCCTTCAGTTTTCCTCCCAAATATTACTATACAAATGTATGCCTTCTTCATGTCATTATCACCAATTATTGCCCTTTTTCAGTGCTGAGAAATATATGGATTTGTGAAGGACTTCCATCATTCATCAACTTAATTCTGCCTTCACTCCCACCTTTACCTCCGACTATTACACACCTACACGGCAAGTAAAAACATTCAATGTTAACACAACATCAGTTCAATTTACTTTTTATTTTCATTTCAAAATATTACAATTCCAATCAACTTTTATCACTACAATACCAAGGGTTTCACATGCATCATTGATAATATCAATTTCATTAATGCTATCATTACATCAGCAATGAAATCTGCAGCTTCTGCGTTTGTCACCAAACCAGCTCTCCAATCCTGCCTCTTGCTGCTGCTCTCCTATGCTCAGCAACACCTGAAATCAAAACATCCTTCCATCAGTTTCACCAAAGAACGTGATTTGCATCCAAAATATCATAACTGCTTCAGCCACCATGCATTCCAATGAGCTCTATCAATATCCAAGTTATCGCTTCATCTTTATCTCCCTCAAGCCAATACGACCATCTCAGATTTGACATCTCAGCAGACCATGAATCACCCTCACTACAATATTTTATGCTACGTGCAGTATTTTTTCATTTTAAAAGTCCACTACAACCTACAATACTTGAAATAATGAGTTCCCTTGAACAATGGGGAACTGAACCTGCTTGGGAAAAAAGTAATCACTCTTTTCACAGCTTCCCAATAAAACATTTTGCTTTCTCTACCAGTTATATCCCAATTAGTATAGTATTCAATCCATTGAAAACTGAGACTATCCTACTTTGAAGCTGCTCTGCTCTTCACTCCTATCCATTATTTAATACCACTACAGCCTGATGGTGTAAAATTCTCTGACTAGATGATCATGAATAGATAGTAGTGGGGCCGATCTGTAATGATACTGAGGAAATACTTGTGTATCTCTTTACTACTCTATCTCATGCCATGGAACAGGATACAAGACAATGAGAAACTACTTGCTCTCACTAATTAGTAAACAACAAAACCAACGATCAACTGCAAACCAAAACCACCTGCAAAAATCACTCTCAACCACCTATTTAGATCATCATCCGAAAGATGTTCATTTCCCTATGTCCATTTTCATTTCATCTATGAAATGGAGTGTGGGCATGCAACTAATAAGTACTCACTACTCAAGAAATAACTAAATATACTGGTGTTTTTAAACGTCTTACAGGGGTTCCTGCGCACCTGTCGTTTGGACACCTCTGCATTTTTTCCTCGAAAATGTCAAGTCATTTTCCAAGTGATTAGGTACCTGTGAACTCATCTGCTTCACATTTCCAAAGAGTTGATTTAAGTAAAATGCTAAGATACTGAAAGAATTACATTACCAATTGGGGGACTAGGTTTCCATAATCTAAGAGCAGAGAAAAATACAGGAACGATCTTTATAAAATTTATATTTTAGTAAAAATGTTTCAGATCCAATTGATTCTTGACTTTTTTTACAGTATGTTTCTGTATCCATAACTGAGCCAAAAGTTGAATGCCAGGTGAAAGAAAAGTCATATGTCACCTTCCATGCCATAAGGTACTAGCTATTAAATTGGCAAAGGACACTATCAGTTGCAATAACAATAAAACCATTAAGAAACTGATGTTATGAGATTTTTCAGAACAACAGAGCCTTTACACAGAGATGAGGTCAACATGAAGCAGGTGAACCTTCTGTAAAACAGAAAAGATAGCATGTTATATGAATAAGGGTATAGCTACAGCAAAGATCAGAGGAGAATAGCCCAACAGAAAGAAATGTCAGCTGTTAGGAGAGTACTACTGTTAATAGAATGCAGCAGATACGTCAAGAAAAAACTGCTGTAGAATCTGATCGAGATAGGTATTTTATGGCATAAAAACTGACTTTCAGGAAAGAAGATCAATGATAAAAGACTAAAATAGATACAGTTTCTGATGTGTAGATGCGGAGGGAGTAGGTTAAATGGAAGTACAGAACAACAAGGAAAATAAAAAAAATACAAGGGGAAAAGTAAAAAGGAGGTAGAGTACACAAAAAGGATGATAATTTTTCCCTACGGAGATGCCCCATTATTGAAATGTTAAGGAAATATAGGCCCTGAACAGTTTATTCAAATATTTTACACATGCAATAATAATAAAGCTGTAAGAAAATGTGATATTTTCCAAGTTAATAATTCAATGGAATAACAAACTGCAAATGAACGTGTTAAAATATTCATAAAATAACTATTTTGAAATTTTTAAAGTGGAACTTCTTTGTATCATCTTCTTCAAATGACTAGATATGCCAGGGACGAAAGCCAATCCAACAAAGAGGAGTTTTGGTTGTCTGGACCACCAGATGCACTTTTATCATAGTGCCCATTTGTGAATATTTATAAACAAGAAAAATATTATTTGATGAGTTGGGAGTTCCATTGAACAGAGAGAATATTGAAGATGAGCACTAACCTTGTTTGATCAAGAGATAAAATGAGTTATAGCAACTTGTAAGTGCCTTGATAGCAAGGCAATGCTCAATCTTGCAAAATACTAACAGATACAAGCATATCATTACAAAAAGTAGCCTTCACAATGGTCAGAAAAATTTCCTCCTGCTTTTTAAGCATCCTTCACATTTGTTTCAGGGTCCTAAGAGAGTGATCTAAGATTTTTTTACCTTTGTGAAACCGGAGTTCACAGCATTGTATGAAGGAAATTGAAAGCTCCATTTGGATATTCTAGTAAAGACAAAGATTGTAAACCTTCAGCGTTAACACCATAGGTTGGCAGTACGCACGGCTGACAATAGGGGTTACCAGTAGAACACTGGAGGTTGGCAGGACACTCAGCCAAATAATGGGTTAGAGTAAACAAACGTAAGAATAGGCAATAATATAAGACTGAGTGAGAGTAGTTACGCGACCGCGAATGGAGGCAGTCGACAGAAGGACGCGACACAGGCGGAAGTTAAAAGGGTGCGAGGAACATCGAAAGTAAAGTGAATGAGACGTACACGTCGGGAAAATAGGTTCTTGGGAGGAATCGTCAGCGGAACAAAGCTGATCCCATTGCAGAGACCCAAGAATAAGACTTCGCAAAGCACGGAGCTAGACCGAGGAAGCGTCGGAGGAAATACCGCACCGGAAGGCACGCCACGGCCCGATGTCGCAGAGAGAGAACAAGTCGCAGTAGTAATGATAAGTGAAAGGAACTGAAACATTTCTTAAAAAATTATTCAAAGAAATTTTGCCCAGACAGTAAGACCATTTAAGGATTTATTTATATTACATGGTCAATATAAGTGTAATTATATATTGTGTAAAATGGGCCCAATATTTTATTTGAAAAGATTAAATTTCATTTATTGTGCATGAATAAGGTGAATAGTCTTTTTGCTTGATATTCCCTCATCTGACCATTATTTAATTCAAGTGACTGAAGTATTGATATATGTCTATGTATGTGGTTTATGTATGTGTGTGTGGAAGGTGAAATATTACTGAGCTAGCGGGAAGGCGGACGACAGGCAAAGTAAGGTAATTGAACCGGGACGGAAGGAGCAGGGTCACATTGGTAGGTTTGAGTATGTTTTAGGTAATAAGTGTAACAAACGTGAAAGTAAAAATATTACAAGATGGACGACACCACTACAGCATACATGATGGAGCAGTTTCAAGCATTAAACAAAACAAAGTTGTCAGTTAATTACAGCATAAAGGGAACCATACCAATATATCTTTTACCTTCTCTTTCTAAACACAGTCATCTACATTAAGGAAAATCCAACTAAACCATATTTTTCTCCTTTATTTCTACATTAACTCATATGCAATAAAAACTTTTAAGTTACATTTTAGTGCTTTTTTCACAGTCTGAACAAAAAAGGAGCAGTTTTTTCACGCACAAGAATTATGCCGAAATTAAGGATTCATTTCTCAAAAACAGGTGATATCCAAACAAAATGTAACACATTAAAACTAAAAATGTTTTGCATGTTTTTTATAGATTTCAGAATTTTATCTGCCAAAAAATAGTTTTCATTTCATCGTAAGCTGATATCTTGGCTCGTAGAAGTCAATCAAATGCACTCAACTCAATCAGTGGAGTAAAAATTAAAGAAGAAAAGTTGGACGATAAGATTAAGACATTAGTACACAAAGTTAAAAGAAAATAATCGTTGACCCAGGTTACTAACTGGTAAATTTTTAGTCACCTCCTGAGTGGCACAATTGGATTCGCTGAAAATGCTACTCGTTTAGTAACAATAAGTATGTGATCATGAGTCAGTGACTCCTCTGCCATGCTCCTGGGCTACCAGTTACCATTACTCAAGCTTATTATGAAAGGTACTTCTCATGCCTTGGTAGAATATTTTTTTGCATCCTCCCTTGGCCCTACTATTGTGGGAGCAATGACTATGTACTACTCCTGGTAGGGTCACCCATATGTAGTTGTAGTTCCAAGGGTAGGAGTCTAACGAAAGGAAGTCCATGTACCGTACTCGCAGTGTCTGTTCCTCAGTGAGGCAGGTTCCTCTGTGAGATGGCATCTGATCCCAGGCCTTTCTAGTGATGGTGTCACGTTAAACACACTAAGTTACTCACTACCGCTAGGATGTGAGTACCCTCGCCTGTTGACTATGACTTGTGCCCAATTAGAAGCTGGTACCTCGCACCTCTGTCATTCGGCATTGGTGAAGAATAGCTGATTGGCATTCACCTGTAATGAAGAGGGAAAGAGAAAATTTTTCATCTGCAGTTTCTGTGAAAATACGATGCTCTTATTACACTTTCAATATACATAATAAAATACAATATAAGTATGAATAACAAAAGTTATGATTATCACAATGAAAGGTCTCCCATTTGAAAATTACTTCCAGATTTAAAGGGGTATCACAAAACGGCCATCCAGGTAAGAGTAGAAAGGTATTTTGTTTGACTTATGAAAAAAATATGTTTTAATAATAACTGTAAAAAAATAATCACATAAATATCAGCTATGGTGAAAGAAATAAAGCCAAAGGTAAATATCTCACAAGTGAGTCTTTACAGGGCATGGATATTGAGAAATAAAGGCAAAAATGAGAAAAATGACTCATCAGAGCCAATTTTAGGAACTTCTATGCCAATTTTTGAGCAAAAAAAGCGGTAAAAACTATTTATGTCCAAACAAAAAAAATTAGTCTCTGTTCAGCGTTTAAACTTTGATAAATAAAATTTGGATAGAGTCCATAAAAATTTTATTGAATCGCACTGAGTACAGCATTTTGGTTAAGGGCTGCACTCACTTGAATGTGGAGAACATTGGGAGACTTGGGAGACTGCAATGTCTGGAGTCAAAGTCCTGGAGTCTGGAGTCCTCAAATAATATGAGGACCTGAAGGACTCAAAGGAAGTTCAGTGAAAAAAGTCATCAAAAGAAAAATCATTGGCTTAATATTCAAAGAGGATATAACGCAATGTAATTTAAAGGTTTGCAGTCTGATGTTGACCCTTCAATAAGGTACTGATGGAGATATGCAAAGAAGAGGAATTTGATGATTGGAATTTGATTGCAGTGATTGGGCATCATGCTGAGGAGGTGACAAAGCGTGCATAAATTTTAATCTCAAGTTTAATTCCAAACAGAAGCCCCAACTCGGTCATGAGGAAGCACGAGCCCCAATGATAAATGTCCTCCTTGATATCCTATTCTATCGTTGACACAGGAAGAAAAGAAAGTTTCATTTATGCAATATTGGGTAAACTAAAGGAAATTCAGTGAAAGGTGAGTGCTTGGAAGAACTGATGGAGGATTTAGATTTTGGGCAGAAGAAGGACAGTACATATTATGGGGAAAATGCTAACATCAAAAGAAAAGTGGCATGTTGCAAGAACGACTCCATAACAATACATCAGAAAAGTTGTCCGGTCATATGCTGACCTTCAGGTGAATTCTGAAGATGAAAGCATCGTCCATACATTGAAAAGGGAATATTTTTCTTGCATGCCTTGGTCAAAATAAAAAAAATATTTTTTGAACTTATAGAAAGGGTGATCTTATGAACAATTCCAATCCACACATATGCGAAGAGTTTAAGTAGTATTGAGAGCTGGAGCAGTAATATTGAGGTAATCGCGATTGTGGATGAATGTCATAGCAATGATACAAGTAGTGAATTGAGGATGCCCACCACTTGGTATTCTCCTGATTGCATGTTGTTGAAACATGGGTCACGTGAAAGAATATAGCACATGACCTCAAAAGTAAAATAAGGAACAAGGTTTATCTTCCCTGCAATTAAGTACTATGTAAAAATTATTTTTCACTTTCACTTTTCTGTTCTCACCACGTGGATCTGCCCTTGAGCATGGGGAGGCCCTGGTGAAAATAAAACGTGACAGACAGTGTGACAACAATGTGTATCACACTGTGCAAGTGTATTAGTCACAGTTTATGTACCCTGTGCGACAGTGTGCTCCTTTAAAAGTGTGATGGACAGTGTGACCACAATGTGCTGCACACTGTACAAGGCTATTAGTCACAGTGTACGGACACTGTGTGCACGGTGTCCTCACACTGTACCGTCACAGTGTCTATCACGCTTTCTACGCTTTTGAGTCACAATTTTGCTTTTGTCACGGTGTATGCACACTGTAATCACACTATTGTCACATTCTAAGCACACTGTGTTCACGCTTCTGTCACATTGCCTGTCACACTGTCTGTCACGGTTTATTTCCACCAGGAGGTCGCACCCCCTAAACAATGATTTCAATAATACATTCACCGATTGCATCCACCGGGTTGCGGTTGGTGGAGCGACCTCTAGAACTTCTAGAGGTTATCTGCGAGATAAGCGAGTTTACTCGTCGAACAAGTAGACGTGGACAAAAAGCGACGGCATACCTAGGGGGTATTGGTCTATCCCTGGGTTAGGAATACCTCTAAATAATACAGAACCTATGAAGATGCCGTGACTTGGCGACGGGAGGCCGCCAACAATTACGCTTCTCATCACCTTCATATAAGTGAAGGTGGAGACCACAATGGTCGGTACAGCGACACCCATTTCACTACAGGAGTGGTAACATTTAATTCAACGGCAATAGTACCGCGATGTGGAAGGCATGGGGAAACCACTACATTATTATCCCGAGGAGTCGCAGCTGCTCCACTTATTCTTTCAATCAAGACGTGCTGGAACCCTCTAGAATAAAATATTCCGGAGGTGAAATAGTCCCCCATTCGATTCTCGGAGTGGGGACTACACGAGAGAGTACATCAGTCAAGTGTAAAAAACATTTTAGGGTAGGAACATGGAACGTGATATGGCTACGGGCCTGCTGAAAACTGGAAAACCTAAAGGTGAAAATAAGAAGAATGGACCTCGACGCATTAGGAATCAACGAAAAAAAGTGGCCCGAAGAAGGAGACTTCTGGAGCGGAAGCTACAGGATTATACACACGGGATCACTGAATGGCAGTGCTGGGGTAGGCATAATTCTCAGGAAGAGCGCCGGAATGCGTGTGAAGATCTTCCTGCAGTACAAGGAAAGGATAGTAATGGTGAAAATCGAGACCAAACGTGTAGATACGGTATTGGTGCAGGTTTACATGCCTACGTTGGAATACGAAGATGAAGAAGTGGAAGAAGTCTACGAAGATATTACGGAAGTCATAAAACACGTAAGAGAAGAAAACAATTATTTTAGGTGATTCAAACGCGGTCGTCGGCATAAGTCAAGAAAGAATAACGGGGACATATATATTGGAAAACCGAAATGAAAGAGGAGAACAACTTCTGGAGTTCTGCACACATAATAAGTTGGTGGTTGCCAACACATGGTTTAAAAGCCATAAATGAAGAAAATACACATGGTCAATGCCAGGAGACAGAAGAAGATTTCAAATAGATTACATTTTAGTGAAGCAGAGATTTAGGAACCATGTACAGGACTGCAAAACCTACCCTGGAGCAGACATCGACAATGACCATAACTTAGTGATGATGAAATGCCATCTAAAATTCAAGAAATTGAAGAAGACAGTGAAGAACACATGGCAAGTAGAAAATCTGAAAGAGGCTCAACATCAGCAGGCATTTCAAAAGCGGTGGGAAAAATCATAGAAGAGGACCTGACTAAGAAGTCAGTGGAAGAGCGTAGGGAAAACATTAAATGTGGACTACAGGAAGCCGCAATGGAAGCTCTTGGAAGAAGAAAAGTTGCCAAGAAGAAGACATGGATCACGGAAGAGGTCTTAGATCTGATTGAAGGAAGAAGATGTACAAGAATTCGAGAACGGAAGAAGGGCAACTTTGTTACAAAAGAATAAGGAACGAAATAAGTCGCAAAGCCAGGAAAGCTATAGAGAAACGTACATGAAGAACCTATGCGAATATGTACAAAACAACCTTGCACTTGGAAAGGTGGAAGCTGCCTATAGGATAGTGAAGAACCACTTCGAAGAACGGAGCGCAAGATGTAATGCCATAAGGGAAAAGAATGGAGAACTTTTGATTGAAAATGAAGACAAAGTGAAGAGAGGGAAAGAATATCGGGCAGAGTTACGCAACGGAAACCATATCAGCACGAAAGTGATCGAAGAGGATGGTATGGGAGCATCAGTATTGAGATCGGAATTTGACCCAGCAGTAAGGGACCTCCGCATGAATAAGGCATCTGGAATTGATGATATTCCTGCAGGAATAATTAAAAATGCAGGAGAGAACACATTAACTCATCTTTACAAAACCATCTGCGACATGCACTCAACAGGAGAAATACCCAGAGACTTCGAGAAAAACATCATCATTCCTATTCCCAAAAAGAAGAGCTCGGAGAAATGCGAAAATATTAGGACTATAAGCCTTACAACACATGCATCGAAGATATTGACAAGGATCATCTACAGAAGAATAGAACGAAAAGCGGAGGAGTTCCTGAATGAAGACCAATTGGATTCTGGAAAAGTAAGGGTACAAGAGAAGCAATAGGCCTTAGGCTGCTCATAGGGAAGAGAATGGAGAAGAACAAACATAACTTCATTGCATTTGTGGATTTAGAGAAGGCTTTCGACAACGTGGATTGGAATTCAATGCTTGAATTTCTGAAAGGAATTGGAGTGTCCTACAATGATTGAAGATTTATACACAGTTTCTATAAAAACCCAGCAGCTGTGATTAAATCTAGACCCAGCAGAGAAGAAGCAATAAAAAGAAAGGAGTGTCTCGTAATTTGCAATGTCTACATCGAGAGAGCCATAAAAGGAATCAAAGAGTAATCTTCTGGAGTTTATAACCACGGAGAAAAAAATTAGCATGTTACGATTCGCTGATGACATAGCACTCGTAGTAGAGACAGAGAAGGATCTGAATAATACTCTATATTATAATAACCATGGAAAGGACAATGGTCAGATATCATCTGAAGATCACTAAGAATAAAACTAAGACATTGGTGTGCAGTAAAAGAGAAAAGGCCAAAACCAACGTTAAACTAGGAAAACAAAAACTGGGAGAGGTGAAAGAGTTCTGCTGCCTGGGAAGCCGAGTAATCAACGAAGGACGAAGCAAGAAAGAAATAGTTTGTAAAATAGCTTAGTCAAAGAGGGCACATTACCAAAATAAGAGCCTACTTACATCTGGAAATAGAAGCGTAGAATTGAGGAAGTAGTTCATTAGAATATTCATCTGGAGCATTGTAATATATGGCAGCGAAGCATGGACGATAACAGCAGCAGATAAGTCAAGGTTGGAAGCATTATAAATGTGGTGCTACAGAAGAATGATGAATATAAAATGGATTGAACAAGTTACCAGCAAAGAAGTGGTAGAAAAGAGAAGCCTGCTGAAAACTCTAAGAAGAAGACGGGATAACTTAATCGGCCATATCTTAAGACACGATGGCCTGATGAAGACAATCGTTGAAGGACAAATGGATGGGAAGAAAGGCAAAGGATAGCCTCGAGAGAGAAATATATATGGAACAAGTGATGAATGATGTGTAAGAGAAAAAATACGTAAATATAAAGTTGATAGAGGAAATCAGTGGAGAGCTGAGTCAAACCAATCTGAGGATTGATGAGGATTAAAGTTTATACATTTTTTTAAATTTCAAAATGTTTAAACTTTTGAACCCGATTTGCAAAAATACGTACGCATTCGATTTCACTACTTTTTTATGGATCAAAGGGCTATGTGTTCGCTACATATTGGTGAAATCAAAGCAATGCGCAATTCATTAATTACAGCGTAAAATATTCAGAAAGAATCGCGTGCAGTGTACCGAGCGGCCAAACGGTGCATCTCTTTTCTATTTCCTCAGCGCTGCGGCCTTCGGAGGGTAGAAGAGGAGGGAAGAATGAGGTGGAGACGTTTCTATGCCTGTCTGGACCTAGGGACAAGTGTCTTTTATACACAGGAGACCCAGGATTCATCATCCTCCACTCTTGCAGTTGAAGAAACCGCCGATAATAGTGGCAGTGCATACTCTCCAAAGAGAGTGCGGTTGTTAAATATTAACAAGACTTTGGAGCTATTGGGAGAATCGCCAATCACCGAGAAGAAACTGTATCAGTCCAAAAAGTACCAGGTGCAAAAATTTAAGAAATTCAACACTGTTTCCCGGAAATCACTTGAAGGAGCTATGCGCCAAAGCATGCCATTCAAAGAAAGCCCACCTAAAATGAGGCCGAGGCAGCCAAGTACTATGAGGAAGCAGGGAAAGAAATGCGTCAATAATTGAAGGAAAAGTTCGACACTTCATCAACCATCATCATCATCGTTAATGGTCAACAATCCTAGGATTGGTTTGACGCAGCCCTTCAGTCGAATCTTCTATCGGCCAACCTATTCATAATAACGTAGTTCCTCTCTTTCACGTCTTTTACGACCTGTTCTATGCAACTCATATGAGGCCTGTCTTTTCCATTCTTCCCGTTCACTATTCCTTCGACGATTGACTTCATCAGGCCATAGTGCCTTAAGATGTGGCCGATTAAGTTGTTCCGTCTTCTTTTTATAGTTTTCAGCAGACTTCGCTTTTCTCCTACTCTTCTCAGGACTTCCTCGTTACTTACTCGGTCGATCCATTTAATCTTCAGCATTCTTTATAGCACCACATTTCGAATGCTTCTACCCTTTTCTTCTCCGCTGCTCTCGACGTCCATGCCTCACTGCCGTAAAGAAACATGCTCCAGATATACGTTTTGATGAATTGCTTCCTTATTTCCAAGCTTGTATTTCCAGCTGTAAGTAGATTCTTCTTTTGATAGAATGCCCTCTTTGCCTGGGCTATTCTACTCACTATTTCTTTCTTGCTTCGTCCATCGTTGGTTACTCTGCTTCCCAGGTAACAGAACTCTTTCACCCCTTCCAGTTTCTGTTTTCCTAGTTTAATGTTGGTTGTGGCCTCCTCTCTCTTGCTGTACACCAATATATTAGTTTTCTTCTTAGTGATCTTCAGATGATGTCTGGCCATTGTCCTTTCCATCCTGGTAAAAAGCATCTTATTCAGCTCCTTCTCTTTCTCTGCTATGAGAGCTATGTCATCAGCGAATCGTAGCATTCTGATTCTTTCTCCGTGAATGAACACTCCAGAACACTTCTCCTTGACTTCATTGATGGCTCTCTCGATGCAAACATTAAAAATTACGGGAGACAGAGCACAGCCTTGTCTCACTCCTTTCCTTATTCTTGCTTCTTCTCAGCTGGGTCCAGATTTTATCACCGCTACTTGTTTTTTTATACAAACTGTGGATAATTCTTCGGTCACTGTACGACACTCCAATTCCTTTCAGAATTCCCTTCATCAACCATCAGTGAAAAAATACTGGTACTTTCAGGGCTTCCGCGCTCCTGGACTGCGGCAGACATGCAACGAGAGTTTTCCACAAGTGAGTACCTCGCTAGATTAGTTAGGAGGTTGGTCACACGCAAAGGGATTCTCTATACTTCCAACCCAAAACCCGGAAGAACTATATCCCAAGAAACTGAGGATCTTGCAAAGGCATTTTATCGTGGGCAAGATATTAGCCGCGAAATGCCTGGGAAGATGGAATGCAAGTGTCCGTGAAGACGGAAAAAGAGTACTGAAGCAGAAGAGGCTCATTCTTGGAAACTTAAAGGAAATTTATGTAGCGTTCTGTAAGAAGTACCCGGAGAAAATAGGCATAACAATAATTGCTGGATTTTGACCACTGGAATGTGTGCTCGCCGGCGATTCGGGAACACATGCGGCCTGCGTCTGCAGAGCGCATCAGAATTTCAAGCTCATGGTACTTGCAGCCAACATATACTACATACTGACAGAAAAGGGCGAGAAACAGTTTAAAAGTTATAAATATTGCCTGTTGTGGACGATTTCGTGTGAATCGCCAGCAGAAAACTGTTTAACAAATGCAAAAATAAGACGTGTGCTAAAACGGACAGGCTTTGTTCTTTCACTCAAAAATTCTTTGAAGGAAACACCATTGTATGACACGTTCAAGAAGGGGACACAAGTGAATAGGTGCTATTTAGAGACTATAGAGCTTGAAATTTATGCTTTTATCGACTCCTTCGTGGATGCTTCATGCACTGTCCGTGTCCATGACTATGTTGCTAAGAAACAGAGCGATTTTTTCAAGAAAACGCGAAATGAATTGAGCGAGAAGTGCTTACAGTTGCGGATTTTTCCTGAAAACTTCTCTTTCCTTCTACAAGATGCCGTCCAATGGTTCCATTGGAACAACAGCCAGGCCACTATTCATCCATTTTCCTGCTATATGAGGGGTGGAAACGAAATTAAGCCTTTGAATTTTGTAGTCATATCCGAGCATTTGACAAAACACGACGACCGTACACTAATTCCAGAGGAAATTGATGGATTTTTTGGAGGCCAAAGTCGCCGACGTAAATAAAATAATATACTTTTAAGACGGTGCTGCAGGGAAATACAAAGAACCGGTACAACATGGTGACAAGCAACATGGTAACGTTACAAGACAAGAAGAAGATTTCGGCATTCAAGCGAAATGGCATTTCTAAGCTACCTCGCATGGTAAAGGGCCCAGTGACGGCCTTGGCGGCACAATTAAGCATCTAGTCACACGTGCAAACATTCAGCGACCTTATGAAGAACAAATTCAGACACCCAGTTAATTGCACGAGTGATCCTCAGCAAATATAAAAAATGTAACGTTTTGCTTTATCAGCAACGCTGATGTTGAAACCCCGAGGAAAGATTTCCAAAAGCTGATCGCTAAGCCCGTGGAAACGTCAAGCATACAATCATGTCATGCTGCTGTTCCTGCGTCAAGTGACACCGTCTGTTTGAAGACTCTCTCTTCTTCTATAGACGGTGAAAAGATCCGGCTTAATGTCATCACCATCCATCCCATCACTGTCGGCCACGACAGGAAAAATCGGGGCCGTTACTCGGTAAGGAAACATGATGAAATTCTCATATATTAGGCATGATAACTTTTATTCCGAATTGACAATACTTAGTTATTGCTTTTTAAATATTTCAGGCCTGCTACTGCTGCTTGGCGGCATTGAAAAACGAACTCGGTCGAGGGTTGGATTTTTAATAGAAATTAGACTTGAGAAATCGAACTTTGACAGCTTATAGGTTCAAATATGTGTTAATGACATTCGATGTACACTTGAATATCTACTCAGCTGAATTCGAAATATGTATCTTTAGTGTGAACCCAAACATAGCTTCGTATCTAAATATAAACCTAATATAAGTGTGGTAACAGTTGATATTTTCTTTACCACTGCAATCACAGTGAAGGTCGCTGAAGTAACTACTGCCAAATCTTCAAGAAAGATATCCCGTAGTGTTTACCATTACTCTGTGGCACCCGGGATACTGCTCACATTCCTCTCAGAATTTTTTCTTAGAACTTTTTTACTCAGGTAACAGTCTCCATCTCATTCTCCCCTCCTCCCTTACCCTCAGAAGGCTGCAGCGCTGAGCAAATAGAAAACAGATGAGCCGCTGGGCCACTCGGTACACTGCACGAGATTATTTCGGAATTTTTTACGCAGTAATTAACGAATTGCACATTGATCTGATTTCACCAATTTGTAGTGGACACATAGCCCTTTGTGCAATAAAAAAACTAGCAAAATCGAAGGGGTAAGTATTTTTGCAAATCGGGTTCAAAAGTTTAAACATTTTAGAAAAATTAAAAAAAAATTATAAATTTTAATCTGACCCTATTATATCATTTGTCAACTTTCAACAATTAAAACAAGCTTTTTTGGAGATTTCATGCCCAATTAGGTCAAAAGATATAGCCATAAAGCTAAGGGCTAAATTTTAAAAATCTAAAAATGAACACGTTCATTCGCAAATAGCTGTAACTCTCGATAAACTCGATATTTGGGAAAACAGTTTTTCACACATGCTAATACACGAATAGGAGATATATGTCAATTTTTGTGAAAATTGGAGATGGTCGGGGCATGGCCTAGTTTTTTGGCGTGAAATTACCCTATAATATTTATATCTTCAATTTACATCAGCCTTATTACATCTTGAGAACCTCACCGCGGATAAAAGGTAAATAAAGAGGTTTTTGTCTGGTGAAAAATCATTTCACACCACCAAATGTCTCACTTTAAGAGGGTTTCCGGGTGCTTCTTCGCGTCGGGCTTTTTCTGGGCGAAACCAGTTTCTCCAGCCAACCTACTGGCATCTTAGGTCAGAAGTGTCGATGAATGGAATCCATCCATGTTATACAGTGGCTCGGGGATTCTAGGTTGGCTCTGATTGGCTGAGAGAGCCGCGATGTCTCCCGACTGGAATACTCTCTTCTAGGTGTGGACGAGAATGCATCCATCCTCTCGGATGGAATTATTCAGGGGATGGATACATTCTCGGCCACACCTGGATGAGTTTTCCAGTCGGGAGACACTGTGGCCCTCTCATACAATCATAGCCAACCTCGGGTCCCCGGGCTACTATATAACATGGACGGATTCAATGCATCCACACCTATGACCTGAAGACGGCAGCAGGGTGGTTGAAGTAACTTTTGTCGCCCAGATACAAGCCAACGCGGTGGAACACCCGAAAGCTCTCTTCACGATATGATGATAAACCCCGCGGAAACCTCAGATTCAAATGTCTCACTTCCTGACATAAGAATAATAGAAGTTGTGTGCTAGCCAATAAATCTGAACCTCTTATTTTTCTATTTACTTTAATCTCTATTTTAAAATGATTTTACTTTAATGGTGATGCATTGTCCAAATTCTCCTAGCATTACTCTAACTGATCTCTGAGGGGAATGAAAATCGTTTATCGGAACAATATGATGCTAATTATGTACTACATGACATCTTGTCGCTCAAAAAGACTTCTCAAAATGGAAAGAAATAAAAATCAGTTTCACTTATCGGACCGGACAGCAATGGAGGATGTCCATAGGACGGCTCGTCCACTGCCTTGTTGACCTTCCTTACGACCCCGATGCCCACTTGAGGTCGTGAAGTTACCGTTTGAAGCTGAATAAAAAAAACTGCAGCATTCCGAGGTGGGGGACTCTCGGCGTTTTTCGATATGGCTGAAAGACAAAAGAGAATAATCATAATTAAGGCATGAAAACGTATGCAGTATTCTTCGCAACACACTAAACAGTATAGCTAAATTAATTTTCCGTATGGTGAACGCCATGGCGATGTAATCATGGAATTTAATGCAATATAGCCGAGAAATCGCAGATAAATCTAAGTATTCATTTACTATATATTTATTCCATAAACGGGAGTTGACTGAAAAGGGCATTTAGTTTTTATGTCTTTGATGTAATTGAGGAAAGCAGAGCCTTCTAAGAGAGCAACAATAATTTGGAAATTGGGAACTTGAGGACAATATAAGGGGAAGGGAAGCTATAAAACAAAATGACAAACTTGAAATGGGGAATCAGAGATTCATTGTTCCCAAGCACTAATTATGAGAGCAATAAAAATGTTGGCTAGACTCACCTACAATTAACTCATCTCTTCATCAGATTTTTCCAAACCTCTTTATGTTCTTAATTTTTTTCACGGATCATGACCAAACACCTCCTACCACATACTCTAGTGACAGCACTCGCGCTACATTCAAATGCATTATGCATCGATAATACGTGAATTTCGCACGTCTACGAGCAACCCAAATGTCGCGGGTTCGGATTCCACCTAAGGCAAGCATGTTTTGTTCATCATAGGATTAAAGTTTGGAAGTAAGTCAGGTTAGACCAGGGGTCTGTAGACTTATGAGATGGAAGAGCCAAAAATTTCTCCTACAGAATGTTGAAATTTATTCAAGTCACAAATGCATATGTGCAACAAGGGAAATTTAAAGCAAAACTGTAACAAGAGATAGATATATTTATAGTATACAATAACTAAAGAAAAAAATAATTGGATAAAAGGTATATACAATAAGGTATTGATACTTTAACAAGTAATATTCATTATATATTCATTGAAATAAATAAAAAAACAAAAATATTCTCTCTTTTGTTTAAAAAGTGTGGATAATGAACTTGCATTATCCAAGAGTACCTATGTCCGTTGTGTAAAGAGTCATTTATGATCAACGGAATGATACTAAATGGCATATTTTTGCCGATGTATGTTTTTATAGATGGAAATATGATATTTTATTTTCTTAATTCTACGTAAGAGCCATGCCCGTATCCAAAGGGCCGCGTGTGGTAGGCGAACCGCAGTCTACCGACCCCTGGGTTAGACGGTAAGATATGATTGATGCAGTTGGAGCAACTTAAAACAATCTATTTGAACTCCACCTCAAATGATTGGGGAGGAAATTGATCTCAGGTGGCTAGACTGGCCCCCCATCCCGAGGGCCCGGGTTCGATTCCCGGCAGTGGTGGATTTTTCATTGGCAAACCGGTCCCTACTTGAGTGCCTAGTGGAGGGCATTTCAGGTTCAGTACTCTGTCCGTCGGATGGGACGTTAGGCCGTTGTCCCCTTGGCGCCTGTCGCTAAGAGTGGGCTAATGCCGATGCCGGGTTTCTCTCCACCCTTCCTCCATTCTTAGTTAATACAATTCGATCTCTGTCACTTCTAACGTGTCCTTCAAATACCAAGTACCCAGAATTCAAAGAGTTTTAAGTCCATGCTAGGCTGACAATTTTTGTGCTTGGGATGTGAGTCACTTGAAGAAAATTTCGCGTTTAACTGGGCCATCACTCGTAAAGGCGGCTGAGCGCAGTATCTCGGGCACTCGGCCTGAACGAGTGTACGATAGTATTCGACCGGTCGTGGAAGCACTGAAACATACATAATTTCCAATCGAGGAGTAAGAAACTGTATTCATTCTACCCCGGGGCTGTAAACTGGCCACGGGGATAGCATTGTGAGGTAGCAGTGTGTGCGGAGGATGTGAGAGATATCGAACGAGGAATGAAAGGGAAATCGTTTAGGTTGACAGGCTAAAACTTTAAATAGATTTCGATTCAATTATTTCACTGTCTTTGATTTGATCTATCAAAATGTTGAGAATATGCCGCGGTAATCAGGTTGATAATACGCTGGCCTGACAATCCGGCAGTCGCGGGTTTGGGTCCAGCTTCAGATCGGTATCACTTTTATCTAAGGATTAAATCTTCATAGACAGTTCGACTTACCCTATACAGCTGGAGTCACGTGAAATTTAAAACTACTCCATCTAATGTTAATAGTTTCTTAATCAATTCTAGGTAATGGTGACAGAAATTTCTTTTCCTTCGAGAATTTTTTCTTATGATAACTTGTGATACTTGAATCCCCATCGATGAACAATATAACACGGAAACGCAACCTCTGAGGCTCCATATAAGAGGATTGATTTTACGAGATTTGAACTCGGACCCCTGGAGTTGATGTCAATAATGTTAGCCACCATTACTGAATGACTCTCCCCCTCTCACGTATAATAAAAATTCAATGAGACATACTCTAATTACCGCCCACAAAAAATTGGAAAAAACCTCATTATATGCGTACTCACCCAAGTTATTTGGAGGCCCGGGACGCTCCAATAGAATAATCCGTCAGGCGGAATAATTCCAATGTCAGCGTTTGCATGAACCTGGACTGCCTGAGAATGCCAGAAAAAGAAATTACGAGCGAAAATATACGCATGAGAAAATGCATTTACGAATGTTGCCTACTTTGGAATGCATAATAAGATCGGGAAATTTGTATTATGCGTAGTTCATAAAATTTAGCTCATTAAGGAAAGCAACAATAGTAAAACCAATGTTATCTAGAAAAATACAACAAAATGAACAGTATTATTCATAGCAAGACCTTACCTTTCGAATCTTACGATGCACCTCCATTCGAAGTCCCAATACAACTGAATGCTTCATTGAAAATTCGCCAGATGGCGTGGCGTATTTTTGGCAGCATATTTTCGGTGGGAGGGGAAGTTGCTTCTCCAAGAAGGGCCTCCTCTGCCAAGGAGGCGTGAAAAATAGACTATCAAATGCCCCACGGGAAAATTCGTATCGGAGTTTACTTGCACGGGGCCTTGAATCCCAGAGAGCAGCCAAGTGCCTCTCAGTATGGTAAGTTAAATGGAGTTCTACGGCTTTCATTCACAGCCGATCGGAAAGCACTTATGAGGGGGGAGATCGGGTTGGTTTAGTGGTCAGGATACTGGCATCTCACCAGGGGCCAGGATATCGGGGAGAGGCTCGAATTCCGGCAGTGGAAGATATTTTTCATTGGTAAAACAGCCCCTTCTTCAGTGTTTTCTGTATAAAAGCAGACGAAGCATTCATTTATTGTAATTAAATTTGAACGATAAGAAGGAAAATGATATGATTTCATGAAATTGGACTTTAAAGACATCACAGAAGAGATTTTACGAAGGGGCGAAAAGAAACTTGTGTTATGGAGTTAGCTATGGCTCGAAGTCAGTATCCGAACCAATATAGGTAATTTAAATCAATGTAACCATATAATTACTTAACTGAACTACTGTGCAATGAGGATTAGGAGATTTACATAGGCAAACCCATAGGATATGTGAGGAGAATATATCGTCAAAGGATTTCGCAGAAACTGTATTGATACCTAAAATGAAAATTGAGAGTAACAAGGAATGTGAAGACTACTGAATTTCTGCCTAGTTGGTCCTTAGAATCATCAACAAATATATGGAAAAGAAAGTAATGAATTTCTAGGTGAGGATCAATTCAAATTTTGCAAGGGAATTAAACACATGATGTGATTGAAATGATGAGAATTATTATTATTACGCATAATGAAACTCAATAGTAATACTCCACACTAATTTAATGATGGTCGACCCGGGTTTCGGCAACTCAGTGCCATTTTCAAGGTCTCACCTTGGGTCGACCATCATTAAATTAGTGTGGAGTATTACTATTGAGTTTCATTATGCATATTAAAAACTTCCACAAAGTTACGCCTGAAACGACTTCTTTTATTATTATTACCATTAGTTTTACATGACGTCCCTCTACACTCCCTCATACCTCCCATCATTCTATCCAAGCTACCTGTTCTTCGCCACCCTCTACCCCGTTCACCCAATATTCTTCCCTCAATCAAATATTTCAATACACCCTCGCCCTTTTGACGTTCTCTATCCACATCTTATTCCTTCTCCAACTTATATCAATCAAATTTCTTTCCTCTCCAACCAATTCTAATAGTACTTCATCATTCGTCCTCCTTTTGACCCACTTCAACTTCTCCATCCTTCTCCACACCCACATCTCAAAAGCCCTAAGTATATTTCATCTTCTTTCCAAGAAGCCTATGTTTAAGAACCATATAGTGGCATGCTCCACATCAAACTTTTAACAAATATTTTCTTTACTTCCCTACTTAACGCCCCTCTCCATAGTTCACATCTACGAGTAAAAACTTATTTTGCCAATATGATTTTCCTTCCTAAATCAATGCTGATATACCCCTTTTTCTTCAAATAGTGGAAGGTGGAAATGGAGAGCCTGCGTAAAGTCAAACCTTGCTTCAAATGGCATGCAATACAGCAAATTTGGAGATCCATGGTTCAAGTCCCGGAAGAGTTAAGTTTTCTTTCTGTTGTGATCTGGCTTGAATCTATTTTCACTACCTGCTTACTTTTTGGGGTTGTAGGTAATATAAAACATGGCGGGAATGTTTCTGAGGGTGAAAAAATATAACGACTAACTTAGGAAAGTATCGGAATTATTTCTGAGAGTATCGGCAAAGTGCTCAACGGCCACTCTTCTCCCTTCTCTGATTATGCTCTTTTATGCAACTCACTTTTGGAGAGAGGAATGTAATGAGGCTGGGAAAACCTAGAGACTTCTCCTTTGCATGAAGCTCTACCCACATAGGCCGATAGCTGCTGATTATCAGAAATTAATGGCTTTTGAATAAAGTTCTTACTCAAGCGTAACAAAATACTGAAGATCATTTTAGCAGCTGATCTAATTCCATTTAGACAAAACACTTGCAGCTGAAGTAGTGACAAATTGAAAAAAATAATGGAATATTAATCCTATGACTTTGTGTTTACACCTTCCTCACTTGGCGAGATGAACGTTGGAAGAATCAGAGAAATGGTGACTTAGTGATCAATAATTCAGGCCTTTTGAAGTAAAAAGGTTACAGGATATAAAATGCCAACCAGGACATTAAATTACTTTAATGCCTTATAATATCTGTGGAAACTCTACGACAATTCAGCACGTAAATCATTAACCTCAGATAAATGTATATATGTCACATAACTCCAAAGTGATATGGACATAAATGTAGGTATTTTTAGTGGAGGTAGAGTAAGCGAGGGTAATTTTCGATGATGTTACTACTAGAAATGTGGCGAGCACTGAGCAGTGCTTGGAACTTATCTCGTGCCCCTTCTCCCGATCTGTCACCAGAGGGACCTATGCGGCTCGGGCGACTCGTATTCTGGCAGAAATCATGGACAAGGTGGTTTGCCATGGCTGTTCACCTGAGAAAGGGCAAAAAGGGTAATAATCTTTCGAAAGAATGGTACCCCCAATAAAAGGCAAGAGCCAGAGCTCTGGGCATTTAAACTCTCAACACCGAGGGACAGTGTTGTCAAATCTTCTTCAACTTGGGACTTAGAAAAAAATCAGCCTCCGAAGTGGTAACATTTTATTGTGGACGGATGTACATTCAACTAAAATCTCAGTAAAATCAAAGTTTTTTTTTCTCACATATTTTATTATTTGCAAGAGGACACTATTTATACAGTTACAAAGAAATACTCTTCAGTTACTTTCAAACACAGAGATTAAATGAAAATTTCAAAGAGGAGGCACCATTACATTGAACTCTCAAGGATGAGAAACAATTTCTCTAACAACTATATTAGTTGAGATTAAGCATGTGTTTAGAGGTGAAGAACAGCTAATTTACTGTCAGCGTTTGAAACCTACTATGGGTTCAAAATTTGATTTTTACAGCAAAAAGTAATAGAAATACAAATTTACTATATTCTAGTGACAATCTTGCTATTAATACAATAACATGAAGTGCTAATTCAAAATATTATTACTATTGGTGTTATATTTTGGTCACAAAGATAAATATTACTCAATTTCTGAAGTCAATTAGCAGATCAACACAGCAAATCAGCAAGAGTCCACGCCAAGATAACAATCAAGGCTCTAACATTTTCTTTGAGCATTCCTATTCAATGAAAAAGAATGATCATCTCTGGTAGCAGCTCGCAGATCAAAAAGTATTCAATTACAAAAATAAAGAACTTCACAACAAATCCAGGTAGCTTTCCATTATGACCATGACAATGTTCAATTTGATTTCCAATGCCAGGCATAACAGAGGTTAGCTCTCAATGAATCACAAAGAAGAGTGACCAGAGAATTGAAATGAAATACACACCTCCCTTTCCCAACCTTATGAACATTTGCTGAAATTCATTAATTTCTTAAAATTCCAAGATTAATTCGTTTAGGGGGATTGTGTTCACCTTCAATCATATGAAAATAAACTGGTTCCCTTATAATAAGAACTGAGCAACAAGCATATTAGCACAGGTTAGCCATTTCCATTGAAGTCTGCAGTTGAAAATTATTCAATCACCTTTCCAAATTCTTGTTGAATGAAAATACACATGGTAAAAAAGTACTCTCTTGCACAACTCCTTCAACATTCAGCTAAAACCTTCCTTATCTGTCCTTTTTCAATCATAAAATAATGAATTGTACTGGCAGTTTACAAATTTTTACACAACCTTCAATTACAATGACTAGGTTTTCACAAGATAAAAATTACAAGAAAGACAGTCTCTCAGTGACCACCAGTGGCCACCATTAACATATACACCACCATTGAAAAATTTTCCTACATAATGTTAGTGATATGGTGAAAAAATATTCAATTTGCATTACATATTTCGATAGATCAATGCAATTTCTGATGCCACTTGCCCCAACAAATCCCATTTCATACACAAACATAGCAAACTAAGCCAAGACATTCTATTTTTAAATATTTAAAAATTACATGGCATTTTAAAAAATTGGTCTTAAAATACACATAATAAGGAAATAATTGAAAAAATTAAAATGCGTACAGATTGAAGCATGAATTTCATTGCTGGTATAATACAAACTGCATATTTTGGTCAAAGCAATTCAGGAATCTGTTATAAAATGAAATTATGTATTTGTAATTTTTATTTTAAAAATATTTTATGCTCCTTAAAAACACCTTGATAAGCATGGCATAAGCAGTAAATAATAGAAAACATGACAAAACATAAAGTGACAGGAGAAAATATACATTTATATGATCCCAAAAATACCAGGAATGTCAAAAACAATCCTCCAAGTTTGCTGAAATAAAATGTAAAAAGCTGGATGATGACAATTAATAATGTCACTCCCATCATCACAAAATATCAAGCAGAACTGCCTGAAAAACTGAAATTTTATCTGTCACAGGCAAATACAAATTACTCCAGCTGAAAATAAAATCCCGTTAATACGCTGTTAGTGACTGTTTAAAGAACTTGTATCACCAAGGGCATCAAGAATGCACTAATGATCAATAGTAAATACTAATAAAATGCACAACCCTCCTTTCTCTAAAATGGTGTTCAACAAATCCTCAACACCCACATTAGTCTCCCATAAAATTTTTATGGCCACATGAAACATTTACATATAACTTACACACAAATAAATAAGATATAATATTAAAATTTACAATTATGTCTGCAAGCATAGATAACAATATACATATCATTGTTGTTGTGCCATTATATGGATGCATGTGGGTAATGTACAGCACTAATGAAAAAAATACGCTCCATATAGCATCACAAATTCTACTTGGTTTACAACAAATCACCTTCAAAATCAGTGCCCGAGCAAGAAATCGCTTTGGTCGTTCACTAAGAAATGGTGGACAAAATTTGCCTTTTTACGATCAATGACTGGATCACCGCTTTTTCCAGATCCCATGTTGTCACCTCTCCTACGGGGAGGATCCCTCAAAAAGATTCCCCCGAAAAGCATTGCTGTAAGAAAAGAAACATATTCATTAGTTTGCACAACAGTTACTTTACCCAATAACTAGGATTTAGTGAGTGATCCATACCATCAAAAGGTTCTCATCATAATACAAACACAAATATCTCTTCAACTCATAAGGTGTTGACATGTTGTTCACCCTGTCAGGCGAAATTTAATTTTGTCAGCTTAAAACAAAAAGTATCACCATGAAAAAGGATGCATTAACTTTAATGTTTAAAGAAATGACTATTCTGAAACGCAACAATGATGATGATATCCTATGAAGAGATTTGGACTTGACCTTCAGGCTGAAAAAGATCAATATATTTTTCTGAAACTGCCTGTGATTGAAAGTTACAAAATGAAATTGAAAGCAATGACAAACTTTGGTTTGGTATCTGTGAATATATTCCCACAATTGGTAGCCACACCATTCTTGTGAAAAAAATCAGTTCTCGGAAATTCAGACAGAGAAATTCTGAAGCAAGTGTACTGCGAGTAAAGTTATTTTTATCACTTCCTGAAATCAATTGATTAAAACTTTCGTGGTCCATGCCTATGGTAATATGGTTTATTTTGGGGTTGCTCTGCATTGTCGTGGTTGTCTACCAAAGCCTTCTACCCTGAAGAGGCCTCCAGCAGCGGAGGGGAAACGTTGGTGGACAACCACGACAATGCGGAGCAACAAAAGAAAATCATATTACCAACTCCTGAAATATTATGTGCAAAGATTTCATAATTCTAAGCTATGCAGATAAATGATAACAGCAAACTGTACTAAAACTAACACTCAATATTGTGCATTTTTCCACATCTTTTTTAAAGTTACATATGTAATACATTGCAACTTTTATCCCACATTCATACACGATGATATCATCCATGAGCAGAAATACCACACCCAATTATTTAGCAATGATTACACGTTAATTAGGAAAAGCATTACTTTGGTAAACAGGTTTTTATGATGCAAGAGGTTGCATATAAGACAAGAGGACTTGCATAAAATCCTCCTTTTCCATTTACTTTTCAGTTAAATAACCCTCCATGTTTAATACAATAGGTTTAATGGTATTCACTGGAAAGTACTTGAAAATGGGTTAAATCACTGTAATCCTTATCAACAAATCTGTTAAATTTTGTCAATCTTGCTCACACTACGTAAATAGTAAATACATAAACTTAAAATAGGCATAGTGATCTGAAACACATTGTGTATAATGCATTAAATAAAAAAGTGGACAAATACGACAGCTTGATTTCAATTTACGTAAAAGTTTTCTCTTTGATATAAGCAATATCAACAATAGTATGTACCTACTGAGAAATAAATAGCATATCCATAAGGCATGTTTTCTGTTTATAGTTCTATTATTCACAAAAAAGAGGTGGTTCATTGACAGTATTACAACATAATTTGCGTAAAAGGAGGAGAGGGGGTGAAAGAAGTGAAAATCAGAGTTACGTATGATATGGATGTAAAATAAAGAATGCAACAGGCACAGCTATTTCACTCATATCCTTACGGATAAGCAACCCGTGTATCAAGGCTATACCTAAGGTAGCATAAATCCAAGGATACTACAAGGAAATTACTAGATTACATACAGGTGTGATTCCAATTTTCCAACAACAATGAACAGGTAGATAATAAGCTTGGTCTGGTCTTTCACCAAATAGCAACCAGCTGTCTTCAACGTTCATTTGGAATAAATAATGTTAGTTTACAGACAGCTCTAATGCAAGCATTTACATTTACGTCAATTAAATGAATTTTTTTCTGGGTTTCATATTTTCGGGAACATTTAAGATACAAGAAGTACGGAAAACAGGGAGATTTTATAGTTTAATCCTTTAGGTTACTCTATTTCTTTTGTGACTGTTTTTTTTGCTAGTATCCCTTTCATGGCTAATGTCACCAGACGGAACATTTCATTAACAGTCTAAAGTTATTATCAGCATTAGAATCTGTAATTTAATAACAATTTGAAACTTCTATATTTGTTCACATTAGAAACAATAACAACTTGGAAAAAAAGAATGTTTCATCAGACACCTATATATTTTTTCAGCACACCTATATATTTTATATAGGAATGCAAATATAATTTTCATGACACATTTGCCATCTTACCATCCTGAACCCATCAGCCTTACCATACTAGCTGGTATGTAATTAATTCTTCATTTGCATGGTGGTCCCAACTTGAGGGGTCTAGACATCTGCCAGGGTGGCTACTGATAACGAATTTTCAAATTCCCTGACTTTTCCCTGATGGCTTTACCAATTTCCCTGACCGATCGCCAAAAGGTCTCCAATTATCAGAATATTTTTTTTCTGCTGAATTAAATTATCGTCAAAACTCAGAAATTGTTAAAAGCTGAAAATAAATTTTTAAAAGCTAAAAGAAAGAAAAAAATATATGGAACCTCCGCCATAATGAACAATATATATTAAACCTTCACAAGTTAAGCCCTCACACAAATTGTACACACTTTTAATACATTTTTCGCTGCCGTGTATCTTATTTCCGTGGCCGTGTATGCTTCCTTCGGTAAAATTACAAATTGACAATGTCTAATTCTTCAAGGAAGAGGTGGCGTGTCGTGGTAGTTCTGGGAAGTTGAAGATTACTGAAAAGGCATCAAAGGGAAAGTTGATGGCCAAATTACTGGCGGACTACGGCACAGGTATCACTAAGCTATGCGAAAAATACAAGCCAAAGGCAAGTTCTTGGACTGGATCAAAATCCGATGGCACGAGTTTTAGAAGCGAATAACAATTTGATTATCGTGGTCGTAACCCCTTGATTGTAAGAGGGAATAAAAAAAATGTAAAAATATTTGTTTAAACAAACAAAACGTAATCGCGCCACAGCGAGCAAAAACAGGACGCAATTAGCAACGGCAGCGTCATATTTATGAATGCCATATTTGAGGTGGTTTGTGACCTGACTAAATTGCTTCAAGAGGGAGCTAAGGGGGCCATTCAATAATTACAATCAAGCGTGAAAGGTGGGGAGAGGAGGAGAACTCTTCTTATGGTCTCGCGAAGGGGGTATGGAAATCGAAGATGATCTTACGTAAGATTTTGTTTACACTTGTGATTGTACTTGTATTACCGTTTTAATAACCAACGTCTCGTATTTTTAGAACTGCAAACAACTACCTCTCAACCCGAGTTTTGGAAGTTAAAAAAACACGAGGTAAAATTTTCAGAACAGCATAGCCTCGGATTCCTTGTGATGAGCGGAATACGCGGTGATCATGAATTTTAACAGTACTAGGCAAATATCGCATTAAGGATTTACAAAAGGGATACATTGTACAACTGATTCACAACTTAATAACTAAGATTCACAACTGAATGTTCAACGAATTGACGGGGTTTATTCTATGCCCTTTCGCAAAGGACATTACTTTTGGTTGGCGAAATGTTTTGGTGAAATAAAGGGCGGGAAAGACTGCCCGGTAAACGTAATGGTAGAAAAGTAACGAGAATTTCCTATCCCAGTTTCTCCCTGACTGTTACGAGAATTCCCTGACAATTCCAGGTTTTCCTGGTTTTCCCTGACGATCGCCACCCTGTCTGCTCTATCTACTCCTCCCATGTACCTATTATATTCCAAAATACATGTCGGTTTTTTCTGTATTCCTCCCGTCCACCAGTTTCATTTTCTTTCACCCATACTTGAGTCATGAATTGCGGAAATCATCCTCACCTCCCTCTTGTCCTTCCATGCAAGCAAAAATCTTCCCCCCTTCTACAGAACATGTAGTCACCTTTCTACAAACTTTTAATTTCATTTCTAAAATCAGTGGGAAGTCCCCTGTAGGCACAAATGGTTCCACAAACACCTGTATTTTTTTACTAGAATATTTTCTGCTATTTGTACGCTGTTATAATAATTGTCTAGGAACACATGATGCCAACGGTGTAAATACAGATCTAGAAGAATCAATATGGTTTCCTCTAATTTTTTCCCCTCAGCTGCGTATATTTCTATGCTGCAAATGTACCCAGTTTCACTCTCACACACCATTCACACCAATAATCCGTACTTCACCAATTTCCCGGGATTATATGTTCTAAACCTCAATCTTCACCTCAAAGGTATTACTCCTTCATCGAGAGAGAGAGATCACGTTTAGACATGTAAACTGCTTTGAATTTTTCTAAGAAATATGCTAGAATTGGTCTGATTTTATAATATCTATCAGAAGATTCAGAATTTGATTCATTATCACTGAAATTCCAAGAATTCCAAATTTGTTCAAATCTGTTGCAGCTGAGCAAATTACTAAAAATATGTGTATTGATAAATTCATCTGTGCTCCAATATTCCTTAATTGAATCTTTCCTAATTTTTCCCACCAAAATAATTATCGCAAAGAAAACTTTCATCTCTCCCACCATTACATTTTTCCATTTCCCAGTTTTCTGCGCATATTTATATCTGCCTTCATTCTGCATGTGATCCAAGTTGGTCTCATCGCACATCATTTCAAGAAGATCATCCCCAAAAATTAATTTTTTCTACTTCTAAAACACATTCGCAATTATCAGGTGCATTTGTGGTTCCTGTCGCTCCCTGAAAATCTTCCAATCTTCTTGGGAGATCAATTTTATTCCATGTCACAGAGGCGTCCTTCACTAAGCTACCATCGCTGTCACTTACTATAGAATCACTATCATCAGTGTAAACTTACTGTGCAGCCTTTCTTTAAGATTGTGTTCCACTAATATCATAACCAATTTCACTATCTGAGCTCTCGCACGCATCCTCACAATCAATTGGCACGTCCGATAATACGTCAACACAAAGTTCTTCATATACATCCTTCTCCATCATTCCACAAGATGCACCACCACTAGTTGACACCATTATTATAGAATTCTAATAACGGCTTATTATTTCCGGAGTAACTTCTCAGGAGGCAAGATATAGGGGAATTATTGTTGGAAATTATTTAAATCTGCCCTGGCCTTAAAATTATGTATGCACTTTCATAGGGTAAAAGCACAGCTCATTCACAACTAAGGAAATTATTCTCCAGTTGACTAAGTGAGATCTCTAAAGAAGAGAGCACAGAACACAAAAACATTCCAGATGACACTAATATGCATTCTAAGAGAATTAGCATAACAAAGATAAGCGTTGTGGTTATCTGGTCCTTTTCTACCAAGGACCGAAAGATAGGGTGAATGCTGAAAGGAATCTTGGAGATCTTTGGCCCTCTGCAGCTAATGTGTTTACGTTGAAAATTGTAGATAGGATGCCTTGTGAGAAACCAGATCATAGGGATTGTGAAAGCCAGCCATGAATACTGTAACGGCGGTGCTTCCCCCCTTTTTCTTCCTTTTTTTTACACATCTAATCTTGTTTTCTTTCTCTTGATCATTGTTTCCAACAATGGCATGGCACTTACGTGGCCCTGTGTTTGTCTCCTCTCTTTATCCTTAGTTATAGTTTATTGTGGTAAAGTGATATATGTGTGTTGATTTGCATTACGTGTAAAATGATGCATATTACGCATCGCCACATCACTCAACTGCCCAAAGAGCGCATGTGTAAAGGTGGTGCTAGAGGCCAAAAAATTGGCAACGGTGTGAGAAGGGCTAGTGAGTGTGTGTGTGTGACCCCATCGCGCAAATAGACACAGGGTGCCGCTTGGACGCTGGCATAAGACAATTTGAGAGAGCTTAGGAGAGCTGAGAAAGAGAGAGAGAGAGGAAGTGTTCCCTGTTCCAGAACCTCCTCACCACCACCACTGCTTCTCCAGTGACCTGCTCCTCAGACACCAGCATCAGCGGACGTCGGAGACGTCTGCCACCAGCCTCTAAGAAGGAAGTTGCAGCTGGAGACGCCCGTCATCATATCCCCAACTGCAGTAAGATTCTATACCCCCCCCCGTCGAGTGAGTCCCTGTGACCACGACATTCCAGAACTCAAAAACAAAGTAAAACTGAAGATAATTCATTGTATTAGGTTAGTTCTTTGGATCATTTTGTGTTGCTAGGTTTAAGTTCTTCCTTATCCTGACTATCCCCTATCCAATGTTTTTTCGTCGCCATTGCTCATGTCTTCCTGACCCTCTGCCCTCCCAATCCCCTTTCCATCGTTAGCCCATTAATGGGGTCGTTTACCATATTTTTTTATTGCCGAATCTGATAGAGTTTGTAAAATAAAAGAACCCGTATTTTTCCGTTTTCTGATCCGACAATTATTTCCTGAGTTATAAGCGGCGAAAAACTGATGTTTTTAACCCTTTTGGAATAGTGGGTGTGGTGCAACCTCTGACGTATATCTACTTTGTCCAATCACAACTGAGCCCGCGAAGCTACTTCGCCTTATCGCAAAGGGGGGGACACAGCTGACTCGGCCAATGAGAGCGATTTCGACAGCATCTGCGCGAGCAGACCTTCCGAGAACCCCCCTCCACTCCCTTCCCCCTCCCCTGAAAGCAGTCAAGGACGGGAGGAAAATGACGTCAATGTTATCACAGCAGCATTTTCGGTGGGCGTCACCTTTTGCTTATTTTAATTTTTGATTTATTAGTGAATGGTTGTGGTTAGAAGATTAATTTTTTCAATAAAATTCGTTTTTCGTTTCCATCTAACGATTTTGTGTACAAAATTGCGATTTCGGTTCCGAGTAAACGCCCCCATTTGCCCATTCTAACGTTGCCCCGTCCTGAGAATGAGAACTCATTTGCTTTTGAGGCTAGGACCTGCACGCGGATCTCACCAACTACGGATGGTCAAGGTAGGTCTCCGCAGTGCGAGGGATCAGTTCGTTACAATACGGATCCAGATGGCATATTCATTAACCTCTTTAAGCCACTATACATTAGGCGATCAGAGAATTACTGAAGAATAGATTTGGTATTAGCACTGACTGAAGAAAAACAATCCGATTATAACTCTTCCTTATTCGGTAAATGCATATAATTTATGATTTCAGAACCCTGGAAAGATTGCAGAGTTAGAGTATTGGAAAAATAATATTTAATTTAGTTTTTTTCATGCGCTGATGATTAGGAAACTTTTATTCATGCATGTTATGAATCGCTGAAAATGAATAATGTTCATTTAAAAAAATACTTAAAAAACAAACATTTTAATGGAATAAAACTATTCTAAATGATTGAAAGAACATTCCTAAGTACACCAGAAGCAAATGGGAAAATAAGTAACTGATATTAAAATAAGCAGAATAAGTTTTGTTCTCACATGCGTAAACACGGAAATTTCCATGACCAGACCTCAATGTTCAGCACGCAAAACACAGAGATTTCTGTGATGGGCCGCAATGTGCTAAAGAGTAGAATGGTGGTGATGCTGGAGTTCATGCCACCCTTGCTCTATTCCCTGAAAAATCCCTACCTCCAACCAATAACCAGAGTTCCTAATTTGTGCAAATGACCTTGTCTGACAAATGCCTGCATTGAAAATACTACCACCAGATGTTATATACTTAATATTACTTGTTCCAGAACTTGTTAACATTCCAGTGGCTCATTCAGGCAAGGTACCATAAGCACTAAGACAACACACCAAAGGAAGTGCCAAAAATGGTACTACTCAATAAATGAAAACAAATAGGTTTTGACTAGGGAAAGTAAATTTCCAAGTGAAGTTCTCAATTTTCCTGATCTTCCAGGTTTTCCAGTTCTGTAGTAACCCACATTCATAAATATTCGTACCGCTTCCTGATTAATGGTGTGAATATATTGAATAGAAGTACATCAGATGTTTTATTTTTAGCCTTCTATAGTATGCAATGAGCATGGTGATAGTAAAAAAAACATTACCTAGGACATTAGCATCTAGGCCATTCTCATTCATGTGACTAAGAACTTCTTGCAGAAAAGCACAGAGGTAGAGAAATACGTTCTTGCGGAATTCAGGCAGTTCCAACACAATCTGGAAAAAAAATTAATGATTTGCATTAGAAATATGCAAGCGATACCTAATATATAGAGGTCCGTGAAAGTGGTTTTATTTTTTGCTAAAATTCGTTTTAAAACTATGTGATTTTGGTGTTACAGAAAATCTTGGCGGTGTTATTATAATGTTACAATTTTTGCGCATTTCTAGGCGTTTTATTATTTTTGGTACACATTTTGTGAATGCTTATACTTTTATTAAGCATTTTACATAACAAGAAAGGCAATGAAAGAAGCACGCATAACTACACACAATCGGAAACAAAGAAACTTGAACTGGGGGTGTTTCGAAGCAAGGTGGTGTCCTTGTGTCCAAGGAGGACCTCCTCGAGTCAAAATGATTTTTTTTTTGCATTGAAACCCGGTGGAGCGCCGAATATCCGATGATCCGTCCCCTAATAAGTAGCACCTCCTATCCTTTCTGTTCCTTCCCCCTCTTCCCTCAACTGCTAGCGCTTCCGTTCCCAGCCAGTGGCCGTGTTTAAGTCTACAAAATTGCTACATTAGGCCCACACTTAAGGTTTTCCTGCAACAAGTTATCCAATTACGCTGTCTACTGCGTCGCGGTGAGTCACCGGAATTACTGCTCGGCATTGACATCACTACAGTGCGCGATATGACGCGAATGCGATATGCGCGAGACAAAACAAGCCAATTTACCTTTGAATCGAAATGAGATAGAGCGAATGAACGTCAGCAGCATTAAACAATAAAGGCTTAGGCTTTAATCGATTATGACTCTTTACATGTGATTTTTCGCTAATTCAGGTAAAATTCGCCAATAAGGCGAAATTTCGTTTTATTTTCCGATTTCGTGATATTTCGCGTTATTTCGTGTTATTTCGCGATATTGCGTCTCGCGAATTTCACGGATCTCTACTAATATATGAAAAAAAGATAGAAGAATATTATTTATTAATACTCACCTGCTTGCAAGCTTTGTAATTTCCACATTCCTTAAAACAAAATTTGTGCAAATTGAAAGGGATAATTGGTTCTGCAGTAGATTCCAACAGAAGAACTAATGCCTCAGCTACAGAATGAGCACTCCCAGCTAGTGATTCAATTAAGGAGAGTTGCAAAATGTTAGACATGGATTGATTCCTCTATCACCACACCACTTACAATGATCACTAAATAAAAAATGTTCAAGATCAAATTGGGCAATAATTTCATATTGATTCATTAACCTCTTATAGGATTTACTCATCATATAATAGGCAAAATTTTTCACTTAAAAAGACAATTGCCCATATGCTAAAAAGACAGAAAAAAATACCATTTTTATACCAAATTAAAAAAAAAATGTGACACTTGCAATCGACCAAAATATTATGCAAACTAGAGTTTGAAGGGCGTTTATGAAGTAATCAAAAGAACTACAGAAACTTTAATTATATCATAATTTTTTCCATTTATTTTTACATTAATTGTTGTGCACTAAATTTTTTTAAATTATATTTGTATTTTAATTAAATTTTGAATGAAAAAAGTTTTTTTTTAATGTAAAACAATTATGCAGACTTTAAAAATTTATTTCTCAAAAATCCTTCAGCCAATCTTACCAATATTTTAACACTATTTACACCAAAACGTCTTGTGTGTTTCATTAATTTCTGAAATTTTTTTCCAAGAAATGATACCTTAATCATTTTTATCAGAAGTTTTTTTCTCAGCTCTGGGTGGTCAAACAAATGCTGTCTTAATTGCATTGAAATCCTTACATATACTAATGACATATGACATAACTGTTAAGAACTTGATTAAATTACCTAATTCTATAACCGTTTATATGCATTGGCTAGAATTAGGCAGGTCAGATGTTATTTGTTGCTGGGAGAGTGGTCCAACATAGCCACAACAAATAGCTGCACACCCATTTCATTTTAGCCCATACATATAGATTTAAAATTAGTTAATTAAATGACGTTCCTAATAACGATTATTTATAACATAAGGATATTTAAGGACTGCAATGCAATTAAGAAAGCACTTGTTCGACCACCCAGAGCTAAGGAAAATGCTTCTCATAAAAATGATTACAGCACCATTACTTGGACATATAAAATTCTGAAATTTATAGAAGACATACAAAACATTTTTGTGTAAAAAGTATTAAAATTTGGATAAGATCAGCTTGAGAAATAAATTTTTAAAGTTGGCATAATTGTTTAACACGCATAAAAAGTCACTTTTTCCATTCAAAATTTAATGAAACATGCAAACAATTAATTTTAAAAGAATAAGTGCACAAAATTTAACATAGAAATACCTAAATGGAAAAAATATGATGGATTAAATTTTCTGCAGTTCTTCCGGTTACTTCACCAACACCCTTCAAACTCAAGTGCACATAATATTTTGGTCCACTGTAGGCAGTGTTTTATAACGCTTAGTCAACAAATTTAGGGATTCAAAAATGACTATTTATGCTTTTTTGACAACAATACTCATATCAACTAGTGGTCATCTGGTGCACTTTTTCTAACAAAAGGTTTTGATAACCACCAAATACTGTGATATTTATATAAACTAACAGTTAAGATTAGCATTACAAAGCCACACCTTAAGGGGTGTGATTTTTATAAATTTCCATAGCAAAATGAAAATTCCATTAGTTAGCCTCATTAGCTTGAAGTTGAAATAAAACATGAGCAAAGACTTGTGTGTTTTAAAATCAAATTGAAAAAATATTTCCTTGACAATTGTTTTTATAATGTAAGAGAATTCTTGTCGAATGACTGATAATATTGCTGTGTGGTGTTTTACTTTTCTGATATGTACTGTCATTTTATTGTATTTTACTTTTTTTTTCTTCATTGGACTTCATTTTTCTTCATTTTTCATATATGTAACAACATATCAACGGGACCAATAAAACTATCTATCTATCTATCTATCTAGCTTGATTGGTTAAAGCACTTGGATGGAAATCTGGAGATCCAGGTTTAAGTCCTGGTCAAGGCAAATGCTTTTTTTCTCTGTGGAACTTCTAATATTGATAAAATTCCATGTTTCTTCAGTCAATGTAGGTACTTGATACAAATTTCATTCCTAGGTGTGTAATGAACTCGACCCATCACTAACTTAAACCATTCACAAGGTAAAGAGTGCCTTTAAGTAATACATTTATACTGTCAGGGTGATGGTTTCCATAATCAAAACTCAGAGTAACGTGGCCGAAATAATCAATTATTGCACCTTAGTATCTGCCCTCATGTCACTTTTTATCACACAAGTAAGCACCTCATTCAGAGGAAAACTTGTCAAAACTTCCTGAAAATGATCACCAAGAAAACATCAAGTCCTTCAAAAAACACCAGGAAGTTACTATTACAAGCTTGTTTTTTTAACGGATTCAATTTACCATAAATTATTGCAGTATACTCACAAAAACAAATAAAATAATAGTAACATTAAATTATACTCATAAACTTAAAGAGCAAAACAAATATAATTTTTCCACCCAAATGATATTTCTTCATCCAATCCATAGTTACATGAATGGAAGTCATTTAAGGTAGAATGATACAGATTACAAATGATTAAGGATACGGAGTGGCTCAGATGACCCATAATCAAGCCATGTTCTTATTAACACAAGCTCATGGGGAAGGCCAGGCTGAATAAAAAGATGCTGCTGGCGAAGTCCATGGCAATATAGGTGATCCACCAAAAACCAAATTTCTTTGGGGATTGGGTAAGGCTCCTGAGTTGAAGGCACATCCTTTATACACCCTTTCTCCTAAGGGTAAGAAGGGAGAGAATAATACATTAAATATATGTTTTTGAATAATAATTTTTTGCAAGTATACATTAAATAGATATGATACTCCAAGAAAAATTACTAGATTACTAACTAGTTCCATCAATTTTCCCACAGGAATATCCCTGAGAGGCACACTTATATGAACTAGCGCTTCAATCGAAGATCCAAAACAGCTCCATTCATATGTACCTGGAATTAGAAATACTGATTTAAATTACAGGAAGGCAAAGGACAGTTTTATCTCTACTTCAGCCAATCAATTGAGCAGAATATTGCAGATTAGTAAATGATAAACCACTTGCCAGTTATCGTAATGAAAATATCTTTGCCACCATCAAGATGAAGCACAAGAATATCATACAGCTTGTCTTCACCTGAGTTCATTTTACACGCAGACTTTTTATCCACCAAAACCTTTAATTTTACATCACATTTTTCACCTGAAAATAGCAAAAAAATTTACTAATACAATTGTTATCAAATATGATTACTGTTTACAAATTTGCAAATTGATTCAAAGTTTCCAAGAACTCTAAGAATGTTTCATGGTATTATAAAAGCTTTGGACCTCTCAATCTCAGACAAAAAGACATCAGAAATTAAGGTAAATGAAACAATCCTTATCTATGTAAAATCATATCTTAAGAACATAAAATTGTGCATAAAAAGCATAAAAATGATAGGCTGTTAGAAGATTAGAAATTGAAACTAGAGGTACCCCACATCTTATTGTTTGAACCGATTCTGTTTATAGCTGCAATTAATGATTTACTCAATCATCTAAAAGGAGAAAGTGGTAATTAATTTGCTGATGATGCAAGCCATGCGTTTTCTCATCGTATATAAAACATACGTCCTCAACTAAGTCAATGAAAACCTATTATATGGCTGAATGGACTTATAACGACAGATTTATAGTGCATACTACCAAGATGCAGGTCTTCCGGGTTTTCCTCCGCATTGGTCGATGATTCACTTGGAGAAAAACCCAGAAGACTTGCATCTTCACCACAATCAACCAACAGAAGCCTCCACAAGGATTGCATATTACCTTATAAAAAATCTAATATTTATCTACACATAAGAACAACCTAACCACCTTTCCTTGAAATTAACCTATCAGGTTCCAGATAATCTAATCACATTATTCCTCTTGGGTTTGAAAATTGAACTTATTTTTTATCTAGAAAGACTACATCAATTTTACCAAAACCTAATTTTGGGATGTTCATTCGTAGTGAATTCCTTAAGAAATTCTGTCCTGAAGAAAAGTCTCTTGAAATACAATAATTTCCTCAATATAAACCCAATCAATTTTAAACATGGTACAAATCAGAAACAACCCCCCAGTTGCAGAGTAAATATTATCCAGCTTATAAAAGGTTTGCATGATTAATAAAGAAATTAAAATTCAAGACAGGCACATATAATCAATTTTGTAGGTGAATTTTTCCCACAAGTATACCTTGTCACACATTTAAATCACTTTTACTATCAAACTGATCTGGATTGAATACATGCATAATTAACCAAATAAAATACATTCATACATAAAATCACTATAGAAAAAAATTACCTGGTTTGATGAAGCCCATGTATGGCTCTATGTGCAACCATTCTTTGCAATAAGTGGTATCATCCAGCTTTTTCACAAATTCAAACTGAACTGGTACCTGCAAGGTGGAATGTTATGATCCATTGTGTAACCTTGCATGCAACATTAAGAGATTAACTGTTTTAAGCCAATAGGGCAAAAAGGAGTAAAATACCCATAGAGCAAAACCTCTACCTAGTGAACCTCTTCATATCGTAAACCTCCATTTTTCGTAATGACTTTGAGGTCCCGCCAAATTTTGTATGCAATTATATGGAGAAACCTCTTCCCATCGTACCTCTATATTTTTGAAAAACCTCCACACTTTGCACTCAGAATACACCCCCATGACAAGCCACCTACCTCCAAGGAGTAAAACATTCAGCCTATTCAGCTATTATGCTAGTGAAAATGATTGTAAAACTAACCTCTGGTCTAAATAGAACTTGCAAACCGACGTAAACCTCTCAGGTGAACTCCTTCATACCCACGTATGAGATTACCATCTGACGCAATTATTATACATGAATCCAAAGATTTGTTATTTTAGGGTTAAAATGATTCTTAAGGGGAAGTTAGCCTATTCTGACTTCATTTTATTGTCAGTTCTCCATAAAATCTCGATATCATTGCGACCGTACCCTTAGAAAATTACATTGAGTTTATTTCCATGCTTGTGACTCGCTGTAGTCGTCTGTTACTTCGAATTAAATTTAGTCAGCAATCCGACTATCAAATCGGCAGGTCTACCTACCTAATGTATAGTTAAAAACACAGTAAAATTAATATGGCACGTAGCACAGGCCAAAAGACCTAATGGAAATTTTCCGGTAACACTTGAAATAAAAAAATTACCTTCATTCCTAGGATTACTCACAAATGTGTAAATTAGCTTGCAGTATGGTACCTATAGTGTACTTAGGCATAATATGAGGCCTAAATGAGTGACATTCCCTATTGACTTGTAATGAAAGTAAGCCAGGAAGCAAAATATTTTTTCTTAAGGAATACATAAGCCTAATTAGAAGAGAATTCCTTTAGCATTCCTTGTTCACACAAACATACATGAAACCATTCATGCAAATATAAATGAACGTATGTACATGTTCGTATGATTTAATCTATCGTGTAACCAAAGCTTTACATGATTTTGATGAGAGCGCATCCTGTTGGCAGATTTCTATTGGCCTTGGCGGCTCCTTCGACAAAAACTATTCGACTCGACTTTCGCAAAAATACTCGAAGTACTTGAGTTGAGTACCAACTAATCGGCTCAACTTGAATTTTTGAGTACTCGCACATCCCTATTATTTGTGACTAGAATCACATTTTTGTAGTTGAAGACACCGGTCAGTGAAATAGGCCTCACTTCTGCGTTGAAATTACCATTTATTCATTTGATGGCCTTATACATATTCAGGGTTTATAGGAGTTTTTCCTTTTCATTTTCCCTGACTTTTCCAGGATTTCCAGACCATTATTAGTGATTTTCCCTGACTTTTGAGTGCCTGAAAACTCCAAGATTTTGGTCAATTATAGAGATAAAAGTGGTAGTGAGAAAGCAGAGAAGTCTAAACTTATGAAAAATTGTAGGTTTACTTTCGTATTAATCATATGACCTTCCAGTAATAAGAGATCAACAGCTTTAAGTCAAAAAAATAAATATTATCATTACTTACATTGATACGCCTTCGTAAAGGGTTTTAATTGCAGAAAAATATATGCAAAGAAGGCTAACCTGGCTTTTCCTTCAAACCTGATGTCATGTTATAGTAGCTCTTTGAATCAATCTTGATTTTTTCTTCCTCACATCCTTCTACAAATTTGGTTAAAAGAAATCAAATTTGACTGAGAATAACTTTTTTGTCACCAGAGGGACAGAGCAAAGCATTCCTGGCAAAATCGCTAGCGAATGAAAATGAGATGCGCACACCTTTTACCAATCTTTTCGCCAAACTGTGCAGCCTATAGCCAGAAAGAACCAGAATAGGGCTGCCTCCTCCACAGCGAAGCCGTGTCTCCGAATTTTGAATGTTTTGCGATTTTTCCCTGACCACACATTAAATTCCCTGACTTTTCCAGTATTTTTTGCTGTTTTCATTTTCCCTGACTTCTCCAGATTTTCCAGGATTTCCAGGTTCCTATAAACCCTGATATTATGAATGTGCTTACCTATATTTAATTAAATAATTTTCTATCAATCTTTAAATATTTGCCAGTAAAAATGCACACTAATGTAAATTACATCACAAATTTTAGGTCCACGATGGACATGACAAATCATAAAAAAAAAGACGCAGCTGGAAACAACAAACTAAATTAGCAATTTTCTAAGCCATTAATAAGGAAAAGCGAAAAATAGACATTGCTTAGACATTTAGAATAACACCATTCACCCTGATATCCATTTTTAAAAATATGTTTAGAAACTGAAGAAGCAACACATTGTGGGTTATAAAATAAAAAGTCTTGGGCAGTGAAAAGTAAAAGGCTGGATGAGCACATATTTGATTAGTTGATGGAAGGTAAGGCCAGAAATATTCCTATATTTCTGGATCTATTCTACAGCAAAAGGCGAGAGAAGTAGCAGTAAACATGGGAGTTGAAAATTTTCAAGAATCAAATGGATGGCTACAAAAGTTTAAAGTGCGGTGCAATCTCAAAACATTGAAGATGTGTGTGGAAGAAGCTACTGTAAGTGATACAGTGGTAGAAAAGCGAATAAAAAACTTTGCAGATGATTTTAGTGGGGTATAAACCACGAGACATTTTAATGCTGATGAGGCAGGAGTTTTTTCTAACTTGCTTCCTGACAGAACTCTGCCATTTAGAAGCCAATCCTGCCATGGAGGGGAAAAAGCAAAGAAAAATTCACAGTGCTATTCTGAGTTAATTTTGATGGCTCTGAGAAATAGGAGCCATTTGTTATTGAGAAATATATTAAGCCTAGAGGCTTTAAAAATTCTCAAAGATGGAAATGAGCAACGGGAAAATACTCCCCTTTATTAATCAGTGTACAGCACATAAAATTGAGGGGATTGTATTACCATACATCGAAATAGAGGATTTTTCTCCAAATACCACCAGTAAACTGCAACCCGTTGATAAAGGAATAGTTCCAATGTGAAGAAAAATTGGGTTTGGTGGAGAAAGGTGGTGTGCATGTTGCAAACAGTTAATGAGAAAAATGATATAAGAATTGTGTTTGTGGAATATAATGCATGCCATGCACAGGCTGTCTTACATGCACTTATTTAAAGTTGCAGATCATTGAGAACTGTTTTAAGAAGTTTGGATTTATGGGGGACAGCAGCAAGGAAGGCATTATGTATGAGGATGAGTCAACAGAGTGGCATGAAATAAAAAAAATAATTAATGTTCAATCATAGTTTCATGACTTAATAAATGTTGACAATACCTTTCTCACATGCACTCCAAATTGAGGGGATGATGGTGAGAGAAGTGGAGGAAGAAATTGGAGGGTAGTCACCAATATATCTTTATATGGAAGAAGTGGGTGATGGTGAGGAGTGAATGTCAGTGGCAAGCAAAAAAGAGGTGCAGGATGCTTTAGGTGGGATTTTTTTTGTATAGAAGCCTGCAGCATTTAGAATCTATTATCATAAATAAGGTCGAAAATATAATTTCAAAAGAAATTGAAAAAAGTGAAAGAAACTGAAATTAAAATTTTTTCACTGAAGAGTTCTTAAGTAAGTTTTAGTTCCCTTGTTTTTATTATTATAAACACTAAAACTGTAAAATCATAACTGCATTTATTTAAATATACAAATATAGTAATTAAAGAGATAGCAGCACATATCATTGCCAAAATGTTCCATAAGGCGGAATAAAGGTGTTCATTTTGCTGAAACCTCTTTATAACGAATCTCTATTTATCAAAATGACCAAAAAATTGGTCCCTTCCATTTCGATAGAAAGAGGTTTTACTGTACTAGATTAAAAATCTTTCTTGAAGCCTGGCTCAAAAATTTTCTTGTGTAACTAGAAACATATCAAAATATATTACAGTATTTACTTGTGTAAGCCGTGATCCTTTTTTCCCGAAAACCCCAAGAAAAAAGGGTGTGCAACTTACATAAGTCCACTGGATTTTCTTGTAAGCCCTGTACCATTTTTAATTTTCATAAAATTTTACAATTTCAAACAAAATAGCTCATCAAAAGGAATGAAGAATAAGATCATCATTAAAGAGGCTAATATTAATAAATGATAAAAAATAGAGCATTAACTCATTTTTACAAAGTAGGCACAACTGAAATAAATGGTACTTTTTATTGACTGGCTTTGCTATGAACAAGATTTGAAAAAAAAGAGTATTATTCTAAAATGATTCTATCCATCATCACATCAAACATAGAATTTGAACATCATGGCATTAAAAACTTATTAAATATTACCGTTACTTGGAAGCAGTGGTTATTGCACTGCATTCAAATATTGCAACAGCAGCCATGCGCATCTTTGAGATCTATTAAGTCCCAATTATTTGCAAAATGTCTGGGAAAATGTGACTGAAATTTATATCATTCTGTCACACATGATTGAAAAATTGATGAAAAAAAAAACATTTTTAATTATGAGGATGAAATAGTATGAGTATAAGAAAAGAGAATTTGTTACCTGGCCTGTGTTGGCAATTATTAAATCTTTGGTTTGAGGTTCGTTGTAATAAACAGTATCTAAAATAATTTCTGTGTTGTCCACCATGACCTGAGGCAGGAACTCATTCTCTAATTTATCCAGCTTCTTCATGACTTCCTCGTGTATCTTCCTGTACTTTGCAATATCAATCACCTTAACCTAATGAAAATACAATGAAGAACAAGAAATAGTGAGAAGGGAAACTTCACATAGGCATCTATTGAAAAAATTATTCTGCTCACTGCCAAATAAAGTGGCCAGGGTAGAAACTGAATTTGGATTCATTAAAGCTGTTAAACAATGGGTTATGTGCAATGAGGAAGTTGAGTTTTTAGCTAAAAAGTTATATAAAAATGCTAATGCCACATTAGCTTAGGTAATTGATGCCAAATTAAGCTTAGGTAATTGATGTCTATGAGTATGATCTCATGCAAACATAATTATATTTTGAATATGAACAAACAAAAATATTTATAAGAAAAATTTTTAATCACTGTAACTATCACATATATTGTTGCAACTGATAAGCAGAATTAGCACCTTCTCTGCCTGTCTTAAATTAATTATGGTAACCCCAAAACAGGTATTGGTCCTCTGGGGTACCTATATTCCATTAATTTGTATGAATTGTCCAAGATAATATTGTAAATATTGTTTCAACGGAACAAAACATATTATTATTAGCTATTATTACATGACTAAGCAGAAGTGTTCAACCCAAAGGATAGATTATTTGGTGAGGGTAAATCTGACCAAGTATTGAGTGAAAAAGCAATTAATAAACACATGATATGGAGGAAAGTTCCTTCATTGTGATACCTGTTATTTTCAAGAAACATCGATACCCAGAAAATCGCCCAGCTTGGATTTATTTTCACATCTTTAAAGGCCTTGCCCAGAATTCAAACCAGGAGCTCATAGCCCATTACTCCACCCGCTGGACTACCACAGAATCAAGCAAGTATATGGGCTGGCAAATGAAGTTAAGTGACATCATCAAATTTGACATGACCACATGAATAAATAAGTAAGCTTTCATGATCACTAATTATATTGGAAGTGTTCCACTATCAGAAGAAGTTTCCCTGGAACACTTCTTTTTCAATGCCATTTTTGTAAGGGACATTTCTCACACCAATTCCTTCTGTACTTTGCCACAATAGATTTAATGCATTTTAACAAATTTATGCATACTTTCAAACACTGAAATTAATAATGTAGTTTCAATCCATTACCTATAAAATAATAAATAATTTTAAAAAAATCATTGCAGTTACAAAGGCCAACTTTGAGTAAAAATGAATGCTACGGTTGACCCAGTATGAAACATTTTAAGTACCTCAATGGTTAAAATAAAAAGGTCTGTAAATACCTTAAGTACCTTTTTCCTGTCCTTCATGAAAAACTTAATGTGATAAATAAATATTTAGAAAATAACTACAGGAATGATACTTTTCACATACGAGTGTAGTACATGAATAATGCAGAAATTTAGAGGTGTTATTCTCAGTGATCTCAAACATTATCAGATATCATTTTAAAACCACTACATACTAAAGAGAGAAAAACAAAGTAAATAAATATTTGCCATTGAACCTGATGATACCATAATAAGTGAAATGAGGTTTAAGCTTTCATTATTTTTTTTAATAGAAACAAAATGGCAATAGAGTTTTTCCAGTGAAGTAGCCAATGAAAGAACAATACAATGATAACATAAAAAAGTTTGGGTTAACGAAGTTATGTGAAAATGCAATTGACATCAGAGAAGACATGATTTGGAAAATGATTCTTGAAGCCAATCATACATACATAGTATTGTTTATCCTGTATGTGATGATGATATAGAGGGTTGAATCACTTGGCATACATGGGCTTCAATGTTTTAAAAAATCAAATAAAAGTGAATAAATAACTTTGGATTAGGAAGGTGGCTGATGAAGAATGATTCACAAAAGTCAGATATATATTATGCAATTACCTATATGTTCTATTCGATATGACATGAATCACGTACAAATTACAGGTTGTGTGTTACATATACAAAAACTTCTCAGAACCCTCTTATGTACTGTTTTATTTTTGTTTGTCATACACAATGGATATGAAATCTTGTAAATATTAATTTAGAAGTAAATAACCCTCACGAAATAATGCCAAAATGTAAAATAATTCTTATTTATGTTTTCTTATAGTTTATATTTTAAACTCGAAAAAATTAATTCACTGAGAAGGGAGTGGCAATAAAGTCATTTAAGTAAAGGGCAGTAATCAAACAGTATATGATATAGTAAAAAAGGAAAAATAAGGTTGGTTATGAGTCCCTGATAGTGAACACAAGGAAGACATTGTCCTACAATGATTTCCCCAAGGCAATAGTTCTACCAAATAAGGTGGAAGTCATCCAGTTTCAGGAATTTACAACAGTTGGCATGCTGAAATAATTTTTTGTTTCAAATTGGAAATGTTGTTTCCTACAGACTAGGCAACCAGTTACAACACTTGCTCGAAAACTTCGATAAACACACACATTATCAAAATTTCACTGGGTAGTATGTTCACAATACGAAAGGCACTGTGTTCAAGAATAGATTTTGGCCTCGAATTATGATGGAATAAGTTCCATTCCTAAAATAACAATAAAAAAATAGGAGAAATCCAATGCTTATTGCTTACATTTTTTCAGGTGAGATGTCGTGATGGTAGATTTACATTTTTGAGTTTTCTGATTGCTAAGATTGTACTGTCTAACCTAGCTCACTCCTACACTAAATCCTATGGCAACCTCGATTTCAATGCAATCTTTAAGCAGCGCGACCTTAGGGTGGCCAGGCTGGGTGTAACCTAATTGGCTATTGTGGCCAGCCTGGTGAGATGTGGTGGATTAACCGGGATTTCAATGCCAGAAAATGAATTTCATCGTGGATCATCGTGAGCCTACCATATCAAATTATGTATTTAGGGCTTAAAGCACACCAAATGGTCAAAAATGAGTCAATTGCTAAGCAGGAAGGAGTATTTCTAAAACATATACATTACCTCGGAGTCGAAGAGTGCACTAACAGGTTTGTGGTCACTTATCTTGAGGACTTGGTGACTTCTGTATGCCACTTGTTTGATTCCCTCTCCTTTCCACAGGATCCTATCACACCATGCTGGAGCTCTGTTCTTCTCACTGAAATGTATGCAAAATATTTTTATCCTTGGCAAATAATAACACAGGAAGATAGTAATAATACTGAATTCAGTACAATTCTGCAGGTGATTCCATACAAAAACATTCTCCTTATGTTACAATATCATCATTGGGTCACCAGCAAATATAACAATAACAACAAACAAAATAATAACAGGTTACAAATACAACATTAATAACAAACAAACAAATAATAACAGGAAGAGGAAGGGGCATAAAAATAAACACAGGAAGGAGGATTATAATGCCTATGAGTACTGTAAACATCCTGGTTATCTGCTTATTTGAGAGCAGCTTAAGAAATGAATGTTGGATGTCATATGAAGTCTCAAAATTGTTGGGAAGGAGTGCTACCTGGTGGCAAAAAAAGTTGGTTGCTGGGATTTTTCTACATTCAGAACACTTGGGAATGTTCTGGAACAATTTAGCAGAAAATCCTTCTGAAGAGGTTTATTAATGAACTCTTCTGCAGGAACTACACGGTAAGACCTCATCATGTATTCGTTTACTGACTGCAGTCAACCTCCTTTACTATTTGGATACTGAACATGCTCTAATATACAGGTAATGTATCCAGAAACTAATTATTTTGATGGGATAGTCTTTTAGCCTTTTTGGTAGGATTAGATTTTCCAGTTTCCTTGTTTAACCTAAGTGCTGTGATTAAATTACATCTATGGGTGCTAGCTGCCATATTTAAGTAAGTTAAGTATTCATATATAAAGTGTCATAGATATGGCTCATTCGGCATATAGCCACTACTATGGTGAGCATGCACGTGCCGTTCAGTATATAAAGGTTTAGGCATCCTACTCTAGGGTAATTAATGAATAAATAATGCAGTAAAACTTTAAAAATATCTTCATATCTCAGTATTGCTCCAGTTTGGAGTATTCCATAAGACAATTTTTTTCTAGAATTTTCTACATATTTTTACCAAACCAAGGAAACCATGGAAAACAAACTGTGAATATGGTGGACCCTGACAGATACATGCTACTGTGCTACCTCATTCTTGCAACACAACATGAGAGGTGAATAAGGTAAGAATACCTTGTTTTTTTTATAATTCCATTTCAATATGCTACATAGGAGAGCCAATTTACTCAGTAATTAACATAATTTGTTTCCTCCACTTCGCTAACTTTCCCAGCTGAAAATAATGGCTCAAAACAACTGGGCAGAGTGACAGATATAAACACTAATTGCAGGTAACAGAATGATTGCAGTTTTCACGAATAGAATAATTGTGGCTATAAACCAAACCCTGGAATCCTTCATTCTTATGTACCTACTACAGTAAAGGTTTGCGAAAGGAAATTATGCACAGTACAGTGCATATGGTGTGGACAAAATATAGGGTTATATTAATCAATTAATTTAGCACGTCAAAAAAAAATTCCAGTGAATAACAAGTTTATGATGCATGTTACACTACTGAGGAAAAATCAGAACAGAATACAAAATTTACTTGAAATACGTTACATTAATATAATAATACATAAATCCCAAAGTTGCATAATGTTCAATTGGAATCCAAAATTGCAATTTTGTACACTAAATCATTAGATGGAAACGAAAAATGAATTTTAGTGAAAAAATTAATCTTCTAACCAGAGCCATTCACTCATAAATCAAAATTTTATATGTATACGCAAAAGGTGAAGAAGCTGCTTTGAGATGACTGACATCATTTACCTCCCGTCCTTGACTGCTTTTAGGGAAAGGGAAGGGAGCGAAGTGGGGGTGTTGGAAGGTCTGCTTGCACAGATCCTGTCGCAACCGCTCCCATTGGCCAAGTCAGCTGTGTGTCCCCCATTGAAATAAGACAAAGTAGCTTCGCGGGCTCAGTTGTGATTGGACGAGGTGGATGACGTAAGAGGTCTCAGTTGTGATTGGACAAGGTGGATGACGTAAGAGGTCACATGCACGCCCTTTTTTCCAAAAGGGTTAAAAACATAAGTTTTTCACCAAATTAACTCAAGAACTAATTGACGGTTTTGATTTTTTTTTCACTTTTTAATTAACAAGGAAAAATACTTATTGTTATTTCAAAATCGAAAGGCTTAAAATACATACTCCAGAGTTATAAACTTTCGCAAGATATTCTAAAGAGAAAAAATCATTCGCCTTGACCGGGACACGAACCTGGACCCCCTGATTTCTGGCCAGGTGCTCTACCAGTTGAGCTACCAAGACGTCCTCTTTCTCTGTGGAAATTCTAGAGGCTTTAAAGGAGCTAGATGTTGCCGGACTGCTGGACATATTATGTCACAGAGCAGCCGAAGTCGTGCGCATGGCACCACCGTCCACGAGGCTAAAGTCGACTTTTAAACACTAAGATGCTTACTTTTTAACAAATTCAAAGCTCGCAAGCTAGCCACGAGAACTTTAGCGGAGTTACCCTCTGAGATGCACGATAGCAAGATATTCCACAGAGAAAAAATCATACTCCTTGACTGGGACAAGGAAAATGATTTTTTCTCTGTGGAATATCTTGCTATCATGCATCTTAGTGGGTAACTCCGCTAAAGTTCTTGCGGCTAGCTGCCGAGCTTTGAATTTTTTTTATAAACTTTTGATCAAGACAATTAAAATATAATAGGAAACTACCCTATTACTGTATAAACCATCAATGCTGGTTGGAAAAAGCTTGTTATCCAGTTTATTAACAAATTCAGCAGATTTGTATAATAAGATGTAATCAATGAACTTGAAACAAGCAATTTTCATGAATTAATAGAGAGTGATGCAAAGCAAATGATCTACAAAGATATTATGGAGCTAGTAAATCAAGAGAAAGGTAACATTTCTGAGGAGAAAAGAAAGGAGAGCCACATCAAAGATTAAAGGCTACACAGATGGCACAATGTTTTCAATTGATGGAAGAAGCACTGGCCAGTTTTGAAGCACAGGACCCTAATACAGAACAGTTTCAGAGTGTACAAAGATCTGTTCATGTTGCACTCACATGCTACAAAATAGTGAATGAAGATAAAATAACTATAGTGCAGACATCACTAGACAAAGACATAATAATAAATGGAGCAACTGATGATGCATTTCCAGATCCTGACAGATTCTGATTCACCTGCAAAATGTTATGTACAAGGTGTGTGGGGATTTGTCCCCACATTCATAGCATCATTAAGTGCTACACAGTTTCCTCATTTCAATTTCATACTTGCATTATTTTTGTTTCTACCTCAAGTTTTGGAAAATAAGCAGAGTTTTCAAATTAAATAGTAGGTAATCATCAGAAGCAATGAACTGTGTAAGTTGGGGATTTACTGAAATAATGTTGAATAAAACTTTATTCATCCTTATGATCATACATGACATAGAATAAGTCACATTAGATATTAATTACATGGATGTATATTTTATACATGGACTTTCACAACAGATACAGATATGGATACACCAGTGCTATTGACCATTCTTTTTACTGAGGAACTCATCAGTGCGTAATACATTATTTTATGAGGAAAAAGAAGTAATTTCTCCTTTAGAGACCAGAACTGATTTATCATTTTAATTTCCACCAGCAAGTTATTGGCGAGTCTTGTTCCCTAGCTCCAGGCCCAAGTAAACAACCTTTTTTCTTACACTGTTTATATGTTCTCTGAATTCTTCATAAAATCAGCACTATGCGGTATTCACCTCTCACACGGTGGACTCTCGAAAAATAGGAATACAAAGAATCCTTTGCCTGCTAATCATTGCAATAATTATGCCTAGGGACACCGAAAAATGGTAAATAAAAATCATCAAAAGCGGTGTTTAAAATGACAAATGCGGTAAATAAAATCGTTTTAAAAAGGTGAAAGCTGTGTTTAATGTTGGGAAAGAGGAGTCTTAAAGGAAGGGTTTTTTTTAATATTATTAATAAATACTTCATACCAATGTGTGAACAAACAGTTAATTACATACATTTGAGATCCAATACAGAAGTTATGGCTACCCTACGCAACATAAAAAACACAGTAGGCAAAATTAAGTTAAAGGCAAATTAATGAGATAATGGTAATAACAATAACAGAGTGGAGTAGTGGACTGCAGGTAATGAAGTTCGATTCTTACACTGTTTAAAATTTTTCTTTCAACCATTGAATAAAAAACTTTATCATCCTTCATTTCCAACCTTTGTGTGTGGATACTGACTTTTTTGTACTTCAACTAGATTTACAAATGCGTCACTCAAAAATACACTGTAAAGTTAACGTAATGATTCCACAATTTAATTCTGTAATATAAATTTTTTCCAATCATTTCCTTTCACCTAATTTAATTATTTTTTTACTTATAACTTGGCATGAAATTTCTGATAACTTACTTTTTTTAACAGCCTACTAGCATTACCCTAGGAATACAGCACGGCTGTATTCTTAGGTAGAGTTAAGGATCGAACTCGCGACTGGCAGTACACTAGCCCTCATTTTTAACAACTACGCTCTCATAGGTTCACGGGAATATGGCGAATGTAGGCGACCCGCATGACATTCGGCTTAATTGTTTGCTCGCACATCTGGGCCTATGCAGAAAAAGGTCAAGACGAGTATTTTTTATTTTGTTTTCCTAGTTTGTGGCACGGAAAAAATCTTCTTCTCATTTCGTGACCCGAGTTACTTAACTCTCCTTGTTGGTATCTACCATACGTGCATTCCATTCGCGGGGCGCATCGATCACGAGGCCGCGAGATGTTAAAATCTCCGATCCGGATCTGAATTTTTACTGTCTCTGGATATGATTTCAGTAGCGAATGAAATGAAAGACCCGTGGTTCTTTGGATCCGACCCGACCATCCTTAATTTATGAGTGGTTCATTTGTAAATCTAATTTAAACAACAAAGTCTAATAAAGTGAGTACTCAGTGGAAATGGTTTGAAAGTGAATATGATAACATTTTCGATGCAGTGACTGAAAGAAAAAATTAAACTGCGATTGGGATCAAACTTCGCACAGTACACTAGCTCTCGTTCATGGCTCTCGTTATATGCCTGATCCCGGTGAATGTAGGCTACCCGCATGACATCCTACGTATTTTTTTTCCCCGCGATACCGGGGTAATGGGGGAAAAAAGTCATGTATCTTTATTTTGCTTCTAGTTGCACGGGAACGTTTTCATCTAATTACGTGACCTTAGTTACCCATCCTCTTCTTGTCAATATCTACCGCACCTACATTCCATTCACGGGGCACTTCGATCGCTAAACCGCGAAAATTTAAAATCTACGATCCGGATCCGATTTTACTCAGTGTCTTTGGATCCGAATCCGGAACGGAGAAAAATGAAAGATCCGATCCGGTCATCACTAAAGAAAATATTTCATGCTACAAAAATTCGGCATTTGCAAAATATCTCAAATTTCGTTAAAAAAATCGCGTTTCAAAGAAGACACGGTTATTTCGCGATTAAACCCAAAAAGTCGCTTATTTCGTGAATCCTGTCGCAAAAAACGTTTCGCGAAAATGTCATGTCCCTAATTATGCCTTTTGCCTATATTTATGTTTTTCTCTACTTTTCTTGCGGTCTAATTACATAGTTATGGTAATTACCATAAATATGTAATTGGACTTTTCACTTAAGTGATTCCTTTTTCACTGTAGTCATCATTCAAATTCTTACACAGTTAAGTTTGGTGCCATGGAATGTCCATGACATGTCGAAGAGAAAAATTATTTCACATCAGGCTTTGGAACCCATCTTGGATAGATTTAAACCTGTATATTAATATGTGACGTCCTCTACCAACCTTATGATCTTATGAAATCAACATTTTGTATTCCAAATAATTATAATATATAATTTAATTTCATGGACAGTAAATATAAACGGGTAATAAAGTGAGCGAAAATGTCATTTTTAATAACTATTTTAATAATATCTCTCCGTTCACACAAAACACGCACAACATTACTTAACCCATTGGCTTAGAATTTTTTACTCCTTTTTTGCCACTCATTTCAGCATTTTTATTGAAATCATATTTTGTATTTATTTTTAACCAATTAAAAACATTTTACAGCCCTTATCATGGATTTTTCTGAATGATAAAAAGAATGCAATAAATAAATTAATTAATTGAGGGGCCCGGTGATTCGCCAGCTCTTTAACAGAAGGCCAAGTTTTGGCAGCTGGTGAATCGCTGTCTCTTTAAGCCAATAGGTTAAACTAGAGGTAAATTCCTAGGAATTGGTTGTGCGATGATTACTTAAATACGTTCGGTAGTAACAAGAGCTCCATATAGCAAGTGTTTTTTGGCTCCTGAGAGCTCTCGTTATATATATGTTCTACTGTACCATCAAAACTGGTTAAGAAGTACCTTTCAGCACTACCAGCAACAGTAGACTCAACGAGACTGTTCAGCAAGGCTGGTGATATGTGATTATATGTGATAAAATGTGAAATCGGCTTGATCCAGAATATATTTAAATGCTCTATTTTAAATGAAAAAGTTGAAGCAATAAAATGTTCTATACTTGAGGTAGGAGCACTTAACTCAATTTTCAATTGTACAAGTAAAATTAATATTAGAATTAAAAATAAAATACATATAAGATTAAGGAGAAAATAAAGATTTGGCTTTTTTGGAAAAAAAATGAGCTTAGGATTCAAGGAAATGGTAACATTTAGATTTTAGATCAAATTTAGGATTTAAGGTAAACATAAGATTTGGATTCAAAAAGAGATCCGAGAGAGAATTTAAGATTCGGATTCGAGAAAAACTGGATTCGACCCATCCCTAAAAACAACACATGCAAAAACAAACATTCATACACAAACAACAGACACACAGAATACAAACCTAGAATCCCATTCATCTGTGCCAGGGTCATACTTGTATGTTGGCCTGAATGTTATCGGCCCCTCTTCATAGCCAACAAAAACCTGTTTTTGCGCCCTTTGTTGATGGAACTGATCATATGTGAGTATTCTCAGGTAGTTTTCTTGATCAATCAATTCCTTCACAAATTTTGGATCCAATTCTGTAATACGGTAGTTCAGATCCCCCAACCAATATACATGACTGTGAAAAAGAGCACACGTTAGTAAATTTGACAGTTTGAATATCCTGCACTTCACTCAGCAAAGCACATTAATGTTTATTAAGGAGAGCAAGTACCATATGAGATAACTACAGTAGAAGATCAATTATCTATCATGTGGTGGACCCAATTTATTCTGGTATTTCGATCACTTCCATTTAGAGGGCAAGGTGACTGAAAAAGCTGTAGTAATTCCTTGCATAATATGCCAAGACCAATGCTATGCTCAAGTGGGAAGTGACGTGAAAAACAAACATTTATATTACCACACAATTTATTTAACATAAAAACATTTGATATAAAACTTTTCGTCCTTATCTCACAAATTCCAAAGAAAATAGTAGAATTCAGATGAGGTAATCTAAAAATGGACAAAGAATAAAACCTTCATAATGTAAACTGCTGAGAGTATCAATCTTTGGCATTACCATAGAACAAACTTTTTTGCAATAAAATTCATTTTAAAGTCAGCCAGTCCCTTTGGGTCAGGGGTATGAGAGCTATGTTTTAATGCATCCAATTTAATGCTGTAATCTCCACACTTTCACCACAGACCACATTGCGCCAGTGAGCTGTCTGCATACTGTTCACATTCACTAGTCAAAAGTGCATTTGGGATACTATCTCTTTAGCACTAACAGAACCACTCGTACACTAATTTGTCCAGCTCATTGTTGCTAGGCGGATGTACATTTCTTTTAAGAATTCCAGCCATCGAATCAGATGTCATAGATGGTCATTTTTCCCACAGCATACTCCCAATGAAGTTGCAAGACATTTAAACCCTGATCTAATATTTACAGGAACTCAACTTTTTGTCGAAGAGAGAGAGATTGTCACTTTCCCTTTGAGTACTCTACTGCTTCCATCATAGAATGGAATAATAAAAATCAGACTATAAAGCTAAGGTTTCCATTGCTTGAAAAATTTCTTATGCTAATCAGAAAGAAGCTATTGACCAGCCCCAGATGCTGAAAATCACTGTTTTGGACAAAGGTTTGCAGCTTTGCAAGTTAGTCATTCTAGTGCTGACATTATTTCACATAAAGCCTAAATTCCATAGGTACAATGAGAGCAATTTTGGATCAGTGAGCTGCATATACAATTAAAACTTTCCCACCCATATTCCTCTTACAGGGATGTGGGGAAAGGATGGGCAGAAGAGATAAATGACATGGGGTTACATCATCAACAGCAGATGCAATCACATAAAAGAAATAAAATGTTTCTTCTAATAGGAGGTGTGCTTTCATTGTCTGTGACCTGCAGTATTGACACAAGCCAAATAATGCTATGAGGCAACTTTTTTAATGGTTAAATAGCAGCCATAGTGGTGGCGCAGCATAAAAAATGAGCTAAGAAAAATTCTGGAAAAACTTCCATATTTAGATAATTTTATTGTTTAGAATTCTGGATTATTGATCTTCTACAATATATGTACCATTTTCACCCAATGAATAGGGATACATTAATTATTTTCAAGGTTCCCTGGGTTTTTAGGAAGTGGAAGAAGGGCAGTGAATAATCAGGCAAAGTCACAGCCTTACTGTGAACAAAAGCATTAACAGGGGTCCACATTTGATCATAATAATGACAATATTTATTAATCCAGGAACCAGGTACTGTTATAGATATTGACCATTGCATTACGTTTGTAAAATAAAAAGTTTCGCCAAATTATAATTCAATCACTTTAACATCCAAGAACTAATTTACTGAATAAATACATTTACTGAAATATTGCCAAAATTTTCAACACTTCAATTCCATTTAAAACAGTACAAACTCAATATTAAAAACTTCAAAATTACAAAAAATTCATTATTACAAAGCCAAGATCTCCCGACCAAAAAGTTTTGTGTGTACTAAATGCGTGAGGCAGAATGTGATATTTAAAAAAAAATCAAATTTACAAAATAACTAAATGCACTCACAGTGCTAAATTGGAAAATAATTCTTCATTTGGCAAATAGTGATGCAAAGTCCATTAGCATGAAATGAGCCATTCTGAATAAAAATGTTTCTAATTATCAGGCTTTATAAAATGTTAATGACTGAATGTGGCAAATGGGTTGTTTCAAAATAAAAAAAATTCTGTGTAATAACAGAGTCAAAGTTTTCATTTCAATATAAAGCGAAATAAGGCCTTATGGTAAGCCATTTACATCACAACTAACTCATTACTTACTCATGGTCTTTGATGCCTTTAGGAGGTAGAGACTGGCTGAAACTCAAGCGGGAGCAAATGTCATGGTAATCCTGATTTCTCCTTTCATATTCTTCAACATGGGCTGCTAAATGAGAGTTGACAAAGCAAAATGATGTGCTATGGAGTTTGAAACGTATTGCCACTCCTCCCTTATTGCCCTGATGAAGAAAAATTGCAGAATGAGAAAAAAAGGTCACATGGAGACTTATGATTTCTCCATACAATGTTTGCATGAAAGTAAATAATTACAGAAATATTCTTTCTAATAACTATCACCATGGCAGATGCAAGAGAATGCTAAGATTAAATCCACACGATAAAATTACTTCCACGCAATATTAAAATTAGAATATGAATTCATCCATTTCAAAATTAACATTAGATTCCCCAAGCAGATGGAGTTCTCTGGACGTCATGACTTCTAGTGCCATTTAGTTCACTATTTCACCACAGCCTCAAGATTGAGCCAAACACACCCCTTGAGTGTCACTCGCATGGTGTCAACTATATCAAAACTACACAAGTGCCAATATTTCCTGACATTAAATACAAGAAATCTGCTTAGCATTAGCATTGAGAAGGTCTGAGGTGAAAAGAAAATTATTAATTGAAAAGCTCAACCTTCTTCAAAAAGTAGACAAAAATTCACCTATGCAGCGTGTTGAAATAGAGGCAAAAATTGAAGTTCTGCCATCAATACTGAACTCAAGATCATTCTTCTCAACTCATACGTTGTTCGGCATTTGCTCCAAACTCGTTTTAAAAAAATATAAAATTCATATTCTATCGAAATTCCCTTTCACTTGTGCATTCTATATTGTTATGAAAACCGCCAAAGTGACGCTGCCCTCTGCGACTTGAAAAAATTGTTAAATTTTTCATCCTCACTGCAAAGCATAGTTGGGAAAGTTACCAAAAAAAATTAGCTGATTGTAGTTAAAGTTAATCGCTGTAAAAAGTAACTAGTTCAAGTTAAAAGCATATTTTCTGAAAAAGTAACTGATTAAAGTTAAAGTTATAACAATGTAACTTTTACGTTAAAAGTTACTTTTTCAGTTACTTTGGCAAATTGCATGCTGTGGTGATGGAGGCCTTGATGGTTTTTTGTTTTGACAAACAAAGCAAACACTGAAAACTGTCATTGCGGTTTCTTCCATCCGTATCCATTTGTTTTAAAATATTTGAATTTGGGATTTTCATTGTAATTCCATTTGGAATTGTGTCCAGAGTGTTGTTAGTCAGGTTTCCTAGTTTCTACTGAAGGATTCGGTGATTTTTCTGAGGTGGAATTCCAATTCCGGGATTTTAAGTTGTCGTGAATGTCAGAATATCTCACGAACCATGGTGCACCTGTAATTTGTGGTAGAAAGTAATTTGAGGTTATTTATTGATATCAATCCCCACATTGCAATGTGAAGTATCCATTCACAATTGTAAAATTGCAGTGGAAACGGCTTAGTTACATAGAGTTACAGTAGATGTTGGGGGGTGTACCTGCACATTCTCTCGCGATTCACTGGGAGCTGATGTGTTGTCGAGGCGATATCGCCAAGTAAAGCGTACATAGATTGGCCCATTGTGACAGATATATTAGCTTGAATGAACCCCTCCTTCTCGTTATCCGTCATAGGTTTTTAGGCGACCCTTCTTTCTCGGCTTCAACTTAGTAGTATTGACGACATGATGTTGCCGAGTGAGGCATACGAGCCCTCCAGGACATTGTCTTCGTGTGGTTTCATATTTTCTTGTCTGAGGGTGCATTCCTAAACTTTGGCGGTCCATCCCCTCAACTCAGCTCTGCTTTTGTTTGGATGTATTCATCTGAGCCTATTCATTCCATTCTTGCACAACTACCCTTGCATTCTTAGATACCATTTTATTTTTCCATTTTTCTGTTGGGTAAGCTTTGTGCCCAAATTCGAACAGGTTGACATTTTCAAATTAACTGAAGTTATTTTTGTATCAGTTAACACTAGAATGCCGGACTTATTGGACCCCCCAAAAATGCCGGGAGGGTGTCATTTTGACACCCATCTGTTTATGTGTTCGTAGCGGTGTTTTTGTGCGGATTATTTTATGTTCTATGGTTGCTAGTGTTAATACGGCAATTTCAGTATTTTTTTGCAGGTTGTTTTTACGAATAAAAATTATTTTTTGAAAAGTGGCTCGACGGGTCACACTTCCCTAAACATCTTATTGACGCAGGGCATGGGAGTGATTTCCAAGTCACTCCACTCCACTTCCCAAAAAAAGGGCGAAGGTCAGATGCCCTTGAACACTTCCGAGAAATCCTCCTCCACGGAAAGAGACACAAATTGGCAAATGAAGTGCTCCCCTTCCACTCCCCCATCTTTGAAGTGGTTGCACGTTTCGCCCCACCAGATTCAACATCACACAAAGTGTCAGCCCCCCTCACCCCCCCATCCATTCCGCATTCCTCCCCTCCCCCCCCCCCCCCCACTCCCCTAACCCAACGTGAGGGTATATATACTTGTGGTTGTCTGTATTTTATGCACCTGATGAGCCCTAGCAGGTGAAACCGGTCGTGTATTCATTTTTAAGTTTTATGCGGAAATACAAAGTTTTTTTCTTCCTTGTGAGGGATGAATTTCCATCAAGTTACCACCGAAACTGTCAATTTTATAAAGTGGCTCGATTTTAGCAAATTATTATCTGCAAACATTTTCTTTAAACCGCACTCTTTTTTCAAAGATTGTGCTGAAATAAGTGGTTAGTAAATAATCATTTCTTACAACCATTTATCATTTTTTTACAATCATTTATACTTTACGTAAAATCATGTATAATTTGTATGTAGGTAAAATAAAAATTTGTGTAAAGGAACACACAAAGAAATCTAAGGTCTCTTTCATACAGGGTTACAAAAAACTTCGTCTCAATTGCTTCACATTTATGACACTTTCACTCTGTTTTAGCCATACGCGAGCCTCAGGCTTATTTATTACATAGCTTACAAAATCCATAGTTCTGTTTTATTGCATTTTATCTTTATTTGATAGTTCCGCATGTTCTGGCTCTCGCACTCCATCACACTCATCAGAAGTTTGACAAGCATTTCTTGATGCAGTGTTAGGACTTCCAAGCTCCTCTGCTAACTCTGCAAAAAACCCTTTCGGGATATCCTCTGTAGAGTTATTTCCTTATATAATATCCAGGCATTTATACCGGGAAAGTCAAGCGTATTCTAGAAAGAATGGACTGGCCAAAGTCTGGTTCCTGTTCTGACCCAATATTTCTGCCCCATCTGATCAATGACATCCACTCCATTGGTCTCATTGTCACACTTTTCAGTTTCTGACATTTTTTAGAGTTTTCACCAATGTCAACGTTAGTGTGAAGAGAGCTTAGAACAACAACACACTTTCTTGGTTTTCCCTGATAAACGGTGTGTTGCGTCACCGTTTTTGTACAATTTAGTTGAGTACAATTCTTCCCGAAAGGCTGTTATTTCACGAAAGATTTCTATCCTTACCTTATTTACGGTTCCCATTAGACTTATACCTTTTATTTACATCATAGGTGAGCACAAGTGATGTGAAATAGTTGTCAGTTGTGACATTTCGGCCCTTGCTCAAGCAAGGCTGCATAAGTATCATTACAACATGATCTGCAACGCGATCGCCAGCTTGACGACAGTAATCTTTGCCAGGGTTGGGAAATCAATGTATGTACTTACCGTCTTGCCACCGTCCTTATCTACTGCAAGCCAGTATTTTTGCCCATGTTTATTAGGCTTCGATGCCATGTATTGCGTAAAGGAGCACCTAGCTTTGCTTGCAAACAGCTGTTAGTTAATAGTAATGAACGGTCCAGGCTTATAGCATACAATACAGTTATCATAATTTTCTTCCACACATCTGAAAACACCGAAAACTTGTGTCTGCAACCATGCAGAGCGACTTGACTTTTCGTCAAAATGAAGGTAGCGTAAAATTTAACAAAAGCTCAACATCTTGATCAGACCATTTCTCGGACACGTCTTCAAAAATGTTATTAAGTACTGCCGTAATTTGCTCCAACCTAAGACCTCTATGTAGGGTCATAACCAAGACACAAGATATTTCGATGCAACCGCCTCGTCGCAAGGAGAAGTCACGACCGGTCGCAATACGCTAGTGAGCCACACAGCCAGCTATAGATGCCCGGCAGTTGTCATCTGTACTGACGCGTCAGCACATTGTTGAAGGCAACAGTGCTACTTTACGGCAGATAAGCTACTTTACGGCAGATCTCTTCTTCATCTCATCTCATCTTTTAAAAAGTAACAATTATATTAAATAGTTCACTACATTTTTAATGATTAATTTTAATCATTAATCCCAACTATGCATCAAAGAGATGCCACAAAAGTAATTATTAAAAAAATGTGTTACCTGCTTTAAACGAAAAACTGAATGGCTACATGCTATTATGCTATGTACAAATATTGCTTCTTCCATTTTTGAGACATAAAGCCTTCCACTTAAGTCTTTTCCATGAACAGTATATACAAAATGCACTCTTTGGTCTTTATCATTGTAATTGGTCATTAATTATTGAGTGCACACCAACATGAGGTATCGTACGTATTTTCTTGAGCGGCATAAGAATTGCAAATGAAACTTTGTTACAATAAATATATAGTAAGAATATTGTTCCCCTGGAAGTTATGCGACTCACACATACGTCTTCAACTTGCCCAGGAAGGCTTAACATTGCCCTCACCTTGCATATACAGATTTTTCAAGGAGCTTGCCCGCCCCCCCATTCCTCTCCCCCACGATTCGGGGTGTTGTTGCACCACTGGTGTCTACCAGAGAATCATTAAAACTTTTTTGTTAGCAATAAATTGGAAGAAAGAGGTACAGAAAGTAGGAATTGAGCATGGAAGACAGCGGCATTTTATGTGTGAGGTGATGATTTGAATCGTTTGGCATTGGAAATTTTTCCCCTGCCACACACCTTTGCTGTGGCTTGCAGAGTATCATGCAGATGTATCACAATATCTGCAAGGTCTTTTTTCAGTACATGGAAAAATTATGATTTGAGTCATATACAGAAATAGTTAAATCTAAGAAGTTTATCTTTTTGAGACCTAATTTCATGATAAAATAAATGGAAAGATGGGTGTAGCAAATTAAGCAGTCAGGAACAGGTTCAATTGACTTCCCGTCCATAGGCAACACCTTCCACGCATGTAAGTAATACAATAAGTTTTTAAGAAGGAGATGTTTTGGACTAAATCGGTAGGTTTGTTTTAGACGGTCCAAACTAATTTAGGTGAGATCACAACGATGATTTGAATTTCTCGGTATTTCAATTTCTGCATAAAATTTCATATTTCATTGGTTAGACACTTTATTTTTTTTGAGTGATGATGATTTCCACACAGTCAACTAGTGATGTGCATAGTTGGGATTAACGATTAAAAAAATTAAGGATTAAAATTAATCGTTAAAAATCTGGTTAACTATTTAATTTAATTGTAACTTCTGAGAAAAGTTAACTTTTAATCATTAAAATTATGGATTAACTGATAAAAAACTAACTTCAGTTAATATTTTTCGTCAATTTATGGTGACTGTCAACCTGTCTGAATTTGGGCACAAAGGTTGCCCAAAAGACAAATGGGAAAATAAAACAGTATCTAAGAATACAAGGGTAGTTAAGGGTAGCCCAGACTAATACATCCAAACAAGAGCGGGGTTGACGGGAGTGACCGCCAAAGTTTAGGAATGCACCCTCACACGAGAAAACATGTAAATACACGAAGACAATGACCTGGAGGGCTCGTATGCCTTACTTGGTGACATCATGTCTTCAATACTACACAGTTGAAGCTGAAAAAGAAGGGTCGCCTAAAAACCTATGACGAATAACGAGGGGGAGGGGTTCTTTCAAACTACAGATGCAAACTAACATATTTGTTACAATGCCCCAGTCAACGTATCCTTACTCGGCGACATTGCATCATCAATACATCAGTGAATCACAAGAAAAGGGGTGCAGTCACACCCCCAGCATCTATTGTAACTATATATAACTAAGCCGCTTCCACTGCAATTTTACAATTGTGAAGTTGTACAATGTTTACAATTGTACAATTTTGATATCGATACTCACATAGGAATGTGAGTATCGATATCAAAAACTAACCTTAAAGCACTTTCTTTCACTCATAACAATCTTTTGCAGCAATTAACAGACGTGCCATGGTTCGTAGGAAAGTCTTACATTCAAGACAACTTAAAAATCCTGGAATCGGAGCCCCAACTCAGAAAAATCCCCGAGTCCTTTCAGCAGACAGTAGGAAACCTGAACAACAACACTCTGGACACTAAATGTAATTACAACGAAAATCCCCACTTCAAATATTTTTACACAAATGGATACAGATGGAAGAAACCACAATGACAGTTTTCAGTGTTTGCTTTGATTGTCAAAATAAAAAACCACCAAGGCCTCTATTACCACAGCATCCAATTTTCCGAAGAAACTGAAAAAGTAACTTTTAACTTATAAGTTACTTTTTTAACTAACTTTAATCAGTTACTTTTTCAGAAAAGTAACTTTTAACCTTAACTAGTTACTTTTCACAGAGATTAAATTTAACTTCAAATGGTTAATTTTTTTTGGTAACTTTCCCAACTATGGTGATGTGATATGGAAAAGAAAGTTTGGAAAACAAACTTCAAATTCAGCTACTCCTGAAATTTGCCCCAGGAAAATAACCACCATAAATGTTAATTTGATGATGGACATCTTTCATGCTTTAATCTTGCATTACAAAAGTTTGCTATCGTCGACAAAAATATTTGATTAATTACACTATGGTAAAATGATGTTTGTAAAGAATTAAAAGGGCACCCACAAGACGCACATTTTATCATGATGTTCAAATTTTTTATAAGTGGTGACTGGACATCAAAACTTCATTAGCCACAATACTTCATGGCATTAAAAGAGAGACAAGTTTTTAGAATTGGAAAAGCCTGTGACCAAAAGAAAAGTATCGACTGAAAAGCTCAATCTCCCCTGAGAAGTACACAAAAATCCATCTTCTACCGTCAATACTCGAGTTTGACTTACTCAGTGCTTACGCTGCTTGGCATTTCAACCTTCGCTCTGAATTCATAAACAAAATATAAAATTCAAATAAAGTATCGGGGCATGTTAAGTGTTATGATGTGAATTGTTTCGCTTAGAAATTTTAAAAAGAAGATAGAGTTGTTTGCTGTGTGCCTCTAAGTAAGTTGCATACTTACAGAGAAAACCCAGTTAGTTTCTTAAATTGATTAGAATAATGTAACATAATAAGGACATCATAAGTACGACTTGTATTCTATCAAAATTTCCATTTGTTGGTGCATTTTATATTATTATGACCTCTGCCAAAGTGATGCACCCACCGCGCCTCTCAAAAATTGGGCCATTTTTCATTCTGACTGAAAACAGATGCCTCAAAGTAATTGCTTTAAAAAATCTGTTACCTAATATTACACGTAGGACTACTGTCGTGGAAAAAAGTCATGACACTCGAGTTTACAAGTCAATGACAGTTGTACCCGTAGTCCCACAGGAAAACAAGTTACATAAAAAATTAGCTAATTTAATTCTGCGTTTAACTGTGGAAAGTGAAAATTTTTATTTTAACTTGTTAAAATTTTATTGTCTGTGAAACAAAAAAAGTGCCGGTTTTTTCACCGTTTTAAACGGAATGCTCATTTTAAAAATTCATAACTTTTAAAGTATTCATTGGATTGTAACCAAACTTTAAAACAACAAAGAAGAACTTGCTGTTAAGGTATGTACAAAGTTTTAAGATAATCAAAGTGTAAATAAAATTGTTCTTGTAAATTTTGTGAAACTACTTTTTCTCAGTACTGCGTGGTCATATCGATACGACTCTTGTCCTGTCATGGAGCTTATGGTAATACAAGGCTAATCGGTTCTCGATATTTAGAATTTATTTAGTTGTTTATTTTATGTGCGCTTACGTTTAATTCGGTGTTTCCATCAACAAGGGGAGTGAGGCGAGCGGGAGGAAGTGGACGCATGGCTTTGGGATTCCGTGCGACGTTGCCACGTTCGACACCATACCCGCGCTCCATGTGTAGAATCGTAGTCTGCTGCTTTACCGCTAATAAGCTGTTGTCATTATATTACATTGTGATGCTTACATTCTGCTGATGGCGAGGCCGAATGACCCGCTTTGTCTCAGCGATGAATCATTTGTATTTGTATGTCTGACCCGTCTGACCCTACACTCATTCTGTCGCCGATTTTATTTGGATTAACATCTGACAGTATGCCTGCTAAACCATTGACGGAGGGCGAGTTTGCCATGTTTGCTAGTGCGATTTGTTTTTTTTAGAAGCGAGAGTGAAAAGATTAATGATAAGAGGTATCCGGTCTATCATAAAGTGTCCGAGTGTGTTGGAAGATCGTTATCGACGGTAAAGAGATGTGCCACTGCAATGAAAGAAAATCGTTTTAAGTTACAATGCAACGAAAATGTATGGATTCTACGATTCTACACATGGAGCGCGGGTATGGTGTCGAACGTGGCAACGTCGCACGGAATCCCAAAGCCATGCGTCCACTTCCTCCCGCTCGCCTCACTCCCCTTGTTGATGGAAACACCGAATTAAACGTAAGCGCACATAAAATAAACAACTAAATAAATTCTAAATATCGAGAACCAATTAGCCTTGTATTACCATAAGCTCCATGACAGGACAAGAGTCGTATCGATATGACCACGCAGTACTGAGAAAAAGTTGTTTCACAAAATTTACAAGAACAATTTTATTTACACTTTGATTATCTTAAAACTTTGTACATACCTTAACAACAAGTTCTTCTTTGTTGTTTTAAAGTTTGGTTACAATCCAATGAATACTTTAAAAGTTATGAATTTTTAAAGTGAGCATTCCGTTTAAAACGGTGAAAAAACCGGCACTTTTTTTGTTTCACAGACAATAAAATTTTAACAAGTTAAAATAAAAATTTTCACTTTCCACAGTTAAACGCAGAATTAAATTTGATAATTTTTGATGTAATTTGTTTTCATGTGAGACTATGGGTACAACTGTCATTGACTTGTAAACTCGAGTGTCATGACTTTTTTCCACGACAGTAAGTTATCTACACAGTGATATGCTCTGTATGAATATCGCTTCTTCTGTTGTTAAGATATAAAGCCTCAAAATCAAGTATGTACACTTTATGCAGAGACTTCATACAAAAAAACATGTGCTGTTCGGTCATTATTTTTATTATTATTTATTGAGTGCGCACCAGGGTAAGGCATTGTATTTTACTGGAGGCATAAAAAGTATAAATGAAGAATTTTTACAATAAATTAACTCTAGCTATCTATATATGTAATAAAATGAAATGAACGTATAACATATTGTTCCCCTAAAAGGTATGCAACTACCAAATATTCCTTCAACTTACCTGGAAAGGCCTAAGCTGTTTAGCTCATTTTTATCATTACCATGTTCAGAATGTCGGGTCCCTACATTAACATACTGACGTGTCCACTGTATATCAACAAATATTGCATTAATAATTAAACATGTTCATCAAGCTGTATATTAAAGATCTCACAAGAGACTTGATGAATGACTGCCATGGTCTGATCAAAGTGAATATCATAAGAAATATATCCTTTCATTAAAATGCAAGATTATTAAAAAGAATAAAAATTATCACCATAACCAACCATTTTTCCCATGATACCAGTGCCAACAGTCTCCACAGCAACACCTTGTACATAAGCCAAATGCTGCTCCTGAACAAACACAATCAGCATCATCCCAACCAAGCGAACCAGTTTCACTTTACTGTACTTAGCCTTTGGATGAAGCCCATTGATAACAGCCTCCCTGTAAAAAAACACCCCATTAGAAGCACCCACATGCTTAGCTTTTAAAATTGTGCAGCAATACACACTCAGAGGATTAGGAAAGAAAATAGCTTTACATATACCCAAAAAGTGCCCCTGAATGAAAATATTAGTTGAATCAACAACATTTGTTGGCATGAATTTATTAGAAACCAATGTCTACATATCTCATGTGCTGGGAGCTAATTGAAGCCAATTAGTCCTATCACTTTGGATTGTATTCACTTTGGCAGAAATTATCTGTCACACCAGTTACCATGGGGTTATCCTATCAAACTATTGGTTGGGGGGAGACAAGAGAGGGTGGAGAGTGCTGGTAGGGCGTAGGGATTGGAGCTTGACAATGATGAAGAGTTGCAGGTACTCATTTACCTTGCTGAGTTGATTATAAATGTACACAGTCCTTTTTATAAGAAGTTTACAGTAATTTTAATGATGCAGTCATTTCACTCTTTTCACAAAGCACTAATATACAGGTAATATTCAAAGTATGCATCCCTCAACAAAATTAAATTTGTACTAACTTAAGTTGCTACCTTGTCCAAAAAGATGCCAAAAAAGAGAATGAATGGGTATTTCAGCATGTGGCGAAAAGATTGCATAGATTAAGTAATGCACTAAGGATATCAGTCCAGTTCCATCATCCTTCTAATATATTTTCAGTAATATGAATTGATTTCCACCAATGAAATTCAGTTAAAAACCTGCATGGCTGGTACACATTCATCAAATCAATCAAGCAGCTGATTACCACCACAGCAATAGCAGTCATCCACACTCTTAATTATGATGCAAGATAAATCATTAGCTTTAGGTACGTAGTGGGTCCTTTAATCTTTTATTCCAGTTATGCTCTAAAACACTGCCACCCCTACAGCTCATATAATGAAATAATAACCCAGATAGCACAGATGCAATCATATCCTTCTCATATTTGGATGGTACCATTTGACAAAAAAGATTCACTTACACCTAGGGTCATTTTGTCAATGTGTACCAGCCATTTGCCCACTGCGGATGGACAAGATACCAAACATGGAAATGTCATCCACGAAATATGTACAAAGAGAAACGAAAGTGTAGGAATCCAATATTATGGCTGCTGCCCAGGTTATATGCCACTTTCAAATAGATTCCTTTTGGCTCTTATTATTCCTCTTTCATATGTTTGGGTGTAAAACTTCATTATAATAGTTAAATTAAATCAAGTGATATACTGTATGATTTCCCGAGGTCCTGGCATACCATCGTGCATCACTGGTTCACTAATCAGTAAATGAACCATCTAGGAACAATTCGTGTAAGTTATTTAATATTACATTGCTAAGATCAGTTCAAATTACTTCAAGTATACAGAGCAGCCCAAGCTTTAAGAATATTTCGTTGATGCCATTCAATTATTGCAAAGCCAACATAGGTGTTTATTTGCAACATTAAGGATCATAATGCGAACGAGTTGGAAAAGTTGGTACAATGCGATGAGTGGAATTTCAAAAACAAACTGGAGTGGTTCAGCGAACCAGTGCTAAATAGGCAGTTGTGTCGTTGCTACATGGTAGTCTTCTCTGGTAGATGAAAAATAATCTCAAGCTGTGTGAAAACAGAATAGTTGTATCTGAGACAAAGAAGATATAGCATATCTCTTGCAAATATTTAGGTCGCATTTAAAAAATACTGGCATCGATTAAACTCTCATAGTATTATTGATAATGTGCTGGCGTTACCTAGAAATACACGGTTCATTTTTTAATTTATGTGACATATCATGTGTACACCTTTCACAAATACCTTTGGTGTGGCTTGTATCTTGTTTGTTGCCCTTTGTATTTAGATAGGAAAATTTACGTGCTGTCTGGAAATTTATCCAAGATTAACAAAATTATGAGCCACTTTCATTAAGCCCATTGCAATGGGAGATACAATAGCACAGTACACCAACTCCTGAAACACTACTTTGTGGATGTCATGGATTTTATTTCCCAGCAAGAGTGAATGAAAATGTGTGCTTCCCTGAAAGCCAAAGTGCAATTGTGAGACTGTAATCATTCACACTGATATGACAGTGAATTAGGGGAATTCATGTGAGTGCAATTTGAACAGTCAAAACATAATCTTCTACCCTCCTCCTGTGAGAATAAACCATTTCCATTAGCCCACCACAGCCAGCAACCAAATGAGCATAAATATTAGAAATTATATTTAACAATAGTTAGTAAATTACACATCATATGGATTGCCATTATTTTCAAATCACTTACCAAGATTGCACAAACCAAAGTGTCATTTGAGATTAATACTGTCTGTTTTCTAATAGTCAATGAATATTTAAACATTTAAATTTTGCTCTTGGTAAAGGAAAAACAAAATCACTCACATAACCCGCACCAGGAAATTGCATGAAAAACTGAATGAAATTTTTCACTGTGTAACCACTCAATCATAATCTTGAACAGATGATTTTACAGAAATCTCTGGACTAGGAAACAGACAGAAATTCAGACAATAGTTTGCACAAGAAATTGTGTGTAACCAGGCCTTGAGAGTGAAAGAATGAAACTCAAAAAAGTGCATTAGAGGTCAGACTCATTATCTGTGTTTACAAGTGTGATCCAACACTTATAGGTTCTTCAGACCAGGAGGAAAGGTACAAGGATGAGAATGAAAGGGTCAGAACGAAGAGTGGAGAAAAACATGGGATATCTTCATTAATACGCAAAATCCAGCTAGCCACTGCTAGGTAGAAGTGTGTTTATTTTTTGATTCACAGATATACATTGGAAAAGGATTAACTTGAAGGACAGAACAGACTGGATACTATCACGGATTCTAATCAGTGCACCATGTGGCATTCTGTGTCATGCTGTTGTGACATCACTTCTGGTGACCAGCTATCCCACTCACTATGTAATTCGATTCAATTCACATATCACTAGAGCATGATATTTTAGAGACATCAAAAATCCACTCACGAATGAAAATATTGTAATATTCTTTACACTCTCACTATTTTGACATCGTAGAGGTTGAATCTTTAACCATGATGATGCTTAGAGATTGATGCCAATTCAGAGCTCAAAACAAAAGTGAATGAAACACTGCAAAGTTGTATTTTTATGCCATAATAGATTTGTTTTATTGTATCGAGACTGTAGGATTGCCCTAACCATCAACCAATACAGATTTAGGAGTCATTCTCACTCACTCTGTGAACTATAGAAAGGTTGCTTTGTTTTATCAGTCAATTAAATCATCAATATACTTAAGTGACGTTGGTTCATTCTCCTAATTATTCTATTGTCCGATAACTCATGATTTTAAGAATATTTAGGATAGGTTCAGTCATGTTTAATAGGGAAATTTGGTCGTGCTATGAGAAAGATATCTTTGAGGACCAGTCATGTTAGAACAAATATCATTTTAAACAAATAAATGTTAAGCAAGGAATAACTGCATGAGAATACACAACCCTGCCTGAGGATATAAAATCGCCAGAATCAGCAATACTTCAAGAGTGAGGGAAAGAGATTGCTGGAAGACCTTTAATGCCGAGCCGCTACTTGAGTGTTACATAAGGAGTACCTCACTACTGGATTGGCATCACTAAATAATTGTATTTATAAGTACAATAAATATTCATATTAATTTTCAATGACTTTTATGCAATTCTTTAGTTTCCCAAAACTTCAAAACTAAGAATTTTTCATTACATTGGAGGCTTGTGGACACCCTGTTAAACACTAAGATAGCAATAGCAAATTTATTGTATTTTTGCCACCTGCAGTGTGAGCAAACAACTTGGACAACAAACAATGGAGGAACACGAATGATGACCTTCTAATATTTGTGAAGTTGATGGTGCCTGGCTTGACTCAGTGGAATTCCTTCATGATGACGGCAAGAAACACACTACAATTCCAAAAAATATATTTTGCAGAATTACAGTGGTTTTCTTACCCTCATCATTCCAATATTTGTCTATTTTCATTTATATTTATATAGAACAGATGTAAATGTTATTTTAATAAAAAATTTTATTTTAAAACTTTGATTTAGTCAAAAGAAATCAATAATAAACAAGAAAGACATTTGTAATTCAACGTATGAATTTTCTGACACACCATATGAGAACATGATAAATATTCTCAAAAATTAGGTAACAATTACCAAACTTATAAATAGCTATTATATCAGCGTTTTCTGGTGATCATGCACGGGGATAATATATTGTACATTCCCAGACAAAATATTCTTACCACTTTACAATGGCTAGAGGCAAAACTTCTCTGCTTTTGACGAGTGACAACCCAGCGTTAATACCTCTACCCCCCTCCCCAAACTCCACCTTCATACCTCTCGCCAGGGAAATAAACGACCATTTAAAGTGTAGTGAGGGCCAAGAAACTGTTGAGTGTTTGTACTTGTTGTGATATAACTCAAGCATCAATACGTTGTGCAGTTGTTTTCTACTGCTACTATCCTTATTCTTTTGTTCGTGACTCGGCCCATGCCTGGTCAGCTGTCTCTGTCTTTTTGTCAGTCTCTCGATGTACACGTTCTGATGTGCACGTTCTTGTAATCCAAGTACGTACATTAAAGTACTGTTCATTATCTGAACCTGTGAATTACGTTTGTTCTACCTCGGCCTCTAACAGGTTATGGGCCCAGAGTGTCACGACTGCAATATTAATTAACGTATTCACTTTCCGCATTCTCGCAATATATTTGAACTTGCGTTTTGAGCGAAAATGTCGGATAACGAACAGGAACGTTCAAATGCTGCTGCAACTGTTCACCATTCGACACCCGTTGACTTCGCACAGTCGGTGTTCGTTGCACCGGCAGGCGTGCCGGGTATTGAGAAGTTGGAAGGCGAAAGGAACTACAACACGTGGAAATGGCAAATGAAGATGCTACTCATAGATTATGGCATGTGGGAAAGTGTTACTGGTCAGGACATAGATCCAGTCAAAGATCGACGCGCGCTAGCAAAGATCAGCTTGGCTGTAAAACCCGTATGTGCTTCTCACATTTACGCCTGTAGCACAGCCAAAGAAGCATGGAATAATCTACAAAAGGCTTTTGGCAGCTCAGGGCTGACTCGTGAACTAATGTTAGAGAGACAGTTAATGAGAATGCGTTACGAAGATTTTAGTTCCATGTCCGAATACATTAATGGGATCCTTTCCGTTGTGAATCAGCTGGCAGATATCGGCGTCGTTGTCCCTGATGACAAAGTTGGGAAAATTTTGTTAAGTGGTCTATCGGAGTCTTTTGAGACTTTGGTGCAAGGTTTTGCGTCCACTCACACTGAAGTTAGAAGTGAGGAAGTAAAAAAGCTTTTGATAGAGGAGGACTGTCGAAGAAGTGCCAATGCGTGCGAATCTTCACTAGCATCCGTCAAATTCAGGTCAAGTGCTTCTCATGCCCCTAATTCAAACAAGAAAACTGTTCCCAACAACATTATTTGTCATTACTGTAAGAAAGAAGGACATAAACGACCTCAGTGCACTAAGTGGAAGAGACTGAAAAACAAAAATTCCTCAAGTTTTCAAGATACATCAAAAAATTCCAAGAAATTTGATGGCAATGATGGCTTAGTTCTCATGACTGCTGCGACATATAGTAGAATTAAAATGCCAAAAAATCAGTGGTTCTTCGATAGTGGTGGAAGTCAACATCTAACATCTCGTGGTGATTGGATTGATGACCTCAAAACTTCTGTGAATGCTGATATTTTAACGGCTAATGGTTCTGTAATGTCATGCCAAGGTGTTGGAAATGTGCCCTTTATTTTTAGTAGTAATAGTTCTCTAGTTAATGGTACAATTACTGATGTGTTGCTTTGTAAACAGAGTGCTGCAAATTTATTGTCAGTTTCTAAAATTGCAGAAAAAGGTAAGGTACTTGTGTTTGACAGATATGGTGTTAATGTGTTTGATGAAAATGAAGTTAACATTACAGGTACAAGTCAGCTTACAGGTAGTGCTGTTGGTGGCATTTATAAATTAGACCAAAATGGAAAAACCACAGCAACTGTTTGTGACAATGGAATGCCTAAGATATCTACTATGGCAAGTGCATCTCTTGTATGTCCATCTAAAGGTATTGTCTCTGATATTCCTAAACAAATTCCTCATGTTGTAGACGATGTGAACAAGGTTTTACCCTTTATGATGAATGTCTCCAATGTATCTAAGGAAATTTGGCATAAAAGGACAGGGCACCTTAATTACAAATATAAGTTAGATCCCAAATCAAAAGAAGTAATTATGTTGGGATATGGTCCCGGGAAGAAAGGATACAGATTAGGTGATATACATGATCCTAAAAAGGTTTACATGTCTAGGGAAGTCAAATTTATTGAGACCCTAATGGCTGGTGATATTCCTATTGCAAGTGAAAACAAAGATATGGATAGAAATAAGCTTGAAATTGACAATAATGTTATCATTTTTTCAGATAGAAATGTTCAAAATGTGGATGCTATGAATGATGTTGGTACTTTGTCAGAAAACAATATTCAAAATGCACCTATTGTCAATGATATCCCTAATGTTGCGGGTTGTAATAGACCCTCACGCATGCGACAGCCACCTCGTTGGCATGCTGACTATGACATGTCCTTTCAGGCTTTGACTGATATGTCTGTCAATATTCCTAAATCGACTAAGGACGCTTTATTGGATCCCATGTGGAAGTCAGCTATGCAATCCGAATATAATTCTTTAATGAATCATAAAGTATGGGAACTAGTGGACCGACCATCAGATTGTAACGTTGTAAAATCTAAATGGGTTTTTAAATTAAAAAATGGAAGTTCAGGTGAATTTGAAAAGCACAAAGCTCGCCTGGTAGCCCGAGGTTTTTCTCAAACTTATGGGATTGATTTTCATGAAACATTTTCTCCAGTTGTTAGTTACACCACACTGAGATTGTTATTTGCGTTTGCTAATGAAATGGATCTGGATATAAGTCACATGGATATAACCACAGCCTTTCTAAATGCAGATCTTAATGAGAAAATATACATGGAACAGCCAGAGGGTTTTTCAGTTCCAGGAAAAGTATGTTTATTGCGAAAGAGCATTTATGGATTAAAGCAATCCAGTAGGATGTGGAATAGAAAAATTTCTGACGTTATAATTAAAACAGGTTTCAAACAGTTAAAATCTGAATCATGTGTTTATGTGTGTCATAGAAATAAAAATCTTACCATAGTGGCTTTGTATGTAGATGATATTTATATATTCTCAAACTGTAAACAAGACAGTAAAATCTTGTGTGATTCACTGTACAAAAACTTTGATGTGAAGTTACTTGGTAATGTGAAAGATTGTTTGGGAATGCGTGTGATCAGAAAAAGAGAAAAGGGAATTATTTCTCTTGACCAGGCTCAATATGTTAAAAGGCTGTTAGAAAGATTTTGTATGACTGATCTTAAACCTGCTCCTACACCTATGGCTGCTGGATTGGTATTGACCAAAGCCACAGATCTCACTTTTATGTATAGTGGAACTGTACCATATCAGGAAATAATTGGTGGACTTATGTATTTAGCAGTTAACACGAGGCCTGATATAGCATTTGCAATCAATAAATTAAGTCAGTATAGTACGGCCTATGATGAGTCTCATTGGTCAGCTATAAAGAGAGTAATGCGTTATCTAATAGGTACTCAGAATCATGGTTTGGTTTATGTTAAATCTGGAAATTTAAATATTAAAGGGTATGTTGATGCTTCTTATGGTGGTGTGCCTGGTGATAGATGTTCACAAACAGGTTATATCATGCAACTTGGTACCTCAACTTTTAGTTGGGAATCTGTAAAACAAAAAAACTGTAGCATTATCCAGCACAGAGGCTGAATATTTAGCCATAACTAATGTAGTGAAAGAAGCATGTTTTATTAATAATTTAAGTCAAGAGTTGGAGCTGAAACTTGGTGTGATAGAAATATTGAATGACAATTTGTCTGCTCAATGTATGGCTGAGAACAAGCAAACTTTGAAACGCAGTAAACATATTGATATAAAACACCATTTTGTTAAAGATGTAATTGGGCGTCAGATTGTAAAAATGAAATACAATCCAACAGATGACTTGGTTGCTGATATTCTCACCAAACCTTTATGTAAAGAAAAGCATTTATATTTTTCTAGGATTATGAATGTTGTGAACATATATGATGCTTAATTTAAGGGGGTGTGTTGAGTGTTTGTACTTGTTGTGATATAACTCAAGCATCAATACGTTGTGCAGTTGTTTTCTACTGCTACTATCCTTATTCTTTTGTTCGTGACTCGGCCCATGCCTGGTCAGCTGTCTCTGTCTTTTTGTCAGTCTCTCGATGTACACGTTCTGATGTGCACGTTCTTGTAATCCAAGTACGTACATTAAAGTACTGTTCATTATCTGAACCTGTGAATTACGTTTGTTCTACCTCGGCCTCTAACAGAAACGACGCAAGTAACTGAAATACGAGACATATGCCTGCTGGTTTTTGACAGCATCCGAAATGCTAGATGCTTCCTATTTCAGTGCTCTCTATATTCTCACTCAGTGATTTAACCCGAAGGTTGGTTCTGATAGGTGAGAGTAGAGCTCACCCCGTACCAAGCCAATGGGGTGTGAAATTCACACATTCAAGGTAGGGGGGCCAGTTCCTTTCCCTGGGTCACCTGCGATTTCCTATGAAGTTCTGACATGCAGAAAATCGAATCGCAAGGATTTTAGATAGGGGTGTCCAGAAAGACTCTTGCCCAGGATTTGAACCCGGGACCCTCTGCTCAGTAGCTCAGCTCTACCCACTAAGCCACCATGACCCCCTGCTCTCTATATTAAGTATTATAATTTTCCATCAGATCAAGTTCTGAAATCTTCTCTCATTGCATCACTAGTCCCTCGACCATTATTAGTATTGGCAAGTTGTCCCCATAATATTTGATGTTGGTTACAAAGAATAGCAATGCAATGCCTGTCCATCCTATCATATATCAAAATTTGCTAGTCGTAGGGATCTCACAGGATCTCAACACAATCAATCTTTTATGAGACATGACCTTGATGATTGTGATTTGTAATAACCAAACTTCGTTATATATGGACCAGTTTTTCAGAGCCTCTCTTTGATGAGGGATAGCCTTCACTTTGTTATAACTGGAAAATTTTCCTGTGTAATTAGAAGCAAAATAAAGAAATATGACTTTTTTCCCCATTACCCTGGCATTGCGAGATAAAAATACATACGTCACGTGGGTAGCCTAAATTTGCTGGGATAAGGCGGACATCGAGAGCTAGTGTTCAAAAGGAAGTTCGATCCCTATCTCAGTTTAATATTTTCTTTCAGTTATTGCATCGAAAATTTTATAATTCAATTAAAAACCCTTACATCTGAATACTCACATTTTTATACTTCTATTGTTTAAATTAGATTCAGAAATGTATCACTCACACATTAGGGATGGTTGGGTTGGATCCAAAGACCCATGCATCTTTCATTTCATTCGCTACTGAAATCATATCCGATACAATAATATCGTATCCGGAAAGGAAATTTTTAAATTTTGCGGCTTAGTGATTGATGGAATGGAATGTAGGTACGGTAGATACTGACAAAGAGAGGTTTGGTAACTCAGGTCACGAAATGAGATGAAAATTTATCCATGCTACTTGTGCAAAATAAAGAAATACATGTCTTGACTTTTTTTCTCCCCCACAGGTCCGGGTGCATAGAAAAAAAGCAGAATGTCACGTGGGTCACCTACATTCACCAGACTTGCATGAACCAATGATAATGAAGTTTTTAAAAATGTGAGCTAGTGTTCTGCTGTTCGATCCTTAACACTGCCTAGTAATACCATCATGCTGTATTCCTAGAATAAGGCAAGCAGGCAGTTAAAAAAAGCAGATTATCAGAAATTTCATGTCAATACATAAGTGAACAAAATAAATAAAAATAATAAAACTTGGCATTAGTGTAAGTGATTGGAAAAATATTTTATTACAGAATTAAAACCATGGAAACAGTACGTTAACTTTACAATGTATTTTTGAGTGATGCAATTGTAAATCTAGTTTAAGGGATAAAAGTACAAAAAATTCAGTATTCACATACAAGGGTTGGAAATTAAGGATGATAAAATTTTTGATTCAATGGCTGAAAGAAAACTTTAAACATCGATAAGAATCGAACTTCATTACCTGCAGTACACTACCCCACTCTACTATTGTCGGCTTACCCCAGTTCAGAGAATGCAGACTCCCCGCACGATATTCTACTTTTTTTCTTGGGATCCCGGGCAAATAGAGAAAAAAAAGTCGAGACACATAGTTCTTTATTTTCCTCCTAGTAGCATGACAAAAAGGATCATCTCATTTCATGATCCGAGCTACACAGCCTCTCCTTACGAGTATAAAACTCACAAATTCCATTTTATGGGTTATAATTAATAAGACATTGCAAAATTACTAGTTTAGCAGCTTGAAATATTCTATAATCATTTTTTCATCATAAAATGGAATCCCCAGATATTCCATTAATTGAATATCCTGACCGCATTAAACACTTTTTTGTGTTTAAAAAAAAGTATTTGAAAGCATTCAAGGATTTTATTTACAACAGCAACCCAAGTTAATGTAAAGCCATTGTGCACTGAATTAATTTTAGGTCTTTGATTTTGTTTATTATTTAATATCCTATATTATATTATTATATATTATACTTATATAACTATTGCATCCGTAAATCTTCATTCAGGAAAATATTATCCACACAGATGATGGGAAGTTGATTTTTTCTACTATGAATTTACGAGTTTTATGGAAATACAATTGTTGCTGTTTTCCTGTATAGATTAAAAATCCTAAAAGAATATGAAACATGAGAGTTTCTCGTCAAAAATGAGAAACATATTTAGTAGAGCAGGAAACATTTGTGACCAAAAACGAAATCGCCTTGATCCAGAGGGGCTAAAAATGTCGGTTTCTTGAACAAAAACCTAAAGTAGGCTCAAGGGTTCGTGTCATGACTTTTTATTCTTATTTCTTAATGTTTAAAGTTTGAATTATAATTTAGGTTAGTGTTTCTATTGCTCTTATAACTAATTATTAATCATATTAAAATTCAACTTATGACATGACAGTCATATTATTTTGAATCTGTTATGACATTTTTTATCTGATACCAAACACATTTTGTTATTAAACATGCTAATGTAAAACAGTATAAAACTCTTGTGTTATCAAACAGCTTTTATTTTCTTAACGTCCTCATAGAGGATTATCTGAAGTCTTTTCCCAAGGTAAATATTATATTAAATTTTTTTTTGTAAAATTGCATTTTTAGATTTCATGGAATACTTAATACATAATAATCTATAGGAAAACTAGGTAAAAAAACGTATATATGTATAGGTTTATGGTATTGGCATCGAGAATTGATTTTGCAGGAATTGGTATCGGTTTCGAGAATCGATACATTTTGGTGTCAACTCATCTCTAGTTTATACATATTTGACGCAAATTGAATACATAGAGAAGCAACACCAAGGAAATTGGCCATAGACAACCCACACAACACCATTCTTAGGATAGGTGGCCATTGTGTTATGGCCTGTATTTTGAATATATATCTCTGTGTATTTTTTTAAACTATCAATGAAGATTAATTAGAGTAAGTTAGATATATCAATTTATGTCTCTAATACAATTCTTCGTTTGTTTAAATTGAGAAATACGTAAATAAATATTTTTTTCACTGCCGGAGCATGAAATATGCGATTTTTGCACCACTGGGACTATGATTTTTACACCGCTTTCCCTCGAATTTACCACTTATCAGGGTCCCTAGTAATGACGCATCAGTTAATGCTAAGGAGGAGAAATCACTGGACTACTCCAAAGTGATCGGTGGTTAAAGAGAAATAGCCAGAGAAATGGGCATTTCTCATGTCACTGTTTAACACATAAAAAAACTCTGGAGTGCAGACGTAACTGTGGACAGGAGAGTGGACTCTTGATGGCATCGCTTGTCCACTGAAGAAGAGGACATGCGGGACAGCAACAGGCTCATTGAATACATTTGCCAAAATCCCTTTGTCCCCTAAAATCCCATTACTATCCCTTTCTTCACCCAATTTCCACACGGCGAAAAATTGCCGAGCTCCCCATCGCTTGCAAAAGTGAGGGTAGCCTCTCCACTCTCCCTGAAAACCTCCCATTCGAAGCTGCCCTCCCAAAACATGGGGTTGGGATGCAGCATTGCAATCTCAAGAATGCTAGCAGGGTTTTCGACTGCGCTGTCACCAGGCTGTGTGAAGGTGGTAAAAATATTTTGTCTGGGACTATACTAAAACCATGTAGAAAACTTCAATTAAAGAAAAATTTGTGGTCACAAGCACAGTTATTGAATAATGTATTTTTAAATTTGTGGATAATTTACAGCATTTTATTTCAACCATTTCAAATGTTTGAACATTTCAATTCAAAATAAAAACATCAAATAATTAAATGAGAATGGAACACCAAAAAGTTAAAAAATTTAACTAGAGTAGCATCAACATATTCAAATTCCTAATGCTTAAAAGAAGAGAAATAATCCACAGGGATATCCACCATTCATGCCAAAGTTCATAACATCAGACAATATTTCATACTACCGCAGAATATTGAAGAATAAAAATGAAATAAAAAATATGAATAAATCATAATGTGTCCAGCTGCTGGACCCAACAGGTTTCTACCGAACACTTAAGTTTATTACTATAAAATTAACCGACTACCTTATCTTTTTTCTTTCCTTTTTTTTCTCCTTACCTTTTGTAATTTTTCTTTTCTTGAGTTTTAATATTATCTACTAATTTTCTTAGGTACATGCTATTATATTTGAGTTATTCTTAAACACTAGCTTGACTGTCAGTAGGATTTGGCAGGTTTTTCACACCCCCCTTCTTGTGTGGGTGTTTTCCTGCAGTGGGTTTTTGCGCAAAGGATGCAAGCATAATAACCCTCACATTTTTCCCACATTGTAAATTCTTTCACACACTATTAGATATGTAATATTGATATATTGTGTATATATATTTATCTTGCATTAATTTATCATTCTTTAATTCCTATAAGTGTATTCTTTACTGATTTTTTTAAACCTCAGATTGTAATTGTTTTAGGTATTGACCACTATTTGATTTAAATATTTATTTTGATGGGGGGTTAGATGGCAGAAGGGACAGTTTTGTCTCAATCTTGCCCCAATCAAGACCTATTATTATTATTATCTATTAATAGGATTCAACTATGCTGAACTTTGAACTTACTGCCACTCTTCCTCTCGTGGAGTGTCATTGAAAAGGAAAGCTTCTTTGCTGAGGTCTAATTCTTGAAAACCAATGGCGTAGATGTCAGGTGGTTCAGGGTCATGAGCAAGCCAATCAGATAAATTCACCGAGGGAGGTTGCCCATTTACATTCCATGTGCCAACATAAACCCTATGGTTTAAACATTGATGAAAAATGTAAAATTACCATCTACATTTGTAAAAAACAAGTACTACATGATGTAAGCACATGGAACAGGTGATTGTCAGACACAATAACGAAGGATGGAATCCATCCAATATCTTTACCTGAAAACTTGCGTATAAGTATAATCATCTTCTTTCATTGTCATCTGATATCTGATGACAGTTTCCCGAGCTGCAATTGGAGTGGCACCCTTCGCAATACTTTGACGTGGAACAGCTATATCAGGGCTCTCCAAGTCATAAAGCTAAAGAGAAATACATGGCAATGTTAGCTAGTGGAGCTAGTGGAAAAAAACACACATTACACTGTTTGTTCACACCAAGATACAATAGGTCTGGTTTTCCAATATGTGAGTTGAAAAAAAATCACCAAGGAAATAAATTCAGAATCAGGAGCTGATACTATGAGAGAGATGTTATTAAGCACCCCATGTAAAATTTTCAGTCTTGAATTCAGAATTGCTCTTCCACTTTCATAATCCATATTCTGCATGTTGGCACATACACTCAAATGACAACTACATTCCATAGATGTTTTAACCTCGCAATTCCACAAAACTTTTATTCTGACATGATCATTGTTTCGCTGCAGCGCAGCATCTTCAGGTGGGTATACAAAATACTGCATCAGCCTTATGTATGGTGAAAGTCGGCGGGAGGGGGGGGGGGGGAAGGAACGGGGTCGTAGGGCGAGGGGGGAGAGAGGAAGTGACCATGGATTGGCCGGTCAGGTGAGCGTGTTGATGCATTAGATTGTTTTCAGGGGTGGTAGAGGCCAGGTCTGGTGGAAGTCGGGGTGGGGGAGGAATGGAGTCGCAGAGAGGGTGTGAGAGGGAAAGTGACCGAGGATTTACAGGTCGGGTGAGGGTGGTGATAAAAGTTAGTGTGTTTCCTCGGGGGTGGTTAGGGTTCTGCCTAGGGAGTGACCGAGGTGTAAGCGTTGGAGCTCGGGGTAAAGGGAGGTTTAAGAGAGGGGAGTAGGATTAAAGCGGTAATTAAAAATTGATTTCATTGTGGAGAAAATTCAACGTGCATTTCCACAAGTTTCAATACTGATCTAGGTCACATCAGCTATGTGCCATTCTCCAGGTTACTTGAGGGTGAAATGAATTTACTATGATGAAATAAACTAATTTTTAATTATTAACATGTTGAATTACCAGTTCCCGTCAGATCACCAAAGTTACGCAACATTGGGCAGGGAGAGAGGTTGAATGGCTGACTCTCCCCCATACCTCCACAGTGGTGCTCTAGTCCCCTGTCTGCAAGTGGAGGGCAGATTAAATGTGGGTTGGCACAATGGATCTAAAGAGATCTAAGTGCCCAGGGGGCTCCAGAAGGCCCCCACCTACCCCTCCAATTTAAATTTAATAAATAAGGATACAAGGGGTTTGAATAACGGAAAAAGTATACAGGGGGGCAACCCACAGCTAAGGTCATTTGCACCATTGTGCAAATGACCTTAGTTGTGCATAGCTTAGCAATTGCCCACATTGTGCACGTGGACAATTGAGCATACATATATATGAGTTTTTTGGACGGAGTAGAAAAACTCATCACCAGCATTTGGCTCTTAACTAATGGGTACAAGGAGTCTACTGTTTAAAATCACTTCTGACATAGGTACAGAGAAATGAACTTGAGGAGTGGCCTCCACGCAATGCTCCTGTTTGAATAGGCATTCCCACAATTTTTCGGTTTTGAATGCACCACTCCCCCAAAAGGAGGCCAGTACTCTACCCATCACATCACCCTGATTCCCTAAAACCGAATTAGAGCTCTTTAAAGAATAATGGTCAAAAAATCCTTAATTGAGTGCTGTGGCATTCAAATGAAAAATCAGCAGGCAAGTACATATTTGAACTCAGGTCATTGTGATCGGAAGGCAGAACTCTACCAATAAGCCAACAACATCTCTTTTTCAATGTCACCATACACACATAATATTGAAGATGGATGACTAAATTCTTTGAAGTAAGTCATTAAAATAGCATCCACCATCCTATGGAAAAAATTAAATAATTTGAATTATTTCAAACAAAAAAGAGAATGAACATACCGCCTCAACGCCATAGACCTTCGTTAAAAAATCATCAGCATCTGATTGACCTGTTGGACTCTTATTCACCACTTCCACAACTGAGCCATCTGTATTGAATGAGCCACTATTTCTATTACTGGGTGGAATGTACTTATGCAGCCATTTGAACTCAGGTGGAGGTCCACGTCTTTTAGTTGAGACTAGAAGAATGAAAATTACACTCAATATTCACAGAATATGGTTAAAACAAATGCAATTCATAGAAGACTAATAACATTTCACCTTCAATAGCTCTGAAAACTTCACTGACAAATTCTCCTGTTCGACTTCCAGACGGCATTTCAAACAGAAGCTTCAATTTCCTTGATGATATATTGACAAAAACATCAGTTGCCACTTGATGCTGAGCTCCCGTGTCTTAAAAATGAAAATAATCCTAATTTGCATTATAGGACTCGAGGTTTTTTTTACAGATCATGTCCTAACAAATGCAGTTCAAATATTTCTCATTACAACCAATAACAATTTTTTTCCAAAATTAAATTACTTCTCCCAATTAGATATTGAGTATTATTGACCTGTGGATATAGTATACTATCTATGACGTGCAGAATACGATGTAAAAGGACCTGAAACTTACCTAGTTCACACCTAAAATCTGAATCAATTGGTATGACCCTCTCAAGAGTCAAATCAGAAAATAATTGCACAGGAAACCGAGAGCTGATGAACACGAAAAAGGCATGATTTCCCTGATGTTCGGCCAAAGCCAAAACACGGGGCGCACGAACGAACTCCTGCAAGAGGCTTGCCTCATGAACCTTGGATGTTAAGGAATTGATAGCCCACAGAACACAATGGACAGTATTTCTAAATTATAAAATCACTCAATAACATGGAAAAAATCAACATATAATACGAACAAAGGATACTGCAGTAACTTGTTCTCCAGACACCAACTTGCTCTGTACAATAGAAAGCTGATCAAAGTTGGCCATTTTTGAGTATGAAGAGCTACTCTCCGTTAATAGACTACCGCATTATTATTAAATTAACAACCTAAAATGAGAGAGAGGTGGGTCAGTGATTAGTGATAAAGATAAGAACGAAATAAAGTGCTAAGAGTCCTTACTAGATAAGTGCTAAGGCTAATTACGAGGAAATTAACTTAAATACCTCCAATAGTTTGAATGTTTACACTGATAGTTGGCTGACATACATAACGCAGACAACTACCGTTAAGCGTCTGAACAGAAGGAACTGTAGATTAGGTCGTCAGATATTTAGAAAATGATAATTATATTCATTCTTATTACAGATGATTAACTGGTCTCACTGACGACACTGAACCTTCACAGTCGTTCAAAAAACACATCTCCGCAAAACAATAACGGGCAGGAATAGTCTGCTAAGTTAGTGTCGATAAACAGCGATATGTTTCGTTAATATCGATGTATCGGAAGTACGTAAAGAACACCAACACCGCGATTTACAATTGATGAATCTTTCCGTGATTAATTCCCATAGGTGACCATTTTCATCATTCGTCTTTTTATCGTTTAATCCATTTTTTATAATCCTCTTCTATTTATGAAATTATATACATGGCTTCTTAAAGCTTTAAATGGAGAAATGACTTTGATATTTAGAACTGCGGTTCGATCTTTTGAATGTTGCCTAGGCTGTCCAAAAATACCGCGCAACTAATATCAAACGGTGTGTGATTATTTGGAATTTGCGCCTAGAAACCCTTGTAGAAAGGATGAAGTAATGCTGGTAATGCCAGTTTTCAACGTTACTTCGAGAGTTGTTTCGGGTCCATTTCGAACTACGCAGAATTTTACTAAGATGCTGCGCAATCAACGCTTAATTTCCAATGGGGTGAGTAGTAAATGCAACTCTATTTTATCGTGACTCGGTTGATTGTTATTCTAAAGGCTATATTCGCATAAACGATGCTCGGAAGATGGAAAACCATTGCCAAAAATGCATTAATTACTTTTCTCGATAGTTATTAGAGATTTGCCGGTGGGCATAATAATGTCAGTATAGTGGGGACACTTCGTCACTTATCCTTGGCATAAATTCACTTATGACTGAATTGTTTTCTTTGACAATTACTTTGGCGTTCCAGTGAAGGACTGAAGGAATGAAAACAGCTATTTCTCGAGGCTGAAGAGGAGATCTATTTATAACAATTAGTATTTTATTCTCTACCCAATAGGTAACCAATTAATTGGTTATGGCGGGAAATGCATACCAAGACTAAGAGGATTATTATCGGTATCCTGCAGCCAAATTGTTGTTTTAAAGTGTAAAGGGACATCTGCCAATAATAATAATACTCTATTTTACAGAGACCTATCAGTCGCACTGAAGTAATAGGGTTCGTGACACACAAATATACAAAAAAATATGATAGTTAAATAGGCACAAAGATTATTTATAATTTCTCTTTCATCAAATCAGTCACTGAGTAGTTACAGTTCGTTTTTTAAACGTTTTGTTAACTTCACTTTAAATACAGCCAGAGATTTGGAGGTTTTCACATGGGTTCGTAATACCTTATACAATTAGGTGCCCTATAGCTATTAGCTATTATGTAACTAATAACTATAGTTAGGGGCTTTCCCTAGATACATTTTTTTCGTGGTAAGCCCTATGTATGTGATCATTAATTCTAATAGAAAAAGAGTGAACATCCTTATAAATGTTGAACATACACAAGTTGCTTCAAATTAGAACAGCTACTGAGCATATGTGCATGCAAGGAACAGTTAATGTATTGGTCATCTTGGTATTGAGTTTCAATTCTTCTTTGAGGCTTTCGCGGTTCATAATGCTGATAAAAGTAACTTTTATCAGTATTGAGTTCCATAAATAGAGGTCAATATGAAGATATACAGGGCTTGCCAGCAACTTAATGTAATGAAAACTTAATGTAACATGCTTTCTGAGGAATCCCATGAAACAATGCCATAAAATGTGTATCTAAATTAGAAAAAAAACACGGTTTTAACACATCAATTAAGACTATTATTAAGAATTTGAATGCTATGTATTGCAGAGCTCAGGTTGGTACATAGATTTGAAACTTGAATTCACCAGCTATCTGTCATTTGTACCTACTTGAATACCCAAGAATTTTTCATCTCCAGTAAACAAGACTTGGCTCTTGTCCAGTGTCAAGCCTCACTCATCTGTTAACGCTTTTAGGGCTGCCTGAATACTTACATCTTTCCTTCCTCTGGGGCCAACCAAAACTTTGACTCTTTGAGAAGCTAAAGAGAGAGAAAAATTAAAAAAAGTAATTAAAAAACCAGTCCACTACAAAGGCTGAGTGAAATCTGAGGCCCACTGCAATTTTTAGCACTCTCTTGGTTCACTGAATGCTCTGGGAATACCGTTAGATTCTAAGAGTGCTTGAGAGCACACGCTGCGGCCCCGGGACCTGGCATATGCATGCCAGAGCGCAGCATATGCGGCCTCGGTCCTGAATGTGTTAAGACACACTGACTAAATGGAAGGACCTATGTAGATGAGAGAGCATATTTGGCAGACCTATTACTTTTGGTAAAGAGGGTGTTTTGGCTGTTATTTCATTGAGTTCATAATATTTTTTGGTAATGCACACTTTTGAAGATCTCTGGAAATTCGAAGTCACTATAAAATATCTTTAGGTCATCACTCCCTAACATTATTGCTGCAATGTGAAATATCGAGGCACAATATGCACCTCAGCTGTAAATCAACCTAAAATTAGCTCATCCCCGCGTAAGCCTATGACCTCATGACCAACATCTTCTGACTGTTTGATGAATTTTGTACTTCTTTCTCCTGAGCAATGGGCAAACAATTTTATTGTCCTTTCAGATTACAATGTGTATCAATCTATCAAGTATATACTATTAAAATACAGCTTTGCATAAGAGTTGATATTTTTTAAGTGCATGTTTGTGATGTGTTTTTGTTAGAGGTTAAATAATATCTTGAGATATCGGCTTTAAACTAAGATGTTTTAATCACGAGTCACAGACACATCCAAATTCCATTTTACAAATTGAACGACTGACAGAGAGTTGACAACAACAATATAGATAAATAGTTACTGACATAAATAGCAACATATGTTGCCAACCCATATTTATGTATTAGATTACAACTCTAAAGCCCGAATCACACGATCATTTTTCTCGTCCCTTTAAAGGGATCATTTAAGCTATAGCTTTCAGGGACCGCGGAAATGATAGCTCAAGCTATCATTTCGCCGCTCACACGATCATTTTTGCCGTCCCTTCTCGTATCATTTCTGTACGGTAAACAACTTCGTAACTATGGATTATTTACACCGTCGTCGACAGCTTTTGGCTGCAGCTAGATGTTTCTTTCAGAACGTGCACTGTGATTGGCTAAATGACAGGCCGAGGGACGGAAAAAAGGACGTGCTCAAATGACGAAAAAAGGGATAGCGATCCCTATCATTGCCGCTATCCGTGAAGTGATCAAGTCAGACGATCATTTTTAAGCTATCATTTGAGCTATCATTTAAGCTATCCCTGAAAAGGGACGTAAAAAATGATCGTGTGATTCAGGCTACAGTTTTCATATGTTTAAATAGCCTTTTCAATGCCAATAAAATTTCAAGTGAATGTTCTCTAATGGTGAAGATAGTAAAAGATGGAGTGGAATAAAATGTGAGCTGTGGGTGATAAAAACTTTTTTTGTTAAAGTAAATGGATTCAAGTTTATGGAACCAGTACCTTTCATGTTCTTGTAAATATTCTGATTATTTCATCTCTTTATCAGTTGTACTTATTTTTTTCCAATTTCTTTACAGGAAATTGTCCCCAAGCAATTTCGTTTGTCAGTTGATGGGAACATTGCCAGTGGTAAATCTTCAGTGTTGAACATTTTTAAAAGATATCCTGGGACTATTACAATACAGGTTAGATGGTTATGTTCTTTATCTCCAATTTCTTATTTTCAAATCTCTTATGTATTTAATTTTTCATAATTCTCATTTCTATTCATTTGCCATGATAATTCTTTTTACCACTTTCACTGCAGACTCCAAGTATGAAGTATGTTTGCCGTGAGTGGCAGTAATTTTTTTTCATGAATAGGGGACGCATGGGTGCGTCTTCCACTTAAAGGGCTAGATTTAGGTGGTGCATCCTCCGCAGCAAAAGTGTTAACTGCTTGAAAATTGATAAAACTCTTCCAAACTTAATGTGTTGGATTCTTTGTGTGCAGAACTCTGTGATATTCATGTTGGGGTGGAATGTGTGGCAAAACGTTTCTAGCTCTTTTATGGCAAGTGCGCTGATCTATTTAGCTAGAGCTAACATATTTAGTTTTAGATATCAGCAATAATGTGAGGCCTCTGCCTAAGATAATTACATATATTTTATTAGCTATAGATGGGACGAATAGCAGATTTCTTCAATTTGTATATCGAATTTGAATATTAATCATAGCTCAAATATTTCAATATCTCAAATTCTGAATACCTTGAATACTAAAATTGCAATTAACCCTTAAGAGGTGTATTGTGACGGGATAGGTCGCGCATGGTCTAAAAGACCGTGTAAAATAAAGTTGGCAATGTTCATTCTTTTAGTCCAAACTAAGGATTACCTGAAGTGTAATTATATGTAATAATTTATATACTTGATAAAAAATAATAATGTCATATTTTTATAATTCATCACAATTTATAAAAGAAATAGGAGCTATGAAAAACCTAGGAGCACAAGTGTAACTAATATGAAACAAAATATATATTTAAAGTTACATCAATTTTAAATTTTGTTATTATATTTATTGATACCGCTATACAACCATATGATATTTTGTAGTAGCAATCCCTCTGCGAAAGATTAACAAAAAGATATAGTGCCATGGGGAATGAAAGTGGTGCCATCTCCCGGTAGGAGCTCAAAAGTAACAACCTGTGGTATTGAAAAAAATTAACTACACTGTATTTCCAACACAAGCATTTCTGATAGTTTGTCAGATGGCAGAAAAAGGTTTAGAAATAAGGTACTGAAAAGAAGAGACAAACAATGATGACCAATGTTAAATGTTATTCTGCTAATTTATTTGTTGCCTTTTGAAGTAAAAAGGTACAAATTGATTAAATTAAAAAAATAATTATAGTTTTAAACTTTCGGATGCATAATAAGTTTACTACCAATTATGGACTCTTGAATTCATTTACATACTTTTATAAGTAGTACTACACCTTCTAGTTCTTTCCAGTTTTGAATTAACCATAAACTAATGCCAAATTCTAGAAATAATGTCAAATTCAAGTAAATTGAAATTTTATGGAAAAGATTAAATTGGCAACAATAACCTCAGATCTGAAAGAATGAACTGATATTAAGGCAAGGTAAACATTTTGCTCATAATTGATGCATAATTCTGTAAGGTTCTACTGCGAGTGTAGTATGTCAAGATTCCTGAGTTTGAGAAGATATATTTTGATTTGTAGTGACATTATTTCGTGACCCATGAGATGCACTGTGATTTCTTTGGCTAGATCTAGATTACTGTTTACTTTTTAGTATTTTTACTTGTTATGGTTGGTTTTGATAGTTATTAACCCTTTCGCTGCGAATTTCGTTTTCAGAACAGTACTCAATGAAACATAATTTAAACACTGAAAAATCACAATATTAATATTTAAGCTTCAGGTGGTGCTGCACCACAGCACCTCGTTTTGTATAACTTTCTATTACTGCACATAGGTTGCAGCATATGTCCTTTCAATGCTTTTTCTTGGAAGAAGAATCTTCAGATATTAGAGCATGTTGCAAACATGTTTTTGAAACCATGGAGAAAAGTTGATCAGTGCATTCCAAAGGAAAAAAAAATTTAGTGGACTATAGTCGAATTTCACAGCAAAAGGGTTAAGCTCTTCCCACAACCCCTGTCTGCAATTAGGTGTCCTCTTTTTGTTCCTTACATCCCCTACCACTTAGCATTCTATCCAACCTACCCCTCCATTTTATCCATTTACCCCTACCTCTACGCTGCTTACCCAACATTTTCCCTTGGTCATTTCCTTCAAAGCACTCTCGCCTCCTATTACCTCTTCAAGCGTCTCCCTCTTGCCTTCTCCTAATTTCCTCAAACAACCTCCTCACCTCTCCCTTCATCCCTAGTGCTTACTCTTTTATCTTCTAATCAATCCACCTGACCATCACCATGCCTTCCTTACAAAAGCCTTGAGTTTATTGTCATCTTCTATTCTTTAAGTCTTAAATGTTTCAGCCCCATACGATGCAATGCTTAGTATAAAACTTTACACTAATCTTCAATGGATTTCTGTTCATAAGTTGTTTATTGTCTATCAAATAGGGCTTCTTTATCTTGTTTGAAATACATTGAGGATTAAAAATATTTTAATGCCCATTAATTATTTATTTTTCTCTGGCTTACTATAGGAACCTGTGCAAGTATGGCGTAATGTTGGTGGCCACAACTTACTTGAGCTTTTATATGAAGATTTGTCGGGAAGAAATTTTCTTTTTGAAAGCTATGTCCAGCTCTGTAGATTAGGATTACAGTCACACAAGAGCTCCTTTGAAGTAGAAGTTTTTGAAAGATCCCTTCAGAACAACAGGTAAGTTGTGGTTGCCCCAGAAAGATGTATGAATTTAAAGGAGCAGTAGAACACTTGATTAATGTTAATGAATGTTTCCTCTGTGTAGCGCACAATAGGTTGATAGTAGTAAACTTGTGAGGGCCAGTATAATTAGCATTATGTCCTGTTTAATGACCACTAGCTGAGGAATACTAAATTACCATTTTTCAATTTAGGCTGTCGGACACCACGGCTTAAAACTCTTCCGCAGACGTCTACGCCTCTTGACTTAAAGATGCTGCTTCACTACTTAAACAAAATTTTTATGTGCAAACTTTGAGAATAAGGATTGATCTATTAATTAAGTGTAGTAATTTTTCACTCGTTGCTTTTCTCATAATTCTGTTGACCTCAGAAAAATGCAAATTTGGCGAAAATAAGCTGACTACCATGACGTTTCAGTCCAAACATAAAGACTGATTATGGCACTCTTTTAAAGCAGGAATCCTTCATCTTCGTGTGGGTCTATCACATGTTTGTATACTGTTTATAACAACAACACAGTGACCATAGTCCCGAACCAATGCACTGAAATTTCCACTTGCCCTTCTCGTGTTCCCACGGGGCAAGGATTTTCCCATAGCGGGAGAGCGAGTCCCAGCATGGGCAACTGAAGGGTAGATTAACAGGTGGAGGAAAGAGTAGTAGGGGCCTGCCCCGCCGATGCCGACCCAGTTGTACATCTACATTTACGTAATACCCTGCAAGCCATCGGTTATGTGGCAGGGGAGGACTGGCTGTACTCCAGCTTCAGGCGTGAGGGGCTGACCTGTGGATTGGTTCTTAGATATTTGAGTTTGTTCGAGTTAGACAACATGCTCGCAGTCAGGGACTGATTCGAAGTCGAAGCATAGAACATGAAATGCTTTTTATAATACAAAACTGTATTGCACACTTTACCAACTAGAATATGTTATACCATGAATATTGTGTATTAAGTGCATTTTATGAATCCTTTATTATTTAAAAAAAAACTGATAATTTTGAATGTAAGTGAGAAATTTTTTCAAGTGAAAAATATCTGGACATTTCTAGGCCAAGGTAAGCTTAGTAAACAAGACCTGTATACGGAATCAGCATCCGAAGAATTTGTATTTCTTACCGCGAAGTTAAAACGAAAAGTTGAAATAAAACAATTCAACTACAAGAATTCTGCATTCTTGTCAATATGAGAATTGAAAATAAATAGACTTGGTTTGAAAATGGCCTATTTTCAGCATTTTGATAAAAATCATGTTTTAGACTAATGCAAATCAGTATTTAATTTAAAAATCTGGTTTTAATGCACTTTGTTGTGCAAGGGTTCACTTTTACGATGCCGTAAATTCCTGATATAAAAATGTCAAATATTTTTTTCTGACTGAAAAGTTATTTTTACATTGCACGCTAAATTTTCTACGAGGAAATATGTCATTATTTTATAGGTACATATATATCAGATTACTTTTTTCTTACTTTCTTCATAGAGGGCACAAAGCTGTACATTGTGAACAGGTCTCATGTCTTTGCTTTATATTTATTATTTTCATTTTCCTATAATATTTCTTTTAATGTTATCTCCGAACCCACCTCTCGAATTTGCCAAAATGTTAGTCGTACATCAGAAGGTTATGTAATGGTGTGTTCATTTTTTATATGAATCTGCTAGTAGAATGCTAGAGTCGAAAAACTCCAAGACGATGCAGAACAATGCAAGTAAATGGTAATGTGTGCCATTGTTTGGACCTCAATAAATATGAATCTTCATGAGCACCTAAATCACATGAGGTTGACTCAACTGATTTACATGTTTTACGCCACGTCGATTCATGCTCAGGGCAGTATTTTGACGGATATCCTGCCAGCTTCTTCAGGACCTGAAGACCTTTGCAGGGTAGCAGGTAAAGTCCTGACATGAATCGACTTGGAGGAAAATTTATAAAGCAGTTGAGTCAACTACTCTCTACGCCCTGCGAAAACCTCAATCACAAACAATGACGACTGCCTAGGGACCCTGCTACCAGCATGAGCCGCCGAGATGATGAGCCATCAGTCGACTACGGCCGTTGTAACTGTCTTAGTGACCATTAGGTAGGACAATAGAATACGTTTGTTGCAGCTTTCGCATTATAGTCTAGCCATCCAAAAACTCTATGGACCCTACCGTCGACTTCCCATACCCTTGGCTTCCCCTTCCCTTCACTTTCCCTATCTAGGGCTACCCCTCTCTGGACTCTCCCACCATCACCTATTGCTCCACAAGGCTCACATCACCCTCCGCCAGCCTTCACGTTGAGCGCTTGGTTGCGGTGGGCCCAGAGGTATCTGGGGGCCTTAATGTATAATCAAATGCTCGGGCCTCTAATCTATGCCACAAATTTCTTCTATTTCCTTCCCCCTGGCATGAGTTTCTTCATGTATGTTTAATAGTTTTCTTGCCTTCTATCTTTCATTGTTATCATATTTCTTTTTTTGTTCCCTGTTAGTTTTCTTCACTGGCATGCATAAAGCTCTCATTATGTACTCTTCCTCCATTTCTCCAAGCTCATTCTGGGCACCGCTTATGACTGTGGTTTTGAATGAGAGATCCTTCACTCTGAAAAGAAACAACCAAGGCCTGGATGCATTATACATTTTTGAAATAGCCCAGCGCAATAAAATTTGATTGTTAAATGACCAATTTTTTCTGAATCACTCCTCACTCCTGGCTATTTCATTTCTACCACCTCGCTTGATACCCTCGTTCCTCCCTGCTCTAACCCCCTCTTATCACCTATCCATTCACGTACAATGCCTTGGTTTCTTAGCTACTCTTTCATTCCCCTTCTCCCCATGCTATAAATTTATATGTATCTGTACGTAAAATCTTGTGATCAAAGACTTCGCATGATGGTTGCTTATACATTGAAACATGTGTAGTGTAAGAAGTAAATGTCTTGTAGTAAAGTATGATTATGCTACTACCTTAGCTTGGTATCTCCCTTTGATTTTCAGTATTTTTATATGTATAAAAGCTATATTTTTCAAGCAAGATTTCAGCTCTGAAGGACAAGCATACTTGTCGAAATTTGAATGAAAATTGCCTGGAGTAATGAAAAGAAATATAATAAATTTGAAAATCAAACTACATAAATAAGAGAAAAGGGATACATATCAGCATCTAACTTAAGGTATGAAGTAGAGAGTAAAATGATAAAATACTACATAATTATATGATCATAGTTTACATTAATTGCATCAAAAAACATCACTGGAAGTGACACTGGCCCTTTTTGGTAAATTAATAGCAGTGATTCCACGGAGAAAAAAATCATTCACCTTGACCACAACTCGAATGCGGACTCCCTGATTTCCAGCCAGGTGCTCTACCTCTATAATTTGCACACTGAAATAGGATGTCTTTGTAGCTCAAGAGGTAGAGCATCAAAGTCCAATTATTTTGTAGACTCCGAAAGTGCACTGTTTCTAAAAATGCCACCGTCGTTCATGCAACCATTACATCCTATGTCCACTAATAGGAATTTGTATTTTGCATCAACTAATGCCAGCAGCACGATTATATTTTCACCTTTATAATTATAATAATATGAGCTCATGCTTCTTGGTGGCCTGATCTCTGTATGTTTTCCATCCAATGCTCCTCAACCATTCAGAAAATTCCACTTATCTTAAAAACCATCTGCTATATTTTTCCTAGTCTAAGTTGAAGAGGGTGCCGGCAAAGAATACAAAATGTTTGTTGAAAACTGTAAGAACTCAATTTATTTCGCTACAAATATGTACCTACCTATAATACGATTACCTTAAAATAATTTTCTTTCGAGCAACTATGAATAGTACCTCCGTAAACTTTGGGGATTATGTTCCCAATCATGGAAGTTATAATCTGAAATGCAAAGGTCAGTTCTCCCCAGAGGTAAGAAACCTCAGTATTTGCTCAAGCCTAAAATAGGTTATGAAATTTGATTTAAAATTAAAACATATTGTTGATATTTTCTTTACTGAATATGCTGCATTTTCATGAAACACCATGGATATTATTATTTACGTTATGACTTTTATTTTACTAACGTTTTTCTGCAGAAATGCTTTCTTGCATAGTGTTAGACTTTGTTATTGATGTTTCCACCATTGCCAGGAGTTTACAAAAAGTTGCTTTGTCCATGCTTAAAAAACATCTGTAAGAACGTCTTTGAGTCTCAATTTATTCCAGAGCATACTGTGAATTTCCTTTCCACCCTCGTCCACCACCTTCTATTCCTCCACCTTTTAATTCGTTCTCCAACTTTCCTTGCCACTCTCACTGCTTCAAAAACTCCAATTACTGCTAACGCATCTGGAGTATCGTCGATTTTCAAAGAAATGTGGCATGGAGAAGAGAAAAAACAAACATTTTTTATTTCCACACAACCGATGACAGCAACTTCATGGAGAAAGATGCTGCGCCATAGGGAAACCATTGTCATACGGAAATAAAATGTTTAGTGGAATTGCAGTGTTCGTTTTTCTCTTCTCCATCATGGAAAAATTCCACCATGTTAGTCCAGAAACAAATTTCTTATAGAAATGTGGCCAGTTGTGCTCAAAAATTACCATGACTTGAACAGCTTCTGGCGTCATGTGTACACAGCGGTGGCAGGATACTTGCCATTGGCTGCTGCCAGCCCACCTGACATGGCCGGGCACAACATTCCATACTGTTACTGGCACATGAATGTTGCCGTGTGTACAGAGCTTAAGGGATGGCTAGATGCATTTCCCTATCAATTGTGCATTATAACAGCTAACCTGACCCCTTGTCCACCCCCTTTAGCAATAGCCCCCTAAAACTGTTTTAGATGCCTAATAGATGATATTGTTGCACTCAAGAATTTAATGTTGGGAATGGAGTAGTGATGGAAAAATCGATTTCGATTAAAATCGAAAATCGAGTTTTAATAGTCGAAGATCGATGAAATCGAGATCGAGCCATGATCTTCAAGATTCGATCCAAACTCGAATTTTCAACTTCTATCGTGACCATTTCATTTGATCTCAGCAGCGCATAGTAGTCAGCAGAGGTCCTCGATGAACTACCACTGAGGTCACTTCTTGTTAGAAGTAGATGCCAGTAGAAGTTAGGCAATACCTCAACAGGCCACCTGTCGATAGGAAAGTCAACCCCAATCCTCTGAAAGTCTGGGAGGAGATAAAGGGTGAATACCCCAACACGTACCGTTTCGTGATCAGAGTGCTGAGTATGATAACGTCATCTGTCCCATGTGAAAGACTTTTCTCTAAGGCCGGTAAAATTGTAAAGGCACGCCCTAGATCATCAAGAAAGCATCTCAATCAGTTGACCTTTCTTAAAAATTTTAGTGAAGCCCAATGGTTCCAAGCGGTGATCCACATTAAAGTATATTGTAAATTTTTACGACTAATAATTCAAGAATGTTTTCTAAGTACATTTATAGGAATTTTTTATATTATTCAAATATGTATTGAGCGTTTTTCAAATGGTAATAAACATGTTTTTGTACCAACTGCATGTTTTTCAAAAATGAACCGTAGATTTTTTCTAGATTTTGGTTCAAATTTCGATTTTTGCTGAAAAGTCGAGCTTTTCATTTCGATTAAAAATCGATTGCTCCAAAAATTGATTTTGACCAACATTTTTCCATCACTAGAATGGAGAAGCATTTTTAGTTTAGGTGATAAATACCAAAGTTCAGTAAGGTATGATTATTTTCTTGGCATGATTTATGTGCTTAATGTATAAAGTAAAAGCTAACTAAATTTCTGGAAAAAGGAATGTGCAAAAAACTGAAATACTCTTATGTATATTCAGGTATGTTTTTATTGAGGAGGCACGCAAAGACAATTTACTCACTGGACCTGAGTATGCTGTTCTATGCAAGTACTTTGAATGGATGACTTCAAACGTGGACGTGTCATTGGATTTAATTGGTTTGTATGCTAGCAACAATATCTTAAGCTGTCTTTCATGACCACCAGTTAGTAATTTAATGATTTATGGTCAAATATTGGAATTTCATTATCTTCTATCTCCAATTATTTATATAGGGGTTAGATGGCAGAAGGGACAGTTTTGTCTCAATCTCGCCCCAATAAAGACCTTTTATTATTATTATTATTTTAACCAGAGTCTAATGCAGTTAACATTTGTAGTGGCAATTACTGAAGAGCCATGGATATTCTATAGTTTGTCCGTATCTTTGATTGTTTAATAGCTATTTTATTTATTTTTTATAGATATTTGGTCCCCAATAAATTATTATCATTATTAATGGAGAAATATGCCCTGAATTATATCTTTATCTCTAACAACAAATTACTGTAAAAGTATATGAATTCTTTAAAATTCCCCAATTTGAAAATTCTAACAAAGTTTCTCTGCATTCTCCCTGCAACAGTATTTTTAGAAAGAGCCTTCAGCACTGCTGGAAATTTGGTTGATAAAAAATGAAATTGATTAATCCTGAGAGAATGAAAATGCTGCATTTTCTGTTCAAAAACTTGTAATCTGTTTTAATCGAATTTTCAATTTTATTTAAGAAAAATTAAACTTTGATTTGCTTTTGAAATTACCCATTCTTTATATTTGCCCTCGAACAAGTCCTTAATTTCATTGAGTGGGGACTTTATGACCATTATTCATTCACTTTAAGAAATAAGATTCAGCTTCGATTGGATTTAATTAGAGAATTAACGAGAAAGGAAGTTTTATTTAACAATTTACAGATAGAAGGAAGATTTGAATTTAATGAAATTGAGGAGGATTAGGGTTCAGATTCGATCAAATTTTGGATTTGACCCATCACTAATTCATGGAATTGCAAAACTTGATTTCAGTGGGCACTCATAAGTTCTCACCAAGTACATGCCTTAATGCACACCTTGCAGTCCCTATTATCTTTTCCCTGCTAGTGGTTACTTTTTAAATGATTTGATTCTTAAGTATGAATATAAGGTCTATGTTTTGTGTATTTTATTCCATCGTTACTTAGAATGGTTTTCTATTTGTAGTGTATCTGCAATGTTCACCTGAAGTTGCCTATAAAAGAATGGTCAATAGAGGACGCTCAGAAGAAAAACATAGAATTCCTTTTGACTACATGAAAAAGATACATGCAGCATATGAAAGGTGGCTTGTAGAACAGAAAGTTCAGGAAGGCATGCCTCCAGTCTTAGTTATTAATGCAGAAAGGAGTCTGGCAGAAATAGAAGACCAGTGTGAACGAATACTGCCATTGCTTCTTGGAAAGAGACTTTTGACAAAACCTGTAACGACTGTGGATATGGCAATTCAAGATGTTGAACAATATGCATAAGGTACTACAATCCTTACGTTTGGGAATTGGGAAGTTATGGGAAGAATAACAGGTGTCCATGGATGAGGATATAACACAAAGTAAACAACCCTTTTAACTCCAATCCTGCCCTTCATGCCTCTTCGTACTTACTCTCTGCACATGGTAGCTAAAAATTACAGCAATTTAATTTGCCCAGGGACTTTTTAATTCAAACAAATATGGGGCACGCACTGGTAGGTAATTGCAACTACAGACATTGTGGAAATACAGCATATGCACAGCTACATTACAAAGAAGTTGTTTTAAGAATAAAATGTGTTGCTGTTTTGTGTCTTGACATTTTTCTTAGAATTTTGCTCATCTTTAATGTGAGGGGGTAATTTAGAATAGAATGGAAATAAATTTATTGCCCTCGGACGTCTTCGTCCACTAAGAATATACAACAAAATACATATATGTTAGAGCTTGAAAACACATCGATTTTCAAAGCATTTACATTATTATGAACAGAAATAAGCAGCCACTTCAATGAGGTTTATCATACATATTAAATTAAAACCATTTTTGGTTGAATAGATACCGAAAAAATCTTTTTTAAAAACAAAAACTGAAGTGGATTTTTTTGTCGGTGGGAATACTATTCTGCAACCTGGCAACACAGAAAGATTTTTGGTGAGTAGTAGTCCTATGTAGAGGAGGAATCAATAATCGGGAGTCATTTGGGTGGTAACATTAACCATTTTTTCTCTAGAAGGAAAAAATTGCTTCAAATAACCAGGTTGCTGATTTTGAAAAAGACAATACATGTACGAACCAAGAAAGGATTTCCTTCTGGTTTTGGCCTTCAGCCATGTAAGCCTGGTAAAATAAGGGGAAATATGATCACCTTTTTTTGAGATTAAAGATAAACCTTACACACATATTTTGTAGGTATTGCTTAACGTTGAGCTTTTCAGTAATATTGTGGTACACAAGACTGCAATAGTCAAAGTGGGGGAGAGTAAGTGAGGAGATAAGTTGCTTACATGTACGAAGGAGTAGGAAATTTTTCTGAATTTTAAGCTGGTGGAGGATCATATTAACCTTATTGCTTATGACTAGAACATTATTTTGCCAAGACAAGTTGCATACAATGGTGACCCCAAGGTTTTTAACATTATTTGATTATTATATTTCCGCATCACCAACTGATATCTTAGGAATTGCATTAGTGTCGACTTTTCTGGGTAATTTTGAATTTCCTAGAAGTATTCATTAAGTTATTAATGCCTCTAGTCAGTTCGAACAAATACATGTATGGGCCTGGCATTTCCTCTTTTCAACATAAAGACCCATGCCTCCTGCTAAGGATTGAACTTTCTTGCCATCTCCAGTTTCCCATAGATACAGTGATGTGACTTCAGATGACTGCTTCATGCTGTCCTATATGGTTTTTTCATCATGTTTTTAATCCTCTGTAACTTGCACCGGGTGCTCTGGAGACCCCAGCTTCTCTTTTGTTGAGAGGATTTTTTTCCAGTGAGCTTTGTGGTCCCATTACTTTTGCACCTGTATTTTAAAATATTTACAACGTGTGAAAATGGATCGTTTCATCCTTTCTCGGCTGAGATCAGAGGTTTTTTTTTATTAAGACAGTGTGCGTCACTCCGGTGTGGATTTTGTGTTTCTCTATTGCTTGTAAATGTATCCAAAATTAGTGGAAGATAGCTACTTATTTTGTTATTGCATAATCTTCAAATAACTTTCCCATGTTGCAGTGCCTTTAATATTTGCTAAGCTTATTTACTGTTCTTCATTTCATTTCAAAACTACCTATGCACCTACATTCCCCATTTTACCCCTTGATTGAATGAGGTTGACTTGGAAAATATTTTTGGGTTGGCATAAATGGCTAGCTTCTGCGTTAGCTGGAATAGCTTTATACTGCCGAGGGCTGACAAGTAGATAAGGCTGTGGATGGAACAGGGCTAGAGAAATGAGTCAAACTCAAGGGACAGAAGCCCCAGCTGAAGGAATGCACTGAAGAAACTCGTCCATGTTTCTCGTTGAGCTGATCTGAGTCTTTTCTTCCATCTGCCTGGTGGGTTTTTCTAAAAAAAAAGAAGAGACAAACTTTTGGAATGCTTTTTAGCATAAGAGGTTGTTGTAGTATGTAAATGTAATGTAAATTGGAGGGGTGGGCGGGGGCCTTCTAGAGTCCCCCTGGCACTTAGACCTCTCTAGACCCATTATGCCAACCCACATTTAACCTGTCCGCCACTTGCAGACAGGGGACAAGAGCACCGCGGTAGAGGTATGGAGAGGGTATCAACTTCGGTGATCTGACGGGAAGGTTGTTGTAGTATAGTGGTTACCATTCTGAACTCCTAGCCCAAGCTGTAGGTTGGGGCTGCAGGGAAAATAGGAGAAAAATTGATAAGTTGGCTCCAATACGAGAGATTTTCAATATGTTTTTCCGTAAATGTCAAGAGCTTTACTGCATAGATTAATAAGAAAATAAAATTGAAATTGAATGGCTTGTACAGAAAATATATTTCAAACAACAATAAATAATTGCCAAATATGTAAGGCAGTATCTTAAATATGTATTAACATTAATACAATTGAGTATTAAGACTTTCTTTAAGGTGAACAGTTGATTATTTCCAGTCAGGCAGGTGTGAGCTAGACAAAGTCCTAAGCTCTCGCTTCAAAGCACACAAATTCTTCCACGAAGCCCCTTTCTCAGCCTCCAATTCCAGAGCTAATTTAATGTTTCTTACTTTGACATAATTAACTTCATCAACACGCACACTTGTTGCACCATCACTTTCACTGGTTTTTGATAGAATTTTGTGCACAATAAAAGTTTGAATTTCACTTAAAAGATACTTATTTGTTGTTACAATGTTAACTGTTTTACTGTCACTTGGGCAGGAGAAAGTCATTATGCTGTTTCGTACCCTAAACTTGAGCTTATTTGCATTTTTTACAATGGAGTGAAGACTTTGTTCTGATTTCTTTATCATTCGTTCCTTGAAATCTTGCCAACTTTCTTTTTCAGGAAGCTTAAATGAATAACAGTGCAAGAGTTGAGATTCTCCATTCTTCATTGTGGTATCCTGCCCTGAAGAAACATGTTTAAACCGTGCCAAAAATTGATCCCAGTTTACATCCTCCAATGAAAGAGACTGATGACTCACTGAAACCTCTTCAAGAATTGGTGTGAGGAAATCAGTCACATTGAGGGAAACTTGTTGCAAGGGAATTTCATGAAAATGATACGCATTGCCACTGTAGGAATCAACCTTGGGAACTCTTAGCATGAGTGAGCTATCCACAGTGACAGGAAACTTAAGGTCTTCTGCATCAACTGGGACTATAAAAACCATTACACTGTTAGGCTTGAATGGATTCTCTAGTTTCTCTGTAACATTTATGTTCCAAATACCAGTTTTCACTTGAATGTGGAACAACCAAAATTCATTGGAAAATTCTTGTGGTGACTCATTTGTTACTTTCAGCGCTAATGTGTTTCTGAGTGCATAAGGGAAATCATCGCTCACATCTATTTTTAATTTTATCATATCCTTGAGTAGCACACCTCTTGTAGCTGTGGAGATTTCATTTAGTATCTTGTTTTCTGTGGCTACCATTTCCATCAATAGGTTCAGCTCCTGCGTAGCATTTTGCCATTTTTGCATCAAAGATCCAACATCTTGAAAAGTTTCGGATCTCTCAGCAACATTTTTACTCTCCTCAGACTCAGCTGGTGAAAAGGTATTTAATTTATAAAGGATACAGTGCCTGCAACCCACAAGAACTTCATGGGTCTGACTTTCATGAGCTAAGGCAACAGCTCCTTTTATGGATAGCAGCTGTGTGTTGAATGTCGCATTGATGCCATTCTCTGTAATCATCTCACTGCACCAAAGATTTACACCATCTGTATGAAAAATTACATTTGGATAAGCTAAGGTGGCACAGAGAATTGATCCTGGTAAGTGGTGCACTCTGCACATGAGCTGGCTTTCCATTTGGCTTATCACTCCCACTGATCCATTTGAGTAGAGTATCAGAATGTGATTGCTTCGTTGTGCCTTACCATCTGAAAAGGATTCAGTAAGACTGATTACTTGAGTTATTCGATAGTAATTGCTGAATATTATTTGATATGTTATAATGACACACATGGTCAGTGGTGGTGTGTACGATATTTGTGTGTTGAAATGAACATATTTGAGAAAAAAGACTTTGGGCATGAATGGGAAAAAAAGTGAAAGAATCATGGAAATTTAACCACTGCTGTGAAAAACAATTGTTATGTAATTCTCAATTTGTGAAACAAATATTCATGCCCTCTGTCACCCACCTGTGATATACCCAATGCCAGCTTTGAAATAAACTTAGTAAAATATGTTAATTAAATAAGACTCATGCTTATGTTGTCTTTTGACTACCATTATTTTCATAATTAATGTGGTATGCAATTTAATGTTAGCTAATTTTAGGTATAATTTAAGATTTGGACATCAGCCAGAAATGTAAGTATTCATATTTTAATTTATGAATGTAGGTAAGATGATCATTACAATGATGTTAAACAAATGAATTATGGACTCTTCCTCAAAGCTATAAGTCAGGAAACCAGTTTTCTGAAATCTCTCTTGATCATAAAAGTTAAAGAGAAAATTGCGAACAGGTTGAAAGAAGGAACTCTTGAATAACACCAGCAAGCTATCTATGTCCAAACTTAAATGACATTAAAATTGAATTATAGGAGGAAGAGTAGTATGTAGTAGTCTTGGGTTTAGGGTGCTACAAAAGGCTAAAGTTATAACGCAATGTCTAACGTAGACCTTAATCCTAGGACAAACATTCCATGCCCTGAGCGGGATGCAGGTCTAGCAACCTAAAGGTTGCTAGGCTAATGTTTTACCAACCTGGTTAGCTTGAGGAAGAGACCTGATGCTGAATAAGAATTGATGAATACTGAATTATTATTACTCCAAAAACTTAATTGTAAGTTGTAAAAAAAATAGAATATTTATCTGTCTCTCTCATGTGATTTTAGGCATATATGTACCAGAAAGAGAAAACTGTATTTTTGTTTCTAAACTGGCCCATATTTTTGATGACACTAAACTTTTGTCTTTTCTTATCATCAACTTTAGTTGCTAAATAAAATTGTGGTTATGAATGTAAACACTTTTGTGTTTAATCATAGTTAATATAGAAAGCTATTTTAACTTACAATAAAAAATATTTTTTTAATGCCACTGTAACACTAAGAATATTCAACTTGTGAATTTCTGTTAAAGATAAAACAAAAATAATCAATATGCATGAAAATAAATTCATGCATTACTTTATAAAATGCTTATGTAGTAAAAGTCTCACAATCAAATCGGTGAAATGGTATATATATAAAAGGTGAAGGATGGTTTATGTGAGTACATGGTGATTGGAAAAAGTAATAACTTATCTGAATTTATCACCCCACAACCCACGCTTTAATCTAGATAGTAATTTGTAGATGTAGATATGTATTTGTCTTTCTGATATACTGCCAGAGGTGAATATATCAACTACTAATGTTTTCCTTGGTTTGATGGATAGAATTTTTTTAAATTGCATTACAATGTGATTTTATATACATGATATTGCTGATGTATGGATCCATGTGCCCAAAAATAAAAAAAAGGATAGGAATGTGAGACATTCCTAGACTTTTAATAGCCAGTGTTTCATTCAATATTGTTGACCACTTTATTTTTTTTTAAGATCCTGAACAAAGATGGCAAATGACTATAAAGGTGGAATTCAGTTGCTTTTGAAACATTCTTACATGTGTGTGTCATTTTTTTCTAAGGTACAGCTGAGAAAACAAAAGCAGTCACAAATTGTGTAGTTAATTGTACATTTTGAAATTTGCACAGCAGTAAGTGCTTGTTTTGGCTATATTACATAAAAAATTGAGAGCAAGGAAGTATTTCAATTTTAAGAAAACTTTCAGATTGAGTCAATGAGAAAATTATCAACATTATTAAAATTAGAGACATGAACTTGCTACACCATAAATGGACCTACTGAAATCGTGGAGAAACTCATGTGATAGCCTATAGAAAATGACATTATTACATAACATAAATAAAAACTTATCCAGAACTTTTGGTGTATCCCGTGTCAATGCGGAAAAAAAATTAAAATGGTGCATTTAAACAATACTCTTTCTTACCTCAACACATGAGCATAATGATAGTTAGAATGCAATTGAGAAGATGAAAATTAATTTGTAGCAAAAACTGATAGATTTAGCTTATGCTCGCAGGATCAAACCCTTCAGCACAAGAATCTGGTCTTAAAAAGTCAAAATATACAAGAAATTTAAAAGTAAAGACAAATATCAAGGGAATGAGGATGGGATTACACTTCCTACAGTAAACTACTCGTACAGTAGGTACCAATGTGCATGGAGGAAGTACCAGTAAACAACCTCTTATTGTATAAATAGGGCTTCAAATATAATTGCACAATGTGAATTGTTGAGTGGGCTGAATAAAAGCATAAAGACTGTAAGTAGGGCTGTAAAATTAGTTTCAATAAGGCAATAGTCATGGCTTTCCTTTTTTCCTCCTCCATTAGGAGAGTGCAGTGGTGATCCGGACATTGAAAATATTTTTTGCTGTTTTTCGGTCTTGGCTCAGAAATTTGGATTTGTCTAGCAAATATCTCAGTGGATGCACACTAACCCTTTGCGGTCCGATTTTTTCTGTGGAATTCAAGTAGTAGCCGAAAGAAATACTATTTGCAAAATAGGTGAAAAGGCTTCATAAGGTACTAGAAGCTCACAAAAAAGACATAAGATGGCAGCACCTTACATAAAATGCGCATAATCGCAGCGCCATCTGATGTCGAGCTCAACTCGACGTTGGACCTGCTGCTAGAGCTAGGCCTGTCGAGCCAGCCTCGATGTTGGACCGCAAAGGGTTAACATAACGCAGTCACATTGGGAGCTGAATTTCTGCACCAATTGTCTTTAGAATCACGGTCACTTGAGTGATTAATTTTTCCACCTCCGAATCACTACACTACGTGTGAACACGCTGAAGAAATACTAATTCATTGATACCTCGGGTAACTGATGTGATTCCAGAATGAATTTTGTTAGCTGAGGTATCGCTGTACAAATAGATGCGAATGAAATGATGACAACATACCTATGAATCATTACAAAAATACTTCACTTGTACCTTTGGTTATGCTACTTCTATTAGTTTTCTACCGGTGAAGGTAGGTCAAAATGGACATTTAATTCTTTTCACCCCCTAAATTTCACGCGATGTCCCTCATACCTGCTACCTCCCATCATTCTATCCACGTTACCCGTTCTTCTCCTCCCTCTCCCCCACTTACCCAAAGTTCTTCCCTCAATCACTTTTTTCAAAACACCATCCCCTTTTATCACATTTCCATCCACACCTTCTGCCTTCCCCTAATTTCATCTACATATTAAATTTCGTTCCTCTCCTATCAATTTTCCCTCCTTTCAAACTACTTTACTTTCTCCATCCTTCACCACACCCACATCTCAAAAGCCCCAAGTCTATTTACATATTCTTTTTGCAAGCCCACGTTTCCGCCCCATATAGTGCCATGCTCCATATTGAACTTTTCACTAGTCTTTTCTTTACTTCCCTACTCAGTGCCCCTGTCATTAGTTCACGACTATGGGTAAAAGCTTCTTTTGCCAATGCGATTCTCCTTCTCACTTCAATGCTGTTATACCCTTATTCCTCCAACACACTACCTAGATAGCTAAATTGCACCACCTGCTCTAGCTTCTGACCTCCTATTTTTATAGTCAAACTGGCCTTTTTTCTTCTTGAAAATCACATTACTTTCATTTTATTCTGGTATATCTTCATCCTGCATCTTTTGCACTGTCCCTGCAACGCATCCAGTATATTTTGCAAGCCACGGGCTGACTAGTGCTTGGTTATCCACAAATCTCACTGATTTCATCAATTTCCCCATATCCTTACTCCAGCCTCAAGCTCATCCCAAGCCTCAAGTTGTAAAATCCTATCATTTTTTTGTTGATTTACTCTGGTACCATAATTTTATATACCTACATATTCATTTTACTTCAGGAGATCTATGTAAATCATTGCTAAAAAGTAATACTTTATTTGATCAGTCACTCAAGCATTCCTGTGGAGTTAGCTTAGGCGTATCTGGAAGCGTCTGAAGGGGGAGGGTCACCACCGGATAGAATACCTCCCATGTAAACGAGGGCTCAGGGAATTTTTTAAAATATACATCTTAAAATGATGTTGTGAAGGTGTTCCGAGCCTTGAATTTCCCTTAGTAATTGCATTTTTTGAATCAAAGTTTTTAAATTAAGCCACAAAATAACGAGGTTTAAGGCCTTATGAGGGTAACTTTGTTCTTTTTAATATTTGAGAAAAACCTGCTATAACATGAGCAATTAGTGAAAAAGGAGAATATTTTTAATCACTTTTTATGTTTTTCATATTATAATCTTATGAGTAATGGTAGTTCAACTAATATAATAAATTTTATATACACTACACGCTTGCAGTACACACTTTTGGTGAAAATCATTATTAGAAGTCTAATTACAAAGGAGATTAAAATTACGCTCTTTTTAATTAATTGAATTTATATTTAAGTTTTTAAATAAAATAGGAATTTGTTTGCAAGGAAACTCTATATTGTACAAAATGTTCAGATTCTTAGTAGCATACCTATTAAGAAGGCCTAAGTAATGATTTTTTTAAAATGTTAACAAGTATAATACCTAGTACAAACAGCAAACTACCTCGAAGGCAGAGTGCTTCATCAAGGGGCCAGATAGAAGCCCCTTCACTCTGCTTTTTGATTACTTTGTACCCATTTGTGGTATGACCGTTCAATTCGCATAGGAAGCATGTACACGATTTTGTTCACAGCCTTGCAAGTTAGAAGACGTGTGAGCCTTGGCATTCTCCGAGTAGTAGTCAAGGAACGACGACCGAATGGCTTTCATTGTTTGGAAATTTCCTCTCTCGTTTATTATGGAAAAATACCCAACGAAAAGACGATACGGACAGTGGCGTAGGCAGGTTTTGGGTCTAGGGAATGCAGAGGGGGATATAGAGGGGAGGGGAATTTTTAGGGGGTGCCAACTTATAAATTCACCAGTTTACTAAACTTAAAATACTGTTACACACTTTTGCTGTATTACGTATTTTGTTCGTGATATACTATAATCCCAACTTGTAGAATTTATTGTTGATAATTAAGTTATGAAATTGATTCACGTACCTATTTGGGACTTAAGAATGGAAACTTTCACAGGCTTAGGGGCACCAGAACGCAGGGGGGATATTCATCCCCCCTGCTCCTTCTCTGGCTACGATGCTGCATACGAAAATACACATCCAGTAACACTTGAGTGTGTTTCCGCAACCAGCCTCTCCAGCTTTGCGACGGGGGCCTCTAGGAGGTCCCTCTTTGCTTTGCTTTTGAGACTAGCTACAGAGGATCGGCCAGCTATGCTACTCTACTGACACTTAAGTTTTATATATTCTCTTGGCGTCTGAGTAAATAAAATAGGGGAGGGTATAAAAGTACCGTACATGAAAGTCTAATTGATGTAGAGGTCCACGCCGATTACGCTGCCGCCGCCGGGTTGGAAGAGGGTCGGCCGCCACCACCGACAACAACGTTTGGCACCCACGTCTATACAGTACACCCCTACTGACTTATGCAATGGAATTGTCTTTCCACAAAAATTACTCATCGAAGTCCTGTGCTAGTCATAGTTGCAATGTAAAATCCTAGTAAATTTTATGGAGCGTGTCAAATTGAAGTATAGTGCAGTAGTTTGGTAGTTGTCTTATTTGTTGGTTTTTTGCCTAGCAAAAGATGTAAAAAACTTATAAACTAAAGTGTGTGATATAATTGCACTATTAGCATGTGTTAAACACGTTTTTTTAACGTTTTTTTATCAATGGGGGGTTACAACCCCCAAAACACCCCCTGGATATGCCTATGGGAGTTGTTGCAGTTGAATTCAATTTCCTGGGTTAAATCCTATAATAACTCTATGGTTAAATTCACTAACTATTTTAATACAGCCTGAAAACTTTAAATAACACAGCTAAAATAATTTATTGTTGATGAATTCCTTACTTTTTGTCATTTGAAGCAGAAGCATGAACAATGCAAATATGTAGTGAAGTTAACTTAAAACTGTGACTTCTTACATGTACCTTAAAATTTGGTAATTAAAGAGTTGCTTACCAGAAGCAAAAGCGATATCAACAATTGGTGAATTATAATGGTGGATCAAATTAAACTTTCCATCAGTGTTATTATCCAGGAGAGGCAACCAGTATACATTTCCGTCTTCCAATCCCAGGAATATTACATCACATTTTAGAAGAGATATATCTTTGAATAACAAGGAAGCTAACTTTATGTCGATATCTTGTGGCATACATGAAGTTGCATAACTCCTCTTATGCATTTTTCCCTAGAAGAAGAATAAATTACCTTTAAAAAAATATCAAGATAAAACTTATGAATTATCCAAATATTTTATTTAATGCTCACAGTGGGTCCTGGAATGTTCTTTGTCATTTTATGTGAAATATTACTCCTTCCATTTTCGGCCCTTGATATACAAAACGCCATTAGATCACCCTTGTCAGTGACTAGTAAAAATCCTTCACTGATCGCATTTATGGAAATCACATTCTTAACAAAGTTGAATTCTTTGTGATCAATGACCTGTCCTTTTTTCCTGTAATAAAAATTATTAACTACGATAAGTATAACTTAAAGGAGCAAAAAATAAAGTTATGGAATTTAGACAGCATACCTGATTACTCCATCTTGAAGGTCAGCCGTGTAAACAATTCCACCTCTACTAAGACAAACAAGAATGCTCTTTGTTAAAATCACATCTCTGATGTCATCAGCACACCGCAGCACCTGAGGAAATATTAAGGATGTGACATTTAACCATGCCAATTCTACATGCAAATTAACGTGGTGAATCCTTTTGTTTATAAACTTAAATTATCACTCAATAATTAAGTTTGCTGACAGGGACACACTCATGTTTGCAGCTCAAACATACTCTAAAAATAAATGCTAATGATCTTACATTTGAAATTCAGGTACTTCAGTTATTTATATAGGTAGATGAATGGTAGTGAGGCTGCTATGAGAATGCATCTCAACTCTAAGGTGGCCTATAAAGTGATGGTGTCACCTTAAAAACACCATAATGTAGGCAATTGAACAATCCCATGGTCACAGCCCTGAACCATGATCATGTCATACAGCAGAACAAGACAAAAATACTTTGCTGCACCAACATTATTTGGGAAAGGCTAATAAAAGAAGCTACTGAGTGAGATCTGACTTGCTAGCAATAATATAAACCGTGACTGAATACTCTCTTAGCTATTCATGGAGACCCACCCTAAGGAGGATACAAGAGGCGAGAAAAAGACATACAACAATGAACCTGCTACCTGACTCAACATAAAGGCATACTTATATTCTGGTTGTTTTATTGGTAGACTGGACACAGCCCCAGATGTTGGATGACTCACACATCAAAATGTCAGTTGCCATGAAGTTTATTACCAGGAGGAGAATCCAAATAAATTTCACTAATTATATCTCTATTGAATGACTGAATATTGAGATATACTGAGAATTGAGAATACTGAGATTGAGAAGCGAAAGTGGTGCTTATCAAGACTTATTGTCATTCAGGTGTGGGAGGGAGGAGGTAGAGGAAATTAATGAACTGCAGGAAGAAGTGAAGAGAGAGAGCACCAAGTAGTAATGGGATATTGGAATGTAGTAATCTGGGAAGGTAGGGATGGAAGTGAGGTATGGGCTGGGCCTAAGGAATGAAAACAAGTTCTTCAGGAAGAATAATTTAGAGTTAACTAACACTTGGATTAAATATGTACCATCGAGGGAATAGGTACACTTGAAAAATGCTGGAGAATTCTGAGATATATCAACTAGATTACACCCTGGTTAAGCAAAGATTGAGGAACAGAATGAAGAAATTGCATGGATTCCAGGGTACTGATACAGACTTCAACCATAACATATAGGTAATTTCTCGTGAGATGAGAATCAATAGTTAAAAAAAGGAAAGAAAATAAGGCAAAAGGAGTCCTGATTGGTGCAAAATGGAGGAAATATCATGACTTGGGGAACATGCATGAAAAAAAACAGCAGAGAGGGAACAGTTGAGGAAGACTGGAAAAAGAACAAGAAGAGAAACAGAGAAAACATCATTATCAGTCAACAATCATAAGATTGGTTTGACCTGGAAAGTTTATGATTGAACCTGAAGACTGTACAGTAGTGAGAGCCCTCATAGCAAAGCCAGTTGGAATCCAATTGGATTTCACCAGTGTGTAAGCGTAAATCCTGCTGGATTAATCCAGAGTGAAATCGGGATTCCAGCTGTGCTTTTTACATGATTCCAGCTGGATAACAGGTTGGATTCCAATTGGAATCCTGCTGGATTTCAAGCTAATATTCCAGGCTGTCTCAACCAACCGGATTTAAGCTAAATATTCCAGTTGGAATCCAGCTGGACTCCAGGCGATTTGTCCTGCTGGATTACTCCAGCCAATATCTAGGCTGGAATCCAGCTGGCTTGCTATCTGGAGCTTGGGAATACAAAAAGAAAAGACATAGATAAGGATGAGCTGGGAATAAGAATACAGGTTGGTGAGGTAGAGAAAGCATTGCGAGGGAAGCGGAGGGGATTGATAATATCCCACCAGATTTGCTAAAGTACGTAAGAAGAGTTAGACAGAGAGATTTTAGGAACTTATTTGAAGGATATATGTGGAGAGAGTTTTGTCAGAGGATTATAGCCCTGTGCCACTATAAAATGTATTAATACCTAAACCGGAAAAGAGGATAACGAGGAAATGTCAATACTATGGTACAATGAATCTAATCTCATACGTGAAGGTTGTGCTTAGGATCATGAACAGAAGGCTGGAGGAAAGGGCAAACATATTTCACAGGGAACATAAATTTGGATTTAAGTAGGATAAGACTTCATAGAATATAATCCTAATGTTTTGTTACTTTCATAAAGGCATTAAATTTGGGTTCTGTGAGGAAAGTTAATGGAAATACTGCACAAGATAGGAGTGGATTGGAGAGATAGGAGATTGATACAAAACGTTCGCAAGGCCCTGGAGGTACAATAGCAAATGGAGAATCAGATTCATTGGTAATAGGGAGGAGAGTTAGACAAGGCTGCCCATTATATCTGGTATTGTTTGACATATATGAGGAGGAAATGGCGAAAAAGGCATAGGAAGGGCTTGATGCAAGAGTACAATTGAAAGGAAAGTTGGTGAGGTTGTTGATGATCAATCACCTGGGTAGTATGCTGGAGTAAAGGATATACACCCGGGTCGAATTGGCGATAGAGGCATTTACTAATAGAAGAGAACCAATGACAGGGATGTTGAGTATGGAAAAAAGGAAAAAGACTTAAAAAGTCCAATTTAGAGCGTGACATTGTATGACAACAAGACATGAACCTTTGGAAAGAAGATGAAAAAAGAGAGTAAAAGTTTGAGAATAAGGTGAACACATTTTTGGCTAGTAATGAAATACCAATCTGATTTGAAGATGCTGGTCTTTCGAGATTTCCTCCGCGTTGGTCCATAGTTCCTGGGATGACAGTTTCGCCGGCGTTGCAGTCGGCTTCTTCAGGTCAGTGAAGTGAAGACCAGAAGAAGCAGACTGCAATGCCGGCGAAACTGTCGTCCCAGGAACTATGGACCAACGCAGAGGAAATCCCGAAAGACCAGCATCTTCAAGTAAGACAACCCGCAGAAGCCTACACAAGGACCAATCTGATTTGTTTAGGTGGAATATCATTTATTGGGAGCCAACAAACAACATTATTCACCAAAATGCAAATTATATTACAAAGGTACTCTTCAATAAGTCAGCCCTACAGCAATAACTCAGCTTAGCCTTTTCCACTCGGGTGTCAAGTGATACCTACTCGACACAGCGTAGCTCACTACCAACTCACGCGGTGAGTGTCGCTCGACACACGTAATCCAGGGGAATTTAAAATTAATTTCCTAGTGGACTACTGGTGTAGAGGATAGAGAGTGCATAGGGTTAAACAAATTTTGTTCAACCAAAAAATGTATTGACTAATTCATGGATTATTTTAATTTGAAGCTATGAGATAATAGCAGTCTATCGCGGAACTGCTGCAAAAATTTTTGTTCATATAAGGCGTAATATAAGTGCTACTAAATGCACCAATGTGCAACATACCTTTAAGAACAACAATACCATGCTTTAATAAAGGGCACTGTGTTATTTTCAACTTAAAAGAATACCGAGGGTTGGTACCATTACATGATTCAGTGTTTTTTTCAGGAATGACAAATGTAATGGTTCATCCTATGCTACGAGGCTAAATTCAGCCACATAAGTATTCTTTGCGACTATACTACCAGAAGTGTAGCTACATCCCACATAGTAAAGACATTTGGAACCCAACCGGAATTCACCAGTGGGCAAGCATAAATCAAGCTGGATCGATCCAGCTTGAAAGCCAGAATCCAGATGGATAAGTTTGGATTCCATTTGGATTTCAAGCTAATATTCCAGGCTGTCTTAAGCAGCTGGATTTCACTGCATAATCCAACTGGATACAGACTTGACTAGTCCAGCTGGATTTCAACCAGTCCAGCTGGATTCATTACGCCAAAATCCAGCTGGCTTGCTATCTGGGATTACCCTGATGAAAATAAAGTTTGCAATAAAGCATGAAAAAATGTGCAGGAAATGTGAACGAGTGTGACAAAAGTGTAATTTGAAAATTTGAGAGTGTGCAAATAAGTGTGCCAAAAGCTGGAGTGTGCAAAGAAGAGTGCGCACACTTCACACTTTATTTTCACCAGGGTAGGGCAATTAGATTAGGGTGATTAAGGAGGGCCCCAAGATATAAAAATGATAAATTTTAGAAAGTATGAAGAATGCTTGTGAAATAAAATGCTCCAGATCCAAGAGCGAGTGATTTTTACACAATACGGTTAAAAGGGTGTTTTAGTACATACTAATAATGTCAGATACCGGGGGAGCATTAGAGGGGGGGCAATTTTTTTTATCTGCCCCGGGAGTCCAGAGAGTCTTGCTACACCACAATACGTTTCGACAAACGTCTTACCCCGTAACATTTTGTTAGCTTTTCCACAGGGTAGGTCAAATGGAAAATTAGTGCGACACTTTTATGCCAAATAGTCAGCACTTTAAACTCATTAAGCGCGAACACTTTTAGTCCATTCAGCGACTTGGGTTTAAACGTTGAGTCAACTTTTAAAGTTTTGAAAGGCATATTTGCCTCCTTCCGTAGATCACAAACACAAACGAATTTCACCCGCCAGAAAATAATAAAATCTAATCGTATATCGCACCACTACTGACATTTTCACTGTAGCCAACAAAGAAAAGTTTAATTGGAAATAAATCATAGAAAACGACAAGGCAATAATGTCATGTGAAGGGTGTTGAAATTTACGGACTCCTAAGATAGCCAAAGGCGATTATTATTCCTCACATTTATTGCACTTCTTCTATTGTTTTGAATGTTGTATCAGTTGTATGGTACTTCAGTGGGCTCAGTAGCACGAGGACCCCTACATTCTGATAACAAAGGCGTATTGGATTGTATTTTGCGTCTTTCTCCTAAGAATAAATTTTCATCTAGGTATAGGAGATGTATTTTAGGTGTACCATTTCATTTCAATCTCGCGAAAGGGATTTTATCAAGCTCGGTAAATTATTTTGAAGTTGGCTAGCTTCGTTTGTGTAATGCATCGACGGAGATAACTTCATCTGCTACAAATATTGGTGTCAAAGAGATTCCCTTTTATTGGTGCTTGGTGGTACTGTCAAAGTGCTATTTGTGCTGTTACTGAAAATGTCGGAGACCGTTAAGAGTGGGATAGACATTCAAAAATTTCCCGTCAACTCGGAAGAACATACGTTTCAGTCTTGGACCGTGAGGTACGAGCAGAGTCACATTCTTCATTCGAAGTGCCCTAAGGATGGCGGCTGTAATCCGAAGGATGAGGAGTCAAATCTCTGTGCATTTTGCACGTAAGTTGTCCATCCAAAGGTATAAGTTGGTTCTAGAACCACGAATTTCCTCCACACTTCAATGTACTCATCGTTCCGCCAAAATTGTCGTAATTAATCCTGCAAATTCAGAAACTGATAATAGCCACCTTAATTTAAACCCTTGGTCGTGAGTTTAACACCAATTTTATAATTTGGTGAAATTATTTGGAAGCAGTAACAGACATATTATGCATTCCTGCTCATTTTTTGCTGGACATTGAGTTGTGTTATTGTTGCTTCCCCTGATTCCATCTCGCCCCAATAGCTGGCGGACTTTTGAAGTACTTAAATTAAAATTGGAGTTCCTATGAATTATGTATTGTATGTGCGGAAGAGTTATAGTAGTGTGCATCTCTTAGCACTCATGTATTTGTTAATTTGGTCAATTTTCTTCATCCTATTTAAGTATACTCTCCGGTTCAATCATCCTATAAATGCCATTTGGATTTTATATTTCAAATCGTGTTAATAATAGAATTAACTAGTAGTTGCATCTTGGTTCCTTCCATTCATTATCTCTATTATTTCAGTTACAGCAAAAAGGTGCACCTACCTCAGCTGCCTGACATGGTCTTTCCAAAAAATATTTTGTGTTTGCAGAATTCCAATGGTTGTGGATTGAACTTTAATCCATTGGATGCTTTAATGCTAGTGAGTGATGCGCCAATGAATCTAGAAATTGCTTGTGCGGGGGCATGGAAAGAGTCAAGGTATGGATATAACTGTCGTACCATTGGTTAAATAGGTTAATGTTGATGAGATTGCATCCATAAAGTGCATTAGGTTATACCTAGCATGGAGATAACAGTTGGTCATGTGAAACTGACTCTATTAGGCATAATGTTAATTTGAGGAAGGAGGCTGTACAGTATGCAAAATTACCATGCATGCCATAGTAAACTAATTTTTAGCATTAAAACTTGTGGTATAGTCACTAGCAATGTGATAGTTAACTCATTCGTAATTTATGCCAGGTGTGAAGTCACCCCTGCCACACCATTGTGGTAGCTTTTTGGGTACAAAGCAGATGATTCCTTAGCAAAATTTCTATGGTTAATTGTTTTACTGGCACTATTTTTGTAATATATAGTGGAGACTTAAGTGTTGTTTTAGGGTAATATTAAAAAAATGTTTTAATCAAGACATTTCTTCATCATTTTTAGTCGTGTTCTTCCAGGGTTGGTTAGTTTTCCCTTTTCCTCCTTTCCCTCTAGAATGCTATTTTCTTCTACTATTTCTCATTACTTTTTTATCGACCATTCAAGTACACTTTTTGGCATTTAAGTTGTTTTGGTAATATCTTTTGTTCGAATAAATATAACTCACATTACCACTGATACTATTCAAGGTACAGAGCCAGGCAGAAGGCATTATAAGGAAATAAACAATAGATTAAGGGAGAAACAAAGAGTGAGAGAAAAGCAGAGGAGTTGGCAATGTGAGGAGATGGAGAGGCTCCAGAGAGGAAAAATAGCCCAGACAGCACAGATTTGGTATTATTACGGTATTATAGTTTTATTAGAATCATATTAAGAAACAGGGGTATTTGTATTAAGGCCGTTCTACACGGTACAACTTCTTGCACAAGAACTTGTACAATGCGCAAATTGTATCGTGTACGAGGGGTTCGTACAATTTCTTGTACAAGAAATTAAATCATGCTCTATATTATTGGATGAAACCGTCCAAGATCCACTCCGTAGCTTCTGCGCATGACATGTGATGGTAGTGATGCGTTCGTTTAGCATTCGTAAGGTTGGTGTTCTGTGTGCGATCACTTTTATTCCTATTAGCGTGGCAAAACTTCCATTTTTGTTGTGCATATCGTGATATTCTTTGTTGCTTTCATATTATGATATTCTCTGTTGCTTCCATATTGTGATATTCGTCGGTCCCGTCAGAAGTATTCTATTTCTCAAAAGATGAGTTGGACACACTTGGAAACATGAAACCTCAATGAATTTAAGATAACGTTATGGAACCAAAAATAAATATATGCAACAAGCAAAAACATGATGTTTGGATGATAAATGATGGTTTTCATGAGCTGATGAAAGAGTGCAAGTAACCAATCGTAAAATTTCTTTTTATTAATGCTATGATTAATGGTAGGAAATCGTTGTAACCCGGCAGTATTTTCAAAATACTATAGTCATCGGATATCGTGATTCAGCTGTTGGTCGGAAAACGATATCTGCGCATGTTATTGGCGCACAAATTGCATGAAAATCTTTGATCGTGTACGACCGTGAACCTACTTCTTGTACAATATCTTGGTCCAATCTCGCCGTTCAATTTATGGTACAAGATCTTGTACAAAAAATTGTACCGTGTACAACGGCCTTTACAGAGCCAAAATACAAGTGATTACAAATTGTATTATGTTTGTAATTTAGGTCCAAATTACAATCATTTTACATGAGATTATGTGCTGACAAGTATTTATTTTCAAGTTTACACTAAAGATGTGCGAATACTCGAATGCCGGAGAGTATTCAATATTCAGAATGATCTTGAATAATTATGCTAACAAGTAAAGTTCAAACACCTCGAATACCACACCATACACCAGTGGGAGCCCATACAGCGCTATATTTGATGAGTTGATGAACAACATCATTTGCGCAGCAAGAGAACGGCTGAGATACCAGTCTCTTGATGAGTTTCGCCACATAATTTGTGGTAGAAAGACTAAGAGTTTCAAAAAATGGAATTCCGGCAAAATTGCAGTCTTTTCACCATAAATTACACACCGAAAGTAGTCACCACTTGTTACTATTCAAAATCGAAGAAAGTTAGTGAACATCGTCAACTGTTACCACTCTATACTAGCTTCGCTTTTCACCTTACATATTCATCATTAATTTACAAGAGGTCACAAAATGTGTCTCCTCTTCCATTGTACTTTTGCAAATAGTTATTGAATTTTACGTGAGAGTTTGAGAACTCATGCTTCTACTCTGCTATCAATTCGAGCAATTGTTGCTATTTTCTGTCAAAACATTGTCGAGAATACATCAAGATGCCCTGAGTTTTACAAGCTATACCTGTCTTCCAAAAGATAAAGCAAATTTTAATGCTGTGAATTTCATATAATTGAATGTTCATTTCTACAATAATTTATGTTAATCATTTTTTTTACACCTTTGATAAACTTTTACAACATTTTATTTGGATTAAAACTTTTCATGACTTAAAATGTGAGCACCAGAAATTACGTGCTTTTTATTCTGTTATCTGTCCTCATGTTAAATTGAAAGTTTTACTAAATAAATCTGATTTTGAGTATGTACTTGTTTCAAATTCTCAAAAATTATCATGAAATTTGTAAAACCTGTTACGAAACTGTTGACTTGACTGAAACTTGAGTGGGACCATTGATGTCACAAGTTTTTCAGCATGAAGAGTATAGAGAAGTAGAGAAATAATATGTACCAGTATTACATAACTGCATTAAAATTGTTGTTCTCTTTTGGAAGAGAGAGCTTCTCAACCTCAAGGGTACCGACATTTATCAGACCCTTACAAAATGGGGAATATGCATAAAATTTTTTCCTCGAAGATTAATGATGTACTTGATGCGAAATTTTCTCACCAATTTAAATATATAAGCCAAATTTTTATACGCCCACCTTAAGGGTTATTAAATGATATTAAAATGTTCCTGGAAATTGACGAAAGTCACGTGACCTGAAATGCCTTCTGACGTCACTGCACGATATAGGTTCCATATTGCTAAGGAGATAGACATTTATTTTTAAAAGAAAATGAAGAGAATATATTGATTTGAGGTTTTTAGCCGTTTCTCGAACGAAACGATGACTGAAAAAATACTTAAAACAGCACATTCTGACAATTTCCTTTGGTTGACTTCCTTATGGTGGCGTTCTTCTTGAAAAAACCAGCGATTGCATAGACGTAGTAGAAATTCTTCGGCACCAAACAGGCATTAAATAATTAATGGACGATTTGCTCGTTACCATCCATACTACGTAAATAAAAATCGAAATACAATCGTTTATTGCATTAAACAACTGAGATAAATACATATCGCCAAGTATTCATTTAACAACTTACCTCCACGCATAAACAGATAAACAACGCCCATAGTGATACCATGCCGTGTCGTCATGCGATGACGTTGTGTTTTTGAGCTCCCGAAAAGGTATAATTTTCATAGAGCAATATCTTTGTTACACAACTTAATTCTTCAGCAAAATTTTAACCAAGCACATTTTAGCTAATAAACTTCACATTCAAAGAGTCATAAAAAATAGTGCATGTTCCCTACTCTGCATCAATTACATGCAATATGTTTACCTATTTCCAACTTTAATCTTATCTATAAATTATCAATTTACCCGAACTTTGACACTAGTTTGTGGTTAATTCATAACTGGTTAGAACTTGAAAGGCCTATTGACACTTTCTGCTCACTTATTAACGCTTATAAAAGTTAACCTGTTTATGCTGGAGGTTGAAAAGTTTGAATTATTGTCTGAAACTTATGTATGATGGGTAGAATATGCTGAAGAATTTGAAGAAAAAAACTATTTATCTCACACCATGTTTTTGCTATGGGGTATTCCAAAAGTGGAATACAAGGCAAATCCACTGCTACCCAGACAGCACAGCCACTGGTATACAAATTGGAATTCCCTTGTACAGTTACAAATTGTATAGTTTTTGTAAAAAAAATTGTAATACAATTATATTACAGGACATTTCACACAAAGCAATCGTAATACTATTGTATTACAGCATAAAAAATATTAGGAATATATGAATTTGTAAAACCATCGTATTACAATTGTAACACGAAAAATAATACAAACGTCTTGTGTGCACGCATACGAAGGTGCCTATGTGGCCAATCGTAAAATGATTATAAAACAACATTAAAATTCCAAAAATATAAAAATTTGTAAAACTATAGTATTACAATTGTAATATGGAAAATAATACAAACATCTTTTGCACGCGCATACCAAGGTGCCTATGTGGCCAATGGTAATATGATTGTAAAACAGCATTAAAATACCAAGAATATACAATTCGTAAAGACATTGTATTACATTTGTAATAATGAAAATAGTACAAAAGTATTGTTCGCGCGCATGCAAACGCTTGGTGTGTTTCTTTAGCACAGGACACCGCTAGTATTGCCAATTTATGTTTGTTTATTATGAATCCGCTGACCCACAGCAACGTTAGTAAACTTTTAATCTTGTGCATACTTAAGTCCTAAATGAATTATACTGTTTGTGAGACGTAATGGATAGTGCAAATGCTTTTGAAAATAATTGTTACGATTTAGATCTTGGTAAGAGTATAATGTATTTTTCCTTAATGCCTCTGTGCGTAATAATTTTAATTGCCTAGATTTACGTGGAGCATAGTTAGCTACAAGTTCATGGGCATGGTTTATAGGGCCTGGTTACATGATGCAAAATCCGTGTGATTCCATGTTCGTGTGGATGGACGAAATTATAACGTTCTGTAGCATTGACGAGCACCCATTCATTCATAGAAGTTGTTACGTATGGTTTCACGATGATATTTTAATGGGGTGGGTGAGGCATGCTTTAGTACATGAACTTGCACAGTTTATGCCATGTGTCAGACCTACGAATTGTGCACCCTTTAACTGTGAATCCAGTAAATGTGCATGAGCATTCCACATAGTTTTCATGCCTTCATTCCTCCACGGGATAACTGAATTCACGTATCTTTAAAAAATACCTGAGTTATAAAGATAAATGTTATGTGTAACACTTGTACATTTACCAGCGAGCTCGTTAATGAAATTATTTCGCTGAGAATTTCGTAGATATTTTTGAATATAGATAGTTTTGTATACGGTTGCCATGTATGTTATTTATTTGGTGGAAGTTCACGATAGCGAGAGGCATTGAGGAGATACCTGTTTTGCTGTATGTAACAATAACTATGTTTGACCACAGTTCTCTTTTGAACAAAAGAAATTTAATGTTACAGAGCAAATACTTTTATTTTTACTCGAAAGTCCTATATTTCCTACAAAATTACAGGGGTAATACGAAATATTGTTTTTGTAAAACAATTGTAATTGAGATCTAAATTACAACAATAATACAATTTGTAAAACGATTGTATTTTTTCACTAATATACAACCATTATACAATTTGTAAAATGATTGTAAATTGGATCTAAGTTACAAACGTAATGCAATTTGTAAATCCCTTGTATTTTGACTCTGTATTACAACTGTAATACAATTGTAATACAAATAGCCCTCTTTTGTAATATAATTGTAATACAATTGTAAAACTGTAATAATACCAAATCTGTGCTGTTTGGGTATGTTGTACATAATGTTTTCAAAAATGTATTTTATTCAGATGATTATTGACCATTTATTTCGAGAAATATTAAAGTGAAAACATTACATGCAAGGCGAAATTACATTTTTCACATTGAAATGTGGTGTTATTATGACATTGAACACAAAGAGTGTGCTTTTGTTGCTTGATGATCACATGATTCCTGCCATCATGATGTAAATCAATATTGCATTTCAAAGATGACCTTACCTTCTGCTAGGTTCTGCTGGATTTCCATAGGTCCATTGGCTTTACATCACATATTTTATGCAGTTGCCATTTTGTAAAGACAACTCAAAGCAGGACAACGAAGACAAAGTACCACTTCTTTCCACGGATTGATGCTCAACACTTGTTGTGGTTTCCATCAGCTCCACCCACGCCTCCTATAGACCAATTGTATACCTTGATAACATTTGGGTGCTTTACTTCCATTGTCCTTTTCTTTTTCTTATAATAATGACAGACAAGACACAAAGGGTTGATACCAGCACTAGATGATGCATCAGCCATAATACTGTTATCATGCTATCTGGAGACAATATTGTCTTTTCCATCAATTTGATAATCAAATTCGCTATTTTTTTTCCTTTGTATCTGATTCGAATGGAGGCACTATGATCCTATGTTTTCTTACCATGCCTTTTGCTTGATATTCCATTGAACTAAGTTTATCAAGGAGTGTAATGCCCAGATCACATGGTGTGTTTTTCCTAGAGTTTTAGCTAGTTGGATTTTGTGGGTGCTACAAAGCAGGTGATGAAGGTGCCTATCAGACCTTGTCTCTTGTACCATTCGAGTGAAAACAGAAGTAGGTCGTATGGAAAACAGTGTTGCGGTATTATTATTGTACATTCATCTGCCAACATGGAAATTTCAGGAGAGGTTACTCAAAGAAGACATTTAGCAGCTTTAGATACTGTGATTACTTTGGCTGCAAACAAGAAACGTAGAGTATAGAAGAAGAGACTGTAGAGCAGAAAATGGTTATCATCATTGGTCAAAAATCCTAGGATTGGTTTGATGCAGCCCTCCACTCGATTTTTCTATTGGCCAGCCTCTTCATATCAACCTAATTCTTCTCTTTTACATCCCTCACAACCTGTTCCATGTGTCTCATGTGAAGCCTGCCTTTTCCAATCTTCCCGTTCACTTTTTCCTTGATGATTGTCTTCATCAGGCCATCGTGTCTCAAGTTATGGCCGATTAAGTTGTCCCGACTTCTTCCTAGGGTATTCAGAAGACTTATCATTTCTCCCCCTCTTCTTATGACTTCCTCGTTACTTACTCGGTCAATCCAGTTAATCTTCATAATTCTTCTGTAGCACCACATTTCAAATGCTTCCACCTTTTTCTTCTTCACTGCTGTCATCATCCATGCCTTACTGCCTAAAAGAAATGTGCTCAAAATATATGCTCTTATGAATTGTTTCCTTATTTGTTCACTTGTATTTCCGGCTGTAAGTAGATTCTTTTGGTAGAATGCCCTCTTTGCCTGGGCTATTACTAACTATTTCTTTCTTGCTTCGTCCATCGTTGGTTACTTGGCTTCCTAGGTAGCAGAACTCTTTCACCTTTTCCAGTTTTTGTTGTCCTAATTTGACATTGGTTTTGGCCTCTTCTTTCTTGCTGCATACCAATATCTTAGTCTTCTTCTTATTTATCTTCAGCTGATATCTGGCCATTGTCCTTTTCATGGTTAGTAGAATCTTATTCAGATCTCTCTGTCTCTGCTATGAGAGCTATGTCATCAGAGAATCGCAGCATGCTTATTTTTTCCCGTTTATATTCACTCCAGATGACTTCTCTTTGTTTTCATTGATGGCTATCTTGATATAAGCATTAAAACTTACGGGTTTTCCAGATTTAATCACAGCTGCTTGGCTTTTATACAAACTGTGTATAATTCTTGGGTCATTTTAGGACACTCCAATTCCCTTTAGAATTCCAAGCATTGAATACCAATACACGTCGAAAGCCATCTCTAAATCAACAAATGCAATGAACGTCAGTTTGTTCTTCTCCATTCTCTCCTCTACGAGCAGCCTAAGGGCCAATATTGCTTCTCTTGTACCCTTACTTTTCCTGAATCTGAATTCATCTTCATCCAGGAACTCCTCAGCTTTTTGTTCTATTCTTCTGTAAATTATCCTTGACAATATCTTCAATGCATGTGTTGTAAGGCTTATGGTCCTAAAATTTTTGAATTTCTCGGCTCTCTTCTTTTTGGGAATAGGATGGTTGGTGTTCTTCTCGAAGTCCCTGGGTATTTCTCATGTTGAGTTCATGTCACACATTGTTTTGTAAAGATGGGTTAATGTTTTCTCTCCTGCATTTTTAATTAGTTCTCCAGGAATATCATCAATTCCAGAAGCCTTATTCATGCGGAAGTCCCTTACTGCTGCATCAAATTCCGACCTTAGTATTGATGCTCCCATATCATTATTTTTGACATTGCTTTATCTTCGATCTTTTTCCTGCTGATATTTGTTCAATTGTATAAATCTTCCAGATATCCTTTCCATCTCTTCGCTTTGCTTCATTTTCAATCAAAATTTCTCCATTCTTGTTCCTTATGGCATTGAATCTTGTGCTCCGTTCCTTGAAATGGTTCCTCAGTATCCTATAGACTGTTTCCACCTTTCCATGTGCAAGGTTGTTTTATATATTTTTGTATAGGTTCTTCATCCACATTTTGAGAAATCTTCTATTCAACCCGTCTCTATTCCTACCTCTGGGACAGACTTTGATTTGTGCAAATGAAACCCTTTCCAGTCGAACACCTAGCTCCACTTGACTGTGTATTTCGTTGCTACTAGTTTGAAATCGACTGTGTGTAAATCATGTGGCCTTTTTAGGCATTTTTGAGTACATGCCATCTTTGAGCTTTTATTGTAAACCTGTGCCTCCTTGCTTGGCAAAGCACCATGCCTCATGTGGTTACTGATATGATTTGATTACCATAAAATATTAGGAAAAAGGGTAGACTTAGAAGGATAAAAGGGTTCAAGAACAACCAGGGGGACTTGGCAGCATGATGTTTGGTTTTTGGTACTGTGGCACCATGAAAAAGAGATGTATTATGCGGAGGAATGCGGAATATTATGTATTATTAAATGCTTAGGCCATCTATTATTAAAATATTGCCATGCATGCTGAATTGTCACTGCTGTAAATAAATGAGTTTTTTTAATCAACTGACTCTTATGATATCAGAGGGATCATGTTCTCATATGCATTTAGTAAAATTTTAAATTCATTTCTTTCATTGTTTAAAACCAGCTTTTGCATTTTGAAATTCTTCGGCAAGTTGCACTTATGATAATTCCCCTATAATTTTTTCATTTTTTTTATGAATGTATCTCAAATTGGCCAATGTCCATTCATTTTGTGGTTCTTATCCAATAATTATCTCTTCAAAGTTTTAGTCAATATTCTAACTTGACTTCAGGAGTATTTTTTAGAATATCTCCCAGACCTGGAGACTTTTAAACCTCAGTTTTAAAAGTGCTTCTTCAACTTCTCCCATTTTTACTTTTGGTATTTTTTCATGTTATGTTATGTATTCCTATAATTCGTAATACCTACATTTTTAGTTATCTTTCCCCAATTTATTTATTGGTTTGCAGTCCATCTTCATTTTTGTTTATCCTATTAATCATTCTCTTTCCTGTCGTTTATTTTCTCATTTTTCATCATTTACTTTGATTATTTTTTTGACTTCATGTGTTACTTCTGCATGCTGTGCTTGGTGTATCTTTAAGAGGTTACAATTTTTGCATGAATTCCTTTTTAGTTCCTACTAGTGTTTGAAATATTCTGTTCAATGAGTCAAGTGGTTTCTTGGGTCTTGTTTCTTTCTTGCCAAGTGATATAGTACTTGTGTTGTTTAACTATTGTCGGTAATAACAAAGGTAGAAAAATATCCTTGAAGCTGTACTCTTACAGGGGCAGAGGAATATAAGGGGGGGGGAGGGGGAAGGAAGGAGCATATACAAAGTAAGGGGGCTCTCAATCACACCTACCATATCTATTCCCCCCAGACCTCTATTATCTGCCTCCTGATCACCCAACCAATCATAACTTACTACCCCCTTCTTCTATCCTCCCCTCTTGACTACATTTTCCTATTCCTCTCCTGGGTTGACATTTTCTTCTGACAAGGCCTGCGTGGCGGGCGAAACACCCGGTGTCAGTTTTTTGACGTTGGGCATCCTTTCTCCTTTCTCTGTGTGTGTGATGGGTCACTGGGAAAGGAGTTTCCTCGAAAACCCTGATTGTGCATGTGAATGTGATTCAAGAAGGTGACTGTACGTTTTGATTGTACAAACCCGAGTGCATGCTTGTGAAAAAAGTCCCTGAACCCTGCATGTACGTGTATGTGTGAATGAGTGCTTGAAAGTTATTATCAATTCTATTTTAATTACTTTAGTTATTTGTTTTCCTTTTTTCCCCCACTTTTATTTTCATTCTTATCTTGTGTTAATGAAGGTTCACTGGCGTTGGAGAAATCCTTGTAAACCCTGATTGTGCATGTGATTGAACTCACGAAGGTGACTGTGTTTTGTATACAAACCTGAGTGAGTGAATGATTGTGTGAGTCACTGTTCGTTTTTATTTTTACCTTGATTCCCTTAATTTTGAGTGTGACGGTTGTTTGTATCATTGTGAGTGAGTGTGCGAATGTGTGATTTACTGCCATCTAAATTTATTTGTGTGCTTGATTTTGTACATGTGATTGAGAACCCCCTTACTTTATATATACTCCTTCCTTCCCACTCCCCCTTTTTATTCATCTGCCCCCTTAAGAGTACAGCTTTGGAGATATTTTTCTTCCTTTGTTATTGCTTACAGCCGTAGAGACATTCATTTCATTGTTCTATTGTCAGTAACCGATATATTTTAGTCGCTTTCTTCTATGTTTTGTATAGGTTTTCTACCACTCCTATTGAAGTAGAATTTTCCAATTAACACATTTTTTTAAAATTTGTGCCAAATATGAAAGAATGTGATTACCCAAGGACATTTTTTGCAGGCAAGAATCAGGATATCTAGGGCGAATGATTAAGCCATTTGACTGGACATTCACCACAGAATACAGAGGTACTCTTAATGGGAACTGGAAAGTAGAAGATACTTGTGAAAGAATTGACTTGGAGAAGCTAAAAGTGAAAAAAACAATTTTATTTTATCACGACTTAACATTATTTGAGGATGAACTTCATGATAATGGCTGTGCTGTGTGTTCAGTGAAAATTGTAAGTTGTGTGTGTATGTGATATAAGAAAATGATGTTAGTGATGGAAGTTTAATCATAGGCTAATGTTTAAATTTTATTACAGAGGGTTATGCCTAGTGAGTTTTTTATCCTGCTTCGGTATTTTCTGAGAATTGATAATGTCTTAATAAGGATAAATGACACCAGAATATACCATGATTTCGAAACTAACTATTTAATCAGGGAATTCACATCAAGGCAAGGAATGGTTCGGGAGTTAAAGGTAAGTGTGCTATAAACATTTACTTTTATTTTGAGTGTTTGGAGGCTTAAGGTTAAGGGATTTTTAATCCTGGTCATTACACTAGAATACTGCTTCTTTAGATGAATAGGGCTGTGTACAAATATATTTTATTTGTGCATTCTAAAGTTTAGGTTTAAAAAGAAAGAATGGTAATAATAATAATATAAATTTATTTGACTTAAAAATACATTACAGTACATTAGTCATCGTCAAAGGATTAGATACACAAATAATAGTACAACAGAAATTTCTCCAATTAGGTAGAAAGGGTCGTTTTTAAAAATAGTCATCAGTGTCATCCTAGAACTGTGTGGAAACATACCGTTGCTATGCCTCCTCGTACCAACTTTTCGGATATGGAGTTGATAAGGCATCATTTTAAGCTCACCGATGCATCGCTGAAGAGGCGGCAACTTCATCAAAGAGGCCGCAAGAAAATTAAGGTTGATCATTTCACTGTTGGAGTAGTTCGAAGACTTAACGGGAAATTTTTCTGAGAAAAGTATTTCCAATGGTGGAGAAGGTGCATTTGAGGTTGCAAGAGTCCCTGTAGTCCCTTACGGACAAACCTCTGACTGGGCAACACCGCACGCATCTCCCTTTATCTTCCGGACATGGTCCTGGCAGCTCAGTGCACTCTTTTTCCAAAGTAAATGTTAATGAATACTGATTAACCAAGTGATTCCTTTAAGGTTTTATTAGTGGATTAGTGGTGATGAGCTCAAGAGCAGGAAGAAGGTCCAAACAGCAATTTTAAGGGATGTGCGGAACAGAATATAATGCAGTCTTGACTTTTTCATCGACAACTAAAATACTAATGCACTAAAAAATATGAAAATTTGTGTGATTATTAAGAAAGATCTTTGCTACAATATACAAAATGGAAATTTTGGTATCTCGATCCGTGTTGTTATTACGAAGCCGTAAATGTGATGTAACCATCCGGACCCGGAAAAATGCACTAAAATTTCATTTTTAACCACACACTACAATTATTATGAACAATGAAAAATTGCATACACCATCACTAAACGCAAAATTAAACAAGCTTTAATTTGATGTACTTCATTTTAAAATCCATTGCACAGTCTTTGAGATATTAGTCTTCCAACTCGGGTGATGAAATTTTGCAACGGACAGTAGTTTAGTTGTGATGTAAGGACGAACATATCAAGTCAAATCACTTTTGATAAATTATATTTTGTCATTTCACCCACTCTTTAAACATTTTTAATATTAAAACTTTTGTAAAAATGGATAGTTGTCTGAATATATCCAATGTTTCTATCCTTGCTATTCATTTGATTTGAGATTTTAGTGTACCAATGGTAGGATCATGGATTTTTCTTGTGTTTTCAATCATATGAACTCATCCGGAAGCACCCTGCTCAGAAAAGTGTTCTAATTAATTCATTTATTAATCAAGATATGTAATTTGAAGTGCAGGACAGTATTTGTTCAATTGGTATCATATTTTTGCTTTTGTAAGCTCAATTAAAAAACAATATAAACATAATCACTCACTTTATTAAGGTCCAAGTTTGAGACCCTGGTTTCCAGAAAATAGCCTTCAATGACCAACATATATGGTTAGCCCATAGCCAAAGTAGTGTAAAAGATGCCTGGAGATTATGAAAAAAATATTGAGCAGCATATATTTTATTAATGCAAGAAAAGGGAAATTTTGAACAATCACAAATACTCTAATTTTTCACCCTAGAAATTTCTAGAAAAAAGGATCCTCTATTCCAGCAAATATGGTAATTTATTTGTGCTTAGCAATTGAAAAAATTGTGACTCAATACCCTCAAACACAGCCATTGCCAATGGCCTACAATACACAAGGGAATTGTTAAAGGCCATGTAATTCAGTTCTCATGATAATCCCTTGTTAGTAGGCTGAAGAAACCCAAGATACACATTCTTTACTGCTTGCAAAATGGCCATAGCGACTGCTAATGGCTTCATGACCTGAAACTGCAGCAAAAGCAATTGTAAGGCTGGTATTCTGAATCGGGGTCGCTATTATAAGGCCGCGCTATTCCACGGGTCATTATTCCCCGATCTGGTATTCTGAATCGAGGTGGGGAATAAATTGCCCAGTTCTGAGGTGGAATAATTGTACCCGCCCCTTCCGGTATGAGAACCGTAAAGATCAGAAAACAAAAATTCCGGCAGCCAATAGCAAGCGATGTTTACATTTTCTGGGACAGTTTGGGATAGATTTACGGCCAACTTTACGCCTCTCACAATGGCCAGCGAACAGCTGATATTAATGTATAAAATTATAAATGAATTATTTATTATCCTGCTTAGAAAATTCGCGTATTCATCCAGATCAATGTATCTTTCGAGCAAACATCATTAACTGAGGTAACTCTCCTGCTTACATTTGCATATGAAACAGCCAAACTCGTAAAATTGTTTTCGCCTGTAGTTGATTAAAATCCTTAGCTATAAATACGAAATATGAACTTCTCCGTGGATATTTTACGTTAAAAAGCATGCCAGAGAAAAGGGCCGTCGTTGAAAACGTACTCATTATCAATATTCATGTGGTGGTTATTAATGGTATATAAATACGAGTTTATTAATGATGAATTGGTACCTAATGCTCCGCTCTGGGGTAGCAACCACATTCATTATATTCATCCGATTATCACAAATATTAAGTGGTAGAACATATATTAATTACTTTATCATCTTCATAAACAATGTTGATAAACATTAAATACGTTTTGCTACGGAGGCTAGGGTACTCGCACGAAAATCGTACTTATCATCATAAAAGATCAATAGTTTCATAATTATACAATTTGCAAATTAATAGAATGGAAATGATTGTGGTTTCTGTACCCTTCAGGATTATTAAGTGACACACAGCTGCTCACGTTCGGCAATTTCGTTTCTGTACCGGTATTTTCATGAAATCACTGTTGTTTGTTTACAATGCAAGCAAAATAAAAATCGTTTACACTCAAGGGTAACTATAGTTATTAATATATTTACAATTAAGAACGACCCAATGGAGACGTTGTAAATACACAATGAGATGAAAAGGATTATTGTGGGTAGGAGTTTTATTGCTTTTCATCGGGCAGGTAAATAACTAATTAAAGGTTCTATAAACTGAAAATACGTTCACATTAATAAACTGCCTTTGCAATGAAGTATAATATGGCACATCACACTTTCCCCGTCTACTATTATGATCTATTAATGAGTATTTACACATCATCAAGCCATGGCTTGCAGGATTTCTCTCGCCGCAAGGTTTAATCAAGTCAGTTTACTACAAACATAGTCACTTCACTCGACACACGGAAATGGTTAATAAATCTGTCCTCCATCACTTCAAATGAATTTATACTATCATCCTGTTATAATTATTGTTTATAAATCGTGGTCGGTTTGCGAGGTTATTTGCGTGCAGTGGTCAGTTTACAGAGGGGCATGGGATGGAACCTCTGTGGTCCTCCGGTAAGTTTATAAATAACACTTTCTAGTAATTCTTAACAAGATTTAATTCTTACCAGATAAATGAACATGCTTGAAATTTTCCGATACAACAACCACAGAAACTAAAACAGGCACCACCAATGACTTCAAAGTAAATAGAAACACCACAGTCCACTGATTTCACAAAAAACAAACACATGTGTATCACTTTCTCTAATCGTAGCCTACCCCGGGCTTCTACATATGCATTAACAATTGCCAAAACTTGAAATGCAGACGTCCAGTCCTTTCAGATAGTAAACAAACGTCGAATATGTACCCGATACTACTCGAAGTAAACATTATAAACATTTGAAAGTCATTCAGCGAACTGATTTACGTCGCGCTATCCAGATTGCTCGGTCTTCAGAATCGGGGAATAATATTACGACCCGGCCGGTCGCTATCTGCCGTTCAGAATACCATGGCTGCTATTCTGAACGAGATAAGGCCGGCCTTATAAGTCATAATAGCGGAAAAAGTCGATATTTTCAAGAGTATTACGACCCAGTCGTTATTTGCTATTCTGAATGCCGAAGAGTCACCGGAAGTCGCTATTCTACAGATATCCCATAGCGCGGTCGAAATATGGTATTCTGAACGGCAGATAGCGACCGGCCGGGTCGTAATATTATTCCCCGATTCTGAAGACCGGGCAATCTCGATAGCGCGACGTAAATCAGCTCGCTGAATGACTTTCAAATGTTTATAATGTTTACTTCGAGTGGTATCGGGTATATATTCGACGTTTGTTTACTATCTGAAAGGACTGGACGTCTGCATTTCAAGTTTTGGCAATTGTTAATGCATATGTAGAAGCCCGGGGTAGGCTACGGTTAGATAAAGTGATACATATGGGTTTGTTTTTTGTGACATCAGTGGACTGTGGTGTTTCTATTTACTTTGAAGTCGTTGGTGGTGCCTGTTTTAGTTTCTGTGGATGTTGTATCGGAAAATTTCAAGCATGTTCATTTATCTGGTAAGAATTAAATCTTGTTAAGAATTACTAGAAAGTGTTATTTATAAACTTACCGGAGGACCACAGAGTTTCCATCCCATGCCCCTCTGTAAACTGACCACTGCACGCAAATACCTTCGCAAACCGACCACGATTTATAAACAATAATACTAACAGGATGATAGTGTAAATTCATTTGAAGTGATGGAGGAGAGATTTATTAACCATTTCCGTGTGTCGAGTGAAGTGACTATGTTTGTAGTAAACTGACTTGATTAAACCTTGCGGCGAGAGAAATCCTGCCATGGCTTGATGATGTGTAAATACTCATTAATAGATCATTATAGTAGACGGGGAAAGTGTGATGTGCCATATTATACTTCATTGCAAAGGCAGTTTATTAATGTGAACGTATTTTCAGTTTATAGAACTTTTAATTAGTTATTTACCTGCCCGATGAAAAGCAATAAAACTCCTACCGACAATAATCCTTTTCATCTCATTGTGTATTTAACGTCTCCATTGGGTCGTTCTTAATTGTAAATATATTAATAACTGTAGTTACCCTTGAGTGTAAACGATTTTTATTTAGCTTGCATTGTAAACAAACAACAGTGATTTCATGAAAATACCGGTACAGAAACGAAATTGCCGAACGTGAGCAGCTGTGTGTCACTTAATAATCCTGAAGGGTACAGAAACCACAATCATTTCCATTCTCTTAATTTGCAAATTGTATAATTATGAAACTATTGATGTTTGATGATGATAAGTACGATTTTCGTGCGAGTACCCTAGCCTCCGTAGCAAAACGTATTTAATGTTTATCAACATTGTCATGAACATGATGAATGATACAGATCAACATGAAGATGATAAAGTAATTAATATAAGTTCTACCACTTAAGATTTGTGATAATCGGATGAATATAATGAATGTGGTTGCTTACCCCAGAGCGGAGCGTTAGGTACCAATTCATCATTAATAAACTCGTATTTATATACCATTAATAACCACCACATGAATATTGATAATGAGTACGTTTTCAACGAAGGCCCTTTTCTCTGGCATGCTTTTTAACGTAAAATATCCACGGAGAAGTTCATATTTCGTATTTATAGCTAAGGTTTTAATCAACTACAGGCGAAAACAATTTTACGACGAGTTTGGCTGTTTCATATGCAAATGTAAGCAGGAGAGTTACCTCAGTTAATGGTGTTTGCTCGAAAGATACATTGATCTGGATGAATACGCGAATTTTCCAAGCAGGATAATAAATAATTCATTTATAATTTTATACATTAATATCAGCTGTTCGCTGGCCATTGTGAGAGGCGTAAAGTTGGCCGTAAATCTATCCCAAACTGTCCCAGAAAATGTAAACATCGCTTGCTATTGGCTGCCGGAATTTTTGTTTTCTGATCTTTATGGTTCTCATACCGGAAGGGGCGGGTACAATTATTCCACCTCAGAACTGGGCAATTTATTCCCCACCTCGATTCAGAATACCAGATCGGGGAATAATGACCCGTGGAATAGCGCGGCCTTATAATAGCGACCCCGATTCAGAATACCAGCCCATATTTCGACCGCGCTATGGGATATCTGTAGAATAGCGACTTCCGGTGACTCTTCGGCATTCAGAATAGCAAATAACGACTGGGTCGTAATACTCTTGAAAATATCGACTTTTTCCGCTATTATGACTTATAAGGCCGGCCTTATCTCGTTCAGAATAGCAGCCTAACTCAAGATACTGTAGGGCAAATATGTGTTTTTAGTGTATTGCATGAAAACGGTCAGGTTATTATGTAGGTGATGCAATTATTATGTTATATGTGTGATGCTCAAAGTTATAAAAAAATTTCACTCAACATTTTTATTACATAATGAGAAAATTGCAGTAGGGAAGGTTTGAGCATGGGCCGTAAACACAGTGAAAACTTTGACAGTGTTTTGAGGTGAAACTCAGCATGTAACATGTCACTACTAAGCACTGGCTGTCCCTTGACTCCATTTATTCTAATGTGATCATCTGTTTGTATGAATCCCTTGGTTTATGACTAGTTTATAGAATGCAAGAAGGTTATTGTGAGGTCCTTGGTTAGCCCATAAATTTACAGAGCCAAATGAAACTAGAATAGATGTTGAAAGATATTTTGTCAGTGAACTTAGCCAAGAATTGCATTATAAGAATAAGACTAGTGAAAATACAAATGAATAGGATACATAAATATAGTCTTAGTGGTTGTTTAAGTGTAAAAGTTGACTTTGAAATCCCATTAGAACTAATTATAAAGAACTTATTGATCATAAATGCTCAAAAAGCAGTATATTTAAACACAGAATAATTGTCACCTATAGATTTTTGTGATGTCACTTGTAGAAAAAGTAAAATTTCTGAGAATCGTGACCAACTCTCCCTTCAATGGTCTGTACATTAATTCATTGATGCCTAGTTAAAACTCCTATTCATCTGAGATACCTTAGCTTCGTTAAAGGGTTATAATAGGTATTATTAGCAGAATAATATTTAGTACACTATGTACTAGCAATTCTTGTTATAGAGTTATCGAATATTTGAGTTGATTATATTTGAATTGGAGATACTGCTGTTCTTCCCATCTCTAGTAATAATTTAGAGTAATGTTTATTATCCCTCATATGAAAGGTGGAAGTATTAAACATCAAATAAAATACATTAACTTTATATAATCAGCATTGTAAACATCTTAATTTATTCAAAATTCTAGTAATCAACACCCAACATTATAGTTATCTATGAAAAAACTACAGGGAACACCTTAAGACCATGATGAAATAATTGTGCTGAGTGACAAATTTGCTGTGTCACACAGCCCTGATGAGCCTCATTTAACCCCCGAGTCAAAGAATCTGTTAAGTAATGGTGTAAATATCTATGAATTAAAAAAATTTCATATTTTCATTTAGTAACAGTATAATTCCTGACAAGCTCCAAATTATGTGCATGACCAAATGGAGAAAATGAATGTAATATTAATTCTAGCATCATTCTAAATGTTACATCATATATTGATTGGAAGGGATATGGTAGTTGAAATAGCAAGTCAGATATAATTTCCTAGAATTTTGCTGAGAATTATTTTAACTAATAATGACAAATGTAGGTGTTTTGTGTGCCTATCAAGTTTTTTTGCATTATTACTTGGTATCCCCATAGTACATACTGTCGTGGAAAAAAGTCATGACACTCGAGTTTACAAGTCAATGACAGTTGTACGCATAGTCCCACATGAAAACAAGCTATATCAAAAATTAGCAAATTTAATTATGCGTTTAACTGTAGAAAGTGAAAATTTTTATTTTAACTTGTTAAAATTTTATTGTCTGTTCCATTCAGTTTAAAACGGTGAAAAAACCGGCACTTTTTTGTTTCGCAGACAATAAAATTTTAACAAGTTAAAATAAAAATTTTCACTTTCTACAGTTAAATGCAGAATTAAATTTGCTAATTTTTGATATAGCTTGTTTTCATGTGGGACTACGCGTGCAACTGTCATTGACTTGTAAACTCGAGTGTCATCACTTTTTTCCACGACAGTAGTCTCCAGTGCATGTAATGGATATTATATTGGATCACCATAAAATGGTTGGTTCAATCTGTACCTTCGTTCAATGTAAATCATCTCTGAAACTTTAACATTCTCAAGCCGGTATGAGTGATCAGATAACATCAGTTGGGGTCTTACACTAGGTGTAATTTTTTTTGACAATTCCACCTTCCAACCATGTTTTTCTTTTCCAAGAATTATTCTGCTGGTTTTATCCCTTGATTGCCTTGTTTTAAACTTGGCAGCCAAACAAGCCATACTCACCTCTTGCAGTTCAACTATTCTGCTATTAGAATGGCAAATAGGATGATGTTTTTATAATTATGTTATTATATGCCCCTAATTTTAATCGATTTGTTTATATTCCAGGTTCCTCCTTACGTGTTGACTGACCCAAATGCAGTCTCTCCTCACGTACCTCTGGTTAAGTCATGTTATGAAAAACTCTCATTTCCTTCAGCTAATTAAGGGAGTCAGTTGGGAAGTGATGTGATATTGGACACAAGTGTGTGAAAACTAAGCTTGTACTGTGTAAAAGCTTCAAAAGCTCCTGTTGTGAGTGTGATGACAGTGATGTCTAGAATAGGTTGCCAAGTAAAATCAGTTTCCATTCATATTCAACTTTTTATTGTAAGATACATTTGCTCAAAAAATGTCAATATAGAATGTTTTTTTATCTAAATGTACACATTTTTTTTGAAATTGCAATGATCTTATAGCACCTATTAGACGTACGTAAACCATATTTATTCTATAAATTTAAAATATCATTTATACAGCAATGAAATGTTATTTTTTTGTTAATTGTGGGTTGGCTCCCAAGTTTTCTTTTCTGTTGTACAAACATAGAACACTCATCATTGCAGCAAGAAGTATATAATTCAACAAAACATGTAAATATCCGTAAATTACTTTCTTTTTCATTCATTATTGGACAATAAAATTCACAGAGCTGCATTAAGTATTTCCATAAAGAATTCTGAGTATACCCATTTACTGATACGCTTGAGCTGGCCGCCCATAGACCATTGGGGTTGAACTTTTGCTGTATGGGTTCCCACCCATTGGTGGAGCTCCAGGAGTTGGGTAGCGGGTAGGAGTGCGATATGAAGAAGAGGGAGATGGATACTCAGCACCCGATGTTGGAGGCATGTACCCCTGGGGAGGACCAGGCTGGGGTATCTGCTGACCTTGCTGTGGTGGCGGAGGTATCGCCTGGTTGGCTGGCATGGGCTGAGTAGGCCTAGGATGATAGCCAACCTTTTGCTGTGCATTAGGAAATCTGTCAAGACAATTAGTATTTCAGAAAAAGCTGAACACTTATTGTTCTACCCTTCATTCTATCCATTGTACTTGGTTACAAATGTTAGTATGAAGAACCCAGACAAACAATACATGTTTCAGTATTTCTCAGCTGCATTTTGACATCTTAACTGACAAGCAACAAAGCACATTAAGATAAAATGAGTCACTTAGTTAATTCCACTAATGATTTTGTTGGTAAGTTTCAACACACTTTTGTTATATTTAGGTCCTTCAGACTAGATGATGCAATGTGCTGAAACCGATAATATGTAAAGTGGAATTAACCGAGTGATTCATCATTTTATTCATAATGGTTATGTTCCACACGGTCATGCCTAAAAAAATTTCCTTAGTTTAAGGCACATATATTTTCAACACAACACAAGTGACTTTCACTGCATACTCTAACAGCCATGAGGACCAAATAGCATGCAACCCTCTAAAAGCTTTTAGAAGCAGAGTCTGGATCTTTGCAACTTTTGTTAGGCTCATCACTACCAGAAAGAAGAGGGATCATCAGGTCACCTTTGACATTTTAGGGACCTAATTCTGAAACTACTACATATATCCCCTTTAACTTAAAGGCCAATCATTGATGCATGGAGGTTTTTAAAATACAATCCCTGAAACATGCAAATACAATTGGAACTAATCCCAGGGATTAAAAAGTACATAAAGCCATAAGCATGCATTTAGGGTACATATTTGTTAAGGATCCACCCACTCTTTTTGCTCATCTTTAGTTATTCCAGAAATTTAGTTCAGATTTAGAGGTCACAATATAACATATACTTAGCTGTAATATATGCAGAGAAAATTATCATTTTATTCCCCATGGTAACATCCCAATCCTTTAGCACACAATATCATGCCATGGAAGCAAACATCAATATCATTTTTATAGGGCTAAAACACGCCACGCAATTCTTCTACAACCCATTTTCAATTCATGTAGCACTACAATTTCATAGCCATAATAACTTCAGAACAATCTAACTACAATACATTTATACGTACAGGTACACTCACTCAAAAGCACTAGTTTCTGTAACACTTAAGTGATGTTTCTTCTTCTAAGAGAAGGATGGTTTTACACTCTTTACCTAAACAACTTAGCATATCACATTTAAAGACAACCCTCCAGTTCCTTAAATCTTCATATTCCCTTAAAAACATCTCATCATTTGAACTTGTTTTTAGATCCTCACTTAAGCATAAAATAAGGTTTCCATTGAGTATGAATTTTGTTTCTTATAGTTGTAGTACTCAAGGAAGCCAGAAAACAACAGAAATTATGGATGCTTTATAATTTATTAACAATAAAAATTTCCAACTTACTGTTGCACAAAGGAGAATTCATAATTATGGGTTATCATTGAAATGTCTATTTTTTGCATTTTATTTTATTTTGCATTTGATAAGTTGATTTCAGTAACTTCACAGTAATCTAAAAATGAGAACTAAGAAAAGCATGGCACTTTTTGTAAGATCACTCAAATATGCAAGGCTTCAGGCATAAGTTATACAAGATAAAAAAAAGTTTTAGTCTGCAAGCATTGAGACAACATCCACAGATAGTTTACTTGATTTCAACTTTTGCCTTAACTTCAAAGTGTAATTTAAGTTTGGTCATCAGCATCTGTTTGAAAGAGCTGGGTTGAAGATAAAAATATGTATAGCATTTCCCACCCCACGGGATGCAGTGTGACCTTTCAGGTTAATTTCAGAAGAAAAAAAAATCAACATTGTGTATGTTACTTTTTACTACAAATAAAATGGGTTTGTTGATTTCTAAAAACAGAAACCAAGTTAAAGTTATTTGTCATGGAATACCAGAAACAAATGAGCGATGGGCATCGTATGCTACAATGAAAGTTGGATACATGAAATCATAGCTTTACTCTCGGCTCATGTAGTATGTAGCCTGATTTTCGAATTCATTTTCAAGTAAAACAGTTCATCCAATGGGCTGAGAATTATTGTAATTCTTACTAAAGAAAAAGTAGCAGCAAGTGACAGCATAAACATACACATATGTATTTGAAGTTAAATTTCTGTCAGAGCATATCTAATGTAGGACTATACTACAAGAGTAAAATTGAGTACACTTAGTGCATCCACACAATTTATTTGGTAGAGCCTGACCGGTTTCAACACTGCCGTGTCATTTTCAAGGGTCAAATACAGAGCTTTCTTGTGGCAGTTCCTATTTATAATGTATCCAGAGGAGAGAGGGGGAGGATTGTAGAGGGGGGGAGGGGAAAAGAATGATGAAGGTAAGTGGGCTATGAAGTTATGGTTGGGCAACATTCTCTTTGGGGAGGGACGGGAACCAGCTAGAGAGGAGAAATATGTAATGGGACCACCTTGTTTAGTAACCTCCTACCATAATTTTTGTCATATGTCAATATTTCTAAGTTCTCAATAAAATTCTAACTCTGCCAAATAAATTGTGTGGATGAACTAAAAGTACTCGATTTTACTCACGCATTATCATGAAATTCCATAAAGTAAACTCACACACCACGGATGATATAGGACTATAATGCTTGGAGAATAGTTTCACCAGTGTTGCAATACATGTATTCACGTTAAAGCCATTTTGATGTATACCAATGCAAGAGAGGCCCCAGGAGAAATTCAACTTAAACATTTCACCACAGTAGCCTTAACAAGGATAAACATATTTATCATGAGTGGTGTCATACCTCCTATGCAATACGGAAGTTTCCTTCATCAAAGAAAAGAGAATTCATTAATTTCGTTTTGACCCTATCATGAATGTATTCATTTTATGAACATAATTTGGATTGAGAAACCCTAGTTAACAACAAAATTATTTGTTCATTTCAAGTTCATTTGAAAAAGCTCATAATGGCAGGACTACGCAGCATTGTTGCTGACATAACAGGAATATAGTTTAGGTTGCGAAGCATAGGAAATATTCATCTCCTGAACTTAACGTTGTATTTCAAAGCCCCTAAGATCTAGTAAACTTTTATTAATAATCGACTAGGACAACTATCAAATCACAGAAAGTCGCCTCCATTGCCATGGTATTAATAGTAGTATTATAGGCTCCTGCGCTCCCTTCTCGTGGAGCCCTCTGCAACTGCTAAGCATGGTATGAAGTTTGTGTGACTATAGGCCAACTTCAGAGTACGCTTAGTAAAATGTTACTGGTTTTAAATGAATAAATGCACCTCAGATACTTGTTAATAAGCTTTTGTGGCAAGCACGATCTGCTTGGAACCATCTGCAGCAATGCCTAGCGGCAGTGAGGAAATACCTTTGACATCACACATAATTTACTGACATGCAATAGTTTACTGTCGCATTTTCATGCCATTGAATTTTTGCACTCCTTAACTAACGAGGAAAAATACTTTTTCCTCGTCATTTTAAAATTGAACAGCTTAAAGTATGTACACCAGAGGTTATAAACTTTAGTTCAAGACAAAAAAAATAGGAAACTACCCTACATCTCATCAATCCGTGCAAATGAACTGTATAAAATCAACATCATCACGAACATGCAAATCTTTATTAACCCTGTAGTTATATCAGACTCCTTTCCTACATGCATCTGACACGCACATGCTTCCATAAATAAATACTGAGAAATGAGGTGGCCACTGGAAAAATGACCAGGGAGACCAATAGTAGTGGAAAATAGATAGAAATTAATTCATTCTGTCTTTGAGAACATATGCTTGACACTAGCATTCCAATAGTGAAGCACAGAGAGTTAAACAGTGAATAAGGGGAAGAAGCACTTACTGCTACCTGCCACCCAAACCAAGACCACTTAAAACAATTTCTAAAAATCATTTCTTCCTTTTAGCTGTGACATGGTCCACTAAAAGTTCTTATCAGTCATTGACATCAGGGATAAATCATAATTTCGAAATACATGGGCAATTTTCTGAATTTTCTGCACTCATGTATAACATTGAAATTAATGTAGGTACTTACCCTGGCTGCTGCTGCATGTTAGAATAACTAGCATAACCAGGAAATTGTCCTGGATTACCATCTGAGGGTGACATAGTAGGGTACTGCTGCTGATATCCTGGATAGCCTGAATAAAAGAAAGATGGGACCAATGAAACAGAAAACTAAAATATGGACTAAGAATAAGTCTTTCCTTCAATCCTCTTCGTGACTATATGGCCAGTCTCAAGGTCTAGTTAATACACATCCCTTTACTTCAAATGACAATTACTCTATTTATTTGTGAAAAAAATGAAAATCACTGTATCTGCATCTCAGTTGTAACTAGAACTAATAACTTCACATGAAGCTAATCTGGCAGATGGCCCAGCTTTGACAAATTGTAACTATAAGTCTGATCTCTTTCAGTGAAGATGTACAGTAAGTCCTCGACTTACGCAGTTAATTTGTCCCAAAAATTTCAATGTAAGTAGAAATCCGCTTAAGTCGAAGCACCACAACTTACCTATCCATTTTTGAATCGTTCGCGGTGCCACTTTTACCACGATTGGTGGCAATCAGCGACGATTACAGAAAACGCCATCTTTTGAGAGGCAGTTAACTTAGTACAACAAAGCTGATAGTAACACAAATTTAATTTTTCTTTCATTGGACATTTAAATCTAAAATAAGTACAGTAGAAGCCCCATATAGTGAGTACGGCTTATTGCGAGAATCGCGTTATAGCGAGTGATTGTCTTTGTACCGCCAAAAGGCCTATGTTTTACATGTAAAATAAATCGGATATAGCGAGGCCAAAAAGTTCCTTCCACGGTATACGCTCGGTATTACGACAGATATCTCTCGAGGGCGATGCACCGCCTAGCAAAAATAAACTATTGGGTTTTGTATTATCTGCTAATTAAACTAAAAATACAAAATGAGTGTCATATCTACAACACCTAAAGCCAGTTATGTCCAAACAATAACGATTTACGGCCTTCAGTTCGCTCTGCGCGCTCCCATTTTACGTTCTTCTTTTGTTAGGCCCAGTCATCAGTGGGAGGGGAGTGGGCGGACGACGAGCAAGATGAGAGTAGGAGAGGTAGTTAGGTCTAGGCATGGGCGGTATTGATAATTCAATATCGGGATATGATAATTTTAGCATATCATAAGCGATAACGATAACTCAGCGTGACGATAAACATCGTCTTATCGTGCCCCGATATGTTATCGGGGCACGATAAGATATCGGGCCGCGATAAGCTATCGGGGCGCGATAAGATGTCGGGGCACGATAAGATGTCGGGGCACGATAAGATGTCGGGGCACGATAAGATGTCGGGGCACGATAAGATGTCGGGGCACGATAAGATATCGGGGTGCGATAAATATCGCTACAAATAGGTATCGCGATAACTATCACGATAAGCATCACGATAAATATCGTGACCATGATAAATATCGCGATAAAATATCATGATATCGCGCCCCGATAAATATCACTATATATTATCACGATAAATATCGCGATAAAAGATCGTGATATTGCGCTCGCGCTCGTTCAAACATAGCGTGTTCGCGCCCGATGAATTATCGTGATATTGCTCCAGTTAATCGAGTCGGAAAAAGACAGCCGTAAGTTGGCCTTCGCTTAAGCTTCAAAAATATCTACGACCCCCGAAACATGCCGTATTTCAGTGAACCTTCAGGCCAATTTTCCCAACTGATGGACGTACTGGTTAACATTCGAAAACTCGACAAAGCTAATATTATCGTCACGTCATATTCGCAAAATTATCCAAAAACTTCCACAGTATACCTAATATTTTAGTATAATATTTTAGCATTTAATAGCATAATTTTAGCATATCATAAGGTGGCGATAACGATAACTCAGCGTGACGATAAACACCGACTTATCGTGCCCCGATATGTTATCGGGGCACGATAAGATGTCGGGCCACGATAAGATGTCGGGGCACGATAAGATATCGGGGTGCGATAAATATAGCTATAAATAGGTATCGCGATAACTATCACGATAAATATCGTGGCCATGATAAATATCGCGATAAAATATCATGATATCGCACCCCGATAAAGTATCACTATATATTATCACGATAAATATCGCGATATTGCGCTCGTTCAAACAGCGTGTACGCGCCCGATGAATTATCGTGATATTGCTCCAGTTAATCGTGTCGGGAAAAGACAGCCGTAAGTTGGCCTTCGCTTAAGCTTCAAAAATATCTACGACCCCCGAAACATGCCGTATTTCAGTGAACCTTCAGGCCAATTTTCCCAACTGATGGACGTACTGGTTAACATTCGAAAACTCGACAAAGCTAATATTATCGTCACGTCATATTCGCAAAATTATCCAAAAACTTCCACAGTATACCTAATATTTTAATTCCGGCTTGTTACGCTGTCTTTACAGCTTTCTTCGGCGATCGAAAAATAGAAGAACTGGAAGAAAAACATCGAAACTAGGGGAATTAATATTTTATATAATGGAAAATGTCCTGTTTCTTTCATGAAATATGTTGATATTCTACCAGATTGTGCCTGAAATGACTTTTTTTTGCTGTTTACCTTCGTCAAATACCACGGAAACAAAAGAAAAACTAAATACGAATGACTATGAGAATTAGGTGGGTTTTTTCAACACCATCGGATATAACGAGCGCTCGATTTAGCGAGTGATTTCCGAGGGATTATGAGCACTCGTTATACCGGGATTCCACTGTATACAGTAGAACCTCCTTTTTACGAAGTCGAAGGGACACAAAAATTTGAGCTTTGTAAATCAAAGGGTTTGTAAATTGGAGGTTATCTTCCATTAACTCCTCTGTCTCCGGAACAGATGTGTCACCAAAACCATCTAAACACCAACTCTTGCTCTGGCAACTCCTCGCACAGCATGGAGCAATGTCCATGGAGGCACATCATGCACATAAGACGCTTGATCTGTGACAAATGTACATCTAAAAATCTGCTGACAAGACTGCGAGTATACTTTCAATGCAATTAAACACTATGCTGTACTAAACTTGTCAAATAGTTATATCAGGGTTGAAATCAAACTAATTTCTATGACAAATAGTAGTCATCTGCTCATTCTGGGAAAAAAACAACAGATATTACACGAAATTCTCTGTGTGCAGTGTATCTCCATCAAATGGAAAGGATTTAAAAATTACACCTCAATTGTATTGATTCCCTGTATAGCATAGGCATTATTCCTACGGCTAGGAGACTCACTTTAGTCAAAGCGAATGAAACTCACAGCCATGAATTACAAAAAAACTGGTAAATATTTTTCTAAAAATTTATAATGGTATGAACTTGGCTGCTGCAACTGAATTAAGTTCTTGTAGCTGTTCAGTTGGTAGATCTCAAAATAAGGGGAATAACTCATAAGAGAATTAACTCATCCCGTGGAGTATTTTAACTATATGCAGTTGTGCATTAATTAACGAAAGGGGTACATTAAGTGCTAGTTGATTTGTGTTTAAAGAAGCCATTTTAACATGGGAAAGCCAGAGATACATTTTAACTAGGAAATTTCAAAACTAAGTTCCAACTGACCCAGTACATTTCAGTGAAAAGACCAGAAAATGCCTTTTTTGAAGAAGTTTAAGTTCTTGTAGCTTCAGGTTGGTAGATCTCATAATAAGGGAAATAAGTGAATTAATTCATCCAATGGAGTATTTTAAGCATATGCAGTTTGGCATTAATTAGCGAAAGGGGTATATTTAGTACTCGTCGATTTTTGTTTAAAGAGGCCATTTTAACATGGGAAAGTCAGGGATTCATTCTAACTAGGAAATTTCATACTAAGTTCCAACTGACCCAGTATATTTCAATAAAAAGAACTGGAAATGCCTTTTTTGAAGAAAGCGTATTGTTTGAAATACCTTCAATTATATTTGGCAGCTGATGAAAGCCAATTTTAGAACTTTGCTCGAGTTAATTTGAAATTCCCTCTTTTTTAATGTGTGTTCTACAGTGTTGACATCTAGCGGTGATTTGCAAGAACTATTTAGTCGCAGGTACAGAAAGGTATAAGTCGCAATCGCAAATTCTTACTAGCGATGTAAAACACTTCTAATGGAAAATTATATATTCAAAATGCATCAAGATTTGAACATTAGTAATTTCTTATTACAAAATTAGTATTGTTTAATGAAACTATGTTCCATGACAGCTGCAGCAAAGAACTTCCTATGGGAATGCTACTTTCAAGTGAAAGGCTGAACAAAGTTCTGAGTTGGTGTTGTGGCGCTATCTTAAAGCTAATTTTAAATAATTTCAGAGAAAATATGGACCTTTGTGACGACGAGTTAGGTATTCGCAATACACACAATGATAGAAAAGGAATAGAAATTACCAAGCACTAGATGTCGTGCCTTGCATCTCTGAACATTTTTTCCTTGGCTCATATAATAAGGATTGAATTGTGATTTGAATGATCAGTCTGGGATTTTTGCTACAGTTAAAGCCCGTCAAAAAGCACAATGCTCACATTCGATTTTTCCACATTTTTCCATATAAAATACTTGGGCCGAGGGCCCTCTCAACATGCCCGATCTGGCTTCAGCTACTCCTGTCACGGTATACAGCAATTGTTATTACATTGTACTGAGTTCAGTGCTACAAAATTATTTCCAAAACTTCGTAAAACGGGTCAGTCACTCCTAGGGACTGGCCTCTCACTTCATAACTCAGTAAAATGGAGGTTTGGTAAAAGAGGTCATTTTACATGGTTTTCCTATGCACAAAGATCGGGACTGATGGAATGGTTCGTAAATTGGTGTCATTTCGTAAATTAGAGGTTCGTAAAAAAATGGTTTTACTGTAATTACCCAACACTTCTTTTTTTACGGTAATGGACAACAGGCGTCATCTATGGAGTAGATAATTAACTGTGCATCAACTTACGTGGAAAGGTCAAACTATGCCAAAACAAGACATTGATGCCTGATCACATCAGACTTTTTCACCATCACGATGATTAAATATCACCTACCAAACTATATAAGGTCTTAAACTAGAGTTGACGTTTCGAACACCTGTAGCTTGGCATCAACTCTTGCATGCTTCCCAATGAGTCACAAGTCATTACGCGGTTGAATCTGTTGCGGCAACAGAAACACAGAGAAACGCAAGCATGTCACTGGCCTAATTGAACATCTTCGTAAGTCAAGGACTTACTGCATTGGTATTTTGTTCTCCGACTTCAGTATTTCAGGGTTCAACTGAAATAAACTTAAGACTAGCCAACAATTGGAAAAATATGGGTCTAGTTGTTTTCTAAACTAAAATATGAAAAAAAAAGGCTTTGCATGATCACATTCCGACAACAGATGTGCCTTTTGAGTCGCCAATAATGAAGTATAAGCAATGAGCTCTCTAGAGGTAAAAATCTTCAAAAATGTCAAGTTCTAATATTCCAGAATGGCTCAGGAACTGATAAGAACTTATTCACCTTAGCACATCCCTGGATTATACTCACTTGGCACATGGGATGGATCTTGCTGGGGGTAAACTTGTTGAGATGAGGGATTCATTTGCGAAGGAAGAGGTGGGCCCTGCATTGATGGCCTTGTGTCCTGATAGGGGCCTCCAGCACCTTGTTGCATGGTTGGAGCCTGAGGGTAAGCCCCTTGTGGCTGGGACACATTAGGCATTACATGAGAAGATGAAGTCGCAGGCACACCAGCAGGGCGAACACCACTCTCTGGTGTTCCCGTTGTTCGATTAACATCTGATGAGCCTGTTTGAAAAATGATTTTAATGCCACATGAAAACTTGAATTAATTACGATAACTGATAATATTCAGTCCAGCAACCTTGTACAAAATTACTATGTACAAAATCATTTTCCTCCCAGTGTGAGCACAAGCCAGCAAAAAGTACTTATTAAAACTTGAGGGTATAAATCCTATTAAAGCAATGCTTAAGTGAGAAGGAAATAAAAGTGAACAAGGCCTTAAAAATTAAACCATAAGAAATATTGTCAATTCACCATTTCTTTTCTGTTTACCAGAGAATTTGATAGCTAGCTGAAAAAAACAAGAAACCATGCAAACAGTGCAATTATGCTCAATAATACAAGTATTACAATACATTTCCAGAGTAAAATAAATTGACTTAAAAATCCATAGAGCATTTGCATACGTAATCAACCACATATACATTTTTGTTTCCATGGCTCAATACCCAGAGTTTGCAACATGTGCCTCTACAAATTATACAATATCAAACTCTTTCCTCTACCTTATCTACACATCATTCCACCTCATCATAAGCATTGCTTTTATTAATTTAAAGATATAGTGCTGCGTAAATTGCCAAATGGCCAGACTTTCCCAAGAAACCAAATATGAGATAATCAATACAACTGTACCCCATGTATCTACTCAATGATTATAGAGAATATTAACAATTTGCAGGGTGATTGCTTCCGAATTGTCGAAGAAAGTGCAATTCTACAGCACACTGTATCTTGCCCTAACGCATGGTATAATTTAAGGATATCCCTCATTTATCATGAGTGAAGTAATACTGCCTAGGAATCAAAAAACAGTATTAGACTCCCATGACTATGAATTGCTTCAACATCATCTAGGGATCGCTCGCATCCCTTTTAATCGATGTTTTAAAGTGTGATCGAAACTTTCCAACAATGAGATCTTATTCTAATGCCAACAAATTGGGGTGCAACACTATCTTTGATTGAACAGTTGTTCACCAAGTATGCCTGGAACAACTTGCCTGTACGCCATTCATTATTTTAGGCATCCCTCCACAACAGGCTCTTGGGAGATAAGACTGAAAGGAAACTTAAAATGGCATATGGTACATGACGATGCATAAGGCAACTGGGTGTACAAGACTATCCAAAATTGTCCCTTTATAGAGTAGGTTTTGGTCCATACTCACTGTATAAGAAGAGGGCTTGTAGGTCTGGTTCGAGTTTCATCCATACTACCAATCTTACTTAGTTTAGTTGCTTTCCTTGTACAGTTGAATTACGTACACTGACTGACATCATCACGTGCCAACAGACATCAACAATACAAACAGGTAACTGAACAGAGGTGGACACAAAGTCATATTCAGGCTTTCCGGCATACGTAAAATCACCAGAAAGTAAAAATAATTCTTTCGCACTGGTGATACACTTACACTGCTGTATCGTACAAGCAGTGAAATTTCAAGAAATTGACCATAAAAATAATGATATGGTCATTTCGTAACTTAATACTTTGCATGAATGAACACTTAAGATTACATATTTTGTGATACTGATTCTCACTGTCAACAGTCAATAGGTATATGACTTCTGAGAATATTTGGAAATTAGTGCCAATAAGGTTTGAGACATGGTTAAAAGTTAACTATGTAGTATTTATTCATAAGTTCAGCACTTCCATTGAGTAGTTCAGTGCAGGTTGCTGTTTTAATGGCATAGCAGTCAATATATAGAGTAAATTCACAAGTTGGCATTAATCATTTTTAACTGGCTTTGACCGTTTGAGATATTCTAAAAACTACAATTTTTTGTAATCCGACAATTGTCTGGTTCCAAGGCCACCAGATTAAAGGGGTTCATCTGTATTTACTTTGATAATGATAATACTGATAATGTTCACTCAAAAAGCGCTACTCACAAGCTCAGAGAGCAGCTGTGTGTATAATCTGCTTTGTCTTCACCTAAAAACTTAAAAAAAATTAATCTTCTGAAACTTAAGGTAGGTTTATAGAAAAAATTAATGTTAGGTGTGACTTAGCGAGAATTTCGAGAACCCTACCGGCAATGGCGGCATTCATAGAAAAAATTAGCACAAAACCTGTCTAAGGTTATGGAAAAATTAGCATAAGGTTTGGTTAAATTTGATTTAGCATCAATTTAATTTAAGAGCACAGTGTCGTAGTCACTTGTTTCAGTGCCTTTCATCAGTGTTTTGTTCATATTGGTCATGCATCATGGGAAGAAAACATCACGGGATGAAAAATATGAAAAAAAGTAATGTCTACTCCTTTATTACTCCAGTCTGTATTGCAGTTCCTGAATTCGAACATTTCCTACACATGGAATAGATATCACTAGATCTTTTACGCAAACATGTTTTCCTTTTGGAATGGTTCAAGTTCGGTAGCCAATAGTTTCTCCACAAGAAAATTTTCAATGAGAAAATATTTTGGGTATGCTTGTTTTAGATGCTTGATGAACGTGCTGAAAAGTGATTTTCAAGGTAGATGATTAACCAAAGAAATTATCCATATTTAATTTACAATTCAATAATTTAAATAGAATGCCACTCTCGTTAATACTTATCCAGATTTTAATTGGGGTTACGCAAGTGACGTGTGGGATGCATACCTTACCTGATTTGCGAGCGCTTACCCGAGAATGACACCACACGCCACTGCCCATTGGAACTAACTGGCTGTAAAATATATTAATTTCACATTTAAAACCACAATCTGTGGAATACCTGAAGTAGTGTAATAACCTTGGTAATCCGGTACAAAACAAGATTTCCAGAATCTTTCTGTCAGTGAATACTGAAGAATATGCTAAGCGCTAAGCATTGGCGATTAGGTAGTTCTTTTAAAAAACGAATAGATGGCATCCAGTCCACGCTAACTTTTTATATAAACGCCCCATGGGCATTAAGTTAATTTCACGTTAAGTGCTTACGTTAATTTCATGCTAATTTTTTCTATAAACCCACCTTAAGCATTGCTATGGCAAAATGTAATTTTTTACTGTTTTCATAATGTTAGTCCTAATACTTTAACATAAAATAAATACTTTCAGAATACATTAGGTGAGTGCACATAGCCCCTGTAAGATATTCATAATAAATTTTCAGCTATTTAATGCATTTTTATACTTACAGGGTCCAGTAATCAAAAATAATACTTCCATAGTATGATCATAACCAAAACACAAAAACCTTGGTTATATTTTCAAAGAAATGTACACATTAACAGCACACAACTTACCTTAATTGCATTTTATAGGTACTTCTCATCAAAAACCAATCCTTACCAATATTTAAATGAAGTGCCAATTTACTTGAACCCTCAGGCTTAGTAAAAATGAGTTTCTACTGTATGTATGACCATGCTTACAAAATGAAAACATCTCAACTCATGCAAGTCAACTACATTTTTCAATACAAATAAGAGTGCTGTTAAGAATGTAAGAGCAGGGATACTTGTAAAATAGTAGGATCAGTGAATCCACAAGGTGATGCAGGAATTACAAAGAACATCTATTTGACAAATTGCAACTGGGTAGGTGATTAAAGCATTACCAAATGTACGGTGCTTTATGATAGGACAACAGGCTGTTTCTTCAAACAAGAAGGTCTAAGTACTTAAATGGAAATGAGCATTTGCTTTCAACGATTACCTAATCTAGGTTCACTGAAAAAAATACCAGTCTGTGCATATGATTACAACCTAATATGTACTGAAATCAGAAATAGATGAGTGAACATGTATTATCACTTTAAAATTTCTAATAGTTTATGGTTTCATTTGAATCGGTACGAGCATCACTGATACAGTTTTCATTCATCATGTTCCATTGTTTCACCTAGTATATATGTCTAGCCTTCTATAAATGAGATCTACGGTAATCTGGACAGCTAAACATAATCTCACCATCTCGTGATTCATCCTTAGGGGAAGCCTTGTTCTCCTGATTTCCTGAACCTTGATTCTCCTGAAGTGGATCGAATTCCCTCGAGTTGACTGTATGTGAAGCAATACTGCCCTGCTCAGGAACTAAAAATAGGGATTGATTACCACACTTTCAGCCGAGATAGTCTTATCCCCCTTCAAACTGTTTAATTATCCATACCTGAGGCCTCTGTTTTGGGCGAAGAGACATCACTTTTAGGATCAATGGTGTCCAGAATACGATTCACACGGTCTCGAATGTGTTGCAGCTCCTTCCTAATTAGAACAGCCTGTGATGTTGGTAGTCCTTGAACTTTAGCAGAGGGTATTTCTCCATTCACAAATATAGACAGTTTCAGGATGCGGCTGTATTGTATTGCAAAGGCCAAATCTGAGCTGTCAAAAATTGTGATCAAGTCACCATCTGTGAAAAAGTTTTTAAAAGTGATGACTGATGATAATGACCACCTCAAAATCATTTGAACATAAATCATTAAGCTTATTGGCAATTCCACAAACCACAAAAGATGAATAAAAATATAAAATAGTCCATAACGATGCCAGAAAGAGTTAAAATGCTTTAACTACTCTAAAGTCATTTCAATGGAATAGTTGACTGGTCAGCAATAGCCAAGGAATAGGCAGCTGACTATTACATCTAAGAATGGAAAGAAAAGAAAACGTATCGATTATAATTCTAAGTGATTTAATCAGGCTATAAATAAATTCCTCTATGAAATTCCTGACCATTACATCATAAATGAACACCAAATAAAATACTATTGTGTAAAGGGAACAAAAAAGTTCCCCAAAGAAACAAACAAAATGCAATAGCTCCTTATCACATGCATTTATTTACTTGTGTTTGCTTTGTATAAGAAAGCATGTGACCAAAAAGATTGGCAGGAGTTCATGGAGGTGCAGCAAAAACTTGGAAGCAGACTGAAGAGATGAAAAATCATTACAAACTTATAATATTACAACAGTATTTAATAGTATTTAAGGATTATGGCATAGGACATAGGATTACTGCAGAGCTAATCATAAATCCTTTGATCCAAGTTCTTATGCTCTTCTACAAACTTCTACTTTTGAGAGTAAGTCCACAAATGACAAGTATTTACTGCACCCTTAACCTCAGTATTGAGTTAATGAATAATTCACCACATTTCATAATTATTCTCACAGAGACTGATAAGAATAAAATTAGTAATAATAAAATCCAAATAAACTTTGTGCCTTGTATCATCAAAAACTGAAGGCAAACATATTGCAAATTTTAGTTACATTTTGCAAATTGGTGCTGGAGCATATATAAATTTAAATCTTAATTTCAACTTGATCCAGAATTCTGACTCAAGTTGTTGGCATACCACAGTTATCAAATAACATATAACACAACAATCATTTACATGAGACCAGAAAGAATGCATATGAAATACACTGCATAAAGATAAAAGATGTAGAACTGACAAAAAATAACACTGGAAGTTCTTCTAGTCCAAAATTTTTCAGGTTTCCCCCACTTGAAATGAAGCCCCTGAATTTTTGAAGCCTTCCATACTTCCCATGCAACAGCCCTGAAGGGCAAAAATGAATGATTCTTGAGTGAAGAGTGGATTTGGTTAGTTTCCCAATTTCCCAGAGCTTACACAACCTTGAATCTCAAAATTTTTAATGTGCAATTTTTAATTCAAAATTTTGAAATTCAAAATGTGTAATTTTTAATGCATTGAAAATGAGCCATGAAAACTGTTGTTCCTTTAAAGCCTTTAGAAATTTGCAGGGATGTCTCAGTAGCTTAACTGGTTTAAGCATATGGTGTAAAATTTTGGGGTATCCAGGATCAACTCCATGTCAAGGACAAAGATTTTTATTTTAAGTGAAAAGTCAGCTATTCTAAATTTTTAGACATAATTGGTATACAAAACTCGGGAAATTTCACCACTTGCGATTGAACGAAATATTAGGAATACTTAAAAGAAGTTGGGGTGATTTGTTGAGAATCTAATGCAATACATTCAAGAATTGTATCTGAGAGGATGAAATATATAGGAAAAGTGACACGTTTGAATTCACACCAACTCTGGCAAGCCTAGTATGCAAAACATGCCATGTTCACCCTATGACCTTCTACAATGCCCTCATCAATTCCTTCCCTCACTTTCAGAAATGTCATTTACCTCTAAGCAGAAAAAATTACCCACTTCCTATAATGGCTAATCCCCATAAGCGAGTTTACTCGTCGAATGAGCAGTCATGGACAAAAAGCGACGGCATTCCCAGGGGTACTGGTCTATCCCTGGGTAAGATAGGCCTCTAAATAATACAGAACCTGTGAAGATGCCGTGACATGGCAATGGGAGGCCACCAACAATTACGCTTCTCATCACCCGGAGAAGAGGGCAGCAGCTCTTCTTCTTATGAGTGAAGGTAGAGACCACAGTGGTTGGTACAGTGACACTAATTTCACTACAGGCATGGTACACTGTAACGGTTGTGGTACTGCGATGTGGAAGGCAAGGTGAAACCCCCACATTATTATTCCGAGGAGTCGCAGCTGCTCCACTTTCTCTTTCGATCAAGATGTGATGCAATCCTCCCGAGTAAAATATTCCGGAGGTGAAATAGTCCCTCATTCGGATCTCCGGGCGGGGATTACCCGAGAGAGTATAACAGTCATGTGTGATAAACATTTTAGGGTAGGAACATGGAAGTTGAGATTGCTACGGGCCTACGGAAAACAGGAATACCTCAAATGGAATACCTTCCAGGAATACCTTAGGTGGAAATTATAAGAATGGACCTTGACATATTAGGATTCAGCGAAATGAAGTGGTCTGAAGAAGGAGACTTCTGGAGCAGAAGCTACATGATTATACACACATGATCATTAAATGGCAATGCTGGGGTAGGCATAATGCTCAGGAAGAGCACCAGAATGCGTGTGAACAGCCAGCTGCAGTACAATGATAGGATAAAATGGTGAAGATCGAGACCAAACCTGAAGATACCATAGTGATACAGGTTTACATGCCTACGTCGGACTACGAAAGTGAAGAAGTGGAAGATGTCTACGAAGCTATCACCTAAGTTATAAAACATGTAACAGGAGAAGAAAACCTAATTATTTTATGAGATTGGAACGTGGTATTCGGGGAACGTCAAGATTTACGAATGACTGGGAAATATGGATTGGAAAACCGAAACAAAAGAGGAGAAAGACATCTGGAGTTCTGCACACAGCAACAATTGGTGGTTGCCAACATATTATTTAATAACCACAACCGAAGAAGATACACGTGGAAAATGCCACGAGACAGAAGATGATTTCAGATAGACTACATTTTAGTGAAGCAGAGATTTAGGAACCAGGTGAAGGACTGTAAAAACTTCCTTGGGGCAGACATCGACAGTGACCATAATTTATTGATGATGAAATGCCATCTAAAATTAAAAAAATTGAAGAAGACAGTGAAGAACACATGGCAAGTAGAAAATCTGAAAGAGGCTCAACATCAGCAGGCATTTCAAAAGCGGTGGGAAACATAATAGAAGAGGACCTGACTAAGAAGTCAGTGGAAGAGCGTAGGGAAAAAATTAAATGTGGACTACAGGAAGCCGCAATGGGAGCTCTTGGAAGAAGAAAAGTTGCCAAGAAGAAGCCATGGATCACGGAAGAAGTCTTAGACCTGATTGAAGAAAGAAGATGTACAAGAATTTGAAAACAGAAAAAGGGCAACTTTGTTACAAAAGAATAAGGAACAAAATAAGTCGCAAAGCCAGGAAAGCTAGAGAAACGTACATGAAGAACCTATGCAAATATGTACAAAACAACTTTGCACTTGGAAAGGTGGAAGCTGCCCATAGGATAGTGAGGAACCACTACAGAGAATGCAGTGCAAGACGCAATGCCATATGGGACAAGAATGGAGAACTTTTGATTGAAAATGAAGACAAAGTGAAGAGATGGAAAGAATATCTGGAAGAGTTATACAATGGAACAAATCTCATAACGAATGTGATTAAAGAGGAAAGCGAAGTGGAAAAGGATGATATGGGAGCATCATAATTAAGATCAGAATTAGACGCAGCAGTAAGGGACCTTCGGATGAATATGGCTTCTGGAAATGATGATATTCCTGCAGCACTAACATAAAAATGCAGGAGAGAAGACATTAACCCATCTTTACAAAACCATCTGTGACATGTACTCAACAGGAGAAAGACCAATGGACTTCGGGAAAAACATCATCATTCCTATTCCCAAAAAGAAGAAAACGGAGAAATGCATAAACTTTAGGACTATAAGCCTTACAGGGAAAAAGCCTTACATGGAAAAAGCCTTCAGGAAAAACATCATTTCTATTCCTAAAAAGAAGAAAGCGGAGAAATGCATTAACTTCAGGACTATAAGCCTTACAACACAACTATCGAAGATATTGACAAGAATCACCTACAGAAGAATAGAACGAAAAGCTGAGGAGTTCCTGGATGAAGATCAATTTGGGAAAGGGAAATATGGATTGGAAAACCGAAACAAAAGAGGAGAAAGACATCTGGAGTTCTGCACACAGCAACAATTGGTGGTTGCCAACATATTATTTAATAACCACAACCGAAGAAGATACACGTGGAAAATGCCACGAGACAGAAGATGATTTCAGATAGACTACATTTTAGTGAAGCAGAGATTTAGGAACCAGGTGAAGGACTGTAAAAACTTCCTTGGGGCAGACATCGACAGTGACCATAATTTATTGATGATGAAATGCCATCTAAAATTAAAAAAATTGAAGAAGACAGTGAAGAACACATGGCAAGTAGAAAATCTGAAAGAGGCTCAACATCAGCAGGCATTTCAAAAGCGGTGGGAAACATAATAGAAGAGGACCTGACTAAGAAGTCAGTGGAAGAGCGTAGGGAAAAAATTAAATGTGGACTACAGGAAGCCGCAATGGGAGCTCTTGGAAGAAGAAAAGTTGCCAAGAAGAAGCCATGGATCACGGAAGAAGTCTTAGACCTGATTGAAGAAAGAAGATGTACAAGAATTTGAAAACAGAAAAAGGGCAACTTTGTTACAAAAGAATAAGGAACAAAATAAGTCGCAAAGCCAGGAAAGCTAGAGAAACGTACATGAAGAACCTATGCAAATATGTACAAAACAACTTTGCACTTGGAAAGGTGGAAGCTGCCCATAGGATAGTGAGGAACCACTACAGAGAATGCAGTGCAAGACGCAATGCCATATGGGACAAGAATGGAGAACTTTTGATTGAAAATGAAGACAAAGTGAAGAGATGGAAAGAATATCTGGAAGAGTTATACAATGGAACAAATCTCATAACGAATGTGATTAAAGAGGAAAGCGAAGTGGAAAAGGATGATATGGGAGCATCATAATTAAGATCAGAATTAGACGCAGCAGTAAGGGACCTTCGGATGAATATGGCTTCTGGAAATGATGATATTCCTGCAGCACTAACATAAAAATGCAGGAGAGAAGACATTAACCCATCTTTACAAAACCATCTGTGACATGTACTCAACAGGAGAAAGACCAATGGACTTCGGGAAAAACATCATCATTCCTATTCCCAAAAAGAAGAAAACGGAGAAATGCATAAACTTTAGGACTATAAGCCTTACAGGGAAAAAGCCTTACATGGAAAAAGCCTTCAGGAAAAACATCATTTCTATTCCTAAAAAGAAGAAAGCGGAGAAATGCATTAACTTCAGGACTATAAGCCTTACAACACAACTATCGAAGATATTGACAAGAATCACCTACAGAAGAATAGAACGAAAAGCTGAGGAGTTCCTGGATGAAGATCAATTTGGATTCAGAAAAAGTAAGGGTACAAGAGAAGCAATACTGGCCATGATGGTGCTCATAGAGAAGCGAATGGAGAAGAACCAAGCGACGCTCATTGCATTTGTGGATTTAGAGAAGGCTTTTGACAATGTGGATTGGAATTCAATGCTTGATATTCTGAAAGGAATTGGAGTGTCGTAGAATGATCCAAGAATTATCCACAGTTTGTATAAAAACCAAATAGCTGTGATTAAATCTGGACCCAGCTGTGAAGAAGCAAGAATAAAGAAAGGAGTGAGACAAGGATATGCACTGTCTCCCATAATTTTCAATGTTTACATTGAGAGAGCCATCAATGAAATCAAAGAGAAGTCTTCTGGAGTGCACATCCACGGAGAAAAAGTTAGCATGCTGCGATTCGCTGATGACATAGCACTCGTAGCAGAGACAGAGAAGGATCTGAATAAGACTCTAATAAACATGGAAAGGACAATGGCCAGATATCAACTGAAGATCAATAAGATTGAGAATAAAAATATGATACTGGTGTGCAGCAATAGAGAAGAGGCCAAAACCAACATTACACTAGGCCGAGTAACCAACGATGGACAAAGGAAGAAAGAAATAGTCAGTAGTATAGCTCAGGCAAAGATGGCATTCTACCAAAAGAAGAACCTACTTAATTTGGAAATACAAGCGTAGAAGTAAGAAAACAATTGATCAGGACGTACATTTGGAGAATGTTTCTTTATGGCAGTGAGGCATGGACGATGACAGAAGTGGAGAAGAAAAGGGTGGAAGCATTCGAATTGTGGTGCTACAGAAGAATGATGAAAATTAAATGGATAGACTGAGTGACAAATGAAGAAGTATTAAGAAGAGTGAGAGAATAGAGAAACTTGCTGAAAACTCTAAGAAGAAGATGGGATTACTTAATCGGCCATATCTTAAGACAGGATGACCTGATGAAGACAATGGTTGAAGGACAAGAGGATGAGAAGAATGGCAAAGGGAGGCCTCGAGTGAGATATATGGAACAAGTGATGAAGAATGTGAACAAGAAGAAATACGTACATATGAAGAGATTAACCGATAGAAGAACTCAGTAGAGAGCTGCATCAAACCAATCTGTGGATTGATGACTAATGATGATGATAAATAATGAAAGGGTAAAGGGGAGGGGAGGTCGGGCCAACTGTTACCGTGCTCTATGGACAAGGAGGGAGCCTTCTGTAGCAATGGGAGAAAGACATTACCAATTCATTTTTTATTTAAATAATAATGATGATACACACAACTGTGCGTAAATAATAAAGCTGGGGAATAAATATGGTATTTATAAGGAATGTCAGTTTTTCATTCACAAAATCAGGAGTTCTTTTTATTTAAATAATAATGATGATACACACAACTGTGCGTAAATAATAAAGCTGGGGAATAAATATGGTATTTATAAGGAATGTCAGTTTTTCATTCACAAAATCAGGAGTTCATTGGCAGAATTATGTAATTTGGGGGGATGGAGTTATTCATAATATTATGGGACTTTACGAGAGATTTAGAAAATAAAAATTTGGAAATTCAGTGCTGCGTAAGATATGGATAACCCCAAAACATGTCTCATTTGACATAATATTCCTCAATTAGTGCCACAACATGTTGATAATTACCACCTTCCCCACAACTTCCTTAGCCAATCTGATATGGAGGTGAAATCTGCATGCTAATAGAGAGATCACATCCTAATAGTGATTGCCACATCATAATTATTTGAAATATCCATGCAGTAATAGTTTTTTTTGGCATGGATTATCAAGTGATATTATGATGATAAATAAAAATTTAAATACAATAACACATTCTAGAAAAAGCTGTTATTTACAAGCAACGTTGCAGAGAAATTGGTATTTATCAAATCATATTAGTTTAGCTGGTCATTACAATTACATTACAACCCTAGCAGATTAAATGATTTTTGTTTAATAATGCCTATACTTGAAAATGTCTAAATATTGCCCCATGCCATACAAGCGAAAAATAATACAAATGACCGAGATTTTCACACTCCAGCAGAAATAGAACCCTATAGTAAAACTTAAGAAAGCACCGAAACTTGTTGGTGTGGGCAAGCGACACTAATTTTCATATACCGTCTGCGCTTCTTATAAGCTAGAACATTTGATAGAATGACATTAGAAACAGCTTGAATGGCGACAAAAGTCTTTCCTCAAATAGGGAAAATAACTTAAAACTCCATAAAATTAAAAACCTTAGAGACTATTTACTTCACAACAAATTTTAAAAATGATCGATCAACGCTTTACGAATCAAATATCTTGAACATTATACATTGGAGGGTAAATAATAGTTGAATTTCAATTCCAAGGATTAAAACATAAATCAACCTCCACCACTTTTTCTTGTTATACTTTAGTTTTACAATATAAGTGGCGAAAAAATATCTCTATAGCGCTGGTTCACCTTCAAAAGTTATCAATAACATATAAAGGTGGCTGCTGCGTTTAAAATACCTTCGTCCTTGTATTTTATCAGTATGTCATCCGTGCTGTTTAATTTTCCCCTAAAAACTCTCTGCATCATCAAAACAAGTTCATCGTAAGTGATCGCTTCGTTGTGAATCGGAATTCTCCGAATATCATCTCCGAGTTGAGCCTAGAAACAGAAATTATTTTTTACATCGAACCTGCCCAAAATACTAAATGAAGTATCGTTAATGACAACTAAACTAATAAAAAACTAAACTTTTTACTCACCTTAATAATTAACTTTCCACTTAAGTCCAATTCCGGAAAAGCTGCATCCTCACTATTGTTCGTCGTGTTGGTAGTGGATGCCATGACTTCGAAGGAAAAATGATGAAAACCCTTGATTGAAACACAAGACAATATGAAACGCTACATGAGGATGCTTATTGCACGCTGTTTCACGTTTACCAGATCACACTTAAAGAAAAAAGTACTCGGCAAAGTTACGGTCAATGAACGTAAGAGATAATTCAACAGGAGAAAAGATAAATGCGAAGTCATTACCACCTTCCTCAAGAACTGCTACTGGAAAAAACTATGGGCGGCTCAAAATAACCAACTATGTCTACTTAAATAAAGAATTAAAGGGATTAATCCAATTAGACGTTATTCCGGTATCAGTTGAAGCGTTACATCCACGTCAGTGCGCCCATCGGATTTGGTTGTCGCGTTCCGATTTGCAACTGTCAGGCAAAAGCAATCACGTAATGGTGTTGGTGGGGTGTAGATTTATGTAAATATAGGGACGAGTAGGAAATAACAATGTCATTGGAAGAACGTTTTATAAATATTATGCATTGAATTGTAACCTCCATAAGCGTGTTCATCGAAACAGTTTTCCTGTTGAAGTTTATATATAATCGCAAAAATGAGTTACATAGCTTTGGAAGAATATGAACTGATGAAGGATTCGAAGTACAGAGTGTGAGTGACTGGCATTATTCATGAATTTAACTTATTGTACACTAAAAATTCTTTGGCTAGACACAAAATATACGTACTCCGTGTATCTTTCTATTACCATAGGTATGTGTCAGCTGTCGACAAAGCTCTGAAAAGTTTTGAATATACCAGTGAATGGGCTGACCTCATATCTGCCTTGGGAAAACTCAATAAAGTAGGTATTTTTCAGAAATTTGTCCTATTATTGACTCGGTTAAATTAAATATTTTTATTATGTTCAGGTACTGTTGAACCATATGAAGTTTCCTGTCATCCCAAGAAGGATAAAAATAAGCAAACGTTTGGCTCAGTGCATGCATCCTGCCCTTCCCTCAGGAGTACACTTAAAAGCCTTGGAAACATATGACATAATATTTAAATGCATGGGAACCAATCGCCTTAGCCATGAATTGTTTATCTATAGTGCAGGTAATAGTTTTCTTATTTAATGACTCAGATTTGGTAGTATCTTGATAATTCTCTCGGATATTGCAGTTAGGATGGTAGCTTTTAACAACTTTAAATTCTAATGCCTTATGTTCGGTTACAGGGTTGTTTCCCCTACTTGGACATGCTGCCATGAACGTTCGTCCGTCTTTGTTGACTGTGTATGAAACTCATTTTGTTCCACTTGGAGAAAGGTTAAGACCGGGATTGAGTGGTTTTCTAAGTGGCGTACTTCCAGGCCTTGAAGAGGGTTCCGATTACTTTGAAAGGTGAATATTATGAAATTCTTAACTAGTTGCAAAGCCATAAGATACCTGAGTTGAGCATTGTGGTTCATTCATATTCCATTCGCAATACAGGACAAATTCACTGCTGGAAAAAGTGTGTGATGGTGTTGGTGGGAGCCATTTCTATGGATGTCTTTGGGAGTGCCTGGCTTCAAATGTGGCCATACGCCTGCCAGCAATATCATTTGTTTTGTCACATTTCAACAAAAAGCTATCAATGGAAGACCAGCTTCATATTATGGGCACAAACATAGATGTTATGGTAAGAATAACATTTTTAGTCCCTCAGTTGTCTTCTCATTGTTTTTAGCCATGTTAAATGGTCTTCAAGTACGTCTTAGGGAGCTCCTAAGAGGGACAGAGGGCCATCCTAGTCTGTTCCCATGGAACATTGTATAGGATAACCTTAAGAGCTCCCTGGGATATCCTGATCAGCATTTGACGACCTCCTTGGGAATTAAAGAGGCCAACTTCTGGGACAATATGTGATCAAACTGGGAGCTACCTTTGAATCCTTCCCATTAACTTACATAACTTCTAAATATTCCTCTCCATATAATTTTATATAGAGGAATTTTAAATTCATAAAATATCTCATCTTCTGACTGCTTGAATAGAACTTTCTGACTTATGCCATTGTGTTACCCATGTTGCTTATTTTGCCAATGTTCATGCTCAACCAATTATGTGTTTCATATCATATTACTTGTGAATGAACACCCTTGCTCAAACTAATTCCTCCCATTAATCTCCTTTCCTCCCCTACCATTGAAATGCTTTATTCATTTTCTCTTCCATCTGTGGCATTTTGGCAACCCCCCCCCTTCCTCCCCTTATTGGACATTACCCCTCGGCGGACTAATTACCATCTGGTCTCAGCAGAAGGACTTGCATGACAGCTAATGACAGTCAGAGACAACAATGCCTACGATTCCAAAATGCAATGATTCCGGATTACACTGTCTGGTCTGCGCCATTTCGTCTCCACTATTTTGTCCGCACCTTTACCTCTCCAGCTCAATCCTTGTTTATATAGCCCCCTGAATGTGGATGAAGACCAGAAGTTTGGCCATCACACAGGCCATCAGTTGGTGTGCTCCCACCAGAGTCAGTAGAGTTCCTGATGCTCCAATGATAAACTTCCACCTTGCCCACTTTACCCATACCATTTTCCCTCCCCTCGCAATCTACCTATCGACAAATTCCACACTCAATCCCACTCCACTTTGACTTTGCCGAAAACACCCTCTCCCTATGCCAGAAAAACCTCCCCTCTCACGCCTTCAATTCTAGTTGAGATGGCAAGGAGCTCACTTGCTGCATGTATGCGGTGGTTTCGAGTCTGTTTTCTAAGACTTCGTCATTTTCGAGGGTGTCCTAGTGGCTATTCGCTATTATTCCAAGTTGTTAGGAATTTCCCTGAAGGGAAGAATATTTCAATTGTTGGTTTGTACTTGCTCTGTCTATTGTTTAAAAACATTTTTTTAGTATAGTCAGATTCTTAAATTTTGTTTCTTGTTCTATTTGACCACATCTTGCTCACCCAAGCTTGGAAAGAATTTTGTCCCGATGAGCGTATTCTCTCAAAATCTTTTTTTCATTTGGGCAACGCTGCACATCCAACTTTCTTTTTCCGTCCTATTCAAAGCCAACTCTGGTCATGCTTAATGTTTATTCCTGTCCTTTCCGTTAAGTTTTAGGCATGCACTGTCCCACTCCATGTACGGCTTCTAATTTTTGCCTCACTGTCTTCCCAGAGTATCTCTATCATCTGTTGTTCCCATGCATAAAAGAAGTCAGAGAGACAACATTAAAAACTACCTCCCAGTTATCATTCACTCCTTGTTTGCTATATTAATTGAACAATTGATCATTGATGATTTGAAATCTGTAAATAAATTACATACATCATTGATCCTCAGCTGCATTATCATTGAAGGTAAATCAACTGTCACAAACTCATTAATTTCACAGATAAGTATTTTATTTAGGTTGGAAATTTATGAATAATAATGCACGACTCGCCCATCGTCTTCAGGGATCCAGGAATCCAAGTGACATTCCTTCCAAAATTGCCCGCTTATATATCCTCCGTTGGCGGGTCAAGTGGCTGCTGATTGCGCCAACGGAGGATATATAAGCGGGCAATTTTGGAAGGAATGTCACTTGGATTCCTGGATCCCTGAAGATGATGGGCGAGTCGCGCATCGAAACGTCAGGGGAAGATATGGAGAACCTCACCCTGTGTGAAACCCGAGAAATCTTCACACATATTATTCGCTGGGAAAACACCAGATCTTACATTAAAATAAGTATAATTACCCAAAACTTCTGTAACCTGTGTAACTCGGATCCGTGTAAGTCGAGGACTTACTGTAGTTCTCCACCACTGGTACATAGAATCTGCACGACTTGTATTCAAATCTTTAATCCATTGATTCAATGGAATCCAATGATTCAATCGAATCCAAAGATTCAATCGCATCCAAAAATTCAATTGCATCCAAAGATTCAATCGAATCTTTTTACCTTGGATTCGATCAAATCTCAAATCCATAGATTCGATAGGATTCAACCAAATCTTTGAATCCCTGTCCCAACCCTACTTATTATGCATGCCGAAAAAACTTGTTTATTTTCAATTCATAGCATGGAAAGATTTTTATAACATATAACCAGTGGCATCAGAAGGGGCTGAAGGCCTCCCACAGAATTTGATCCCTGGCCCTTTCAGTTGAAGCGGGTACTTTCTGACACACATTCTCACACCTTAATATGCTCTTTTATTGAAATTCTAGTCTCTAACCCCTCTTATTCACAAAAAATGTGGGCCCTTTACAAGGTTGCCCCCCCCCCTTCTAATAATTCTTCGATTATTGTAGGACACTCCTATTCCTATCAGAATATCAAGCATTGAATTCCAATCCATGTTGTCAAAAGACTTCTCTAAATTCACAAATACAATGAACGTCAGTTCATTCTCTTCTCTGTGAGCAGCCTAAGGCCTTCCAGGCCAATAATCAGTCATATTTCATAAATTATTAACTCAAATAATCTTGCAAATTTCATTGGTTCATCATAGGTTATCAACTAATGAAATTGATCTGATTTATTAAAAATTCAATAATTTTTTGGGAATGCCTTTCTTGACATTAGTTTTCCAGTTTTTAATTGAGGTTTCATAATTTCTTAAACAACGTGATGTGCGGGATGCATACCTGCCTGATGGGCGTGAGTGTACCTGAGGCGAATTGTCACTGCATGCCACTGAGATTTTCTTTTGAACAATAAAATTATTGGGTTTCTTAATGGCTAATTTAATATACATAACTCAAGGACCTGAAAAGTGACTTTAAAGTTTTGTTTGTTTCATCCCATGTGAATCTTTAGTAGTCTCTTAAATAATAATCACGGTGGAAATCATTTTTAGTAATTGTAGGTGTATTTTCCCTAGCATAAACTAATTTACTATATACATATATAAACAGATGGCAAAGTAAGAAGGGCTAATTCAAAAATATATGATCATCCTTTTCACCTTACTTAATTATCGCCCTTGCAAAATTTTTAGTGAACAAACTGATTTCAATTATAATTACTTCAAAGCCTTCAGTACTGTTAATCATAGAATTTTATCAGTGTAACTGGTTGCTATATTATTTTTGGTACACATTTAAATACTGTCTATTATTGTCTTTTTAATCTCTGACAAGTTGCAAAACTGAAATACATAAAATATAATTAATGCAATGAATCTTCTGGTGTTTCCCAGACCTTTCTCCAAGGACCACTTTTATTCTCCATATTTATTAAATTTATTGGCCCAGTTATTACTTCATCATATGATTGCAATTTGTCAATGAGAAACACTTGAAAAATGTTGATTGGCTTCTCCTTAATGTTCCAGAATAGCTTTGATTGATATCAATTAGTGATTAAAATGCCATGACCTTGAACAGGGTTGTACTTTTATGCTATGTAGCGGTAAATGAAGTGGACTTTCCTTTTACTTTTAATGATTTAAATGGTCATTTTGTTTGTAGTGAATCATGTTGAGTACTTAGGAATGGTTGTTGCCTCCTAATTTTTTTATTATGTTGACATGAAATTTTTCGTCAAAATAATGCCTGAAACCATTGCCTGTACAATCTCTAATTTCTGATACCAACTCCTGAATCCCTTGACCCCGTGAAAAATCCATGTATGTACTCTCACACCCTAAAATTGTGGTAACAGGTCAGTGCCTTATGTGCAGCATTGCAAGATTCCAGTGTTTTGGTGCAGAGGAGTACTCTTGACCTTTTAATGGTTGGATTCCCAATGCATAGTAGCCATCTTGTTCGTAGTGATCAAGGACGTTTGGTCACTGCTGCCTTGACAACTGTTCTTCGCAGAGATATGTCTTTGAACAGGTAAATAGACTCTTAGTTTATGGAATTTAAATATGCAGATATATTTCTTAGCATTCATTTAACCTAAAAAATTGTCAGAACTGCTGATTTGGTATGCTGTAATTGGGCATTAGGTGTTTATAGTATTACTACTGCTAAGCAGCATAAAAAATTATGCAGGAAGTCAATTTTAGATATATTTATAATAGGATGGGAATGTTGATTGATGTTAATTTTTGGTGTCTCAGTAATTTAGTTAATTTCATGCCCCTTTGGTTAAAAAAAACTTTGGGGGATATATTTCCTTAGTTATAATTATTATTGCCAGATTAAATTATGTGCCTAATTTTTTAAATAGATGATCATGATGTAGGAGGTTTGCTATTTATTTTTATATTGGACAAACTCAGTTATCATTCTACTCTTTCCTTGCAGGAGGTTGTTTGCCTGGCTGCTTGGGTCAGAAGTGAATATGACTTTAATGAACTCAGAACATCCATTAGTTAAAAGAAGTAAAGTTTTAGATAGTAGCCAAAGCTCAGCGAATCCATATTTTGATCTTTATTCTCGTGATATGTTAATTCAGGTGATTCATTTTTCTTATTCTGTGGATGTTTGGTCTGATTTACTACATTTAAATCGTAAATTAATGCCCCTTAAGTTAAGGCTTTCTGTTTTTTGTCAGCAGAATTTAAGGGGTTTCTCCATTTCTTTGCATAACTTTGGGGAAAAAATAACACCACACAGTTTAACCACCAACATAGAACTGAACTTTATTTGAATAAAAAACTCTCTACAATAGAAGGCACTGCACACGTACTAAATAAATGGCAACCCATTAGTCATGGTGCTATGGTTACTACACACAAAAAAGTAAACAATGCAATTTAGGATACCGCTCAAACATAATTTAACATTTTTCTGGATGTTTTGATTATTGGAGCTCCATCTGGTGCTAAAAATATTAAGTCCATTTACTCTTAGATATGGAAGTTATCTGTGGTTGAATATGAATCAGTTTCTATGTGAAGTTGGATCTGCATCAGTTTTTTTAAACTTTTACACCCTTTTGGTTTAATTACATTGGCATCCATTCTAGTATTTTCAAATCTTACTTTTGTTTTTCAACAATCAGAATGGTGGGTAAAAGCCTTAAAATTTCTTGAAGTAAATGTGAACAAATAAAGGTCCATTCACTGCTGCTGTGAAGGACTGCCTTTAACCTTTCGAGCCAGGAGAAGAGATTTAAATGAATACCATCTTGTAGGAGGAGGAGATTAAATAGAATTGCTGGTTTTTGTCAATTTTTATTAAAAAATAATAGTTTTGGTGATAAAAATAATAATAGTTATTGATACAAAAAGCCTAATTATCCCCCTTCAACATTATCTCAAAATTTAAAAGACCGAGAAATATTATAATGCATAAAAAATTGAGATACAAAGGTGGCCACTGGACCTGTTTACTACGACACTCGAAGGCATGTGAACCTTGTGCCCGACACAGTGGCTACATCGCTCAGCGGTGAAGGGTTAAGTACATATGACGCCTCCAAACCCATTCAGCTGGCGATTCAGCAGCAGTTTTAATTTGGTACTTCAGTAATCAGCTTGCTCCCCCACTGCAGATTCACTTCCACAATTATTCTTCTCCAACCAATCACCCCCCTCCACAGCTTGATTTTAGGTATACACTACAATGTATTTTCACCTGATGATGTAGCTCAAGCACCAAAACCCCATTGTGTATTACAATTATCGTGGTTTGTAAAAGTTTTATTTGCTATTCATCTCTTGTAATGGAATAAGATATCACAGGAGCTTGTTTTATTCATTCAGGCATAAATCTTCCACTTTTTCATAAATTATTCCTGAATAATTCTTTGAAGATGTGTCTAGCAGAAATTCTGAAAATGTTGTACACTTACCCCTACCATCAGTGTTAATTACCAAAAATGTTAATTGTAAGGAATTTTCAATTTATTTGCTTTCCTGTAACATTGTTCTGTTTAGTGCCATTGCTGGCAAATGAATGCATGCTTGTTTTAATTAGACTCACTGAAAAAAAACAGTCTCTTAGTAATTCCATTGTAGGTATATTAAACCATGACACAGCTTCCACAAAGAACATCATCTCCAAGTGAACCAGCTCCACGCCTTCTGAAGATAACATTTTAAGTCAATTAGGGTTGTGGTTTAATAAATGTATGGTGGAAATATTTAGATGCTGCTTTTTTCTCTCTAAGATGAATATATTGATAAATTTACGCGGTAACTTTAAATTATAATAAAAGTCAAGAATATTGGCTGAAGTATCTTAAATTACTATGATATTACTTTTAAAGAATTAATGAATATTTTATTCGTTTAGGCCATCAAAGTTGTCCTTCATACATGCCTGAATGAGTCTGTCCCTGATTTGAGACCTTACAGACTCCTAGTATCTCTTTTAGACAAACCTGATATTGGGCCGCTCATTTTAGATGACATCCTTTATGAAGTATTTAGGTAAGAATCAATCAATGTCATTTTGTGAATGTAACAAAGGGGAATGCTAATGTAGTGCAATATCTATATCGATTTTAAACTTGGGGAAATCTTCTAAAATGTAAGTGAGGGTTGTTAATATTTTACTTGCATAAAAAATATGTTGATCACTTATGAATTCAATCCTTTCAGGCGTAGCATTGTGGAAGTCCATTATGAATAATGACAATAACAAACTATGTTTTAATCCACAGAGTTTTTTTTTACTGATACAACTATGTATTTTCAATGCCATGGCATCATCATCACATACCTGATGATGATGCCGTGGCATTGAAACTAGTTGTACCAGTAAAAAAAACTGTGGATTAAAACATAGTTTGTTATTGTCATTGCTCAATTACTCATAATTGATTTAAAGACTCAATAGCATAAATAATTTAATAACTTTTACAATTTTAGTAGTTCTATAATCTCAGCAGCTTATTTTTACATAAAAATGTCAATTACCCATAATTGTTTTAAAGACTCAATAGCATAAATATTTTAATATATTTTACAATTTTAGTAGTTCTATAAATCAATTTTCTCTGCAGCATGCCATTTTAAGTAAGGTTATTAATGTAATGTACATAGGTCAATCAAGGTTTTCTTATGTTCTGTCACTTGGATTGCACCCCCTTTTATATACAAATTTTTAAGATGAAAAATTTTTCTCTACATTTTTATGTTGTTAGTGAAGGTTTAAAATTTTCCCTTTTACTGCATTATTGATGTATATAAAACTGGATAATTTTGTCTTCATATTCTCTTGGTGCCTTTAGTGCTAGTTTCGTGTTAATCTGCTTATGTAGTTTTTTGAAGGCTGTTTTCTGGAAACTTGGGGCTTGATCTCAGACTCAGTAATGTTTTTGCTTGTATTGTTGTTTTTTTAATTGTGCTCAGACATGATTGCAAATACATGATTTTTGTCTTGCGCTTAATGGATCAAATGTCTCACAATGTAATAAATTCAACTGTGGATTCCTATTATACTAGACTCAGGGATGGTTTCCATGGGTAGTTCATGTGTACTTGAGTCCCTGCAATTGGACCAAACTCAATGGGGTTAATTAGTGATGTACTAAAAGCCATTGATATGTTATCTATTTTTTTGAATAAGCATAGAAGATTTCTCCAGGATTTCCTATTTTATTACATCCATGAGAGTAATAAGATTATATTAAGTAATGTAATCTTCATACATGTTTGTTGGTTTTGGTGTCATTGTTTGCATTTTGTTGTGTCCCATATTATGTATGCTTCAAACTATCTATTGGAAAACAAACTATTATAATACTATAGTAATCTATTCCAAAATTTTTCGTATGCTGAAATTTTATTACTCTTAGTGTATGTTTGGAATGTTGCCATCTAATGATACAGCATGATATTTTCCGTGTAGGACCCTGTATTTGGCTTGTGAGGTGAGTGTACCCATGGATGGTAAGGGCGACACCCTTAAAATGACAAAACCTGATGCTGTTCCAAAATCCACATCCTACAAAGGGAGTCAAGAACTGCTCAAGACGGCAAATCTATTGTTCAGTACCTTAGAGCCATTCTATATTTGGCAGTACGCCGGGTCCATGTTTGAAACTGCTTGCAGAAACATAAAAGATAAGCAGGGTATCTCAAGCTCAACTGGAAACTCAAGTGTATCAGTGGTAGATCAGGCCACTAATGGCCCCTTGCCATTTTCTGGGAAAAATCAAAAAGTTGACGATTTCAGAGCTAGAGGATTGAACTTGGGTCCTTCAAAACATGTCAGTGCATCGAATGTTAATAGTGAGGTTGTGAAAGCTGTTGGTGCCCCATGTCCTGATGTCTTAGAAGTGTGTGCCTTGACAGAATTCCTTTTGGATATGGTGTCCTTAGAGACGTATGTAGAGGTACCAACTGAACATTTGCCAGAGCTCTTCCTTAAGGTAATCACCATCTTGATCTCATATTGCAATACACTCTCACTTAATGATATTACTAGCTCCCTTGGCTTATGTCAGAAAATATTGTCCAAAGTTCAGCCATCTTCGAATTTCCAGCAAGATAGCTTGCCACCAAAGAAGTCTACATCTCTGTCAGATTCCTCTAAAAATGGGGGTTATAAAGTTACAGCACAGTCAGGCTCAAACAGTGGACAGTTGGTTAGGAAACTGTCAGAAGGTGATGGTGCAAACATTCAATTTTCTGAAACAAAGGATTTGAAACCAAAACTTTCTGTCAGTAGGAGTCGCTCAGCCTCCGATGTTTTTGACAAAAGGCTTGGCAGTGAGGGTGATATGTCTGACGGTGAGGGAGAGAGTCTCAGAGATACCACGGATGACACATTTGAAAGTGCCGTTGAGGCTGGAAACGGTGAAGACCTGTGGATTGAGGGTGGACATAATGATTCCGAGGGCTTTGGGGTTTCCTCTGCTGGCCACAGGCAGCAGTCAGTGATGCAAGAGTGTTTGAGACAGTATGAGGACTTTTATGTGAAGTTCACTTGCTCGCGTGTTTTCGATAGTAAGATTGATGTGTTGCTTTTATTCACCCTTCTCCTGGTCCCGCAAAATGAAACTGACAAGGATAGAACTCTTTACTTGATGAGTCTTCTCAGGAAATGTCTCGGCGAGGGAAATTCAAATGAACAAAGGAATGCAAATGGTGATCTTAGGGTGGTTAGGAACCAAAACAATTATTCTGTTTCCGGTCATGAGAAAATTAATGTGATGAGCGGTCATCATTCTTGTGAGAAATTTCAGTCTTCAAGGGTTGGCAAGGTGAAAGAAATGGATCATTGTCTCCCAGTAGAGGGCATGGATAAGATCAGTGGGATAGTTAAATTCAGGAAATCTGAGTCAGATCTCCTGGAAGAGGCAGTACGTCGAGCTTGCAGTCTCTTGGTGGAACTTTCCACTTTCCCAACATACTGTTGCCCTGGTTTCCCAGCCATTACATCAATAGGAGGAAATATTGGCAAGGACAGTGAGGAGATCAAGGATTCAAATCTCCCTCATTGGCTTCAAGTACTCTTGGTTTGCTGTTGCATGGGAGAATCCAACTCCTCAATCCAGCTGACCAGTGTGGCTACCTTTTTGGATCTTATTGCCCTGCTTCGTTCTGTCACCTTAACATCTCCTGAATGTTTTGGACAACAGGAAGAGCTCCACTTTGGGAATTTAGGTAAGTTAATTGAACTTTATTGAATTATTACTCCTTCCAAATGTATTGGAACATCTCTGCATGCTGAAATACATACTCAGCAAGACTATATTTTTAATGCAAGTTTGGTAAAGGTCAGAGAAAGCATGTATCCATTAATAATTTTTTACTTCACTTCAAATCAATAGACTTTCATGAAACTTCATTGACATATTTCACATACGTTCTTGAACTATTTGAGAAGTGAATATGGTTGTAGTTACTTAGATATTGAAGTTTAAAGTCCAAAGGTGGGTGTTCTGGTTCTGCGCTATCTCCATCGGTTGCCTGGTGCTCAGGAACACGCAACCACATATGCATGGTGCCAATGGGTGTGGCATACCATGTGGGAAAAAGGCTTGAACATGATGGGAGGGGGGAGGTGCGTTGGAATCTTCAGTAAAACTTAGGAAAGTGGGAATGTGAGAAAAACATAAAGATAACTAGCACATGGGGGAGTGTGGGGAAATATGGGGAAAGCACAAGAATGGCTGTGAAAGACTCAAGTGGAAACTTCATTAGACAATTCATAGTTAAAACACTGACCTATCAGAGACAGTGTATCTCTCCATCCCCAGCATCCCGGTTTCACGCAACAGTAACCACCACTTCATTTGCTGTAGAGGTATGATATGGGCTAGAGGTGAAGGTACTGGACATTTCTACTCTGAGAAACACTGAATGTGGGAAAAAAATGACCAGTTTTCAGCTGAAAATTTCACTGATATGATCATGATTGTGTATTCATATCGCTGTCATTTTTCTTAATATAGAACTGAGAAGTATATGGAATAAATGGCAGAATCCTAACATTTCAGATGGTATATTATTTAATAGGTACAGTCAAATTCAAAAGTAATGCAACAAATCAAGCACTTTCGCCGCTTTTCGGAATTGAGTTTCTACCTGTTCTACAGTTCCCATGACCGTTCCCCATTCACATATTAATGATGAAAATGCATTGGAAATGTGTATCCTCGGAAGAGTAACAAAATTTTTAATACATTTTATCGATTGGCATCATGAATTGGAAAGAATATTTCTTCACGCATGTTTGTGGAACAACTTTTCCACAGGAAATATTACCCGAGTTGTATTCGCGTATTTCGGAATGATCTCGGCAGTCTTTTGTCTTTCTGGTCTTCGATTGTAATAATAGTGATTGTATTAACCTTGTTCTACTTGCCGTGGAAACTCCTCTGCACTGCTTTTCATCCTCATTTTGAAATGTGCTTTAAACTTCATCAGCCAACCAGCAGAAGCAATCCTTGACTTTTTCTTCTCCTGATCCTTGCAATCCTTGACCTGTGTCTTACATGTCAGTGTCAATGTATGGTTTAGCTTAAAGACTGACGACACTCGAGTTTTTGATGAATTGATGCCATTTAATTGAGTTCTGAAAACTTCCATTTTAAATTAGTGCCAGTAAATATGTATATCTAATCTACAGTAATCCCCTCAGTGCAAGATTATAATGTGGCTGTTGACATTTTTCTCACTTCATTAAAATGTATGTTTTGATACATGGTGACAGTTCAGTTTTCATTTTTTATTTATAATACCTCCTGATAATGTTCCTGGTAATGAAATGTCACTGCTCGTTTACATCATTCAGCAAAAGATAAAGTTTTATTATCAAAATTACAGAGTTGAATATTGTTAATTCATGTTTTATTTATAACACCTCTTGAATATGTTCCAGGTCATGAAATGTCACTTTTTGCATTGCATGACCTGTAATTGGTTTATATAATTAAATAAAGAATCACTTTTTAGTTTCACCGTAACAGTGTTGAAAGACAAGAGGAGGGTTATTACAAGGGTAAGGTGAATAGTTCTCGGCCTGACAATGAAAGACTGCAATTTTCATGTAAAAAATGATTTTATTTTTCTATGTAATCTCCCTTGACCTCAACACGCTTGGTCCATCGTTTCTCCAACATCAATATTTCTTCCCGGAAGTGAGAGTCTGGAAGGCCGTGAAAATATCGCTCTACGCTCTCTCAACTTCTTCATTGGACACAAAGTGCTGCCCAGAAACAAATTTTTTCAAGTTTGGGAACAGATGTCTGAGAGTGTTAAATCAGGAGAATATGAGTGGAATATCAGGAGAAAGGAGTGCTAAATCAGGAGATGGCCAAGCAAATCGTACCCCAAATCCCATAGTTTTCCCATCGCCAACGCACTTTTGTGAGCAGGTGCGTTGTCCTGGTGAAAGATTATTATTTCTTCTTCAACCCAGGCCTCTTCTCGCAAATTTTTCATCCAGCTGGTCAAGTAGGTTGGAGTAATATTCGCCTGTAATTGTTCTGCCTTTTTCAAGGTAATCAATTAACAGGATCTCTTTCTCATCCCAAGACACACTGGCCAAGACCTTTCCGGCAGATGCGATCGACTTCGCTTTCTTTGGCGCTGAACCACCAGCTTCCACCCATTGCAGAGACTGCTGTTTGGTTTCTGGTGTGTAGTGGTGGACCCATGTCTCGTCCATGGTGACAAATCGCCGCACAAAATCAGTCGGATCGCTCTTGAATCACTTCAAAAATTGATCCGAAAGTCGTTTGTGCATTTGTTTTTGATTGGCATTCAACAAATGCGGCACCCACCTTGCGCAGAGCTTTCGCATCCCTAATTCTTCATGCAAGATGTTTCGCACCCTTTCTTCCGATATTCCCACAGCCTCAGCTATCTCACTCACCTTCACTCGCCTATCGTCCAACACGATATCATGCACTTTTTCAATGATTTCCGGTGTGGTCGCGGTTTTTGGCCATCCTTCTCGTGGGTCATTTTCGAGGGGTGTGCGACCACGTTTAAATTCAGCTGCCCACTTTTTAATGGTTGACATTGAAGGAGCAGAGTCCCTGTACACTTTTGTTAACTTCTGATGAATTTCCTTAGGGGTTATTCCATCCAAAACGAAGAATTTTATGACTGCACAATATTCAATTTTATCCATTTTAACGATAAACAATAAAGACAACAACATAACAATACTGCAACAATACGTGTAAACAAGCTAGTTGAGAGAACAAGTTGAAACTTGTCTGACGAACTAATGACACATGCACCCATGCAGGAATCATAAATTTTCGCTGATTGGAAAGCCATCTCTGTGTCAGGCTTAGAACTTTTCACGCTGCCCTCGTAAGTTTTCCAGATAATATGTGATGAAAGTAGAGTATCTCTTGTATGTCCATGTGTCTTATAAGCTGGGAAATACATAAATTATTTTTTAAATTTCAGATGATGGCAGAAGTTTTTCAACTCGTGAGAATATCATTCCAACTTCACCTAATGGTGCCGATAGGGGTGTTGTGTCAGTAGTCATCGTTCCTCTTTTAACACCATACCACTTTCATTTCCTGGAGCATAGGACCAATGTATTCCATTCTGTTGCTGAATCACTCTGGAACTGTCTGGGTAGGCGAGGCTCTGCTCGACCTTGGGCTGTTCGCCTCCTGTATCTCCTTCACAATGCTGTTCCTGAGGGATGCAGTGATGTGGTTGAAGATGTTATATTAGAATCAATGGTCAATCTAGGTAAGTCAACTATTTTGTCTTTCTGTTGAATTTGTAGACTGTTTTGTAATTAGTCAACTATTTCCTAATTTTGTAGAAGTGGAATTCATAATGAATGAAATCAGCTGCTCAGGTTGCTGTAGTTTGAAGGAGTTTCTTACTGAAAGTTTTAGCTTGTAATGGTGGATTGATATTTGGGATCTTTTGTATTCTTTGTTGAGACCATGAATCAAAAGTTTGCAATGCATGTATTAACTCGATATGTACTTGTTGCCACAACTTTATTCACTTTCATGAGCTGAGTGGAAATGCAGTTTTTGTGCAAATATAAGAATTTTGCGTGAATGAAGTTAACACTATTTTCCTTTTGCTATGAAGTGGAATATTTTGCAATTGATGTTGCGCTCTGAAAGGTGAAAATGGGGGCCATGGCATTGTATCAAAATTAAATGCTTTCATATTATTACAGGGAGCACTGAGGCATTTGACCGCTTTACTGCACTGTGGCACCTGGGCCGTGACGTGGAAAGTATGTCCGGTAGTCGAGCACCATTGTTGGGTGATCGTATTAGTGGCCGTTCCTTTGATCGTGCCCTCTTGCGTTGCCTGGATGCATTGGCATTACTTCCTGCATCACCAGCACGTCTTCGGACTGAGGCATGGCTGCTGCACTCCCTCTTACGTGGTGATGCTTCCCGTATACTTGAGCCTCTCTTACTCATGTTGCTGGAGCCATCTACAGCCCGCATTGGTGTTTTACATGTCAAGTAAGACTTTTATAAACGTTAAATATTGTACTTATCGAAATTAAGTATTATCTTTCCCAGCAAAGAAGATGCCTTTCATATCCATATGGTAAGAAATATGCAGTGAAAATAATGCCAGGCTGGTGCTGTGCTGATGCATAATTATGTTGCAGTTTGCAAAATTCATACTCATTGCTGCATCATGTTTTATTTCACTTGTATTCTACCAGTTAAAGCTAGTTTTGCGGGACAGAAAATAGTTTCGAATCTTTCACATTATGTTCTTCTATGGTTCTGTATACTTCATACCTCTAATCATTCCACCCAAGCTGCCTATTCTACTTCTTCTTCTGTGCTTATTCAACTTTCTCCCCTCTTGTCACGTCCTTCTCCCTATCTTCTCCCTGTAATACCCTAAAAATTTAACCTGCCCATTTAACCTGTTCCATTCACTAACACTGTTGCCTAATTTCTTCAAACAACTCTCTTCCTCCCATACAGTTTCCAGCACTTCCTTGTTTGTCTCCCTTTCTTATCTTCTCCGCATGTATACATTGAAATCTCTGTGTCTTATTTTCAGCATCTAATTTGGGCCACATTTTGGCATCAAGCTGTGCCATGTTCCATATCAGATTCTTTGCAGACTTTCCTAAAATTTCCCTTCTCAGCAACCTTGTTATTAATTGTCTCATGAGTGAATGTCTCTTTTGCCTTGGCAATACTTCTAACTTTGCTGGTGCTACTCCCATTTCCCTCTAAGATGTTGCAGAAGAAGCAGAATAGCTTTACCTGCTCATGTGTCCTTCTGCTTTTGAATTTAATCTGGCCCCCTTTCTTACAACTGGACAGCTTGAAGTGCTGTTTGATTTTGATTCTTATGAAAATTAAACTGTTGCTTTAAATGATGTGAATATTAAAGATAATCTCCATTTTTCCCCAGGTTGCAAGGACCTGGCCAAGATGCATCACCCTCCAGTAGTCCTAGTAGTATTTGTAAAAATGCCAAAAACATAAGCTCTGAGGAAACTGTCGAGTCAAAAATATATGCTGTTAGTTCTGTTGATGGCAATGTTAAGTATCATGTATCTGGGCATTCTTCTGCCCAACCACTATTCACTCGCCCATCACATATGCCCAGAAGAATATTTGCTATCACCTCCCTACAGAGGAATCATAGAAAGAAGGGAGGTCGAAGTGAGACTGAAAGTTTAGTTCATGGACGACGCTTCTTGGCTAAGGACTCAGTTGAGAGTTCAGCCATTAGCAGCGTTGTCAAGGGAAGCATGTCGGTGTTTGTAAACCCATTTTCGGCAAATATTGGCACTGTAGATGACCTAAAGGCTGAGACTCACAAATTTCCTGAAAGTGATTCTAACAGCGATAATGCGCATGGTCTCCGGGCTGGCTCATCATGCTCTGACCTGACAGAAAATGCCATCCCCATGAAAACGATAGCATTGAAGTCTGAGAGTTTATCGGCACCTTCGGTTGTGGAGATCAAGGGATCAACTCCTGTCAAGAGTTGGGGTGAAACTGATGTGAGTAAGGATGATACGATCTCGGAGACTGAAAGCTCAAGTGAGGACATAGAGGAAGCTGAGGCTGCAATGGTGGAAGATATACAGAGCCTTGACCTTGGCGAGGAAGACAAGGAAGATGGCAAGAGGAAAGAGTTGCAGAATAGCTCCAGCGAGGAGGAGTCCACATCAAGCACCATGCAGGTCGTGGAAGAAATTTTAAATGATCTTCTGAATTCTGTGGTTGAGAGGTGTGAAGGAGATGAAGCAGTTGAAGCTGAAGAAAGAACCGCGGAAGGACATTTGAGACCAGGGGAGGGAAGGAAAGATGATCCCCAGGAGAGCATGAACTTGAAATTTTCTTCATCGAAGGCAGTAGTATATCCGCTTCACTCCCACATGCTGCTCTACGTGAAAGCTTATGATTCACACCGTGCCCTCTATGCCCTCTCCACCTTTGCCAATCTCCTTCGTGCTGATGCACGGACTGTCCTTTGTGCGGCTGCCGCAGCAGGAATCTCTACTGGGCCACGAGGGATGCTCTTACAGACCTTACTTGCTTGTCACCGAGAATCTGTTTTTGGACGTGGTTTCAATTGTGGGTCTGGCCCTGGTGCTGGGAAATCCAGTAAGGAGGAAAAAGCTGCTTTTGGACCTTATGGGGAAGGAGGGTCATCCGAATCAGCTGCATTGTTTCCTAAGGCCAGCGGACCATCTGTCGGACGGAGCTCTGATATGTTACCAAGGTAGGCTAAAAGGATGAACTTAATTTATTTGACAAAATCCATTGTTTTGACATGATTCCAACATTTGTTTAAACTGGGAAAAATGACCCTCCATTTTTTCAAGATAACTCTTTAGTTCATGTCCTGTTTCACGGAATGGTAACTTCATCAAGATAATGGCAGTACCTTGTGTTTGTGCTCTTGTGCTACAAAACCAGTTTTTGTGGTAATTGCTGTATCATTCCTACATGTTTCATGATGAATGAGCTGAACAAAGTATAGCCTGCTATTGTTAATTTTTAAATCCAGAGTGAAGTAATGAAATTTGAGCTTTTTTTAAACCTTTTGTAGAACTATCATGTTTATTCCATATATTTCATGGTATTACAGTAGAAACTCGATATTATGAAGTCAATGGGACCGGAAAAATCAACAATTTGTAATATCAAATATCATATGAACGAGTATCCTTGACCAACATCATGATGAACTGTTTTTGGTTTCCTGGAATATATACAATCCCACAACATACTTACATGATTTACGATGTTATTATTCATGAATGTATCTACAAATGTGTATTCATGTCAACACGGTTCATTAAGTAAACCACAGCTAAGTTGTTCCCTTTTTTCCAATAGGTCAGAGGCAATCAAGCGTCTTTGCAAAAATTTCATGCAGTTTGGGCTAGGTCTATGAAGCTTCATTAGAGCATTTTTTTATATTACTTTTATCTCTAATGAATTGTAATGTATGTGTGGGCGATGTATTCATATTTTTAAGCTAGTATTGAAGTATACCTACACTATGGAAGTGCACGATTTGCAACTAGATACTGCTTCGGGTATAGCATTTAGAGGAATTAATTGCCACTAAAAGAAAACCATATGCTCTGTGTTAGGTATTATAGATTAGATCTAAATTAAGCTAAAACAGTGAAAAGATTCTCTCACGGATGCTATGTCAATCATGTATTTTGTACAAATAATGATATGCCCGTTAATTTCGAGTAATAACAGCCATAACCATCTATTTGTGGTTATTTCCAAGGCGAAGGCTCTGAAAGAAGAACTTAAAAAGGAGTTCATCTTTATGTTTACCTCCTTCCAAAAATAGATTGTACAAACCACGCACTTCAACGGTGAATGCGTGATAATTTCCTTTACACTTTTTCAGCTACTAGCAATGGTAACATAAATCCATAATTTACGTTTTTCACTGTACTCTGCGAAGGCTTCAGTTGTGACTCTATTCAAATCAGGTCGCCAGTTATTCTTCCACTAAATTGCAGGCATAATTTAAAGATTTGATACGCCTAAAAAATGTAGAATATTGTTGCGTATCGTTCTTCCTCTGCTTCCGACAAAGCAAGGGGATTTTCATCAGAGGATTGCAGCTCTAGTTACATCCATGCACGAAGATAGAATTGGAAGTCTTACATCTTCACCCGTCACTGAGGGGATCACTCCATTCACCCTCACAAAAACAGCTATGAGTCCCATGGTCTCCGAGTATCTTACGTCACATTGGTGGTTGATACAGTTGGGATTCAAGGCCCAGAGGATATCCTTCCAGTGTTACTACATCGAAACGCTCGATGAGGAAGGTAAATGAAACCTGCTTCTTTTGATGATAACTATTGTCAGTAGGAATAATTAGGCCATGGAGTGAGGTTGGGTAATCAGTCTGAAATGTGTACAGAGAGAAAAGTGTCCATGTGTGTGCGTGACCAGGGTTTGGGAGCTGCCGTGTAAATCGGTGGTATGCTCTTCACATAGTACCAGTAAAAGAATACCTTTGGTAGGTGGCAGAACACTAGTTTACCAATACCTCCAACAGATGGCAGCACAAGAGGAGCATGCGCTTTCTCGCCTTTTTTTGAATCATGAGATCTATAATATTCGTTGGAAGCTTTATTTCACCAATTTTATTGCAGTGAGGGTTGACTAAAAAAATAACTGATTAAGCAACACATACATTTATTGTTCCATAAGTTTTACATCAAGAACATATGATAATAAGCCCTAGTTGTCTTAAGTTATGAAAATCTCCAATAGCCGTAATAATAACTTGTCACTTTAAGAGGCCGTAGAGCTCACGTCCCCTAGTCCTAGCTGTCATAGAAAACAAGAATGGATGTCAGACATGAAATAACCACTTGCCAAGACAAACCTAATGAAGCACTTAAGAGAATACAGGGAAAATTACTATGGCAACCCACACAATAGCTAAACATGAATTTATGTACTACCACAGGTAGCACTTAAGTATTAACAATGATTCCAAGTCATATGCTAGTGTGATAATGAAATGCAAGAAGATGACCAACATTTGAATCAATGAACAACGTGCTTATTTAAACACAACACCACTTCAATAAACAGTGACAGATGTGCCAATCACTAACTATTAGTTGCCAAATAAACAGTAATTGTAGAAAAAAAATGTATTATGTACGCATAAAACAAAATTCGGCTCCCTATATAAATACATAGCACGTTTCCAGTAGGATCCTGGTGCACTCTTCAGTCTGGGAAGCCTTATCTCCCAAGATATCCTAGGAATGAAAATTTGAAAATATTGTACTCAATTGAAAACATTTAAAATATGCTGATAAATTACTTGCATAAATCGCAATAAGTAATTACCTCGTGCCCTAAGTTGATTATTCCTTGGCTTGCATGGAACCTAATTCGGGACAGGCAGACACACCTTCATGTAATTCCCTTGGTTCATTCCGTATGATGAGAGGTAACATCCTGAAAACAAAATGTTCAGAGTGAACGGTAATAGTCATGGAGATAAAACCTCTATAGACAAGCTAGGCAGAACATTTTCGAAAAAATTTTGGCTTTGTTGATTTTGTCTTTTTTCCACTATGTTTCTGGTTTAGTACCCATGAAAATTTAATCACAAATATCAAAAATGCAATTGTTATGCGTAACTATCATGAAAACTTAATGGCATAAAATACCGAGAATAAGATATACCAAGGTATTTACTTACCAATAATTTTTCAGAAAACACGAAATATCTTCAACACAGAAACCGGATATACCGTATTTATTGGTGTAAGCCGTGCCCTCATGTATCCCGCGCAACCCTATTTTCGGGCAAGCTTGTGAGGAAAAAAATTATTTCTATTAAAAAATTATTTTCTTTGCCCTTGAGTCTGCATCATTTTGTCATAACATGAATCCACATTCTTTGATAGAAATGCTGTGCCAAAATTACGAGTATGTCTTTCTCATTAGTTGATTAAATTACGTGTTAATATCATCATGATCGTCATCGTGTCGTGCACCCATGGCCTCTTTTACTGTGCATCTTTTTCTCAAAGCATCTCACGGTAATCACAGTTACGTACGATCACATCATCCAGCTATAAAAATGGCATCTGTTCAAAATAACATCCAAATGAAATAATTGCAGAAATATATACAATTTCAACCCATGATTATTATTATGGAAATCTGTTGGCATATCAACAAATAAAAGCAGAATGCCATCCTTACCTGATAGCGGTTGTCTCGTCTGCTCTCTGCGCAGTAGCTGTGGACTGGGGTGATTTAACAACACCGGAAAGTCTTGGGAACACATGGAAAAAACTAAGCTCAATGTAATAACAATTATAATTCTTATAAAACTAAATGAAAACACATTCGCAGAAATAGAATCATAAATCACTAATGAATATTCATATCATAACAGTTCTCATTTTTAGTTTTTGTCACTGCTAGATTCATATACACCATATTTCCTTCCTGCTGCTCGATTACCTAGTTTTTTGGCATCACTTATAATATGCAGTTTTGTACTCACAGGAAACGATCGCAATTTCACATCATAATTAATTTTTAGGGTGATAATTGCAAATTATTTTAAAATGCTAAATGATCGATTAGAAGTCATTTACTACTCTCGCACATGGAGCGGATAGCATGGATAGTAAGAAGGTATAATCTCTGAGAATACAACTCTTGCCACTGAGTAACAAATTCTTTGTCGTGTCTTTGCAATATAGCTTTTGTGTATGCAAAAGGAGCTATCTATTGCACAAAAATGTTGCTACAGATACGTGATACCGAAACAAACTCCGCTTACGATTTTGAAAAGACACAAAGATGCTGCCCCCCTTGCGGCAGCTTACAGGATACAATATAGATTTAAATGCATATCAGTGCTACAGTGCGTTGTCCTACTCACGATCTATGCACAATAAATCTATTGCTTTGTCAAGTGGTGTTTCTGATCTAGCATTTCTTCAAGTACCATTGTATGCTCAGACTTTGTTAAACGTGGATTTTTATTACTAATTACTATGAAATTTCAGAATTATTTACAATGTACGATTTACTACTAGACCATACTTACCAATTAAAGTTGGTATGTTCACAAAATGTGAAACTTAGGACAAAAAAACATCAGGAATTTGAGGGAAAATGGTGGTACACGAAAATCTGGAGGATTCATGTATGCCGCGCACCCCCATTTTTTCACCGGTGTTTCGGGAAAAAAGGTGCGTGGCTTACACGAGTAAATACAGTATCTTCACTACTTCCATTTTCACTAAAACACAGGTTCCTTACTCCAAAACTGCTCCATGTTTCCTCAAAATTTGCCTCAAATGGAACGTGTTCAACGAGAAGGCCTCCATCTTGAATAACTGTTTTGATTTCTCACCCACCCCCCTCCTTCAACCTTACTTTTTGAGAATCAAGTGTTTCAGTTAATGATACCTCTCGTGGATGGCTATACAAGTGCGCAAGCATGCCAGGAAGTCCCGTAAGCATTTCCAAGTGGCATGACTGAATTTATCACCCGAACACCATAGTATCTCTTCCGATGCCTGTGAAAACATTTTTGAGCCTACGTGTGCAGTTAACGATTACTGTACTAGGAATACCCCTCATGGAATTATGTTTGGCGAAAACGGGTGCAAAAAATGACAGGGATCATCTTAGGAAAATGCTGGTTGTAGCAATTAGTTTCTCGCAGGCAAGTATATCTGTACTTGACAAAGTTACGTTTTTTTTGACTCGTTGTTGGAAAAGCCGAATGTATTTTTAGTCGTATTGGTGACATATTATATGTGCTACTTCACCTATGATTCAAATTCATCCTGATGCATATTGTGCATGCCAACGATGACTGATCAGGAGCCTTAATCTGGCTAGGAGCGTCTGAAAAATGCTGCCATGATCTATTATTCGTAAAAACTAGTAATTTTTTCACGTCAGGACCGAGACCCGAGGTTGGTAATATCAAAATGTCATTATTTCGTAATATCGAGTACTGTTACCAAAGATTTTGCTTTTTAATATCAAAATATCGTAATTTCGAGGATCATAATTTGAGTTTCTACTGTATTCCATTTGCAATTATTTCCTTTGCCTTAGGTGGAAATCCATTTTTATATTTTTGTTTTTTCTTTACCTCAATTAATTAGCAATGTTATTAGTGTTGAATGTGCTGGTTCTTGCCTGTTTTAAGTTGCTTGGTTACTCTGATTCTGTGATATTTCAGGGATGCGACAACCGCAGCTACCCGAGCTCCAAAGAGTGATGCATCCATCCAGTCCTCACATCGGCTCAGTTCCTCTGCACCAACACTCACCTCCATTCCATCCACTGATGCATCATCATCATCGTCATCCGCATCAGCTTTCAGGACCTGCAGACTTTTGGAAGTAGCCATGGTCGTGTGTCTATATTATATCCGTAGCTATTACCCTAACTTTATTGGTGAGTGCTCCAGTAGGACTCAAAAGAATAGATATCCGGCACTCGACACCAAGACAACCAACTTTCCAAGTGATATGGAATTCATCAGCAACAGGAAAGCTAAACTACTTAGTGCAGAAGTGCTCACATTAATTGCGGCAGAGTTGGTTCAGCTGTGTGGAGGGCCTGGCTCAGTTGTGTGCAATGGTACAGCAGGACATTTGGCATCAGGGGTGGGCCGAGGGTTTTCCTCGTATGTGGGTGATTTGTTGAGCAGGTGTAAAGTTCAAAAAATTACCCTCCATTGCATCCTTTCAAGTGTTCATAGCATGACAAATTGCTCGGGTTCCTGCAGTGATGATGGGGTCAGAAGTGGCAAAGCAAGAAGTTCAACTTTTACGGAGGAAATCATCAAACTAAATGATGAAAAATGTGTGGATGAAGTGTACACGAAGGAAATAGAACACAGAGATGTACGGGAATGTCCATCAGCCCATTCAGAAAGTTTCCAGATCCAGCTGTTGAGGTAATTTTCCTCTTGTGAAAGTGTAAAATTGTGTATATTGTGTATTGGTATGAAGTATTTTAGTGCCACATTTTTTTTCTCGCTGTCCTCCTTACATAAAACCTTGAGTAACTTTTTTCTCTCAACATGAATATCTGTTACTTCTGAATATTCCTTTACAATTGAATCTCATAAGCTTAAGAATGGAATATTTTTATTTGTAACTTTTGAATGCAGGAACAACACATTCCAAAGACTTGCATTTCCATAAAAGATAGAATATTACTTTTTTGTAGCACCCAACTGTTGTTCGTGGTTAAGATGGTGGCAACTTATCATTTGATCATTTTTGTTGATTCCACTTACGTATTAATTGTACATTTTTATTTCAACAGGTTTAAGTCACATTTTCCCATGTCTGTTTTCTACGTCTACTATTTTTGGGTGAAATCCTGTCATAACCATCCCTAGCATCTCTCTACTTGGCCACATAAAGAGGGCCGTTCCTTTTCCATTTATGCTCTCCCCATTTGAGCTTTGCTGTTAGAATGTCCTTTATTTTTTGTTGCCTATTTGAATAAAAATTCCGTATAGTGTGCCTTTACTTTTAGCATTGATTAACTTAAGAAAAACTGTTGTATAAATTATCCATGCAAAAATGATAACCTTTGTTGATATAGGGCCTCATCAACTTTTCACACCAACCATGGTAGTCTGCATTAGTGCCTTACTTTCCTTCTTCATTTCCAGTGCATTCAATTCCACCTTTATTTTCATTGACAATCTCATATTCTGAATCACTGTCACCATTGTTTTCTTGTCACTTTCGTTTTCTCTTTTCCTTGAATCATGACTGCTACTAAAGTTCCTATCATTGTTCGGGTGTTCTTCTTCACTAGATGATACTCCTTTGAATGATACTCCTTTGCCAACCATTCATTCACATTATCAGGATATCTCTGAGTCATTGATTTATCAACTTATTGTAATAACTATATAGGTATACCTATCATTTATAAGACGTTTTCTTTGCTTGGCCAATGAATGAATGTTATGTGAATATTGCAACATTTTTAAATGGACTTACCATTCTATTACATTTTCTAATCTATTATGTACCTATTAAATTAGATATACAATATTTACAATTATACTGTGGGTTTTAGTGCAGTTACATTTTGGTAAATTTGGAAACTAAATGTGAATGATACGGGTTAACGGTAAGTAAGGATGAGAAAAGAGAAGGGCGACCCACAATATATGTGAAATTCAAGAAGGGAAAAAAATTTGAAAAGGTAAAAAAATTGAAAGAACAAAGAGGGTTTTTTGTTAGCAGGACTCATGAGAGGATTAGGGCAACTTGCTAGTTCGAGAAGTTCTAGGATGTTGTGATTGGTGTAATAGAAAATATAGTACATTCAATGTATTGCAATACATGTGTACCACTTCGGTATGCTTGCAATCCACAAACCAATTCCTAGGCTTAGGTCCACCATCTTTAAGAAGAGACTCTCACCTAGAGATGCCCGTTTCCCAAAAATACATGGTGTAGGAATAATAACTAATTCAAAACCAAAGCAATAATGTTCTATTATTTCAAAAAATTTGGTGCAATTGAAAATGGCCATTTTATGAGAAAGTTTAGGGCTTAATTTTAGGGAAAAGTAGAAAATTTATGTTATTCTTATTCCATTATTAGTGACTGTGCACCTTTCTGTATGGGATTCACGAGTAGTATGAAATTCTTATTGCAGTGGAAGACCCATATAATGATTATGGTGTATAAAGAGATGCACAAACTAGGGAGGGATGCCCTCAAGACCATTTTATTACCCTATGATTTGCATGTGAAATAAATCGGCAATAACATGAGCAACAAATTCCTTTCACAGGGGTCATTCGCTGTTACAAGTAAAATTCAGCATATGTGCATGCATAAGCTTCTGCTTATGAGGTCTATTATATCATGAAAATGAAAACAAATTTTTCTGTCAATGTTCCACCCGATAGTCAAATGTACATTAACAACATTCTGAGCATAACCATATGTGCTTTTATGGATTTCTTGATAGTTTATGTGCTTTTCGTTGATGTTTTGTTTATCTCCCACTTCTGTTGTCAGTTCACTCCAAGAGCCATGGCTAGGAAACATAAGTCATTAGATCTGAAAGAAAAATTTCATTTAGCTAATGAATATGATAGTGGCATGGTAGGAGAGAATTACAGTAGAGCGCCAATTATTTGATGTTCGATTAACCGACCGTCGGATTATCCGTTTATCGGTCCCTCAACAAGTCCCCCCACTATTCTCCCTTTCCTACCCTCCCCTCCCACTTCTGTTCACTCTCGCAGACAGTGGGCGAACATGTTTAAGTCTACAAAATTGCTAACTTTTGCCCACACAAAGGGTTTTCCTGCAGCAGGGTATCCAATTACGGACATGAAAACATTGTATTATGGTGAGTCTCCTGAATCACTGCTCGCTATTTGCGCACCCAGGGTGGGTGAGTGTATGTTACTTCTGCGGAGCTATTTTATATGTGATAAATTTCAGTCAGAAATGTAATCGATTCGAAATATCTAGTTTTTCGCTGAATAGCAGGGCTTGCAACAAAAGTGAATAAATATTTGTCCTGAAATTTTTGTCTCATCTTGTAAATGTTTAAATCCCAAAAGTTACGTCTCACCTCATCCTGAAAAGTTTTTCATCTTGCCTCATCCCGAAAATTTTTTGGTCTCATCTTGTGCCCAAAAATTTGGTGCCTCCAGTTTTACTCATTGCTTTACGTCTAGCATAAATTTTTCATTTTGGAATTATTGTCTTGATTTCAGTATTCATCAAGTTTTTTTTAACCTGACTGATTTTTTAAAATTGTACAATGAAAACACTATTAAATTTATCTTTACTTCAGTTGTCATTGATGTCTTCTCTGTTTATCTAAAGCTGGCCCAATGGGTTATCTTTCTTTTTTCTTTCTTTTTATTTTTCTCAGTATAGGCACAGAAATTTAAAAGGACTCTGTACTGCTTTTTTCTAGTTAAATGTTTCTTCCTCCTGAAATTTTTGTTTCCTGTCATACCACAACATATTTCATCCCATTATTGTCATCTCCTCTCGTCCTGCACAATCACCTCATTCCAGGATATTCGTTCAGTCTCATCCCAACATTTTTTCATTCTGAAAATCTCATCCTAACATTTCTCGATGTCCTGTTTTGTCCCAGCAAAATCTTCATCTCTGGGATGATTTTTTCATCTCATCCAAGCCCTGATAAATAGGAAGCAGATTGTATTAGATATGTCCAAGAAGTTAACTTATGATGTCACACATGCTGCCACGCTTAAACACATGATTTGCATACACTATAGCGTCTGTGGCATCTAGTGTGGGAATTGGGCTGGTCTGCAACCATGACTTGTTTACTTTGAGAGTGGACTGAGTAAGCACTAAGGGAACTCAGAACTCCCAAGAAGCAACCTCTTTTCGCCGACGAAGAGACATGTGCTTAGGTCAGCTATAGCTTGGGGTGGAGTCATTGGACTCAGACCACTCACACGAATAGTAGATACCTAGTCATCCGTCGGCTACCTTGATATGAGACTCTGAAGTAAAAAAATATGATGCAAAATTTTCCAATCGGCATAGCCTCAGTTTACTTGCGACGAGAGTAAGACATCGATCATGACTTAAAACACTTACTGCTAGGCAAATATCAAAAGTAGGTATATAAAAAAGGGACTAATTGCACATCTGAGATTAAGATTCACCACATAATGTTCCGCAAATTTATAGAACGTATCCAATGTGTGTAATTGACAGACATTATTATAATAAAAAGTTGTTGAAATGTTTTGGAGAAATAAATTTAATGAACTATTGGCCGATAAACGAAATTGTACGAACAGAACAAGTACTTCAATGGAGTAGGCGCAAAAGAATCAGAGAAAGCATGGCACTGAAACCAAGGTCAAATTTACTTGGAAAATGGTCATGAACAGATTATCCGTCACTTTCATTTACCTGATTGGGCCTCCCCCTCCATTACCACGGATAATGGGCACTCTATTATCGAAAAGGTTGCACAACTGGCACTAAAAGTCATTATGGCAGAAGAGATTTCGTTTGTCTAGCTGGAATTTAATTTGGAACTTAAACTGTTTGTGTGTGGCCTTGCTTGCAGCAACTATGATTTGAAATGATCAAGAGAGTACTCCAGGTATAGTTATTGCTGTCAATGACTATTGATTACTTTTAGAGTATACCTGTATATAAATGCTGATTATATTGGACTATGTGATTCCTTCTCTCTGTATATATATATTGAAAGTGGCCTCCATTTCTGCTGATAATAGTTGATTGCATTGTTATATATCTTGCTAATGCTATGCATTTCGAACAGTATGGTGATTTGCGGTGTCCTAAGTGTCAAAAGTCAACGTTTTTTTACTCCAAATACTTACGTGTAACATGATGTATAAAATTATTGACAGTAAATGCAACCGCGGGTCAATGAAGAAGTCTAAAATATCATTTTTGATAGCTATCTTGATGGATTTTGACCATTCACCAGAAACACCCACAGTGTTGGTTAAACTACAGTTTAAGTCATAGGAATTGGCTGTGGAATGATAATTTTAACATAATTGGTAATAACAAAGAGTTCGAAAAAGCAAGTGATTTGTTGGCTCCTGAGAGCTCTCATTATTTAGAGCTTCTGCTGTGTGAAATTTATTACAAATAACTTGTATGAACAAGCATAAGCATAATATACTGTATAAAATATTAAGAAATAGGATAGCAGTGTTCAAAATTTTAGTGGTGTATATAATGCAATTAGTATGAAACACACTATTACCTTATGATAATATACACATATTAATTATACCAATGAATGTTATGAGGCTGGAAATAGCCATTTATTAACTTATAAATGTGTAAATCAATTATATAGACAGAATTATTATTAAATTTAATTTACATTAATTAAAGGTGGCTGGAGAGGTAATCATGAGTTGTTGAGTGTACTTTGTAATAGTTTTTCATGTGCGTCAAAAAAGTACTTGGACCACATTTCATCTAAATACAACTAATTATACAAACCATTATGGAAATTATACAAGAGTTGATTATTGTATTTTTGCCTTAATGCTTGTTATGTCTTAGCAAAAAGACATTTTTATTCCCGGGGATATTCTTATCTGATCTATTTATTTCCCTACAGAATAGTATATCTTAGCAGTTAGAGTTCCTTAAACTGTAATTATACCACTGCTTGCACTTGTATTCAGTCTAATAAAATTGCCCTCATACCATTCACCCCAGTTTTCCTCTAGTGTATCATGAAATTATTATAAAATTATCTCTTATTTTTCTTTAGGCTCCTGCTATTCTTAATCATGCTGGAGGATCAAGTGAGCAGCCAAACTACAGAGGATGAAAACTTATTGAAAGAGTCTTCATCATATAGCAATCCTCAGGAAGAAATGATCATTCATCTCAAGTATCGAACTGGTTTATCAATACCGCAGCAACCTATGTTTTTAGCTGCTGTAATGAATGCTTTAAAATTGGTTAGTATGCTGTGGATTTTTTAGTGAATATAGTTTAGATCATATAGTTTTAGTTCAAAATAGCTTAGTTCAAGTGGTTGGAATCCTAAATTAAAAAGTTTCACTGTCCCATAATTTATTTGTGAGTTATGTTACCCATGTCTCATAATTGCTGTGAAATTTGTTTCAAACTCATTTGAATTGAAAGTTCTTCCTTATTAAGTGTTGAAAATTAATAAATTATCAAAAATTGGTCCAGTTTTTATGTGAGCTAAAATGCATAAACTTAAAAGACTAAAAAGAAAAACTAAAATGCATGTGGACCACTGTGGCTTTCTCATATGAAATTATTTTTTATCATTCATAAAGAAGTTAGACTTTAAACTGCCATTTTTTATATTTTATTTCTGAAATTGTACATTTTCAGAAGGATCATATGATACCTTAATAATATTAATACTCAAACTCTAATCTGATAGCCAAAATATCACCAACTCCTCTTCAAATGCATATTTGTGGAAAAAACCTAATTTTATTTCTTGGGAAAATTTATTTTGTCATTTTTCACAATTTATAAAATTTACGAAGAATTATGATGCAAGTTATTTCATCATTGGTCATGTATGTAAAAAAATCATAAATTGTGTAAATTATATTATTATAAGATTTATCAAATTGTTGTGCATATTTTGGTAATGAAAAACATCGGTTAGTTATTAAGTATTAGGTTAGAAGGAAAGGAGAATATGTGAATACTTGTGCTTGAAAAGACCATGCATAAGTGTTTGGAATGGAGATGTTATCAATGTACGAAATACAGTGGAAGCTCGGTATAACGAGTGCTCTCAATGGCTGAGAAATCACTCACTATAGCAAGCGCTCGTTATGTCCGAAGGTGACGAGGTGAGGTAAGATGAATAAGCCTCTCAATTCCCACAGTTGTTCCTACTTTCCGTTTTTGTTTCATTACCATGTATTAGAAATAGGTAGAAGGGCCGTTTTTGTGCACAATTGCATATTTATCCTTTATTTTGCGAATTGAATCTTCCAAATCAATAATTTACGCTTTGCTGAAGTATTGGAGTGTTAACCAATACGTCCATTGGTTAGGAAATTTGCCGTAATGATTTGCAGAAATACAGCATTTTTCGGTGGTCGAAAATATTTCTTGCATAATTACTTCTTCCTAGCCATTCTTATAATTCACATTCGGTCATCTCTCAAAAATTAGTTGCAGCAAATATTTCTTTACACAAACAAATGCCTCCTTCGGTTGCAATGCACATCGTGTGTCGTACTAGTGCTGCCTTCTGGAGGATAGTGAACAGCGAATAGAGGTAACGATGTATATTATTGACCACTATATTTTTATGTAGAATTGGTTAATTTTCTGGAGTAGTTTGGTCGATATGAGAAAACACCAATTTAGCCGACGTTTCGCCTCTTTATTGCGGCATCATCAGGGCTTTTGGTGACAATTTTTTATGTTTATGCCACAATAAAGAGGCGAAACGTCGGCTAAATTGGTGTTTTCTCATATCGACCAAACTACTCCAGAAAATCAACCAATTCTAAATAAAGGTAACTACCATGAAATACTATTGCCGAGAATTATCGATGCATTCACTCAAAATTTAATACATCCGTGAAGTTAGAAATCATAAAATAAAAACTTGTTGAATGGGATAAATTTTAATTATTCGCATAACATCGGCCTTGGCAATATTTACGAAAACATTGAAAAATATGAAAAAATTAGCAAATGTACCAGAAAACATGAGTAGGTATTCCCATAACTTGTGCTAACAAGAAAAATTATGGAAACCAGGATGAATCATAAAATTTTAAGGATATAAATTATTCTTTGGCAACGGAAAACTTTGGCGACTTCGTCGCGATGATAAAAAACATAACAAAACAAACATTGGACCTTTAGTATCACACATACGCACGCTTCACATTAACAGTACAGTACTTTCAATTTCTATTCCCGGCTGAAAAATCATTCAAGCATCGTCTGCTTCAGTCTACTGGAAGTTGCTGAAAGCACAGACACTTCCACTTCACTAAATTTGCTAAAGTCGTTGGCGGAAGCATCACTGGCCCCGTAAATGGCGCTAATTTTTCTGAGAGCCTGCTGTGCTTAAATCTAGTCGGCATAGGCAGAGTTTATTCTTCCAAAAGAGAACTAATTTTGTCGTCACCTTCGTTTCTCACCAAGTTAATCAACTACTCATCCGTCAACTATTCCCGAACTGGCAGACAAAGACAGGCAGGCTGAACTCTGCCCCTTACCCACACCACCGCTCTCCGCTGTCATGTGACTGACTAGATGCTTTTCTGCTTGTCCATCTTCCGCCCATTCCACTGCTATGCCTCTGTTTGGACTTGGATTAACAAAAGAACAACTAAAAAGTGCGAACGCGCGCACAAGGTACGCTAGGGCCGGCCGTAAATCGTCAGTGCGTGGATGTGATTGGACTTTAAATAATGTAGAGATGGAACAAATATTGTATTCTAAGTTGTAGTTGACAAATAATGCTTCTAAAGATAAATACCATATGTTAATTTGTACTTTACAGTGCATTACCCTCAAGAAATATCACTCGTAATAGCGAGCGTATACCGTGGTAGGAGCTTCTTGGCCTCGTATATCTGTTTTCTTTTACATGTTAATCATGAGCCTTTAAATGGGACATTACCAAACATTCGTTATAGCGAGATTCTCACTATATGCCGTACTCTCTATAACGGGCTTCTACTGTACCATTCTCTTGCATAGTGATTGACCTAAAGGTTCATAGAAAAAATTGAAAAAGTCACGTAAAAATAATGTATATAAATATACTGTAATGCATGATATCGTGGAATTTACCAAGTTTATTGTAATTAGATTATTTTATAATGTGATGCATTCATTTGTGTTGTGATGAATGATGAATATCCTATATTTCACTTTTCGTAGCCACCTACCGCAATACTTATGCCTTTAATTTATTTTCAGGATCACATGAGACATTTGCATCAACACTGGACCAGTCTCGTGACATCTGCCTTGCCATACATGGGCCACTCATTAACTCATGTGGTTATAAATGTGATAAATCAGCTGTGTTGTAATCTTGAAAAACTCAGTCAGTTTTATAAACTTCAAAGTTCAAGGTTTGTAAAAATTTTCCTTATCTTTTCATTTATGAAATGAAAAGCATTGTTGAATGAAAAATTTGAACTCATTCAATTGAGTATTCAAGTTTTTTTTATAAATGCAAACTGAAGCAGCTAGAGATACAGCTGACTGTGCCTGTAAAAATCGTGGGATTTTTGTAGTCTTGTAATAAAGCACAGAACATCACAATGAGTGGATTTAACCTCCTTTTAACAAATATATCAATAATTTATTCATCTAAAAACTCAGCAATTTCCTTCAGAAGTCTTAAAATACATTTTTCCAACATTGTATGATTTCTCATACCTCAGTGTAAATTGTGGCTAAAATTCCACGACACCTGTTTACTATATTTTTTTAATATCCCATTAATTGGTGGGTGATTTTATTTTATTTCAGTCAAATAGCCCATTAACACATAACACATGATGGATATTCACTCAATAACATGAACTAGCATTTTTTAAGCCACTTTAATTACAAGTGTATCCCTAATTATTCAGATTAGACCAAAATACACTCATTGAAAATGCTGATGATGATGTTTTGTTCAACAGAAATGGACAATCTAGGACAAATAGATGTCCTGAAGGTGGTTTTTGGAGTCACAATCCAGGACTGTCCTGGAATTTGCGGTATGTCTGGTCATCCTACATTGTACAGCAATTTAACAAATAACAGCTTTCAGAGAAAATTTGTTTTTTAATGCTGTGAATTGGGTTGAAGTGGTGGTTGGTGACCTGTAGTGCTGTGTTCTTTTCTCAGAGTTCAAATTCAGTAGTCTTCTGGTTTCCTGTTGGGTATTGCATGAAAAACCAAGTAATAGAATAAAGGCGCTGTTTGTCAAGTCATGGCTAACTTGGCTCTTTTCGTTCAGGTTTGTTAGAAGCTGCTTCTGAGTCTTTTTCCATAGTTACTTCCTGTATTGCCTATTCTTTATTGAGTTCATTCCCTCATTGGTGAAATCTGAAATCTCGATTCGATTCTCAAATTAGTAGATTAACTCAAAATATCATTTTTAGTTGAAAATTTTCTTCTGAAATCATCCATTTACTTACTATGCATAATTACAATGCATGAATTTATTTGTGTGTTTGGCTCTCTGGGTAGTGTTAGGCTTCTGACCAAGGAGCCCAGGTTCAAATCTGGGTGAAGTTTTTTGGGACATATCCTCTTTGTATGGTTTTCTGGTACGAAAATCTTTTTGGGAAACATGGACAGCTAGAGAAGAATTGAAGCCTCTACCGTCATTGATAAATGTCTTGTCCAATTAGCTGAAGTAATTGGTGATGTTTGGCTTCACTTATTGCATTGATTTTTGGGATGAAGACTGTGGTTGTTGGATTCCATCTGCTTGACCTAAGTCATAGTATCATCAAAATCTAACCCTTGCATCAAATAAGTAAAGCAATTTTATATTAAATTACCTGGAAAATTGGCTAAAAATATGAGACTATCATTTGTCTTTCAGATTGTAATGGATACAGCAATAGAAATTAATAAATAAGCCCATTTTTTCTGAGCCTTAATAGCTAATGTCCAGTTCACAAAGAATATTAACTAACCCATTTTGGGAATATAAATTGTTTTCATCACCAAACCTAACCATATCCATGCTGTTGAGGTGTGCAGAGTTATTATGTTATTGAAGAAAAGGAAAGGTTGAAAAATAGCAAAACTTAAGCAAAAGTTCAAGTTAATTAATGAGGCACATAGAGAGTAACTGAAATTTAGTTAGTCATTTGTAATAATCTTCACTGATTGATTCAAGGACTAGGATATTTGCTGTGGAATGCCTTTTATGTAGTATATTCATCATTGTGTGCTGGTGGGTGAAAACAAACATTTAGAAAGACTACTTAATGATTATTAACATGTGACCACATTTTATTTCTGACTAATACAAAATGCTTGTAAGGAAAATACAAATGGACAGTATTGACATAGTCTGGACGGCATGCTATGATTAATCCATATTTACTTTTTCATTTTATAATCTGAGGTGGTAAGATACAGGGTTCAAATAGTTGCGAAAGATTTTTAAGGATCAGTGGTAAAAACATTTGGGAAATGTCATGAGCTAGGAATGTTAATAGAAGAAGTCATTTGATTTTATTCAACATCCATAGCATCCAAGTCAATAGCACATAATTTTCAATTTTTAATTTCCCTTTCCAGGAGCAGTGGCATGCTGTCCAAGGATAGTTTATTTTTGGGTCATACCTCCATCAATCTCGATGAAAATCTCCCTCCTGACTATGCATTGACCCAACTGGATTCCCTAACTCTCTTATGCCATTACTGTCTGCTTGATTCAACACCCTCCTCACAACAGGCTGTTTTCTCCTTATCAACGTCATCCTCATCAGCGTCTTCCAATGGTGTCTCTCCTACCAATCCAATCAGTAGCAATGGTCAATCACCCACATTGACTGGCACCTCATCAGGAGCTGGGAGTAATAATGGAAGCATCTCTTCTGTTCCCAATCCAGGTCAAATTTTCAGCAATCTTGTTCATGTGTTCATGCCAACACCTCTCAGTCAGGTAATTATCTTGTATCAGTAGTTTCTGTTTTCTTGTTAACCGTTAGAATACCAAAGGGTCACATATGCCCCAGTAAAGAGAATGGAACGACCATTCTCGTACCATTGGGATTAAGGGTTTGTGAAAAGCATGGGATTTTGTCCCAATGGTGCCAGATGACATTTAGGTTGGATTGCCTACAATAGATTGCAGCACCTACCTACTGAACTCTTGAAAACTTAGTCACAACCAGCCCCCTGCAACTTCCCAAAAAAACTGGGCCCCTTAATGTCCGTTTAGTTCCAGTACTGGCCGTCGGGCGCTACTGGTACTTTCGTCCTATTCCTACAAGGGACCTTATGGGAAGGTCTCCTATTTATCTGCCGAGAAACGTATTAAGTGTGATTTATGGTTTAATTCCTGCTCCCATTGAAGAAAGAGCATAATGCTGAAGCAAGCACCTGAATATTTACCGAGTTTAGGAATCTTTTGTCCTGTCAGTGCTACTTATTACATAACTTTACAGAAATCAGGTACAATTTCTTTCCATTAAACATGTTAAATTTGACCTGGTTCTATTCCACAATTGTAAAAGTGTGGAATTTAATAAAGTTCCTCATTCAAAATGCATAAAGCTAAAGTATTCCACACCGTGACGCGTGTAACATTCTCAAATATTTTTCCAATCTGAGATCGAAAGGGAAATACCAACTCCATGATACGTATAATCAACTATCGGCAACGTAACTTTGTGATGCACACTAATCGCGATGATAACATTTGCATAGTAATTTTCTATTTCTCTTCGATATTGTATTAGTATAGGGCTTATCCTGAAGTATATATATGTATACTTCGGGATAAGCCTTCGGATCCCTTGATTACACTGCATGAAATCAAAGAAATATGTAAAAACAAAGAAGACTTGAGGAAATCTCTAAAGGAAAAACTGAGGGCTGTGGCTGGAAACGGGTAAAGAGATGTTGAAGATGTCATCATTGAACATGACTACATCTACATAATACCCAGCAAGCCAACATAAAGGTGTGTGGCAGGTGATGAATTCTCACCAAACATGCACTACATATCATATATAAAAAAGGATTAGTATTTATATACTGTTCTAAACTACACTATTTAAAAAAAGATAAAAATAGCAAAGCAAACATGCAGAAACATGCTGTTAGTTACGTAAGCTTCAAGTCCTTATACAAACATGCAGCTACCAATGTTATCCATTGCTACACTTGTACTTATTACTTGTACTGGATATATTTACCGTTATTCATATCCCTAATTGTACGAGGAAAAAAGGACATTTTGAATCCGTCAGTTCGGCAATCAATTTCTCTAATTTTGTGATTATGGTCCAGTCTACCATAGTAAGTTGGGGTTCGCAAAATATTTTTTGCATCATCACTGAAAATATGGCCGTGGATAGTGTTTAAGAGATTATGTATAAATTTCAACCTGCGATCTGACAATGATTCCCAATTTAATTCATTTAATAGACTGGTTACGCTAATAAGGTTGTCGTACCCCCCTTTACAAATCTTGCCGATCTTTGCTGCACACGTTAAAGTTCATTATTTAGACCGATTTCGTAGGAATCCCATGCATTGGAAACATATTCTAAATGATGCCTAACAAGGGAAAAGTAGCTGATTTCTCGTACCTGATCGTCACATTTACCCAGTACTCTTTTGACGAATCCCAGTTTACGATTCGTTTGACCCATTATTTCACGTATGTGTTTACCCCAGGAAAGATCATGTGTTAGTCTTATTCCAAGATATTTAATGGATTCCCTGTTTGTTAATTCATTAATACTTATTTTGTAAATGCTAGGAGGAGAGCTATTCTTTTTCCAAAAATTCATTACCAGACATTATTTAAAGTTTAATTCTCACTGCCATGTTTCACACAATTTTCAATTGCTTGTAGGTCATCATTTAAATATTCTTTATCGTTTGGGTATAGAATTTCCCTGTACACTACTGCGTCATCGGCAAATAGACGAACTTACTTTTTACCACCTTATTGATATCATTAACTAAGCTCTCCCTGAAGTCGTTCAATGTATAATTTATCACGCAAGCCATTGTTTCAAAGCAAATGTTTAAGTATTCACGTTGTGCAGTTTTCCGCTCAGAATTTCTAAAGCTGGCTGGCACTGGCTAATTCGGTGCAACCAGAGGGCAAATTAGTTGAGCTAAAAACTAAATACGCTCTTTTGCACCAACATTTAAATTTATTTCGTTTCATACGTTCTGCGGAACACGTATTAATTTTAAATTGTATGAAAGCAAATGTTTTTGAACTTGCTATAAGTGATATCTTCCAAAAAACCCATTGTTTTTTTTCTTGATCAAAACATTGTTAAGAAGTTATGGCCTTCATAATCCATCATTATGTTAGCATTCGAATGAGGAAATTTGCAAACACGTAATTCTGAGGCAATGTCCAGATTTTCTATGGCGTAAATTTTTGTGAGAAACAATGCACAAAGTGCTTGATTTACTAATATTTATTCAATTCTGCTATCCAATATTCAGTCCCTCGAGAGAAAATCCATAAAGAAGCTTTAAGGTTATCTCCCAAGAAATAATGTTTCATTGACTACGAGTGGTGGGATTTTGATTGTAATTTTTAGACAGCAAGAGGGAAATTGTTTGATGTGGTTTTTCTGAGACATAATCGTAATAAAGAGGTTACGAGGGGAAAAACACTTTGTATTTAATTATTTTTTTTTGTTGCTGGCCTGACGGGTTACAATATCATTGTAAGAGGTAGTCAAGATTCCAAAACATTAGACTTAAGAAAGCGATATCGAAGAGAAGTAGAAAATTACTACGCAAATATTATCATCGCGATTAGTGTGCATCACAAAGTTACGTTGCCGATAGTTGATTATACGTATCATGGAGTTGGTATTTCCCTTTCGATCTCAGATTGGAAAAATATTTGAGAATGTTACACGCGTCACGGTGTGGAATACTTTAGCTTTATGCATTTTGAATGAGGAACTTTATTAAATTCCACACTTTTACAATTGTGGAATAGAACCAGGTCAAATTTAACATGTTTGATGGAAAGAAATTGTACCTGATTTCTGTAAAGTTATGTAATAAGTAGCACTGACAGGACAAAAGATTCCTAAACTCGGTAAATATTCAGGTGCTTGCTTCAGCATTATGCTCTTTCTTCAATGGGAGCAGGAATTAAACCATAAATCACACTTAATACGTTTCTCGGCAGATAAATAGGAGACCTTCCCATAAGGTCCCTTGTAGGAGTAGGACGAAAGTACCAGTAGCGCCCAACGGCCAGTACTGGAACTAAACGGACATTAAGGGGCCAAATATTTTCTATTGACGACATAGGAAGATGCAGGGGGCTGGTCACAACCTATACATTCCAGTGGGACATATATATCCCAAACTGTAAGACCAGTGGGACACATAATAATAACAATCCTTTATTCATCTGTTGCACAAACACACTGTGTTAGATGTCGTCAAGATAGAAATGAAGCATTAAAAATATGTAAATATTCAAGTATTCAAGATTTCAAATATTCAAGTGGGAAAAGCAAAAATACAGGTACATGATGAACATAAAATTAGAATCTAACAGTAGAAAAGTCGAGATCAAAGTATTCCTCCAAAGAGTACAAAGGATTGGCTATAAGCCAGTTCTGAAGAGCAATGCGGAACATATTGTTGCTAACAGTGCTAGCTGTGTTGGGCAGCATATTAAAATACTTGATAGCCAAGTTTTCATGATTAAATGATTTGGCCAGCCTGCAGTATGGCATATCTAATTTTTGATAACCTCTTGTGGCATGGTTATGTACATCACCCCTGGTAGAGTACAAGTGCAGATTTTCTTTGATGTGCGGCAAAGCATTAAATATATATAAACTAAACACAGTCATAATTTCCAAACTAACAAAAAGTGGTTTTCAGTGTGTGTGGTAGTCTAAGCTTGTGATAACTCTAACCACCTTCTTTTGTAGTAAGAAAACCAATTTTACATCATATGTGTGACCCCATAATCTGATACCATATAAGGGATGCGATTGAAAGAATGCACAGTAAGCATAACGAAGATAATCCTTAGTCACACACCATTTAAGTTTTCTTATTAAAAAGAGGGCCCTGGCAAGTTTATTTCTTACTGATAGGATATGGGCACTTCAAGTTAGTTTGGGGTCTGGGTGAAAGCCAAGAATTTTTACAACTTCATTTTCGGGAGCTACTAGTTGGAGAGAACATATTAGAGAAAGAGTTTTATCTGGATTCATTAAGAGTCTTTTTGCTGAGAGCTAGTCACTTGCTTTTGCAAGGGTGCTGGTTATCATTCTGGTAGCCTCGGTTTGGGTAACACACTCATGTAAGAAGGTTGTGTCATCAGCATATAAGACACAATTTGTGGGTACATTAGATGGTAGGTCATTGATCATTAGAAGGAAAAGGAGGGGGCCAAGTACACATCCTTGTGGAGCCTCACATCAAGGAATTCAGATCAGCTACCATTCACAAGTACTAACTGCTTTCGATTGTACAGGTAGGAGGTCATTAATTTTAGTTCAAAATCTTGAAAACCATAGCATTGTAACTTCTGTTGGAGTATATTATCATCTAAACAATCAAAGGCAGATGACAAATTGCATAGGGTTATAGACAAACTATGTTTAACTTCAAAGGCATTGATGATGCACTTAATTATCGCATCAACTACTTTAGTTGTGCTTTTGCCCTGCCCGATGCCAAACTGGGCAGTTGTAAATAAATTTAGGGATTCAAAGTGGTTCAAAATTTGAGTGTGAGCAATAATTTTAAAAATTTTAGCAAACACTGGGATGACTGAAATTGTGCGGTAGCTATTGAGCAAATTTTCATCTCCACTCTTGTGGACGGGTTTCACTTTTGTATATTTGAGGGGGTCAGGACAAATGCCAGACTGAAAGCATAAGTTTATTATAGTTGCAAGGGGATAAGCTATTAAATATATAATTGACTTTATAAGGTTATTGGAAAGGCCAAATATATCCTTTGTCTCAGAGTTTTTGAAAGTTTTTACAGCTCTGATAATGTCCAACTATGAGATTTCTTTCCATCGAAATGGAACACTTCGAAACGGAAACAGTACAAAAATTGTGAAGGAGTTGAACAGCACTAAACTTGCCAGTACTGACACCATATGTCCTACCCCTCTCCCATATACACCCCTGATCTGATGGTGTGGATACCTTATTTGGAGCAAGTAAGGTAAAAAAATAAATTAAAGAATTTGGAATTGAAAAGGGAAAAAATGGTATGCTAATGGTTAAATAATATTAGTACTAGTATTTAATCGATATCAGTATCAATTACTGGTAGAATCAAAATTACAGAACTTTATTAATCCTCTATTTACCTCTATTAACTTTATTAATCCTCTAATTATCAAAATGACCAAAAAATTGGTCCCTTCCATTTCGATATAAAGAGGTTTTACATTACTGGTAGAATCAAAAGTACAGAACTTTATTTAAAAAAAATTCAAACTCAAGCAGTGAAATGAATGGAGAGTGAATTTCTGATTGTATTCTATTGGGCTCTTCCACTGCATGTTATTTTATACATAATTCTATGGTTTATATGTGGTGCATGATTACAAAGCATGAAAAATGATTAATTTTCTTTTCAAAAATGTTAATTCATACCATTCCTTAATATTTTATCATTCCATTCATTCCTTCATTTTCAATCCTAAGATTGGTTTACTGAAGCTCTGTATTCTTCTGTATTCATGACTGACTCAGTATCATCAAGGTACTTCTTTTCACTGTCAAGCTAATGTTGGCAGAGATAACTATGCTTTAAGTGAGATGGTTGATAATAATTATGTTAAATTAGCCTGGGTACAAAAACAGGTCCGTGAGGATGGCCACATAATTAAGAAAATTTCATAGAAAATTCATTAGATCAGTGTGACCAATTTGATTGAATTTGGCCAAAATTAAGGATTCCTTTGAAGCACCTCCATGCCTTTAAAGTTGAGGGCACTGCTTTTAAAGTAGGCTACTAGCCGGATGACCATTAATACCATGATTTGAAGGCAGACAATGATTCATAACATTTACACAATTGCTTCAATGGTGATGCACCCTTATGCAATTTGTGTTCTTTTGATTTATTCTGCATTTGTATATTTTTGACTATATTTTGCGGGTGCTCCTGCTGGCTTCCTCACATAAAGTCATGTCCAGGTACTAGTGATGGACAGATCCAGGTTTTTTTCGATTCTGGGTCCAGTACTTGATCTTTGTCTCGCTTTTGGATCCTTAGTTTCAGATATTGGATTCTGAATTTCATTCTTTTTCTCATCCAAGATTTTTATTGTATACAGATAAACAGCAACAATAGTATTTCCAAAAAACAAATAAATTTATTCTAGAAAAAATCAACTTTCATCATTGGTGTGGATAATATTTTCCTGGATCAAGATTTACGGATGCAATTCCTAAATGTGATAACTTCTAATATAAAGTTCACTTTCCTTATCACATACTCATCAAATAATACATTTTATAAACCTGTTCAACTATTCTTTAGATTGCAGTTAAAGGAAACATTATAAGTTAATTTTCAATAATATTTTAATTATTTTCCAAAATATAATATCCTAGTGATGCCGTATTGTATCACCCTCTATCCAGAAAGGTTTATATGTAATTATAGAAAGAAGACTTCCGAGCATACCACATGCCAGGAATAATATAATATAGAATATTTAAAAAAATATTAAACAAAAACCTAAAATTAATTCAGTGCACAATAAGTGTATATTAACTTGGGCTGCTGTTGTAAATGAAATCCTTGTATGCTATCAAATTATTTTTTAGAAACACAAAAAAGTTTTAATGCAGTTAGGATATTCCTATTTATGGAATATGTGGGGATTCCATTTTTAAGATGAAAAAATTATATTAGATTATTTAAAGCTAATAATTAATTTTGCTATGACTTATTAATAATAACCTTTAAAATTTGAGAGTTTATCACTTATAAGGAGAGGCAAAATAAAGAAATATGAGTCTCAGCTTTTTTCTCCATTGACCCGGGTTCACAAGAAAAAGAGCAGAATGACATGCGGGGACTCAGCCTTCTCAAAACTTGGGTAAGCCGACAATAGCAGTGGGGTAGGGTACTGCAGGTAATGAAGTTCAATTCTTATTGCTGTTTAAAATTTTTCTTTCAGCCATTGATTCAAAAATTTTATCATCCTTAATTTTCAACCCTTGTATGTGGATAGGGGTCATGGTGGCCAAGTGGGTAGAGCACTGAGCTACTGACAGGAGGGTCCCAGGTTCAAATACCGGGCAAGAGCCTTTCTGGACACCCCCATCTAAAAAAAATCCTCACGATTCCATTTTCTGCGTGTCAGAACTTTGTAGGAAATCGCAGGTGGCCCAGGGAAAGGAGCTGGCCCCCTACCCTTAATGTGTGAATTTCACTCGCCATTGGCTTAGTACGGGGTGAGCTCTACTCTCACCTATCAAAGACTAACCTTCGGGTTGAATCACTGAGTGAGATGTGGATACTTTTTTTTGTACCTAAAACTAGATTTACAAATGCATCACTCAAAAATAAAATGAACGGAATGGTTCCATGATTTTAATTCTGTGATAAAATATTTTTCTAATCACTTTCACTAATGCCAAATTTTATTTTTTTATGTATAATTTGCTGACTTATAAATTGACTAGTAATATCCGATAACCTACTGTTTTTAACTGCCTGCTTGCCTTACCCTTGGAATACAGCATTGACTATTTATAGGCAGTGTTAAGGGTCTAACTTGCGACCGGCAGTACATTTTTAACAGCTATGCAATCATCGGTTCATGCAAGTCTGGCGAATGTAGGCGACCCACGTGGCATTCTGCTTAATTTTTTTCCTGCGCATCTGGGCCTGTAGAGAAAAAAGTCAAGACATGTATTTCTTTATTTTGTTCTAATGGCACGGAAAAAGTTGTCATCTCATTTTGTGACCTGGGTTACAAATATTCTCCTTGTCAGTATCTACTGTACCTGCATTTCATTCGTGGGGCGCATCCAAAGTTCTTAAGGACCTTGGGGCACTAAGCCGCCCAATCAATCACTAAGCTGCCAAATTTAAAAGTCTTTGATCCAGATCTGAATTTATGCTGTCTCCGGATCTGATTTCAGTAGAAAATGAAATGAAGGACCCTTGGATCTTTGGATCCGACCCGACCATCCCTAATTTTGAGTGATGCATTCGTAAATCTAATTTAAACTATTAAAGTATAAAATAGTGACTATTCAGATGTAAAGGTTTGAAATTTAATGTGATAAATTTTTCGATGCAATGACTGAAAGAAAAAAATAAACTGCAATAGGGATCAAACATCGCTCAGTACACCATCTCTCGTTGTCCGCCTGATCCTGGCGATGGTAGGCTACCCGCATGGCATTCTACGTATTTTTTCTCGCGATTCCGGGGTAATGGGGAAAAAATGTCATATTTCTTTATTTTGCTTCTAGTTGCACATAAAAATTTTCATCTAATTTTATGACCTGAGTTACACAACCTCTCCTCTTCAATATCTACCACACCTACATTCCATTCACGGGGCGCTTTGATCACTAGGCCGCAAAAATTAAAAATCTACAATCCGGATCCAACTTCACTCCTTTTTGGATCCAAATCTGGAACCGAAAAAAATGAAAGATCCGCAGATATTTGGATCCGACAGATCCGATCCGACCATCTCTACCAAGTACACATGTGCTACCAAAAAAGCAGACATCCTCCTGAAGTCCAAAGATCCACTTCCAAAAGACCTTTACTGAGGAGTATGTGGAATAATATGCAGCTGTGGTCACTCATACATCGGTCAGACCTGTAGATCATGAAAAATATGTTTCCAGAAACATCAGAAAGCTATTAAAAATCAAAATTACCATGTGTCAACATTAGCAGAACACATTTGGACTGGCCAAATGCTCGATTTCAGCATGGAAGTAGCAAAATTGATTTCAAAAGAGGCTTGCTATTTCCCAAGATTGATATGGCAGTCTATAAAGATAACAAAAAGATTGCCAACAATTAACCAAGAAGAAAAATATAAATTGAACATCAATATAAAATGGATTTTTAAAAATTCAGTCGACAATGCCGACCTTCTAAGACATGGGACAATCTTGCTATTGACACTTCAGCAGACATGAAAAAGCCAGCAGGAGCACTGGTGAAATATAGTTTAAAAATGTACAAAGGCAGAATGAATCCCAATAGAACCATAAGTTCACAATAACGCTTAACTTTTATGAGGAAGATGTGAGATCTAAATCAGAATTATTTAAAGATTTAAACACCATTGAGAGCTCTGGCATGAACTTCACTCATTGTTAATGGCTTACCAATGCATTTTTTAGGATGGAACAAAAGATAAGAGCCAAGGAACAGACCCAAGAATAGCAGCAAGGAGGACGGTTTTGTGCAATTTCCCCCGTATCATTGCCAGTTTATCAACTTTATGGGAGGCTGTCACAAAATGTTCATGTGATATGTAAGTAACTAAGAGTTTATCAATCCCAAGGTTTTTATTTTCATTCCATGTGCATAATTTATGCATTATATTCTTTGTCAAGAGTAGAATATTTTTTTATAAATTTAGAATAGTTGAATTTGGAAATTGTTAACTATCAGGAGTAAAGAATTTCATCAATGACTTTTTAAGGGATGATAACTGCAATGAGGACTTTGCTGGTGTTGGTGAAGGCACTTGTGGGCTAGTCCTTGGCCGTCGCCGCCTAGTGAGACAGCATCTTCTGGAATTCCTCAGTCCTATCTCACTTCATCATGGCTCTCACTTTCTGGCTGCTGTGGCTATAGCATGGCAGGAAAGGAAGCGGTCTGGAAATGATAAGGATAATGTTTGCAAGGTAATATTGCCTGTATCATTTTTCATAAACATGTTATATCAGAAGGTTTTTTAAATTAAGAGTGAGATTAAACATTCAGTTTGGATAGAATAACGATTGATAGAAAGTAGACTTGGGTCAATACCGATCACAAGTATTGGTTATCGGCCATTTTCCTGATACTTTCGAGTATTCGGTTTTTTCGCATACTTTTACTCGAAAGTATTCGTTTGGTGAAAATCATCTAAAAACATATAATTTTGAAATCCCACCTTCTTCAACTGACTTACCAACATGTTGCGTATTTGTTTACTTAGCTGTGATCTTCATGACAGTACAAGCAAGACAAGTGCTTAGAATTGGCTATGGGAAAGCCTGAGGCGAAAAGCTCAACCTCCTCCGAAAAATAAACAAAAATCCACATAAGAAGAAAGTTTGGTGAAATACAGTAGAAACTCGAAATTACGAAGTCGACGGGACCGGAAAAATCGGCACTTCGTAATATCAAATTTCGTATCAACGAGTATCTTTCAAAAACATCGCGAAGAAGCTCTTGGTCGTTTCCTTAAATTAAGATGAACTCTCGCGACGTACTTGCATGATTTACGAAGTTATAATTCATAAAAGTATACTTAAATGTGTGTTCATGCCTACAAGGTGCAAACAGTTTAACGCAACTAATTTGTCGGAGGATGTTTCTTCCCATTTTCGGGATTTCCACCACATCGTTCCATCTTTTCACGGCGGAAATCCCGAAACTCGGAAGAATTAAACTCCCATCTAAGCCCCGCGGAAATTTACATCGCGGCAACTAACTTGCCGTTCTTTTTTTCCAATGAATGATTAGGCAATGAAGCGTCTTTTGCCTAACTTTTTGTGCAGTTTGGAATAAGCCTATGAAGCTTCATAGCGCATTTTTCTATATTATTTCCTAACTGGAGAACTCTTTAACTGAAGCGTGAGCGATGTTTAATCATTAGTAATACTGATTGATGCTTACAATAAGGAAGTGTGCGACTTGCGCGATCATTGGCACCCGATATTGAAATTAGAGGAATAAAATTTCGTTAGAAGATGGTCCTTTCTCCGCGTCAGGCATAATATATGTATCTACCTACGTTAAGCTAAGACAGTGAAAATAAGATTCTCTCGCGGATGCTATGCGATGGATACACGTTATGTATTTTGTATAAATAATGCTAAGCCCATTAATTTCCCGAAAAACAATCGTTTTTCTCCCTTAGATTCAGCTTATTTGTGCGTGGTTATTTCCGAGATGATAGAGCTGAAAGAAGAGCTTATAGAAGAGTCCAGCTGTGTACCTCCTTTCAGAAGTAGGGTGTACAAGCCACGCACTTCAACGGTGAAGGTTGATAGTTCCTTTTACACTTCATCGGCTACTTACGATGCTAACATTACAAATCAATAATTTTCGTTTTTCACTCTACTACACGAAAGCTTCAGTTGTGGTTCTATTCAGATTAGGTCTGCCTGCCAGCTCTTCATTCATTATATCTCAGGATTATTTTAAACATTCGCTATTGAATTGAAACGTGGGATATTTTTGCTAATCGTTTTTCCTTTGCTTATGATCAAGCAAGGAGACTTGCGTCCAAGCATTGCAGCTCCAGGTCAGGCCACGCTTCAAGCTGGAAGCTGCCTTCTTTCCCTCCTATCCCCCTCGCTGTGGGTGGGGGTTACTCCATTCGCCCGCTCACAAAAACAGCTGCGAGGCCCATGGTCTCGTAGTATCTTACGTCTGTTGTGAGGGTGATCCACCTGGGATTCAAGGCCAAGGGCTGCGCGTGAAGACTAAACCTCGAATGAATCATCAGCTTAACGCCGAATAGTCGCATCTTATCTTCCTCCTCCCTTACCTCAATTTGCTGCGTCGGCGGAGAGGGAAGACATGACTCTGGCGAGTGGAGCTTTTACCATGAATCAAGATATGCCCGCAAAACAATATTTACGCTGAGTTAGACCCATCGGCGTGCACAGATTCCTTGAGATTGGGGAGGGAACTTCTTAAAGGGCCCAAGAGCTGGTATGGGGGGCCTGCAAAGTCAGCGTGGGGCATCTCATGCTAGCCTAGCGTTGAGGGGGTGGGACGGAGGGGCACTCGAAGGGGCCTGATATCCCGGAGGGCGGGCATGGAGGGGGGTTTGGGTGTGAGGGGAATGGCTCGTGCCCACTCATAGAGCGGGAAGGGGGGACACGGAGGGTCACTTGAAGGGGAAATATAGCCAGTGTGGGAGGGATAGGTTAGCCGCAAGTGAGAGAAAAAGGTGATGGGGGAGAGTATGCCGAGGTTTTGGAGCAAAGGAGGAGAGCTGGGTGAATTTTCCTGGTGGGGACTGCCTAGTGATCTCTCTTTTAGGATATTTCTTCGATCGCTATGTTGGATTGAAAGGGGGAGAGGGTACACCATTTTCCGATATAAATATATATATGGGTGCTTGAGCGTTTTTTCCCATTGATTTTGCATGCGCCCAGAACTAGTCTTCCTTTAGAATTAATGTGCGTTAAACTAAATGCCCCTATGAACCATGCGAACTCATACTTTCTCTGATTTTCTTTGCTGTTGACGGTGGAAGAAGGGAAGGGAAATGCGTTTGAAGAGCCTTGCTCGATGACTACATCAAAACGTTCAATGAGGACGGTAAATTAAACATGAGTCCTTCGATGATAACTATTGCCAGCCGGAATAATTATGCCGTCGAGCAAGGTTGAGTGTAATCAGTCTGAAATAGTGAGAAGAAAAAAAGCTTCCTTGGGTTATATTCATGGGCGTAGCTAGGGGGGTCCCTGGGGGGGCCCGGCCCCCCCCAGAAGGCTCGTGGCCCCCCCCAGAAAAATTTTACAAATCGAAATTGTGGTGGCCACGCTTCACACAGCGCTGGCAACCGCTCGCCTGCGGCCGAGCCACAGCACGGCGCGGTGCGGTCCCTTTGGCTCCGTTCACACTACTAGGTTGGAAAGCCAGTAACCCGTAACTATGTGCTAGTAACTTGAGTATCAAGTTCGTCCTATGAACGCTGGTTGGAGAAACGCTGGTAAACTGATTTTACCAGCCTTGAGTTGCTAGGTTTGGCGCAGGTTACCTGAATTTGTGGCTTTCGAATTTCTGGAAAAATCAGGGAATCCTCGTATCAGTCAGGGAGAAACTGGGATAGGAAATTCTTCTTATTTTTCTACCATTACCTTTATCGGCCAGTCTTTCCCGCCCTTTATTTCACCAAGTAAAACTATTGTCCGTCGCTGACGTGCATGGAATAAGCTCCATAGCCGTAAGCCGTAGTAATTCGTGGAGTATTCAGTAGTAAATCTTAGAGTTATTTAGTTGTGAATCAGACGTATATTTTGTATATCCGTGTTGCGATATTTACCTAGTTGTGTTAAAATTCATGATCACAATGTATTTCGCTCATCACAAGGAATCCGAAGCTATGTTGTACTGAAAATTTTACCTCTCTTTGTTTTTAACTTCCGAGACTCAGGCAGAGAGGTAACGGGAGCACACTAGCTCGAAGTAAATACATTCTTATAGTTTTAAAAACACGATTATTATTAAAATGGTAATAAAAGTATGATCTCATGTGTAAACATATTCTTACGCAAGATCATCTTCGATTCCCATACTCCCCTTCGTGAGGCAAGGAGAGCCCTCCTCCCCTCCCCACTTTTCACCCTCATTGAATAGTCCCCTTACCTCCCTCTCGAAGCAATTTAGTCAAGTCACAAAACACCTCAAATATGATATATGATGCTGCCGTTGCTAATTGCCTCCTGTCTTCACTTGCAGACCGAGCAAACATCGCGCATCGACGGCGCCGTAATAATTTTTCTTAAGATCAAAACGTTGTAACTCCGTTCACGATTGAGATAAAGAAATGATTTTTTCACTAAGTTAGCAGGCGACTACTTTTTACCTTACAAAAATTCAAATTTTTGTCCTTAAGATATTTTCATCAGTATAACAACCTTTTAGCTCAATTAACCACAAAAACATGTGCACTGTTACGAAGAAAATAGTATGAGAAACCTTTATGTACAAGTTTTAATCCAGCATGAGGAACGGTTTGCCGACGATCGAGTGAAGAAAATAAAGTGAAAAGAACCGCGTTTCTGGGGGAAGTTTAAGGAAATATTTTTTATAAACTTTTTTACAAACTGTATCGAAAAACTATTGGCACCACTAAATGAAACGTCTCGTTATGCATTATGGCACATTTTCATACAGTGCATAGTGCAATATTAATTTTAATGCTGCATTTGACAACAGCGCACCTCCACCCTTGTGGAGATTAACATGGGAAACGAATCTCCATGAGAGCCCATACTGTCAAATAAATGCGGAAAGCACTATAGTGTTGTGCAGTTGATTAAGTTTCGCGCAATATTGTGATTTTTTCCTTCTATTTTGTTTTTATTTTGGTGCAATGAAGAAAGTTTCAGATATATTCGATCATTTTTCAAGAAAACTCTCTCCCCCTCTAAGAAATGATCAATGTGAACATGATGATTCTCCCAGAGACGACCGCACGTTCCCCTCCTCTGCACCGTCAACGTTTGAAACTCTCTTCAAACTTCTCTTTCAACGAAACCCACAGATGAAAAAATGGAAGTAACCGAGGAAAGAGTATCTGAACCGACAGATCTTGGTACTTTGGAAACTGGACCGAAACAACTGAAAATTAATTTCCCGAAAACACTATTTGGAGACAGAAACCGATCATTTGCCGACACTTGCTATGAAAAACACCAGTGGTCGGAGTACAGTGTGGAAAAAGATTGAGCATACTGCTTTGTGTGTAGACTTTTCTTTACCGGGGTTGTGCGAGACCAAAACAAAAAGTTTATTAAAACGGGGTTTTGCAAATGGAAAAAATTAAAAGATGCGATCGAAAAACACGAAAAATCAGGATCTCATTCGGATTGTCATCAAAAGTATCTGGGGTAGCAAATGGCTAAAGCATCTGGTACTGTACACGAGAAGGTCGTAATTCAGAGTAAAGAAGAGATTGTAGAGAAAAAAACGTTACTTGACAGAAGTAGCTGACATTTCCTGTGTCAGTTGTCAAGGCATGCCACCGAGAGGACCTGATGAGAGCTCTGAATCTAAGAATAGGGGAAACTTTGTTGAATTGTGTAAGCTTTTTGTGAAGTATGATGACTTTTTTGCAAAACATTTTGGGCAGTGTCTTAACTATTGCAGCCCAACGGTTCAGAACGAAATACTAGAAGTTGCAGCCGGTCTAACTCTTCAAGAAATTGTAAAGGAAGTGCGGGATTATGGGTTTTATTCATTGATGGTAGATGAAGCTAAATGTTACAAAGAAGAACGGTTGTCAGTAGTTTTGAGGTACATACGTAAGAGGATTGGAGCCCATCGAAAGGTTTCTGGGTTTCTTAAATTGTTCCTTGAGCAAGAGATTCCGATTCGCAAAGCCAAATGATTCAATATTTTTGAACTAAATACAGCTTGGACGATATACCAATGATTGGACAATCATACGACGCTGCCAATGTAATGTCAGGAAAGAATGCAGGTCTCCAGGTGAAAATAAAAGAGTTACACCCACAGTCAATTTATATCTAATGCTTAGCTCACAAAGTAAATTTGGCCGTTGTCTATTCCTGCAACGATATCCAGTCAGCTTACATTTTCTTCAATACTCTTGAAGCCCTCCATATGCACTATTCACAACCTGGTAATCATGCCATCTTAGCAGAGATGCAAAAGAAGCTAGGCATTAAGGGTGGGAAAGAAATGGGGAGCTTAAGTAGTTCAAGATGGTGCTGCCGTTACACAAATTGTAACGTTGTAATAAATAACTTCAACGCAATCAAAGAAGCCCTTGAGGAGGAAATCAACGCTGCACGAGATTTGTACGATGGTGGAGGCCATCGGTTTGTTGAGATCTATCCCAAAACCAGAATTCGTTGTTAATCTTTTCGTAATCCATTCAGTTTTATCGGTGACCAACCGGCTGAGTAAGTATTTGCAAGGCCCAGATGCGACGCTCGGGAGAGCAAGTTCAATTATTGCCAGCATTCAAACTACTTTCGCAGGGAGCAGAAATAATTTTGATGATTTAAGTGCCGAGATATTAGAATTTGCGAATAACAACGACATTTTGCTAGAGCCTGTATCTGTCTCAAAGAAAAGAAGGCAACAGCCATCCGCCATAATGAGCGATTACTATGTTGAAACTACCGTAGGAAAAAGCCAGCTGACCGACCTACCATCTGACCAACCCCAACACTTGAGATTACTGGAAAATCAATGTGTACAACAGGGTTTTGGATAATGTTATTTCACATTTTCAGCACAGGTTTGAGTCCGTTCCCCTAGCAAAGACAGCAGATGCCTTTACACAGTTGAACTAAACTGAAGCTGAAGATTTCATTAATAATTACAAAGAAATTTTGAATATTGATACCCATTCCTTAAATGCCGAGGCAACACTATTGAGAAATATATTAAAAAACAAGGAACTAGAGGTCAAACTTAGAAATGTCTGAGCAGAAATAAATGAAGATATCATGCCGAATATTTACAGACTTCTCCAAGTAGCGTTCGGCCTGCCCGTCAGCTCGGGTGGATGTGAAAGAAGTTTCTCAGTCATGCGAAGAATCAAGTCGTGGGTTCGGTCTACAACCGGCCAATCAAGATTTTCAAATTCATCCATTCTTCATATCGAAAAAAAAACTTGTTAAAGAAAGGGTTCCCAGCACTACCATCATTGAACATTTTTGTCAAAAAAACAGAAAATTCCTTTAAACCAAATTTTTTGTTTCTTTTCTTTGTTTTCACTTTAATATTGAAGTTGTGAGTATTTAATTTATTAGCAGATTACCATTCCAAAGTTTACTATGATCCCTCTGAAAATGTGTGAATCCTCGTTGAAAAAAAGCTATTTTATTTTCCAACTCGGTGTGATCATTTTCTAGTCTACAACAATCCCGTTCAGTCATTTACAAAAATGTCATCAGCAATTAGGCTTAGTTTAAGCTCTGAGAAGGTTAAATTAAAAAACATTTCCGCGGGAGAAACACCACCTCTTGAAGTGGGGGTACCCCCCAGAGGTGGTCCCATGGGTGGAGGGTGGGTGGTCCCATGGCCCCCCCCAGCCAAATTCCCTGGCTACGCCCATGGTTATATTCACGACTGAATCTACCGCTCGAACAACATAGCACCATCTCCGATACATGTCATAGTTATTGCAAACGCGCAGCAAACGATTTCTATACCAGGAATATTCATCATGGATTTATGTTTGGGAAAACTGGTAACAAAAAATGCCAGGGATCATGAGAGGAAAATGCTGGTTGTAGCAATTAGTCTCTCGCCGGCGAGTATATCCGTACACGACTACTTTACATTTTTTTTGCTCGTTGGCAACTCTGTGGACTCGTGGTAACAAAGCAAAACGCATTTTTGTCCGATTGGTTCCATATTTTATGAGCTACGATACCTACGATTCAAAGTCGTCCTTAAGGTCTGGTTTCACTGGGGCGTCCAGCGGCCACGTCCAACTGTCGCGTCTGGACGTCGCGGCTAGACGACGCGGCCGGGTGGTTTCATTCAGGCGTCTACGTCCTGTTTCCGCGGCTGGGCGATGTGGGAGAATGTGTATTTAGTTAAATTACAAATTTACGTTTTCTTTACTCGTTGGCAACTCTGTGGACTCGTGGTTACAAAGCCGAACGCATTTTATGTCAGATTGGTTTCATATTTTATGAGCTACGATGCCTACGATTCAAAGTCGTCCTTACTATTGTAACATTGAAAAAGGAGATATCGTTCAGGTAATATATTCAGTGCATAATGTATTCGGCGACGATGATTAATTAGATGTTTAACTCTGACAAGGAGCGCCGGAAAACGTTACTGTGATCCATCATTATTCGTATAAACGAGTAACTTTTTCACGTCGGGACCAAGATCCGAGGTTCGTAATTTTAAAACTTCGTTATTTCGTATTATCGCGTACTGTTACATACACTTAGATACCCTTTCGGTCGGGACCGAAGATTTTGCTTCGTAAAATCAAAATTTCGTAATTTCGAAGTTCGTATTTTCGAGTTTCTACTGTAGCGGCAAAAATTAAACTTCTGCCGTCAACTCATGTTCGTTCTGCTCAATTCATACATTGTTCCGTGTTTCCGCCTACGTTCCGAACTCGATTTAAAAAAATATGAAATTCAAATAATATATTGTAGCATAGTCAAGTGTTATGATGTCAATGAATTCGCATTATAAAATTTAAAATGAAGACGAAGGTGCTCATGTGCCTCCAATGTTCCATACTTATGGAGAAAACCTGGTTTTGTAAATTGACCAGAAAAACTTAAACGAATATAAGTAAAAATTTGAAACTTATGAGACTTCATGGCAAAAGTACGATTCATATTCTATCAAATTTCCTTTCATTTGTGCATTTCATTTTGTTATGACAATCTCCAAAGAGATGCTGGCCTCCACGACTCTAAGAAATGTGCCATTTTTCATCCTCACTGCAAAATCATGCCTCAAAAGCAATTATTAAAAAAAGTATGGTACCTGCATTAAACAAAAGGCTAAATTATCTTCACACTGATATATTCTCTATGAATTTCGCTTCTTCGTTTTTTAGGATATCAAGCCTTAAAGTCGAGTCTATGTATACTTTTTTGCGTGAACAGAATACACAAAACGTGCTATTTGGTCATATAGTCATCATTAATTATTGAGTGCCTATCAACACAAGGTATCGTACGTATCTTTTGGGAGGTGTAATAATTGAAAATGAAACTTTGTTACAATAAAATAACACCAGCAATGAATAACTTGATCGAACGCGTAATGGTATCCTGGAAGTTATGCAACCCACTCACATACTTTTTCAACATTACCCGAGAAGGCCTAACCTGTTCAGCAAGTTTTCCTCGTTACCATATTCAGGATTTCGGGTCCTTACAAAAATGTGCTAAGGAGAGTCCACTGTATTTGGTTGTACCTCAGGTTTAGAGTTTCGTAAGCAAATATTTTTGGAAACTAGTGCTTCGGTCCAGATAGAAGAACCCTTTTAACTGCTGAGCATGTTCAGCAACCATGTCAATAATATGTCAATGAGCAGTACATTCAAATATGAGCTGCTGAGCATGTTCAGCAGCTCTTATTTCTAAAAAAGAATTTTCAGTATTTACAAATGCAAGAGGGCTTAGTGTATAAAATCCAATTCCAGTGATAATTGTAAGAGTAGCAAAATAAACGAGTTGTCACAATGTCATTTCTCTCAATAATTAGGTGCTCTTTTGTAACACTTGATTACTGAGTTGACTTAACGAGAAGGAAAGCAGTTATCAAATTTTTTTAGAAAAATAAGTAAGGTATCGGCAAATAATACTATCGGTATCGGCCACTGGTATTGAGGTATGCTCTGGTATCAGAAAAATTGGTATCAGTAAAAGTCTAGTGGAAAGTATGGAGGACCAAAGTAAGATATCATGTGAAGGTATTTGACGTCCACCTAAACCTGCCTAACTAGTAGATCAAAAATAATGATATTTATAATAACATCTTTTTCAATGGGCTGAGAAAACTTAAAGGATGTAAAACACATGAGACATCATTATTTGTAATTAATAATTCTTGTTTCATGTTCCCATGAAAACCAGATTGTATTTAATGTGCAGCTCATGCAAAAGCTTATGGTAGACATAATTGCAGAATGTTTCATCATAACATCAGATAAATTAAAATTAAGCATGTCTTTATTTTTACTGTGAATTTAGGACTATGAAGTCCTCTCTTACAATTTACTGTTATAAACCACGTAAACATCCATGCCCCATAAATTAAACATCCTCCCGGGCCTGACCTGAACCTGCAACCTTTTGGCAGTTTGGCAGGCTAGAGATTTACCCTGCCACTACCAAGGCAGGGTAAATCGTCCTTGAGGGGATTAGCCAGGTGTAATGGATGAGAGGGGAGAGTGATGGAGGGAGAAGCAAACGAGGGGAGTCTAGCATGTGTAGTCGCCAATAGAACACACTTTCAGGAAGTACTTAAGTCATGACTACTGTTCTGGTTTTGCTGAAAAGTAATATTCTGAACCTTCTTTAGGAGGTGTGTATGTTCTTTCTTCCAAGGTTCAAGTTTTTCCACCCTCTGCACCTGGTGACATTCCAAAGTTGGCTGGAAAAAACCTGTTAGCAGAGGGGGCCCATAGTTATTAACACATCTGTAGTGGCTAGTACTCACAGAATAGATTCTTTTAGGCCAAAAATTTTCCTCTGTGCATATGCCACGGTATTTTTTGAGAGCTTTAAGTGAAGAAAAATTGCCCAAAAATCCAAAAAAGTCCTTAGTAAAGTGCTTAGGCTTCCATGATGTTGGCCTGTAGAGCTCTGCATGGCTCTTCAGGTTTCCTTTGGGCAGTATATGTACATGATGAAAACCCAAGTATCCAGAGCTCTAGAGTCCTTAGTGAAACCAGTGGCTGATATTTGATGGTTATGTTCAGGTGTAAAGGCTTTCCCTTTAAAAATTATGAAATATATTTAGTATAGTTACTGTCGTTTGTATCGCTTAGAAAAATATGAATATACAGTCTTGACATTTGCAGAAATACATGTGAACTCAATTTCATTTTTATTGATTGGGCAGCTAATGCTGCTTAGACAAGTTTTGAAAGCATTATTGATCTTCATAAAATCCTCTCATTTGGTGGAAAATTTGTAAAGCTCTATAAATGCATAAAATGTGAAATTTTTGCATCCCACCATGTTCTCCTGCATCAGCATATTAACTTATTTAAATTTTAAAATTTAAATAGTTAATATGTTAATATTAAGTTAATATAAGACGACAAAACCTCTCTGTCTTCAATACTTGCCCCATCACAAAGAGTAGCAGAATTTACAATAAACTACCTAAATCCTTGAAAGACCAGTAGGGTGTTTACGTAAAATCCCATGCTTCATAACATTGCGCTTTGTAACGTCCAAAAACTTCGCCCCCAGCGATTACGTATCCATAGACGAAAATCTCAACGTCGGCGAAATCGAGGCGATACCAACAGTATGAGAAATTTATGCTTGCGTCATTATTCCATTCTGTTTCTCTGCGGTCCATCCCGTCCATTCCCTGCACGAATCTTTCCATCCAATCCAAGCCTAGAAAGCGGTCATGTGATCGATTTTTGGTAGCAGACGAACAGAAGGGCTAACGATGACGAAGAATACATTGATGGTTGAAGAATGCGTGATATTAAATAAATGGTGGCCAGCACAATGTGAATTCAATACCTACATGTTGTGAAAGGATTACACGAAGTGTTCAATATTTATTATGTTCATATTGGATACTGCTCTACATCCTACCTTGAATACCAGTGGACCTAGGGTGTATTCAATACATATTAGAATACGTATTCAATCCCTAGGTAGGCTCTCATACCCAATTAATACATAATGAATACACGAGGATATATTCAGTATGTATTTGGATACGTATTCAAAGCCTCTTGAACACAACTGCAGTTGCGTCTTCATGAGGATGTATTCAACCACATTCCGTAAGTAAAAACGTTGACAAGAGCTCACACTTTAACAGAGGAGCCGTACCCATGTGGCCAAACGAATTAGGTAATACCAAAAAATCATTCTAGAATATGTGCATGGGTGCACCTAGATTGAATGGGTGTACCAAAATTGAAAAAAAGATAAATGCGAATACTAGATGTTGCATACTTATTCTGTATATGATTGCACAAGTTATACTTCTCATTCATGTACACGATATAATTACCTACACACTCTATAGTCCTCACTATAACGTAACCACCTACTTAATGAATGCCCTAGCATATAACTGATTTAGATATGATGACTATAGTTCATTCACAGTTGAAAAGCCTGTAGAAATAATGTTTCCAGCCTTTCTAACTAAATTATGTTAAGCCAAAATACCACTGCAGCGAGATAGCAATGAGGATTATTGCATTTTCATGTCATGTGTAGATAGCTCTAGTAGCTGACTACGATCGTACATTGATTCATTAAGGGACGAGATTATGCAGTGTTACATTGCATATGTATTTATTTGACAGAAATGCCGACATTTTTAGGCAGGCTTACTTCCTAAAGGAATGAATGGGTATTGGCTTACACGTATTGGATTGTAGGATGATTGGGATATAGTAAAATATTATTTACTCACAGAGTTAGGGCTAACGTTATTAATTCCAAGCCGTTTTGTTACCATATTATTTATCTAAGGTACTGCAACAAAAGCGTAGCAAGATCATTGTGGGAAAGACACCATATTATAATAAATGTGCGGGCACAAGAATTTTGCCCTTAGCAAGTTTGACAGTCCAAGTGGGAATGGTCATCGAGACACGATGGAAAACTGTACGCGGATTATGAAATGAATCCACCACCTAAAAGTGTGGAGCATAATATATTTCTTTTGTAAAAATTATTATCTATGAAACTTTTATCCTTAGTAACTTAGGAAATTTTATCCAGGCTTGAAAAGATATAAGGGAAAGAGTGAAAGGAAAAATGTCTCGGCTACACTCAGAGAGGGCTACTACTGGGAATGTTACTGTATGAGTATTTATTTAGTGTACACTCTTACAAAAATTACTTTAAATCCAAGGAAAGTTCTACTTTTCATAACCACTTGAATGATACTTACGCATTTTCTATTCCAAAGGCCCAAAACCCTACTCAGCATCTTGAACTAACAGTATAAATTACATGCTATAAATACTGCAGGTGCTATGAAAGACCGACTCCAGCCGCAGTGTTGTGTAGCGTCTCGTTTTTGGCGTTCTGTAACGTCCCCTAGCAGTTACGTGGTCGCTCCGAGTGTCTCACTTCACGGCGGGCATTGTGCAGCGCCAGCAATGTGATAACGTTCGATCCGTAATTGCGATGGGTGATATGCCACTCGTCGGGCGCTCTGTAACGTCGAAATATGGGCGTTATGAGTTAGGTAATCGCCCTACAGAAGGTTACATAGAAGTTCAAAGCCATACTAAAGCATAACCTATTGACCAATTGTTCCTATTCTTTGGATGAATATTTCAGTTCATGAATTGATGTTATATTGTTATTGCCTTAATTTTGTACTACTTGTAATTATTAGTGATGGACGGATCCAGGTTTTTTGTCGGATCTGGATCCTTGCCTGGGTTTTAGATCTTTATTTTGGTTTCGGATCCTTAGTTTCAGATACTCAATTCTGCATTTCATTTTCTAATCCTAGACTTTTAATAAATATATAAATACATCAAGAATAGAATTACCAAAAAGCAAGTAAATTTTTTGTAGAAAAAATCATCTTCCTATCATCTATGCAGATAATATTTTCCTGGATCAAGATTTATGGATGCAATAACTATATCTTATTACTTCTATTATAAAGATCACCTTCCTTATCACATACTCATCAAGCAATACATTTTTGAAACTTGTGCAACTATTCTTTAGAGTGCAGTTAAAAGAAACATTATACGTTCATTTTCATTAATAAAGGAATTATTTTCCAATTATTAATCAAATCCTTGAAAGTTTTCAAATTCTTTTTTAGAAACACAAAAAAATTGTAATGCGGCCAAAAGATCCCATTTATGGAATATCAGGAACTTCCATTTTTAAGACGAAAAAATTATTATAGAATATTTCAAGTAGCTAAACTAGTAATTTTGCAATGTCTTATTAATAATAACCTTAAAAATGAAAATTGAGAATTTTATACTCCTAAGGAGAGGTTGTGTAACTCTGATCTTGAAATGAGATTAGCCTTTTTTCATGCTACTAGAAGCAAAATTTAAAAAAGTCTTGGTTTTTTTCTCCATTGACCGGGATTTGCAAGTAAAAAGTAGAATGACATGTGGGGAGCATGTATTCTCCAAAATTAGGTAGGCTAAGAATAGCAGACTGGGGTAGTGGACTGCAGGTAATGAAGTTCGATTCTTATCGTTGTTTAAAATTTTTCTTTTAGCCATTGAATCAAAAGGTTTATCATCCTTCATTTCCAACCTTTGTGTATAGATACTGACTTTTTTGTATTTCTATCGTTTAAACTAGATTTACAAAAGCGTCGCTAAAAACTAAATGGTAAAGTTAATGTAATGATTCCACGATTTAATTCTGCAATAAAAAATTTTTCCAATCATTTCACTCACACCAAATTTTATTATTTTTTTGACTTATAAATTGGCATGAAATTTCTGATAATCGACTTTTTTTAACTGCCTACTTGCATTACCCTAGGAATACAGCATAGCCTGTATTCCTAGGCAGTGTTAAGGATCGAACTCGCGATGGCAGTAACTCCTCATTTTTAACAACTATGCTATCATAGGGTCATGGGAATCTGGCGAATGTAGGCGACCCGCATGACATTCGGCTTCATTTTTTTTTCGTGCATCCGGGCCTATGGAGAAAAAAGTCACAGCGAGTATTTTTTTATCTTGTTTTAGTGGCCTGGAAAAAATCTTCTTCTCATTTCGTGACCGAGTTACACAACCTCTCCTTGTCAGTTTCTACCATACGTACATTCCATTCACGGGGCGCATTGATCACTAAGCCGCAATATTTTAAAATCTCCGATCCGGATCTGAATTTTTACTGTCTTCGGATATGATTTCAGTAGCGAATGAAATGAAAGACCCGTGGATCCGACCCGACCGTCCTGTACATTTGTAAATCTAATTTAAACAACAAAAGCATAATAAAGTGAGTATTCAGATGTAATGGTTTGAAATTGAAGATAACATTTTTAATGCAATGACTGAAAGAAAAAAGTTGAACTTGGATAGGGTTCGAACTTCGCACAGTACACTAGCTCTCGTTGTCCGCCTGATCCCGGCAAATGTTGGCTACCCGCGTGGCATCCTACGTATTTTTTTCCGCAATACCGGGGTAATGGGGAAAAAAGTCATATTTATTTTTAATTTGCTTCTAGTTGCACGGGAACATTATCATCTGATTTCGTAATCTGAGTTACACATCCTCTTCTTGTCAAAATCTACCGCACCTACATTCCATTCACGGGGCGCTTCGATCGCTAAGCCACGAAAATTTAAAATATACGATCCGGATCCGATTTTACTCCCTGTCTTTGGATCCAAATCCGGAACCAAGTAAAATGAAAGATCCGATGGATCCAATCTAGCAATCACTAGTAGTAAATTGTTAATTAGTGTTGTTCCATTGTGAATATTTTTTTTGTGATTTTCCTTATCTTGAAGGGTCATATATATGTAACCTCATATCTTCTGTGACCAATGAATAATTATAATAATCAGCATTTTACCAATATGGATGTCTAAGCCCATGTGCAAGACCACATTTTAGCAGATATCAATGCTGTATTTTTTTTCTCCAATTTTCCTTTGTGTTTTCGGTGTGAGAATTTTTCGTTGTGCATTGAAAATGTTTGCATCAAACCAAGGACATTAACCCTTTGAATTTATTTATTTACAGGCGCTAGACCCACTATACAAGTACAAGAACAATTACAAAAAGTGAGCTTGATAATAAAGTAATGTGAAATAAACAAACTGATGGAAAATTACATTTATATAAAAGTCATAATTACACAAACAAATTATTTATAGATGAGTGTATTTTTAGTGTATACAATATTTTCATAGATTATTTTTTTAATATTTGGTCTATGATAGACAGAAGTCAATCTCTTTAACTTCATTTGCTAGCATCTGTATTCTCAAGACAGGGTTATTGAATGCATAATTAGTAGGGTTGGGGCAGGGATTCAAAGATTTGGTCGAATCCTATTGAATCCATGGATTCGAGATTCGATCAACTCCAAGGTTAAAAGATTCGATCGATTCCAAGGTTAAAAGATTCGATCAAATCCACAGAATCGATTGAATCAATTGATTAAAGATTTGAATACCAGTCGTGCAAATTCTATGTACCAGTGGCAGAGAACTTCAGTAAGTCCTCGACTTACGCAGATCCAAGTTACACAGATCCGGAGTTACGTGGATGTTCAGTTAGGCCGGTGACATACTTGCGTTTCTCCGCATTTCTGTTGCCACGACAGGTTCAACCATGCGACAACCTGCGACTCATTGCCAAGTGTGCATGGGTTGATGCCAAACTACAGGTGTTCGGAACGGCAACTCTAGTTTAAGACATTACATAGTTCGATAGGTGATATTTGATCATCGTGATGGTGAAAAAAATCTGATGTGCTCAGATTTTTCCCTGGCTCTCCTTTCTTTTTCATGAGTAGGTTGTCACTAAGATGGAAATTAGCCAACAAGGACAAAAATCTATCTCTTGACATTAAATTAGGGCAAAAGGTACAGGAAACCACAGGACTTGTACCCCAATGATCTTTCATATCGGATCATTCAGAAACACTCATGTGGATAATAATGGAAAGAAATTTTTTTATTTCTCCCTGCGAAAATGTTTTCCACTTTACTAATCTACTTTTTGGGAAAATCTGATTGACATTACTTTTATGTTGTATTTTCTGCCGAGTGTATAAATGTGTTTGCTCTTTCATGAGATTTACAAGATCCTTGTCAATGAAATGTGCAAAAAAGTCTAGTGGCGAGCAATGTTGATCCAAATGAGTTTCAGGATTTACACCATTGGCACCTATAAACGTATTCACCCTTGGGGAACTATCTTTTTCTGTCCAGCCATCCTGGGAGTCTGATCAAAGTGGTTTCTTCCCAGGTCTTCGCCCGTGGCCGGGAAGCCTTCCTCTTCTACTGCCATCTCTCTCTGCATTTGCTTGACATGATCCTGGGCGTATATGTGTTGCCGAAGCACTGTCAGTATTATCTGTCATAGTCTCATATTCCTCTTCACTAACTACATAGGTAAAATAAAGTGCAGAACAGTCAGAAAAATGGAAATCATACAAGAAGAATGTATAATATGAGCTAAGGAAACAGGAAGGCTACAGGTGCTCACACCTGAATCGTTTTCACATGCAGCCAAATCAAAATCTGGATCATCGTCACTATTGTCAGTATCATTTTCCAACTCACTATCACTCCATTCACGATTAATTTCCATTGCATTTGCATCGTGAGACAGCCTCTTTCTAGCCATTTTATGAGCCAATATGGTGACTAAAACACCAGAATCACAGATCAGCTGCATCGCATACAATTTAGGCTTTTCATGACATCTAGCATCGTTATAATGTACTACATGGTCCAAGACACATCATAAAGAAAGGCCATAGATGTATCCTTACCCCCGGCTGCGGTTCAATTTATTATACACAAAGACATCCAAGTACGTCCATCATATTTATCGTAAGAATTCGGAAGACATACAATTACATCCATAGCACTCAAAGTGTTAAAAGACAACTTTAAAAGTGCTTAGGGATTTTGATGGAAAATTTTGAGCTTCTTTTCAGAGCTAGAAGTTACTTGATTAGTGTACTACTATAATGCATTTACTTGACTTTTCTTCAGGAGTTCATATTAATAACTATCCCAAATTTCTCCCAAGTAACTTATTGATTCTTAAATTGTCTCCTGCAATAAGTTTGCTACAGTGAGTTTCAGGGAATGTACTCATTAATGTATTGGTTTGTTACCCAACCAGGTTCTTCCAACACCTTCTAAAGAGCAAGAAGTTCTGGTTGGTTTGCTGAGTTCTATCCGAGCAATGCCTGTTGACACTCTGGTTCAGACAGTTAATAGTGTTCTTCGTCAGCCTCCAGCTGTGGTTGTGGGAGGAGGAAGTGCTACTAATGGAGCTCAGGTAATGAGGAATTATTTGTAAAAGCTATTTATCATTGAAAGCATCCATGTTCTTATTGACTCTGCAATTCTATTTAATTTTCTTTTTTTTTAAGAGTGATTTCTTGCTCATATGTCCTTCCTTGAGATTTTATTTTTTTATTTCCAGTTCTATATGACTTATTGGCATTATTGATTGGCATTGGTTAATATTTTGGTTATGTTACCTTAATCATGTATCTAGCCTCAGATAAATTTTATAAATCCCTTTCAGTTGCACATTTTTAGATATCCTTCAGTTAGTTTGAATAAGGGCTGATTTTTTATTTGAATCACTTTCATACCCTAACAAAGTCTCTGAAGAATATTATGTTGGCTGTTAAATGTAATTAGTTGCATGAATCTTTGCAGGTGAACTGCTGGTGTGTCAAGCTTTGCTCAGTCTGATAATTGATACTAGAGATGGGTCGAATAGCAGATTTCTCGAATTTAAATTTAGAATTAAAAAAATAATCATGGCTTGAATATTCAAATGCTTGAAATTTTGAACCCCTCTAATACTATAAATGCAATTAATATATATTTACGTATATGTATTTTTTTACACACAAGAAATTAAATTATTTTTCAAAGATATATGTTACATGCATGCAAAAACAAAAATATGCAAATAATCTATTTCATGAGTGATAGCTGACAAATACAGATGCAAGCTTTTTGAATTTAAATAATTGATTTAAAGCTGTTGTCTTGTGAATTTGCAGGGACTTGTGCTTGAGGTAAATCTGCTTGAAGTCTTGTATTGCTACTTGAGGAAGAGTACGACAGCGCGCCAATTGGTAGATTCATGGCCCTCACTAGCTGTTCTGTTGAGAGAGGGCTCTGCTTCATCCACTTCCTCACCACCAGCTCACTTTCTTCTTCTTGCCCTCCTCAATGAATTTGTCCAGAGAGCATCTCCACTGCCAGAAAAGAAAGATCAGAAAGAACTGCAGGATATCACTGCAAAGGTATGCTATGACAAAAAATTTTCTAAAATTTTTGGCATCTAGATTTATTGACATAACTTCTGAATTTTAATCAAATATGTGTGTGCTGACAGTACATATGCATGCTTAGTGTCAGAGGTTTTTTATTCCTCATTTTTTAGTACAATTTTGTGCATATTCCCTCCTCCTACTCTAAATCTCTTCTTGCTAATTAGCAATTTTCCTGTCTTACCCTTGTCAGATGGTATCATTTTCCTCCATTTGTCAATAGATAATATTTTTAACTTTAATTGAAAAGTTTTCCTTTTCTATTTAGCCCCTCCATGTTGCTAAACATTGCCTTCTTCAGCACTCTTCATTCACCCTACTCATATCATTTCTAAGTTTATTCTTCGTTTGCATACACCTACCTATTCTATGTTCACCCCATGGATACCCATGTTTTACTTTCTTCTTTTATGATTTTCCAAGTCATATCTGCAATTATTATCCATGGCTTGTTGTTCCTTCCTGTATCTACTGCTCCTGCTCATTTTCCTGCTGCTCTTCTTATCCCTATCTTCATTTTTTTCCATCCTTTCATATTATTCCTCTCTCCTTATTTTTGCATTAAGGTCTGTCAACACATTCCAGGTATTCTCTCTTTTCAATCCTTTCCTTTCATTCCAATTATAGATTTTACAATCCAATTCTTTGCCCTCCTTTCTCATCTTAATCTTGTGTATCCCATTTCATTTTGTAATTGCTCCCATTATCATAATCACTAATTACTGGCCATATTTTGGTTTATTCTTAAGCTTATAAATGCTCTTTATCCTGGTGAGTCAATAATATCGGCTGGCCAGCAGCTTTTTGGTCATATGTAAATGCTTACTCATTTTGATGGTGGAATTATCTTCTCATTTGAAATTTATGACTTCGAAAAATAAACGTTTTAGAGGAAGTTACCTTGTTCTAACATTGCTAGCACAGTGGTACAACAAAAGATTTTGCAGTCCGCTATAATGAGCACTGATACAAGTCACAAATTTGCTTGTTATAAGGTGCACTCATTATAGCCAACGTGATTTTAATGCTTCCCTATCATCATGTATCATAGCAAATAGCCAAGGTGGGGAGAAAACTTTCAGTATCTGAAGAAATCTATTGGTGAATGCTGAAAATCATACTCTTCATTAAGAAATTATAAAATGTCATCATCCATACAATATCATCAGCAGATCTGCGGATGAGTAAAGTGCCAATAACTGGTAGTGCCTCTGCATACATTTCATTTATCTTTCATGGTGAATACTTGCATTACATAAGTTGAAACTCTGTCCATCACGGGACGTTGAGTATTGCGAGTTATGCAACCGGGACGACATCACAGCAAAATCGTCATGTTCTGGTCGTGTCACAGTAATTACCATGCAAAATATGTGGACCAAAATTGGCAAATATATTAGTATCTATGGTGATACTCTCCCTATAGGCCATGTTCATTACAGCGGACTTCTACTGTAGTTGCTTATCCTTTGAATATAAGAATATGAAGATAGGAGGGAAATCATGTTCAGTTTGTGCATCTTTGCAAGGAAGAGGCATGTAGGTTGTAGATCCTATTAGATTCAGTGTGGCTCTGTTTATGATTATTCAGTCATCTAGGGATTTGAATGGGTAAGTAAATGTTTCAAATGGATTATTTTCAATTCCCAGTTAGTGGAGGTTGTCGGGCAAGTTGCTGGTGCATGCCTGGAGCAGACAACATGGCTGCGGCGAAATCTTACGGTGAAGGAAGAAACACATCAAGAACCAGTCACTAATGGATCTAAAACATCCAAAGATTTGAAAGATGCATCCCTGGGTAAGTCTTAATCCTTGGGTATGGGAACTTGTGGGGATACATGTGTAAATAAGATATCTGTGCAAAGATTCTAAATGCCTTCTATTGAAAGTGGAAAATATTAGTTGAATGATGGGAGGAATCCCAAAAGAGAAAACTATAGAGGTGAAAATAAAAATTTGCCATGTTAAAGGCTAGGGAGTGTCTCTTCCAAACAGTGCCACTGAGCCATCTTGGTAAACAACAGTTGGACCTTAGTTTAGGACGAAGTAGTTGGGTGTGCTCAGCCCACAAGATATTCAAGCTCAAATGCATTCCCAGAAACTCTGAAGAAGTCACTTGCTCTATAGAATTCTGATTGATTGAGTGAAGTGTGAAATGGGCTTGAGGCAAGAGTGAAGGTATAAGTAAATTTGATGAATACACTTGGATTAAAAATGAATTTTTCATTCTTTACAATTCTCCACAAAAATATGTATCATCATCATCAAGGGTCAACAATCCTAGGTTTGGTTTGACGCAGCCCTCCACTTGGTTCTTCTATCAGCCAACATCTTCATATTAACGTAGTTCCTCTCTTTCACATCCTTTACGGCCTGTTCTATGTAACTCATACGTGGCTTGCCTTTTCCATATGTACACTTTTATTGGCAATCTGTTCTGTTACATTGTAATATCGTCAGGCACAACAAATTCACAGGGTTGACTGAATATATACCCAGGCTGGTGGGGGTGGACTACCAATGAGAAGAGGGAATGGAAAGGTGAAAAAAGGAGGGGGGGAGAAGTTGTCCTCCTACATTTGGGTGTAAAATGGTGATGAGGGAGGTGGGGAAGGGTGGTTTTACTCCCAAGGTCCCCGCTAATGGCATCCCTGGGATCTGACAAAGTTTAATTTTTTATCCAAGTGTAATCTTGAAGGAGTTCCACACAATAGAACCAAGTACGATATCTTATAAATTTGATGAAGTAAGTAAGGTTCACTGATGATCAAGAGCTTGTCAGTCAGTCTGCTAAGTGATCAAAAAAATTGCATTACAAAAGCAGCATGAAAGATATGTAATGAAGATTAAGGCAATAAGATTTTCAGTAAAAAAAGGGCCAGATTAAATTTGGAAGTGGGAGGTCACAGGCTTGAGTAGGTGGAGTGATTCAGTTGCCTAGGCTGTGTGCTGGAGGAGAAGGTATTATCATCATCAGTATTTCAATCCTAGGATCAGTTTCCTGCAGAACTCCATTCTGCCCTATTCAGTGTTAGTTCCCTCACGCCCTGATATGTTTTCTCTTTCACATGGAGCTTGTATAGCAGCATCAAAGTTTGAAGGACCCTTGTTCCAGTGAAAGAGGTGTGGAAGAGAACTAATGACAGGGTTATAGGAGTAGACATAAAGAAGAGACTCACAAAAAGTCTGATATTATGCTGGGTGCTGTTTGATAGGGATACATCGACTTTATTGAAAGAAGATGAAAATAGACTTAGGGCTTGTGAGATGTGGTTATAGAGAAAGATGGAGAAAGTAAGATGGATGGAAAGGATGAATGATGAAGTATTAGAGATGGTAAGGAAGGAAAGAAATTGATAGATGAAATTAAGAGAAGGCAGTGGAACTAAATGGAGCATGTATCAAGCAGCGTATATGTTTTGAAAGAGGGAGGAGAAAAATTGTAAGTTTTATAAAAGGTTGAAAAGTGCATCGGTGCTTTTTTTATTATTTACAATGAAACAGCTATCTGAGGCCCATTTATTGAGATTGTTTGCATCTTGCCTAGATTTTTCATCCCCTCTTCACTTGAAGTGAAAGAGATAACGATGTTGGCATAATCTATAATGATTGGTTTAAAATTATGATTACAGGATAAGGCTGAAGGTAATCATTGTTATTATTATATTTTCTAGGTTCTGGAAGAGAGAGGTTTTCTTCCTTGCATCGTGTATTTTAAATTTTTGCAGATTAGCGATCAAAGCGATGGAATGTAGGTGCATTAGATATTGACAAGGAGAGGTTGTGTGGTTCAGATCACAGTATTAGATGAAAATTTTTCCATGCAACTAGAAGCAAAATAAAAAACATGACTTTTTTCCCCATTACCCCGGTATTGTGAGAAAAAAATATGTAGCATGTCGCGCGGGTAGCCTACATTCACCAGGATCAGGCGGACAGCAAGAGTTGTCCGCCGATCGGACAAGATCGATCAAGAGAAAGATCGAACTTCCTAAAGGAATCTTCCTAAATGATAGGGATCGAACTTCCTTTAGGAAGTTCGATCCCTATCTCAGTTCAATATTTTCTTTCAGTCATTGCATCAAAAATTTTATCATTCAATTTAAAACCCTTACATCTAAATACTTACTGTTTTTACTTTTATTGTTTAAATTAAATTTATGAATGTATCACTAAAAAATTAGGGATGGTCGCGTCTAATCCAAAGACCCACGGATCTTTCATTTCATTTGCTACTGAAATCATATCCGAAGACAGTATAAATTCACATCCAGATTGGTGATTTTTAAATTTCACGGCCTAGTGATCGATGCACCCCTATAGAATGGAATTATAGGTATGGTAGATACTGACAAGGAGAGGATTGTAACTTGGGTCACAAAATGAGATGAAATTATTTTCTGAGCTACTAGTGCAGAATAAAGAATTACATGCCTTAGCTTTTTTTCTCCACAGGCCTGGATGCGTGGGAAAAAAATGAAAGCAGAATGTCACGCGGGTTGTCTACATTTACCAGACATGCATGAACCGATGATAGCTAATGATGGGTGTTAAAAATGAGAGCTAGTGTGCTGCCGGTTGCACGTTCAATCCTTAACTCTGTTTAGTAATGCTGTATTCCAAGGATAAGGCAAGCAGACAGTTAAAGAAATTAGATTATCAGAAATTTCATGTGAATATATGTAAGTCAACAAATTAAACAAAAATAATAAAATTTGGTGTTAGTGAAAGTGATTGGAAAAATATTATATTACAGAATTAAAACCGTGGAAACAATACGTTAGTTAACTTAACGTTTTTTTGAGTTATGCATTTGTAAATCTAGTTTAAGCGATAAAAGTACAAAAAAGTCAGTATCTACATACCTACAAGGGTTGGAAATTAAGGATGATAAAATTTTTATTCAATGGCTGAAAGAAAAGTTTTAAACAGCGATAAGAATTGAACTTATCTGCAGTACACTACCCCACTCTGCTATTGTCGGCTTACTCGAATTCAGAGAATGCAGGTTCCCTGCATGTTATTTTACTTTTTTCTTGCAAACCCAGGCCAATGGAGAAAAAACTCAAGACACATATTTTTTTAAATTTTGCTTCTAGTAGCATGAAAAAAGCCTCATCTCATTTCAAGATCCAGGTTACATCGCCTCTCCTTAGGAGTATAAAACTCTGAAGTTTCATTTTAAAGGTTATTATGAATAAGACATTGCAAAATTACTAGTTTACAGCTTGAAATATTCTATAGTAATTTTATGTAATCAAAAATTGAATCCCCAGAAATCCATAAATGGAATTTCATGACAGAGTTAAAAAGTTTTTGTTTCTAAAAAAGAATTTGAAAGCTTTCAAGGATTTGATTTACAACAGCAACCCAAGTTAATGTAAACCCATTTGCACTGAAGTAATTTTAGGTTTTTGATTTTGTTCATTATTTAATATTCTATATTACATTATTCTTGGCATGTGATACACTGAAGAATTTTTTCTATAATTAGATTTATACTTTTCTGGATAGAGGGTGATACAATATGGCATCACTAGGATCTTATATTTTGGAAAATAATTCAAATACTAATGAAAATGAACTTATAATGTTTCTTGTAACTTCTAAAGAATAGTTGTACAGGTTTCAAAAATGTATTTTTTGATGAATGTGTGGTAAAAATAGGTATACATATGTAGGTCGATGGTATTGGTATTGAGAATCGATTTTCAGAATTGGAATTGGTGTCGAGAATTGATAAATTTTGGTATAGACTCATCTCAAGTTATTATATTTTTCATTTTTCTTCTTTTGAAACAAGGGTCCAATGGCAACGGCAGCATGCCAGTAATCAGTGGCGCAGCATCAACATCAGCTAGACACAGTGTGGCAGCACAGTTGATTTTGGCAGAATATCTTGCTCCACTTCTAGATGTTACATATGGCAGTCAAGAGAAGGAAAGAGTGGTAGCACTGTTGATAGGGGTTATGTATAACATAACTCCTTATCTGAAGAATCATAGGTAATTAATCCTTTTGTCATAGTGTATAGGAATTGCTTTAAATACTCACTTTGCCTGTTGTTTTCCTCACTTTGCCTGTTGTTGCCAATTTCTGTTGTTCTCAATGTGGGCAATTCTCATGCAAATTTTTGACTCTTTTTCACTGTTGTATACAGTGAGGTATAATTTCTTGAGAGCGGTGAAATCCTCATGCGCAGTCACATATTAGTGAAGAACTCCCTTTTCCAAGATTGACTTCTACATTCTCTTTCTTCTGCATGTTGTACCCTATGTTAATTGTCTATCTGTACCTCAGTTTTTGACATAATAAAAGGGCCCCTGTACTAGTTATGAAAATATCTATGACCAGATAATGCATTAATATGAAAATGCATTGGTGTCTAGGTTAAATCTATCAACTTCTCATACTCATGGTCTCAATCAACTAAGTCTTCCAAATATTTGTTGGGAAAAAGTAGGGATAATTATCTACATAGAGTGCATGAAGTTGGTGCAATATGGCTTCAATTTTGTGTGGATGTTCTGAGGAATTAATTTTGACTGACTGTGTGACTGAACTTGTGTAGACCAAACTATCTAGAATCTTAATTCTGAAGATTCAGGCGATATGGAGTGGAAGTGAAACATGATAACGTAGAAAGAAATAGATGAGCCAAATCCATAAAAATAATAAACTTTATTACGACCCGGGTTTCACTGTATTACAGCATCGTCATTTCGTCCTTCTCGATGGGGCACCCGACGGACGACGTGCTGTGCTGCAACCAACTACCAGGGACTGTCTTGTATTCAAAAGAACCATTTGAGACCGTTGTTTTATATTTGCCACTCATTTGTAACCCCCTCACCCCTACTCCTTCCCACGCCTCCCACACTTCCTTTCTTCCCCACACTCTTCTGATGACCACCAATAACCATCCACTCCACCGCTCCCCTTTCCTCCCTCCCCCCTTTCTTGTTTTTCACATATATGTTGGTGCATCTTAGTTATACTCTACCTGATGATGCTGTAATACAGTGAAACCAGGGTCATAGTAAAGTTTATTATTTTTGTGGATTTGGCTCGTGTTTTTCTTTCTACATTATCTAGAATGTTATCTGTTTAATTATAACAAAGGGGATTTTTTTAAAAATCCATGGCTAACTTTTCTTCTAGAAAATATATTGTTTTATAAAATCTGATGGAGCTCTCATTAGTACAGAAGTGTGCATAAAGCATGAGAGAATTCCCATTTTAAACACATTCTGCCCACCATTGGTCAAATTCTGTCCATGGTGATAAAAATGTAGCGCACTCAATATCATCATATTTTTAAATTCGTCATCATTGATCATAAATTCCTACATTGGTTTGATGCAGCTTTCCACTCAAGTCTCCTCTCAGCTAAACTCTTCATATTTATCTAATGCTTTTCATTTACATCTTTCACTGCTTACTCCATATAGTACATATGAGGCCTTCCCTCCATTCTTCCCATTCACTTTTCCCTCAACATTTGTCTTCATCAGACCATCACTTCTCAAGATATGGTCAATTTGGCTCTGTCTTCATTTGAAAGGTTTCAGGAGACTTGTCTTTCCTCCCTTCTCTTCTTTATGACTTCTTTTGTTACTTGGCCAATCAATTTTATCTTCATTACGCTTTGTAACACCAATTTCAAATGCTTCCAATCTTGACCATTTCTTGGCTGTATGCATGCTTATCTGCCAATAAGTAGCATAATCTAGATGTAAGTTCAAATTTAGTATTTCCTTACTTCCAAGTTGGTATTTCCAGATTTCAAGTATATTATTTTTCTGGTAGAATGCCATTTTCTGGGGAGTGAAGTAAATAAGGGAGTTATGATAAGAAGTTCCCTTGGCCATTATTCATTATGATAAGTACTTCAACTTTAACAGTGAAGAAACAATAATGTCATTGATTCTGTGAAAATATTGCTATTGTGCATATCAGAGGATGACTCCATTAAGCTTATTTACAGCTAGTTTGCAATATTTGCCTTATCATTTCAATGCTGTAAATGTGAATCACTGTTAGTTATCAAAGTGTTCATTAATATGTGGGAAATAGTATTTTTTCATGAAAATAAAAAGTTATCTCAAAAACTTGCAATCAAATCTGAGACCGAAGAAAATAGCGACACTTATTAGCTGATATACAGACTGAATAGAAAAATCAAAATTCTGATTTGTTGGGTATTGGGAATGGCTTCTTGACAGTCAGAATATACCTTTTTTAAATTCTCCCACTCTTGGGAGCAGCTTTCTTGATTTAAATATATTCTTCAGTCCCTAAAAGAGATGTTTATGATTTAGAACCGTGGACAGGATGAAATACATAGAGCTGAAATTCAATTCTCAGTGTTTTGCGTTGGAAATCTCCTATACATTTTTGTGTGATTTTCTTCAACACCAATGGTGGTCATCATATATTTGTGGCATCTATTATACTGCATAGTTTACCTTGGAACAAGCATGAATGTGTGGCATTTTTGGCAAAAGGGTTGAAAGGTATATGGAATATTATCACATAATTTTAACAGCTACATATATGAAACTCACATTCTTCTGCTGATACAGCATTGCACATGTACATTTAGATTTGAGATTGTGCCAACATAGGTGGGTAAATTCATTTGTTGTGCATGTGATAGGTGAGAAGGAGTTTTTATGGGATGCCCTTAGAAATCATCCATGCATGTGATCATAATTTGGAATAGAATTGTGCATGCTTATGCCCATAATGTATGTATGAGGAAGTATACATATCAATGTGATATGAATACTTTCTCTAACTAATGAGTGTCACACTTGCTTCTGTTAACTATTAACAGTGAATTGGTAGCATTTGGCTTCAATAATTGTAATTTATTTTTATGTTTTTGTTATGTAAAGAAACATTAACAATACTTTCTTTCCATAGCCCCAGGAATGCTGCTAGTTTTTTGGCATGTTCACAGTTGCTATCCAGTATTAGTGGATATCAGTACACACGTCGTGCTTGGCGAAAAGATGCCTTTGATCTGTTACTAGATCCATCGTTATTCAAAATGCCATCCCAAGCTTTAGTGTACTGGCATACAATAATTGACAATTTAATGACTCATGATACTACAACATTCCGTGATTTAATGGGTAAGTCACACTGCAAAGGCTTATTTTCTTTTCTTTTAGATGTTAGTTTTCTTGTCATTTTTGTCAAGGAAAAATAGTGCAATGATCATGAGCTGTTATTCTTTCTATCCTTAGTTTTTAGTAATGTAGTTACTATATCAAGTCCAGACATTATTAACTTAGTAATTATCATTATTGAACTCTCCCTCTCTGCTGCTGATTGCATATTTTAATAATTTAAGACATTATAATATTTCCCATAGTGAAAAATGTTAGCATTGTTAAAAAAAAATGGATAATTTGCCACGTAAATGAATATCATTTACTTTTTATTCTATTTCCTCAAAATCTCTGCTCACTCACTGTGTCAATTTATTCCTTGACTGTAATTTTGTAATAATTTCATCCCATTCAAGAGATTTTGATGAGTTGGAGCTTTTAGGGAAGTAAATTGAATGATATTATCTTGAGGCAGTTTGCTGTTTTTTCATTATATCTTGTAGACACTTGCTGTGCTACAGAGAAGTGAGGCTTCTCTGATCTCAGAATCAGGTGCAATATTTTTGGTATCAACTCCTTACCATCATAAATAATAGAAAGGAACCTTCATTCTGTGTCTCATTAGTCTTATTCAGTATGTGTTTCACTTAGACGTTACTATGGCTCATAGAATTAACCCATGACCAAGTCTAAGCCACTTGTTAGGGCTCATATTATTATCAAAAGTAGTGATGGCCGGATCGAATCCGTCGGATCCAAAGATCCGCGGATCTTTCATTTTTTCGGTTCCGGATCCGGATCCAAAGACACAGAGCAAAATCGGATCCGGATCCTAGAAATTTAAATTTTCGCGGCTTAGCGATCGAAGCGCCCCGTGAATGGAAGGTAGCTGCGGTAGATATTGACAAGAAGAGGATGAGTAACTCAGGTCACGAAATTAGATGAAAATGTTCCCGTGCAACTAGAAGCAAAATAAAGAAATATGACTTTTTTCCCCATTAGCCTGGTATCGCGAGAAAAAAATACGTAGGATGTCACGCGGGTAGCCTACATTCGCCGGGATCAGGCGGACAACGAGAGCCAGTGTACTGTGCGAAGTTCGATCCCTTTCGCAGTTAAATTTTTTCTTTCAGTCATTGCATCGAAAATGCTATCATATTCACTTTCAAACCATTAAATCTGAATACTCACTTTATTATACTTTTGTTGTTTAAATTAGATTTACAAATGTACCATTGATAAACTAAGGATGGTCGGGTCGGATCCACGGGTCTTTCATTTCATTCGCAACTGAAATCATATCCGAAGACAGTAAAAATTCAGATTCGGATCGGAGATTTTAAAATTTCACGGCTTGGTGATCGATGAGCCCCGCGAATGGAATGTAAGTATGGTAGAAACTGACAAGGAGAATGTGTGTAACTCGGTCGCGAAATGAGAAGAAGATTTTTTCGTACCAAAAAAACAAAATAAAAACATACTCGTCGTGACTTTTTTCCCCATACGCCCGGATGCGCGAGAAAAAAATACCGAATGTCACGCGGGTTGCCTACATTCGCCAGATTCCCGTGGACCTATGATAGCGTAGTTGTTAAAAATGAAGGCTAGTGTACTGCCGGTCACGAGTTCGATCCTTAACACTGCCTAGGAATATAGGCTATGCTGTATTCCTAGGGTGATGCAAGTAGGCAGTTAAAAAGAGTGGATTAACAGAAATTTCATGTCAATTTATAAGTAAAAAAAAAATTGGAGTTATTGAAATGATTGGAAAAATTTTTTATTGCAGAATTAAATCGTGGAATCATTACGTTAACTTTCCCATGTATTTTTAGCAACGCATTTATAAATCTAGTTTAAACGATAGAAGTACAAAAAAGTCGGTATCCACACAGAAATGTTGGAAATCAAGGATGATAAATTTTTTGATTCAATGGCTAAAAGAAAAATTTTAAACAGCGATAAGAATCGAACTGCTATTGTCGGCTTACCTGATTTTGGAGAATACATGCTCCCCATATGTCATTCTACTTTTTTCTTGCAAACCCGAGCCAATGGAGAAAAAAATCCGAGACTTTTTTAATTTTTGCTTCTAGTAGCATGAAAAACGGCTAATCTCATGCTTTTCTCAATTATAAAATAGTTCTCATAGTAGCATTTTTATAAAATTCTCAAATTTCATTTCAAAGGTTATTATTAATGAGAATTGCAAAATTACTAGTTTAGCAGCTTGAAATATTCTATAATAATATTTTCGTCTTGAAAATGGAATCCCCGGATATTCTATAAATGGAATCTCTTGGCCACATTAAAATATTGTGTTTCTAAAATAGAATTTGAAAGCATTCAAGGATTTGATTACTAATTGGAAAATAATTCCTTTATTAATGAAAATAAACTTACAATGTTTCTTTCAACTGCACTCTAAAGAATAGTTGTACAGGTTTCAAAAATGTATTGCATGATGAGTATGTGATAAGGAAGTTGATCTTTATATTAGAAGTAGTAAGATATAGTTATTGCATCCGTAATTCTTGATCTAGGAAAATATTATCCACAAGGATGATTGGAAGTTGATTTTTTCGACAATAAATTCACTTTTTTTGGCAATTCTATTGTTGCTGTATTTATATATTTTTAAAAAATCTAGGTTTTGAAAATCTGAATCGAGTATGTGAAACTAAGGATCCGAAACCGAGATAAAGATCCGAAACCCAGGCAAGGATCCGGATCCGGATCCGACAAAAAACCTGGATCCGTCCATCACTAATCAAAAGTGAAATTTTTAATCTGGCAGAAACCTTTGAGTATGTGGTGTCTTTTTGGAAAGTTACACTTGTGATCCAACAAGCTTCAGAAATGATTTTAATATCCTTAATTTTGCAACATGGCTTTGACAAGCAAATAAAGAATTTCAGTTACAAAAGAAGAATTCTAAGTTGAACTCATGATTAAGAACCGAGTTATGATTTGGAAAGTGATGTTGCCTTGTTAATGATTGATTAGAGATATTTGGGATAAGGGAAGTTAGTGATAATCAGAGCAGGAAACCATGCGAAACTTGTAGAATACCTAGTTATGATTTGGAAAGTGATGTTGCCTTATTAATGATTGATTAGAGATATTTGGGATAAGGGAAGTTAGTGATAATCAGAGCAGGAAACCATGGGAAACTTGTAGAATACCTAGTATGTAATGTGGCCAGTGCACATACCTAAGATCTTTTTTTATATTTAGCGACTTGCAGACATAGTGTGATATATGTCTCAGAACAACTTGTGAGCACATTATTTTTTGGCTGCTATTAAAACTCATGTGGTAGTGTATCGAAGGTTTTCCGAGTCTTGGTAGGAAGTATGATGTATGAATATGAGATGATGTCAACATTTATGCATAAACTATTCTATGGTTGCTGGAGTGAGTCTCACATTTATTCTTTTCCCATATGTTGTCATTATACAAGTAATTGTATCAGTATTAGTATTTGAGCTAGCTAATAGTTTCATTTGAATTAACTTTGTGTTAGTGTTTATTTTTCGTCTAAATATTCATTGCCTGGAGAATAATGGTTGCCACTCCTATTTTTTTCTTTCCAGCTCGTGTTTCCATGGCCCAAAGTGGGTCTTTGAGCCTCTTTTCCAGCCGAGAGCAAGAATATGAACAAAGAGCTCAACTTCTTAAAAGGCTGGCTTTTGTCATATTTTGTAGTGAGACTGATCAGTACCAGAAATACATGCCTGAGATTCAAGGTATACATTTGAAGCTTTGTGATGAAAGTTATTTGCACCATTTATGTGTTCATATTTGTTAATTTGGTATATAAATAATAACTGGACATCCTGCCCACAATTGATATTTATTTATTATGTTTATGTTCATCCAATCTGGTTATCCATCCAGTTATAGGGTAAACTTATTACAAAAAGATAAAATTAAAATAAGCATTAGTACATTGAAGGTTTGATTCATTCATTTAAATTAGTAGCTACTTGCTATATGTTGCTGATATGGAGCATATTTTAGTTGACATTTTTCCAGGATAAATAAGTATTGCCAAGTCCCAATGGTCTAGGTTTCGTAGGTTATCATGTGTGCTAGGCTTTATATCCTCCTCACATACAGTCATACTAAGGATGTCTATGGTTCAAATCCTGGTGTAGTTGAACTTTTTCCATTGTGATCTGGCTTCATTGCATCTTTCCCATTCACTCGGTCTTTTTCAATTTATGTATTCCCCGTTCATTTTTCTTGTACTCAGTATGATTTAATTCACCCTTGAGAATTTTCTCACATTGAATGATTATGTTTGGACATCTTGACCAGTTTCCTACTTTGGCTATTAGTGCCATCAATAGGAAATGTGGAATCTATAGTAGTGGCAGCGGCATTGATTATCGCCCAAAAATCATATCATAGTGTGTATTGTTTTAGATGCATTGAACTCGCTGTCTTCAGTGAACCTAAGAATTTAAGATAATTTGTCTACCGAGTTAAATAATCAATGGTTCGATGCACTCAAATATTAGAGTTTTAAACTACCAATGGATTGCATCACACTTGGACATGAATGCAACATTTGGATTGAAGAAACACATGTCGTTATCCTCGTATGTTAGCTTTCAAAATATTTTTGTATTTTTCTGAGCCTGAGGGGGGATGTGCCCCCACGCCCTCTGGCTGGTTCCACCCATGCTCTATGGCAAAAAACAATGCATAAATTTCTTCAGTTTTGAAACTATCATAAAAGTAAAAGAAAATTTTGGATTAGCCATGTTGCATAACAATTCTCTCTTCCATCCCTGTCAGTAATGTGGGAACTCAAGAGCTAAGAGTGGTAAATGAATGAAAGCGTTGTTTAGAATATCTACTCTGAAAAGAGATTATAATATATGTTCAGTGTATTGTGAAGTTATTTAGGATGCTTGTATTTAATTAGGTATATCTGAGGGCAGATGTTTGAAATAATAAAACAAAAACAGTGGTTTCATGGCATTGCATATGACCTGAAATGATTATTGCACTACTGCATAGTTTCTGAGTACCTATAAGTAGGGACATGACATTTTCGCGAAACGTTTTTTGCGACAGGATTCACGAATTAAGCGACTTTAGGGTTTAATCGCGAAATAGTCTTTGAAACGCGATTTTTTAAAACGAAATTTGAGATTTTGCAAATGCCGAATTTTTGTAGCATGAAATATTTTCTTTAGTGATGGCCGGATCGGATCTTTCATTTTTCTTGGTTCCTGATTCGGATCCAAAGACACGGAGTAAAATCGGATCCGGATCGTAGATTTTAAATTTTCGCGACTTAGTGATCAAAGCGACCCGTGAATGGAATGTAGTTGTGGTAGATATTGACAAGAAGAGGATGTGTAACTCAGGTCACGAAATTATATGAAAATGTTCCCGTGCAACTAGAATCAAAATAAAGAAAATGACTTTTTCCCCATTCCCCGGTATCGCGGGGGAGAAAAAAAAATACGTATGATGTCATGCGGGTAGCCTACATTCGCCGGGATCAGGCGTGCAACGAGAGCTAGTGTACTGTGCGATGTTCGATCCCAATCGCAGTTTAATTTTTTCTTTCAGTCACTGCATCGAAAATGTTATCATATTCAATTTCAAACCATTACATCTGAATACTCACTTTATAAAACTTTGTTGTTTAAATTAGATTTACAAATGTATCACTCATAAATTAAGGGTAGTCGGGTCGGATCCAAAGAACCACGGGTCTTTCATTTCATTCACTACTGAAATCATATCCAGGGATAGTAAAAATTCAGATCCGGATCGGAGATTTTAACATCTCGCGGTCTCGTGATCGATGCGCCCCGCTAATGGAATGTACGTATGATAGATACCAACAAGGAGACGTTAAGTAACTCGGGTCACGAAATGAGAAGAAGATTTTTTCCGTGCCACAAACGAGGAAAACAAAATAAAAAATACTCATCTTGACCTTTTTCTTCATAGGACGGATGTGCGAGAAAAAAATTAAGCCGGGTGTCATGCGGGTCGCCTACATTCGCCATATTTCCCGTGAACCTATGAGAGCGTAGTTGTTAAAAATGAGGGCTAGTGTACTGCCAGTCGCGAGTTCGATCCTTAACACTACCTAAGAATACAGCCGTGCTGTATTCCTAGGGTAATGCTAGTAGGCTGTTAAAAAAAGTAAGTTATCAGAAATTTCATGCCAAATTATAAGTAAAAAAAATAATTAAATTAGGCGAAAGGAAATGATTGGGAAAAATTTATATTACAGGATTAATTCGTGGAATCATTACGTTAACTTTACAGTGTATTTTTGAGTGCCGCATTTGTAAATCTAGTTGAAGCGATAGAAGTACAAAAAAGTCAGTATCCACACACAAAGGTTGGAAATGAAGGATGATAAAGCTTTTTATTCAATGGTTGAAAGAAAAATTTTAAACAGCGTAAGAATCGAACTTCATTACCTGCAGTCCACTACTCCACTCTGTTATTGTTATTACCATTATCTCAGTAATTTGCCTTTAACTTAATTTTGCCTACTGTGTTTTTTATGTTGCGTAGGGTAGCCATAACTTCTCTATTGAATCTCAAATGTATGTACTATTAACAGTTTGTTCACATTGGTATGAAGTCTTTATTAATAATATTTTTAAAAAAAACCTTCCTTTAAGACTCCTTTTTCCCAACATTAAACACAGCTTTCACCTTTTTAAAACGATTTTATTTACCGTATTTATCATTTTTAAACACCGCTTTTGATGATTTTTATTTACCATTTTTCAGTGTCCGTATCTATAAGCTTTCATAATATGTGATTGGAATCACTCTTTTACTTATTGGAAAAATATTCATTCATTGGGACCAGATTTTGTCATCAAATTTTACAGCCTGATAAAAGTATGAGGGATTTGTCCATCTCTTAGTCAATTTAATGACTTACTATGTCATCCATGCTTTGGATGATTTTGAATTGGATTATGTCCATAATGGAATTATTGCTCAAGGTTTTACTCCCTTTTTATTCACCACAGAACGTTTAGCTGACAGCCTGAGACTGCCCCAAGTTGTGCCTTCAGTTCAAGCACAGGTGTTCCTCTGTTTTCGTGTCCTGCTTCTCCGTATGTCTCCATCCAACATTACATCCCTGTGGCCCACAATAATATCAGAAATGGTCCAAGTATTTCTTCTCATTGAGCGTGAGTTCACTGCTGACTCTGAGGAATTCAGGTAGGGATGACGCCATTCATTGATGGAATCTTTTGGGTGGTAGACTCAATGTTTCATTATTTCCCATTACTTGTGTAATTAAAAACAGAATCACCTTGTGTGCTAAAGCTTCATTATTAACCGTATGATTTTGGCCTCTGAATCATTACCCGATTGATGTTGTTAATAAGAGTAGATTTTTGTGTGCTTATCTAATGAGTATGTGATATGCACTTGATTTATTATGTGTAGTTAAGGCAAAGATGAGAGTAAAAGTAATTATGTTACTATATTTCTGCTACCTGAGAAATTTTTGATAGGAATTGTTTGGTTACTAAATAAAAACAAAATAGGGAAGTTTGTGATTAGATGTCAGAACCTGAAAAAATTTTGTGTTATTTTTTTTTGCTGCTGCATAATTACTGGGTACCTATAAACTTTCATAATATGTAATTGGAATCACTCTCTTCCCTGTTATTTGAAAAATAACCTTTCATTGGGACCCATTTTTTTCAGCAAATGATACTGCATGAAGAAAGTATGAGGGATGTGTTCATCTCTTAGCCAATTTTATGACATCAGTCACCCATATATTGGATCAATTTGACTTGGGTACTGTGAATCCTGGAATTGTTCCTCTCAGTTTTCAAAAATTTTTCTGGATAGTAGAAATATTTCCTCCTGTATCATTGTTTTATGTGCTTAATTAAATGTCAATACTGGTTTTTCAAACTTAAGAAACAAAATCTCATATGTAACATTATTCTAATGTCAGAGAACAGATGGCCATATGTCCATCGTGTTTAATAGTCATAGAAGTGATGAAAATTAAGTCTGTCATATTTGAAAGTATCTTATCTTGCATACACAATCATTTCAACTTAATGAGTGGATGTGTTGATATGCTTTTATATCATTTGGTTCAAAAGTCAGTATAAATTAGGCTAGGTTCTGCCATATTATATTGGATTTTATTATGAATATGCATGGGTTATATTGATAGAAATGAAGTGTAGACATAGAATTGAGGAAATTATCAGCCTTTGGTCCAGATCGGATTAACTAACTCCTTGGTCCTTATATAAATTTATACTTAATTGTGCTTAAACTCACCTTCTTTGTGGAAAATATGGAACTTCTGACTTTACTTTAGTCTCTCGAGTAACCAAGATTAGGTTAACTGGTGTATTGATAAACTGTGATGTCCAGGGAAAACCATATTTTGCAGTAGATGGGTAATTGGATATCGGTAGGGTTATTCATTGAGTGGAAGAAGGGTGGAGAGAAACCTGAGCCCTGCTCTCTCAAAAGGGGCCAAGGGATCCAAAGTTCAGTGTCCCATTCGATGGATGGAATACTGAACTCAAAGTGCTCTCCACATAACAGTTAACCCATTCGCATCCTCTCCCTAGTATTTAAATCAACCCTAAACACCACCGACTTTTATGTATAAGAAAGAAAACTTACTTTCTACGGTTATGCATGGAAAAACGTGCCAAAAAAAGCTGTCAAGATGGCAGCTGCAAACAGGCACTGATAACGGGCAACAAAGTTAACAAAAACACCACCAGAGAGCAGCAGGATTCACTGAAAACTAATGCTATACATTATGCGTACCAGTACGCTTGCGGTGATCAAGGCCAGTTCCAATGCGCGTACCAGTATGCTTATGGATGCAAATGGGTTAAGCAGAGTAAGCAGAGACTAGTATACTTATGAGAAATCTATACCACTGTCAAGATTTTAACCTGGACCCTCAAGGGAAGTCAGCACTCAAGCTACCGAACCAACCTGATTCCCTCAATGTCCTACAGTTAGAGCAAAGCAATTGTTTAACCAGATGTGGGCTAAAGTCATTCGCCTGTTTCAGGAGCGGTACTGGAAAATATTTTTGCTGCAGTATAGGCAAACTTGTGCCAAGCCTTTTTCTATTTAATAAAATTCCTAATTTATGGTTTGATGTTTAATAGTAATTGGATTCAGTGTAAACTAAAAGTTGGTAGCTGGTAGAACTTTCTCAAATTTGGTAACTTCTGCTTTGTGTCCATGAGTATCACTTGGGCTTGAATTTTGATGAAAAAATTACATTCAATTAACCTCATAAGGAAATAGAAACAAATACATTGCAGCATTAGGCGATTGAAATAAAGATTTTAATTTGTGTGTTATGTTCACCCTGGGGACAAAATTCTTTCCAAGCTTGGGTGAACAAGATGAGGTAAAATATAACAAGAAACAAAAATTATGAGTCTAACTATACCAGAACAAGTATTTCAACAATAGACAGAGCAAGTATAAACCTACAACTGCATGAATATTCTTCCCTTCAGGGAAGCTGTAATAATTTTGGAACAATAGTGAGTAGCCACTAGGACACCCTCTAAAAAATGTCCAAGTATCCGTATCTGAAGCGGCTGTCACACGGAGTGAGCTGTTGGCCGACTCAACTCGAACAGAGGGTGCGAGAGGGGAGATTTTTCCTGGCATAAGGAAGGGGTGTTTTTGGCTAGGTCAAGGTGCAGGGGGATTTTCGTGGAATTAGTCGATAGGTAGATTTTGAGGGGAGGGAAAATGGTATGGGTATGGCAGGCAAGGTGGAAGTTTATCATTAGAGCATCAGGAACTCTTTTGTGACTCTGGCGGGAGGACATCAGCCCTAGGCCTGTGTGGTGGGCTAACTTCTGGTCATCTTCCACATTCAGGGGGCTATGTTGTGATGGGTGGGGGGTGATGGGGTGAGGTGATGGTGTGGCAAGCTGGTGCGGATGAGATAGTACGGGAAAGATTGGTACTGCTGGAAATGGTAGCAGTCTGGAATCATTGCATTTTGGAATCATAGGCATTGTTGACATCATTGGCTTGCCTGTTGTTAGCTCACCTGTCGTGCAAACCCTTGGGCTAAGTCCAAAGGGTAATTAGTCCGCCGAGGGGTAGTGTCCAACGAGGGGAGAAGGAGGGGGGTACCCAAAAATGCCACAACATATTGCTGTAGAGTAATTCATAATTTTACGTTTTTCATGAGGGAAGTGGATTTACCAAGATTTTGATTATCCAGGAAACGTTTTTCGTTCTATCTCAAATAATCGAGAGTCTACTGTATTGCTGCTCATCATGTTGTATGCTTAGATACTACAAGATGAGTATGGTGTTATCAAAAAATTTCATAAATAATGTTGTACAAGTTTTTTCATTTCACCATTTGGACCAAAGAGTGGCTTCCTCAAAGTAGAAAAATGTCTTGAACATTTTATTAGGTTGGTAATCCTGTAGGAGTATTCATCTATCTCTATATACATATGGTGAAGTTTTTAGCATTTCCTGCTGTGACAGTTATTATTGTTGTAGTTTTTGTGCCTATATGGTATCTGATATATCCCTTTTGTTTCCTGTAATTTATACTTGAATGTCCCCATAATATTTTAGTTATTTCTGCGTATTAGTTAAATTCATGATGCTGAAGAAGTTTCATAAGCTTCAGATTGCACTTAGAGATGCACCTCACTTAGAGAGAGTGGTCATTCTATGCCAACTTATGTTTAAAATGCTTTGTTTATTTTAGTGAATTTATTTTAGTGAATTTATTTTAGTGACTATGCATGTGTTATGAATACTGAATGGGCCTACAGTCGAATCTGCATAAGCAAGTCCAAGGAATCAGGAAAATAGGAAAATTCCTTGCTTGTAGAGATTTCTCACTGGGCTAGTTCCTTGGCTATACTATGTCATGTTACTTTTGAAAATCCTCTAGTTAAAAAGTTGTGTATTCCCAGTTCTGTGGTGAAGTCATTTTTTATTTTTTGAACAATAGTCCATCCATTGGAATTTTTTTGAGGTCTCCCTCAATCCATTCCATAAGGCACTTCTAAGTGTTTTGAAATTCAACTCCTTGGTTCCATTTTATATTCTGAGGCCCTCAGAGCACTGCTACTTAGTGAAATCTGACTTTTATGATCTTATATAAGGTAGACTCCTGTGATTCCAAACTCAATCAGTATCCCACTCAGCAATATCCCACCATCTTAACACATTCTCACAATTTTAAATTCATCACTCAACGAAAACACTACAGTAAAACCTCGCTTTTACATCCCCGCAATTTACGTTTTCCCGCCATTAACGACTTTTTCTTCATGTCCTAATAATTTCCATATATCCGCAATGTAACGTCTTCCCTTTATTCACGCTAGCAAATTTTTAAATGGTTCGCCATTTATGTTTTACGAGACGATTTTGCCGTGATTATCGTCCTGGTTGCATAACTAGTGGTTGGACGCGCTCCGTGAAAGACAAAGTAAAAACTCATGCAGTAAGTTACCACTATGAAAGAGAAATAACATTTGCCCAGATATACCACCATTTATCGTGACCTCGCTCATCTGTGCAATTGTAATGCCGCGAGGGATTACAGTACATGTACGTCGTTTTTCTCACGATTGTTGTTCAGGTTGCATAACTCGTTGGATGGCTGATGCTATCGCATTGGTGATGAAATTTTTCATTTACTTAAGAAGTGTATGCTTTTCAGCATTTGCGGTCTTGTCTTTCTTTTTTGGAGGCATTAATGCAGATTTAAAAAAATCCTCCAGCCAAACTTCATCCTCATACATCCTACGAACAAACCCGTAAAATCATCTCATTCTTAAGTATCTTTGATAGGATATGATTATAGTCTCCACACCTTGTTTTCTCATAATGTTCACCCTAACTTACTAGCATGGTTGGCTCAAGACTCCTGGCCTCAGTTCATCCTTATCTATGTCATTCTCCTCTTCTATTCCCAAGTTCCCTTGCCTATCGTTAGTGCCATGCAGTTCTTTTCACATTTTCCTTAACCCTATGCTGAATCTCTTGTAAGTTCTATCAGCAGCTCTCCTGACTTAACAGTAATGAACAGTGTCTTGTCCACTCTAGTGTCTACTACACCACCCTCCCCCCCCTCCATGCTTTCTCAACTGCTTGCTGTTCTGCATCTTCCCCCATGCACCTGTAAACTAATTCTTGATAATCTCTCCAATTTACAAGTGTACAATTTTTTCACACTCTTCCTAATCTTGGCCCAACCATATGTAATCTAGTTAATATATCTCCCCGTGTCCCCATGCATTTCAAATAAGAGATTTTGGTATTATTAAAGAGGTTTTGTTGGAACTATATTTCAAATTTAAACTTGTCATTTAATGAAAGCAAGAATTAGGCAGGCAAAATCAAGAAGCAAGGAGTTATTCTTTCAGGCATAACTTTCATATAAAATTGCATACCCTCAAATTACACTTTCCCGTGATTTACACTTTTTTCTCTAGTTCCTCTCAAAAGTGTAAAAGAGGGGTTTTACTGTATAATATTCCGTATTGCCCATATACCGTATTTACCCTTGTAAGCCGCGCCCTCGTATATCCCAAGCACCCCTGTTTTCAGGCAGGCTTGTGAGGAAAAAAAATTTTTTTCCCCTGAGTCTGCATCATTTTGTCATGGCATTTTGCATGTTCTTTAATAGAAATGCTGTGCCTAAATTACACGTACATCTTTCTCAATAATTGATTGAATTACGTGTTACAATCATCACGATCGTCATCGCATCGTGCATCAATGCACGGCCTCTTTTACTGTGCATCTGTTTCTCATAGCATTTCACAGAAATCACAGTTACATACAATCACATCATCCAGCTATAGAAATGGCATCTGTGCAATATAAATCCTACTGAAATAATTGCAGAAATGTATACAATTTCAACCCGTGATTACTCTATTATTATGAAAATCCATTGGCATATCAACAAATAAAAGCAGAATGCCATCCGTACCTGATAGCAGTGGTCTCGTCTGCTCTCTGCATAGTAGCTGTGGACTGGGACAATTTAACAACACTGGAAAGTCTTGGGAACACACGGAAAAACTAAGCTCAATGTAATAACAATTATAATTCTTATAAAACTAAAGAAGAACACATTCCCGGAAATAGAATCATAAATCACTAATGAATATACATATCATAACAGTTCTCATTTTTAGTTTTCGTCACTGCTAGATTCAGATACGTACACCATATTTCCTTCTTGCAGCTCGATTTTCTATTTTTTCAGCGTCGCTTTTAATATGTAGTTTTGTACTCACTGGAAATGATCACAATTTCACATCAGAATTCATTTTAGGGTAATAATAGCAAATTATTTAAAATACTAAATGATTGATTCGAACTTGTTTTCTATTCTCACGCTTCGAGCGGATAGCATGGATAGTAAGAATGTATAATCTCTGAGCATACGACTATTGCCACTATGTAACAAATTCTTTGTCGTGTCTTTGCAATGTAGCTTTAATGTGTATGCAAAAGGAGCTATCTATTACGTAAAAATGTTGCTACAGATACGTGATATCAAAACAAACTCCGCTTACAATTTTGAAAAGACATAAAGATGCCACCCCCCTTGCGGCAGCTTACAGGATACAATATAGATTTAAATACATATCAGTGCTACAATGCATTGTCCTACTCACGATCTATGCACAATAAATCTATTGCTTTGTCAAGGGGTGTTTCTGATCTAGCATTTCTTCAAGTACCATTGTATGCTCAGAATTTGTTAAACGTGGATTTTTATTACTAATTACTATGAAATTTCAGAATTATTTACAATGTATGATTTACTACTGGACCATACTTACCAATTACAACGATATATTCACAGAATGCGAAACTTAGGAGAAAAAAACAACAGGAATTTGAGGAAAAATGGTTTGCGGAGGAAAATCTGGAGGATTCATGTAAGGCGTGCACCCCCATTTTTTCACCGGCATTTCGGGAAAAAAGGTGCGCGGCTTACACAAGTAAATATGGTACTGCCAGCCCCTTGCAGGTAGACTGTGTGAAAACTGCCAAGCATACTTATATGAACTTTTTTTTAAGATTATTGAATTTACATTATTTTAAGTACTTATTTATAATTTATGGAGTATTTATTTATCTCCATGCTGATGTTATACCTGAGATTTAAAAGAATGATGAAATGAGTATCAGCCAATCAATTGGCCACTGGCAGTTTTCACTCAACCAAAGAGGGCCTATAGATTGGCCTGCTGGCAGTAAATGGGTGAAGATCCTCCATCCTCTGCAAGTGACATTCATCTTCACATTTGTTTTTGTTTACAAGTGAAATCTGACCCCTATGAGTCGAACAAAAAAAAACTTGCATTTGAACTGTCAAATCATGCACAAAATGTTGCTTTTCCTAAAAGTCACTCTCACTTGTAGAAATGTAGAGCCAGGCAGTCTTTTTTATAGAGGTCCGGACATAAAAAAATGACTCTGTTGTATGTTGAGGATTTTCTTTCACACTAGTAGAGGTTTTCGGGCGTGAAAATGACAGGACCAGGCAATTGCAGGTATCCCTTGCTTACCACAAATTCTCATAACATGATAATAACCTGACTGGGGCCAATACCAATAGGGAGTATCAGGTATCGGCCATTTCCCTGATACTTCGATACTTTCGAGTAGTCGTTTTTTTCGGATACTTTTATTTGAAAGTATTTGTTAGGTGAAAATCATCTAAAAATGTATAATTTTGAAATCCTGCCTTCTTCAACTGACTTACCAATTTGTCGCATATTTGTTTACCTAGCTGCGATCTTCATGACAGTAAAAGTGCGACAAGTGCATAGAATTGGCTATGGAAAAGCCTGAGGCGAAAAGCTCAACCTCCTCTGAAAAATAGACAAAAATCCATCTACTAAGAAAGTTTGCTGAAATAGCGGCAAAAATTAAAGTTCTGCCATACACTCAAGTTCGTTCCGCTCAACCCATATGTTATTCGGTGTTTCCACCTACATTGCAAGCTCGTTTTCCAAAAATATAAAATTCAAATATTGTGTCATGGTCAAGTGTTATGACGTCAATGGATTCACGCAAGAAATTTTAAAATTAAGACAAAGGTGAGTGTGGCGTGCCTCCAATGTTCCATACTTACGGAGAAAATCTGGTTTCATAAATTGACTAGAAAAACTTAAACGAATATAAGTAAATATTTGAAACTTAAAGGACGTCATGGCAAAAGTATGATTCATATTCTATCAAAATTTCCTTTCATTTATGCTTTTCATATTGTTATGACAATCTCCAAGTGGCTCTGGCATCTGTGAATCTTAGAAATGTGCCATTTTTCATCCTCACTGCAAAGACATGCCTCAAAAGTATTTATTAGAAAAAGTCTGGTACCTGCATTAAACGAAAGGCTAAATTATCTACACGCTGATATTTTTTCTATGAATTTCGCTTCTTCCTTTTTTGGGATATCAAGCCTCAAAGTCGAGTCTTATTATGTACTTTTTGCGTGAATAGTATACACAAAACGTGCTATTTGGTCATATAGTCATCATTAATTATTGAGTGCATATCAACGCAAGGTATCGCACGTATTTTTTTGGGAAGCATAATAATTGAAAATGAAACTTGTTACAATAAATTAACACCAGCAATGAACTAACTTGATGGCACGGGTATTTGGTCCCCCTGTGAGTTATGCAACCCGGACAAACTCTTTCAACATAACCCCCAGAAGGTATTTCAACAAGTTTTCCTCATTACCATTTTCAGGATTTCTAAACCCTACAATAGCGTTCTAACGAGAGTCCACTGTATTTGGGTGTACCTGCAGGTTTAGAGTATCCTGGGCAAATGTTTTCAGAAACATGTGCTACGGTCCAAATAGAAGCTCTTAACTGCTGAGCATGTTCAGCAGCTCTTATTTCTTAAAAAAGAATTTTCAGTATCTACTAATGCAAGTTAGGCTTAGAGTCTGAAATCTAATGCCAGTGATAAATGTAAGAGTAGCAAAATAAAAGAGTTGTCACGATGTCATTTCTCTCAATAATTAGGTGCTCTTTTATAACACTTTTGATTAAGAAGTTGCTTGAGAAGTAAAGCACTTATCAAATTCTTTTAGAAAAATATGTCAGTAAGGAATTGGAAAATAATACTTTCGGTATCGGCCACTGGTATCGAGGTATTGGTTTGGTATCGGAAAAAGTGGTATCGGTACAAGTCTAATAATAACTATTACATATTTGGTCCTCAAAGATTTATTTCACTTAGCTTGACCAAATTTCCCACTTTCCCACTTAACTGTATGTGTCATTAATACTCTCAAACCAGCTTTTGCTTGAGTTATTAGGCAAGGAAACAATGAGAAGAAAGATACGTCATCTACCTTAAGCATATTGTTGAATTCATTGACCCTTATAAATCAAATCAGCCTTAGTATTGATCACCGAGTGGCTGAGAGCAATAGAAGATTTGTAATCCTATTTCCCCTACTCTGTGAAAAAAATTCATATAAACAGTTACATATAAACAGACTTAAAAAGTTACATATAAACAGACTTTGGATTGTTTTTATCTTTGTTGAGCCCCAAATATGTACAGCATCAACCTCTAAACATCATCATGTGTAAAGTTTTAGCCTCTACTGTAACAGGATAAATAGTATGTGTGAAATATTAGTGTTTTTATTCCATAATGGAAGAAGGCATCTGAAATACCCAGTTGGGTGTTATGATACATATGACAGCATTTTGATGACACTAAAATCTTGTGCAGTTGTGAAACAGCAAAGTAAATTTATTCAAATTAAATGGGAAGTGGGCAAGATTGTCTCAATAAGAGATGTCAAGATGGCATGACCGAACATGCTGTGCTGCTCGGGATCCATGATAGTATCAAAGATATCCAATTTGTGCTCTACTTCAGATTAATCCCTCCACTAGATGATTCCATACTGGTGAAATCTATGCTGTGCTAAAGATTAGATGATTCAAGTTCTTCACTTCAATGATTAGTGAGGATTATTGACGTTCTCTGCATACTATTTACATCAGGTATTCAAGCATTTCCGAAAATTGAAATAATGATAAAATGGATTTCAAAGATCCAAAGTATTATCCCTCATACACATGCCTTACTCATATATGTTTCTTTAAGGCTTTTCAATATATGCTTAAAATGACATTTTTTGGATCGTAACCCTATTGTTAAATAGGAAATACCTGTATTCCCCCTTATACAGTTTTCTCGCTTATCAAGGTTTGACTGTGTATGGTTACCATTCATAGAGTATTCAACATTTTCATACAGCAGAGAGTCAGCTCCTAAAATTTTCTTTTTCCAGTGTGAGGCAATTACTGTTTTTTTATGATTTGTAGTGGTTGGTAACAATTAGATGAGTTTTCTAATGGTCACTTTCTAAAGTACCTTCTTTGCCAGTTTCTTTCAATTTTGTAATTATTTATTGTTTTGAATCCCCTGATTTGCCTCCTTGCAAGTGATTTATGGTTAATTTTAATGGGTAAGTAATTTGCTTGTGTATATGTTATGACAATATTGAAAACCAGCTAGCATTATAGTGAGGGAACTGATTTCAGAAGAGAATGTGAACGGTCATTATTCTGTTTTAAGCATTCTAATTATTTAAGTGTCAAATTTTATGCTTTTATGTAGTCATACATAAGGTATTTGGTACTCCAAATAATGTGATTTGCTCTTTTGTTTTTTTTCTCCCATGCACTGATGGATATTTGGAAAGTAGAAACTACACCAGGTAAATCAATGTAGTTTTTATTTTGGCAAATAGGCGCATTATTGGATGAGGTGCTAAATGAGCATGATTCTTCGTACTGTATTCTATTCTGAGAAATTCCAATAACTATGTATGACTTATCAAGTAGGCATGGAACTCTTATGGCATTGGCTACAGTTTTTTTTAACTCATGAAACTATGATGATTGCATGTGAGTCTGTATTATCTTTCGCCTCTCTCAGTAAATACCTGTCTCAGTGAAGCTTATAGATCTTATCATTGAATGGTTTTTGCTTTGTCTGCAAGACTATAAATTCTTGAGAGCTGGATTCAGTCAATTCTGGGTAGCATATGCCTGTGTTTCTCATGTAAGTGAATGCTGATGGATTTTAACAGCTTAATGCATTTTTAATAAGGCTTCATAGTTACTTCTGTGAGCATTCATGCATTTATTTTAATGCAGAATTTACATTATTTTCTTAAGAATGACTTGAAGTATAACAAGTGCAAGCCTAGGAAATATTAGGTATATTCATTTTTATCCTCTTCATGGTGATGTGTAGACTGGCATGTTTTTATATTTCATTCTTTAATTTTTCTCATTCAGAAGGAAAATTTTAAATCTTGATTTTTATAAACATTCCATTTTGGTATATTCATCCTTCTTCTCAAGCACACTTAATTTGTGGATATGAATATCCATGTTGAAAATGAGAGGTTTGGGAAGGTTCATATTTACAAATTAATATTTTCTTTTAGTGTCACCTCATCTTTTCAGAGCCTTACAATTACATTACAATTCTATTAGGGGGAAAAATTTTGTGAGAAACATCTGTGCTATCTTATCTCTTGAGCAAGACAAGACTTGGCATGATTGAAAATTACAACTTGGTCCAAATGTCTAAAGAGATCGTCAAGATATTTTCATGGTGTAATCTAGCTAGAATGTTGAATCTCTGGCAGATTATGTCTAATGTTGAAAAAAAATAAGCTGTTTTCATATCATTGACTTCAGGCAAAAAAAAACAAAAATGAATGACTAAACAATGGCTGGGATAATAATTCCTGTATGAAAAAGAATTTACTGGTGTCAGTGAATGACCTTGTAATCCTTTTACCTTTTGAATTGCATTACCTTTTTTTTCAATTAAAAATTATTTTTCATTTTTAACTCGGTTAGATTGAGCCATTTTTAGGTACAAGGGTTCAAAAGTTTTAAAATAGCATAAACCCCATAACTTTTTGAGGTTAAATCGTTGTTTGCCTTGAGCCAGCTCAGATAATTTGAAATGGTGCATGTCAATCTGACATGGAGTCATTGCGAGACTGATGCTCGGGATCCAAATGATGCAATTATTTTCTGAAACTGCAAAGGGAATTCAGGAAAAGTGTCACGACTTTCTTCCACATAGGCCCTGGTTCGTGCAAAAAATACAACTATAGTATTTTCCTCCTGATAAATCCTTTGTAGGGCACACCTGCATTAAAAATAGCTACTGCTGAGTGAGTTAAGGCACTGTAAAATTTATTCACACAATATGGTGTGGGCTCGAGTACCGATTGGGGAAAAATTTTTCCTCTCGAATATTTTGAGGAATCCTAGTTAAATGTCCAATCCCATACATTTATGGCAGTAACAACAATATTTTTTTATTTTAAAACTATTTGCTGGATTTTCAATCAACCCCCTTGGGAGACTTTCAAAGCAAATTTCTGGATTGCATGTTTGCGGAAAAATAGGCTTCACATGCCGATTGGCCTAATATGTTTAGATTTTTAAATACAAAGATACCTCCATCAATAGAATGGGCTTCGATTGGTCGTGCCAATTTCTTAACAGATTTTTACTTTTTCATTTACAACAATGTTTTTTCTTAAGATTTCCCAGAATCACACTCAAATAATGACTAATGTAACTCAATTTTGCATTCCATATTGAACATGATATTGGCAGAAAAGTACCAGTAACCACGTAAAAGTAAAAGTACCAGGTTTACTGGTAACTGTTGTCGAGGTTATGTGGAAAATATTTTCTGTTACCATTTAATGGATATTATAGTAAGCTTCCTACTTATTTATGTAGGACTTTGCTTGATACAAAGGGCTGAAAACAGTGTGAGTTGTAGTTGGGAATATACACAAACTAACACACTCCTACATGGCACCGTATGCAATGACTGCATTGGGGAAAGTACTTCTGAAAGTATTTTTGTACATGCAGGAACCAGTGGGTGCATTTTGGTCCACGTGTGAAGGAGACTGAGGGCAATAGAGCATAATTGATTGAGAAAGTCTCATGACCAATCGAAGTCCATCCTATTTGTAGAAGTGTCCTTGTATTTTCAAAATCTAAACATATCTGGCATGTCGGCATGTGAAGCCCATTTTCAGACAAACATAGAATCCTGAAATTTGCTTTGAAAGGGTCGCAAGGGGGTAAATTGAGAATCTAGCAAGTAGTTTAAAAATAAAAAAATATTGTTACTGCCATAAATGTATGGGATTGGAAATTTTGCAGTGATTCCTCAAACTATTTGAGAAGAAAAATGTTGTCCTGATTGGGACTCAAACCCCACCATATTGTGTGAATAAATTTTACCTTGCCTTAACCAACTCGGCTATGGCTATTGTTATTGAAGGTATGCTCTACAAAGGATTTATGAGGAGGAAAATTCTGTAGTTGCATTTTTTCGTGAACCCAGACCTAGCACAAGAATGCCGTGACACTTTTCCTGCATTCCCTCTTTAGTTCCAGAAAATAATTGGGTCCTTTTGATCCCAATCAGTCTCGCAATGTCTCCGTGTGAGACTGTACTTTTCCTACTTCTCTTCCCCTGTGAAGAGATTAATGAGCTTGTAGGTATTGTAAAGAATTGGCAGTTACAGTCCAGAGGTAGGAGTTGTTACAACCTTCTTGTTGAGTAGCAGGGAAGAGTATGTTCAACAATATGCTCTATGGCAATGCAATAAAATCTTGCAATATCTTTTGCTTGGCATATCTCTTGGGAAATAATAACTTTGCTCTTTTGATTGCTAAGCTTTTTCCATGGCACCTAATCTTTATCATGTGGTATTTTAAATCTCTACCAAATTGTTGTTACATTTTTTATGGAAGGAAGACTTCTTATGCTTAGGTGAACACTTTTTATTTCTTTTAATGAGAATTAATTTTTTTATAATGTGACTACCTGACACATCAGTGCCCGAATAAGGTTTATTTTGTATTTTTTCCTTTCATGACTAACCAACAGTTCTCACATTCGACTTCTCTCAATGCTTGATTCTTCATGGGTTGTTAACAGTAGCAATGGGCTGCATGCCCATGGACATCCGGCATGGCTCCACCTTCAGTTGGCTGCTTGCAAACTTCTAGATCTAGCTCTTCTGTTGCCGGCTCATCGACTGCCCCAGTTTCAGATGTGAGTAACCTCTTTAAAATTTTTATATTTAGACTATATTAAAGGCAATATGATAATACTGTTTGTAGGGTTTGGATTTTGAATTTCATATGCATTAGAAGTCTGCAACAACAATGTGGCGTCTTGCAAGAATGCTACCATATATAGCCACTAGCCATAGGTGTTACATAGCCATTGTAGGTCCATGGTGAAAAACATACAGAGTTTTGTCGGTTAAGTGGTCATTTCTGTCATTCAGCCATAACAAGTTGATTTATCTGTGATTGTCGTCTCAGTTGAATTACTTTGGAAACTTAACTCACCATGATGGACACAAAGTTACTTTTATGTGGCAAGTTATCACTATGAAAGAGAAATAAAATTTGCCCTTACACTCTATCAGATATCGTCACCTTGCTCATCTGTCACATCCTAATGCCTTAGCAGATTTTATGTTGTCACATCGGTGAGGAAATTTCATCATTTCTTTATGAAGTGTATGATTTTCAGTATTTTCTGATGTATTGTTTCAGATAAATATGTTACCTTCATCCTAACTGGTCGCTATGGTTCATGATATTAGGCAAGCGTAATAAATCACATTTGTTTTAACCAGTGCACCTTATAACGAGCAAATTTGTGACTTTAATCAGCACTTGTTCTGGCTTTACTTTCTGCTGCTGGTATTTAATATTTAATCTGATTGACTCTGCCTTCAAGCAGTAAACATTTTCATCCCTTCCTCCCTAAGATGTTTTATCTAGGAGTAAGTTGATTCTGTGGTTAAAAAAATAAAAAAACAGCCCTAATTGCCTCCACTCTGGAAATTTCATATCACATTATTTTGCATTGGTTAGCTGTCATAAGTACTAAGTGGCTACAACATGAGTATATGTAATTGTCATCCTGATGTTTTCCTTTTGCATTGAACCAGTTGCCCACTATGCTCCCTCTATTAATGTTTCATAGATCTATCTAATTGGAGGGAAGTAATGCTCCTCCATAGATTGATGTGACCAGGCATTGACTTTTTCAGGAATTTTGGAGTAGGTTTTGAGCCTGCCAATAGACTAATTTATAAATTTGTACCTGATCTGTGGTGGATTTTATTCTATCACTATGCAATGGCCATCAGCTTGGAGGTGAAAACTTAATTCTCAGTTGCTGGTTTTATGGAATCTGTGCATTGTAAAACAAAACAAAGGTAAAATCTGCAACGTCCATTTATTTAGGCCGCACGTTTGAATCCTACCCATGACATGCAAGTTTTGTTTGTCTAAGGATTAAGGTACTAGACTAGATTTTTGCGATGTAACCTAGGCTATTGGAGTGCCTAAAAACCAGACTTTACTTCTATTACTATGATTTAGGTATTTTAAATGAAATAGCTATTACTCAGTCCATGGAATTTTTTTGGGCTAAAGTTGAAAATAAAAATTACATCAAGTCAGAACCTGTTACTATTACCAAGTGAAAAAGGAAAATTGGATGGTTGACTTACAAAAACAACTGCTTATTTAAAGTTATCCATTATAGTCACAGAAACAATTGAATGTTTGAGAATGCTTAGGCTGGTTTTAGAATGAATTTTTAAGTAAAAAAGTACATCTTTTTGTCTGAGAGATACAGTAATCAAGAGTCGATGTAAAAGAAAGAGTATGTATTATGAATTGATAGTGCCAAGGTTTCAAGTAATTAAAAGTGTTTAGTTTGACCCCCAATTTCCTGCCTAAAAAATGCTCTTAAAATTATGTATGAATCATAAGTATATGTGGTATTTTAATGCGCTGTAGGTGGTGGAGTTTCTACAAAATCCCAATTTTCAATTATAGCTGAAAGCAATTGCTTTTCTTGAAACAGGTATCGATGGGCTTTTGTTGGAGGAGTTGGAGCTTCTGATCCTGGCTCACGTGGTGAAGCAGAAGAAGAAACTCATGGTAGTGAGGGTGAAGAAAAGGTTAAATCACCAGAGTTTGTGCCTCATGTGACTAGAATTGCTTGCCTGATGAACAAGAAGGTCAGTGGCCAATATTTTCCTGAGCCTTTATCTGTGCATGCCCTATTGGTCGATTTGTTGTTGTCCTCAGTCATTCCATGCTAATATGCTATCATCATCAGTATTACACCAATAAAGGTTAGTTTTTGGATAGTTAATGTTTATTCTACCCTCTAGTTACTCCATGGCCGTTCCTATTGCCTAGCATTACTAATGTCTGCAAGTATATTTCTCTTAATCCATTCATATCTTCTATTCTCCCTCATGCTGTTCAGAATACCTATTCAATGACTATCTATCCATCAATCTCCAGTCAATAGCTTCATTCCAGAGTATGTTTCCTGTCAATATTTCTTCCATCCTCATTCTCTGCCTCTTTCAATTTCATCTCCTCAATTCTCATCCTCACCATTAACTCCTAATACAGGTTTCACTCACTTACCATGATTGGTCCTCAAAGATATCTATCAATCAGCATTACGTAATACTGTGGACTCTCATTAGCAGGTTTATGACAGGTCCTGATATTCTGATATTAGTAACTAGGAAAACATGCAAAACAGGTTAGCCCCCCTGGGGTAAGTTGAAGACGTATGTGTATGTTGCATAACTTTCATGGGAACAATATGCTTGACTTTCATTTTAGTTTGCTCTGTAGATAGGTTTCATGTACCCTTATTATATCTCCCAGGGAAATTCATACAATGCCTTACATTGATTGGCACTCAGTAATTATTTGTTAAGATAATGACTAAACAGTTTGCATATAATGTCTCTGCTAAACAGTTTATAGACATGAGTTTGAGGCTTTATATGTAAAAAAAATGGAATCCATATTCATACAGATCAAATTAACGGGTAAATAATTTAATCCTACACTTAATGCAGGTACGGACTCTTTTTAATAATTATTTTATGGTTTGTTTTTGCAGTGAGAATGAAAAATGGCCCAATTTTTTGGGAGTTATGGAGGTTAGCATCACTTTGGCAATTTGTGATAACAACTAGAAATCCACAAATTTAAGGGAATCTATACAAAATGCAATTCGTACTTTTGTCATGATGCCCTTGAAGTTTCAATGTTTTTCTTTACTTGTCAATGATATTCTATTCAATTTATGAAACCGTCCAATTGGAAAAATTTTCCTGAAAAATGTGCAAAATAATTTACGATTGCAGTGTAACAAATGGGACATATTTCCTTCAAATTTTTCAAACTTACCCTTGCCATATTAGTGATGAATCCCTAAGAAATTGATTGGACAATCCATGTGAAACTGATAATTTCATGAGATAATTCAGATCAAACTGAAAAAATCCCTAAAAAATACTAGTAGTAGTACTACTACTACCTAATACTAGGAGAAATAATAGCTACTACCCTAACCGAATCCTTCTTGTCTCCAAACAATCTCATTACTTGTGCTTTCCTGTGATTTTCCTTCATCCAATACTTCTCTCACTCTCCTGTAACAAAGAGTACTGGGGTTGGGCTTGTATGATGGCTAGAGTAATGACTTACCAATTGGCGGGCCCTGGTTTGCATCCCTGTGGTGGCAGAGATTTTTCATTAGTATACCATTCCTACTTCTGTGCCTTGTTTGAGGGCACGTTGAGTTCAGTACTCCATCCGTTGGAAGGGATGTTAAACTATGGACCCCATGGAACCTTTCTTTAAGAGTAGGCTAATGTTAATATAAAATTTTACTATACCCTTCCTCCATACCTTGAAAGATTCCTACACATAACCAATTATCCACCTATCCTAAATGATACAAATGATATAAGCTGATTGTTTCCTTCCCTGAGTAACTACCGCAATGACTGCAAACCTTCACTTACTGGCTTAACCTTTTTATGTTCTCTCTTTTTCTTTTGAATGAAGCTGAGTAAGCATTCACCAGAGGGATCGCCAGTTGGAGGCAATCTGTTATTGACAATGAGCAGTATTCGGTCCATCAAGGAGCTTCATCCATTCTTCTCCTCGCTAAGTGAGAACAGCTACTCAACGGCTGCTGCCTGTTCGTATGCATCACTAACTCCTCTTTCTTGCACATCATCTTCTAAGAATCCATTAAGCACCAGGAGAGAAGGAGTTAATGTGGATGGTGGTGCAGTGTGTGGGAAAGTTAATGGTGAGAATGCCAGTATTAATCACATAGAAGCAGTATTGCAATCAGATTTTTTGGAAAACTTCTCCCGATAGAAACACATGGGACTCATTGAGTTTTTTTTGTATGTGCCTGTTGAGTCCACAAGGATGCTGTTGTATAATATTGTTTCACTGCTAACTTTTCTGGGAAAAAGTATGGGGAGTGATTGTTTCAATAATAAAGATGAAAATTGTTTTTATTTTCTTACAAAATTTGTATTTTAAGTGGAGGTGAAATTTGGTGGTAGGGATGCTACAGGCTGGAAATGTGATTTTCTGTCAATGGTTTTTGCTGTCCTCCTAGTCATATCACACCTGCTCTTTATGTAAGATAATGTAATTACGTGACTGTGATGGATTTATAGAAGAGTGAAGTTAGAGTCATATGATGCTACACTTCAAGTGATCATGGAAATTGAATGATTACATGAAAGGACGTGTTTTACTTTTTTCTGATAGATTATCTCAATTACTTCGATAACATCCTCTAACAGAATAAATTGTTTTCCTAAAATGAATCTGATTGTGTGTTATTCACCGTATTAGTTTTGTGCTGTTAATGTATTAATTTTTTGTTTTGCTTATGTTTTTTTTCACTATTTTTGATGCATTATATTCCAGATACTCCTTTATTTGTTATGCATTTTGAACGTATACATTGTATTCAAGTTTATGCAAAGAAGCACTTGTTATTTAACTTTTCTTATGTCACATTTTACTTGTTATCAAAGATAACGCAGTGGTTTGAACAAGGTTGTTTTTATTTATGTTTTAACTAAGAACTAAATGGCTGTGTGAAACATTGCCATCAACTTCAATAAACACTGATTATATGTAATATATAAAACTGATTTGATTGCATTTTCTTCCTGATTAAGTAATACTCTGCACCATCTTGTATATTTTTGGCATTCTTGTAGAAACAAAGTATAGGTTTACATATTTACATGTGGCCAAAGATGCAAGCTACAGGCAAGGGACAGTGTGTTTTTCTTTTATCTTGAAACGAGTAAGACACCTAAATTGCCTCATTTACATAGACTTCTTATCTCTAATCTTACCCCTGCATAAAACACTTGAAATAAGTTTCCCTGAATGTGCCTCATTATGTATTTTACCAATTTATTTGTTTTGAGATCATAAGAGTAAAGCTTTTAGATGATGAATTAAATTTTTCAGATGCATGCAACTCCAGAATCATTCATGAGGTAATAATTTCTATGAATGGTCACTGTAACTGCAAACACCCTATGCCTTATTTACAGAATGAAATGATAACTGTAATTCACTCTCTTCAGCTAAATGAGATACAAATAATCAGTAGAAAACAACATGTAGACATTCTTCTTCAAAATAGCAAATACCTTAAGTTGGATATGCTTAAATATCTATCTGAATACCTAACATGGGGTCAGTTTACCATGTCAGCATAGGAATGGCACTTCAATGCTTTCCACTTCTTTCTGATCAGTTCCTCCGGCTGTTATCTTTGTAATGGTACCTTTTATTTATATGATGGATCAACCACTCAATTTTTCCTTTCACCCTAGGTTTCTTAAAGGTACCTGAATTATTTTGACATATTCTGCCACTGCTTCAGGGATTTGATTCATCTCTCAAACCCCCCTGAACTAACAGATCCATAACAATATCCCATGACTTTTTCCTATACTGTACATGACTTGACATACAAGGTACTGTACATGAAAAAACAGGTTTATGTAATTACAGCACAACCTATGGTTCTCCAATTTGATTCTTTTGGCTATAGTTATGTAGGGTGACATGGCTGCATACCCTGGCAAAAATACCCAGTGACCTAGGCAGTGACAGCCTGTGACTTAGCCAGTGAGTTAGCCAGTGATTCCTGATTTTCAGACAAATCACTGGGCATGTCACTGGGAAGTCACTGTCTACTAAATTAAAAAAAATGAAATGTAAGATATGGTGAGATTAACTATTCTAATATTGACTGTTATATTAAATTTTTGATTTTTAACTAAATATATCAGTTAAATATTGATCACTGGCAAAAACACTGGTTATCCAGTGATCCACCCAGTGAGGAAAATTAACCCAGGTACTACTGGCTAGAAACCCAAAGATCACTGTGTGTAGTAACCCCAGTAGCCTACCACATTGGGCCAATGTTGGACCAAGATGACAATGTTGGCTTTCATTGGCCATGTACTGCCAATGAAAGCCCATAATGGCCCAATATTGGCTACCCCATGTAACCCCACATTGGCTAGGTGTTGAGTAGTACAAGGGATAAGTTCCTACAGTAATTTATATTTAGTATTAATCAGGATTTTGGTGTTAGGGCCCCCATTTGGTGGCTGTGTTTAAATCTGGATCCAGCAGTGAAGAAGTAACAGTGCACTGTTCCCCGTAATTTGTAATGTGTACATCGAGAAGGCCATCGAAAAAATCAAAAAAAGGCTCAGGGATAAATATCATTAGAGAAAAATCAGTATGCTTCAATTCGCCAATGACATAGCATTCATGGCAGACAAAGAAATTGATTTAAGGAAGACTATTTAGCGTGGAAAATACATTAGTAAGGTATCACCTGGAGATAATAAAAAGAAAACTGTACATTTTCACTAGTAGAGAAGAGAGCAAGAAAATGTTAAACTCGGGAAACAAAAGTTAGAAAAGGTGTTAGAATATTGCTATCTGGGAATCCAGCAAAGGGTGATGCAAAAAAGAAATAATCAGTAGAATAGCCCAGGTGAAAAGAGCATTCTACCAAAAGAAGAATCTACTTCACAGCTGGAAATACAAGCATGGAAGTAAGGAAACAATTCAATAGAACTTACATCTAAAGCATGCATCTTTATGACAGTGACGGGTGTATAGCAGTAGAATGTCCAGGCTGGAATCATTCAAAATGTGGTGCTAAAGAAGTATGATGAAGATAAAATGGATCGACTGAGTCAAAGAGACCCTGAGAAGAGTGGGATAAAAGAGAAGTCTTCTGAAAGGCAAAAGGATTTTCGGGTTTTGCTGAATCTTGTCTGGTATCTGCCTGATGTTTCATGACCACTGCTTGTCACTTATTCAAGGGAATAAATGCCTGCTGCCGATATTGCTCTTTACTTATATTATTCTCTGCGCTTAATCCTTTTTCTGCGGATTTTGTTTTCAGTACAGTGCTCAATGAAGTGTCATTTTGACACTGAAAAATCACAGTAGTAAATTTAAGCTTCACGTGGCACCACACTACAGCGACTCGTTTTGTAAAACTTCCTATTTTTGCACTTTTGCACATAGGTGTCAGCACAGGTCCCTCCAATGCTTGTTCTAAGAAGACGAGACTTCAGTGGATTAGAGCATGATAAAAAACAGGTTTTTTCAAGACTGGAGAAAAGTCAATCAGCTCGTTCAAGTGGAAAAAAATTTAGTTGGCTTTTTTTTAATTTCCGCAGCAAAAGGGTTAAGTTGGAGAGGTGGAAGGGAGGGAGGGAGGGTACAGGGGGACATTTTTGTTGATGACTGAGTCCATGTGTGGCTGATTTTGGGGCCACCATCCCTTATGAAATTTTTCATAGTTCCTCTTATCTCAATGGCAGCGGGGTAAATTCTTCGCCAGTTTTTCCAAGGGTTATGGGTTCCAATCCCACCTGGGGAAGATTTTCGCTGCTCTGGGCATGGATACTGTCCAATCTGTTGATTGTTAGACAGGATTTCAAAGTCCTAAATTCGCAAATTAAATAAAGGCAAGTTTATTATTTTTTATTCATTGGCCTCATGGATTAGTCTGCGTTTGATTTTTTCACCCTTGGTGATGATTCTGGTTCTTCTGATGTCAATCACGTGCCCCGAGTCTGAATGTTCCTGTACTGCCAACTTCAATATTTTTCAGTCGGATGACCGTTGGTGCTCTTCCGGTCAAGTTTTGATGCAAGGTCGTGCCTCACCAATGTATGATCTGCAGGAAATTACACATACTCCTTCAACTTGAAGAGGGGTTCTGCCCGACATTCTTCTTGAAAATAGCCTTAATTTCGTATCTGCAGAGAAAATTTCCTATTTTATCTGTGATCCTATTTAGGTAAGGTAAGGAAGGCTTTCTTCTGGATAGTCTGTTTTTCTATTTTGTGCAGCATCCATTTTTAACATTTTAAACAATTTTCTTGAAATATTAGGATATAGCACCCATTTTGGTGCAAAATGACCTCCAATTTTTGTTTTTCCTGGGAAGTAGTCTCGTCACTGATCCAGAAGGATCGTTGAATTGAGGTACTCATGACAATTTTTTACCTGAAAAGTAACTTTTAACTTTTACTAGTTACTTTTTACAGAGATTAACTTTAACAGTGGCGAAGCTGAAGGGTAGTCTGGGAGCCTGAGAATACCCAAAATGATTGCAGTAAAACATATACTATTTTTAAGCTCTGTCATGCATTTTATGTTGCCGAGAAAGCATTGAAAAAATAAATATAGCCTATATTTCTGCACATTGGGTTGCGTTGAAGTGGTTTGGATGTTTTGGAGGCTTGGGAGTCTGGCTGCTGGTAGACTCCAAATGGCCGGATGGCGCATGCGCATACACTTATTCGCCGCCGGACGCTTGCACCTGAAACTGCGTGATTCTTGCGCGCTGAGAGCCTAGACACTCGCGGCTAGTTCTCGCGCCCTTCCGAGTCTCAGCGAATGATCAAGAGATGGCAAGACGGAGAGAAATTAAGAGTGACTGATTCTGCATGAAACAGTTTCACTGAATGTGAATTTTTTCTACGTTTAGTAGTTGGAATATAACAAGTCAATAAGGCTAAGAGACTGAACAACAACCAGGGTGGACTAGACACGTTTCACTAATTCAGAAGGCTCGCTTTCGAAATAACTGACACCTTTTTGTCCACATGGAATCTCATTTTGAAGACTTCAATAACTTCTATTTTGCAGAATTACTAGATGAAAAACAGTTTCCTGCATAAAATACATCATTTCCCTGAGCGAAATTGAATAGCCCAATAAAATGCACTCATTATTTAACAGTGAACAGCTAAAAAATGAACTCATTAATGTCTATTCCAACGAGAGTAAACACTTGCCTGCACATTTGTTACTTAAATATTTTTTGGACAATGGCCTGGATAAAGTAGGTATATCAAGAAACTGTGGGAATCATAAGACTGATTCAGACATTTCCTGTATCAACTGTATTGTCCGAAAGAAGTACGAGTACGTTGAAGACAGTGAACACATTTTTAAGAAACTCCATGATGGACTCCAGCCTAAGCAATTTAAGCTCCCTGGCGGTTGAAAAGGCTTTACTGAACAACCACTCGAGCGACGAAAGTTTCAAGGAATGCATCATCGACACCTTTGCCCAAAGGAAAACCCGCAGAATCTATATCATCAACGGAAAACATTAAGGCAAATTACTTAGCCCCTCTAGTGCTGACCTCTGGGCATGGTTGGGTGCCGGAAAACTTATTTCAAATTAATAGTGGGGCAAGAGGTAAAGAAATGAGCAAGCATCTAGCGTTCTCTTCGTATGCAATGCATGTTAAAAAAACTAGATTTTAAAAACGCACCGGAGCAGAGGGTTATAACGCATTTAAATAGCCCGGTACACAATGTGTTAAGTCGACTGATTTTTGCCAACTGGAATATTTGAGTCTCTGAAGCAGCAAATTAAGGGGCCGATGAGCTAGAATACCCACTTCGAATACCTTAGCTTCGCCACTGAACTTTAATCAGTTAATTTTTTTTGGTAACTTTCCCAACTATGCCCCTTGTTTGCTGGTAGGCTGGTCTGCTGTTTAAGTGCCGACCTCTCCTGTTTGGTGACTTTGTGTCTCTGCCACTTTTCTCAGGATATGGCTTGAGTCCTGTTGTACTACCTCCGCAACAATCAAGGTTAAATTACGTTATGCTAATTGAGTCCCTTTTGGAGGCTGGACTCGGAGGTGATGTCAAGGGTGATTTTGTACAGGTTGACAATGAAATTTGCATGATCTGGTGGCCTGGAAGACCTTAGGCTGCTCACAGAGAAAAGAATTGAGGAGAACAAATCAACGTTCATTGTATTTGTCGATTTAGAGAAGGCTTTTGACAACATGGATTGGTATTCTGAAGAAATTGGAGTTCGACCTATAATGACCGAAGAATTATCCACAGTTTGTATATAAACCAAGTAGCTGAGATTAAATCTTGACCCAGCTGAGAAGAAGCAATAATAAGGAAAGAAGTGAGACAAGGCTGTGCACTGTCTCACATAATTTTTAATGTAAACATCTTTAGAGCCATCATTGAAATCAAAGAAAAGTCTTCTGGAGTGAATATTCACAGCTGATGACACAGCACTCATAGCAGAGACCGAAAGGGATCCAAATAAGATTCTAAGAACAATTTTTTAAACAATTAGGTAGGTTATTGAACAATTTTGTGCACATTGATATTGGTCCTTTGGCCACCATAGACAAGTTTGTTGATATCACTTGTATGTCATTACATCTTCTGGTATTGTAACAATGATAACCATCATTCAGTGTCAAGTCATTCTTGTTTTTCATTACATATACAGCTGCATGGTAAATGTATATACAGGGTACAGTTAATACTCCTAGGTATTTAAAAAGAGGTCGGCAGTGTGCACGATAGTGCTGGTTACACATGATTCTTATTATTTTTTTAATTAAAAATACCTGGTTTAATGAGGGTGATGATCCCCATATAACAATTCCATATGAGATTACAGAATAGAAAAGGCCATAATATAACATTTTTAAGACATCTATGCTGACAGTGTATTTTAACACAGAGATCTGATAGTAAGCTAGATTACTTTTTTTTTACATGCCTGGGCGATATGTTTGTCCCACTTAAGATGAGGATCAACATATAACCCAAAAAATTTTAATTTTTCTACATGATATCACATATCTTACTCTGACATTCAAGATCTTCAAGCACAACTTGTCGTGGAGAAAACATTTGTGTTTTGCCATTGTTAAGGATCATGCCATTATCTGGTACACCAATCGTGCATTGCCTTAATCACCAGAGTCAAATAGGTTATTCAATACTTACAGGAATTCATGACACTCACATCATCAGCATATACGACACATTTATTGTACTTGGACATTAAGTTCATGGGTAGGTCATTTATTAATATTAAAAAGAGTGCTGGGCCAAGCACAGACCCTGTGGCACTCCTTTAGTGACTTGTATTGAGGATGAGTAAAAAATATTGCCTTCTTTATTGGAGACATCCTTCTGTTGTAGATTAGTTAAATATTAGTTAAAACTTAGCCAATTCGGAGCAACAAGTTATGCCCAGCATCTCACATTTTGTCAGTAACATGTTATGGTCTACCATATCAAAAGCTTTTCTTAAGTCAAAGTAAATCCCCATTACTTTGTTTTTTAAGTTTATTTTTATATATCACCTTTATTCCTAAGGACTGAACAACCTTGGACACCTTTAAGGCTTCAGGATATACCCAATCAGAGAGAGATTGATTAATCAGGGACACTAAAGAGGTTAGGATTAAGTTCTGTGAATCTTTGATAATTTTACCAGGTACACCATCTATATCTGGTGAGTTTTTTGCTCCTACTCTCACGAGATAGGGCGCAGCTCACTTTCACTGCAAGGATTGAGATACATTGTCTTGCTAAATCTGGTTTGGTATTTCATAATGTCCCTCGCTGAGGATTGAGGTATTTATGTAGCTTTAGGAATGACATTTTAATGCATCAGCTATTAGAATAGGGTCAGTTATGATACCACCATTGCTGTCATTAACATAAGATGCGACGGGATAGAGTTGGGGGTCAAATTACTCTAGGCCCAGTCCATATCGATTCAGGCAGCCAAAGAAAAAATCTTACCTTCATAGTCTCAGATGTTATTGAATTTAACATATGTCAAACTTCAGGACGAAGTAAGTAATACGTATATTTTAGTTTTGTCCAAAAAAATTTTTGGCCCGAGATACAGTCCACCGAACATGGGCCCGCGAGCGCTATTTTTCAAATGCGATTTTTGACAAAATACTAAAATGCTCATATCTCAGGAACGGTTCAAGATATTTTGCTCCTTTTTGTTTTATTTGAAAGATAATAATTTTGTGATTAAAATGATATCCTTGATTTGAAAATGTATGTCCACATTCTCTTGCTGCAACTTTTTTATTTTATTTATTTTTATTTAAAAAAATTGTTTTTCTTAAAAACGCCAATCCTAAAAATTTTTATTTTTTTACTGTTTATCGGCACCATAGATTACTACAATCCCTGAAAAGGAGAACTTCCACTTTTCAGTTTAACAAGTTTTAAAAACAATTCAAAAAATTTCCAAACATTAAGCCAGTTTCCATTACCACATTCTCAGATATTGGTCACATAAAATCAAAGTCTCTAGTCTTACTTGACATTTTTTTCTTCTTAAATATGGGTCACAGACACAAGTTTCAAACATCAATAGCTTTCAAAATATATGTGCAGGTTAAAAAATGTACGAAGCATACTTCTGTGCACTCTGCTTAGAACTGAATTTAGCAATTTAATGAACTAAAAATTTGTTCAACCGCATCAGTATCTTCCTTTGATATTAAGTGATGTCTTCCTGTTGAACCAATAGGAGCTGGGGCACCCAAAATTTTCAATACATCGCGAATTGGAAGTGAGCACAGGTGGTGGTGTTGCTGTCTTTCATCTGGGAATCTATACCCAGCAGCCGGTCCATGTGGCAGCATAAAGTTAACAATGATGTCACTTAACTCACAACTAATATCTATAATCTCTGCAATCCACCAGTCACAGTCATACACACAGGCCACAAACATTCCTTTTTGTAGTTCGTGAATTTGAATATTCTCTTGGCATTTATGAGATCTTGGTTGGACAAATGAAATTTCTTCTTTCTTGCTCTTTAAAGTTCGTGCAATACAAGTTCGCCCATCAATTTGAGTCCAGACATGTGTCTTCTGAATTCCTTTCACAGGGGTAGTTTGGTTCGACCATTCTTTTATTTTCTGCTGGTGGAATTCTTCAACTTCCTCTTTGGGCAACAGGATCAGGTTTATTGATGTGTGTGACTGCACCACTCTTGTAAACTCCTTGGCATTCTGAATTGCAGCTGTACTTGGGCTGGAAAGATTATGTTTTGTTGCATGGTGCTTCAGCAGGCCTCCTACACCATCCTAGGGCCCCTTACCATGTCCAGTAGCACTGTATACCCACTCCATTGGAACAAGAGACTTTGCAAGTTCAAATAGTTGGTAACGGTTTTTGGAGTGACTAGGGGCACCATCAGAAATAATTATGATCTTTTCTACCTGTGATTGCAGTGGTTAAATAATTTTGTGTGTTGCCAACAATGCATGTGCTGAGTCATGTCCTCTGTCATCACTTATAACTGCAACACTTGTGGTCTTGTTCTGAAAATATGTCACTCCTGTAAAAATTGAAACTTGGTCATTACTCCAGTGATATCCTTGAACTTCTTGTGGTAGAACCACAGACCAGTTCTCAGCAAAATCACAGTGAAGCACTAAACATGCAGCCTCTACCCATCCCTTCACTTCTGCAATGTGTTCTTGTTGCAATTTCTTCAGATGTTGGTGTGTTACTGCTTTCACTGTCCACCTCCCAAGTTCGTCTAAGAAGGTATCAATGGCAACAGTTTTCTTAATGAGTTTATTTTCTTCCCATGTTGCATATGTAACTTCAGAAGAGTTATCTGCTACACTATCCAGACCAAGTGTCTGTAAGTCGAGTCCCCCCTTTCCAGGGCAGTCACCACAGTCCTGAAACAAACATATCTCTCGTTCTATGTCACAGACCACTGACGACTTCACATGTCCAACCAAGGTGTCATATGTCATATCTTCAAGTATGTTCTTCAAAGCTACCACACAGTTTAAAATTTGCACAGTAAAAACATAAACAGACATCTCTAGGTGGATGTGGAACAACCCACTTAGGTCGTAATGCATAAAATTTTGATCTTCCAATCTGCAATGTTGAATGTTCCTTCTTATATATGGTGAAAGTTTCTTTAATGCTGCGGGTCATGTATCTTTTCACTTTCACAACTTTTTCTCCTGCAACTGTCATAGTCATAATGTCTTTTTTGTTGGCACTCTGGCGAGAACAGTCCCACATATCTTCCAGATAAAATGACTGTGCAATTTGAACATTTGCTTCATTCACAGGATGACCATAAAATGGATCTGGTTTTCCAAAAACTCCTTTTGCTGACCTCAAATTTCTTGTCTTGTCCACCATGTATTTTGATGCAGATGGAATATGGTGCAAAATTTGGTTCTTTGTAAAAGATACTGGGATAATTGTTAGAACTTGAACCTTATCATTGTAGGATGCAAATGATTCAACAGCTGAACTGATGTTTGATAAAAACTCTTGGCAGGTTGCACAAGCTCCTATTGGTTCATTTTATTCTGAAGTTGAAATTTCTACTTTGAAGAGTTTGGTCAGTTTTGTTCTGGTATGCTCATCCACTGCTCCAGAAATTTCTCTGTGTTTTCTTGATGCATACATCTCATGAATTGACTTTACTGACCATGGTTTCTTAACAGGACTAACACCAACCTCTGTAGCTGACTGATTCAGGATATGTAGTTCTTCCTCTGCAGTTACAAAATCTGCATCACACACAACATGGGGGGCTTCTTGTTCACTTATTGTCATGTTTGATATTGTGTTAAAGCATTTAGAACACAAAAAGTCATTACTGGAAACATTTTCACTTTGAAACAGAGTCTTAAAATGAGCACTCTTATTTCCAACCTGAAGTCTTTTTGCTAGTCTTATATATCACTCTTTTATGGATATGAAAATAGTCAGCACACTTCACTCTCCTATCGCCCCAGTCGGAAGATATTTCAAATTGTCTTTTCCACAAACACCACAACCCAGTTAGTCAGCAGAATTCTCAAAAACCTTCACAGGTACTGTTAACAAAAAAAATTTTTAACTACTCTCTTTGTTTGACTGTTGACAACTGAACTGTCAGTTCATGTGTCCTCCCTTTTATATGCTAGGTCAAACATTTAGAATTTTCTGGTTAGTTTCAGATTGTTCTAGAAAGTTCTGTTACATTCTTTAATTATGTGGAAGGTTCCACATTGTCCTCAGAGGTTTTCGGAAGTTATCTGGAAGCTTCCACATTGTTCTAGAGTATTTTGTTACATTCTGGAATTATTTGCAAGTTTGTAGATTGTTGAAGTGTGTTCTATTATGATCTGAAATTATCTGGAAGCTTCCAAATTGTTCTAGAAGGATCCGTTACGTTTTGGAATCATCTAGAATCTTCCACATTATTCCAGAAGATCATTAATGATATGGAAGGTTATTAATAAAGAAAATCTAAAAAATTATCAACATTTAACTAGTTCCTAACTTTGTTTCATTTGTTGTTTTTAGTTAATCACAAACAGTACAAATTTTTTGAGATTGGTGTTTTAAAATAACAAAATTATAAAAACTTGCAATCAAGAAATTCACCATGGAAGGTCAAAAATTACATTAATTTATAAAACCTGTTAAACTGAAAAGTGGAAGTTCTTCTTTTCAGGGATTGTAGTACTCTATGGTACTGATAAACAGTAAAAAAATCAAAATTTTTAGGATTGGCGTTTTTAAGAAAAACAATTTTTTTAAATAAAAAAAAATAAAATAAAAAAATTGCAGCAAGAGAATGTGGACACACATTTTCAAATCAAGGATATCATTTTAATCACAAAATTATCATCTTTCATATAAAACAAAAAGGAGCAAAATATATTGAACAGTTCCTGAGATATGAGCATTTTAGTATTTTGTCAAAAATCGCATTTGAAAAATAGCGCTCGCGGGCCCATGTTCGGTGGACTGTATCTCGGGCCAAAAATTTTTTTGGACAAAACTAAAATATACGTATTACTTACTTTGTCCTGAAGTTTGACATATGTTAAATTCAATAACATCTGAGACTATGAAGGTAAGGCCCCTGCCTGAATCGATATGGACTGGGCCTCTATGATTTTCCATGCCTCTCTTTGAGTAGTTAGACGCTTTCCTTATCCATTGGTCATTATATTCTTTTTTGGATCTCTTTATAAGATACATATACTGTTTCCTAAGAAGAGAATATTGTTGATGTTTAATGTTGTCACCAGAAGTTTTTATGTGGATAAACATTGTTTTTTTAGTCTTTGGCATAGTAATAATTTCAGGTGTGATCCAATTTTTGCTACGTGCATGTTATGTCTTACAGATTCTAGTGGAAAAGCAACATTAAAATTGTGCAAGTAGGAAGAATAAAACTTATTGAAGGAATTGTTAGTGGTGTCTTTCCCATTTACAGCTGACCAATCTTGATTTCTAAGCATTACATGGAAGTAGTTGACATTAGATTCACTAAAAGATCTTTGGTATCTCAGTTTTTTTGGTCTTATAATCCTTTTCCCATAAAAGACATACTACAGCAAGGTGGTCTGATAAACCAGGATCAAAGACTGTAGTGAGAGTTTCGGATTCATCAAAATCTGTGAAGACATTATCCAGAAGTGTTTGGGTATTGGCAGTAACTCTCATGGATGTTTTAATTCCAATGGTTTCAAGTTAAATGAGTATAAGGTCTGGAGTAGTTGCTTCTGCTCTTGTCCATCCACCAGCAAATTGCAATTAAAATCACCAGTGAGAATGACTGTTGGTCTTTAGGATGGTTTGTTAATGAGAACAGTAAGTTGTCCAATTTTTCAAGAAATCTTGAGAAACTGCTTTGTGGAGATCTTTATACTATTAAAACCAAAAGGTTTTTATCTGCAGATGTACACTTAATAGCAGAACATTCAAAGGTCTACGCTTCATTTAGCTGCAGTGACATTTTGTCAAAAATAATATAACTCTTCAAAAACATAACCAAACCACCATGTACTTAGGTGATTTTTCCCACAGTATTTATCACCTGTAACATAATTTTCTCATCCAGTGTTCACAAATGCAAATTAAGTCAGGTTTTTCACTTAGTGCAAGTTTTTCAAGGTCAGCTAGCACTTACTGTTACTTAAACATTGAATAAAATCAACTGATTCAGGCGAGATGTAGTGGAAGTTTGACATATTAGAATCAAATATCGGTGCACTTTTCCACAAGTAAAGTTACTTGTGGAAAAGTGCACCGATATTTGATTCTAATAAACATTGAATATTTTAAAGTGTGAGTCATTTGTTTGACTGTTTCCCTTTGCAACCCCAACAAATGAGACAGGTACAGAACTTAACTTGGTGCCGGTTTTCGGTGAGCTATCCGAATAGAATACCACTCAAAGAGAATATTTTTGGGCCAAATATTTGTACTTCTCAGTTGCTCTATTTTGTCACTCTCAGTAGATATGCGAAAGGAAGAGTAATGACCGGTAGTTTCCAACTGTTCAACTTCCACATCACCTGGAAACCTTTTGAGGTATTTCACAACATCTGCTAGTGTTGTACTCTTAGAAAACCACCAAACATGCAAGCTGTTCATCGTAGGAACACCGGTGAGATTGCAGCTCTCGTGCCCACCAACGCTAGTGGGGTCAGCAGTGCCTTCCATCAGTTTCCTACGTCACCGACATTGTTGCCAAACTTCTGTAAAATTTTCAGAATCAGGGGATAGGGGAACACTGTCAGCTTCACTACCATATTTTTCACTTTTATTTCCCTTATTTAGTTTAGAAGTGGCATAGTGATTTCCACTACATCCACTTCCGCGTATGTTCACTTCACTATGCATTGTTTCGTCGGTATTTCCTTCACCCAAGGAAGAAAGCATTGGAGTAACTGTCACTGTTGGGTTTTCAGTTTTCCTTGTTGCTTAAATTTACTACAGATAGTACTTTGCTTGCTATACTAAGCACATTGGTGCCATTCTACCTCATGGCACTCTTCTTTGGATGCGTTGATGATTTTTCAATCGCTTGCAAGCGAGTGATCTCATTGTAGTCTTCTTCATTTTTGCGTCACAATTTTAAGTTTTTCAGTGAAAGTAACATTTTTTGGAACACGTTCAATGGCACTGGGTTCCTGCTTCCTTTTTAAACTGCCAAGTTCGTTCTTCAAATATTCAATATCGGTCGCCATGTCAGTTAGTGATACTTTGTATGATCGGCAGTAAAAACATCTCCAGTAAATTTCTCAGTTTTCAGATAAGGCTTTGAATGCTACATCATTAAGCCTTGTACACTTGGCATGGACTATTCGTGAACATTGGTCGCAAGTAACTAGCCTGTCGTTAGTTTCAAACAAAACTTCGCAGCAGCCACACTTCCGTGCATCATACTCAGCCGCCATCTTGAATCTGACATGAATTAACCTCAGGAAACAAAAACTTCAACCATTTAATAAGGAGTTAATATACAGGTATTTAATTTTAAAGTATTATACAACAGTTTCATTCATGCTTAGGTAAAACATTGATTTTTAGTGTATTCCATAACTGTGAATTGAGTCAACTACATTCAGTTGATAACAAAAAGAATATTAACACAAATTATTTCATATTTTATGTACTTTTTCATCATAAACACCATTATGACTAATTGATATTCATTAAAAAATATAATTCAATGAAATCAAATGCTGGAATATAAAAGATATGCTGGATGTCACGAATAACTGATGATATATATGAAGCAACCTTCATTCCTAAGGCAATACATTTCTGTCACTGCATGCACGGGTCATAGTTATTTAAGATAGCAATCCTAATGGCCTCAAGTAAAGGGTAAGATTTGAAAACCTGGCATTTATCTGTCAATGCTGCCTTTTCTTCATCGAGTATGCCTGAAAAAAACATGAACAACATTGATTAGAAAACCGACATAAATTAGTCAATATCAGCAATTACATTAGTATTCCACCTAAAATGGAGGGTTTTGCAGTTTATATCTTATCTACCACCATTTCACAAAACCATGTCAGGCCATTCTTATAAAGTACTATTTACTGTGACAAAACCTGTAGAAAAATTCTTGCATATCTGTTCTGAGAAAATTCCCCATTGTGAAAGACCATTTCCTGTATTTCTGGGAGTTAACAGCTGTGAACAAAGGGAAACTTTTAAGCAAGGAATACCCACAGTTCTCTTCATATTGCCTCCTTTATATTGTTCAAAATTCCTACTCCTTTCCTTCCATCCTCAAATTCTGCTCTCTGCCATGCCTATCAACATTATTGATAGGTCTTCTGCCTCCCATTATCTCCTTCCTGTCTAACTTAATGCCCATCTACTCCACAACTAGGATTCTCCATCATCAGCCATCACTCATACCTTTTAGGCCACATATAAACTTTAGTAGACCAAGCTCCCATTCCAGCCATTTCCAACTTCCTCCTGAAAATTTCCATTCATAATTCCCAATGAACTCTGCAAAATATCTTATCAAAAGCAACATACATAGTATGCCATGATCATACTCTCTTTTAAAATAATAAATTGGAGGGTTGGGTGGGGGCCTTCTGAAGCCCCCCTGGCACTTTGACCTCATTAGATCCCTATTGCCAACCCACATTTAACCTGCCCACCACTTGCAGACTGGGGACAAGAGCACCACGGTACAGGTATGGAGGAGGGTCATCCATCCAACCTCAGTCCGGGCCCAATGTTGCTTAATTTCAGTGATCTCACAGGAATGGGTGTGCCAACATGGCTAAGCCCTTGCCCCTCATACTCTCTTTAATCAAATATTCTGATCACAGCAATGACATCATGAGTACCCTCTCATAAACTAAGCCCAAGGCTTCCCACAAGGATTTAATTGCCCTCTTCTCCATCCTGTTCATGGCTAGTACTACCTATGCTGAATTAAAAAATTGTTAGTAAACTTTTCTCAAATACTCCATCTCAGAATCGGCCGAAACTTTTTTCCATAATCTAAATATACCCAGCTAACTATTCCAAAAATAAAATTTAGTGGCAATTCATAAATTCGTTTTTTATAAATATTTAAACATTTAAAATATTCTCTCCCGCGGCCCGTCGGCTCCCCCATTTGGAATACATGCAGCAGACACGCGATGCAAGCCTAAAAATTTCCTAATTGCTCAAGGACGTGGCTATATGAGATAAAAATATATTATAAACTATAAATGTTTACAAAAATTGTTATTTGTTATGTTAAATGGATATTTGCAGAGAAATTTACCATTTAGCCCCACTTAAGTTTCCAGGCAGATTAACTTTTATTTGAGCTAAAAAATCTGTGACAATTAATATGAAAAAACTTTTTAAGAATCTTCAAGTATAATAAATTGATGAAATGAAATGAAAATAAATTACAATTATGGAATTTTTGCATCATTTGTTCTAGTAGAAAAATTTCTTCGTTTTTGCTATCTCACTCTTTTTATCTCTATAGACAAATTTACTGTAAACTCTGATTTTAGTGTCCAAATATTTTTTATCCATGCAAAAACATTTCATTTTCAATTCGAGTCTAGAGCCTGCAGCTGTGGCTTTTCGTGAACTGAGATGTATTCCGTAAACGTAGCTCTCTCTAAAAAGAAATATTTTATGAAACCTACGGATAGCAAGAGGGTAAAAAGCTTTCCACTTCCTTTCAAAACCTTTATTATAACTCTGTAGGTGGCCAATTCTGCCCATTGCGGTATGTCCCTAAAAGCTTGAAGAAAGACCATCTAGCTCCACATGTTTTTGTTGACAGCCGCGTTTATTCACTGAAGAAGTCTCAGTTTGTTTTGGTCTGTCACCGCGTGTGCATCTCCTTATTGAAGAGCTGTCTACCTTCTCTTTTTTCTCGTACATAGTTTTTTAAACTAATCGTCAGAATTGTGTCAAAATTTGCTCCATCGGTATGCTTCCATCCATTGCTCCATCCAGTGAGAGGAGGAAAGTGTTCGCGAGTCAGTGTCTTTAAGTGTATCGAAGAGATCTGCAGCTCATCGAGGATAGAAGTGGTGTCAAAGTGGAAACAGCGTGCGTTAACAATGAAAAATCGTTTCTCGCTTTCTATTCAAAGCGTCAAAAACTGTGTTGTTATCCACTGAAACTGCACTGAATTATCCATAGTACTAATTTATATACAATTACTGCCAAATATTGCAAATCGAAAATTTTCAGCACTAGAGTGATGTTTTTGGTCGAGGGCAGAAAATCGTGTCGTCAGTGCAGAGTGTTTCTGAATAAGGGAGTCGCGAAAGGTGACACACCAAGGTCTCCCATCAGTCATCAAGAAGACGTTCCCTTAGCAGCTTGTGGCTGCAGAAGCAGTACTGTCACAACCGGGGCCTTCTGGTTTGCAATTTGCGGAGGCTCATGTATCGCTACCTACAAGCAACTCCTGCAATGACAGTGACTCACAAGGAGAGAGCGATGGTGCACCTTATTCACCTCGTCAATCTGTACTAGAAAAAACCAACCTGAGTTTATCAGAAATCGGTACATCACCAGTAAATAGAAAAAAATTGAGAAAATACTCTGAAGAAAAAATTCATGAAATAACTTCTGTTTATCGAAGAGCAATCGGGAAAGTATGGGGAAAAGCAAGAACTTCCTTCGGCCCATAAGAGTTAGTAGGGTGTGAAATGCTAAGTCAACTCAAGGACAAATTTTCTGAAGCTAATTCCAACAGTGAAAAAAGTTTAGTCCTGTCAACACTGCCGAAAAGCTGGAGTGTGGTAAAAATTCAAAAGAAATTTGGATCAACTCAATATTTAGCTCGAAAAGTGAAAGGACAAATAGCAATTGTTGTAAACATTTATAGTTTATAATATATTTTTATCTCATATAGCCATGACCTTGAGCAATTAGGAAATTTTTAGGCTTGCATCTTCTTCATGTATTCCAAATGGGGGAGCCGACGGGCCGCGGGAGAGAATATTGTAAATGTTTAAATATTTATAAAAAACGAATTTATGAATTGCCACTAAATTTTATTTTTGGAATAGTTAGCTGGGTATATTTAGATTATGGAAAAAAAGTTTCGGCCGATTCTGAGATGGAGTATTTGAGAAAAGTTTACTAACAATTTTTTAAACATTAGTAATGAACAACAATAGGGTTTAGAGGAAAATAATTTTTTATTGATATACTTGCATTTAATAAAGATTTAGCTTTAAAAAGAGCTATTAATCATTGCTGTGTGACAATTACAAGCGGAGATATAAGTAATAATATGATTTAAGGCTCGGTTTTTTGCTAAAAATACGAAAAAATTAAAACATGCATAATTCGCTCAAAAAATTTTTTTTCGCAAAACTGTTTGAGAGTATTCAGTTTGAGTTGATTTTGTTCCCATACACCAATTTTTATCAAAATCTGAGACCCTAAGGGACACACGTTTGTTGAATTGAGGTGGAATGACCCATAATCATTTCTCCTTCCCTCTGGAGCCTCTCCATCTCATCGCATTTCTCAATACACCACTCAATTTCCTCATTTAGTGTTTTAAGGTTTGTTAAATTCTCTAACATTTAGTGTTCAACTCCATATGCCTCTTTTCACCGAGATCCGCATTCACATTTTTCCACTTTAATCTTATTCCCATTGTTACTTTTCTCACCCTTATTTGACTATCCCCTTTTCCCTAATATTAGTTAGAAAATAAATGTCTTAAATTTTCTGTCAGCGTATGTTTGACAACACTGCAAGAAGACAAAACAAGCTGACTGAGCATTCTCTCGGGCAGTCTCTCTCGAAGCTTTGAGTTATCAGTTGTTTCTCTGCTCCCGATTGTTATCAATTGTTCCTTGGCTCCCGATTGTTGCCGATAGTACATGGTGGCAGTGGTGAAGTGAGTTTCGCACGTGGTTTGGGGTATCAATGTCTGGCACAATAGATTACGTTGCTTGAAATGACGACTCCAACGAAAATTACGGTGACGATGGAGCCGGCGATTAATATTACACCACCAGAAAATTTAGACTTTTCATGTCCCTCAGCGTGGGAACTATGGAAAAAGAGGTTCCAAAGATATATGGCAGTTTCGGGATTCATTCCGAAAACTGGTGCTGAAAAAATAGACATACTTTTACATGTTTTGGGCCACAAGGCAGAGGAAATTTGGTCACAGTTCAAGCTGGAGCCAGTGACTTATGAAAATGCGCTTAAAGATTTTGAGGATCACATGATTCCAAGAAAAATGTAATATTTGAACATTTTAAGTTTAATTCAAGAGTTCAGCATCAGGGTGAATCTATTGACGAGTTCATCACCGCTCTATATGTCTTAGTAGAATCCTGTGATTATGGGGACTTAAAAGACGATTTGGTACGAGACCGAATTGTAGTAGGAATGCGCGATGTGAAAACTAGTGAGCAGATGCAGCTGCGTTCCTCTCTTAAGTTGCACGATGCTGTCCTGGCAGCAAAGCAAGCAGAATTGCAGAGTCAACAGTCCCAGGTGCTGCATTCAGAATCCAGGATGGTGAACGTCGTCCAGAAAGGAGGGAAGGAGAAGCAGACATTAGGTCGAGGATCAAGGGGTCAACCAGCTGCGGGGTGAGGTCTACCCAAGGATGCATCTCCGCATTCATCACAGCCAACGAAAGCTGAGTATACAACCCCTCAGAGTCAGCATTATTCGCAAAAATGTGGCTATTGTGGAGTACAGTCACATCCAAGGTCAAGTTGTCCAGCAAAAAAGGCAAAGTGTTACAAATGTGGTTCACCAGGTCATTGGGCAAATGTATGTAAAAAGGTATGTTCTTATTCATCCAGTGCACCAAGGACCTTTTAAAAGAGGATTAATGCTATAAGTGAAAATATTTGTAATGAACCAGATAGTTCTGATGTTCATTTTCTTGGTCAATGTGAAATGATAAGTGAAAAGAGTAAAAATAATGGTACTGAATGTTATTGGACAGTTCCAATAAGTCTCCCAAGAATGGGAAAAACAGTTAAATTCTTAGTCGACACTGGTGCTGATGTTGTTTGTCTACCAGTTCAAGAGATACCAATGCTGCTAAGGGACCAATTAAATCCAGAAATTGATTGTGTACTGGGTCCTGATGGTAAGAAATTAAATATTTCGGGTAGCTTTTCACAGGATTTGGTGTATAAGTGTCGTTCATTGCTGATCAAAGTTTATGTTATTTCTGGTTTAAAAATGCCTATTTTAGGTAGAACTGCGTTAACTAAACTAGGAGTTATTGGGTTTGATGGCTCAAATATTGTTGTGTCTGAGAAACAAGTTTGTGTTAATGTAATTAAAAAATCCCTAGTAAATGTTACTAAGGAATATCCAGGTCTTTTCAAAGACATCGGAGAATTTAAAACTGAGGTAAAAATTCAACTATGTGAATATGTAAAACCCTTCCAACAAACTACTCCCAGAGTTGTCGCTATTCCCCTGCTTAACAAATTAAAGGCAGAGTTAAGTAGATTGTCAAAACTGGATATAATTGAATCAGCGGATTATCCCATTGAGTGGGTGTCTCCAATAGTTGTAGTTCCTAAGAATAACTCTGCTCGTATTTGTGGGGACTACACAGCCCTTAATAAAAGTGTTAACACACTCAATGCTGGCCTATTTCATGAAAAAGTATTCATGTCCGAAATATTTTTTTTCTTTTATATGAATAAATACATTATTATAAATGCTTTACAAATAAAATTTATGCAATATAATAATAATTTTTTACTTAACTACGAACATAATGGGACCCCATGCCTTCACACCAAGGCATCAACCTCCCAGGGTAACGAGGCATGCCTTGAATTCAAGGCATCCGTGTTGAGTGTGTTAAAAGTCCTTACTTTCTAATATTTAGTGTAGACCGAGCTTTCGCTCTTCTTCCAGGAGCTAATATATTTAGTGAAATTGATGCTAATCAAGGATTTTATCAAATTCGTTTGGAAAAAGAAAGTCAACCCTTACCACCTACTCTTTCCTACCCTATCACCTACTCTTGTATTCTATGATCCTAATAAACCACTTTTTTTGAGTGCAGATGCTAGTTCTTACGGCATTGGTTGCTGTTTAATGCAGGATAACCAAGGCCAAAGGGAGATTGTAGCTTATGGCTCGAGAAGTCTTTCATCAGCTGAGAAAAGGTACTCACAAATTGAAAAACAGGCTTTAGCTCTCACGTGGGCTGCTGATAAGTTTAAGGAATATATAATTGGGCTCAAGTTTACTTTTGAGACTGATCATAAGCCTCTACTTCAGATAATACAAACCAAACCTATTGATGAGTTGACACCCCATCTTCAGAGGTTTCGACTCAGATTGTTAAGATTTAACCATACTGTAGAATATATTCCTGGTAAAATGCTGAAGGTCGCCGACTGTTTTTCAAGAAATCCTGTGTGTAAATTTGGGGATCAAGACTCCCAAGAGCTAAATGAAGAAACTGAAGCTTATGTCAATGCTGTTGTTCAAAGTTTACCTGTTAAAGATGAATTTCTTCAACTCATTAAAAATGAACAAGCTAATGACCCTATTTGTTTAAAACTCAAAACTTATGCACTTTTGGGTTGGCCTAGCCTATCAAATTTACCAGCTTACATGCATCCCTACAGTCAATACAAGCAGGATATTAGTTATTATGAAAATCTTGTTCTTAAAGCTTTGAGAATAGTCATTTATCCTCCGTCACAAAAGCAGTGATTGGATTTCATTGATGAAGGACATCAAGGTATTGTAAAATGTCGTAAAGGGCTTAACAGTCAGTATGGTGGATTGGACTATCCTCACAACTAGAGAGCATGATTAGAAATTGTCCAAAGTGTACTCAGGAAAGAGTGAATATTAGGGAACCTTATTATAGAGACTGGGAAACTGAATTAAGGAAAACCAAGTTCCCTGTAATGCTAAATGATCCTGCAAATGGGAGTGATAGGATTTCAGAGATACTGAATAGGGATACTACGATGGACCCAAGTGATGGTGTGTATGGGTCAAAAGCTGGTAGCGAAAATGTGTCTGTAACCGATACTAATGGTTAAAGTGTACATAAACATAAGGATGAAAGTTCACTCCAAAATTCGAGAATTCTTAGATCTGGTAGTGAGAGGAAGAAGCCGGTGTGATTAAGTGATTATGTACCTAAATAAAAATATATTGCATTGTATGTTGATTAGCTGGAAATATTGTTCATTGTTCTTTTGTTGCATCGTAGGTTGATAAGTCTGATATTGTAATTGTATTGTATTGTACATTGATAAGATTGAAACAGTATTATTTTGTACGCTGATGAGTTTAAAATAAAAAAAGGGAGATGTTATGTCAGCGTGTTCGGCAACACTGTAAGAAGACAAAACCAGCTGACTGAGCATTCTCTCGGGCACTATCTCGAAGCTTCGAGTATTCAGTTGTTTCACTGCTCCCGATTGTTGCCAATAGTACATTATTAAGACAGGGTTCCTCAAGTATTGGAACAAAGGAAATTTAATCTCTTAGTTAAAAAACAAAAATTCCCCAAAGGTTTACTTTCTCTAGAGATTCTTTTCTATCCCTGGAGATCTCCTTAGTTGGCACACTACTAAAAAATGACCAAACAACTTACGTTCATGAGGAATGTGAACAGCTAAGGTTTTTAATATGCAACTTCTCTCCATCTCCGGCCCTCAAACACACACACAAAAGAAAGATTGCAGAAACAACCCAAGGAGGAAGGAAAGTCAACATGACATCACTTTGACCTGAGAATGACCCAGGAAAAGTCACTATTCAGTCATGACTCTGACTGAAGGAGTAAGGGAAGTCAACATGACATCACTTTGACTTCAAAATGACACACGAGAAGAGGGTCATTTTGAGGTCTATAAGGGGGGACAGTTCCTTTCCCTGGGCTAGCTCTACAGAGGATTATTAATTTTGGGGAGTCCAAAGGCTTCACCCGAGATTTGAACCTGGGTCCCTTTGGCCAATAGCCGGTGGCTACATCCATTAGGCCACTCAGTGGCATAGCCAGGTTTTAGGTCTAAATTTACAAGGCAATGCCTCCTAAAAATTCACCCCTCCTGCCCCCCCCCCTCCTTATCGGCACCTCAAGACCCAAAACCCGACTACTCCACTAGCCCTGGGCGATATATCGTGAAATATAGCGATATTTAATTATATCGGGAATCCTATATTGAGTTTTGAACATTATAGATAAATGGTTGTTCGATAAATCGGGCCCGATAAAAGTATCGGGACCGATAGACTATCGGAACCGATAAAATATTTCGATATATCATAAGATATTTCAACAGAGAGAAATTTTGTTTAACGCTCATTTCGATTATCATTATTAATTCCTTCACCTTTCTTGGATTTTCCGGTGAATTCGTCCGGATGTCTTTGGATGCCTCTACCCAAGCAGCATCATGATATCGGCCCAATATCATTTTTACACTGTCACATATCACTTATTGGTCAATCCGGGATATTGGCTACCAACCGATATCGGCAAATGTCAAAAGTGATAACATTTGCCATTATAAAAATGACATTTGCTGACAATATTGGGCCGATATTAATTTGATGATAAAAATACATCTTTTGCCACTATACAGTGGCATATATGATATTGGGCCGATGTATGTTTGATATTACCATTGACTGATTTTTCATTAACATGATATTGGGATGATTTAATAAGTAAGATAGTTAAAATATATCCTGGATAAACATGTTTAAAATATTTAAAATGAGGGAACGGTCATACAATAAAACAATGTTCATTAATAGAACAATCAGGTTTGGTCAATAATAGTCAGAGGTCAAAATGATGGCTAGTCATTTAAGGTCAAGATGACATCATTAGGAGTCACAAAGGATGTCATTTCAAGGGACCATTTTGATGTCACCATGACTACCTAGCTGTGACTTGAAAGTGACATCATCCTGATGTCATAATGACTTTTCATTCCTCCTTGGGAACCTCCCATAGCATTAAGTACCATTGCCATTGTAATATTATTCTTTCAATGCCCCTGCAACATTGTAGCAGCATTGCCAAAGGTTCCCTAAGCCTTGTTACAACATTGCGGCAAGCTTATTTACTGTCTGAGTAGTGTAATCTGAAATATAAGAGCTTTCGGTATTCTGAGGTCATCCCACCATTAACACTTACCTTGACAGTCCACACTGAGTTTTTCTGGGAAAATAAAATCTGGTCGATAATGAAGATGGACACTTAATTTGGGCATATCCTTAATGTTTGCTTCGACCTTAATATATTCAGTAGAATGCGAAGAGAACAATTCTATCGTTTCTGCATAACTGCTATTCTGTAAGTGAAATAATTCACACACACAAATAAATACATGAAGTCACATTTATGACACGAATTTAAATTGTACAGCAAAGCACTAACCTTAGCATCCTGAATTTGCCTTAATCTGTCTTCAAATACAACTATAAAATGGTATAGTTTACGACAAAACTTACTCAACTCCTTTTTGTTGGTTAATAGGTAATCACTGATTTCTCGGACAGGTACAATAGGAGGTAAATGATATTTATCCAATTCAAAACAATCTATAAAAGATGCGCCATTACTATAAATCACTGAATTGCATGGTTTTAAGATGGGTACATAGCCAATTCAACGGTTAAACAGATAAGATTTAGTACCATCTTTTTCCTTTAAACAAACAAAATATTCTTCTCTGCCTTTACTCGTCCTGAAGCATATATTTAACCCACTGTGTACATCTGTCACGTATATACCTGTAAAGTAGAAAGAAATATTGTAGTGAGGGAATGTGTACAAAAAATGACTTGTTGTGAGAGTTGTTTACATACCGCAAAGTTTATAAAAATGCATTTTCAGTTCAAGACTTGACAGATCCCAATCCTTGATATTTCCATAGGTTTTAGATCCCTGAGCCACATCATCTATTTCCTTGAATTTCTTTGGCCTAGGGACATACAACTGGCATTCTAGCTCGAATTTCCTCCTGATCAAAGATTTTATTTCACTTTCTAAAGTCTGCAATTCTTCTGAATCGGAATCTTCATTGCAGAGGAACGTTGCTGGAATAAAATATCGATGAATAGCACAAATCAGCAGGCGATAACAAGAAAATTGTATTTGAATATACATAAGCTACACCTACCGTACGCTGAAATACCCGACATTCCTTGGTATTAAGCCTACTTGAATGATTCTTGGTTAAATATTTTCTACTGACAAAATTGAACCACTGAACCAACTGAACTGATTTGGCGGGAAACAACGTGGTGAACTCTGGTGAACTCGTTTGAAATTTCACGGAAATCGATTCGGTAAAGTTACTCAGTTTTTATTTCAATCAAACCCCATAGATGGCACACACAACCAAAAAAGTGTTGTTGATGAAATATTCGGACTGCGGGTGTGTTCAGTAATATTTTTGTTCAGAATTTTGCGGCATTTCATGTTGCAGTTGTGTTAAAAGATTAGGTACATACTAAAGACTATATACTGTGTTGTAGTGGAGCGTAATGGGCCCAACGAAGACGAAGAAACTCGGAAAACGGAAAAAAGTTGTCTTGTCCATACGTCAAAAAATTGATATTTGTTATTTTCTTGAAACGGGCGTTCATCGGAAAGTTTTAATGAAGGCTTTCAATGTTGGTTCCTCCACTATATCAGGAATTAAGGCCCAAAAGACTAAGTTGCTTAAGTTCCTAAACAATGGAGATCCTGTCAGAACTGGTAGTCATCGTAGTACCCTTCGAAAGGGTAAGCTGGAAAAACTTGAAGATGTTTTATTTGAATGGTATACTGCGGTTCTTACTGAGCATTGCAAAGTTACTGGATCGATGATTATTGACCAGGCGAAATATCTGCATAAACAAATGAAAATTAAGAAGCCATGCACATTTTCGAATGGGTGGCTTTCTCGATTCAAGCTTCGCCATGGAATAGGATGTGCTGCTGTTGGCGTCGTTGACAGGAAAAACTCTGACAAAGAGCCTACATTCTGTGAAGCGACTAAAACATATCGTGAGTTTTTCAGTACCCTGATTGCAGAGCATGATTTATCTGCAGATCAGATCTATAGCGCTTGCGAAACCAAATTGTTTTGGCGTTCCTTACATGATACTAACAACCTTCCTGAAATGATGCCTGAGCAGGATGGTATGGTGGGTAGTGAAGAACATGTGACTGTTTTGCTTTGTGCCAATTCGTCCGGCAGACACAAACTGAACGTTTTCGCGGTTGGTGAGGATGGGCTGAAGTCTTACCTTGGCAGGTGTGACTCCTCCGTTGATTACAACTTTCGTAGTAATGGTGCAATGGATAAAGAGCTATACACTCAGTGGTTCGAGACAATTTTTGTTCCTTCAGTTAAATGTAATTTGAAAAATGCTGGAAGAGCCGAGGATGACAAAGTTTTACTTTTGTTGGATAATTATGCGCAAAGGGATTTGAAAAGCGATTTGGTTTGTGGTAATGTTTTCACTGTGTTCCTACCCTATGATGTTTCGTCATTCGTTCTTCCAATGAAGCGAGGAGTCATTAATGACTTTAAATGTAATTATAGGATAGACGTTATGAAGAAGTTATGCAGGCACGAAATGACCAATCAGTATTTCTTGTCTCAGTTCAGCACCGGAGATGTGATAAATTATCTAGCTGGTTCTTGGCAGTCAGTGAGCATTGGCGTTTTGAGGAAGTCATGGCAGCACCTATTGCCCAGTTCTCTCTTATGGGAACAGAGTGGAGAAGGTGGCCTAAAAACTAAACCTAGAAGGCTGCCCAGTCCCCGTTTGTTTGATGATATTCCCGATACTTCTACCGATGATGAAGATGACCAATCTGATAGTGAATAGCTGATTGAGAAGGATGGCCGCGAGGGACATGGAACTTGGAAGTCGGATATAGTCATCAATCAATTAATGAAATTTGAATAAGAATGTGTAGTGGGGTATTGTAAACAGTGCATAGGATTGACTTTGCCGGAATACATCAGTTATGAGGTGGTGATGCTGCCATATTCCTACCATAGAGGCGAATCATTAGTTTTCATATTAAAGAAAGTGGATAATGTATTATCCATTTTTTCTCATTTGATGTGTAATTTCAAATTTTGTCCAATCTCTCTTATATCATTGTAACAAACAACTCATCACATTCTTGTACTTAATATTCTCATTGATTGGTCGATATTGTTTTATGAGAAGAAAGATATATGTATCATTGTGTTGAAGCTCTCAATTTTAAAGAAATAATATTTATTGTTACACCTAATCCTCGGTAGCTAAAATCTTTATGTATTTACCTTATGAGATTAAAATAATCTTGTCAAAGGATTGGCCATGAAAGCAAGTACATAAGTACAGTTATGTGCTGTTATTCATGCTGTCACATCAAAGATCATCTGAAAATTATATTTGTTGACTAGGATTATCATTGGCAGTTTGATGTTCATTAAAACTTAAGAACTAAAATATTTATCTTTTAATGTCCCATGGAATGTATAGTATAGATCCAGTCCTTTCAGAAAGTGGGATGTTCCCATTAAAAGATTCATCCAAGGTCACGGTATCTAGTGACTGTGATTCATTCATTAGTTTTTTTTATTTTCATTACTTCCCTGTTACTTTTTGATCGCTTGTTGGTTGCATTGGTTAGAGTCCTGGCCTGAAATCCTGAGGGATGGAGAAATTTTTTTCAGTGTTAAACTGGACCCTGATTGAGTGGGGAGCATTTCAATATATGAGCATAGTTCAGTGCTAAATTTTAGTGTTCTTGTGCCTAATCTTTTTTCAGTTTTAATTTCACTAAGAATTTGTATTAATATTAATATATCAATTCAATATTTTATTAAATTTCAAGTTAGTAATATGAATTTACAGTATAAAACTATGGGAATAGAAGGATATATTGACGTATCTGAAAAATACGAGGATAACACATTCATTCCTTAACAAAATAATAATGTAAAAAAACATGAGATACAGAAAGATAGGTACTGTCACAGGTGTTAAAAATTATTTAGTTATAAATGCACGGTTTGTTATCATTACACCTCTACTTATCGAGTTAATTTAAGCTCCACTGCACTTCTTGTGCTGGAAGTGTCTTGGTGGATCCTGCGCATACCTTACTAGGTTCTGTTGCTGTTTAGTGTCTTAATCTACCAATGTGCCTTTAGCATTACCTATATCAATTCAAATTAAATATGGAATGAATGTAGTATAGATTTTGGTAGTAGGTTGGGATGTTATCCATGAGCCTCTTTGAATCTTAATTGCTTAATTTCAGTTACCCTTGTCCCATGCTCCTTTCTGCAACCTCTCCCTGCATCCATTCTTGCAACTCTGGTATATATTACAGACCTGCAGG